>BSDF01000001.1:151892054-153330387 GCA_027925045.1 Hypotaenidia okinawae
CACCAGCTCACAACACAGCCACAGAAGCGCCTGTGTCACCACTGTAAAGAGGAAAATGCAGGGGGAAAAAAGCAAAGGTTCTCATGCAGAGCAGGGCTGCTGACTTCCTACATCAGCTGTAACATCCTGCACCCAGCCAAGGGAACTGTCAAATTACAGCTGTGCTGTGCCTGTACCCCTTGTTATCTGTTTAACCACGCAGTAACTTAGCTCACAGAAAAACAGGGCCAAGAAGCTAACAGCAATGCAATCTGGCCCATTCCAACTCCTTACACGTCTCTGTCTGAATCTACCTTGACAATTAAATATTTTAAGATGTCTAGGGTAGTTGTAGTTGGTCAAAAATCGCTAAGAAAATAAACTCAGTATGTAAGAAGCAGCAGAAAGTGAAACTCTGCTCTTTTATTTGCTGTCTCCCCAAATTAAACCCCACGTCTTCTCCACCCAAACTGAAAAAAGTTGTTCTGCTGCCTCTAACACCACCCCTCTGCCAATTTCCACTGGCCAAAAGCAGCACCCCTTGGGCTTAGGATTATGGTGCAGGTAACAGAATTGCCAAACAAGTGCTGGGAGGGACAGGCAGAATATTAATATGGAAATAAGAAGGGAGTATGTAAAAAAAGGACATACTTTACGAATGACAAGTAACTCTCTCATTCTGTTCTCCTACACTGACTACCACTGCCACAGAAGCAATTCCAACATGTTTGGGGTTTTTTTCCAGTCTACCAATAGATCTTCTGAAACTTGAAGTCTTAGACAACAAGACTGTTCTTTCCAAACAATGCAGCCATCTGCTTAATCAATTAAAAAAAAATATTTCTTGCTGCAATTAAGAGCAAATAAAAGCTGCTGACTTCTGATGTATGCAATGGTACCCACAGCACTATGTATATTTCTTAAATATACATAGAAAGAAAAAACAGGCAAAAAAGCGCAAAAAAATCATATCCATTTTCTATCTGCACACACACACTGCTGTGCAAGTGCAAATCTTTCCCCAACCATTTCTTGTCACATTATTCTTGGAAATAATCAAAAGATCACAGTTAACACATTTAAAACAGCAACCATCTCATTTAATTTTGTTTGGAACAACAGTATATCTTCAGAGTTTTGAACACATTCATTTCCTTTTACCCAATTAAACACACTACTGCAATGACTGTAGGGCTGTAGATTAGTATCGATAAACATTAGGTAATAGCAGTTTAATTGCATCACCTCGGAGACCTACAGCTCTTCAAGAGGGGAAAATGAAAACAAAGGGGTTTGCTGTTATTGCAGAAGTCTTTGCAGTCTAAATAGGAAGGCCACATTCCCATTCCATAGTACATATGAATACAAAGTAGCTGGACTTTTTCTCAAGGCCCAGTATATATGAGGTAAGAGAGGGCCACGTTCCCATTCCATAGTAAATATGAATACAAAGTAGCTGGATTTTTTTTCAAGGTGGACCACATATTAGGGAAAAGCCAGGAACTGTGCCTGCAACTGCATTTTGAGACTTCTCAGCCAGCAGCACGACGTGCTTTCATGGCGCAGAGCGCTGTGGGTAGCACTAACAGCTATTATTCATCTTTTCAACAGCTTTAGCGGATGAGGAATAAGCTAGAACGTCCACTCCTCCAGCTCCTGACAACAGCAAAACCAGTTAAGTGATTCAAGATGGTTATACTGTGTTCCAAGGATCCCCCAATTCAATCAGCATTCAGCAGTGCAAAAAAAAAAACCAAAACTGTGCAGAATCAGAACAAAGGCAACAGCGTTTTCTCCTTCCTCATGTCAAGGGAACACATGCTGATGGGCTCCCCTGCTCTGCCCAGCGTTTTACTTACAAGACAGAGGAACTCCACATGGCAACCTTGATTTGGATATAATGAAGTAGGACCCCAGAGGCACGTTACAGGTTTTCAATAAGCTAGGTATTGATCTGAGAAACTAAAAATGGCTTTAAGCAACACACAGATCCGAGAACAATTTCTCCAGAAATGATGAGATGGGATAAAAAATTGTAATTAATGCTGGAATCAACTAGTGGTAATAAAAGAACTGTTTATAGGTCTAGCTTAACTTTCCCACAGTGGAAATCTGTGTTGAACAGAGAACAAAGACAAAAATATCAGTCCTCCAAAACTGTCACTACTTTTTCATTCCTACTTACCAGCTTCTTGAAATTTATCAAAAAAGCATATTAATCAACTGTCATACTAAGTTCAGACACCTCTTTTTCATTAGTAAAGGTTTTGTACAATTTTAAACCATAGAAAGTAGGAAGTTAGGTGTTTTTTTTAATTTTGTTTCATGAGGTGTTTGTTTTGGCTTTAAATACTGGAAGAATTATAGTCTTTAACCACAGTCCTTGGCATCCAATACTTAAGCACTCAGCACTGATACTAAGCCAGAAACGGGGTATTATTATTCCTTCTAGGTCCATCTTGCTACTTGCAAAGGCCTGAGAACATACACCTCTTTTTTGCAAGCTATCTAGTTTGTGGTTTAGTTAACCATTTCAATACTTTCTAACTTACTTGAATTTAGTGTTTGACGTGTTTTGGCACTTGTGCAATATGCTTCAATGACTTTAAGAATTTGAGCATCTTCTTCTAAAGCAGCTGTACCTAGAATCAACAGGAAAAAGAGTTTTAAACACGGTTATGTTTAGTAACAAAGGCCTCTGTAAATCACTTTGTTTCAGTTAAGTCTAAAGTTCAGCCTAATCTACCCTTTAAAATTATTTTAACCACCACATTCTGAAAAAAAAAATAAAATTAAAAAAAAAAATCACAATTCAGTGAGAAAAAGTAACAGTTTAAAGGCAAAATACTATTTTGAAATGCTTGGGAAAACAGCCCCACAAATTTTATGAGCATGTAAACTTGCACAGACCATGTTCTAAAGAGTGATCACCCTGCCAAACAGCCAGTTAACTAAAAAAGCCACATGTATACACCAGTTATTACACATATAACATTTCATTATTTGATCAAAGAAATAAAGGAAAAATAATAATAATTCATAGAGATTTTGGAAACTTTTGGATTTTGTATATATGTAAGATTTATCCCTTTCAACAGCACACTACTGAAAATTAAACTTAGAATTAACAGCATAGTAAATGCATCAGTACAATTTCAGTCCAGCGTGCAGCAGCAAAGATGTTGCTATCACATCAGTGTGTCTGTGAGAATTAAAACTTCTCTGACCTTGAAGTAGAAACATCATTACTAAAAGAAAATAAATCATAACACTTCAAATTCAACATGGTGAAGTTTTTTCTAAGTGTAGAGGAGCTCCACAGCAAATCTCCTTGCAGAGTTCAACGCAAATGCCATTAAATTGTTCACTCGCAGCAGAGTGAAATTCCAATCAAACTGACATCTAGAGGTACCTCAGCCATGAGTTTAGATAGAACAGAGAGTCTACATGTAGGGCAAGGTGATTTACTGTTTTAAAAACATTTTTACTGTTTACCTCCTTGAAGAAAAAATTAGGCTTTAAAGTTTTCTCAACTGCCTTTAACATGGAAGTGTAGCAATATTCTGTCAGCCAGTGCATCCTGTTAGCTTGTGTGATTTATCACCAGAACAAAGCCAACTGTCCAAACATTTGTCAGGATCAGCTGACAAGCTAACTGTTTAAGAAATGTTCTTGGCCTGACACAGTGTCCCCACAGTTTAAGAGGCACAGATACTCCAAAGTACAGGTTCTTTCTCTTTCAAGGCAGAGAAAAAATAATTGAGTTTGGTTGAGGTTGGAACGCAGCACCATGTTATTAGAGTAGCCAGAAAAACATTTCACTTCTGAAATGAGTATTGTGAAGGCACTCAGTTGAAATACCTTATTTTGGTTTGTGTTTTGTAATGCTAATTTGACATAGCAGTTCTTAAAACACATCCCATAAATCCCTGGGATCTCACAGAAGATAAGTAATAAAACCCAAACTTATTTATCAACAAGCTTTGATTTCAGCAGAAGCTCCTCAGTGAAACACTTTTACAGTTCCACAACCCAGCACTAACATATAACCAAAAGCTTCTAATTACTGACACAAGGCAGGGCAAGATAAATACCAAGCATCAGTACATAGTTCTGTAACAGGCTGATATAAAGCCACCAAAAATCCCTCTTCCTGGAAGTTCTCCTACTTAGAAAATACTGAAAGGTGTTAAGCAGGAGTAAAACATTGTGTTTGCCAGCTACAGACACTCTCCTTCCCCCCCAAAAAAAGAACTCATTTCCTCTCACTAAGCGTTCATCAGTAATTCCTAAACCTGCAAGTTAGCAGCTTTAGCACTGTCATTACATCTACTGAATCTCCATCCTCTGACATCTGAAATGATACTGTATTGCAGTACCTGAAGTTCTCCTAAACAAATACCTTCCTGTAAGGATAAAACATCCTGGACTGAAACCTCCACTTGTGCATCCATGAACATGGGATTGTGCTATTCAGTACCCTGACCTTTGCCATGTGAAGCTGACAGGACTTAGGAGGACCTCCACTGTAGCCAAGCCAACAGTGCCCTGAGGAAAAGCTTTCTCTCCAACCCTAAGCAAACCAGGAAGAGACAACGTTCATAACACACTCTGTACACTGAATGCTCAAGACAGTCTCTACCTTAAAAAGCCATTGTGCAGAGGGCAGAGAAGCAAAAGCTTCAGTAAAAGAATCCAGCTTTCCACCTAAATATCCCATCTTTGAATAATGCAATTGCTTGTATCAATAATTCACACAGATTTCTAAGGAAGAACTAGAGACACTGACAACTAAGTGGATATTGTGCTTGCTTGATAACATTAATGCTCCCTCCACCCAACATCCAGATTTTGACCCTTCTGCTGCTTTTCAGCATGGCTCTTCAGACTTCAAGCACTCTAAAGCTCTGCAATTTACTCAGACACTAGTAAATGACCTTCTTCCCAGGGATCTAGATCTTAGATCTGAATCTTAGAAAAGGGGACTGTGGAAGCATCTAGTCTTCAAACCAGCAGCAATACCCAGCTCAGGAGAAATTCCTACCAGGATCAATTTAAGAATATAGCTATTTGTTCTGCAGGAGTTGGACAGTATCTTCAAATTGTTTACAGCACTGAAAGGCAGGTTTTACCTTACTGAACTTTACACAGCTCTACAGTCACCCTCACTTCCCTCTGTAGCCAACAAACAGGCACTTCATGAGCATACATCCACCACAGAACGACTCTAGAAAACAGCTAAACCCATCACAAAATAAGCTCCTGCCTACACAAAACCATCACCTGGTGATACCTCTCTCCTGACAGAAGAGAGGAAACCAGATGACTTGTTTACACTGTACATCTACCTTTCACAGAACTTAAATGGATGTTAATTCCAGCTTTTGTATTAAGCAGACATTTGTTCAATTCCCCTCTTACTTTTCCTCAGTGCAAACTCTTCATCTGATGGTTTCCGTTCTGGCTTGCGTTTGGGAAGCAGCTTTTTCATGGTTTTAGGGCTTTTACTGAGATCCTGTGCAGGGAAAATAAAAATAATAGAGCTTATTCACAATATTTCAAAAGCTTAACTTCTAAGATGTATACAGGAGTTACTAACCAAAACTCAGCTTACTAATATTTTTTGGCACATCTAGTTTACCTGAACTGGCTCATTCTCCTCTAACCTTCCTCCAACTACAAAGTCAGACATTTTACCTGGTCTAGTGACAGAAACATACAGAAGAGCTGCTGCAAAAGCATGCAGGCTGTTCAAGAGACAGAGCAAAGGGAATAGGCAGGCATACATTAACACTGTTTTTTTCCCCCCTAAGTTTTTAAGGGACAGTCCATTTCACTTGTCTACTTGAAGCAGGCAAAAAAGGACCTAACAAGTTAAGATTGGCAGCTAGTATACTCTTTAAAGCCAGAATTTGTGACTTATTTTCTTTTTTAGGTTTGTTCTTACAAAGCTTTACAGCAAAAAAAAACCAAAACAGTAACAAATACAGCACTTCTGCTCAAAACGTGATCAAGCTGATTTACAGGAACAGTACTAGGTGACAGGAACAAAGAGGAGTATACTGGTCTACCCCCTTACCTTAAGGATATGAGACATCCTTTACAAAAATACAGAGCAAGAAAGCAAATAGGTGAATGAGCAGGACAGACCAAAGAAAAGGAAGACAGTTTTGAACATCACTGTATGCTGAACACTGTAAAGATGATTCAAATTTTACTACACTGGAGAGTTTAGTGCCCTACACATGAAAGGAATTTAATAAACGAGTGTATAGTAGCGCCAAACAGAAGAACCTCTTGTAGCTGCTAAAGACTAAGGTTCCAATTGCAGATCACCTATCATTTTTTCCCCTGTTGATTAGGGGATTTACAAAAGAAGAAAAGAGAAAGAGTCACACACAGAGCAATGAAAACAAAATGACAACAAACAGAACCCCAACGCAGCCAGGCCACACCAGAGCACAGTGTTTATGCTGCAGTTTCTAAGCAACTGCAGTTTACGTGTCTGCAAAAGAGATATTTTTTTTTCCTGTCAACATCTCATGCTTGCAGAATAGAATGTTCTTAGGCAAAACTGCATGATTCTGTCTGGGCCCTGTTGTTTCACACTAAATTAGTGTCATGTGAGAACACATGACAGTGGTACTGAAACAGGAGACACCACCAGCCACAGAGCATCCAACCTTACCTACATTCAGACTTCCAACATAAATCAAACATCTTGTTACTATTTCCAAAACCACACAAAATGTACTGGCAGGACCAAATTCACCTACCACTACCATCTTTTTGTGCTTAAACCACCACCTTTTGTATCTGTCAGAATAGATTCCTGTTTCACACAACAGCATCTTAAATGTACATCATCATCTTAAAATGTGCTTTTTTTTTTACCATTAACCATCAGATTCTTTTGAGTACAGAAAAATTACCTACACTGTGACAGTTAACTTTTTTAAAAAACTGTGCTACTGTTACCTAGTAACAGTGGTAAATACTGAGGAACCAAGAGTCAATTATGCCACCAGAGCTGCTTAGAATGATCTGATACAGCATTTCGAAGCACCATAGGATCACTTATCCTAGATACTTTGCAGTGTGCTTAGCAAATAACTTACTTTGCAATAAGCCTGGATGATCAGTGTAACATAGGAATTGCTAGTTTTAAATAAAAAATAAAAATAAAAATCTTAACTGGATAAAGATTGGATGTAAGTGGAAACACTTGAGGGAGGCAGGGGAAGCCTCTCCTAGCAAGCCTTAGTATTTCCTCAGCTGTAAGACTAAATCCCTGTTAGAAACATTGGCTGTTAAATGATCTTTTTATAAAAATACTCACAACATTGTAAAATGCCAGTGTGTAAAACAGAAAGCTAAACTTCCCACTGTAGGCTTGCTACAGAGTCATGTTTCTTGGCTGCTGCATCTCACCTCTTTGTAACAGAGAGCTGCTGAAGGCCGTAAGGGAGGCGCGGGCCGTAAGCAGCTCAGACTCCAAGGTTTAGGGGTTTTTGGAGGTTCCAGAGGTCCCCAGTTTATCGTGGTATGTGGAGTGCCATGATGTGACGGGTGAGGGAGAGTGTGGTACGCAGGAGTCAGCGGTATCGGCTTGCTGTCTGAATGCTTGCTGGAAGGCGTAACCGGATGGGAAGGAAGCTGTCAAAGACAAAGGTGATGGGAAGGGAAAGAGAGCATATTATCAAAGACAAAATATCATCAAAGATTGGTGAGAGACTCTCATTTGCTTTCTATAGTGCTTCTGCATGTTAAAGCTGGCCTTTGAAAATTTTGACACTGAATTATTATTTGCAAAAATGGAGCTTAAAGGAATTGTTACTGTCTGACACAGGCAGAGCAGGCACTGAAGAAAGAACAACCATGAGCAGCCCTGCTCCCACTTCCCTCACCACTAAGGACAGAGCTAAGTTTAGATCCATTCACATCCAACCAACTCAAAAGACGGTACTTAATGAAGTTGTTCCTCCACAGCCTGTCAAGTACATCACCAATTAAAACCTACTGTTCTACAGATACTTAAAAGATGGTGATGTCTTCCTTCATCCAGATAGAGAAAGTAACAATAGTTAATTTTCTTTTACTCCATTAAACTATTACACCAAGACATAAGCATTTTATTCTTTGTTGACACAATTAAAACGAGAATGTCTTTTGACTCATTAAACTACTGTCAAAATATTGAGTTCTTGTGACTAATGGCTAAAAGAAAATGCTTTACACGATGCTGTATTTCTCATATAACCTAATCCTGCATGCAGAGCTCATTAAATTTTATTCCCAAAGCTATTTCTTACCGTGTGAGATGGCACAGAGTGAGGTTTAATGGTGGGATTCCCAACAGTTGTGACTTTGGTTTGTTTCTGCAGGTGATCCACCCATTCATGTAAATCTTGTTGGTTGTTACAAGACACTAGTATCCTTTCAATCATATTTCCTAGTTGACAGAAAATAGAACATGTAGGAAGCCACCAAAAAACAACTTAAGTAAATCTGACACGATTATAAGGAGACTAATTTCCTAAAATATATCCCACAGGTACTAAGCAACAATTTTAACCTGTGTTTTCAGTACAGCAGGATCTCACTTTTCCTGGCTGTAACAGACATTTCCTCTGTGTATTTGTTCTTGTGCCAAGCACAGGAGTTCTCATTTTTTCCCCACCTCTAATAATTAAATACAACCTTTAATGACCAGAAATAGATCTAAGAGACAGGCTCATCTAGTAGCCTTACACTTCTCCATGTTCAGAAGGAAAGCCAGCAGAGAGCCCAAAATGTCATTCCTGAGTCTGCAAGCTACAACATAGAAAAAGTTATAAAATACAGTTCACTGATCTTCTCTTAGAAAAGGCATTAAGTTAGTCTGAATCTAATCTTAAAGCTCAGGCAAGAGTCACTTGGGAAAGCAATCTTAACTAAAGATTAATTCAATTTCTGTAGCTAACTGCATTCTAACCCGTTGCATTACTCATCTGAGGTCAGCTTCATAGCTACGACCTCAGGAAAACATCAACAGCATTTGCCCTCTGCCTCATAGCACAGATTTATGATATTCACCTGAGAGATCTGGATTCCTTTACGTTTACTTAAAAGCTTGGAGGCAGAATTGATCCAGGAAATGAGTGAAAACATGAAGCTCCACCATGTGGACCCTGCTCCCACTACCCCTTTAATTCCCCAAGGAAATAAGGTACATTACTGAGAGGAATTACAGAGCAAGCACAATGGCAGCCGTCATTAGTAGAAACACTGAGGGTCTCTCAGAAAGGGGTGGACCATTTCTAGAAGAAAGTTCTGGCTTAAAGCTCTTCCAGAACCTCTGGAAATCTTTTTCTTCCAATGAGTAGCAGACATTGAACTGCCACATTATAAAGGACCTTTTCCAAGACTGTCTCCATCCATTAAAAAAATTTGGGGATGAACCCCAGGCAGACAGTTACCTGCTTAAGACAAGCAGTACAAAACAGCTTTCAGTGAGGTTATGAGTAGCTGCATCGGAAGATTTGTATTATCACAGGATGATTGTGGCTGGAAGGGACCTCTACGGGTCCTCCAACACCCTCCCGCAAGCACAGACCCCTAGTGCTGACTGCCCAGGACAGCAGCCAGAGCTTCTGAGTATCTCCAATGAAGATCTCTCCAGTCAAACTGTGCCAGTGCTTTGTTACCCTCACAAGGAAGAAGATTTTCCTTCTGTTCAGACAGAACATTTGAAGTTTGAAATAGCATATTCTGGAATAAGCAGTGAATAAAAAAAAAAATTATGATCAATACCTGATATTTCAAATGCATTTTTATGGTTTTCACTGTCTTCTAGCTTTGTGATAGTCATTCCTGTCATTGGCAGTTTTCCCTAAAGAAACCAAACAACAACACAATAGCAACACTGAAGTTAAATCCAACACACACAAAAATAAGGAAAGAATACCACAGAATCACAGACGGGTTTGGGTTGGAAGGGACCCCAAACCCATCTAGTTCCAACCCTCCACTAGCCCAGGCTGCCCAAAGCCCCATCCAACCTGACCTTGAACACTGCCAGGGACGGGGCAGCCACAGCTTCTCTGGGCAGCCTGTGCCAGGGCCTCACTGCCCTCACAGGGGAGAATTTCTTCTTAACTCCTAATCTAAACCTAACTTCCTTTAGCTTAAGGCCATTACCCCTTGTCCTGTCACTATGTGCCCCTGTAAACAGTCCCCCTCTGGCTTTCTTGTAGGCCCTCTTCAGGTACTGAAAACTTAAACCTCTGAACAAAGACACACACAGCAAATTGCAAACACATATATGCAGAGGCTTTAGAAAACACATTAAAGTTGCCTCAAGCACCTGGTAGTAGAAGTTTTTAAAATGTCTGCAAATGACAACTGTGACTTCAGTAAGTCCAATACCTATTCAGGCTGTGAAATCCATACAAATGAAACAGTGGTCATTCATTACAGCCTCAGGTTCTCAGAACAGAGACCTTCAGGGTCATCCATGTTCCATGATTAGAAGCAATGGTGACTCATCTTTAAGCACAATAGTTTTGCAGAATGATTCACTTGCAAAATAAGGTTTGTGGCCCAAGTAGATTTAAAAAGGAAACATTCACTGAACAAACACATCAATATTTACTGAAGATTTATGTCCCTAGTAGCTCCACTATTTTCACTCTCAGAAGTATTTGGGAAAAGAAAACAAAAGCCGTAAAAACACCTTTAAATTTGTTTCAGAAGAACACATTAATTCTGCAGAAGATAACTTCTCATTTTAAAACCAGTCAAGCTGGGAAAAAAGAAAGAACAGTCAGTTTGGGATAACTTTCTGACCCTTTTGAAACACAGAAGAATAAATAAGACTCAATATTGTCAGTAATGAAAGAGTTTACCAAAAATGCAACTTTAATAATAAAAGTTCTTTAAGACAGATCCTGTATTCTCCTGCACAGAAACACTATTCAGCACATGCTGGCAAAAGTGCAAATACTATGTCCCGTGGAATTTTGGCTCTAATGGAGGGGGAAAAAACCAAACCCAAAACTTTTTTTTCTTTCCTAATGACTGCAGAACAGACAAAGGTTTCTTAGAAGCTTGGCAACTAAAAATCACTTGATATTCTGTATGCACAGAGCATGCTCAAACCCAAGATGGTAAAGAGAAAGGAAGAGGGTTTTTTCAACAGCTTCCCCACCAAAGGAAACATGGTTGTGTTGTGCCCTAGAGCACAGCCTAAAATTCTCTCTTCTGTTTTCCTGTGTATGCTGGTTCATGACTAAGAGCCTAGAGCCATGATGAAAGAGAAGTGCAAGAAGTGCTGACACAGGTAAAAAGGGAATATGGGGACACACCAAGCAAAAGACTGGTGACAGAACAAGGATCACCTGAGCGACAGAGAGAAAAAGTACAGAGTCGGCAAAATTCAGAGAAAATGGAACTGAACTCATGAATCATTCACACTCCATTTCTTTCAGACACATTGTCAAGCCATCTTGTGAGTATGGCTTGTGCCTCTTGTGACTTCAGCTTATCACTGCTAGAAGTTCTCCCTGCTCATGCAGCAGAGAGCAGCACTGTCAGCCATAACATCTGAAGCCTGCTGCTAACGGGAAGGTTCAGAAATACAGGGAGGGTGTAGCGTAGGGATGCTGCCTCCAGTGGCAGCGGTCCCCTGGGAATGACTGAGGGTTGGGCAGCAAACACTAAGAAAGGGCTGTGGTCATGCTGAGCAGAAGCTGAAGACAAAGGCACAGAAAATAATTTATTTACTGAACAGAAGGCTGGGGGACAAAGTGGGAGAGAGGAAGAAGAAATACAAGTGACATACAATATGAGAGCAAAATTAGGCCCAACAGATCTGTTTATCAACACGTGGAATTTCCAGTCAGTTGCCTTTGTAACCAGTACATAAGAATCTCCTTTTGTCAGGAATTCTGGATGTGCCACTTGAGATACAGAGCTCACCTGCTTTTTCTAGTGCATTTTTTCCATCTGTGCTGAGATAAAGCACTGGCCAAAAACTCTGAAGAGCTTCACAAATCTAAGAGAAGCTTGACTGTGCAATTGAACCACCTCAAGTCTCAGACAAATCTGGCTCCCACCATGGCAGATAAGATATGAATACAAACATTGATTTTGGAATTCAATTGCTCTTTAAAAAGTCACTGAGTCTGTGACTGGATGTAGCCAATGACATTGGAACCCCAAATTACTACCCTTCAGCATTCCTTCACATGACCTAGAGCTACAGGGGAGCCGACCCAATATGCACTCATCTTCCTGCAGTACAGCAGAGCTGCTATTTCTGCAGTGGGGAAACAGGCAAGAAGTATTCTGCTGGGAAGCTTGCCAGAGAGCTCAAAGACCATGCCTACCAGCAGCAAGAAGTGGATCTGTGAAGTGAAAAAAACCTGGTGATAAGGCTCTGAAGGTCACACAGTATGCATTTTGAGTGGTGTTACACTGGGCTAGCTCTAGGCTGGGGTCATGAACAGAACACCATCCCATGTAGAATCACAGAACGGTTTGGGTTGGAAGGGACCTTAGAGATCATCTAGTTCAAATCCTCCTGCTATGGGCAAGGACACCTCCCACTAGACGAGGCAGTTCAAAGCCCCATCCAGCCCGGCCTTGAAACATCATCTGCTCCAGCAGGTGTAGCAGATTGAGTGCACTTTTGGAGCACTCCTTCCAGTTCAGCTTCATCCAGAGGGAAGCCCAGTCTGCAAGCCCTGAGACCACCTCTACACTGAGCCTCAAAATATCAGTGAGCAGGGAAAACTAGAAGGCTCCTTTCAAAAGTGCTCTGCCGATTCCAAGGTAAAACACTAGTGTGGACGTGCCTAGAGAAGCAGATGGCAGTACAGCCCGGCAGTACAGCCCGGCAGTACAGCCCGGCTCACGCCAATGCAAGCTTAGGAGCGCTGTGCAACCTTGGGAGAACTCCAGGAGTAGGCAGAGGAGCACTAACAAACCTGCCTGCACAAGTGTCCTTTCCCTCTGCAGATGTGCAAAGCTACCACTTCCTATCATTAGCTTCTAACAAGGTTACAAAAACCTTCCTGATCGAAGCCTGGGTATAGTTTCTGTAGCTGTGACTATCTCAGGGTTTTGTAAAACAGATGACCAGATCTTACTGCAGAATTACCTTTTATCTTCATAAATGCAGTTTAATAACCTTTCCAAGTTTTTTAAGAAACACTGTTCAGAAGAAAGCCACACCCCAACACATTTACACACAAATGCAACTGTAATACTGTACCTGATAGATAAATCCACTCATTCTTGGGCTGGCAGACAACATTAGCAAAATGTTAGGGAACAGAAGAAGATACCTTTCATTCTTTTCCTTATAAAAAGAAGGAAAAAATAAATTTAAAAGTAAATACAACATCACAAATCCCTTTCCCTCTTTTTCTTTTTTAAATTGCTAAAAGCTACAATTGATGTTACAGCTCTGTAATTACACCACAAACATTTGCTCCTGACAAAATTAACTCCACAGAATTAAGGGGGGGGAGGGGAAAAGTCAGAATGGTTTTCTATTTGGAAAATGCTAGTAAGACCTGTCAATTCTTCTTCCTGGAGAGCTGGAGAGTACCGCCTAGTATTTTAAAACAGGGGGCTTCACAGTCTGTGTGAAATACCTTGCTTAATAAAAAAACGACTGCTTTGCTGATTTCAGCAACACCAAATGACACATTGAGTATATTTATAATACAGTTTAGATGGATGCTGTGACAGTAACATCAGTATTCAAATTGCAGAGATCAGGTTTTTACATGATGCCCCAAAAAGATAAAAGAAAAATAATGCTTCTATTTGCAACAAAACCACTCATTACTTTGTTCCAGTTTTAATTTGCTAGTTTCACTTATGCAGTTGTGCTTTTGCGGTTTATTTTGGGAGTATTTTTACAAAAGACAAAGTTTACTCAATCTACTGCTACAAACAATGAAAGAGAGAAACATTACAAAGTAATATTTTGATTTCATGACAAAACAAATAGATCTATAGATAAAGTCACCATCTCAGTTTCAAGCATCTCTACCAAACAAAACAAGCCCTTACCCAGTTTTAACGTTTCTGTTTTTCAGCAAACTTCTACAAATTCCAGTATCAAAAAATAAAGAGAGACACAAACCCAAACCAGTTGCTTTTGCATACATGAAGCTGTTCTCTATCTAGTCAAAAATCTGTAACGCTCTGCAGAAACTTCTAAAAGTCAATTCCCTTTGACATTTTAGCTCATGATAGGGTGGGGGGAGGTAGAATGGTTGTTTTGTCTTGTTTTTAGGACTACAAGGAGAGACATGACTGCAGAAGACGCACTATCAGCTCTACTGAATCTTACTTATTTTGACAAGTAACAAAATATCAGAGAAAAATATTAGGTGATGAACTCTGAAATATTCAGTTGCATAAACATTTTTCTCTTTCTTCATTATTTACAGACAACTTCGTTCTAAGGACAGCCTTTGCTCTAAGGGAGGAAACTGACTGAATGAGGTTGCATTTCAAAAGCCCCCCAAAGTTCAAAGCTTCATTGATTATACAAGGGAATAACTTACACAGATTACTTCATATTTTTACTGTAACATTTCCCTTCTGTTAGCACTTGCTTTTAAGATTATTTGAACATTATTACTGGTAGGGCAACCTTTCCCCTGTTTTGCTTTTTTTTAAAAAAAGAAAAAAAACAAACCCATAAAACCACCCCAGACATTGCAGTGTCACCTTTGACTTTCTAATGTCTATCCTTACTTGATTTCCCCAGAAGTTGTATTTCAAGAAGCTTGTATTTCAAAATTTACTACTTGAGCAACACGCTCAAAACAGCAAGGAAAAAGGTGGCTCTGATGCCTTAGAATACAAAACTTGCAAGTCCTTGTTATTAAAACACACTGCAATAACTGATACACAAAATGATCCTGTAACATGACTACACAAGGAAAATCCTTCTTAATTATGCACTTTACCATCAGTCCCGCAAAATCATCTTAACCATGTTGAACTGCTACACTTGGTTAATGCTCCAGTCAATTTTAGTGATGAGACTACACATCCCAAATGAAATGTATTTCACATTTTGTAACAAAGGCCTTGAATCAGCAGAGAAGGGTTTTAGTTGAGATGAGTATCTCTGAAACACTGTTTATTTCTGCTGCATCCTGATAATTAATCTTACTCCCAATGACAGTAAAGATGGGAAGGACATTACCTCACTTCCAGCACACTGAATCATGACCTGGGACATGTAAATCACGTTGCCAAGCGTCTTAATGTCCTCTCCCTCCCAGCAGCGGATCGCTTCTGTCAGGATCTGTAGCTCAAGCTCTTTCCGTTTCCGTACTTCTTGACATTGTGCCTACCAAAGACAGGGAAAAACAGCATTTCTTATCCACTCCATCCATCTGGAGCAGGTTAAAGGTAGAAATACAGGCACAGTTGTATTTACTCTTGTGCTCGTAGCACACAGAAGGTCGCACCTGACTCAGGGCATTTCCATGTAGATGGCAGTTACCACTACTTCTTACAAAGCTAGTTTTCCTAACTTCAGAATTACTACTTTTCAATACACTGACTTCAATTACTATTTCAAATTCATAGTCATAGCTCTGTTTCTCCAATTTCTCCTGCCTTTACAATCTTCATTCTTGTGCTTCCCACCAAAAATGACTAGGCTCAGCAGAAAGCTCAGCTGCCACAAATACACACTGATGTGCAACAAAGCATCTTTCTTTAGCAAAAAGAGGCTGTGCAACCTATGAGCATGTACAACACCTTGTGCTCCAATTGTTAGTTGATGTCTCCAACCTGCTCTACTCACTGCATTCCCTCTCATTTAAACTCTTCCTCAACAAGATTGTTCCCTCTTGTTTGCAAAGCACCCAACAGAACTGGATCCCCAAACCTCTGCTGATCACAGATAGCACATTTCTGCTTTGAAAAATAAAAAATGGCAAGTGGCAGGTTACCCCCAGCACACACTCCTAACAGGAACTGCAAAACATTAAGTTTATTGTAACTGAAATTGCATTAAATACATGCTTATTGCTATTGACTTTATTTTTTTAAGACATTAACAGCTCATCTGTTCAAATCAGGCCTTCTACTCCAGTTATTACTAGAAGTTTCATATCTTCTGAAGTTCACTATCATTGTCCTCATCATCCTCTCTCTCCTAGGTCCAACAACACTCTCCTAGAAGAAATGTATTTTAGAAAAACTTCAGAAGATAACAATCGAGTGTTGTACAGAAGCCCTTCCTCAGGATAGTAGTTAGGCTAGGTCTAGTAGAAAGGGAGATGAAGCATGAGCAAGAGGGCAGACCAAGAGGTGCAGAAGGCTTGCAGGGCTTTTACCTCAAGTCTATTTTCTCTAACTCCCCAGTAAATTACCACCCTTTGCTCTGCCTGCAAACATTTCCAGACTTTCAAAAATTTCTTGTACACATTTACAAAAAAGCTGTGCCTTTTAAAGCAGTAGAGGAAACAAAATTAGAAAATATTCTACTTAAAAATATATTCATTTCTTATCACACTTACAGAAAGATTTTTGAAGGCAGTCATGGATTTTTGAATATCTGGACGATCCGGATGATAATCCTAAAATCAATAGAGAAAAAAATACAGTAAAAACTTTAGTTCTAGTACAGTCAGTAAAAAAAGTTTAGAGGCTTAACTAAAAACAAACAACTCTGTAAAATAGAAGTTACAGGCTTATCTGCTCTCTTTTCACAGCTTTCTTATTCTTATATCAAACACGGGTGGCTTGTAGTAAAAACGGTCACTTCTAACATTCCTACATATGCTTAAAAAGAGGAAGTTTTACAGTAGGACCTAGTGGCAAGAAATTTTGAAATCCTAATAGGAAAGTGTTGGGGTCTTTTTAAAGAGTTTTACTTGGCACATTAGCTTTGTCAAACCAGATTCCTTGCTGACTACTATGTTCTGTTGTCTGACTAGCAATCCAAATTGTGTGACAAGACAAAGACCCATATGCCTTCTATTTCTCTCCCTCTTTCACACTGAGTGCAAAGGGAGAGACAACAGCTCCTCACAAATACCTTCCCACATTGGGAAGATCATTTTTTAACAGTGTTCAGTAGAAGTCAAAGGGACTATTTTGATGATGTCTGACATGCTGAAGGGTTGTAAGATGAGAAGCAGTGCTCTTTCCAGAAGATAGTCTCAAGACATTGAACATGTCTACTGAGTGCTACAAGTCAATCAAATACCCTGTAAGATGTTTCTAAGAGTGAAGACGAGCTTCTCCTACTAGCTTTACATTAAGTGCTTAGCTTTTACAGGAAGCTTTACTGCACCAAGTTCTAAACCATTGCAGCCCGTATTTTAAAAGGCTGGTGGAAGAGCAAACAAATGCAATTTTGGGTCCCATCATGTTTGACATGTACCTTTAAAATAATTGTTGTCAAATCATCATTAAGCTGGAACATAAATGCTGATAAGATATACCTCCATGTGCCTTTCAAGTTCTTTGAGTAACGTGGGGTATTTATCCAGACGCATAAAAGGTTTGCTGAGGCCCGTGGTCAGTACGAGGATCCCAGGGCTGTTGGCACCTTTCATCTCCATGAATTCTCCTAGCTCCTCACTGTATAGAAAGACATTTAGCAAATTAAGATCAAATTACAAGACAATTTAATATTACCTTGGATTCTTCACTTCATTCTTTCATCCTCAATGAATGTTGCCAATAAAACAAGACACCAATAAAAAAGTAATTCAAGTACAACTCGAGTGCTGAGATCAGTTTCTGCATTAAATAAAATACAAAGACATCTGCAGATTTGTGGTCCATCCAGGGAACAAAAGACACAGGAGCAAATCCATGGTTCTAAGCAACTGATGGTCACAGACAGCTCCTAAACGCTACCTCATCTGAGCAAAGGCTCCAGATTCAAGCCATCGGTGCTACATTTTATTACTCAGCTCTTTCTTCTAACAAAACGGCATCCGACCTTAGAGGCAGTTTACACAGGTAAGACATAAGCATAAATGAGTCAATGGCTTCTATTTAATCAAGCTTCACTATTTTTATGGTGTCAGGCACTAATGGGAAGACACAGAATGTTTCACCACCTTTCTTCCTCCCACACTTAAGCGGTCAACGACCTCATCTCACACATCCAAGGTGGTACTGCAAAGGGACCAACTAACAGCCATACAAACCATATCCCATAGTAGAAATAATTACTGAGCAACCTCTCCTCAAACAAGTCAGGGGTTCACTGACATGCCTGTCCTGACAGCAACACTGCTGTAAGAAATCCATGCTCTCCAAATACCATGAACTGCTACTTCCCCAATTCAGATGGCTTTTTGCATTTCAGTAATTTCCAAGAAGTGGCCCAGCCCCTCAGCTTTTTACATTAACTCAGTTTAAAAAGCAGCACATCCTGGGAATTTCAGCTCACTTTGCTATCAAGGAAATTCAAAATAGCTACATCTACTGCTTCCTTATAAAGGGAGTCCTCTGAAACCTCCAGAGGACCATGGCAGAGGACAAGATTTTCAAGAGTTTAAATGATCAGGAACAAAATCATCTCTCTCCATGGGGAAAGGAGGGTACAGCAGCACCTGGGCTAATTTCCAGGCTTCAGAAAATAGAAGGTGCAGAAGAACAGGGGATTCTGAAGACAAAATCTAAATGAAGGAAATTCAGAAAGCCACTTATTTAAAAGGTAACATCATCTTGCATTCAAGCTGTGTCATTCTAGACATCTGTAGATGGAGTTATTTTGTGTTTTGAGCTGCTGTTATAGTGACAGAATCATCGGGTTTGGGAGGGACCTCTGGAGATCATCTAGTCCAACCCCCTGCCAAGCAGGTTCACCTAGTGCATGTTACACAGGAATCTACCCAGGTGGGTTTTGAATGTCTCCAGAGATGGAGACTTTACAGCCTCCCTGGGCAGTCTGTTCCAGTGCTCTATCACCCTCACAGTAAAGAAATTTTTCCTCTCATGTTAAGGTGAAGTTTCCTATGTTCCAGTTTGTCCACTGCCTCTCATCCTACTGAGTAAGTGAACTAGTTCTCTAAAAAAAACAAATAAAAACCCCAAAACACCCAACCAATTAAAAGCCCCACAGAGAGAAAACACTATTCTCATGTGAGAACCATGTAAATTCTACTCTAAGACATCCTGAAAGTCCTTACTTTCTACTGATTAACATCAGTATGGCCCTGTAAGTCAAAATTACTATTTAACCATTTGTATCCCTTCTGGGGTTAGCAGTACAATCTAATTTTTCCAAGAAAACCTTTATCCAGCTACCAGATTCAGTATTTTTAGGAAAAGTGTGAAACAGTGTTTAAAACATCAAACAACAATAAAGGAGGAGCACTTGCACGTTATGGTCGCTTTAACAAGAAGGGAAGGGCAAGGATCTCCAACCTAAGGCACAGTGTTTCCATGCAGAAGTGAAAGCAAATCTTGATCTGCTCAATTCCCCAAGGAAAAACCAACCCAAACCTGATAGGACCCTCCCATAATACACATGCTCAATTACCACCAGTCACACTACATAAAAGCATTGCTTACATCAAGGCAAAACAGACCTCCTTGTTTATGCTCCCCCACCCCAAAAACACACACACACCCCTACCCTCCCATTTCAGAACAAGTGACACTTGGCTTATTAATGTCATTTATCCAAACAGATGAAGAGAGCAGAATAAGAACATGAAGCACGGCCTTCCCAGCCCTTCTAAGTGCTTTTTACCCATCATGCCACCCCGACCCCTCTTCCCCTGGCTGCTAAAGCTTCCCTGAGTTCACAAAAGAGAAAGTACTTTTCCATACAGCTTATTTCAATGTTTACTTGTCTTCAGATGAGTTAATTGGTATTTACTTATACTACCTTGCTTAAATACACCCAGCACCATTTCTGAATGGTCAGGTTCAATATAACTTTACACCATCTCTTCTAGAGAGCTTCACCCCCATTCTAACCAGGCCTAGGCACCCCAGGGTGCACACCCATGGGCCTTTCCTGCTGTGCTCAACTGCAGAAAGCGGGTGAGGGGGTTTCCCAGCACTTGTTTTGCATTTTGAAGACACAAAGAGAAGGGCTGGGCACCCTTGAGAATGCCCACAGCTCCATCTTGCTGTATCCCTCTCAAGCAACACGTATTAACAACAGACCTCCTAAAATCAGGTTGCAGCCAAAATTAAAAATTCCCTCAGCTAAAGGGAACCAGCTCTTTCCAACAAGGTGCTGGGGCAGATAAACAAGGGTACAGCACCCAATTTCCACAAAACGCTTTACCAAAGCTCATCCATGAAAGCCCTCAAGGCACTCAGTCATTTCAAATTTCAATTCACTGTGTATATGACACTGATGGTGTGCATGCTGCTGCTTATTTTTGTTAATCCATCAATTCCCCCTGTAAGCACCCCATAGGTCTCAGCATTAAAGTCAGGGTACCTATGGTATTTGATATGTATTTCCAAGTAAACATTTAAACTCATTCTTTGCCTTTTGTTTGCTCCAGCCAGATGCATGGACCCTGGTGCACAACTATCTGATACACTATTCCCTTTGCAGGTTTATCAGCTACTCTTCCTCATTTCAGGCAGCACAATCCATACATCTATCTCTACAGCGTCTCTCTTCTCCCCAACATACCAGTAACACTCCCCAGTATGTGCCAACCACTAATACCACTGGCTGTCATTCAATTTAACACGGCTCTAAGCAGTGCTGATTTTTGCCTTTAGATAGCAAAGACGTAAAAACTCCTCATTCCTAATTCCTTCAGCCATCTCTATGCTGCGGGGTGCAGACAAATGCATTGTATGAACGGTATTTGCTGAGCTATCCACTAAGACAATGCTTTTATTTCTTTTTTTTTTTTTTCATTTAATGCCTCTAGAGTGGGAGGAACATTAGTTACCATTATCACTGTCCCATTTCTTCCTGACTTTGGCATTACAAAACAGATGTGCCAGAGAACAGAAAAAAAATGCCAAAGTATTTCAAACTGGTTACTTGGAAACCTGATATTATCCCGTTTTCACTGTCTATTCTACAATTCCTTTGAAACAGACACACTGTCGTTCCCCAGTGTTGCAGCAGCTTCCGAGCTATTCACTGCTCTTCCACGGATGACGCTTGGTTGCTTATCATAGAACCATAGAATGGTCTGGGTTGGAAGGGACCACAAGGATCATAGAGTTCCAACCCCTCTGACACAGGCAGGGACACCAACCTTCAGACCTGGATCTACACAAGGTTGCCCAGGGCCCCATCCAACCTGGACTTGAACACCTCCAGGGACGGGGCATCCACCTCCTCTCTGGGCAGCCTGTTCCAGCACCTCACCACTCTCTGCTTATCAGCCCCTTTTTATTTAATCACAGTATGGAAACTTACAGAGCAAATTTAAACCTCGGCTCACTCCAAATGTACACAAAGTCCTGAAAAACACGCTTAGCAATGGCATCATCAGAAAACCTTTTGCACAGTGCAGTGTTAAGAGGTGTAATTAAACCTGAATGACGTAGTTTTCCTCCCAATATTCCCATGAAGACAATGTTTTCTTTCATGTACTTCTATGCTTCCTGCTGACAAGTTCTGACATGCCAGCTCGCTCCAATACGAACACGCACACAACTCTTAATACAGTAAGTACCCCAAATTTTGTCTGAGCATCATGGAGACCCCACTGGCAGCCTACTCACACTAAACTCTGCAGCTTCACGGACACAGTGTCTGGCAAAATTGGTGTTACTCTAGCTTAAAACCTTCATTTATCCACAAAGGACAAGTATAACACAGAACAGAGAGGTTTACTTTCAACAAGAGAGGTGAGAGTTAAGCTACTGTCTGAATATGACAACAGTTCACAACTTTTTCTTTTTTTTAATTACTACCAATTAGATGTCAGTGCTGTTAGCCTAAGAGCACAGCTGCTCTGCCAAAGACAATGGCTCTTTCATGTCACAATCACAATTGATGCCTGCAAGTGCCACACTCTCCTAAGCAATATATGCTGAATAAAAACTCCAGCCCAAAGCTAAGCAGTATGTTTTAAAAAAGGTATCATTTAGCTGAACAGGGAAAACTTTTGAATAGTGAAATCATCAACTTAGTCACAACTGCCTAAATAGCTTTTCAGAAGGAGGCAGCTGAGATTGGAATTCACTACTTGTGTCGTTTTATAGAATAAAATGCAGAGAAGCATACAAAAGCATTGTGCTTTGTTTATCCTGAAATCTCAAGCTGCTGAGGAGTTCTCCCTACTCCAGACTAGAGTTAGTTCACAGCTTGAGATATTTTAAAGGTCACCGTGAAAAGTGTCTTTAAGCTCTACTAATATATTCAACTCTTTCTCAGTGCAGCTGCCTCCAAAGCTGCATATCAGACTAAGGAGAAAAAAAGAGAACAAATTTCAGTGTGCCTGTAGGAACAGAAGGGGGTGGGGGTGGGGGGAGAAAGCCATTTAAACGCAAGGAAAGCACACCCAGAAACTCAACCATATATGTTTAAAATCACAACTTACACTTCTGAAGCAGGTCTCTGTTTGTAATAGATGGAGCAGGAGCTATCACTACTGAGGGGTCTGAGGACTGCGCACAGGCACCGCATTTTGAGAGCGTTGTGGCTGAGCAAACCTTCAACTGCAGCTTTTAATTTCCTAGTGCTGAACTTCCCAGTCCAGCTCCTCTCCCGGGGACTGTTGTTTGGCGTATGACATCAGCCTGCACACTTGCAGGCTCAGGGATGCACCGAAGTGGGGGAGGCACAAAGAGTTTTCTGACTCAAGCTGATCTGTATTCCACGCTCCAATTACCCGGAGTAATAGTGATGTTTCAGCTCCACAAATTTTATCCAGACTACTAAGCCTGTGATGCAAGTGTAGAATATGCTTGGGACACGTTATCTAAGAGAACAGAAGAATCTTGCAAAATTTAGGTTTCAACAAAGTTTTATGTGCAGCTTTCTTCCAACTGAGAAGTGGCTCCACACTTGCCACAGTTTAAAAACAGCAGGTGTCTGTTACTAATTTTTGGTTGCCTCTTCAAATTAAGTTTTCCTTTTAGAAATATTTTTTCCTCCAATTTTTATTTTAAAATAAACACAGGGACATATCAATAAAGTAAAAAAGCCTAAGAACTTTCACCCCCCTACCAATTACATGCTTAATTCTGATTACATTAGGTCTGTGCTCTCCGTATTTCTTCGGAAGAGTTTTAGGTCCACTTATCAGCAAGGCCTGTCAAGACTTTTTTCCCCCCCATTATGTTACCCATTCTTCAAGCAAGTTCTATACTTAAATATCTTTCCTCTTGTTATTTTGGATGCAGCCCACACAGTCCCAGTCCTGGCTTCTGCCTCTGCTTTTTCTCTGCTAGACCTTTTTTCCCCTGTGCACTGATCTTTGTGTCTTGCAATCTTCCCCAGGTAGGGAAGATCTTGTGTTTCTGACACTCCTTATTCCAGTACAATTATTTATTTTGTATCCAACTGGGTTTTTAATTTCTTTGAGGGAAATTCATTCCTTCGTGCCTTAGGTTGCTCATCCTGTTCCTTCTCTTACTGGAAGGCAAGCATATGTCTACAGAGGCATACACAGCAATCAGCAATACTTTGACTAAACACTATGCCCTCCAGGCAGTTCTGCTCTCACCAACTACCAAAATTCTCTCCAAAAAGTAACACCTACCCTTGGACTTTAACTGGGATTAACTAAGAAAAACTAAGGGCCATTAGAAACTCAAACCGTACACAATGCAGCCAAAGAGGCCTGACTGCTGTGGAGTAAAGAAAATAGAATAAAGTGGGGATTGTGTACAGTGGCACAGTAGCCACAATGAAAGAAGGAAACAAGGAGAACAAGCTGAGAGGCAATAGCAGAAACATGCAAAATGCTGATCTGTGCTGCACCTGATGAGCTCCACCTCTTCAGCTCAGCCAGTGCCTTTTGACACAATGACAGACCCAGGGAAAAACACCTTAATTCTTCAAAATTCTTGATTCGTTACACAGAATTTTACCTCTAGAAATAAAAGATATGCAATTGCTCTGGAACAATTCCTGAGACAAAAATTGCTTACCAAATTTCAAGACTGTATGAAATCAGAAAAATTATGTTGAGTATCACTGTAACAGCTGGGTAAGACTTAAGAGTGCCCCAACTGGAACCAAGAAGAGAATCTGATCACAAACCTAACAGAACAATTTTGTTGTTGCTGTGATTTTCAGAGGCAAATACACCTCAAATATGCAACTGTGGAACCTGAACAGAACCCTGTACAGGCTATACTAGGTTTTATTCCCATTTCTGCATATTCACTGCACTCCAGTCTCCAGTGATACTCATTTCAGTAGTTTGACTATTAATAATTAACTTGAGGAAATGAAAGATGTTTGCTGCTTTGAAGATGTGAATGTAAAAAAGAAATCTTACCCATTAATATCATTAGCCCCCTTTGCTGCTAATTGCATGTAAGCCCCCATGTTGCTGCTACATAGGACCAAGCAGCAAATGCCAAGTGAAAGGAAACACAGGCTGGCATTCATACTGAATGGCATTTAGGAATAAAAAGGACACATTCCCAGTGAATGCCCCTTTTAAATCTCCAAGCCCATCCCAAGTGCTGCTATTTAGAATCAACTTCACAAAAATGCTATTCAAAAAAAAGGCTTTTGACTGGATGTCCAAAATAATTCTGAGTAAGTTCATTATCATCAGGTTTTATCCATACACATGCATATGCACACGGTCTCAGATGTCAATGCTATTTTAAGGTATTACAACACTGCTCGAGGAGCATCCTTGATGCTTCAGATATGACATAAAAAACACAGGTGTAATATTCCAAACCAGACAAGTATTGATACAGTGATCCAACCAGACCAGTATTGGTACAGTGATCCAACTGGTTAAAGAAACAATAGAGTTAACACTTCAAAATGACAGCTAATTTTCTTACAGCTGTTTTTCGTCAGTGACAGTAACAACACAATAACAAAACGAGCATATCCTGTAGAATTAAAAAACAAAATAGAGGTAAAGTTTCATGAGGTGTCATCTAAAGGAATTACCTAGATTATTTTGGTTTAATATTTGTTGATATGGTTCCCATCAAAAGGAAGTGAACTTAATAAACTGCAAAAAACACTAATTCTGTGATGTAAAAATCTGACTTACAATGACCTGCCAGGTGTTTTGCAGAAAAGCTTTCAGAAGCAGAGCTAACACCTGTGTGTTCAGTTGAAGAAGTGCACTGAGTTCATGGTGAGAAATAATCTCCTCTAGACAGCAAGAATTTATGTTCCAAATCAAACCTCTCCAGACAGTTCCTTTTCCCTAAAACGCTCCTGAATAACACAGCCATTACAAACCTGATATTCAAATCCAAGAATTCAAAACAACTCTGTCTCTGACATATTTTTGCTAGTATTAAAACACATATAATGCTTCTGGACTGTTTGCTAAAACACCACCACAAAAATGAGTCAACAAATCACTGTTCCTTAAAAGTCTTTTACATACCTGAAAAATTCCAGTTCAGTATTAATCCAGGATTCACTGCAGTATAGTTCCTTCATTATTATTACAATCATGACTATCCTCAAAACTCACTGTAATTTTTGCATTAAGGTTTGCTTAGGATGCTTTTACACAATGAAAACATCTCAACTAAATAGACAAGGAAATAGTGCTGAGTATTTTCCTTCGTGTCTTCAATCAGTTTGTTATTATTAGCAAAAACCTCTTTTTTTCACCCCTACCTTTAAACCAGTGTAATTAAAAGCTTTCTAGCATTCTGAGGGGAAAAGGTTTGGAACTGCTTAAAAGCACCTTCCTTGTCAAGCCACTTGATACCTTGCAGTGGGGGTTGGCCCTGGCTGGAGGCCAGACACCCCCTAAAGCTGCTCTACCACTCCCCTCCTCAGTTGGACAAGCAAGAGATGATAGGAAGGTTCATGGGTCAAGAAAGGGACAGAGAGAGATCATTCACTAATTACCATCACAGGCAAAACAGACTCAACTTGGGGAAAATTAATTTAATTTATTACCAAACAAATCACCTTCCTCATGCCCCCCTTCTTCCCCAGCTCATCTTCAGTCCCAATTTCTCTCCCTCCCCCCCCGCTTCAGTGTCACAGTGGGACAGAGAATGGGGGTTGTACTCAGTTCACCTGACATTGTCTCTGCTGCTCCTTCTTCCTCAGGGGGATGACTCCCCTCATTCATCCCCTGCTCCAGCTTTGTGTCCCTCCCATGGCAGACAGTCCTCCACCAACTTACTCAATGTGAGTTCTTCCAACAGGTGGTAGATTTCCACCAACTGCTCCAGCGTGGCCCATTCCATGGGTTGCAGACCCTCAAGAATGCACTGCTCCAGCATGTGTCCCCCTCATAGGGAGGGTCACAAGTCCTGCCAGCAAACCTGCTCCAGCCTGAGCTCCTCTCTCCACAAGGGCTACAGATACTGCCAGGAGCTCGCTCTAGCACAGGCTTCCCATGGGACTACAACCTTCCTCAGGTGTCTCCATCTGCTCTGGCCTGGGGCCCTCCATTGCCTGCAGGGGAATCTCTCCTCCAGTGTCCGGAGTACCTCCTGCCCCCTTCTTCACTGACCTGAGCTGTCTGCAACGTTGTTCCTCTCACATTGTCTCACTCCTCTGTCTGCAAAAGCTTCCTTAAATATATTATCCCAGAGGTGCCACCACCATGGCTGATGGGCTCAGCCTTGGCCAACAGTGGGTCCATCTCGGAGCCAGCTGGAATTGGCTCTGTCAGACATGGGGGGAATCTTCTAGCAGCTTCTCACAGAAGCCACCCCAGTGGTGTCCCCCACTAACAAAAGCTTGCACATAAACCAAATACATACCTACAGCAATGTTGGTAAGATATAACAAAGGGCTTAGAATGAAATAGGGGTAATTAAAAGAAAAAAACCCCCCACACCATTCACTTCTGTTGAGTCATGCCTGGTAACACAATAGCATTAACAGAAAGCCATTTATCACAACTCACCTCCACCTGAGCTATCTCCTAGAAACAACACAATTGCTTTGAACCTACTTCCAAATCCACATTACTTCACTGCTGTATGATACTTACATTAACTCCACCAGGATTTGATATCAGACTCTACAGACCAGAAGCTGAGTTCTTATTAGGACAACGTATGTCCAAAGCAACACAGAAGAGAAGAAACGCTGCTCTTCTCTATCTGTGGAACAAGTAACTTTCCTTCCTTGCACTTCCATCATGGTTTCTCAGACAGGCTATTCCTTCTGTTTTTCAAGGGTTCTGAAAGTTAGGATAACCCTTTACAAATATCTCCAAGTCTTAAAAAGGCAGAGATATCTCTTTGCTATCACACCCCATCTTCCATCAGTGGATTAAATCCAAGATCTTTGTATGGAAAGCGCATACAGAGACAAACAAACATCTAAGCCTAAGAATATTAAAAAATCCATAGCTGTGGATCACCTAAATATTTTACCATTTACAGAAAGTGGTATACTGAAACAGGCCATTTGAAAGAAAAAAGTATTAAGGGTTTCATCACAGGGTTTTAAACATACTTTGTCTTAATTCATCATTGCTTCTGAAAAAAAAATAATATACCCTCCTTCTCCCTAACACTCAATGAGAATTTGCAGCTTGATTTTTCCAAGTTGGGTTGGAACATAATTGCATGTCCTACATGAGTGACAACTCATGGTATTTGTAGCTAGAAGGTTATTTGTATTTATACTATTATCAGTAAAGCTCACAAACAAGTCACACAGTGTTGCTTTTAAAACAAAAACGCAAGTTCTTGGAAGATGTTAACACTACAGAAACAACTCAATTGTGTTCCTCTTTGTTTAGGAAAGGTTAAGAATATTCTATTAATTTGGTCCAGCACAGTAAGACTGCACAAAAAAAAGGGGGGAGGGAAAGCAAAAAGAACAGATATCCTGCTAGAATGTATCCTACATCTAACCTCCAAGAGAAGGTCATGGCTCTGTCCTGCACCACAAGCAAACACAAGCAGGCCCCAAACTAACAGCTGCTACAGCATGGCTCATCAGGAGGATAGACAGGACCGGTTTGTGAAAGCAGATGTCTCAAATCAAATTTTGGCCTTAACTCTCTTCCCTCAAGATGATAAAGGGCATCTTGTATGTAAAGTCAAGGTCAGCCCCAAAGCTCCTCTGACACGTTACCTCAGCATTCTACCTCTTAACACAGGAAATACTCATTTTCTAAACGTGAAAAGCTCACACTCATGTCACTCAGAAGTGAAGTTAAGGGTATAACATTATAAAGTTACATACAAAGGTACAGGCTTTTACAGGGCTAACTTAAGATTCACCAGCTGCCTACTAGCAATCATGCCAATTATGCCATAATTCCAAAACCTTGTTTTGATGGACATTTTTTAAACACAGATGACAATCAGTACACTTTGTTTTACATACTCAGAGTCCAGCATGTGTTCTTTAAATGAGGAAAATGGTCTCTAACAGTTGATAACACACTGCTAAAAGTGACAAGCTGGTCCCAGTCACGTGGAATAGCTTTATGTTGTAGGGGTTTTTGTCTTTTAAAAAATACACTACTTTTTCTTTTAAACAAGCTCCACCATACCAAATGCTCATCAAAAGAGACATCACAGCTTTGCAGCACAAGTGCATTTTATGCACTTTTTGTTTCCTCCTATCAGGCTTAGAAGACCATAAAGTGAACATACCTGTGCTCCGTGAGAACATTTACTGCTGATGGGTGGTTGGCACAGTATGCAAGGTACAAGCTTTTCATTTGTGGCATCAAATTTAGAAAACATCCTCCAACCCTCTGCTGAGCTTCAGGCAACCTAAAAACAGAGTAATAAATATGAAATTACTATAACCACCACCAGACACAGAAACTGAAGTCTGGAAAAGCAGAGTGTACTGGGGGGGTGTGGCAGGGAAGTGTTGTTTGGCGTTTTTTGTGGGTTTTGTTTCATTTTATTACAGACAGATTTCTACAGTCACAGCCCAGCAGCTAATGCTTTTCTCTTCCTTCTTTACAGCTTTAATCCTATAACTGTCAGACCTGATGATGCCACCACAGTATAGGCAGAATACTGCAGGTATGTACAAGATGGTCATTCAGCAAAACGTTTTCAAGTATTACTGGTAATTAGCATGTTCTTCAGAAGTTTGATTTTTCAGTCAACATATCTACCTGTTCAGTTTACTATTTATTTATATATGTCATGCCAATCTTAGAAGCAGTTTTTCATCATCCATGATTCTTTCCTTCTGCCCTACACCAGCGGAGATGATAGGCTTGAAATATTCATCTAAGTACCACATTAAACTCTGGTAGCACAAATAGAAGCCAGTTACAGTGCAGCAACAGGCTGGTTTCAAACAATTATCATTTATCTTGCTTATTAAGGACCATAAAGCACTTTTACATTGGTTTATAACCAGGGCAAGAGTGTTGCTTTACCACCATCAGTACAGAAATACTTCCTACAACTCATACGTTCTTTCACCTTTCATGCTTGAAAGCACCACATTCATTAAGCAGCAAAGGAAAATTTCACAATTCCATTCAGAAGACCTTACTTTGTCTAGCATAAACTGCTGCTTAAATAACAGCAGCCTCAATGACTTTAGGAAAAAAAAGAAAAGACTCAGCAAAAGAATCAGCATTTAAAAGAAAGAGCTCAGGTTCACCAAGACTGTGTGAAAGTAATCCATTCTCATCAGATTTGTCAGAGGAATATGCACACATTTATTCACACAAGTGGGGGGTGGGACGCAACAGGGACAGGCTATGAAGAAAATATGAATATACACAGCATATTCTTTTAAAAGGTTTTTGCAGAAGCTGTCATTTCTAAATGCAGTAAGAAAATATCTGGAGTATAAATAGTTAAAGTTGTCTGTGTGGGACCAGCTTAGAACTAGTACAATCAGCAGAAAGTAGAAGTCTGGCTCCTGATTTTCCATCTGTATAAGCAAGGTGGGGAGAAATTGCAATCCTTCCCAGTCGTATTCTTAGTATCTCCTTAAGTGACATACTTCACATGCAAATAAAGGCAAACTCACATAAAACAATTTGAATTAAACACAAACTGATGGAAAGATGTATATACTCTAACCAGACATGCTTCCTTACTGCCACCCTATCACCATTCTCAGAATCACTCAAAAATATCCGTGCTAGATTGCTTCCTGTGTGAGATGGGGTAAGTTGGAGTAACAAGTGAATGATATGCTAAGGGTGCTAGAAGGGATGAAAGCCTATTTTCTACTGAGCAGCTCCCACTTCTGAGCCTCTTCAGCAGTAGGTTATATGGTCAATAGTGGATTGTATAACCCACACTGAAGTCCACCAGAAAACAGGATACTAAGTTTTCAGAAGTCCTAGGCTACAAGCTTCTTTCTGCTGCCTTGTCTAAGTCCACTGTGCAACACGTGCAAGGAAACGTTTCAACTTCTTCATACATTTTCTCTCCTTGCATCTCCTAACAGAAAAACACAACCTGTACACAAGATGAGACAAACAGTGAGCTCTGGTTGTTCTCATCCATTTAACTACTATTAAAACCTGAATTCCACACTGCTCTACAGCTCCATGCATCCTCAGGAAGTATTCAACAGACATACTGTTAAGCACAGTCATGCTAACATTAGTTCCAACAATTCTCCTGGAAGAGTATGGTTTTTATTTAAAAAAAAAAAATTTAAAAAGTCAAGATTTTCTATAACTGTCCTGAAGATGTGCATAAATTGTCTAGAAATCAATATTTATCAAATTCACTGTGGGAAAATGAGAGGTGTTCTAGTTATCTCCAGTAGAAACTAACTGCTCAGCTTTCCAGGACAGCCACTCCTCCAGCCTGAGGGTGTTCCCATCCAGCTCAAACACAGTACTCTTGTCCCACTCCTTGAGTTTGCTCACAGCAGTTAAAATTCAGAGTTCATCCCAAGAAACACTCCCCCAAATTTCAAAACAAGAAGTCCATCTCCTGCTAAGCTGCACAGTCCCTCTGTGCAGTGTGGGGAGACCCACCCAATATCAACACAGAATAGACTGTACAGGTGTTCAAAATGCAACGCAGGGAAACACGCTTCCTTGTTTGACAGCAGCATTCACTACAAACACCCAAAAAATGACAGCTGAACCCCCAGTTCACACATCATGCCAGACACACTCTACTCACATTATCAGTGCTCCTTATATTACAGGATATGGCACACTTTTCATTGCCTGCTTTTTCTTTTATTCTTTCAAGAAAAGTTCAAATTCTAAAATTAGTTGAGCAGCTGCTCTTGCAGGTATTTAGGGGAAAACCAGGGGCATTTCCCCAGAATACCATGGGAATGCTATTCTTGCAGCCTTCCAAAGCAGCATTTCCTGGTTAGCAGCTGGTCTCCTTTAATAAATTTAAGCACGAGCTTAAATTTATTATACATTCTTCATGTAATAGGTGCAGCAGAAGTCTCAAACTCCAAAGACATACTCAAGGCACATAACTCCATCTGAAGTAGTTAGAGGTCCCAATGAACAGTTGCTGAAAATGGTTAAATTGCCTTTTCATACTGCAGTGCTGGGGCTGGGGGAGTAACGATGGCTGTTCGCAGCAGACAGACATCTGTGTCTTCTCAGTCTGCTGTCCTTTTAGCAGACTGAAAGGCTGACATTATTCTCTTTTACACGTTGCACATGCACTGCAGCTTTATACTGCACATTCTTTGCTGAATTAAGATGATTAGAAGACTTGATGAGGGGGTGGCAACTCGTGCCCCTTGACTTTTCTAATCCATGCATCATCAGTTGTGAGTGTTCTACTATTTTTAGAGGAACAATTAATAAGTTATCTGCATCTCCCTTTAACGGCTGAACAAACACAATTAAAAGCCTATCACCACATTATGCAAAGTTTTTAGTAATTAATGTGCTCAGTAAAGAGGAGAGTTATTTTACAATATATTCTGAAGTTGTCATCCCAATATTCTTCTCACATTTGACACTTTAATTAGCAAGGAAACACATAAATATTGTATTTATATCTATGATAGCAACTCTAATTATAAAAAAAGCCAGCGACGTGTTTTAATTTCATTTACAGAACTAGGGCACCACAAAGTCTCTACTGTTGTACAAATGCTAGAAGCATCATCATATGGGTACATCTAACTACCTAACAGATTACCTGCTTGTTGGGAGTTACATCTGATAGCTACCAGATATAAACCAGGCTCCCACTGCACGATAGTTTGAGAAAAGAACTAAAGAAAATGCCTCGCTGCTCAATCACACATAATCTAAGGACTCTGATCACAACCAGCAATGGGAACTGCACTAAAGCCAGACTGGCAGCCAAGGGCAAAAGACATTACAGAGTATCCAATTATGTCCTGCATGTTCTGAAGAGATCTGCCTCGGTTTTGGTGTCAGTGGACATTACTTGACATTACTGCAAGGTTCTGGGGAAGGCTCTGGAAACTGCAATAAATCCAGACAAATGTAAACACACATCAACAGAGGCAATTTTAAAAGGAAAATGGTAACAAAATGTAATCAGCACTGTATGGTTTCTTTTTGCACAGGGGAGATCACATGTCCCTAAATTTTACTTGACCGTGTGGTTACTGTAGGTGTGTCATGAAGTAATCTCTGTCTAAATAAATATGCATACACACACCTGCAGAACCTGACAAAACCTGGAAATTTTCAATTATCTGGGTGGCATCTTCTGCTCTTCCCCATCTCCTCCCACAGAAAGATAAACTGCAGAAGTTCCTGCCCCTCTGGAAGGAGCCGGAGCATCAGTTTGCTGTGTCCACAGGAGATCAGTACAGAGAATGTCTTGAACATAACGATGACAGCTGAGAATACCCAGAACAAGTGAGCACCTGAAAAAATCACTAAGGGCTAATTGTAATTAACAACTCCAAGGGATGCAGTTGGTGAAGAAAGAAGATGAGGTGTTACCTCCTGAAGCTTCACAGGTTAACAGGGTTACTGAAATAAGCAGGACACTTCAGTTTTCTCAGATACTGCTTTGACTAACGGAGGTGGTACTCAGTTTATTTCCAAGCCAGTAGTCTAGTTTCCAATGCTGTCCTCACAACCATACCTTTCCCTATTTGTCTGACCTCTCAGACATTGATTTGTTAGAAAAAATGTGCAGTTAATTTGCACATTTGTTTCAGGCAATGTGAAGACCCAGTGTTCAAATTCACTTAACACTGATAACCTTATGCCCTTTGATACAGTAACCAAAAGCAAGAGAAGACACTGGGATAAACCCTTAAAAGACCTAATTTGTACCTGCACTCCAAAACCAAACATGAAACACTGATTAGTTTGGGATTACATTCACGTGATCTCCCTCTCACAATCTGGCCTCCCCGTGCTTTTGTTTGGTTTTTTTTTTTTAAATCCCATTACACTCTGGTATTGTCCCAGAACATGAAGCATCTGTTGGCACTCAAACACAAGACAAACACCACAGTTACTGTGACTGCAAGAGGGCAAAACCCAGCTACAACCATTATAGAGCAAATAGGGGGGTAAGTCTGTGAAGCTACAAGATAGCCAATGCCTCCAATTTGCTACAGAGGAGATGGTTTCACCAGCCAGTCTGTAGGCTACGTGCCCCCTCTCTTTACTAAGAGATACAGCCATAGACTGACAGCTTCTATTCCCAGGTAAATAGAATAACGTATTTTTTAGAGCAGGAGACATCTGTTCAAACTAATACAAAATCACCCAGAGCACTATTTCAAATGCAGGTCGTTTTGATCACACCAAAGATCCCCTGACAGACACCAACTTTGCTCAGAGACCCCTCTGCTGTGTGAGCCACTGCAGAACCGATCTTTGGCACTGGATCGCAGAGCTGGAGAGAGACCCAGAGCACTGGACCACTTTCTGTCATCAAGAGATCAGAGCACAAAGTGTTCTTGCTCTGTTTTACTGTCAGGTATCCCCCCTTTTGTAACTGAAGACTCCAGCAGCATCTCTCTGCCTCACTTTCAGCCCTTTTCCATCCCTCACAATGAAATCAACTTGAAGCCGATCTGCCAAAAAAGCACTTTTGAAGTGGATCAGCCAGCAGATTCTCAGTCAGCACTAGTTAGACTCATTCCATACAGTACTTAAGTTGGTAAGTGAAGAAAGGCAGTCAAAGACGTAACCTCAAACAAATCTGTCTGATAGCACCCAGCATGCACGCAGACAGATAAGAAGCATTCCCAGGCCTGTGACAGATGGACCAGCCACAGGAGCACCACAGCAATACCGCAACAGAGGCCAACCTAGACAGAGAGGACAAACCTTTAGCAATACACCAGAAGAACTTCAAGGCTGGGGGCAAGGTGGTACGTGACTGAAACCCAACCACATCCAAAAAACCTACTTCCCTCAAAGCACACAGAGCACCCACTACAACATTACGTGTTCTGAAAAAAAAAAAAAATTAAAAAATGCAACCCAACCTTTAACAAGAGGAGGATTAAATAAACTAAAAAGAGGTGCAGGCAAGAAGAAAAGGACCAGAAAGTTTGTGTCACTGAAGAACACGCCAGGATTTGTTAAGAGAAAACTCAAATGACAATCTGACTCAAGAGGCGAGGGGAATTCAAAACGCATTCAACTCTCGCACCCAAGAACAGGAATTTGTCAGGCGACGTAGGCTGGCAGCGCTACAACTGGCAGGACGTCGGCACTTGGTCATCCTGACAAGCACTAGAAAAAACCACCACACCGGATGCTGCAGCATGAAATGCCTCAGGGATGGAACTATAAACTCTCTGCCAAAAGTAAAATAAAATGATAAATCTATTTTCAGCCCAGAAGCTACTCTGAGTTTACAGAACAGGTTTACCGGCCAAAAAACCATGGCAAAATGACAAAAACCCAAGGCAGCAGGGCAAGCATTCTTCTACGCGATGGAAATGATGATGGATGAGATTCAAAACAGGAGGAAGCTGAATGCTCAAGTCAATATGCTATGATGAAAATTAAACTGAAAATACGACCAGCATATTTATGAAATGAAAACAATACAAAACATTTGCCGTAACCCTTCAGTAACCCTGGGGCGCCACCTCCTCTGCTCACCCACCAGCATCCATTAAGTTCCTAGTTTTTAACACAACAACATTTCACTTTGCAGGAAGGCAAAGAGACTTTAATGAGAAAGTGCTTTAATATATCAAGGAAGGAGTTCTAAATAAGCTTTCTGGGCTTGAAGCAACGTTATATCACATTAACCTACACAGCAAGATAAAGCAAAGCTTGCATTAGTATTTGTTTAAATGCATGTGCTCCTTCACTCTTTTAAGGCTACCTTCATCCAAGGTTTTAAAATACGACAGGCTGTTCACACAAGGTGTTTCATTTCCCTAACTTCTGATTAACAGAAACAAAATCATGGTAACAAAAGAATGAGACAACAAATGGAAGGGAACATTTAAGTATGTGGACAAACTGTCCTTGGGAATTTAAGACACTTAACTCATCAAGTCTAACTTGGCAGAAAGAATATCCTCCTTTCTCAAACACAGCACGGAAGAAAGGCCATTTCAAGAATGTTTCCATTCCGCTGCTGAACAGTCATTTGAATTAAACAATCCTCCTTTCCATCCTCTCCAGTCTAAGCTGTCCAGGGCCAGAAGAGAGGCAGAGAAGCTGGGTGGCAGGAGGACATGGGATCCAAAGTCAGCAACACACCCAGACACAAGGTACTGCCTAGTGGAGATGCAACTTATACTTGGTGATGACAAAGCTCCCTCTTCACACAGGGCAGGTCAGAGGACAAGAGGAGGGAGAGGTCCGAACAAGACTCACTGAGCTGCCAAAAGAGGTACTTTCTCCTCCATCTGGAGACATCCATTCCTCCTCACAGCCAAGTACTCCCAGAAGAATGAAATATGTCTGAGGCTTTGGTAGCAAGTCAAACGACTAACTTGGCAGAAAACAAGCAAATTTGAATTAGCAAGTTGCCTTAGCACACCACATGGTGAGACAAAACCAGAACACAGACAAGGAAAAGGACACAACTGAGGTAAGGAACAGGAACTCCACTTTCAGGGGAGTTTCCACACTAGAAAATTGTTTGGACAATTCAAGTGTGATACAGAGGCCTTCCTTCTTACACCTCTCAAGCACTGAGGTACCACCTGAGAAATATCCAGCCACCACTTCAGCCTAACCTATGGAAGGAAGACAGGTGTCTCCATCCTCTTCCTTCTGTGCTTCACGTTCCCTACAAGGTACAGTACAGGCATAAAGACCGCTTCTGTTGGGATTTTTTTTTTTTAAATACAGATTGTTCTTTCTCCCAGCACATTCTGATTGACCACCACTGTTTTGGACAGAAGAATACAAAATACAAGCATTCTCATACAGCATCCCTCACCCAAGTTACTTACCCCCTACTCCTCCACCAATGTTCCATCACACCATAAGCTCCTTTTGTTATTTCTCTTACTTTAAGACTTGCATCACGGAAATTAAATTGTTTCCAAACCACATCAAAATTCCTACCTCTGCAACTGTATCCTAAGGCCAACATCTATCTGCATGAGCAATCAATGCATTATCCAAACATCTATTATGGTACTGCTGTAGCAACTATCCTTAAATTGAGAGGAACAAAAATTATCTCAAACATAAGTGGAAAATACAATAATAAAACGTGTTTGGTTGTTGCAATTTTACAGTATCTGTTAAGCATAGTACTTACTTGGTGCATTCTTCTAGAGACTGTACAAGCATTTGCTGGAAAGAACTTATTTCTTCCAGATTTCCCATTAAGTATGAAGTACTTGCTGAGTTTAACCTGGAGCCAAGGTAAACAAAGGGTGTTTAGATTTGCAGTTATTGACTAATTGTGCTTTAATAAAGACTATAACCTTAAAAGAAAATGCTTACTGGTTCTTAGATCAAGGACCAGACTGCCTTAGTTAGCAAGCAAACTGAATAAAAGCAAGCCCTGCCTCCAGGATCTCCCAGTCTACACAAGGAAATAGACATTAACATTGAAATTGAAGCTTGAACCACCTAAACCCTCCCCAATACAGGGAGACCTTAGGCTTAATTTTAAAACACCAAAACAAACTCACATACTTTTCACTGGCTTGTAATGGTCGCAGGTAGTTTGAAAGCATTGTTTGTAGCTCCTTAGCATATTCATTTTCTGTTTCTAATATGTTTTGTAGCACCTACAATAAAAAAAGCTGCTAATTGGTATTCTTTCAAATACATCAATACTAGTTTTAAAACATCCTAAAGTCTACTTAGCACTGGGAACATTTAAATGAATGTTTTTATGTTAAATTATTAAACACTGACAACAAAATGTTACATACTATATATTTACAAAATTCATGGAGGGAGGGGGAACCCAAAACACCACACACACTATGAGCTGTCCTTTAGCCACATACACAATGAGCAGCAAACTAACAGGAATTTCACTGCACTAACAGTTTTATTGTAAGATTTGAGAGCTATACAGAGCGTTCTTCCAAAGTCAGAATTATTCCTCCTGTGTACTTCAAAACAGTCAGAAGACTGAGAGGTTGGTAAAGCACATTAGAAGTTGTAAGAGAAACAAACAGTGTTGTTTTCTCAGTCTCAATCACAGCACACAACAGTTAATCTTGCTGGCATAGCGTTTACTTATCTGGACAAGCTCTTCTATCTAGAAGGTCTGAATATCAACAGATTTATAAATATCAAGTAATTGTCAGCTTTACTTAGCAGGATGATTAGATTATTGCATTCTTTTTAAACAGGGCTGCCTAACTGTGAGCCAAGACTGCACTAACATACGCTACCACAAGAGTCACAACAGATTCTGCTCTAAGCCAAGAATTTATAAAGCACAGCACATACTCGGGGGTCTTTTTTTCCCCCAATATAAATCCAACAACAGGAATACCCCCAAATATGTACAAGCAAGCAATTTGTTTGGCCATCTCCAGGGAGTCTGCTTTAGGACATCCTCCAATATTGTCACATCAACTTCTACTCTACTTCTAGTATGCAAATTATTTTTTGCCTCCAAAAAGTTACGTATTTAGTAAGAGAGTCATGAGAACCAAGTGTAGTTCAGTGAACACATCTGAGCCTTTAAAACTTTTTGCTATTCATTGGTCATAAGCCACACCACAAACCTTCTCAGTTTGCTACATGCCTTATTTGTCAAGCCTACAGTAATATCTGATTTCAGCATTTATAGTAACGACTGTAATTGAGTGCATTATTCCCTGTTGCAGTCAATACTCTTTCTTAGGAAATAAAAAAGCCATTCATTCCTAAATGCAAACCTGATGAAATAACTTTAAATAGTTCGGTATGTCAATGAAGAATTCACTGTTCCTTTCATTGGTGTCATTGATTCTGCTTATTCCTTGAATGCTTCTATTCATTTGGAGACAGAGACACAGAGAAAGAGAGAGAGACCACTTTTGAGTTCATTCTTTTGTTGAAAATCTGAATCCTGAACTGATGATTAAAATGTCTCCACTCTGCTAAACACTACGACAGAAGAATGTCATGAGGAAAGAAAGTTATAGCTACTAACTAGAAAACTACAGTATAAAGTACAACATGTAGAACACATTTTTAAAAGTGTTTTTTTTTGGACCACTTAGACCATGGAAAAAAGTTTCCATTGATCATAGCAGTAATTAAATCCCACATCCTCTTATGCATATATAAAACAAAGGCATTCAATTGTTAAAATGAAAATGTAAGAGTACTCAGGATCCATGAAGTTCAGAACTAAATGCAAGACCAATCTTTGCCAATATGGCTCTTCCTACAAAAGCATTCCAGCCCAAAGTCATTACAGAGCCATCAGCAGAGAGAAAGAGACTGAAAGCCAAGGACTAAAACAGCGTCCTGATGAAACAAACAACATTAAAAAAACATTCAAAGATGAAAATGAACAAATTTGCTAAAGATCCTGAAAAGCTGCATCATTGCTCTACTCAAGAGTATTCCCATTCTTTGCTATAAACAGCTGTTTGAGAAGCCTGAAATAAAACTACTTTCATGTTGTACACAACTCCCATTTCCTGTGCTGCTTTGGATTTTATTTGGTTTTCTCTGCAATATGGGGAATAAGGGATTAGAGGGAAGTGACTTGGGGGGGGGGGAGGGAAAAAGCACAGGGAAGCTTAAAAACTAGCATCAGCGACCTGATAAATTACTGGAAAAAGGAAAATAACTGCAATTGTAAATATGCTACAAAACATATGCAGAGTATTGGGTACGCTTACACTGCTTTATGTTATTTCAGTAGTTCAGTATTAACACAATACATCTTTTGAAAAGCATTATTTCCCTTGCAGAGCTCCAAAACATCCTCCCAGCTTGACTTACCTACCTCGCAGAGAAGCTGTGGGGATTAAGCGCTCGGACTGTGCTCAGAAGCGATAAGCAGTCAGCATTGCAACTCAGGATTTTGGCACCAGAGCCCCCTCACATTCCCAACAGCCACATCTTGCCCGCACGCTCTAATAATCACCTTGCTTCCCTTTCCTGCTTTCTGTGCGTTCTGGCTGCTGCAAGACCCCATGAGACCTCAAAGACCTTGTTTCCACAACTCCACCACAACATTTGCACAGATAAGACCGGGCACCAAAAGAGCAGCATTGAAGTGGCAGCTTCTGCAACCCCTAACGCTGATGAATGGCAGGCACAGACAACTGAGCTCATACAGCACAGCTCTCTCAATCACAGGGCATGGAAAATTCAAGCATGGGTAACGATTCTGTCACAGAAAACCCCAGCCATTCTCCCTAAGGCCAAAAAAACATTACCAAAAAAAGGATTTCAGGTAACCTACATGAAGCTGATCGCCTTCCAAATCAGAGGGAGAAAAGGCAGATTTCACAGCTACACCCAGGCACGATCCTGTAGCACATTCCCCTTTTATCAGAGTAATATGGCACTCAACTAAAATGCCATGTACTTGAGCACAACGGTGATCAATGTCTAATTTTCCTGGATCGTAAGAACCTGAGATATGAACTCAAGAGAGGCCTTTGAGGAGCAACGTAAAGCACCACACAAGTATACCATAACTCAAGGATCCTTAAAAACTCCTATGAACTTCAGTAAACACAAACTCTTGACCCAACTTCAGAGCCTGGCCTCCAAAGGAGTGTTTATTCTCCATCACTTCTCAAACACTTAAGTGAAAAATGAGGTCATCCATACTATGGAAGAAGCTGCCCATTTCTTCATCTGCTTTTGGAACAGCTCCTTAATCAAGGCAATTGTTCTGTAAGCAGAGATGACAGAATTTATTTTGGACAGCAATTTTTAAATTCAAGGGAATAACAAGTAAAAATAAAACTCAGAGTAACACCTGCTCTGTCTTCAGGGAATAACCTGCAATAATGTGCCTACTGCAGTAACAGGTTACTAAATTACTTCTGCATGAAAAATGCTTCATGCTTGATCACCAGTCTGGTTTATATCACACACTGCTGTAGAGGCCTGTGTCATTTTACTGAGGACAAGACCTGGTAGCACTAGTCATTCTCTACTAACCTGCACTGCTGAGCCTGAGAAGCGCAAAATGTGAGCATAAACCAAACATGCTCTGCCTTCTCAGCAACACCTACAGCAAGGTGCAACCAATAAAGCACACTGAGACTAAAAGGTATTTAATTTGTGTTATGAGCTTCAGAAGCTCTGTGAACCCATAAAAACTAAAGAACACTTTTACAAGGGGGTGAAGAACAGGGGAAAGCAGTGAACAAAATCTCCTCTTCATATTAAGGACCTTCCCCTTAGCCTATCCCAACCTTTCTCCCAGAAAGAAATCCAGCAGAGCCTCTCCTACCACTTCCTGACATTTCTTTGAACAGCACTTGGATTTTGTCCTCAGTCCAACAAATGTACCCATGGGTGCTGCCTGCACCTGCATAAATCCTTCCCTAGGAAAACCAGCAATAACCAACCATGAGGTTTCTGGGACATGGGCACATACCTTATGGCAGGAGATAACCACAACATAAACACAGCACAGGCCCTGGCTGCCAGCCTCAAGTCACGCTTGGTTGTCAGGAGAGCCTTTAACACAGATTTTAATGTTGACCCTAACTTGGGTTACATCCTTTTAGCTACCAGCTGCCAAAGGTTTACTTGGAGCTGTTCTGTTTTAACCTTAGCACGAGCTCCATTTTGTTATCAATGCACACTGATGATAAGAATTCCAGTGCAGGGAAGTCCCATGTCTGCAGCTTCCCTATTAAGACAGAACAAGCCCTCAGTTCAGGTTAACCTACTTTCACTTCAGTGAACGGGTTTCTATTTGTCTTATTCACATGTACAAATCATTACATATTTAATAGTTACTAGAAATATTTTATAGTTATATTTCCAGAAGCACCTAGCTTTTTAAAAAAATCTAGACGCTACCTAGTTTACATTTTAAGGACAGCAGCAGAGTCTTCATTCTCTGAAACAAAGTGCATGCTACAGCACAGCCCCTCCTTCTTTAAACCAGGCAGATAAGATGGTGAGCTTAAATGAAGTGGGGGTATGTCCCACGCTGTGGAAAACGGTTAAAGCAGGACAGTTAGCCAATTCACTGTAGAGAGATTTAAGAACAGCACTGAGGCCAGTGTTCTAATTTATGATATATATTATTATGAACTGCCCGTTCACACTCACACACACCCCAACATAAGGTAAATAAATAACCAGCAGTCAAAACAATGGAAATTTTGTTTTATTAGTTTAGTGCACCAGAAAGTTCCACCTGAGCAAGATAAAAAATAACCTTCTTGCAAGAGTAGGTGTGACAGTCACCAGTTTCACTTTTTCTTTTCATTAAACTACTTTAAAAACCATCTATAGCTACCTGTTTCCTGAAGTATATGGTAGCATGACTCCCTACGATTCTGATAATAGGTTATCCAGGGAACAACTATAAAAGGCACAGAAGCCAAAGGTGACATTTCAAAACTGTATGGCCTTTTATAAATTGGTTGCCTTAGCTATGGTTTTATGCAAATTCAAAATTCCTATTATTTTTCACTGAAGTACACTATCATTCCCCAAAATGGCCTGTATTGCTCCGACAAAGTTAAATACACCACCACAAGACTCATTTCAGACAGAGTCACACTGGACTTTTAGTTAAGCCCAAATTTAACAGCTGTACCTCTTTAAATTGTATTAGTACATACACAGCATATATTTACCACTGACTTAAACAACAAAAACAAAACCACACGCACACACATACACACACACCCCCCTGCTCCAAACAAAAACCCCCACAAACAAAAAAGCCACCACCAAAACCAAACAAAATCTAAAGGATTGGTGTTTAAGGGGGCAGCTAATTTATTTTTAATTAATATTCAATATAGACATAGGTTATAAACTCATGGAAGAACAGTCTTCTGCATAGTGAAGGAACTAAATTCAGGTTCAGATTAGATGTTAGGAAAAGGTTCTTCACTGAAGAGAGTTGTTGAGGCCTGGAACAGGCTGCCCAGGGAGGGGGTTGAGTCACCATCAGTGAATGTGTTTAGAAAAGGGTAGATGAGGTACTTAGGGATATGGTTTAGTTTAGGATGGGAACGGTTGGACTTGATGATCTTAAAGGTCTTTTCCAACCTTGTGATTCTGTGAATCCTCTTTGCTGCATTCACTTCAGCTTATTCATATAGAAAAATGTAGGTTCTAACATCAAAACAGAGGAGGCATATTTGCTACTGCACACTGTAGCAACTTTGAAAAAAATAGTTAGAAATAATCATTAAGAGATTTAGTGAAAAACAGAAATAAGACCTATCCTGTATTTTGCTGCTGAATGTACCTCAACAAGATTACCAGTTCCTGCAGTTCGAAGGAGGGTGTACCTGCACAGGTACCTTCCAGTGTGACTAGCAGGCGTGGGATACAGTCGCCAGAGAACTGCAGGCCACCCTTTATCACAGAATTACACTACCAAAAGGCACCAGGGAGGCAGGGACAGAAGCAGGAGATGGCCCCATCGTTTTCAGGTAGGGGCCTATATGCAAAAACCCTCTGTTCTTCCAGGTGGCTGGTGTTACTCACGCCACAAACATAAAAGATGAAATGGTAAACCGATGCTTTAGGATTCCTGCTAAAAACAGACAAAGTGAAAGAACAGTGACAGCTGCTTCAAAGAACTGGGAAGGAGACCTTGCGTTCTGAGCTTCCACCAGCAGGGAGCAGTGGTCAACAAAAACAGGGAGATGCTTTTCACTTCCCATTGTAACCACCGCCAGTAAATAAAGGATTCTCAAAATGGATACGTCACCGCGCTGAAAGGCAGTTGTTTGGTACGTTCCTTTCACGGACCCACTAAAGGGGGTCTGAATGCTACGTTAAGGATTCCCGGGGGGTGTTAAAGGCTGACTTTGGCTGTACCCCTTTCACTGTGATATCTATGCACCAGCCTAAGGGAGAGGTTCCCATAGGTAATAACCTTGTTGATTTACAAGCACGAATACAAAGGAGGAAAATTCATTCCAATTGTCCAGTCTCTTATTCAGAGGACAGAAATATTCTTACATCATTTTAATACAGCAGAATTTCATTTTGGGGGGTGAGGGAGAAAAGGGAAATTCTTAACTAGCAAAGCAAATAAAATTAAGGGAATATATTCCAGAAATGCCTATTACTTTTATAATTTTGCATCATGCTTAAGAAGCCATATGTATGTTATTCTATTAAAATTAATAATGATCTCATCTATATGAGAATTGACTAAAACCCCTACCTACTGTTCTCACTAAGGCTCTAACAAGGCTGACAATTTTTTTTTATGCAGACAGCAGCATTTTGTTATATATGGTAAAACGTCATTTAACTGCTCACATGGATGAAAAAGGATCACTCACCACATTGTAATAGCTTTTGTTAATTGCAGATGTATCAAAGCCTTTAGGTGGACTCTTCAATGTACCTGATTTAGGTGAGACCGGTTTTTCTGAAATGCAAGATAATTTTGTGTCAGTGGGGTGCAGTTTCATAGCTCAACACTAGAGGTCAAACAAACTGCTTTAAAATATTTTATCATGAGACACACACTGAAACCAGAGCTTCCCTGAGAAACACTCATACTTTTGCTTGGAATTATTGACAAAGAATCTAGTTTATATTATTTACAATTAATAAAACTCTGGACTCAATGGAGGCAAGCAGAAAAATTCGTGTTCTTTTTCCTGCAACCAGAAAGTCATTAATAAAAGCACTTTTTCCAAAATTACTTCAAAAACCAGCGTTATCAAGGGCTGCAATTAAACAAAACCAAAGCCCAACACACGATGGCATTTCCAAACACTACATGCACTTTCAAACAGAAAATATTAACTTTTAATATCAATTTAATGAAACTAGTAAAACCAAGTGACCAAAGGCTGAAAATACCAGGTGGGGGACATTACACTCAGTCTGAGTGAAATAAAGAATCAAAACACTATACAAGTAGTGGAGTGACTTACCAGATGCCTAACCCAGAAAATTCTGTTTTAAAACATATTTTCTTTTACTGTTAATGAAGTAAAAATTTAAAATGCTTATGCACTTGCAAACAGAGTCCATCATAACACTAAATGCAACCCTTCCTATGATCCCATAGTGACACTACCCCTCAGTAATTCATGCTTTTCCTGAAAGAGCAACATAAATCTCAAGATCAATACAACAGTCCTAAAAATTATCTGGGTGCTGACTCCCAGAATGGAGAGGCACAGAAAACACACTGCTGAAGCCTTCCCACTACCTCCCACCTCTACCATTCCTTTAAGTCAGTCACAGAGGAGCAAAGATGAGGGGAAAGACAAACACACACATCACACTGCATGCTGGAGAACCAGCAAGTAAGATCTACAGCATCTCATTCTGACTTGTGATACTTGGCTTTGCAGGTGACTGAGACAGCTTGTAAGACTGTATTTATCAGGACATTATAACATTAGCTGTGGGGTTTTTTAAATAATCAGGCTTCTCCAACATGCAAATTTCAAATAAGTATTTGAGAAATTTGTATCGAAATAATAAAATGGCAGACTGGAATAAACCCAAAGAAACACAAAAAACAAAACCCAACCAAACCAAACCCCACCCATCATCAAAACATACCCAAAGTTTAACTTTTATTTTAAAGGCAAGCTCCTGTTTCAAACACATTTTAACAAAGATGCATGAATAATTCCACTCTAGTTTACCTGATACCTCAGGCCACTACAAATAAATTATTCAAGCCTCAAACACAGACCTGTGTTTCCAGGAGAAGCCTAGTCAGTCCAGCTAAAGGCCAGCTACAGGACATTCCCATGGACAGTAAAGCTGACCAAACACCACCATAAGCAGCAGAGCACATGTGGCTCCAGCCTCTGCTAGACTGTATCCTGGGTAATTGAGTGTTTCTTCAGCCTGCCCAGCTGCAGCCTCATGGATGCTGCAAGCTCAGGCAAGCGGACTAGAGATGCAAGCCACCCTTTTGTGTGTCCAGTGCCAGGAGCACCGGGCAGGCTGGCTGGACATGAGACCTTAGCTGGCAGCCCGTATGGAGCAGCTCACACCCCATGAACATCCATGTGGTATCTTTGAGGGGATTTTCTCTGTATTACACTGGAACTCTCCTGAAAGAAGGTATTCTAAAAATAAAACATGATTTTAGAACTGCCAGACACAGGCAAAAACATTTCTCCTCACCGTATTCAGAGATGACAGTAAAATCCTTTCAGTTAATATCCCACCACCTCCCCCCAGCCCCAAGTCAGCTATAAGCTGACAGACAGCACAAAACCCCTTAGCCCCAGCAGTTATTCAGCTGGGAACACTGCCGCTCTCAGCCACCAGCCCTGCAGTACTAACGTGCTCTGCTATACAGCCAAGTAATTCCAAGTGACAGGGCTCCTCCCATCCCCTTAAAACAAAACCACAAACCCAAGCAGATTTGTCATTTAAATCTCAAATGTGAAAGCAACACCTAAAGTCATGTTGTATGCACAGCTGCGCTTTATATATTTATATATAATGTTACTCATTTATTAAGCAATTGTAATTTGTTTCTTCATAGTGAATGATGAAAATTACGTAGTTTATGCACTTCTGGTAATTTGCTTTCATTCTCTGAAGAAGCTCTTGGCTTACATTTTTTCCACACAATTTACAGTGACTTTCAGGTTCATGAAATATCTAAAGGTTTACTAATCATGTCCCAAAAAAGCATGAAAGAAACAAGTGTTAAGGAAAAAGGTAAATACTGATCACTGAATTCCATCATAATACAGATACCTGACCCTTGTTAATCTGGAGAATACTGGCTGGTCATAGAAATCTGACTCTTCTTCCAGGTACTTTGTTATCCCAAAGGGTGTAAAAATACATCTCTTCCCCCTAACTTTTTTCTTCCCTTAAGCTGCTGAAGAAAGTGGGAGAATTTTTTGCTGAAATATGTAGTCATTTATATTCCCAGCTGTTCAGTTGATTCGGTTATCTATCAGAGAGACACCATCACATTTGGATTTAAAAACAGGACACAAAAGAGAATCGCACATTCAAATCATTTTGCCTGAACAGACATCATCAACATTCAGCTTTTAAAATGCAAAGGCCATTTCTATTGTAGAAACACAGAATTAGACACAGCAAATCAGTCCAGCTGTCTATCACGTCTGGTATTCTGCCTCCAAGCACTGCTTTGCTTCATAAGGAGGAATAAGGAACAGGCTTGTTGCAATTAGCTTATTGCACAATGTGTTACACAGAAGAAAATCCTGATCTTGCACATAAGAAATCACTTTCTTAGCGTAAACAAAGATAAGTGTTATTTATGTGCCAACATGTACCATAATTCCTTGAACATTTCAAGCAGATGTCACCCCTGTTCAGCATACTGGGAACATAAAAAGGTCTTACAGATCCACTGGTCTATGGATTCCATAGGTTTGGAAAACACCAGCGAAACCATACTACCTTGCCCACTCCGACGTGTAAGTTCTGTTTATCAAAGCACTGGAAGACAGCAACCTGAGCTAGACACTGAGTCTTCCCATATGGAAAATTCTTCCCATCTCCCCACATCATCCTCCCCCCAGTTTTAAGTCTGTTACATTAACCCTGAAAACAGATGAAAAACACGTGCAGCATACACAATCACAGAATCACAAGGTTGGAAAAGACCTTTAAGATCAAGTCCAACCGTTCCTGTCCTATGCTAAACCATATCCCTAAGTACCTCATCTACCCTTTCTTTAAACACATATGGGGATGGTGACTCAATCACCTTCCTGGGCAGCCTGTTCCAGGCCCTGACAACTCTTTCAGTGAAGCACCTTTTCCTAACACCTAATCTGACCCTGCCCTGGCACAGCTTTGTGCCATTTCCCCTCATCCTATCTCCTGTCACCTGGCTGAAGAGACCATCCTCCACCTCTCTACAACCTCCTTTCAGATAATTACAGGCAGTGATAAGGTCTCCCCTCAGCCTCCTCCAGACTAAACATCCCCAGCTCCCTCAGCTGCTCCTCATAGGATTTGCCCTCCAGCCCCTTCACCAGCCTGGTTGCTCTTCTGTGGACTCACTCAAAGGCCTCGATGTCCTTCTTGTAGTGAAGGGCCCAGAACTGGACACAGCACTCAAGGTGTGGCCTCACCAATGCTGAGTACAGGGGCACAGTCACTTCCCTGAACCTGGTGGACACACTATTCCTGATACAAGTCAGGATGCTGTTGGCCTTCTTGGCCAAACTGCTGGCGCATATTTGGTCAGCAGTCAATCAACACCCCCAGGTCCTTCTCTGCCTGACAGCTCTCCAGTCAGCCTCCCCCAGGCCTGAAGCACTGTACAGGGTTCTAATGTCCCAGGTGCAGGACTCTGCACTTGGCATTGTTAAACCTCATCCCACTGGTCTCAGCCTATTTGTCCAGTCTGACCAAGTCCCTTTGAGGAGCCTCCCTACCCTCAGGCAGATCAACACTTCCTCCCAGTTTAGTGTCATCTGCAAACTTACTGAGGGAACATTCAATCCCTTCACCCAGGTCAAAGTTGTTGAACAGAACTGAGCCCTGGGGGACACTATTTGTGACCAGCCTCCAGCTGGATTTGGCTCCATTTACCACCACCCTTTGGGCCCAGCCATCCAGTCAGTTTTTAACCCAGCAGGGGCTGCACCTATCCAGGCAAGTGTAGCCAGTTTCTCAAGCAGAATGCTGTGAGAAATGGTGTCAAAGGCTTTAGTAAAGTCCAAGCAGACTACATCCATAGACTTTCCCTTGTCCACTAAGGGACTAACTATGACCCGCTAAGGGTCATAGTTATTGTCATAAAAGACAATCGTGTTAGTTTGACCCATGTTGACTAGGCCTGATCCCCTGGTCATCACACATGTGCTGCATGATAGCTCCCAAAACAACCCTCTCCATGATCTTCCATGATCTTGGGGATTGGACCCGATGATCTCTCGAGGTCCCTTCCAACCCCTACAATTCTATGATTCTATGATTCCCTGGCACTGAGGTCAGACTGACAGGTCTGTAGTTTCCTGCATCCTCCTTCTGACCCTTCTTTTAAATGGGCATAACATCTGCCAGCCTCCTGTGAAGTGGAACTTCCCCAGTCTGCCTGGACTGTTGGTAGATGATGGAAAGGGGTTTGGCTAGCACATACAATCAAATCCAAAGCAAACAATCATCTGCTCAGGTACTGGAGGAGGCTGCACCCAGCTGACAACTGAAACCAGGAGGTAAGTTACCACTTTCAGCTTCTTTCCTGTTCAAAGCATAACATTCAAGTGCACCCAGCTACACGTGGCAATGCTAATGTCTAGTGGGTAGTGATTAATCAGGTATAATTCGTTCAACAGTGAACATCTCTGGGTGGAGAGGGAGGTTGGCACAGGCTTCTTAACATTACTCTTCCAGCAAAAAGTATTCTTAGTATAAGCAAAACAATTTTTAAGTGCTGCTTCTGTAACTCTTTCCTAAGAGTATGTAAGATGCCATGAACTACCTGAAATGAAGTCAAGTTACCTCAGCCTTCAAATACCTATTTAAGTGATGGTAAAAGGACAGTCTACCCAATAGTTCCCAACTCTTTGTTTCATTCTCTTTTCATGAATATGCAGATATTTCTTTTACTCACCTTCAAATTCCTTTTCATTCCCACCTTTCCTCCTATCTCTCATCTCTCACATCACCAGTTTACATCATACTCATTTTCATGCAACAATCTATTTCATGCTACTCCACAAAGCACTCCCCCACTTCACTACAGCATTTCACTGCACTGCTACAAGATCAGGACCTGGAGTTTTTATTACTAGGACACAGGGCGTGGAAATCCAGATGCAAAGATACAATGTGGGTGGTGGGAGGGCAACTGGAATACTGTGTCCAGTTCTGGGCCCCTCAGTTCAAGGAGGACATAGAACTCCTTGAAAGAGTCCAGTGCAGGGCCACCAAGATGATTAAGGGAGTGGAACATCTTCCTAATGAGGAGAGGGTGAGGGAGCTGGGCCTCTTTAGCCTGGAGGAAACCAAGAGGTGACCTCATCAATGTCTATAAATACGTAAAGGGTGAGTGTCAGGAAGACAGAGCCAGGCTCTGCTCAGTGACATCCAATGATAGAAGGGGCAATGGGTGCAAGCCAGAGCACAGGAGGCTCCATGTGAACATAAGAAAAAAACCTTTTTCACTGTGAAGTGACAGCACTGGAACAGACTGCCCAGAGAAGCTGTGGAGTCTCCTTGTCCTGAGACATTCAAAACCCACCTGGACACATTACTGTACATGATTCTGCTCTGGCAGGGGGTTGGACTAGATGACCTTTTGAGGTCCCGTCCAACTCCTAACATTCTGTGATCCTAAATCTAGATGCAAAGATACGATGCAAGCTAGTTCATCCTACAGTACAGGAGAAAAGGGGTCTCAGTTGGGACACCAAAAGCCATACAGTCCCTATTAGTGAAGTGCTACAAGCAAGTTCTGTCTTCAAGACTAATGGGTTTGAGCCCAACAACACGAAGGTAGACCCAAACTCGTTCCCAAGTTCTCAGGCTGGTTCAGGCATTGGTGTAACTCCCCAACACTGAAACTACAACCAACGCTTCCTTCCTAGTAGCATTCACTTGTCCCAAACTCTATTATACAGATGGGAACAGGAGATACTCTACTCTTCCACTACACATTGGCCTTTTTCCCCCCACACTATTTTTTTTTTTAATATCTAACCAGAAGAACATTATTAACACAATATCAGTCCCAGGGCAAATTACAAACACAACTGCCAAGAAAGCATAACAGAAGACAGGCAGCGACAGTAATGACATGTTCATTTCTGTGAAGAATTAGAATAAAGTCTGTGACATACCAAATGTCCTTTTTCCAAGCTCTATTCCCTTCTGCTTCATCTCATGCCATTTAAATGGATTACACTTTGATAAAACCCAGCAAATGGCTATGGGATTTATTTTTTTTTTAATCTGACTAAAACTTGACAGTAGTTAAGCAAGCACATCCCATCCTGGCTAGACCCCATTCTATTCATCACAAGGGAACTCTCAATATTAAGCCTCCAAATCTCTGTGCTGTGTGAGACAGAAGCTGCAGTGTAAGAGACAAGACCCCACCTACACCTTCACCTCTTCATGTTCTGTTTTATATAATAAAAACACCTCAATAAGGACACACTGTCAAATATCTTAACAAGTTTATGCAGTATAAATCTCTTATCTTCTGCCATGTGTAACAGAATGGCAGTCCTCTCATTTCAAAGTACTTCCTGAGTAGTGATCAAAGAACATTAAAAAAAGCAAGCAAGATGTTACAGGGCTTAAAAATGGAAATGAAAACATGCACACAGGGAAGGAGGGAGAAACAGACCATCTTTTTGATCCTTACAGTGTAAGCACATACCTGAAAAGAAACTACTCAACTTTTTTTTTTTTTACATGTACATTTGATGATAAAGCCAACCATTTCAAACAAATACACTGGAAGGGGAAGCAGGGAAAAACGACATACACTCAACAACAAAATAAAATAAAAAAAAATATCTTCTGTCTCAACCAAATTAACTTACCCCAAATTTACAGTCATTATCTTGCCTAAGAAAACTAAATGCTGTGCTTTGCTCAGTAATTTCAGTATCTTTCCTAGGACCATTCACAGTGCCCCTCATACAAATATCAGCATTCTTGCTAACCCATATCACTCAAGTATAGCTAAGCAAACAGGTTACACTGCAGCAAACACGGGCAGAGCTTTGCCATGTTTTAGTTGCTGCTATACCTTATCACAAACCATTCTCTGCTACATATATATATATAAAATATAGTTATATATGTAACAGTTTACCTTTTTTCAAAAATCTTTAAGAGAGAGTAACAAGTGTAAAGGTACTTCCCATTATTAAGTAGCCCGTCAAACTGGAGCATTCGCTTCCTTCCTGGCAACCCTTTCCTACAGACAGTATTCTCAAGTCCCTCTACTACATCATAATCTCAGATCTGTCTAATTTTTCAGCTTCTCTCTGAAGTTAGGTATCAATGAAAAGAAGAAAGAAGAGCGCCACAAAACAAGAACCACGAACTCCAAGTCCTAAGAATTCAGTAAACTTAAAAATACGGGTAAAATATAGTTCCCACTACTGACAACGTAAGAAGAAAAAGACTCCCAAGGATGACACAGTCCTTTAAAAATTACAGGCTTCTCAAAGGAAGAACGGCAGAACAGGAGAAGTAGATGTAAACTGATCAATAGTGACATGACTATAGTGACCTGTAACACACAAAAAGAAGCAAAGTAACTAGACACAGGTCACCAGATGAAATACAACTAACATGGACATAAGGGTAGTAGCAGCAAAACATTCTCTAGCATACATACATCACTTGGAAAGTAGAACTGCAACTCGATAGGGAAGAAGAGTTATTAACAGACATCAAGAAGCTCATAAATATCCCATGCTTCCTGCTACCACCTCCCATCCTCATTATAAAAAGGTCAACCTCAGACAAATTCAACCACATACCTGCAAAGGCATGAAAGCAGATTAAACCTAGTATTTTGATAAGTTAAACAGTACCTGCCGTGTTGATTTGGCAGGAAGAGGACTAGCTACATCCATGTTTGAACTCACAGAGGACAAGTGAAGCTCCATAAAGTAATGGAAGAGGCCAAACATAAGTAATTGTCTTTAAAAAGGAGAAGGAGAACAGAGAAAGCTGAAGAGTAATGGGTCAATGTATTTAGCTTTTCAATAGTCAGTAAACGCACAGAGAACAAAAGCAATGGACTCCACTTCCTGAGAAAGGCTAGGACACATATTCCCTTCCAGAGAAGGAACTGAGCAGATGAGAGTTCTCCAAGAATGCAAAAAGTCTTGCTTAAGCCAGAAGGATCAAGCCCTTGTAGCCCTGGGAACACACCTACACAGTGGAGGGAAAAGAGCTTAACAGAAAACCTTTTTGATATGAGAAGTGAAATTTAAACCAGGGACTGGAAACAGCTCATGTCAGATCCCTCAGAACTGGAGAGGGTGGCAAGGGCTGGCAAGAATCAAACTACAATTAATACTACCCTCAGCCCCACAGCTTGATGGCTTTCCTGTTTTGGAGTTACTGCACCCAAGTGAAGTAATCTCAAAAACAACCCCAAGAACCTTAACCAAAGCTTGCCAGCAACTGAAGTTCTTATGTTCACTGTTAAAAGCTACTTCCATTAATCTGGAGCTTAACTACTGACCCAGGTTCTGGTCCTGAGAGTCAGAAGGCATCAAAAGTGATATAATCCAAACAAGACCTCCACAGCAATGCTTTATAAGCGTAATGATGGGACAAGACAGTCATCATGGCTGAAAAGATTGCTGTAACACTACAGACAAGAAAAGACAGGCTTCAGGAATTGTTTTTCAGAATAAGCCACATCTGAGAGATCTCTGAAAAACATTAAAGCCCAAGAGGATCTAGTTGAGAACAACAAAAGAGTTAAGATCTAAGATCACAGCATTCTGCAAAAACAGGCTACAGTTAACAAGTCAAGGAAGAAAATAAGAGGATGCAACTGAAGGAGAAAGAGTAAGTTTAGAAACGGAGTTTTACCCTCACAACTTCAGTTTGCAATCACACACCTCTATGGCTGCCTAAAAAGAAAGGTTATACCCCTGAGTGTAGCATGGGCCAAAATACTTTTGATTGGAGGTGTGACAAAGGTAAGAGTGGTAAAGCCTCTCAGACCATCCTTCGGTAGTTTTATCCCCAGTCTCTGAAAAGCAAGCAAGAGACACAAACAAGATCGTGATTTTAAAACAAAGAGTTTGTTTTTTTTTTTAAAGAGATGTCACCACCCACATCAAGGTCCAGGTGGATTAAAAAGCAACATCTGTTCTGATATTCAGTCACGAAGATGACATTTACAGAAGGAACCTTCATGGCATGAAGTTCAAAATAAAACTTCAGAGGTAGAGTGAAGTCTTTATATAAAGACAAGTGGAAGGCACATGAACAATAAAGAAAAATCACAAATACATTATCTTTCAAGAACTTCTGGCAAGATTTCAGTAGAATTTGGGATTCCCCTTGCATGTGTTTGCTTCTAAGTAACAGGACAAGTTTACAGATCATTTTGTGTAGTTTTTCTGTTTCTTCATTGGGGAGTGGTTGTCCAGGTTTTTTGTTGTTGTTTGTGAAGACATTTGCAGGAAATCTCTCAGTATTTAAACTCCAAGCTCCAATTCAAACTGTATCAGCACCGGATGTAAGATCCGGCTGTGACACACCAACAACCAAACAGACCAGGGGGCTTCCAAATTAACAGTAAACATGCAGAGAGGTCCCAGAGTAGTCTATATAGCAAGCAGTGGTGGGGAAGTAGGAGCTCCTGAGTATTAATGATTGCTGTGAACGAAGTTCAGGAAATACAGTCAAGCTTAAACAAAAAGCATTACAACTTTTTCATTAAACCAACCAGCTATCAAGCCCCATCTACCTGAAACCAGTCTTGATGCAATTACCTTCTCCTTTCAAAACTCACCATTTGATTTTATTTCTCGTACGTAGTTACTTGGAAACCATCCTGTTTTGCCATTTAGAGTTCCTTCCCACCAGCCTCCTTCTTCCACTCTTGTAACATGAATAATATCTCCTTTTGAAAAAGAAAGTTCGTCTTCATTTGTCTGTTGAAAATTAAATTTTGCTCTCACCACCAACTGATGGTTGCTGTTATCTGTCATGTCCTAGTAAGTGAGAATACAAAGGGGGAAAAAAACCAAATATGTTAGAGTTTATTAGAGTTTCAAATAATTATTCTGTGAACAAACCAGAAGTATCCATAAAATGGAAATAGCTTCTCTTCCACAAACAACATGCTCCACATGTTTTTCTCTAAGCATTTGTAAGGGATGATCTGTCATTTCCATTATTTCTGTAAATTTAACTTATGGGTTTGTATCAGTCCAGGGAGTACACTATCTTATTACACAGCCTCTTTGAATCAAAAAGGTAACAGAGCTAAAACAAGAATAATTCTTATTCCCTCCCCCAAAAAATAATAAATAAATTTAAAAATCACATTATATTTTCTTTATATAGTGCAAATTAAACTGCCTTTGGCAACTACAAAGAAACAACAGTTTTACATTAGAGAAGGTTCTTTCCTAAAACTTTCCAGGCTGGAAGGAGGGTGGAACTGAGTTTAATTTAATTTAATGCTGGATATAAATAGTTTTCAGTTTAAAACTCTGGGTTTTTTCCTGTAACAGATCAGGTTGGAAGCTTCTACACCTGAATGTGCAAGTCCTCGAGGCCTGCCAATGGAGAAAGGCAGCGTTCTTTCACAAAACCTATGAAACTGTTACACAATTTACCTTCAGTAAGTACTGACAAGTCATCTGCTTCAAGGTTAGCATAGCTACAAGTCTGCAGCTGTGTGTATATATATATATACACACACATATATAATGTTCATCCCCTATCACAGATGTGAAAGCAGATTTTCTCTATTTTAACAACTGAATGTTAACAGCTCCATCTTCCAAGTCTTTCAAAATTAATCATGTTCAAATTTGGCATTTTGTTCTTGGATGTCAGTTCTGTCTATCTGCATCATTAAGTGTTTCATGAGAGTTGTGATGAACTTTTATGATAAAAATACTAAATAACTGGGAAAGTAATCTAAATACTTATTTTAAGTAATTTGAGTATTTTAAAGATTATTTTAAGTAATCCAAATCCAAATATATTGCACTGACACTGAGAGAACAGGACTAAGTGATGGACATCGTGTAACATCCGAGGTTAATTTGTATTCACAGCAACCACGTTACTTTATCACAACTCAAATTAACAATCAGACTTTTAGTGGCTAAGATGACATAGAAAAATGAGAGCAAATACAACTTGGAAAACATGCAGGAAGACCCAAGATACTGTGAAGTGAGAACGATCAAAAATTAGATCAGCACGTTTTCAAACAAGTGCCTCTGCTTTAGTCCTCTGTGCCTCACATGCTTTCAGCTGCCAGGGTTGCCCAACAAGAGAAAAAGTTTTGCCTTAATAAACGGCAGAAAGCCACAAAATAAAGAGCAACATTGCAAAGCCACATCCACCACAGTCCCCCTACTCTGCCAGGGCTGCTCTCCAGTAGAGGAAACCATGTACAAATTTGGTGAGAACGGTTCCAAATTCATCATCTAGAGCAGCGAAACCCAAGTAAGAATTTCCAGGTTTGGCCACTAGCTCTCTCTCTCCCTCATTGCACTTCTCTACCCCTTTGTAACTTTCTGCAGGGCTGCTCAGATCACTGAAGCAACAGAAAGACTTAAACACACTGCTTGCTTCAGTAACCCAGCTAAGAGCTCGTTCCACAAACAGCTGCATCAGCAAAACTGAGTGGGTGGTGAACAGCAGAGTGGGAGCTAGAATTAGTGGCCTAAGGCAAAAACTTGCAAGGGCTCTGCTACCAGAGAAAACACATCAAACCATGCTTAAGAAAGCTAAAGCAGAGCACTGTTTTATGTTTCACCTAGCAATCACCACATAGTTCAAGACAGCCTCCTTCAAGCATGGAAAAATAAGTTTATAGAGTAGGGACCTGAACCCTCCTAGCAAACCTTTTAGTCACTGAAAGCATCTTTCATCACAGTTTCAATACAACACCCCATCCAGATTTCAGCTGTGCTGTAGAACAGCTGCCTATACCACTCGGCTACCTGAAGGGTAGCTGAAGGATTCACCTTCAAACACAACAGAAAATAGGAATAACTACAAATACTGCCAACGTCAAAGCACCACCTTTGCTGAGGTTTGAGTGGTCTTCAGCCATCATCCCCAAAGCTCAGGGACATGGAGAAATTTTTTTTTTTTTTTTTTGCGCCTTTGGAAAAGCAAGTGCTTACACTGAAAAGTAAGAAGACAATCCAGGAAGATACTGGGTATGTAGACAGTGTGGGGTGGTGAGGAAAGAATAATTACAAGTTCAGAGAAAGCAGTATGTATTTTGGAGCATCATATAACAGGCTGTAAAATTAGACTATCACAGGTTTAAAACACAGAGATAAAAGAAGCACTTTGCTACACTATTGCTTACTTGTAAATCTCATCAAAAGATAAAAAGACACTGTAGCATGTTAGATTTCTTCCAGGACTTACCAAACTCCGATACTGTCCCTGAAAGAGTTTTGAAGTTCTGCTATGTAAAGACTGGGATCCCAAAGAATCGAAAGACTTTATCCGATGAGATGAGGGACGTGCGCATACAGAGTCACTGCCCAGCCCTATGTCTGCAGAAGGGGGGGAAATAGAGTAAATATCAGAATTTGAGAAATCTATACACAATTTCTGCTTGCTTAAGTAAAACTCATGTGCTTACAGCAGATTAGATGTAGCTGTAGTTGCTCAATTATTCAAGATTTGGAAAAAAAGGCACCACAGTAATAAGTGCTCTGAAATCCTCACACACCATGAGGTTCTTCCCCACACGGACAGGAAAACAATTTGAGATGTTTAGGAAGAGGAGGGTTAGGGGTGTATTTCTCCATTAGTATTCACTACCAGTCTATTTAAAGGTAATTAACCAGCATAATTTTAGCTAGTGACCAAGAATTTCAAATACATAAAACTTGCTTGAAGCAAAGCCAGCCACATCTGTTTCTTAGCTCTTCTCCCCACATCATCTCCCTCTCAATTAAAACATTCCTTCCGCTGTCTTTTTTCCTGCGTTCCTTTGTCTCATCCTTTTTTGCCAAGTAAGCTATTTCTTCTTCTTTAGAGGGTGGGGGAGGGATAAGAGGCATATAAGGCAAGAAAGCTGCTTGCTTCAAAAAACAACACACACACCCCTCCCTCACAAATCTCTCCCCTTTCATTTGTCTCTCTGACTAGCACACCCATTTCAGATGTTCCTGGGAAGTAAGGGCAGCATTAGGTGCTGTGTGGGTGCCACTGGGGTCTCTGAGGGCACCAAATGGGTGGCAGGGCCGAGCTCATCCCACACCCCCAAAAATGGAGGGGCTGCCTTGGTGGACACTGGGAACCTCCCTGGCCAGGGTGCTGGTTCATCTGTGGGTGGGGTGTGCTTGTGCAAATTAGCAGACCACTGCCAGATCACACCAGAAGTGGCTTGGAAGAGCTGGGGTGGGTGCTGGCCACATCTTCCCATAACGCTGCTGGGAGCCTCATCCCAGCATTACTGCAGGACAGGGTCAGCTCCCAGCTGCAGCAGCTCCCCCAGTCCTCCAAGGGAGGGGGATGCTCCTAGGGCCCTTGCACAGGTGACACACTACAGCAGAGAAACGTTGCTCCTTTGCTCAAGTATCATTTCTTTCCCTCATGTTCTCACATACAAGGAAATCATTCACTTAGCATCTGAGATTCAAGGAGCCCCAAAAGCAACGCAGTATTTTCCATCCCAGACTTGGGATGCATGTGTAGTCTAGCGAAACCATCTAACTGCTCTCCCGGTTTTTAATGCTTCTGTTACTCTCTTTCCTTGCTTTGCCTTTTCAACACACTACCTCCCCCTCAGAGGTACACAGACAGCTACAGTCCCTCAGATACTTACAGGGTAAAGCAGACAACGATTATGCAACCCGAGTTATTTTTTGGTCCAAGGGAAATACACATAGACATGCAGTTCCGCAAGGAAATTGGCCAACAAAGAGCATCTGCTGTTCCACATCAAACCTGAAGGGAGAATTCAGTTCATCCTAACTGCAAAGCTTTGCCACTTCAGCACAGCATCCAACAGCAGCCAAGATGGAGGAAGAGGGAAAGGGTTTTGGAAGAACAATGACCACAGAAGGAAAGTGCTGACCAAGGATGCTCCAAGTCCACAGTGAGCATAGACCACCTTCCTATCACCCTTCAAACCTCATTATCCTACAAAATACCCTGTAGTTATATGCTCCCTAGACAAGTAGTGCAGTATTATTCATTACATTATTCATGTTAAGTTGCATATTACGCACTGAAGTCATAAGTGATGTCACACTTTGTGAGGCTGTTCTAAACGCACTTGAAGGACACTGTATAAACACTGGTGATTACAATCCATCACAAAAAGAACATAAACCTTTGTTTTCACCGACTGTCAGGAAAGAAACAGGAATAGATCATGGGCTTTGTTTGTAAATCATAACTTTATGGCTAATTCTAACGTTCCCCAAAACTTTAAAGCTGCCATAACCATCAGTAACTAATAGGACTTAAAGGTTGTTAAGTAACCTGAAGCATCACTATGTCCAGTATGCTGTTTCCTATCTGCAGTCAAGTAGAACAGATACTCCACCAAATCCAGCATTATATCTTGACACAGTTCACACACAAAAACAGGATCAGGTTTTGTCATGGCAGTGAGTTCCAGCCTCTGGGTAACCCTAAAACACCCCACCTAAAAATGGCAGGCTGATTCCTGAAATTTTCCAGTTCACACAGTAGAGCCAATACACCAACAACACCTTTTAAGGCTTGAAACAGAAACCACACGACTGAGCTAAGGGAGAAAACTATTACAAACCACATGCAAATTGCAAGTATTTTTACCAATATCATCTAAAGTATCATTAAAATACCAAATAAACATGTCCAATTAATGCTTCAACAGCATTACTCTCAGAAAATAACTCTGCTTCCAAAAGCTCAAGAATCTTGACCAGCAACAGGATGAACATGTTTGACGCATATTAAGTTGGTAGATTTCACCAAAGCTTCACGCTTCCATACAGCCAAAGATTTCCAGGGTTTATAACAGCTTTTTTCTTCTCCACCACTATCTTTGTTTCCCTATACCAGTTCCTCTCCCCTTATCTGTCTACTAACAGTAACTGATACCTTGATCCTACTCCTCCTGAACTCATCCATAGCAGACTTTCATCAGTCTTCATGCTCATTACTCACACGTCTTCTACCGCAGAAAGGCCTGTCTCAGAAGAACAGCCATACATATACCTGGAATTCTTGCAGTCCGAGATGTGGATCTGAAAGCCAGCTTCCAGTAGTAGAGTAAGGAAATCTACACTGGGGAAGTCTAAAACACCTTCTCCAGTCACACAATTAAAAATTGTTTGGAAAAACCCTTGGTCAGGCAGATTTATGCAGCTGTGCTTGCTCCTAGGAAGGAGGCAACACCGCAGTTCACACATGGTTCTGCTTTTTGATTTTTATACCACCATCACCACCCCATGAAAAAGATCAGCCTGGCTGCTTTCTAAGGCGAGCTGTAATTGTGGCTTCTTGATGGGGGTATTAATCTATTCATGCCTGGACTAAAACAGCCACACTTTTTCTCCCCATTAGAGACAGCTATGGCCAGTGCACAGCAGCTGTGAAGGTGTATTGAAACAGTTCAGGTTTGCACTTGCAGTCAAGATGAAAGGCAGTATCTGCAAGTGTTGTGAGTAGCTTCAACGTTGTCAACAGTATTACTTCATGCAAATCCATCAGAACTAAGAATATGGTTGCAAAACTCAATCCTGAAGGGTGCCTTCTAATGCAAGGATGAAAGAAGCCACCAAAAATACCTGTGTTGTAATGGACCAGAGGAGTACTATGGAAGTGACAAGACACCTCTCATATTAGTAGTAAACAAAATTACTCTGATCCATCACTGACTTTTCTATCAGCTTCCTTTTCCACCCCACACAAAAATTCACAAGCATGGTCCATTTTTAAATGAAGCCGCCTTTCTCACCTCACAGAATCACAAGGTTGGAAAGGACCTTTAAGACCATCAAGTCCAACCGTTCCTGTGCTATGCTAAACCATATCCCTAAGTACCTCATATACCCTTTTTTAAACACATCCAGGGATGGTGACTCAGCCCCCTCCCTGGGCAGCCTGTTCCAGGCCCTGACAACTCTCTTCAGTAAAGAGCCTCTTCCTAACATCTAATCTGACCCTGCCCTGGCACAGCTTTGTGCCATTTCCCCTTGTCCTGTCTCCTGTCACCTGGCTGAAGAGACCATCACCCACCTCCCTACAACCTCCCTTCGGGTAGTTGTAGACTCCAAACTGATGACCCTTACTGGAACTTGCTGCTAACACTGTAAAACCCCTACACACAGAGAGGCAGAAAGGGGCAATGTTCATGTTCTTGATTATCCTGTGGCCCAGCCGGTGTTCAATCCAGCCTTGCCCTACCAACAGAGCATGGCCACCTCTCACCTGTGTGTCATTTCTACAGCACTCTCTTCCCCCTAAGGAACTGGAGTTAGGTGGTTTGTGACTTCTATCTGCTGCCTATGTGAAATATGTGCACATTAAGGGATCAGAAATGGTGGCTCATCCTTTTGCTACTGTTAAGGATGGTGCTAGGGCAGGGGAGCAGTAAGGAGGGTGATAAAAACCCTAACACAAGTGTTCAAACACATGAATAAGAGTGGACCAAAATTAAAATTTCAGTATTTCAAGCTAAAAAAGAGATATCATTAAAAAAAAAAAAAAGAGGCCTTTTCTAAGAATTCTTGCCAGCTAAAAGGTTCAGCCTTAACTCCACTACAAAGCTTCTGCAGAACAAGAGGAGAGACACCAGAGAGGCCACTGCCAAAATGGTAACAAACTACAACAAAGCATGTTCATTTTATCATGACTATTGCAACAGGTGTAAGTACACACCGATATGAGTTGAAGGTAAGGTGAGAGCAAGCATCAGGACAGATTAGTTTACTTACCTGCAGTCACCTTATTTAAAGCCACAAGAGAGCTGAGAACTTTGCTGAAATTCTGTCCCTGATACAGGTCATTTGCATCAAAAGTCTGAAAACAGAAGAACATACAGTAAGTTGTAGAAACAGGCCTTTAAAATAAGCATTTCTATGCTGTCATGCAAACGGTGACTGTAGGAGTTACTTCCTGGTCAAAGCATCAGCCTTTCAGTGGCTGTCAGGGACCAGTAAATAACTGGAGGGCATGAGGGTTTTTTGTATCTTAAACCCCCAGTTTTAATTAGAGAATATAGAAACAGCTATAGAAATAGCTGCATTTGAGAAAAAAAAAAGAAGAACATAAGCTTTAAATTAAAGTTGAATAAAACATGGTTATCAGAACAGAGAAACTTTCCTCAGTTTGGCCAAAGAAGTTACTGGGTACCATTACCCTTGGCACATCCCACTTTCTGCAGCAGCTCACAGGCACTGTACCCGATTGTTCATACAATATTTTCAAACTTACTACAAACACATTAAGAAGTCCACAACAGCATAAACACTAACTCTTTAAGAGACAGAAGAAAGCAGCATTCCTTAAAATTAATGAACTTTACAAAGAGCAAAGTTGCTAGATAGGTTAGTTGGAGAATGAGTTTTGGGTAGGGGAGGGATTAAAGTGTGTGTTGGTTTGTGTTGGATTTTTTTAACTGTGGGAAAGAGATCCAAATCTCGAACTATCTTGTAGAAAACACTCCAGTAACTCTCAAGAACTGGGTGATGACCTTAAACATCTGGATTTTCAGGTGGAAAAAGGAGATTTTAAAAAAAATTTAAAAAGAAGAGACCCATAATATTTGCCTGAGGTAATGGAAACACTCATCCAGACTCATGAAAATAACTCTTGCAATAGATTCTGCATAGGTTGAAAGAAGTCACAGTATTCCCTTGTGCAAGACTAGAAAGAGGACAATAAAAGGCAGCTATTACAGTTGTTCCAACAGATTTAAGAAACAGAAAGAGATTCAATTTCCCACTGCACAGCAGCTTTTATCTAAAAAGTCAACAAAAACCTGTTTATTTTCCTGATAACAGACCCATCCCACAGGCACTATAAGAAAGTCTGTACCACACCGCAGAAAGCTGCCTTCAGAGGCAGGAGTGGAAAAACCCCAAATTCCCAGAGGAAAATGAGAGAAAGTGACAAAGAAACACAAGAAGTGAACATTTTCATGAAAGCTATGTAAAATAAGCACAAAAGCCAGACCAGTTGTGACAGTTTACATGATATACTGACAAAGGTAGAGCAGATTTGGGAAACACTTAATGACAGTATCATTCACTAAGGGAAATAAAAAAGTCTCCCAAAGCATCCACAGTGTGCATCCACAGTGTTTAAGGAACTCATATATGTTAACATGCATATTTTTTTCCCCTTGTACCAAGGACCATCTTTGGTCCCAGCAAGCAGTTGTTCTACCTTGGTTGTACAGGCGCTAACATCTCTTGAGCTCAGGTAGCGTGTATCCCCCTCTACAACTGCCTGAGAGGAGGATGTAACCAGAAGTTGGATCTCATTTCCCAAGTAACAATCAACAGGACAAGAGGAAATGGCCTCAAGTTGTGCCAGGGATTGGATATTCAGAAAAAACGTCTTCACCAAGAGGGCTGTCAAGCTCTGGACCAGGCTGCCCAGGGAGGTGGCTGAGTCACCACTCCTAAAGGGATTTAGAAGACTTGTAGCTGTGGTGTTTAGACACATGGTTTAGCAGGGGACTTGGCAGTGTTGGTAAACAGTTGGTCTCCATGATCTTAAAAGTCTTCTCCAGCCTAAATGAGTCTATGATGTCTGCACAAGGTTTTAAACAGCTGTTTGCCAATGGCTGAACTCAGTAGTGACACATTGAAATTTTTAAGGCTTGGAATAAACCAGTTCCTAAGGAAGAGGGAGTTGATATAGTCAAGACACTTGTAAACAGTTGAACTTGATCGTAATGCTCTTTCCCAACCTCATCAATTCTATATTTCTATACAAAACAGATGCAGAGTCAAGCAGAGGTAAACACTTACATACTCTCCAAGCAGTTATCACTCATATAAATTAAGTCAAGTAACTACTTCATCAAATTTCCCTGGGCTACAGATAATTTTTAAACTGCTCTTATTTATTTGAGCCTGTAAGGAGATAGACTAGGGAACTGTGTAGATGCAAATTTTGTACGGTGCTTCCTGGAAAATGAGCAGGTATTTAAGAACTACGTGCACAGTAAAAGACAACCAAATATAATACCTGATTTTACACCAGACTAAAGATTAGTTTTATTAATAACATAATTTATAATAGAGATGAGGAAAGATTCCAGTAAGGTATCAAAATACATAAAACCCAAACCAGAGTGGAGATGACTTAACCACTGCTCAAACTGTGGGAATGAAAAAAGTAAGACAAGACTAATGTGCTACAGAAGAAGAAACCATCGGGTGTGTAATCTCTTTTGTTGTTAGCTATATGCATACTGTAGTCAACTTTTAAATAAGGAAATTAAAAGTATGAACACAAAACAATGGCCTCAATCCTAATAAAAGAGGAAATAAGAGAGAGAGAGGGAACTTGTGTGGACACCAGAACTGGATCTAAGGTACTACAGGGAAGAGAAAGAAAGAGCTATTAAAAAAGAGGAAATGTTTAAGGAAAAGGTTAACACACTATAGTTTAAACTTACAAAAACTTAAAAAAAAACACCAAACCAAAAAACACCCCAAATCAAAACCTCAATCAATTTTAAGCCTACCTTCATTCTGGATTCTGCTAGAGCCAAGAGCTCCCCAAAGCCAGGCTAACCGGAGAACAACAGGATGCGAGGAAGCCTGGTTTCCTGCTATGCCCAGACTATAGAGGAGACGGAGAGCGATTCGATTGGAGCATCCCCACACGTACACTGCCATAAAAAATCCCTGTATCCAGGACACACATCCAGTCTGCTACTTCAGAGGAAACAACACAATGGGAGGATACCAGAAACATTTGCTTCCTTGCCATTTTACAAAAGCAATGCTGAGGGTTGGCTTCCTGTCACTATTGATAAACCGGGGGGAGGGGGAGGGGGAGGGTGCATGACCCCTTCCAGAGAGGTTTTCCCTTAACTTAACAAACATTTAAGAATAAGATAACCTAGAGAAATAAAAAGTGAGGAACAGAGCTTAGATGCTCTAAAATTTTGAGGCTAATCTGTTACGAACTCAACTACTTGATTATAAAACCTTGTTTCAAAAAAACAAAGCTAAAAACCACACAACCCCCCAAAACTATCTACCAAAACCTCACATTCTTGCATTTTAGCAGAGCTTTGCTCATTTCACAATGTGTTTGAAAACTCTGACATGAGTAAAAGCACCAAGAAGCTCCATGAGGAGCTTCCATGGGACTGCCAGGGAAAACAGTCTGCTCCAAGTTTCAAGGAAAGTCTGACTTCTTCATTCTGGTATTTACAGACAGATCAGCTATAAGAACTGACACTTAAAACATGTCTTGATGTGAGAAAGTCATTCAGTAACTTCCCTCCTCAATGTCACCGGATGACAAACATCCCCCTCTGACAACACCCCCAATTCTGCGACTGCAAGAATCAAGGTTGAACTGTGAGAGCCAAGTATCAGGCAAAGTTATTTTTATATTGCAAACTATTATCACATAACAAGGTCCATATGCTAAATTATCTTCTGTAATACTAGCATAACCCACTTCTCAAATCATGTTAGAAGTGTAGCATGCATTTAAACTTGGATAAGCTTACAACAGCTCTTAAAACCTAAAATTCCAAACACTTGGGAAGGTGTTAAGTTGGAAATATTGAAATCTGTCTTTTAAATATTATGTGACAGATGTTAAATGAGGCTTTTTTAACTCTGCAGATTCCACCTGTGACAAAGTTTACCCTTTTGTTCATCCATTTTTACCTTCCACCAAGACAGTCAGATAAAACGTTAGTCAGGATAACTAAGATTAGTAAGTATAGAACAAATCACACCAGGTGATGAACCAACCGAGCTAAACCTCATCAACAAACTGCATTTACATAAATAAAGTACCTTTGTTTTTAAATGCCATAAAATTGACCGCCTGAAGACATGTCTTACAAGAGCATTAATAAAATGCACACCTAATCAACAAAGACAGAGCAGGACCTCGTATCAGGAGCCTGACACCTGTAACGCTTCACAATTTATAAACAGTTACCTGGGAATCAGTGAAGTCAAGTTTAGCAGGTTCATGTCAACATGCCTTGTCTGCCAGTTTTCCTGTTCTTTTAACATGTCCCACATTCTTCTGCTCTCCCCTTGGTTTCGACATCTGAGACACTGACAGCCCAGACAGGTACCGTACACTGGAAGCAGACCATACCACACCATACCATCACACATACACTCCAGACCACAGTAGCTCTTCTGGTCACAGGATGCTTGACTGCCAAAGCCTGGTAATTGCCTACCCTGACCCACAGTTCTAGCTTCCATTTCTAGACCACCCACCAATTTCCTATATACACAAGCCTAGCTTTCTGGAACTACACCTGCATTTTTTACCCCCAGGTAAAAAATTAGCTGGAAACTTTATGACCTCTTCCAGATCATCAATGAATTGTTAAACATGATTGAGTACCCATGACAGCAAATCCCCTATAGTAAGGTGTACATTGGATGGTCATTTCGTATTTGTAAAGGTATTAAAGTCTACTAAGTAGTAATTTAAAAAATTAATTTCAAATTAGGCATATTGATTTTTCCATCACTGACATTTCTTAAAGCACCAAACAAAATGCCTTATAGAACTATTCCATCCAAGTACAAGCTGTTCAGCTACCAAATCCATCCTCTCATTTTAAAATGAGACCGACCTCTGCATGCATCCGCTTAAACTCCATCACATTCCAACTGGCCATGGGAACACATTCAGGTTACTTTAAGTCATCTAAACCACTAACCCTGAGTGGACAGTGCCTTCTGTTAAAATGGTATTTATGATCTAATAGCAATGAGGAAATAAAACTAAAATAACAGTGCTCACCCCTCACATCCCTGCAACAACCAGCACCTACCAAAATTGGAAAAAACATTAACTAAGGAATGAGTGAAAGGAAAAGGAAATTAGAAACTAAGGTTAAGGATATACCTGGAGAGAGCAGGCTCAGGCACACAGTAAGCCTGCAGCAGTATTCATTTCTTCAAGTCCACCAGTTTTAAAGCGTCAGGTATCCTTTATATTATTCCTCCCCTTCTAGCCCATTAAGTCAGAAACTAGTTAGGAAGGAAATATTTTAAGTTACTTCTCCTGATACCGATAAATCAAGTTCTATGACTGGAGCTGGAGAAGAAATAAAATACCAGGGGTGGTTCAGCCAAGCTGCCAGACACAAACTTTTTCTTCAAATGCTTCTTCTATCATTCTTACCTTGTTTTTACCCTTAAAGCACCAGAGCTTTAGTAAGGCCACATCCAGCAGTCACAGTAAGAAGAGTTCATATACTGGTTAAGAGCAGAATAGAATGATTTTTCTCAGTAAGTATTTTCTTGCTAGACTAGTGCTTTGAACATACGCAGGTACAGTATTCCCAGTGAACATTAACATTTTAATCATCTGACAAAAACAGATGACAGCTTTCTTTACAACACTGCACCACCACAAACTGCAGCAGCTGAGGAGCTGACTTACGAGCAGCCCAGACATCTGTGCAGCACAGATAGGGCTGTCGCTGTTAACCTCGCCAGCCAGCCCCAAAATGAACTGCAACCCCTAGGCTGCACGTCCCAAACTGGCAGGGCACTTTCCAGTTCAGCTTGGTGGCCTCAGGCCCCTGGCGTAAAACATTACAAGGACATTGGCTTGCTCACCCACAGGAAAGGAAAGGAAATGAGCAGGGTGCCTTGGCAAAGCACAGCATGACCACGTACAACGTGTCGCTCCACCTGTTCCTAGCGCATAGGCTGCAGCATTTTTGGCTGCAGGAGCATGAATAAACAAGTAGGAAGAAAAAGAGGAAAAACACAAACACCTCATGGTTAGAAATGGGTGACCTTCTTGAAAAACAGTAACAATCTCCAGACCACCACCTCCCAGTGCATTTCTACCCCTACCGCAGCTGGCAAGAGGAAGCCACGGTCCGGTCCACCTTCCTGTGATGACACCTAATATAACCAAGCTGGACAAAAAGGTCCAGTAGGTAAGCCTACATGCCAAGCACAGAATTCTCTATTTATTCTCACATTAGGTCAGCTGTAAGTGGTGCTGAGCCATTCAGCTATTATGCAGCAGCTGTTCCCCGTGCTGTGCATTATCATCTGAATGCTGCGGCAGTAAAAAGAGATAAGAAAAGCAGGGAACTATGACAACTGAGAGGGGAAGGGGGAAGACGGGGAGATGATTACTAGCATTCTGGAAACCTCTGAGAAGCATATTGCTGTCCCCATGTAGTAATGCACAGCACAAGGGAGAGCTAAAAAAGAGTCCTGCTTCAAAAATTAAGAGTAAGACAAGAGGAGAAGTTTGGAAATAACTGGGAGAACAGGCCTGCAGTGTGGGATTTCCGTGTGATCTGGTAACAGTTCACAGGAGAAATTAAAACTCAGTAGTAAAGAATATATAAAACTTAAGATGGGATCTGGAATAAATTTTACTGCTCTGCTCATTAAACCTGTTCCTGAAAAGTAAAACCTTAGTTGTACTAAAAACCCTCCAACATCACCTAGAAAGCTTAATTGCTAGAACTAGCAATGCTTTTAAGACCTAGCACGTTATCTACAAAAGCAGGCACAGGCAGCAATGAAAGCGTACATGGAAGTCTGTAGTGCCTGTGTGCACATCTGCGTGCTTGTATAAAAACACACACAACAAATCAAACCTGAAGAGGACAAAGGTTAAAAAAACTACCTTGGCTTAGAGTCCCTAAAGATGTACTAAAACCTTCCTGCTCCAATTTTTTTTTTTCCCTCCAAACCAACTGCATCAAAGCACTAAGGATTCTGCAGAGCATTAATTTCAAATACCATGTAACATTTTCCCTAGGGCACTCCATCAAAGTCACCATCTAAACGGTGCCAAATCTAAACATATACAACCTATTTTCTAATCAACCACGGAAAAAAGTTTCAGGAAAATAGATCTACACAAAGGAATAATTAAGTTCCTTTTTGGAGATGAACTACTGAAGCCTTCCAGATCTCTCTGGCTTTATAATGTGACACAGCCAGTTAGCATCCTCAGAGGAATCTTTTAATGAGGAAGTACTCAAATTTGGCATTTTTAACCGTAAACTTGTAGTAGCAGCGAAGCAAGATAACAGAAATAGAAAGTACATAGAACAGAAACAGCAAGGTTAGCACTGCCTACATTGGTATCAGCATGTAAGGAAGTGTAAGCCCATTTCAAATTTCTGCCTGCATAGAAAATAAGAACTACAGCTATTACACCTTCATCCTAAACCACTTCCAAATTGCTCTGATGGTTTTGAATCTTACAGATGAAACCACACGATGATAACCTTATCTTCCACTGAAAGAGACACTCAGCAGCATACAGTATCCATACATGATTTGTTTCTAAGGCTTAAGGAAGGTCACATTCCTGGAACTACAGGCAAAATTTCAAGTTGTTGGAATGAAACTGTTGAAGATAAAATTTGAGTGGGACATTCAAGTGTCTAACACAATAGGTTACACCTACATGCTCCCCTGAAACAAAGCAACTGCACCAGCACCTTCTAGTGCCTATGGAGAGAGGCACCTCAACAGGGATTCTTGGCCACAAACATACCACAAGAAGACTTAGCCCAGTAAAATTCACCTCTTTCTGCTACATGCAGACAAGAACTATGTAAGCTACTCTAAAATAAATCACAACACACAGCTGTGGAAATCCAAGCCAAAATGCATGGCTAATGCTGCAAGAACAACGACACAAAGGACTGAGGAAGAAAACCCTCACAAAATACGTGTTTGGAAATAAACACAAAAGCTCTGCTATGAAGCACTTTGTGATAAAAATAGTAAAAATAGTTTTTGACTAATCAGTGCTGCCAGCACATCTGATAAACAAGGACATGGTTAAATTAGTCATACATTCTGGGGAAAATCACAAGAGAAAGGTGAAGGATAGCCTACTGAACTATGACTATCTTTTCTTTTTAGGAAAGAATGGAAGACTCTACCTTCCCCTTCTCCCAGTGGTTCCTAAGAATGAAAGAACCAAAGACACTGAATGAGGAGGAAAAGTTAGACCCAAGCACTTCATCTAAGCACATGGACACTATACTTCAAGTGAAGGATTGCTGTACAGATTGATGATATATTCATATGACCAAGACCAGGTGCCCAGTTAACTACTACATGTTACGTTAATTTCCTAAATTTACTGATGGTCCTACTTATCTTATGTGCACTACTAAGCAAGCCATGCACTCCAGCAACACTGTAGATATCAAAGCTCAAGTCTCTGCACTGACAAAACTGCTTCACAAGAAACCAGCATGAAGTTTCTCAAGAGAATCACAAAATAAGCTTTATTCTTTAGAATCTGGATGATGCGCTCAGTCCCATGCTCTGACTTGGCTGGCCCTGTGTGGAGCCACAAGTTGGACTGGATGATCCTTACAGTAAGACATTCCATGATTCCTGGAATCACAGAATCCCTGGCCTGGCCAGAGTCTGAAAGCAAATCTTCAACATAAGCATTCAGTATCCTGATTGTGTCATCTGACCCTGTAATAATTTAAAAAAGCACATTTCTACAGTGCTTATAAGCATAGATATCACAGAAAAACTGCAATGTGTCAGTAACCTTTTGCTTAAAAGGTGTCTCCTGCTTTCATAGCATTCCTTTTGGACACCACAGATAATGAACTTATTCAGCACTACAGGGTGTGAGAGGGCTAGAAGCCAAAACTGCTGCTGATACGGTGCTGCAGGGACTGGGCCAAATTTCAGAACAAAAGCAAAACGACAGCAAAAGCCACAGAACTAACAGGAGACTTTCCCAAAAGAAACAGGCTGCAGGGAATGAAAGCACCAAGTATCCCAAGAACAATACTAACATCTACTCCAGGCGTGTGCCTCGGATTCTGAGGCTAGACGCTTACACTTAATGAAAGCAGTTTCTTCTTGGATGAACAGTTCATTAAAAATCAATGTAAATGTAGCAGGAGAAAACCTGTGAAATCAGCTTTTAGGCCTTTCTGTGACAGATGATGATAATTACTTTGTAAATAACTTGCAATTACAAAAAAAAAAAAAGAAACAGCATGTTTTGGTCTTCCAAATTCACATTTAAAGGTATAAACATACATTGTAACTGTCATTTTCATACACCCACAGTTTCTTCCTGACTTCTCTTTCCCCCAAAATAACTTAGAAATAAGTTAGGAAAACCTTAATGAAAGAACACAAAAAAAATGGCTCTGCACAAACACCAGATCAACACTTCATGCTAATGAAGTTGAGAGCACTGCGAAGACAGACCTCAAGCAGATCACACAGTCACAGCAGAAATCAAAATTACAGGTCAGCAATGACAGTTGCTTAAGACTACCAAAGCAGTCTGCCAAAGTGGCCTGGCCAGGGTCTGAAAGCAGATACTGAACATAAACATTCAGTATCAAATCAAGTCCCAGTTGACTGGAGGATAGAAATGTGATGCCCACAAGAAGGGCCAGGAGGATCTGGGGAACAATAAGCCTGTCAGTCTGACCTTGGTGGCAGGGAAGGTTATGGAGCAGATCATGTTGAGCATCATCACAGGGAGAGTAAAAAAGAACTGGGTGATCAGGCCCAGTCATAGAATCATAGAATCGTAGGGGTTGGAAGGGACCTCCAGAGATCATCAGGTCCAACCCCCTGCCAAAGTCATTCCCTAGGACAGGTCACACGGGGAGGCATCCAGACGGGTCTTGAATATCTCCAGAGAAGGAGACTCCACACCTCCCTGGGCAGCCTGTCCCAGGGCTCTGTCACCCTCACTGGGAAGAAGTTCTTCCCCATGTTGGTGTGGAACTTCCTGTGCTCCAACTTGAGGCCATTGCCCCTTGTCCTGTCCCCACAGACCACTGAAAAGGGGCTGGCCAATTCCCCCTGCATCCCCTGCTTAAGATATTTATAAACACTAATTAGGTCCCTCCTTAGTCTTCTCTTCTCAAGGCTGAACAGTCCCAGCTCACTCAGCCTTTCCTCATAGGGGAGATGCTCCAGTCCTTTAATCATCTTCGTAGCCCTTCTTTGGACTCTCTCCAGGAGATCCCTGTCCTTTTTATACCAGGGAGCCCAGAACTGGACACAATACTCCAGGTGGGGCCTGACCAGGGCAGAGTAGAGGGGGAGGATCACCTCCTTTGACCTGCTGGCCACACTCCTCCTGATGCACCCCAGGATCCCATTGGCTCTCTTAGCCACCAGGGCACACTGCTGGCTCATGGCCAACCTGTCATCCACCAGGACCCCCAGGTCCTTCTCCACTGAGCTCTTCTCCAGCAGGTCATCCCCAGCCTGTACTGATAGAAACGGTTGTTCCTTCCCAGGTGCAAGACTACACTTGCTTTCATTGACCTTCAACAGGGGTTCATTGACTAACCCGATCTCCCGTGACAAGGTGACCCACTCAGTGGATGGGGAAAGGCTGTGGATGTTGTCTACCTGGACTTTAGTAAAGCCTTTGACACAGCTTCCCACAGCATTCTCCTGGAGAAGGTGGCTGCTGATGGCTTGGATGGCTGTACGCTTTGCTGGGTTAAAAACTGGATGGATGGCCAGGCCCAGAGATGTGGTGAATGGAGTTACACCCACTCAGCAGCCACTCTCAAGTGTTGTCTCTCAGGGCTCAGTGCTGGGGCCAGTTCTCTTTAGTATCTCTATCAGGGATCTGGATAGGGGATGGAGTGCACACGAGTCATGCAGATGTGATGATCTGCTGCAGGATAGAACAGCTCTGCAGAGGGACCTGGACAGGCTGCACCAATGGGCTGAGGTCAACTGTGTGAGGTTCAACAAGGCTCAGTGCTGGGTCCTGCACTTGGGTCACAACAACCCCAAGCAGCGCTACAGCCTTGGGGAAGCATGGCTGGGAAGCTGTCCAGAAAGGGACATAGGGGTGTGGGCTGTTTGACAGCTGGATGAATACAAGCCAGCAGCGTGCCTAGGTGGCTAAGCCAGCCAACAGCAGCTTGTCTGGTATCAGAAAAAGTGTGGCCAGCAGGACTAGGGAAGTGATCATCTCCCTGTACTTGGCACTGGTGAGGCTGCACCTCAAGTGCTGTGTTCAGTTTTGAGCCCCTCACTACAAGAGAACATTGACATGCTGGAGCATGCCCAAAGAAGGGCAATGAAGCTGGGGAAAATTCTAGAGCACAAATCTTATGAGGAGTGGCTGAGGGACCTGGGGCTGTTTAGCCTGGAGAAAAGGAGGCTAAGGGGAGACCTTATCACTCTCTACAACTACCTGAAAGGAAGTTGTAGCCAGGTGGGTGTTGGTCCCTTCTCGAAAGTGACAATCAACAGGACAAGAGGAAATGGCCTCAAGTTGTGCCAGGGATTGGAGATTCAGAAAAAATGTCTTCACCAAGAGGGCTGTCAAGCTCTGGATCTGCCCAGGGAGGTGGCTGAGTCACCACCCCTAAAGAGATTTAAAAGACTTGTAGCTGTGGTGTTTAGACACATGATTTAGCAGGGGACTTGGCAGCGTTGGTAAACAGTTGGTCTCCATGATCTTAAAAGTCTTCTCCAGCCTAAATGAGTCTATGGTGTCTGCACAAGGTTTTAAACAGCTGTTTGCCAATGGCTGAACTCAGTAGTGACACACTGAAATTTTTATGGCTTGGAATAAACCAGTTCCTAAGGAAGAGGGAGTTGATATAGTCAAGACACTTGCAGATTTTCAAATATAAAGGAGACAGCTCCTTTTGGGAATGCTTGAACTTTAGATTTATTTTCTAAAATAAAGAAGTGCACATCAGCTAAACCGTGAACATCTTACCTAAAAACACAGGCAGGATTGCTCACTATAACTGATTTCAGATGCCTTCTGTCTAGATGCACGTTCTGCCAATATCTGTCAACTAATTTCTGAAGTATCAGTCTAGTTTCAACAGCCGTGCTGTATGGAATGAGATGAAGTTCACATAACAAGTCAAAAAGCTTTAAATGGAAATTTTTAATTAAGAGGAGTAGGAAAACCAACTTATTTGGGTCCAAAATAGGTAGTGTTACCTGCCATCCAGTTCTCCATTTGCCAAACAGGGAAAACAGTAGCTAAATATCTGTTTAAATCACTACCAAAGTATCCCAGGCACACAGTTAAGATTGCTGAGACAGAGTTTTTGTTTTATAACAGCCGCATTCATAGACACAGACACACCCAGATCATGCTGGGTAAGAGTAAGAGCTGGGGGGCAGGGGAAATAAGTCATCCTACTGCATAAGGATTTTATACTGCATGAGGTTATCATCTGCCCTCTTAAAATAGCCTGCTGGCTGTTTTACTACACTAGCACATGCTCTAACCACAACTTAAATGCTATCACATGCTCACGTTTCATCTGGAACAAATGCATAGGGCCAAGCGGTCAGATGATGCACACACTCAGCGTCAATGGAGAACGGAGCTACAGACAGAGCACGAGCCAAAGACAGCCCCACTGACCTCGAATACACTGTTTCGCCTACAGCTTATCACCGCGCCTCGGCGTCCTATCTTCTTGTGTGCACACACACACACACTTCCTAAAATAAACACTTAAACAGAATAAACAGGAAAACACCTGTAGCACTGAATACGTATTAGTAGCTTGTGGGAAATGGAAAAGCAGCCCTGAAAGAGAGAGAGTTATGCTTGTTGGAGACAAGCTGCAAAAGCCAGAGAAAAAGCAGGGAAGAGTGTCGTTTAAAGATGGACATTTGTGCATCCTTTAGCAGGGTGGTGGCACGGTGTGCTTTGTCATAGTAAGGAAGGTGCAGACAGAAAGACCCCTGCACAGCAGGACTCTCCCCAAGGTGGGAAGACTCTTTGTATAGGAATGTTGTGGTTCTAGTATTCATGAAAAGTCCTGAAACCTGACTCAAGGCAGCTTCTTCAGCCATGAGAGGGTATAAAAGTTTGCTCAGTTGTTATCAAAGTTGTCTTCGATCCACCACAATCGGAGTCCATGCCTTTCAATACACCACAGTAGCTGGAGGAGAGAAAGTTGGTATTTTGAGATTTCTGGCATGGGTCAGAACTTGACTAAGTAGGATTAGATGCATGGAAAAAAATGGCAGAGGAAAAGAGAAAAATAATTTAGAAAAAGGAGAAAAATTTAGAAAGAAAAAAAAAGAAGAGTACTACACCCTTCTGGTGCAGAGGGGCTTATCAGAAACCTCATTTGCTTCCTGAGTATATTGCAGAAAGTGCCAACATTAAGAATAAAGGCTTACTGAATTTCTACGTAGCCTGTTGAAGTTTTCATTTAGAATCACCAAATTGGGAAAAAAAAATAATAATTCCATAGTTAGCAGAAATGAACGAGCCCCGAAACCCAAAAATACAAGTTTCAGTTAGAACAAAGTGAACTAATTTCAATACTTCTGTTTTAAAAGCTCAGTGAAGAGCACAAAACTGCATACCCAGCCCCTGAGTTCCTCCAAAGCAAATCCTTTCCGATTCAGAGCTTACCATTTTGATTTCAGCCAATACAAACACTGTGAAAAAGAAGTTGAAGGCTGGCTTGCTCCCTCTCTCCCAGAAACATGCAATAACATGATCCAGGATCGCCCACCATTTAGAAAAGTGGGCACAGGGCTTCATCCAAGACACAGGGGCCAGCCTCACCAACACCTGCTTTGGTGACCACTCCAGCCGCAGGGCTGGCAGAGCTGCCTAAGGAGCAGCAGGGCAGTGGGAAGGCCCAGAATCTTTGGGCAAGGAAGACGGAAAAGCAAAGCCAATTTAACACATCGGCGTGTGGCCTGAGGGCATTCAGCAGCTGCCAGGCCGGCAGCCGAGGCACTGGGGCAAGACACGCCGCACAGACATGGCAAACCACTCCTGCTCAGGATTCGCAAACCCACAGACCAGGTGTCGTGACTGAGCCCCGGCCGGCACCCCCATCCCGGGACGGGGGGAGGGGGAGGGCTGGGGGGATGCAGCTCGCTGGAGCAGCGCAGGGAGAAGGAACACCCACAGCTGGGCCCGGGACAAGACCGACAGAGTGACTCACCTGCACCCCACCTGGCCGCACTGCCGCCCGTCCAAGCGCCTCCCCCCGCCTCCCGACCCCCTTTTATGGGGGCGTGACGTCAGGCGGTGTGTAAACAAGCTGTGCCGGCTCGGCTCACCTGTGGGGCTCCTCGGGAGAGTTAACTCCATCCTCACCGGGACCGGGACCTCAGGGCAAGCTTTCAGGAGGGGGATTTCTGACACCACCTCACACTCCTTTCACTGAGGGCGTCAGGGGGTCGTTCCCCCCGCCCCCTCGCCAGCAACTAGACAGAACTTTCTGCCAGTTCTGTGGGCTGACCTGGCAGAAAGTGAATCCAAGGGGAAGTTTCCCACAGGTTTCGCAGGCCAAACCAGTTCGGTGTGTGTCGGGATCAGCACCTGCACCAATGCACTGGAAGAGAAACATCTTGTCTGCCAGGGGAAAACACATCCACCTGAGGCGCTGGGAAGCCTCATGGTTGTTCAGGTACTTTCCAGTGGGGCAGGGGGGTAGATTAAAACCCCACACAACTTAGCTGCAATCCACCCCAATCACCCAGCATCATCCTGATGGTCAGTAATACATTTCTGCAAGAAATTCAAGCTTATGGTTTATGAGAGGATCTATAAAAATTTCCACATCCCTAATATTAATAAAATATGGCCTCTAGCAGATTACAAGCAACAACAGAAATGAAATCCACAACAATTCTGCTTATTCACAGCAACGCCTGGGGACATGATCTGAAAGAAACAGCAAGAACCTTTCCAAGCAGCTAGCTATTGCAAGGATTTTATAGTTCTGATTCATCAGAGCCGATGGCTGGCAAGGGCTGTTACTAGGGGCAGCCAAGGCCAACAGCTGATCTCAAATCTTCCTTTTCTCCTAAGTATCCTCATCTCCAGGATTCCTCTAGCCTCATGCCACCACCTTCCCCACTGCAGAGACCTTAACTTCCATGCCCGCTCCAGAACACAACTGCTCACACTCTCCAGTCTTCACAAAACAGGGTCCTAAATCCAGTCGCTTATTTCCACCACATTAGTACCTCACCAGCACTACCTAGGCCCTGATCTGGTGGCCTGATCCAGAAGGCAGGTCCTGGGTTTCCACAGCAGACCCTGAACAGAGCAGGCTTCAGCCATCATCAAATCAATGTTACCCAGATAGACATACCCTGTTCCTATCACCTCCATGCAGCCAGTTAATGCCGAGGAGTCCACACCTGTGGTAGGTGATGCCCTGTAAGGTCACAATTCTGTCTGTCCACAAGCACCAGAGCTTGGGAGCTTCTGATGAAGGCTCAGGTATGCTACCATGTGTTTTTACTAGCTGTAACAATTCTTTGACTGGTAATGAGTGTTTCAGTGTGAGCTCTTTTGCTAATGTAACTGCTGCTCATGTAACTGCCAGGAGTTAAAGCTGCTCCTACTGATACTTCTAGTACAGGGCCATACACTACTCCAAGGAACATGTAGGGATTTCATCTGTGGAATCAGGACAAGCAATTAAGAAAAAAAAACCAAAAACAAACAAACAAACAAAAAAAAAAAAACCAATGACAGCCTATCCAGCCCCAAAACCTGTATCTAAAAGTTGCCAATAAGAAAGAATATAGAAAGTCAATTATTACATAGGAATACTTAACCAAGATGTTCTTCTAATAGTTTGTGTCTTGGGGATTACCTGCATTTAAAAGCTTTAAATGCATTTTTTAGATTCCTCTAGTTGCTTCTGTAATCCATGTAATTCCTGTTTCTACAACAGTTCAGTTTCCCTACAGCTCAGAGTGGGGAATAGCTTCCCTTCTTGTGTTACCACCTTGCCGACTGCTTGCTTTTTCTGAGTAGCCCTTAGCTCCTGTGCAAGCAGAAAGCAGCCCTTCTACCTCCTCCATGCCACCAGTCACTGAGACCCTATCAACTTCAGATACACATCTCTGTGTCAACAGAAAAGTCAATACGTTTAACTGCAGCTCACATGGACTCTATTCCTTCCTTTTCTTGTGTAGCAACTTCTGTAAAGCCCTGAAATGGCAAGTTATTCAATTTCATTTAAATATAGCATTCCTTCTGGGCTAAAAATACAATTAATCTTGATGCTACAACTCCCAGAATAGTCAAAAAAGAGCGACCAAGCACAATATATTTGTGATCTGCCAGGACTACATGATACCTGTCAGTTTAAAGAACTCAGACAATAAACTGAAGTTTTAGCTATAGCACGAAACATAGTACTTGGCACAGCCTCAGTAGTGCAGAAATGAAAGGCAGCAAACATGAACAAAGCCTTTAAAGATCAAGGAAAGAAAGAAGGGAAGTGATCCAGAGAACTACGGACCAGTAAACATGTGTCTAAGCCTAGTACATTTATAAAAGCTACAGTAAAGCACAGAATTGGTGGGGTTTGCATAAATAGGGAAATAGAAAAGAATTTAAATTGATTTGATAGAAGGACATAATCTTTCCAAAATGCAGTAGTCCAGTTAATGTGCCATACTAGATATTGCTTGAGAAGACAAATGAGATTATTTTCATCAAGGGCAGTTTTGGTTTTTTTTTTAAAACAGAGGCAATAAAATCCAGGAGATTCCTCCTGAAAATTCAAAGGTGCTCAAAATCTAAGAAGCAGCTGTATAGATACGAATGGTTTTCATTATGGAGTATAAAAAGCATCTCATAGAGAGCTGACATAGAACCCACACTACTCAGCACAACAGGGATATGACTTCACAAAAGGCTCTGAGTAAACTCATTTGTTGAGAATACAAAACTATTCAACGTAGTCAAAATCTGAACTTAAAGCAAACCGATACCATACAATCTTGTGGATGATCAAATGTAAAAGTGGCAGGTGAAATGTAGTGCTACTAAGTTCAAAAACTACCCTCAGTCAAATAATTAAAAAAAAAAAAAACCAAAACCAGCAACTCAAACCTTATCATTATGCTCACATAAAAATGAGTTCCAAAATAGCTATTCCCACTGACAAGTAAAATATGGTGATTAGCTAACAACTTCAGATCAAGGATCAGCCAAGTCATGAAGTCCAAGAGAAACAATATTGGAAAATTATTAAAGACACAGGCAACAAACAGATGGCTTTTATTACTTCTGCAGTATCTCTGTAACTTAAATACAGCTCCGGTCAACCACAATAATACACAACAAGAAAGGCTACAGAGACAGATCCTGTTTAAGCCAACTAAATTAATTCCAAGGCTTTCAAACAAGGAAAGAGTAAATAAACCCAAAGTGCTCATACTGGAAAGACAATATGGGATGCAGCAAAGTATACTAGTGATGTATGAAGTCATGTAAAACACAAAGAAGATCCATAACACAGGAACAGTCACCCACTGCCACCAGCTGCAGCAGCTGAACAAACAAAAGGAAGTTTTAATAAAATGTATCATTTAACCCCGGAACTTACTGCCAAAGGATGCTGTGAAAGTAAAAAAAGAAAAGCTCAACATAGCTTCGGAAAGCTATTTTAAATAAATATATAAATAGAAACACCACACCACAAACCACAGAAAGAAGTCCACTGAGCTGTTAAATACCCAGTGATGGAGATCCCATCCCCGACTCCTCAGGAAGTTCCTGAGCTATCCACTTGCAGAAGCTGGGAAGATTTAACAGAACGCATCAAGTTGTATTTTCACCATGTTTTACACCTTTTCTTCCAGTCATCTATTACAGACCTTAACTTTACAGGATAAGAAGGCAAAACAACCTTCATTTGAGCTTGTATAATCATCTCTGTGTCATTAAAGACCATAAAACTATTTCTACATTTTTAATCTACAAAGCCAATTTAGGCAATAAAAGTTTATGCTAACTTAGTCACTACAGAAAACCCCTTGGTAAAACACTGCTTGAGCAACCATAGTTAGCCTTTATTCCCCAAATCCTCAAAACCATGCCTCGAACTTTGTTTTTACAAGTAGCATGGGATTTAAAAGCCACTGCAGTTAAGCGACTGAATAGCTGTACTGGAGGATGCAGAAATGTTATGACAGAAATTACCTGCCAGAAATTTGAGAAAGCATTTTGCCTTAGGTCAGTGCAACTGCACCCTGATACTCAAGGAGGCAATGCTGACTCAACACCTCCCACAGATGCACCCCCACACCTCCCCAGCATGGGATCTGGCCACAGGGCAATCCAGGGGTGTGTCAGTTCAGCAACTGAAAGCTTTCTGTAAAAACATCTCACTGAAACTCGCTCTGCAACTGCACAGTCTGTAGATCTGACACCAGGGAAGTGGCAGAACTGTGTTTAAAATGGGGATTATGGGGTGTTCCCTTCACAAGGGCAGCCAGCCCACAGCTACAACCTTCTGCTGTAGGGAAACGTGTGACAAGCCGTGCTCACCATTAAGAGATGCAAACACAGTAATGCCACTATCACTAAATGCACCACTTAAACACTGACATGAACTACACATTGCTTCAAAAGTAGATAGTAATTATGTCTAGGTTTAAATGAGAGCAAGGAGATAAGAAGAAACAGCTCCATGCATCACTATACCAATACATTAAAGTTATGGCACAGAACAGCAAAAACATTGTTACAAAAACTGTGTGCCATTTCGTAACACATGGGGTTCCCCAAACACTTCATCTTTGCTATTTAAGTACCACAAAAACCAGCCTCAGTCTAGAAAAGCAAGTTATACTTGCTATTATAATATTATATTTATAATATTATAAGCTATTATACTGACCCATCACAGTTGATACCATAAAGTTGAGATACTAATGGGACTTCTGCTGGAGGCTCAGGATTTCCTCCAACGCATGGAAATTAAGTACACTGAGTTAAGGATGAGGCTTCAAGTGTAACTGAAACCCCTACAGGGAAGTACTTAAAACTGAAACTGTCATTTACATAACCCTTTAAGAAGAAAGGATACCAGTAGAGCATCCTCAGAAACACAATTCATAGAAATCATCACTGTAAAGGCATAAATGGCTGTCAGATGCCCAGCAGAGGCTCAGAACAAGTCAAAGAGACCATATAAATCCTTTTCAGATTGTCATCTCCATTACAACACCCCCAAAAATGCCTGCTGAGAATACAGATGTGACTGACACCAGTCTTAAGACCTCAACCTTTTATCTGAGTAGATAGCCTGTTATTACCAGTCACACTGCACTAGAAACACAACTTCTATGAAAAATGCAATCTGCAGACCATACTGCTGAATTAACACAGAAAGTATCAGTGCAGCACGGAGTTCCCAACTGAATAAAATAAACAAAAAAAGTAAGAGGTCATGCATTAAAAATCACAGAATCTCCTGAGTTGGAAGGGGCCCATAAGGCCCATCCAGTCCAACTCCTGGCTCCACACAGGCCCAGCACAGTCAGAGCCTGGGACTGAGCGCATCGTCCAGATGCTTCTTGAGCTCAGCCAAGCTCGGTGCTGTGACCACTCCCCTGGGGAGCCTGTGCCAGTGCCCGACCACCCTCTCTGTGAAGAGCCTCTTCCTAATACCCAGCCTAAACCTCCCCTGTCTCAGCTTCAGACCATTCCCTTGTCACAGTAACTAGGACAATGATTATAAAGACCCAACCTCAGAGGAGTTCCACCCACCAAGGTGCTCTGCAAGTGGGAAAAACACATCATGCAGTGCTCAAGGTGATGACTTCATTTCCCTTGCTTCTAAAAAACCCCAGACATAATGGCTACTTGCACCTACCCCAGCTGCAAGAGGGAAGAGCCTTCCTTGTGTGACCATCCACATAGAAAAAATAACAGCCTATCCAAAGATAAGAGGCTACTAGATACTGAACTTCTCACACTTCTAAAAGCCTAGTGTACATAGTGTCTTACACCCATCAAATAAAAGCAAAGGCTTCTCTTTCCTGTGAACGGGAAACAGTGAAAGTGCTCAAGGCCACCAAGCTGTCACCAGAGCTGGTTGTACACTGTGGGGCTGCTCCTGAAGCAAGGGTCAACTGCCACAATTTTTAATCCAGATGAGGGCTGCAACTATGCAGAGCAACTGGACTCAAAGCAATTAAAGCATTATTTTATTCTTGGCAAACACAATACCTAGAAAGCTATCAATACCTCTTCAAAAGCACAACAGCTTCCATGTGCAATACCATGTTTGTTCCCTGTATCTGGAGCAGTGATGACAGTGCTCATTTTCTGTACTGTACTTTATGCATCTCTGGCTAATCCAGATCTCTCCTGGAAGGTGTATTCTCCTACTTCCCAGTCAACAAACGTTTGCAAGTTCTGACAGCTTTCCAAAGCCCTGCTGCTTCCTCTCATGAAAATCAAGTGATAGATGCTGCAAGCTTGAAGAAATTAAATTAGAAGAAAATACAGTGGGGGAAAATGTACCATTCTAGAAGCAGGTTGATAAATTAAGCGAATCTTTCCAACAGGATGCTCCAGAAGCATTTAGAAAACGAAGACATGCTTCCAACAAAGCAGAATTGCTTACAAATCTCCAGCAACATCCTCTCAAAAACCTGGTGCTGCAAACACATTATCATTATGGAAGACACCACCAAAGTGATTTGAGTTCAAAAAATAATTTAAGTGCTACAAGCAAGAAACTTTCAGATACATCGCAAGAAACACAATGCAAGTAACAAACTGCAAGTTAGACAATGTTGGCATTTTCTAAGACATCACAGCTCCCAGCAAACACTTCCAAGTTAGTAATACACCTTTTAACCTCTGAGAAGTAAAATAGCTCTGAAAAGCATGTAGTTTTTAGACAATCTGATGCACAACTGCTAAAAAGCACTTGAAAAAACAGACCAAAAATGTCTATTTTCTACATTCTCTCAAGCCAAATTTCTTTCACACAAGCTTTTCAAAGGCTCCTAGAATAGCTCATCTTCTTTTGTACAAAGATTACCAGGTGTGTGCATTGGTCACCATGCTAAAGCAGTACCTGTACAGTAGATACTCCTCACATTTGGTGCCCTGCAACAGAATTAATTTTAGGGTACCCAGGTAAATCCTGCTACGAAGATTGCTCATAAAGCATGCAGCAAGCAGGAGCTTCAACAATACCTTTTACCAGTTATAAAAGCATTTCCTTCCAGACATTCACACCAAGATCTCCAACACCATCTTTTAAAATGGAATTACTACAACATGCTTCACAAAGCCATGACGTAGAGCCTGGGTCGTACCAAAGCAGTGCAGGTTCTGCTCCAGCTCAGCTTGCCACCCTAAGCTCCATGACCCTAGCGCTTTCCAGACAATTTAACCTACACGATCCTAGAGAAAGCCATGTAGCTTCCAACACAAGACCGTCTCCTTTCCAGCGTGACCCTGACGCCCCAAATATTGGCCAAGGTATTCTGTCCAAATCTTTCAAGCCAAGAGAGCAGATGAGCAGCTGTGCTCTCTGCAAGCTGCTCGAGCAAGAAGTCCTCTGACTGTCAAGCAAGGCACAGCTCGCTGCCTCAGAAGGCAGGCTGCGTCTGCTTGCACCAACTCCCTCGGAGAGACTGTTTTAAACAGGCAGGGAAACAAAGGAGGAGAGAGCTTCATGTTGTGAGGTGGGATTTCATGTCCTTCATTAACTCACAGGAAGGGCACCCGAGGCTTCCTCTTTAGGACTACAAAGCCTCCATATTCCACAGAAGCAAAGGAAACACAGGAAGATGAAAAGGACATCTTAATATTAAAATAAGGATTATTTCAAACAACCTCAACATACCTCACTTCAAGCACTGCCAGTTACCTGAGGGTAGACACTGCCATGAAAATATAATTATTTCGTTTGGGTACTTTATCTACTGAAACTATTAGTATTCAGTAGGCAGTGAAGATGCTCCTTGATGAGACCTGCCTTAACTACTATGAAGAACAGCCTCAAACTTCAGAGCAATTACAGGCAGCAATTAAGTGGAATTCAGTCCAGCTTCAGGACTTTTAGTAGCAAAGCAAAACCACTAAGACCTTATTTGAAGGGCTGAGCACTGCAGTACATCTTCAACAGTTCAAGTCTCTTCAAGAGACACTACTAGAAGTCTGACAGGTTTTACTGCAAATCACCTGTCAGCCGGACCAGGACTTGGTAGCCCAGTCAATGCAAACACTTTCCACTACTTTCTCTTAAGCTTTCCTAAACTTCAAACATTTGAACTAGTATTTTTCATGTTGTGCACATGCCTCACTATCGTTATCAGCATTTCATACAGAACTTCTCTATCCTGTCACTACCAAAAATGACACAAGAAAACAGTGTTTTCCAGAATTAAACCTTGAGAAGTCCAAACCTTGAAACAATTCAGCTCCCTCTGCTTTGGCACAGAGTTTTTTAAAGGTTCTTTATCCTCTCTATCAAAATTTGTTTCCAAAATATGCCAGAAACTGTCCCCAAGAAAAAAAAAATCTACTTAATTTTGACGAGCTTAGGGTTTTGTTCATTTCTTCTTTAGGCTAGTCTATACACATGCTTAGGACAGACTAAGCATGTCAGAGATTCACAGAACAGTCCGCCTGCAAAGCATGAAGCAGAACGATTCCCAGTGGTCTCAACACAGTTTGGACACTAATTCCAAAAGAGAGATCCTCCAAGAGAAAGCAACTGCCGAATTCAACTGCTGTGAAACAAATGCTAGATCCAGAATTGAGAAGTTTGAGGTGGAAGAGTACTACCAAGACTGAGATTCACCTAATTTTAGGAAACTGTTTTTCATATGTCTGGATCCATGCTGTCTTTCTGTATCCCTAGAGGGACACACATCCCAACCACCACAGGTCATCCTCTGGAGAGGCCTCTCTTGTTGACTATAAAAGGAAGCCTCCGCTTCCTAACTAACTAACTTGAGCTGTGGCCCAGGAGACAAGAGCTGAAAGCAAGAGAAGGGGAGGAAAGGATACTGTTACACAGGACTTTGGAAACCCCACTCCTTCCACGCTCTGAGCTACAAAGTTGCACCCTCCCCCTTTCCCACCAGTTTCTGAGCCCATCACTCCCTCCACTGTAACAAACTAGTTGGATATTAGGAAAAATTTCTTTACTGAAAGAGTTGACAGATGGGCATTGGAACAGGCTGCCCAGGAGGTGGTTGAGTCACCATCCCTGAAGGTGTTTAAAAGAAGAGTAGATGTTGTACTTGGTGACACTGTCTAGCGTTGGACCTAGTTGGTCCCTGGTCTTGAAGATCTTTTCCAACGGAAACCTTCCTATGATTCTAGACTGAATCTGCTAGATTAATGCAGTTAGATTTTGCTGGGATAGTTTCCTGCTGTTTCAAGGGCCTGACCAGCATAGGAATACAGTAAGGCGCAGGAACAGACAGCAAAACATCTTTCTCTTTGAGCAGAGATGATACTGACTTACTTGTCTCAGAGACCTGGGAAGTCAGGGCTAGACAGCTGATGGTAGGCTTGGGATAACAGGAGGGAGGGAACACCAACAGAAACCACTTGTGAAAGCACACAGAAAGGAAAATCGGGACTTCAAGCCCAAACGGGGAAACAAAGCCAGCAAGAAAGGAAAAACAGAAACAGTTGTCACAACCTTGGTGTAGAAGCCAAGTCACATCATCTCTCTGCTATCAACAAGTACTTAGAAAACAGCAGTTGAGAACATGCCCATCTCTTCTCAGCTCAGCACAGAGAAGAAACATGAGCTTACCACCGCCAGCAGATACCACCACTGGTAGACACACTGACAGCTCAGATGCAGAGGCTGAGCAGGAGAGACAGCAGTTCTGCTCCCACACATCAGCATGTTGCCACAGGGAGCTCCCACACCCTCCTCTTTTTGTTTTTTAAATCTAGGATCACCTAGGGATGATCATTCAGCATTTCATGATCAACTACTATTGTTTCCCTCGAGACCTCTGTCCCCATTCAGAATTTAGGACAGGGCTGGTCAAACAACCAATGAGGAAACTTTTCAAAAGGATTTGCCTGTAAGGGCATCTTCCCAGGCCCCAAATCTCTCCCAGCCAGGTCATCTTCCGACCCACCACGTTCTGTAAATTACTCAGGCATATTGTTTGACTTACCTGGATTAAAAGCAACTTTAGAAAAAATGTGTCCTGGTCCCAATTTAGATCCCAAATTAGTTGAATTTGCAAAACAAGGTGGCTAGTCCAGTGGTGGGCAGAGCTAAACTAGCACTGCCACCAAAAGCTAGAAGCTCACAAAGCCTACTCCTTTAGAAGATGCCCATGTCACTGCAGAAACCAGAAGGCATGGTATGAAGCCAGCAAACCACATCTCGCTGTGAAACTAGCTGACGGCAATAGCAGAGAAATTAATTTCCTATATCTGCCACAACATTGCTACATCACTACAAAAAAACCAACCAGACATCTCATTTTGTTTGAGTTGATCCATTGCTTCTCTCCTCAGCTGCTCAGAAACCAAGGCCTTGAGTTTAAATGTATTTTAGGCAGCACTGCAACTATCCTGCCACTCTGTGCCAGACCCAGCTCCCTCCTGACCCCCAGACTGAGCCAGTTCAGTGGGAAGAGAACAGGTTAGATAGGTTGCGCCTGTCTGTGCAATATGAGCTAGGGAGCTGCTTTGGCAGGGGGGTTGGACTCGATCTCTCGAGGTCACTTCAACCCCTGTGATTCTATGATCCTACTGGCCCATCTCCCTGAACCACCTCACCTCAGAGCCTGCCCAGCACCCGTACTGGAGAAGAGAAGGACAAGGAGTATGCAAGCAATAGCAGGAGTTGCTGCAATGGGTTTGGGCTACCCTACAGCCTGAATCACAAGGTTGGAAAAGACCTTTAAGATCATCAAGTCCAACCATTCCCATCCTATGCTAAACCATATCCCTAAGTACCTTGTCTACCCTTTTTTTAAACACATCCAGGGAAGGTGACTCAGCCCCCTCCCTGGGCAGCCTGTTCCACATCCCAACAACTCTTTCAGTGAAGAACTTTTTCCAAACATCTAATCTGACCCTGCCCTGGCACAGCTTTGTGCCATTTCCCCTTGTCCTGTCTCCTGTCACCTGGCTGAAGAGACCATCGCCCACCTCTCTACAACCTCCCTTCAGGTAGTTGTAGGCAGTGATAAGGTCTCCCCTCAGCCTCCTCTTCTCCAGACTAAACATCCCCAGCTACCTCAGCTGCTCCTCATAGGATTTGCCCTCCAGCCCCTTCACCAGCCTGGCTGCCCTTCTCTGGACTCACTCCAGGACTTCAATGATGCCTGGCTTGTCTGCTCTACAGCAGGCTTGGTACCCCCAGCTGCAGCTGAGGTCTGTGGGAGCCGTGTCCAACTATGGACATTTTAGCCTGCACTCATGAGATCAGGGTAATACCATTGCTTCATAAATCAGTCTTAAAACCAAACAGGGAAAAAAAAAAGTATAAATATCTGACACTATTGTGGAAAGCACTGCAAAATATCCATACAAAAGCTACTAGTTCTGCCTCCAAACTAAGACTTCACTCATACCCAAGAAAAGCCCAAGCACATCCAACAAACAAAGGAAGAGCACTGAACAGCCTTCCAGCTGAAGCCAGGCAAGCTGCTTAAAGAAAACTGAGCAAACACCTACTATCACAATGAACATCAGGGGGTGGCAGGGAATGGGAATGAAGCTTTGGGGTTCTGGCATCACAATTTTTCTTCAGTTAAAGGCTTAGTATCATCCACAAAAAAAAAAAAAAAAAAAGATTTGAGGAAATCAGGGTGTGCAAAAGTTGGTCCATGGTTATTCTGGTCCTGAAATGCTTTTACAGCATATATATACACACTCCACTCACCTTCTTACCAGATAAACTAAAAATAAAAAAAATTTACATCTATGCAAAACAAAGCTGAATTACATACTTTTGAGTGTATCAGTGAGGAAAAACAGCCTATGGCATTCTAAGTTACAATATTCTCTCATTTCTATGCCAAAGATTACTTCCCTGAGATCTCAGAGTTTTGGATTGTTCTAAAGGCGTATCTACATTTTTCTCTGCATTTGCTGACAACAGCTATAAATAAAACTATAGTCATTCACTTAATTCTGAATTATATACTGACATTTGAAAGTTAAATACTGTTAGCAAGCAATATTAACAAAAAATTAAAGAGATAAGCCATCTTAATAAACAAGTACAGGCGGGGAAGAAATCAACAAGCTGACAGGCATCTTCAAAACTGCAGAGCCAACTAATTAACTCGGCCATAAATAATATCTAGATGTGGTCAATTTAACTATCAGCAGTTCACAATATCAAAGTCAGCTAATTACAACAACTTTCTATCGTAACAATGAAGAATTGCTCTTTTCACTGCCAAGAACAGAAAATGCTTTAGCTGTATATATTCATGGAAGTTATCTTTTGCAAAATGTTCATGTGATACCAGGGTGAGGAACCATACCAGGGTGAGGAATCAGCCTGAGGCAAGGGGTGTGAAAACCCATTTTCTTGCAATTTACTTTATGCTGCTCACAAGCCTGAGGGGTGGATGGATTTAAATGGCCCGTTTGAATAGCGATTAGATTACTATATATTAACATCCTGTTTCATATTTGTAGCTCAAGCACTTTCCTAAACATTGGGCATCAATCTTGAGGACAAAAAAGTGGGACACCACCCAATCTCCATACATTTAAATTCTTTAACATACTTGAGAAAAAAAAAATGTGATCAAGTGACAGGAAATGATGAACTATGTCATGATTTCTGCACTGAGGCTGCTTTTAGACAAAACATGGTAACCAGAGTGTACATTTTTGAAGGAACCCTACATAGTTAATAAACATACAAAAGATGCAAAGAAATGTTCCACCATGTTTTGCGTGGAAAACCAGTTAATTTAACAAATAGGAAGAAGTATTTGTGCTTGATGATTTAAAACAAACTGCTTCTAGGCATTTTCTGCAAACAGATTTTAGAATTACGAACTGTCTTTTTCTTCAGCCTCATTTTTATTCATTAATTAAATGAACAAGTGTGGAGGTGTGGGGTGTGATAAATTCCACCCCCTCTCCTGGTCTCTTTGCTCTGTGACTGAATGAACTCAAAACATTTGAAGAATAGACTGATCCAGCTGAGAAAGTAAGTAAAGGTCTATTTATTTTAGGTTGAGCTGCTGCTGCCAAAAGAGGAGGTGCCAATCCCTTCCTTTCTGTGCAGTGTGCTTTGTGCCACAGTCACTCAACTGATCCCCTCTGATTCAGTTGGGAAGGGTCAGGTGGGGAAGGGTGTGCAGTTACACTGGAAGAAAGAAATGCAACCCACCAGAGATTGGCAAGGAAGCCATGAACGATGAACTGGGAGTCTGGCAGTTCATCTACTAATAAAACAAGGAATGTTTCTGCTCATATTTCATTAGAAATAAACACGAAACAGTGTAAACTCATCTAGATGAAGTAAAAATAATACTTGGGCGTTTCATGCTGCCAGAGTTGCAAGGAAACTCAACACAAGCATTGGTGGATGCTGGGCTAAGGGTGTTTCCATCGAAGCTCACACTAAAGCGGTGTGTGACCCCCCTGCAATACTGCCTCCTGCTCCCCGAGCAACCAAACCAACACCCCCTTTACACAGACATGCCTGGGCAATTGCCCATCAACATGATTCTCAAAAAAAACCCCAAAATTAGCATTAGAACAGGTTTTCAAATTCCACCGGGACACCTGCTGAAATACATGGTCCAGCTCTTACCAGGTGTCCCCAATACCTCCCTTGCGCCAAGCCCGGCCCTCAGACCCTGCACTGAGGCAAGTTGGTTTACCATCCATCCCATCGGCAGCGGGGAAGCACATTTTTTGGTTGTTGTTGGGTTGTTTCAGTAGGTTGGCTTTTTTGGGGTGTGGAATCGGGGGGAGGGAGGGTTGGATTTTCACAGATTTACTCGGGCAGGTGGCTCCAGCAGGCAGCTGGCACATGTGAGAACCGGCACAAGATGGAATGGCCGCGGCAGGGAGGGCAGGGGAAAACAAAGGCTGGGAGCAGATCTCCTTTTGGCAGCGGCAACCGGTTAAATTGGCTCCCTTTGTTACGCGTAAATTCACCACCAGTAACCCTCGCACTAAGCCACCAAAATCCCACTATCCAATATTTTCGTGCTATTTCAACTCCCTTTCCTTTTTCCAGGCTGCAGAGGAAGCTGCCGGGCACGCAGCTATCCACCAAGCTGCTCAGTGCCCTGGGGAGCTCTGCCCCACCGTGCTGTGCTCAGTCTGCCAGGCAGGTGAGCAAGGGCATCCTTAAAGCATTTTAACCAGCACTCAAACCCTGCCCTGGGACACCCACAGTCCCCATGCTTAAAATTTCTGAGGTGAAATCGATAAAGAAGAAGAAAAAAAATAAAGAAGAGACAAAATGGTAGTGTTTTCAGCATAGATACCAGAGTCCTACGTAGACAAATCTTGGCACACATAAGTCACTCTAAAAATTAAAGACTTTTTTGTTCCAACACTGCTAGTGTCATTAAAAGAAAAATGCCCCTCACACACACCACTTCCAAACATCTACTGAGTGATAAAAATGAAGGAATCAAACCAGTTAAGAACTCTTTTCAGGGAGATGGAGAAAAAAGGAGGAATAATTTAATTAAAGCTAAAGCAAGGTCTACTTTTCAGCAGCACCAGCCCGCGTACAAGAGCTACTGCTGCTCTTGATGTCACTTCCAGGTAGTAATCCCCTAAAATCATCTTGCAGACCAACCCAGGGGTTCTTGCAAAGCAAGAGTGGACATCACAGAAAGACGACTTCATCAGGTATGAATTTCACAAGATATTTAACAAGTATATACCTGGAAACAACTAAGCATATTGTTACTGGTTTTCACTAACCACCACTAGCCTCTGGTAACGACTCTAATGTACTCCTCAAGGAAAACAAATGAAGGGTAGGGGGTAGAAAAGTGATTAGGCAGTAAACTTTTTTTCTTAAAAAAAAATATATATCACTCAGCATTACAAGGAGAGGATCCCTGAAGGTGTCCTTCACAAACAGTAAGTTCACTGACTAGTAATAGCACACATTTGTTGAGTTTTTATGTTCCCCCCAATTTTTTTCCTTTATTATTTTACCATAAAAGGCAGCTGCACTGCTACACTCTACCTTTCACAGGGCTGGTGAAGCAAGTAGCTTTGAAGATTTGTATTGGAGCAGGGGTTTGGCTGGGTTTTTAATGTTTTGTTTCTAAATCAGACTCAAAGGCAACTGCTACTCAATAGTTTCTAAATCCTCTACTACAGTCAAAGAAGTGCAGCCAACTGGATGATGAAAAGGAGCAACACTGTGCTGTGCAAAATATGACAGTCAAAAAACTGGAAGATGTGCTTCAACTCCACCTGAAGTTTAGGTGGGCAAATCGGGATTTCAGCTGCTATGTACAAGCCTTTAGCCACAGACAGCCCTTTGGCAGGCACAGGGCACTCTGAGAACTCCTCACCCCCTGCCCACTCGCCATGAAGTCGAAGAGGACAGCTGCCATGCTGCCCAGACCGGCCCCTGCTCCCCCCAGCCGAGGCTGCCAGCGGGGCAGAGCCACCTCAGGGAAAGTCAGAAGGGAAGCCCAAGAAGCCCAGAAGGGACACTGACCCCTCTTCTTTCCAAGCCACCGGTGCCCAGGCTCGCGCCTTTGCGCCTGGCCCACAAGATGGCACTGACAGAAAGACTCTGCTCCCTCTTTTTCCCCCTCTCCCCCTGCCTTCCTCTGACACCAGGCTCACCACTGGCCCCGGACCGATTCAGAGGAGGACTGCCACCTACTGAAACATCGCGTCATCTTCCCACGCAGACAGCTTCCCTCCTCACCTGCCTTCACAGCACCCAACTGGCTAGATCCTACTGGCTTCAGCAGACAGGTGGGCAGTGGTCTGAGGGGCACCACAGCTGAAGACAGCTTATTTTCACTATTCAGCACTATGATTTTCTCTGTCACCTAGACTTTTTCAGTATTTCCTGGAAAAACTTGAGACCTGGAATAAGACGATGTTTCCCACACTGGCAGACTCAGGCTTTCAGCAAGACTGACAGGCCCAGCCCAGCATCTGATGAAACATCTAAACACAGCAAAACAGAAGGTTCAAGCTGAAACATGTGAGCGCTAGACCTATCTGGATATTCAGCTGAACACACTCAGATAAGATTAAACTCCCCTTAAGGAAAAATCACCATAATCTAATATGCCTTTTCCGTAGAGTTAGAGGAAGCGAGCAAGGCCCTTTTCTCCTCTCATCAACACCATGTTGCAAAATCAAGCCTGTGAAGCCTCCTCTCCCCAGCACAGCGCCTATCACCTTTCCCACACATGCCAGGACACTTACATGGCAAGCAGAAGTCAGCAACAGTTGCAAAGCTGGAAGCATTTAAGAAATCAGAACAAGTCATAGAAGACATAGATTTGACGTTGCATCATCTTCACGTAACTGAAGTGATTTATGTTGACTCAAGTCCCAAGCAAATCAAAAGAAGACTCTGCCAAGACTACAGTAAACAAAAGCAGTAGCCTGTTTTGGGAAGCTGGGCTCTCTTTTGTGTAGTCCTCATCTCAGGTAATCTTCAAAGCAGCCATTCTGCTAGAATTCCTCCCTTGATAAAGAGATGGGGGCACAGTCAGTTGTCACAAAAGGATAAAGAGTTCCAAGTTCCTGCAGAGACAGAGCACTGATGTCTCCTGTGCTGCAGGATCCACATCAGCTGTATGAGGACCTTATTAGTCCAAAAGTGTATGTTAAAGACATACAGTGCTACATCTTCAGATCTGCAGGTACACAAGTTCTCTTCACACAGAATACCAGCACCTACAACACAGCCTGTATAGAGATAGTTCTTTTGCTGTCCCCATCACACACAGGCTTGGGAAATTCAGCTGACACCTAATAACATGGTAACTGTGGTCAGTATACACAAGTGCAGTTGTAGAGTGCAAGCGTTATCTGCATTTCTATTTTCAGTATGCTTGTCAGCTAAAGAATTTCTTACAAGTCCTCAAAACTATTCAAGAGGGATGGGGGGCAAGGAAGTCCAAGTTCAACTTCAAAAGCAATTTATAAAAACCACAAGAGAAACTGACAAGACCATGGCCATTCTCCATGAAGGAAAAGGGCAGGCTGGCCCTGACATGTACTAAGACCTGCCCTCTGAAACACACTTGATGGCTCAACACCCACCTCACAGCAGGTGCATCGCTGCCCCAATGCCAGCTCCATTCCCCTCTCTCACCACCCAATCTACCATACCCACTGCCACGCCTTTGAGAGGAACGATGGAGCAGCTCACCTGCTCTCCTCACACCTGGCATTCCCATCACCCCTGCACAGCTTGCTCCTTGCTCAGGACAAATCAAAAGGCCCTGCTCTGGCAGCTCTCACCCTTCAGAAGGCCAGCAGATGAGCCCTTCTCACTGTGCTTCACAGCAAAGGGCCAGAGGGGAGGAGACGGCTGAAGAAATTAGAGAGCAAGGACTCCTCTGACAAGTCAGGAAAACAGCCTAAGTCAGCAAGCACCCTCTGCATTCTCTCCCTTCTTTCCCCTCAGGGACTCCAAAGCTCTGCCCAAAACCATCCTCCCCTGCAGCCTTCTTCTACCCACCCTCTTCTCCCAACTTTCCTAGTTTCCGTGCTTTTGCTCCCGTAACTCCTCATTTATCAGAGCAGCACTGCAACCCTTCTGTGGAAACACTTTCCTATATTTGAACCTAAGAGTACAATGCTGAAATCTTCTGTGTGTTCCAGATTAATAGTGTAATACATTTTAATTGCTAGATGAAGCCTCATTTTATTCTTAGGATCCAAATGAACGCCACAAACGAAGCGGCTGCACAGAGGCCTCTCCCAAACCCCACAGCAGCTCCTTCGCAAAACTACTCCCAACTAGATCCATACTAGGTAACACAGCAAAGTGCAGCGTGTCACTGCAACTCATCTTGTACTCACTGACCTCCAGAACATGATTTGATGTATTTTGACATGCCAGGCTCACCTTCACGCAGGGTCCCTGCAGCGCAGACAAACAGCTCTGCACCTGTGGCAGAGTCACGGTGCCAAGCAGACCCTGTGTACACACATTTCTGTGTTCAAAGCACCCTGCCAGCATGCAGTACAAAAGAACTGGCAGGAATGAAAATATTTGTGGACCAATTCAAAATAACTGCATTAATTTTTACTTGGGGAATATTGAATACAGCCCTTATGTAGCAAAAAAAGAGAAAGACTAGCACATTCCCCAACCATGTTAGCTACAGTACTCCTTACAGAGGCACACACTTTTAATCTATCTTTTGTTATTTGCTAGCTTATTTTTTTTTTTAAAAGTCTTCTTAATGTTTTTCAGTATCAGGTGCTTTTGAACACGTGCTCCAACAAGGAGAAGTATTCTTCCTATTTAATGAAAGCCACTGGAGCCACTTTAGTGAAGAAGCAATAGCACGATCCCACGCTACTGGTGATGCAACAGGCTTGGCAGAACCACAATAAATAAATTCTCATGGGAAGAACAGGGAGGCTCAAGTGAGCAGGGAACAGTGTGACGATCTGAAATGCTACTGTGCTACATTCATGTTTCAGACTGCGTTTTACTGGATAAAACTGTAACAGCTTCTGATATCACCATTCCTCCCTGCCCAACACCACACGTTACTGCCTCTGTGTCACCTCCTCAGCACCATAACACAGTGTAAGATGAAAAAAAAAAAAGTGGTGCACCCTTAAAAAAAAAAAAAACAACCAAAAAGACACACACTTTTTCCACCACTATTTATAAGACACTCTTGAAGTGGTATTCAAAGCCTTCTCCTCAATGGGAATGCAAAGAATTGGTAAACACATGAAACAATCACAGTCCTAGGATACTTGTGCATTATAAGAATTCCTCATATCATAAAAAGAAGCCATTCTATAAAAATAATGCAAATAGTCAAGTAACAGCACCTTCCTGTCTTAGAAAGGTTCCCAGACATGCTAGCACGGCATTCCAATCATTCAAGTCAGGCTCTACCTCTGTTATGTGTGATGGGCAAAGCAGACCAACAAGAAAAGACCTGAGGACTAACTGCACAGAACACCTGAGTTTAAGAACTGTCACATTAGCACATGGCAAAAAGGACAGAAATCAAGGGGACGGGGGGCAGCAGCCACATCTTGGAGGCCAGTATGTACAAGGTGAGTTGCAGTGACATGCTGCACTTTGCTATAAATATTACCTAGCACAGATCTGTTCAGAGCAGTTTTGTGAAGAACTAGAAGACAGGTGAGGGGATACAGCAGTCCCTCTTTAAGAGAAGACCTAACATCTTTGTACAAATTTTCCCTTTCAAAAAAATTTACCAGCAAGACTTCAACCTCTAAATAAAACTTTCTTATGTGTGGTCTGTAAGAAAAGAATGGCGATTTTAAAACATCAACATTCTGGAAAATGTTTCTAACAGAATCAGGAAACTGTCTGGCCACAGAACGGCAGTGGCACCCCTTACAAACTTTTCCCCGGGGCTAGGACTCTACCATAGACATTAGCGTATCTTGATGCAATTCATAGCTCTTGAGATTTAATATCCAAAATTTGCATGTGGTGTTCTGAACCTTAAGGGCAAATCCTTCTCATAAAAGAGATTTAATAATATAAGAACAGGGGATCTTCTTAGACTGCGTGAGACTGACAGGTTTGCTTACTACTTTGCTTAGTTTACCGTAGAAATAAAATCCTTGTTTTGGCATTGCTGCCTCTGTAATAAAATTACCACCCTGAATCACAAGGACAAGCAGGTCTCTTGGTAGATATAGAAAAGGTTCTTGGATCTGCAGCTTGTCCATCTTTTTCCATCAGCCAGTTGCCATCTTTCCCATCAACATAAGAGTCAGAAATACAAAAAAAACATTTTTGAGCTTGAGAAACCTGTTGACATTAGATACTTGCAGACAAGCAGGCATTAATCTTTCATTTGATGAAAGCCAGAAGTAAAACGCTGCAAGACACTACTCATGGAATCTGATCACACAGAGCTTGGTATTGTTCACAGGACATAGGAAGCTTTCTGCCCTTTAAAAACAGACACTGACACGGTTTTCTATTAACCTATTTTTACTTATTATTCTACATTTAACTGTTCCCCAAACAAACTTGTCTGCTGTTAAACTACACAGCAATTTTTCCAGGGTCTCTTTTTGGCCCTGCAAATTGTCAAGCAGCTCTGGTCAAAGGAATGAGGAAAGACAGCATTATACTCAGGAAGGTGGAACTTCTCTGAAAGCAAAATAAACTGGAGTAACACGACACAGGTACAAGACAATCACTACAGCCACACTTCTAAGCAGTCAGAGAGGAGCAAATGGTCTGTTACCATCTCCTTTTCATTCCTGTCTCTCTCACCAGGCTTCTGTGGAGGATACTGTACACCTGCAATGAATTTCCACATCGGCTGTACATACCCACCCATATTCTTTGGGAACAGACTCCATCAAGTACAACTACTGCCTAGGAGCCTGTTTTGAAAAGCAGGTCATTCTTCTCAGAAGGAAGTACAGTAAGATGTCTTCCCACCCAAAGATAAAACTGCAAGGGGAAAACAGCCTTTAAACCAAAAATGGCAAGAGTAGTATACAGCAAATATCATCTGCTTAAGGAAAAAGTATGCAGTAAGTTGTCCCTTCTATCTGCATAAACATGCATTGCAGGCAGTGAAAGCCTCAATGTAAAATAAACTACTTGACACTACAACTCTCCTAAGCAAACACTAACATTTTCCAAAAGGGAAAAACAATATGGAGTTGCAAATTCACTCCCTAGTTGAGGTCTTAGGAACATTTTTTTTTTTCATTAATAGGTCTCAGCTCTTTGTATCTGCATACAAATCCTGTATTAAAAATATTTTTAAAACCCCACAATACTCACCAAACCTCTTGGTTATTTCTTCACACTTGCTCTGCTTTACCAACCCACATTTCACCTCACCAAGGATTGCTGCAAGCTCCTGATTACGTACTCTTTTTGCTCTAGAACACTTAAACATTAAAAAATAATGTGGACTGTGAGAAGTTTCCTCTGAAGAACAGCAATCCTTCTTATTAAAATCTCAAATATCTTTTCTGACTATCTTACTATCTTTCTAACAGCCCAAACTTCCTGGGAAGTAACAGAAAAAGATCAAAATTACCTTCAGACACCAGAACACTTCAAAACCAACAAAGTTTCTCACCTCCACCCCTTATTTTTAGGGTGCAAAGACAGCAGCAATCATGTCCTCTAACAAAGGGACAGCACAGAGGAAAGCATCTCAGAGAAGCCATCTACTGCTGTGCAACTGAATTAACCACAGCAGTTTATCAATTCCTCAAACATGCCATAACAAAGTCTCCAAAGCTGGAACCATACAGAGCTCCAGCAACACAAGGAGCTCTGACACAATTTTTACAAAAATACAGTTCTGCTACTTCCAAGATTGAGTTCAGATTTGGGAGCAAAAAGTGCTTTTGCCATGATGAACCTAGGCTAAGCACTGTGTATTTACCATACTATCAAAATTACACCACTGAGGATCCACCTGATCCAACTACATACAAGCACAGATTCAGTGTCAGGCTCAAGCACAGAGCCATGCAGAACTCCACACTGGGGTGTGCTTATTAGGAAAAGCACCACATTAGTGCACAGAACAAGGTCACATCTCTCCACATCACTCTACAGCTTCCTCTGATACCTGTATTACCTTAAATAGCAGAAACGTTTGGATATCACACCCACCACTTTGTCAAGTATTTATACTCACCATTAAACTCCTGATCAGCAAATCTGCCCTCTCTGAGAATACCCCCTTCACTGCTTCCAAAGACACTCTTCACCCTCTCTGCTCGATACAATCTCTAAACCTGATTCCAACTGAGGAAGCATTACATAGACACTGCGCAGAGGAGCTATGGCATCTCCCCAGTTCCCAGGGCGAGGAAGGCAAAGATCCACAAGGGTTGACTCACACCTTGTTAAAGGAAATGGGGGAAAGAGCCCAGGATTAGCAGATAGCCAAGAGACCCCTGCCAGCTACTGGCTGGTTGGAAACGGGTCAGCATTGCTCTAATCTCTGGCCACAGCTAGGGGTTTGGAAAAATTAATGAGAAAACAACAGGGAATGGCCAACATACAAGCCATAAATACACACATAAGAGGCTACATAAGCCCAAACATTTGTGCCCCTTCCTGCCAGACTCTCAAGTCTTCTGGTAGTTTGGGAGTAATTCCTGTTCCAACATGCTGAGCTGGAAGCTACTACAGCCAGTTACCTCCACGTAAGAAAGGAGTTTCCGGCAACCTTGCTGAGAAGCCCCTGAGGCCAGGTTAACAATTTGACTGTGCCCAAAAATATTCAGGTTCTCAGAGGAAGACCAAAATTATCTTTTCTTTTAATCATTTTTCTTCACTTGCTTGTCACTCTGGAGGAAGAGAGCTGACAGAAGCTTTCTGCAACTTCAAAAAAGACACCAAATTGCAATGCTGTAACTATTCCCAGATGTCCTGGCTGTAAAGACTTGAACCTTAGTGAGAGACCTGATACAGGAAATGAGTCAAGGGGAGAGTGGGATATTAACAGTATTTTTTTCCTCTCTTTTGCTTAAACATTTACAATACTCAAGTTATTTCTGAATTGAGATTGGGATTTGAAGTGCTTCCCTCCCCAGTTCTCTCTGGCTCATGCATGTCTATTACTTGAATTTTCTATCACATGAATGTTCAAAGCATGAAAAACTTAACACAGTCTTAGATAAGACAAATGGAGAGATGGTTACTTAAAGGCAAAAATAAGAAAAAATACTCAACAGAATGCAAAGTTCACACCAGAACATGTTTTCTGAGTATTCTGTAACTTAATTTGGCTTGTTCTGCATCAACATGCAGAAGAATTTTTACACAGTGAGGGTGACAGAGCCCTGGGACAGGCTGCCCAGGGGGGTGGTGGAGTCTCCTTCTCTGGAGATATTCAAGACCCGTCTGGACGCCTATCTGAGTGAAATGTCCTAGGGAGCTGCTTTGGCAGGGGGTTGGACCCGATGATCTCTCGAGGTCCCTTCCAACCCCTATGATTCTATGATTTTGTCTTCCAACAGGTGATACAAAATTCTCTTGACTGGGGAAGGAGGAGGGGGTGAAAGGCAGGTAAGAATACAAGGTCTTATTTCACAAGGAACAGCACTAAAAGGTGTCTTAATTTCCATCTTTCCCCGTGACACAACCTAAGATTAAATGCAAGTCCTGTAAGTACCATTAATTTCACTAATGATACTTTGTTATTTAAAGGCCTCAGGAAAGCAATCAGGCTCTTTTTAATGACACCCTGATGCTACCTGGGTTACTCTGGCAGGACCAGAGGTACTATAAGAACCTGAGAACTAATTAAGGCAACACTTCACTAATTCAAGTTCAGAAGCACCAGAAACCACTTCTTTTCCACCCCCCCAAAAAAAAAAAAGGCCTGTAAGAGCTGAAGTCACAATACCTCTCACTTCCCAAGGCAGAGAAGTTGCAGTCTGTTTTTAATGGCATCAGCTCCTTCCCACGCACACACATCAAGTAAACTCGACAGAAGCGTGTACTTGCTATGGCTAAATATACCGGTAATATATCACTACCTAATTTGCAACCCTGCGAACACACATTGGGAAAAGATGGCAGTTTGCTGGGCTTTTATGTAACGTGAATTTAAGCAGAAGAAGCAGCACCCACCATTTTTCTTAATTAGCATCTCATTTGACTGTTACCAACTTAACTGCCATAAGCCGGGTCCAGCGCCTCACCGCTTCACAAGTGAATGGGGTGCCATTCACGCCTTTATTGCCAAGAAGCCGTTTGAACGGAAAAACACCGGTTTTATCCGCACCGAAGCCAGATTACCACCACCAGCACCCCGGGCACACGGAGCCTCGGCAGCGTCTCCCCGCTTCACAGCGGCGGAGGGCCGGGGCGCAGCCTTCCCCAGCGATCGCTGAGGCGAACCGAGGCCCCTCCATGCCCCTTCCACGCGGCACGGTACATTCCGCAGTCGCGCCGCCGGCAAGCCATGCCAAGGGCCCGGCCGGGGCGCCGCCGACACCGAGACCCATCGGTCAGTGGAGAGGCCGTGGAGGCAGCCCCAGGCGGGCAGCGGAGGTCTCCCCGCCGCCTCCCCCCGGGCCCGCAGCCAGGGGAGGGGCGCCCGCCACCATCTTGTCAGCCACCGGCCGCCCCCGCGTCCCCGGGCACAAAGGGAGGGCACCGACGCCTGCCACGGCATCGGGCGGGTAGAACGAGGCGAAGAACCCCCCTTCGCGCACCGCCGGGGATCGAGCCGGGCATCCCCAGCCCTGCCACCCTTCGCGACCCCGCCGGGCGCTGCCCGCCGCCACCGCCCCCTCGACTCACCTCCAGGCGGAGGGAGGCACCGCAGCCCCGCAGGAACTCGCGGATGTTGCTCAGACACTCGCCCTCCGTTCGCGGCTCTGGGTACACCTGCAAGAGAAGAGGCGGACGGCTCAGCACGGGGAGGAGAGCGGCACGGAGCTGCACTGCACTGCACAGCGCGACGCGCCACGGCACGGCGGCCCCCGCCCCGCCGCTCCCCTCACCTCCCGCTCCCTCCGCAAACGGCGGCGGCGCCGATCGCTCCCAGTGAAGGGGTTGAACCGGGAAGTAAACACGGAGCACAGGAAATGGCGTGCGAGGGCAGGGGGCGGCTGGCAGGAGCGCGGGTTCGGGTGCCCCGGCCAGGCGCGGCCCCGGACGGCTCTGCCGCGGGGTGGGAGGGGAGAGCCGGCCCGGCCCTCCTCCGCCCCGCCCCGGCTGCAGCCGCGGGCCCGGCCGGTGGCAGGAAGGCGGGGAGACCTGATGGGAGCGTCCGCAGGCCTCGCCGCCCAGGTGCGGTTTGATTTTTATTTTTTTTTAAGTAATACTACACATTCTCCTGCGTTATTAGGGGTTCGGGCTGCGGGGCGGGGCCAGGCGGTGCCCCGGGCTGAGGGTCTTTAGGAGGGGCGGCCGGGACAGCCCCTCCTCGGGTGGCCTGTGTCAGCTGTGGGGCCGCCGGTGACCCCGTTGTTTTGACTTCGGTTCACCCTTAAGTACCGGGTTTCTAACAAGGAACTAGATTAGGAATGGCCCAAAGACCTCAGCAGAAAATACCTGTACCCAGAGTTAATAATCTACCGATTCCATGGTTAATGAGCTCACTTTGTCTGTGATTTGTTTAACAGCTGCAGTCACTTCCTACCCCAGCAGAAAAGAAATGTCACAAGGATGCAAACCTTGACTGGACTTTAGGGAGAAGAGCTTTCAGCAGCGCAGCCTGCAGCTGGGTTCGTGCTGCCTTTAGTCCAGTCTCCATCCTGAAACTGAAGCGTAGACCTTCCATGGAAATACAGTTCCATGGGCTCAATCTACCACAGCTTACTGTTTATGCGCCTTAGGCATCATTTCACACCAAATTCACTGACTTCTATGAAGTAGTTTAGCAAACAAAGCATTGCCAAAACTGAGAGGTAAGCAGCCCTGCAGCCCTGGACACTTCTCTCTGTTGGAAAGGGAGAGCCTGGCACAGAAGCACACTGTGAGGTGCTGGAAGCTGAGGTGGCAACATGCAGCACCAAGCCCTTCGACCATGTGTTATACTCGGAAGTTTCGTCACACGTACACCTATGTCAAGGCTACATGAACTCACAAATGTAATCCATCTCCACGGCACTGGGGACTTCACGTAAGGTTCACTCCAAACATTGCACCTAGCAGAAACCAAGGGAGTGCCTTCCCATCTGTTCTTACAGTATCAAACCTATTTCTGGTCCTGGAATACCACAAAAATTAACAAATGCAACAGCATGACATGGTGAACTTGGTACAAAGAAATTTAAAACACAGGTCGCTGTCACTTTCCAAACGCCAAAAGTCAGATGAGTTTTACATGAAAGCCAGTATTTCATAATACAAGGAATTTGGTAGTGATATGAGTTGAACAATTTTCCTGTCCTCAAGCAAGTATGCACACAGTCACCACAAACCTCCTCAAATTGTTTGGTACTATGATAAACCACTGTGGGTTTAAGAATAACCTTTTTAGTCCACAAAAAATGTAAAGGGAATGCCAAAGAAATCCTACCTGAGTACAACAGTCCAAAAAATTATCTCAGTAAATTCAGAAAGTGTACAAAATGTAAGAGAACCTTCCTGGAAACACCAAGAGCTTCGTTCTTCTTTTATTGTTTTGCTCGTTTCACACTTATTGTTATACTTTGTGATTACTCTGATTAATTTACTTCTTAATTCAAGTAAGAAATCTCAAGCTTAGTCAATCATGTGAACCTCCCTTGTTAGAAAGGGCTCCTGAGAACCCATTAGTACTTCCATGGAAGTAGATGCTTCTAGTATGCTCCTTTCTCTATATTCATAATACTTACACAGTAATTACATAGTTGCCGTTTAGAACTTTTTTATTCTTAAGCCATTTGCATAATAACCATTTCCAATCTCCCTTTATAATACAGGATCACAGAATGTTAGGCGTTGAAGGGATCTTGAAAGATCAACCCCCCTGCCAGAGCAGGATCACCTAGACTAAATCACACAGGAACATGTCCAGGTGGGTTCTGAATGTCTCCAGAGAAGGAGACTCCACAACCTCTCTGGGCAGCCTGTCCCAGTGCTCCGTCACCCTCATAGTGAAAAAGTTCCTCCTTATATTCACATGGAACTTCCTGTGCTCCAGCTTGCACCCGTTGCCCCTTGTCCTATTGCTGGCCATCACTGAGAAGAGCCTGGCTCCATCCTCTTGACTCTCACCCTTTACATATTTATAGATATTGATGAGGTCACCACTCGGTCTCCTCCAGTCTAAAGAAGCCCAGCTCCCTCAGCCTTTCGTCATAAGGAAGGTGTTCCACTCCCTTCATCGTCTTGGTGGCCCTGCACTGGACTCTTTCAAGGAGTTCCCTGTCTTTCCTGAACTGAGAGGCCCAGAACTGGACACAATACTCCAGATGTGGTCTCACCAGGGCAGAGTAGAGGGGGAGAAGGACCTCTCTTGACTTACTAACCACACCCCTTCTGATACACTCCAGGATGCCATTGGTCTTCTTAGCCACAAGGGCACATTGCTGGCTCATGGTCATCCTGCTGTCCACCAGGACCCCCAGGTCCCTTTCTCTTATGCTGCTCTCCAACAGGCCAGTCCCCAACCTACACTGGTACCTGGGGTTGTTCTTCCCCATATGCAAGACCCTACACATTAAGTTTCTCCCCACCCAGCTCTCCAGCCTGTCCAGATCTTGCTGGATGGCAGCACAGCCTTCTGGTGTGTCAGCCACCCCTCCCAGTTCTGTGTCATCAGCTTCCTCAACTCTTTTTTGCTCCCACAATTTTCTGTATCGCTTCTACTGCGTCAAAGCCTCTTTTCATTCTGAGAAACCTTAAAATTACTTCTAGTCTCTGGAGAAGAATAACCTCTAACAAAAAACTCACAAGAAATCTGTATTTCTCTTTAAAAGGAAATGGCTCATAACATAACCCCCATTAACACTCCTTACACCAAAAGCCAACACATGTTAAGAGTAGAACCCAGTCACTCTAAGAAACCCAGATATAGGTACCACTACCTCCTAAGAGACTGCACACACCTCACAGAATACTGCACAATACCCAGAAACAGGCCCAAAAAAAGGGCTAAAGAGGGACATCTGACTGGAGGAGGGAAAATCTTCCCAATTAAAGATTAAAGAAACAACGAGCAAAGAAAACCCAAACCTTTCAAATTGTCCCAGTTCAGATGTGGAAGTTTAAGATTCACATCAAATACATGTCTGGGAGACCTCAGCCCTACCAGCACTCCAATGTGTGTTTCCAGTTTTTAAAAAGAATAAAATCACCTTTCCTCAAAAGAGTAAAATAAGTTTCTTAAATCTTTAGAAATGCCATTTCTTCTCTCACAAAACAAAGGAACAGACTTTGGGGTGATGGGAGAAGCAGACTATGTTTTCTCAGCTCTGTGGATACACTGGCATTTTTATCCAACAGGAGATGGAAGTGGATGGGTAAAGATTTAACAAATATCTTAGCATATGTATCCTGCAGAAAAAACAAAGTGTTAATGATCCCATAAAAAGAAGAAAACCCATTATTTACCTGGGAAATCTGGCAGGTGATTCTGGCAACCGCCTCTCACAGTTGGCTGAGAATCACAGTTAGGGACCCGAGTGACAAACTCAGCTCCCCTGACAGAATACCAAAGTGCAATTACATGGGCCAAGCCAACACTACAGCCACGGTATATGAAATCATTTACAGACAGCTACAGGAAGTGCAGGAGAGCAACCTCTCTCTCAGAGATGACATCTGTATCCTTACAGACCATTCACAATGAGACAGAAGATAAACCGCACGCAGACCACAGGCAGGTAAGGCATAGTCTGCCTGAAGGAGGGCAAGCACATTCAGAGAGAAAGGACAACCAATCACAATAATATTAAAGTAGGGTGATACTCCAAAGTTACTTAGCTTAATCAAAACTAGACTCCATGTACATAAAGGCAATGAAGTAAAGGTTACGTCTTTTCCTCTCCAGTGTTTGCTTCACCCTCTAGCTTTCACAGACCAGCACCGCTAATTCATTAACAGGGGCTGTCTTCCCCTTATGGGTCTGTACAACTCCTAGTACAAAGAGGCCTTGGTGTCCAACTGAAGCCTCTACGTGCTGTAGTAATATAAATAAAAAAAGGTTAATAATAATTAGAAAAGATGAGGATTCCAGAGGGACCCGAGAGATCTTAATTAGGGACCAGGGCTCCACGGTGGAATCCAAAGAGACAAGTGGAAGGTAATACACAGAGCAGCCACGGTTTAAAGCTTCTTCATGGTTCAGGGACAGGTCCTGATTAAGACTTAATCTCTGAGGGAGTCGTTCTAAAAATCACAGATGCTTCAAAGAGGACACTTCTGTGACACACTGCAGCTACCAAGGAGAGGAGCATGCTGTCTTCTGTCCGGAAAAGATGGAGAGCAATGCAGGATACAAACAGATGGTACCTGACTACATGTTACATCCCTTTTGATCAGTTTAAATCTATGATTTTAATCAATGTCATCAAATATGTAGGAAAGGGCAATGCAGAGACAGGTAGTATCAAGAAAAGGTATGACTGGGGTGGTCTTGTTAAAAATTAAAAAGGCTACCTTTACTGGAGTTAGATGGGGAAAGTATATGAAAAAATAAGCAAGGAATCTGTAAAATAAAGAGTTTAAAAGATAAAAAAACTTCACAAAACAAAAATCCCAATCTTTTGATTGCTATGAGTAAACATGAAAAATAATAAAAAGTAGGAGAAATCTTCAGCCAAATGTATGGGAAACTAGCTGTTTACTTGCATTTGAGAGGTGGGCCCATGCAAACCTCATGAAGTTCAACAAGGCCAAGTGCAAGGTCCTGCACGTGGGTCAGTGCAATCCAAACCATAACTACAGGCTGGGTGGAGAATGGATGGAGAGCAGCCCTGAGGAGAAGGACTAGGGGAAGCTGGTGGATGAAAAGCTCAACATGATCCATCAATGCAAGCTTGCAGCCCAGAAAGCCAACTGTATCCTGGGATGCATCAAAACCAGCGTGTCCCTCTATTCTGCTCTGGTGAGACCCCACCTGGAGTACTGCATCCAGCTCTGGGGTTCCCAGTACAAGAAAGACATGGAGCTGCTGGAGCGAGTCCAGAGGAGGTCCGTGAAGATGGTTACTGGGCTGGTACACCTCTCCTGTGAAGACAGAGAGATGGAGCACAGTGGCACAGAGGCAAACACATCCTGCACAAGCACTGCAGGTAGGGGTTTGTCACCAGGCTTTGTGCTCAGGGATAAAAATGAGATTAAAAAAAAAACAAGTAACAAGGAGGAAGCCAGGCTGTTCTCACACTAGCCTGGGCTGTGAAGCTGCAGGTGATTCACTGTCCAGCAACTCCAGCAGGTTACTTCCTTCCCACCACTCCCAGTTGTGTCACCTCCTGTCTGCTCCTGCACCTGTTCCCAACAGGGCCCATCCCCTGGGACGTTCTAGTTTCCTGCTCTGTCCTCCATCCCTGAGCACCCGCCTTCACAAACTGCACCCAGCAAGGACAGTAAAGAAAATCTGCACCACAGCACCATCTCCTGTAGCTACACAGGCGGACGTCATCTGCTTCTTGGGGAGGCATCCATTGCTAGGGACCAACGGCAGGTGCGGCACTTCCTCCGTAAGCCATGAGCAGCGCTGCGCTCAGAGGACTGCGGATCCAGCCCCATGCTCCTCCCAGGACAGCAGGAGTCACAGTTGCACTTTAAAAGTCACATCTTCCACGTCTCTAAGTGAAAAGCGCTCTGCAGTAGAGCCCAACCACTTCACGGATCGCACGTCTTGCTGGTGGCATGAGGTGACATTGGCAGAATGCTATATTTAAACTAAAACCTCAGCAAGGCACAGGTTTGTTTTAAAATTAGGTGTTTTTGCAGAGCACCAGATCTTACCACAATACTCCTTCTGTGATACTGTAGCTCTTTAGCACTGACTTTCCCCAACCTGTAAAACCTGCTGGCCACACACTTTCCAGGAGTAAGTCAGGCTGGAGGAAAGCCATGCTGTGACAATATGGGAGTGGCAGTCAGCACACACAGTGAGAGCCAGAGCTATTTAAAGACTGAAGCTCTTAGAAGCCATGCACGAAGGTGCCCAAACTTTAAATTTCCAGGGTTCCCCCAAGAATTCTCATAGGCTCTGCACACAGCGCAAAGGGGAAGGCAGGTGCCTTAAAACACACACTGCAGTTCTTACATGCTGAGCAGGATACCCAGCCTTGAAGTTAACCAAGAGCTAAGACACAGGCAAAAGCATGAGTGCACCTATGTTCTTGACCCCATTGGGGACTTTAACACAGTGAGCCTTCTGCTTAGTGTCCCAAACTCCAGCCATCTCTTGGACTTACAAGAGGACTTTGCGTGTCCTTTGGAAGAACTCAACAGCACACCCTCTCTGAGAAGTAGAATAATTTAGCATGGAGGTTCCCAAACCTCTTGTTCGACACCACTCAGTGACAGCCACAACAGCAGCCCTTAGATCCCACTGCCTCACTCCACAGACTCCAGCACAGCTGACCTCACACCTGACACTCTTCTGCTGCACACCTTATAACCACTACAGCAGTCCCTGCTCCCCATCCTTCCATCTGTCCCACGTCAGACCACACGATGTCACCTTCCAAACCAGCAACTCCAAACCCAAACTCCTAATCCCACATTTAGCCCTATTCTTCACAAAACCTTATCCCAGCACCCTTCCTTCACTGTCCAACTGGCCAAACCAACACATCAGCCACAGCTCCACACTGCCTCAACTTCCACCATGCTATGGCACCTGGAATCAAGAGCACTTTATTTGACTGATGACTCCTTTGGCTCTTCAAGTTCTTCGTCTACAGGTAGAATCATAGAATGCATTAGGTTGGAAGGGACCTTTAAAGGTCAACTAGTCCAACTCCCCTGCAGTAAGCAGGGACATCTTCACTAGATCAGGTCGCTCAGAGCCCCAGCAAGCCTGACTTTGAATGTCTCCAGGGATGGGGCCTCTACTACCTCTCTGGGCAACCTGTTTCAGTGATCTACCACCCTCATATTGAAGAATTTTTTCTTAATATCCAACCTAAATCTCCCCTTTTCTAGTTTAAAGTACAGAAATGTACAGAAATGCTCATCTGCTTCACCAGCCTTCATTAATAGTGGCCTACATCCAAACACAGTCACATCCTGCTTTAGCTGCTTCAGCCCCTTGTTGGAAATAGCCCTCATAAACTACATTCAGCTAAGTTTGCAAAGGAAATTTAGAGTTTGGTTGAAATACCAGCTGGGTATGTGGCAGCCTCGATAAATTGGTTCTTTGAGTCTTACAGCACAACTAGAGACACTTTTCCCCTTTAATTCGCCCTGTGAAAATGATCTTGTAAAATGATACAGCTGTTTCAGCTCATCCTTTCAGATGTGTACCTGTACTAAACAGCGCTCAGGGAAACAGTATGTTCCTTGCAGTGGAAGTACTGTGCTTTTGTTACTTCCCTTGGACCCTGATCAAATTCCCATGACTCCCACAAAGCGGGTGCATCACCAGGCCCTAAGATACAAACAGAGTAACTTAAGGGCGTTGGGACATTCCAGACAGTACTTTTCCTTTGTCAAGTTTTGATTATATTTTTACATTTCACCAAAAATACCCCCAAAACAGTCCCTATTAAGACAGCATTAAGAAACCAAGAATGCCAAGCACATAAAACCTGTTAAATACAAGACTGGCAGCTGCCTCTGCAACTGCAATTACAACCCACTTGCAGGCCCACCTTGTGAACTGAACTTGGCTGGAGTCCTACTGCAACACATGCCCGGGAGCGTGCATGAAGAATCTTACATATACACGTAAGAGGATCCAGTTACAGCTGGAGGAGTAATCTTCTTTCCAGTGTTCCCTAAACTCTGCGATAAATATCCCCAATTCTCATAGGTTTGCTTATTTTCTTGCTCTTTTAAAGAGAAAGAGGAACTCGGCTAGTGTGTGACTGTCGCCGACCCCATCAAGTATTATTGGCCTCACGGTGCTCACAGGAAAACATGTATTTCCCCAAAGTCAGCGAGTGGAAAAAGCCCAACAAAGTGCTGCCAGAACCTACCTAAGGCGGTATTTTGGAAGCCTGGTTCGCTGGTGTTGCCCTGAGAAGGGTGGCTGGCAGGTAGAGAACTTGCCCCCCCACTCAGGTAAAACCTGCAGCGTTTCCCGCACAGCATCGCTGTTTGGATGCAGAACGAGCTCGGGCTTCAGGAGTCTAATCACTCAGGGTTTGTTTACACTGGGAGAGCTCTGCTGCTAGATATGCTGGCATCGCTCCTCAGTGTGGATGTAACATATGCCAGAGAGGGAATTCCTCTGCCAGTGTAACGGTACCACTTTCCCCAACGACATTAACGAAGCCAACAAAAGCACTTCTCTGTCAGCACAGCTGCACCGGCGGCTGGAAGGGGGCGGTGTATGATTTTCACTGCTTTTTCACCCTTTCTGTGTATGAAAATACTCCACAGGACTACCCAAACCCTTACGGTGGAGACCCTCTCCTGGGCAAGCTGCCAACATCATCTGACGGCACTTACTGCATAGCAGGTAAATGGAGACCTCAAGGAAATGCTCTTAAACCTGGACGGCATTTCATGGTCCCAGAGGAGACTCTCCCCACAGGGTGCCAAAGGTCTGTCCGTGGTGAGGAGCTGTCCGATGGGAACTTCTTGCCACTGAGGCCAGCCACCCCTCCGCAATGTAGTAGTGGTGGGTGATGGCAGCAGCCACGTTGTACGGAGAGATGTGGAGAGAAGGTGGCTTTGCTCCACGCAGCTAAGTCGAGAGGGATGGGGGGGAGGGGGGAGGGGGAGAGGGGGGAGGGGAGTGTCACGCTGGCTCAGGATCAGGGAGCGGAGCGCAGCCAGCCAAGGTGCAAGACTGACGCTGCTTCCACTCTGCCAGCTCGCAGTATTTTTGCAAGCCCTGTCGTGCTTGAAATGCTTTAAGGTTCCAGCTCTTCAAATCACAGCCACTGGGCAACGACTAATTAAAACTGTTATTTAAGAAAGATGTATATTGAATTCTCCTCAGTGGCTCAAAGCCAGATTTTTAAGTATATATACGTGTGTGTGTGTATATATATATGTACAAATACACTCATATACGTATGTCATTTGCAAACTTTCATTTTCAAGCCAGACTTCCAGTTTTTCTAAGGCTTGAATTACAATCTAAAAACATTTTCAGCTGAACAATGTGGTGCCCTCAGCCACCAGCACGCAGCAGTAACCAGAGGGAGCATGCTGCTGGGACCAGGGAGTGTGCTGGTGGTATCCCCACAGCTCCCCCTTTCTCCACGCAGGCACAATGTTCAGAGGATGGTCTGGGTAGCGGCAGGGCACCTGAGGGCTAAGGAATTGCCTTTTCTGTTGTCTACATTATGCACAGACATGGAAAGAACACACCTTGAAACTGTGGAAAGGACATTAATTAGAGCAAGACCGGAACAACTATGTTATCTCTTTGTATTTTCTCACAAAAACAGTTCAATTGCCAACAGTTTCCTCAATTTCCCCTTCCAGGAAATTTCCCTTTCCAGGGCTTGGCCTGTCCGCATTTAATTCAGTACAGACCCTCATGCATTAACAGGGTCTAATTTTCAAGGAAAAATGACAGCAAACACAGAGATACAAGTCCTCTGCTTCCTCAGAGCACACAGGCAGACCGTGTTTCTCTGGATTAACATCCCAGTCACCGGGACTGCAGATCCAGTGCAGAGATCGGAAAAGCATGGGCACTCATGGGCATTCTCCTTCAGCACATCCATGAGCTCCAGCTCTCACACAGCATTCAGAGCAACATGGCAAATGACAACATGGCCAAGTCCGTGACTGGACCAAACATTCCCATGGGAAGCTCAGGGTAACACTCAGGAGAACGGCATGTATTGGGGAAAAAGGCACCCTAACAACTTCGCTTGGGATAACTTTCCCCTGGAGCTCAGCTCGACTTTGCAGTGCTTCCACCCCGGGGCAAAAGCACCCGCAGGCATGCCAGGACTCCTGAAGCACGCAGCCACGGCAGGCACAGCTGCCCAGCGTGGATTACTCTTGCCAGAAGCACAATAATCTCCCTGGGAGGCTCTACGTAAGGACTGTTGCCGGGTATGGGGAGGAGGGAGAGAGAGAATGAGCATATGCACATTAAAATACAGATTTTGCTTCCTGCCTCCTAGGTATAGTACACCTACGATGACCTTCTGCTGCTGCTGTTGTAATATCAGTGTCTGCACTACCTTCCTGATGGATTTCAGTCAGCAAAGACAGGACAGTCCTTTGGTTCAGCCAGGCAGACCCCGATAGCCTCAGTGGGGGTAGAGCCATCCTGCCAGAAGAATCTCCCAGATTCCGATCGCTGAGGGCCTGGCAGCTCGTACCTGAGGAGCAAGCTCTGCACCACTGGTGGGATGCTCACTACGGCTCCTGAGCTCTGCCAGGGCTCCACAGTCAGTTCGCAGCTGGCACTGAACCCTCTGCAAAGGTCACTGGGCTACAAAAATCACCGCTTGTCATGACCTCCAGCTCCCCAACGCCTTCCCTTTCTTCTCCCTTTGCAAGGCCCACATTTAGGGCACACCTTGTCACAACATGACAGGAGTAGTTGGCCTTCATACATCCCTGTGAAACCAGAGACAAGTGAAGATAAATCTCCCTTTGCCAGAGCCGTAGACACACACACCCATTGCGGGGACAAGGCTGGCAAAGACTGCTGTTGCGCATGGCAGCCTGAATTCACCCTCCTTTTGGGGACCCTGACCCTTCTTCAGTGCTTGCGCTCACATGCAGTGATTCGTTTGCCTTGAGAGTCACAAAACTACAGTTCAGGACACCTCAGCTAGCCAAAGACCTCCATCATTAAGAAGAGAATGATACTAATGCACCCGGTATTTAAAAAAAACCCCAACCTTCAGTCCTGTCAGTCCTGACACTATCCCAAATAATAACCAAATTAACCTCAACACCAATGCCCAACCCTCCGCAGGGAGGACGAGATTCTGTTCCCACCGAGTGTCAGCCAGCAAAAGAGAGATGGATTTATCTTCTCAGGGTTGGCCTTGCACCGCTCCTCTCGCGCCTCGGGAGATGCGGGAGCAGCGAGAGGAAGCGGCTGTGTTTTGGATCGGCCTCCCACGCACCGCAGAGCAGCTTCTGGGTTGTTTAATCCTACGCTCAATGCAACGGCTGGGGACAGTCTGTTCGACGGAGCGGGGGGAGGATGTGGGGCGGGGGGAGAGGAGGGGGCAAAACGTGCGAGACCCAGCACGCTTCCCCCTCCCCTGCCTTCAAAGCACTGAGCCAGCTGCTCTGATCCTCTCCAAGGAGCCCCTACCAGGGGAACGGGGAGGAGGGGGAGGAACGGACCACAAAGTGCCAAATGGCCGCTGCATCACATCCCCTCATGTGTCTTCCCTATTTTTCCTGAACAGAACAAATCTGTCCTGAAAATGATGCTTTCTGTCGAACAGCTGACCAAAAATGAAAGTACACACAAAACTTAATGGAGCGCGAAGCCTCATATGACAAGGAAAATTCCCGCTCCAGTTTCTGATCTCTGTTTACAACGTGGAAAGTGGGTCAAACTGGTCTGCGATGGAGGAATCTGTTTGGAAAATGATCTCCGCGAGGAAAAGCATCTACGCGGCAGACAACCGCGCTGCAGTGCTTCCACCGGGATCCTCTCTCTCCCCTGCCATCAAAGGAACTCAATTTTACAGCTCTGGGTTGAAATCCTGTAACTTGAAACCTCATCTTTTCATTCAAATGCCTAGAATTCGGCAATGCCCCATCCTTTAGGGCAGATCAACTGACCAGTGTGCTTCAGTCCAGATGTCCACGCTTTAAAAAATACTAAGACGTGCCTGGGTTTGGTCAGGGTCATGGTTTTTTGTTGGGTTTGGGTTTTTGCTCTGTTGTTTTAAATAACTGCTCTCCCTTTTGTCCCTTTCCCATGTCCATGATAAGGTTATTGAGCAGTACCATCAGGCTGCCTAACCCAACTGTTTTGGTTTACCCTGCCACCTTCTCTCTCAAAAAACAGAGGAATCATACTGACATTAAATGGGAGCCCAACAATCAGAGAACCCGCCTGTAACGCTGTTACTTCCCAAAGTACCTTCATCCAGAGTTTTTTTTGAATCTGGTGAATTTAGCATCTGTCCTTTGCTGTCATTCAAGATGGAAGATGACTGTAATGTAAACAAACGTTGCCAAAACTTCCTGCCCAGCAGCTCTCAACGCTGTTCCACGCAAGGACAGCACAGAAGTCACAGCAACCTAAAGGAAGAACTTCCTAACCCGCCTTGAAACCCACTAATTTGTTTTATCGACTTCAGACAAATCTGTTCTTTGACCTTCAAGTGCTTGAGTCCTTTTATGGTCACACAACCTTTATTTATTAAAAATCTTCCACTAATTACTTTCAGGGTACCCACAGGATTAAAAAAAAAAGCACAAAATGCCAAAAACTGTATTATAACATTCCCATGCAAATAGAATCCTCCTTCTAAACAGTTCTTGAAAGAAAGAAATGTATGTATAGCCTTTGCTAGAAAACAACTTCAGAAACAACCGATAAACCTCCCTTATTTATAATTTTCATATTTTTTTATGTTCTCTTTAGGTTTAGTTACTACTTTGTATTTACAGGAAAAAAAATGAGCTCTGTGAGTCTTCAAAGTGACTGCTGATGTCAGATATTTATAGAAAGTTATGATCTCAAATGATTTTTAAGAACTGAAACAGTCTGCATCTGTGGGACAAGCCTTGCATCTTTGAGACTTCAAAATTGTCCAGTTTGAACCAGAGGCTTTCAGGACATGTGAGGAATAAAAGGGCTCCTATTTAAAATGCACTCGGTATAAAAATATACAATGTAAATGAATGGTAGAAGTAAAAAAAGACATTGATAAAAATAACAGAATACAAGGAAGGGTGTAAATTTTGTTTGCTTTTGTTAGGAAAAAAAAACCCCAACAAACAAAAAAAGAGACAGAAAAAGAAAGTCAGGCTATTATGGAAATAGATCCGACTTCTAATGGTAGCTGAGGGCATGAAAGAAGCAAGTGGTATACACTCTGAGTCTTTAGAAAAAGAATATTCAAAAAGTTGGATGGGAAAACGAGTTCATGAGTCTCTTGGGCATGTCTATGAATTAGAAAGCGCCACACAAAATGCCCACAGAAATAAGCATAGCTCTCCTCACAAAAAATCACCAGAAGAAAAAAAATTTTAAAAAATGCAAAGTGCTGTTCTCCACTAAGCCAAAGCCAGAGGAGACACACTAGTTTGGCAGGGACCTCCAGCTGCTGCCGGTCTCAGCATCCCACTCGATGTGAGGTGAGGTCAGGGAGGTGGGATGTGCTCTTCAGCTCACCCCACATCGAGTAAGGTGCTGGCCAGCTTTCCTCCCCACTCCAGCTGCCATCCCAGCCTGCACAGACCCCTGCTACAGACACCACACCTCCCCTCCACAGGGCCATGATAAGCCCTCCAGCAGCTCCTTGCACGCCAGGCTGGGAGGGGGTAGGCTGTGAGGAGCTGTGCCCATCCACAAACACTCCTCTGGATGCAGGTGCCATGAAGGGACCCCCTGCCTGAACATCAGAGGTATTAGCTCTTCTGAGGTGAAAAGGGAGCCTCTCATTCCCAGTAACCAAGATGCTCCTGGTTATACCACACACAGAAAGGCATGCTCAGGGGCGAAACGCTGCTCTCACACTTCTTTCTGTCATGCTTCTCCACTTACTTCATTGTTCAGTAAAGCCCATTTCCCAAATTGAGTTCAGAACCCCGTTTTACTTTGTCTGACATCTGCACAAGGAGAAAGACCTTTTCTGTCTCAAAGCTCAGGACCCAAAGTCCAAGATCTTGAGAGGCTGGAGCAATGTGGTAGGATGGGATGCCAAGACCCTCCCCGGGCTTGGTGCCACCAGGCAACAGAACCTGGGGACAAGGAGCCAGAGCTGGTGAGTGGCCAGGCAGGGGATCCTTGCTGAGGGAGTCCCTGCCCTCAGCCCCATGTCATAAACCTCACCTCGGAGAATGAAGCAAGACATCTACCAGCTCCAGAGCCACAGCTTACATCCCAGCATACTGAACAGCACCTTGCACCTCACATACCATGGTCAAAAGGCCACACAGCATCTAGACAGTAAGAGCACATTGTCCTCTTTGGCTCTATCATACAAACAGACACTTTTGGGAAAACAGTGGTGAAGAAAGCTAAAAGCAGTGGCTGTGACTTCAGCTGTCCCAGCAAGTTCCAAGAGCCACCATGGTGGACCCTGAGTCACCTACACTTGCACCACTGCCAACACACCGTCCCTGCTTTCATCACTTCCATCACCTGTCCGTCCATGGCACCATAGGCTCCAGTATCCCCACACTGCCTCCTAATTAGCTCATGAATTTAGAGGGGCAGGAATGACCTACTCCATCCATCAGAGCAGGACTCCATGCCAGGGCCAGGACTTCCACACTATGGTACAACACAAACCAGTAGCAATCCCAGTTGGTGGCAAACTAAAGACCTCAAGGGAGAAATCCCAATCCAGTGTCCTATCCAGCTCAAAGCACTGGTTTTCTACTTTGTGGGTCAGCGGACTACTTGAAAAAGAGCCACAAAAGGTAACAAAAGCCCATTGTCAGCGTGATCCAAGGCGTGGGGTGTTCTGCCAGCTGCAAAAGGGGCAAAATACGGTGTTCCTTTCAAGCAAGGAGCTCTCCTATCAGCATGGCAGACGACCTTCATCGATCTCTTCACCACCTCACGCTGGCTCATAAGGAAAGTTTTGCCAACACGTGGGTCTTGACATCTGCTATGTCACTGAGCACCGGGTGAGACAACGGCCCCATCCCAAGTCTTGAGGCACGGTATGAAAAACAAAAGCCCTTCCCTCTAGTTGAGCTACCGTGGGATTTGTGGACGCGCACGTTAACACATGGAAGTTACCTGACAGAGTACATTCTCCTCAAACACAACGTAGAACAGAGCTGTAAGGCGGTTTTCCAACCCAAAAAGAATGGGATTGTTCCCCCCTCCCACCCAACCCCCCAGGCTACCAAGCAGTAAAAGACCCAAATAACGCTAAAACAGCCTTCAAGAAAGCTAAGCATCAAAGACTAAGATGTCCTTCAGAGACTGGAGGGGATGAGCTGACGCACCTCCCAAGTGAGGTGAGGCACCGACTGTTCCAGCAGTTGCGTAGACAACTTTGTGGCCAGCTCATGGCACGCCACAAAAGGTCCATAGCACCCACCCAGCCCCTCCAAAGCCGTCCCCCCCAAAAAAACCCCCACCCCACAGTGCTTTTTCCCAAGCACATCCAGGACTTCCATGTGGAGAGCGCGGAGCACATTTTTTTGTGTGAACCCCTTGCAGACCCGTGGCCCCGAAAAGGGGAAAGCCCTCTTCGGCTAGGCTGCCCGCTGCCGCTCCCCGCTCTCGCCTCGGCCCCCCTCGGGTGGGCCTCGAAGGGGGTGACCCTCTCCCTCCGCGCCCCACCGCGCCTTTCACACACACACACTGGGGTCCCGGGGAGACCCCCCCTCCTTCCCGCGCAGGCGGAGGCGGTGCGGGGAGCCCGGCGGCGGGCGAGGCCGGGTCCGGGGCGGCGGGCCCGGCTGCACAAAGGGCGGCGGGGGGCGGCCGGAGAGAAAGGGGGAGGCGGGGGGAAAGAGGTGGGGGCGAACCGGGCACTTACTTTGTCTATGGTGCCCGGGAGCAGGCGGTCGAGCAGGCGGCAGAGCACCACCCCGTCCTTCAGGGAGGACTGGAGGAAGCCCTCGGGGTCGGAGATGGTCTTTTTGGGCGACTCCAGCACGCCCAGGGCGATCAGCCACGTAACGGTCTGCTCCGCCGAATTCATGGCGGCGACGGGGCGGGGGTCGCGGCACCCCGCGCCTCGCGTGGGTTTTGTGTCTCCCCGGGCGGGGGTTTCAGGCGGAGGCCGGCGCCGCCCCCATGTGAATGCAGATGACGACGCCCCGGCCCCGCCGCCGCCGCCGCCGCTACAGACACATGCAGCTGCAGTGCCGCCTCCTCCCCGCCCCCCCTTCACCTCCCTCCCTCTGCCGCCGCCGCCGCCGCCGCCGCCGCCGCCCCATGACATCACCGGCAGCGGCGGCGGGCGGCCCCGCCGCGCGGGGGCAGCGCAGCACCCGCGGAGAGCCGCGCATCGCTGCGCACCGCTCCGCGGGGACTCGCACCCGGAGGGGCGGGCGACGGCTGCCCCCTAGCGGACCGACAGCGCCTCCGCGGGCGCGCAGCGGGGAAGGAGCCGCCGGTCACCGGTGACCTCCTCGGGGCGGAGTGGGGGGTAGTTAGCGGCACCCCCGGCCCCTCATTGCCTCCTCGGGCAGCGCCGTCGCCCCCCATGGGCCTGTAGCGCTAGGCTCGGGGCGACTGATCGCGTACCGCCTGCCCTGGGAGCGCGGGCAGCCGCTTCTCGGCCCGAGCGATCCCGTTAGCGCGGTTTTCTGCGTGTCCTTGCAGCAGCAGCCCCGCTAAGGGAGCCCCGGCCCGGCGGCCGCCTCCCCGGCCCGACTCGGCGTGCTCAGCGCCCGACGCCACGCCTGCAAGCTCGCCATGTGCCGCCGCGGGCTTCTCCCGCCGGCTGCCTCCCCCGCGGCCTGCCGCGCTCCTCAGGAAGCCCCGGTGAACGGAAGGGCTGCGAGGGCTGGGCTGAAATAGGAAGGGGGAACGCAGCCCTCCGCCCTTTATTCCGGCCGAACCCCGTGCCTCTAGACACTGCTTGAGCGGGACCTCGCGGGCTATCGGTGTTACCTTGCTAAGACCTGCCGTGGGCTCCCCGCGGCCCCTCTGCCACCATCACCTCCCTGACACGGAGAGGTGAGGCTGCCACGGGCCCCGCGCTCTCCCCCTTTCCCCTCGCACCCCACCGCAGGCTCTCGAGGGGCAGTGCCGCCTTCACGGCAGCGTTAGAGGGGTAGCAGCCAACGCAGAGCTCATCTCTCGAACCAGAGAACCATGCTGCCAGCCTGGCTCACCACGTTTGCATCACCCCAGCCCCAGAGCAGCATCACTGGTGACTTCTTCTGGTCCAGAGTCCCCTCCTGGTCTGTGGGCCAGCCCACGTGCATCTCAGAAAGTAAGCAGTGCCTTTGGATTTCATCCCAGATAATGTAACTCCAATGTTCGGTCTTCTAATCCATAATAGCAACAGATCTTCTTAAACTCTGGACGCCTGAGGTGTGGTACCTCTACCCAAATTTGTTTGCATCAGTCATTTGAAACTCTGCCTTTCCCTTCGCCCCTTCCATTTGCATTTTGAGCAACGGCTCCCTGCCCGATAGCCAGGGCGCTATGGAGAATGCAGACAGGGATGGTTTTTGCCATCAGAAAGCCATGTGGCTGTCTCATCTGGAGACCTGTGAGAGACACTTGCCACCGCTGGGGAACCATTTCCAAATCATTAGAGGAAAAAAGTGAAAGTGCCCATGGCAGGCTCTTCCTGTCTCTCCCTGGCTCCTTCCTCGCTGGACTTCTCCTTACAAAGTATTTTCTTCAGACAGCCCAAACTCTCCTCACCACTCCCTTGTTTTATCCTTTCCTCTTGTGAGCCCCTGTCCCGAGTGTTCATTCCACAGGCTCGTAGGACAGACAGCTGTTTGGCATCCACACCATCCAATGAGTGGGACCCATGCTGCGGTGGGAGTTTTGAAGTAATGCAAACAATGAAACGTGTCATTATTGCTAATCTTCACTCTGTCTTCTTTGTTGCACAATTAAAGCTGTTCTGATTCTCTTCTCTCTTGACTTTGGTTCCACTTTTGCTTCTAAATCAGAAATTGATGGTATTCTTCAAGTATCCACTGTGATAATGTTTAAGTAACCTGAACTCTCTCTGGAGGCACCACGAGGCATGATTTTAACCGCCTCTTTCTGTGAAACTTGTTAAATATATGCAAAACTGAAAATGTCGTTTTGGTACTGACTGTCATAAAGGATAGATAGGGAGCACGTATGTAGAGTCAGGTATCTTGCAGCTCTTAAATCTCTTTTCACAAGCAAAGAGATGTTTATATTTTGATTTTCAAGTGAGGGTGACAGAGCCCTGGGACAGGCTGCCCAGGGGGGTTGTGGAGTCTCCTTCTCTGGAGATGTTCAAGACCTGTCTGGACGCCTATCTGTGTGACCTGTCCTAGGGAACCTGCTTTGGCAGGGGGTTGGACCCGATGATCTCTGAAGGTTCCTTCCAACGCCTACAATTCTGTGATTCTGTGATTTGGTTTCCAGTTTAAAAATATCTGGACTGTTGTGGGGTTTGGGTTGGGTTTTTTTTTGAAGAAGAAGAAGAGAGAAGGAAATACTCTCTGAAATCCAGCAGCCAGTTTTGGCAGAGATTAGAAGATTAAATGGTGTATTGTTTTCCATAAATAAAGATTATGCAGTCAACAATTTAGATGGCCTTTCCCAGGCCTTTGTCATCTTCCTCTGAGAAGTTACTGAGGAAACCAGGTAGACATGAGGGAGAAGGTAGATTTCTGTCACGGATTAGAAAGTGGTTGAAAGACAACACAACAATAAAAAATTGTCAATTTGACCAAAAGATTACCAGTGAAGATTATCTTCTCTATTAAGTGAAATTACTGAAATGCAATTGTACTTCTGCAGGTCTTTTAAACCTGAGAAGAAGGTTTTTAGAGGAGGGAGAGAAAGGAATGAGGAGGCGGCAAAAGCTGCTGTTTCATTTTGTACTCTTGCTTGTCATTTCTTGTTTTCAGCTGTTGCTACCTCACCTGCCTGCCCCCAGAGCAGCCAGGAGATGCTTTGGCCAGGCACACGACTCTCTGCTTTCCCGGTGCCTAACCAAGGTCAGGATTTCAATGGGGAGGAGACTAATTAAATATTGGTCCAGCTTGAACAGAAATTGCCGTGGCAGTCTGTAATTATGTATATAGGGGTCATGCTGGATCAATCGCTGTGCTGGGATCCCTGTCCTATTTGTAATTATCTCTCTAGTTTTAGCCTAGGGAGGTTTACGTCCCTCTGAGTAAAAACCTCACCCCAGCAAAGCAGCACTTCTGTATTAAACTCTGAGCTGCATTTCCACATCTAATTAAACCTACCTTTCAGAAGTATCTTGAGACTTGTAGGGGAGCTAGTCTTCTGCAGTTACTGAAACCAGCTATCACAAGCTCGACATCGCCAGCTCTCTTTGCTGTTGATTGACTACCTGTCAGCTTAAGGTGTCAGTAAAAATCTACATGCCAGAGATGGTGCTGGTGAACTCGGGAAGGCAGGTCCATGAGCTGCATGGCACTGGAGCAGGTGACAGTGGAGGAGAAAAGAACACACACGCACAACAGAGAACAAATTATTTCATTATCTTCCAACCTGGGGAGTATTTTGATAGGCAGATGCAAAATTCCCCGTCCCGAGAAGCCCGTCAATCAAGCATAAATAAACGAGTACCTCACAGAGTGCAGCTCGAGTGCTGACGCAGAAACACAACCGTGGGACTCTCGGGGTGGGTGTTTGCCGAAGGGCTGCAGCAGCGTCAGACTCGGGGCCGCCGGGCAGAGTTCACAGTGTGCAGCGTGCTGAAAGCAGAAATGCCCGAGTCGGTCCCAAAAAAGGAAGAGTAAAGCACCCCAAACAAACTTAACGAACAAAGGAAAAGGTGCTTCTAAACCTCTTGCTTTCATGGGGGCGGCAGGGGGAAAGCAGGGATGCTGCGAATGGCTTTTAGCTGGGAGAGAGATGCCCCAGAGCTCCACTCATTCATTTCCACTGGCCTATGATTTCATATCTCGGGCCTCTGGCCCACTCGCTCCACTACTTCCTGAGCTACTGCCTTTGGGGTCTATTCAACAGCAGAAATACTGTCACCATGTCTTTATTTTAAATCAATGCTGCCTATTGACACCATGCTCTGATTGAGCTCAGCATCCGGGCTGCTGCCAGATCCTTGGAGATCTCAGCCTTAGCTGTCGAAATTTTCGTTAACATCTGCTTCGTTCGACCAGGCAACCAAGACAATTCTCTGTGCTGTGAGTTTTCTTGCTGTCATCGGTGCTGCTGGAGCTTTCACCCTGGCTGTGATCTTGAAATGGAAATGCCCGCAGAGTCCTCTGGCGAGTCTTGCGACGGCCCAAAATGTAGCCCTGCTTCCGTGCTCCTGAGAGCATCAATTCAACAGCTACGCTGCCTTTGTCTTTTAAGTGCAGCTCAGGATAATGGCATTGATCCGCGACATTCTTTATACTTTCAGAAACCAATAATAAGCATCTCTGCTTTAGGCAGAGATGAATATAAAGCGATGGTCCTTGCCGTGAAGGGCTTAGTCTAAATCATAGATGATAGAAGATGAAGGATAGAGAGCTGAGAAAGGAAGAAATGAAGAAGGACAGTGGGCAGCAGTGCAGTCACACGTAGGCTCTCTCCACGGAAAAAAAAACAAAATCTATTTTAATCGTCATTTGGAAAGTCTTACTCACACTTAATGAGGACTGAGAAACAAATGAGGGACAAAAATTGAATGGGCAGAAATCAAAATGGCTAAAAGGACTGAAAATGTTTCAAATTTAAACAAACACACACAAAAAGCTGAGATTTTCAGATATTTTTTAATGCACACATACCAAATGAATAGTATTTGCCAGTTTTTGCCCTGTATTTTGTTAGGGTGAGATGGAGTCAGAGCTTTTCCAACATTGCAAGCTGGGCAGAAGCAAATCAGTGGTTCCCTGGGGAAGGTCTTGGGGGAGGGGAGTTGGCACCGAGCTCCACCGTTTCGGGCCAAGCACAGAGAAAGCTGTGTCCTGCAAACTCAAATATCGGATGCAGATCCCCAGCTGGTGGAAGCTGTCACAGCCCCCTTGATGTTGACAAGGCTCTGACAGTTTTTAAGCAGCAAGCTCTGAGACTTTTGCTCCAATTACAGCCATGACTGTCCATAAAAAGGGCAAATTGGATTCATGGATATATCTGATGAGGAATTTGGGGCAGAGGAAAGGTAGGGAAGAGTGTTCCAGAGTCATCAGTAAAGCCACACTTGGAGTATAGCACAGAGACTTGGACACTCGTGTTCCAGAAAAATGAAATCAGACCGACATGGAGTCATTAGAAGACTTGACAGAGATCTTATGGAAGCTCAGCCTGTTTGCCCTGGTGAAACAAAGCCTGAGAAAGGGGACAGGAGGGCTGTCTATAAATACATCGGTGAGTGAATACCACAGACAGGCAGGCAAGAAGCTATTTAAACTTAGAGAAAGTGCTAGCACAAGAACAAATGGATATATATGTAATAATTTATGCTGAAAACCAGGGGGGAAAAAAGATATTTGAGTCTTCTACCCATAAAAATCTTTAATTCTGGTAAGTAGTGGGGGAAATAACCCAACTGGTTTTTAAGGGGAGCATAATGAGTGAGTTAACTTGATTATATGACTTGAGTGCGGCAGCGGGGACTGGACTTCGCCCAGGCTCCGTTCCTCAGCAGACTTCACGTTATGCCTACCAGAATCAAAGTGGGCCAAGCATTCATCATGATGGATAAGGTTTAGTGAGAGAAGTCAAATAAGCAGAACCACAGTCAAAGCTGTTCTCTCACTCAGACTGAATGCTAATGACACTCGTTCATTGCTGCACGGAAAACTTGCTTAGTAAACTAGGTTAGTGGAAGAAAATCCTCTTCTCTGAGATACGGGCTCCTTGGGTTGGAGGCTACATGTAGTGACCCTTGGAGACGTATTTCATAGAGTCCTTTTCTATTCATATTTTTCAGTCCTATAAAAGTTTGCTTTTTAAACATGCAGCTGTTACCAGAGTGAAGCAGCGTCCTGCTGCTCTTGTGTATAGCCTGTCCTCCACTTTACTCCAAAGTCCTTGGCAGAAGACAGTTTTCTGAAGTACAGGAGGATGGCAGGGAAACACATGGGATGAGCACAGCCTAGAACACAGGAAGTTCCATCTCCATATGAGAAAAAACTTCTTTACTGTGAGGGTGACAGAGTACTGGGACAGGTTGCCCAGAGAGGTTTGTGGGGGTCTCCTTCTCTGGAGATACTCAGGACCTGTCTGGATGCTGTCCTGTGCAGCCTACTCCAGGTGATCCTGCTCTGGCAAGGGGGTTGGACTAGATGATCTCCGGAGGTCTGTTCCAACCTCCATAAATCTGTGAGTCTGTGGGAGAGGGGAGGAGAACAGGGAGGCGCTGCAGGCTCTTGGTCAGAGCATTGAGCAGGAGCAACAAAACATACATCTCTCCCAACAGCAAGTTTATGATAACATTTCCACACTTTGCTCAGGTAAATAGGAAGAGGCTGAGCAGGTAATTTGATGGGGTTGGTTAGTTGGTGAGGTTTGCAAGAGGATTCTTAACTCACTGTTGTACATGTGGTCAACAGAGTGGCTACATGTGGGAAAACTACCAAAGGAAATCACTGTCTCCCTGTGACACGGCAAACGTTACCAACTGCTTGGTCCCCTTGCTACGTTTTGGGTGAGAGGGTTGAACTGCACGGTACTGGCAGCAGGGCATGCCCAGGGGAGGGTTTTGGGAACTCGGTCCCCTTGGCACCTGGCCAGAGCCCAGCTGGGCACGCAGCAAAGCTCCGTGCAACCTCCATCGGCTCCATCAGGCTCTCAAGTGCTCTCCGGACTATTTTTGCAGCAGACCACATGAGCCGCTGGAGCCTTTATTTTTAGTTCTACAGTGGGATTTGTTGACTAGGCCTGTTTCCTGTGCAGTAGATAATTGAAGTGCCAAGGCGATGGAAGCCTTTTAATGATCTGTCAATAAATGTTACGGTCAATAAATGTTACGGTCAATAAATGTCACCATCTGCCTTACAGTTAGCAGCTGCACCCTTCCAGCCCTCATGATCCCATATTTATATGATATCCATTTAGGTTGTAGACCTCTGCCTCATCCCCGGTTCACATCAGATCTGCTTCTGACGCTCTCAGCCAGCAGTAAGATGTTCTCCTAGTCCTCCTTTTCAAAGAAACCAAATATTAAAGAAACTCTTCCAGCACAAGCCCTGCTGAAGGCTTACCCTCTCCAGACTAAAGGGTCTGCACTGGTGCTGGGTACCAAGAGGAGGGCAGAGGGCTGGCTGGGGAAGCTGCTCCCCGCCCCGTCAGACAGGACGCACACAGAGGATGCCAGCGGGAGCTGAAATCCTGTGCTTCAGTGCCGAATTCCCTGGCACCTCTGGCTACTCTCCTTTTTGCTGATCAAAACTGCAGCCGCTGAGCGGAGTCAGATTATAGTGGTGGTCTTCCAGTTCAGCCCGCCTGCCTTTCTTTCTTTAAAGGTCCCAGTGTTTAAGAACACCGATCTTACATATTTTTCCTTGGCTTTCACAGTCCTGTTTGCAGGGATTATTGCTTTCAGTGCTGTCCATAAAATGACAAAGTACACTCTGATAAATTCATAGTCACTTGACAAGCAGCTTCACCGAACGAGGTCTTCCAGAGGCCTTGAATCCTGAAGACCTACAACTTTATAAAAGCCAGGGTGCACACACAGAGTCACACCCCAGCTCATTGGAAAAGAGAAACAAGAGAGTCACAGACATGCTGGATTTCCTAGAATTCCCAAGATTAGGCAACATCATCATTTAGCAAACAAACCACCTGTAAGGTCTGCCCTCATGTGCCATATTCTGGCGTGTTTCAGGCATAATCCCACCGAAGGTATTACCCCATATAAAAACACACCTTGTGAGGAGAGCACCAGGATTTCATTACTCAGTGGCTTTGTTAAACCTCATGTTTCCAACAGAGTAATGGGATATTTGTCCTTTTAAACACAGGGACTGGATTATAAAACATTGTTAAGGACCCCTCTTCGAAATTTTTGTCTCCTTTGTCCGTATTTGTTGTGCTCCCAGTGGAGAGTTTCTGTATTCATGTAAAGTATACTCTGAAAGGCAGCCCTGTAGTCATTGCTTCTGCATCTTCCATCCCGTTTTGACAAGGTCTATTCCAGCTGCTTATCACATATAGCTACAGAAAGGAAAGACATTGCCCAAGTGTCATGGTTTAACACAGGAGATACCTAAAGGCAGCTGTTTGCTCACTGCCCCCTTTTGTGGGATGAGGAGAGAATTGGGGGGAAAGGAGTAAAAGTTGTGGGTTGAGATAAAGGTTTTAACAGGACAGAAAAGGAAGATAATAATAATAACATGATTACTAATAACAACAATAATAGTAATAGAAAAAGATGCAAAACAAGTGATGCACACCACAGTTGCTCAGTACCTGCTAGTTCCCAAGTCGCAGTCTAAACCCCTGGCCAGCTTCTCCCAAGATATATGCAATATATAATTGTGTGGTATGGAATATCCCTTTGGCCAGTTGGGGCCAGCTGTCCTGTCCATGTGTCCCCTCCCCAGTTTCCTGTGCACTCCCCAGCCTCCTTGCTGGCAGAGGGGTGGTATGAGAAGCTGAAAAGTCCTTGAATTTGTGTAAATATTGCTTGTCAGCAACTAAACCATCAGTGTTTTCAGCAGCATTCTCATCTTAAACCCAAAATGCAGCAGTATACCCTCTAGGAAGAAAATTAACTCTTATCCCTGCCAAAACCAAGACAATAGGTAAGATAAAAATCTCTTTTTAAATTAAGCAAAATGAGTTTTCAGTGTTCACCTTGGATTGCCTAGAGCATCTTAAAAGCACTGCAGATCTCTACATGCACGTTGCATGTAATGACTCGATGTGATGATATTTATAAGCCTGTCTTAAATTAATCAGTAATTGTTATAATGGATTGACTCTCTATACCTAGTTACTTTTCAATCTGGTGAGAGTTCAGTCCCAGCTCTATTAATAATCTCTATCTGATCAGTGAAACAGACCATTATAAAAGCTGTGTAAAAAAGCTTCCTTCTTTACTAATTGGAGTGGACTTGGAAACCAGAGGCTTTTCTGGGAGCACTGCCTATTTTCCTCATAATTATTTGCATATTCAGTTGAACAGCAAAACAAGTATATAATTGTTCAGTTCAGAAATGAAAAGCTCCTTGCCACGTATGTCGGTCAGAAAAGCACGTGTGCAATCGCTACATCAACGACAAAGAGTACTAAATCAGTACTACCTGCACTAATTTAGGATTAGGAAGTGCATTAAACAATAACTTGAGAAGCAAAAGACGTTAAGGGAAGGAAACGGGGGTAGAGACATTGTTTAATGTATCCTTGTTAGTACAAGGAAGAATTTTTCCACTGCTCAACATGTAAATTACATTCAGCAGCTAATCGCACCAATTGAGGCAATCTGTGGTAGTTTAACATTCAGAGATGTTTTCTAACCAATTCATATTTGATGCATAACTCACAGCAGTATTGACATCAGCTTTAAATTTAATAATATGGGTGGGGTCAGACCTAAGCGTGAGCCTCCAGCTTTGATGTCTGACATAACTAATGTACATGGAGATCTTCAAACGCTGCTTGGCTGTGCTGCTGCGGATTGAATGTCACGACTGAATGCCACTGGGAAGAAACAGCACCACCAAAATAACTTAATCTAGCTACTTAATATTCCAAATATAAACAGGAAATGAAGCAAACCCTAAAAAGAAAAAGTTAGGGTGGTGGTAAAACAGAAAAAAAGGAATCTGAAATTGAGTGTAGCTCTTGCAATTCAGACCCACATTGTTTTAATTTCATTTTGTCCCATTCAAACTCACAGGACTGTCCGGACTAGTAACGTTTAGTTTAACGTCATTAAATTCCAGTATATACATTTGTATACTGGTCAAGCGCTTCTTGAAAGGAAAATTAATGAGTTGATGTAGAAGTCAAACTCCAAAGTTCATGCTCAAGCAAATTCTCACAAAGTAACGAGGAGTTTTACATGACAAAGGAGTCACCAAAAAATATCCCACTCCGCTTCTGTCTTAAATTTCAGTACAAAACAAAGGAAAAGCAGGGCTTTAAACATAAAGTATGAAAGCTTATCTTATCTTTTATTCAAAAGCCATCATTGCTGCACACAAATTTCAGCTGTGGCAACTTCTGCCCCAGCTTCTGTGGACTAGAATGAACTTAGAGCTGAACAACACTTCCAAAGTAACAGCCCCTGTGTTCTTGGCTGCAGTTTCCCAGGCTGAGCAGCTGGTTGTGGAAATCTGTGTGGAGTGGCACAGGCAGAGGACACAGTCTGTCACAGGGGCTACTCCGTCTTTGATTTCAAGCTCAGGCAACTCAACTGATACAGCACAGATGAGGTTGAGCCACTGGAAAGATCTTTCACAAACGGGCTCCCCTGTTGTTCTTCGCAGTAAAGCTGTTTGGAAATTAACTTGCAGCTTGGGTTGTTTTCTACACCAGCCAGGAGAAGAATGCAGTCAGCCACCGTCACGCCTGTACCACTGCACTCTATTTGCTCAAATGAACCTAAAAAATCAGTTTTTTTAATCTCTTCCATACAGACATGAAATATTTCAAGAGTAAAGGTGGTTTCCTATCAGTCATAACATTGTGAAATGGCAAACGAAACGTAAGAGACATCACCCACTGTTGCTATTCCCAGGGAACCTGGATTGCTGACCAGCTCTAGTAAGACAGCAAGCCTCCAAATCTGCGCTTAGCATCCTTCTGGGGAGACGCTTCAGACCGCACACCACCATACTGCGCTGTCTTGCCCTGTAGAGACTGGATCCACAGGCTCTGCTGGGTATGGAGGAAGCACAAAATGATGAGAGAAACACAGGGACAGGAAGATTCTGTGTTTTCCAAGCTTCTTACTTCACTGTTGAATACTGGTTTCAGGTTTCCCAAATTAAAAGTCGATGGAGAGACCTCCAAGGGGAACTTTATAGGGGTTTTCCTCCCTCCCTCCCTCCTCTTGATGTTAATGCATGAAGAAATAATTCATGTTCAGGAAAATTGTTCCGAATCTCTCTGGATTTTGAATAGTGATGTAAATAAAGGTTGGTCTTTACAGAGAAGTTGCAACAAAATAGTCATTTAACAAATGCAATACAGTGTTTGGACCAGAGTTAAAAAAATCTTCATGCATAAAATATAAGTAATGAAAACAATAAAGTAATGAATTTTGCAATTACTTGAGGTCTTTATCTATGCTCTTTCAACTAGTATCCGTGTTTCTTCAAAGGCTCAAGCCTTTGAAGACTCCAACTGGTGAGAATTAGGGATCAAGTAGTCCAACACCATGTGTACTTATTTAAAACAGTCCATCATGCATTTGGCTAAAGTATTACTTCAGAAGCTAGAGTGCCTCCATGATTTTTATTCATCCCTGATAAACACACTGAGATCTTTGTCTGAACAACTGTCAGAGCATATCTTCTGTAGTAGTAATGAAACATAATTAAATACGGGGTGACAGAGCTGGGTAGTCTTATTCACATGGAGAAGGACTTTACCCCTCACACAGCAGGACTATTTCAGGAGCAGCTACTATTCCATACCAGAAAAAGATCAAAATTTGAGCCCAAGACATGTTTATTTAAGACTCCGATTGTACCTTTTACTTTGCAAAACACACAACAGACTATTTGCTTTATTTTAAGGTATATTTTAGGGGGGTGTTTATTAAATGGCATAGGTCTATCTGAAATATACATGTATATAATTTACAGCAAAATAACCTCATGAAGCGTGAAAGAAAAAGGATGGGGCAGCATGCCTGCAGGACTGCAAAGCTGGATAGAATTTAGCTTCCTCTTCCAAAAGGCAAACTCTGAAAAAACTGAGCAAACAAACTTTGAAATAATTCAACTTTTTGTAGTCCAGCATTGTTCTGTATTAGGTTTGTAAACACTGGGATCTCGCACAAGAAAAATTGAGTTTCAACAAAAGCATTTAATTGCTTGCTGCACATTCCAGCTGTCTATATTCTGATCCCCATTTCAAGCCAAGAAAAACCTCGTTTCAAGTTAAAGGACCTAAAAATAAGATGACCGTCAAGAAATATCCACCTTTAGACCATGAACTTTGACGCTGCCCTTTAGTCTCAAGCCTAAGAGAAAATGAAAAAAACCCCTACGTGCTACAACTGCATTTCCTGCAACATATGTTCACGGTGAAGGTACTTCTCTAGCACAGGACGTGCTCAGCCGAAACGGAAACTGCCCCTCCGTGACAGCCAGCTGAGCTCCCAAAATAAAGTACAGATGAGTTTGCCGACTGCAGCGCCGTTAAGCCTCTGCTTTCTACTCAGGCTGGGAGGTATTAATACACTGGCAGTGGGAATGCTGCAGATCATCTGAATGTTCAGCTACTGATGCTGAAATGTATGCTGGGAGAAAACTGAGATCTGCAGACAGCTCCACTCCTTTAGACGCTGTAGACGCTGCGAGCCCACGGATGGATCCCGGTCCAGCACGGTCCTTAGTTACCACGATCTGCTTAAGGACTGGGGCAGTGTGTGACACTGGTGGCACAAAGGAGTGAGCCAGACTCTATGAGTGAGGTGTTCAAATGGGTGCTAAATAAAGGTTACATGCATGGGGGCTAAGCCAAAAATATTACTGGTTCTTATAGGAACAGCCTGAAGCAAATGGGGGGTGGGGGGTGGGGGAAAGGAATAAAATATTGAAATCCATACTGAAATTTCCTCTGACATTTTAACCCCCTGCTGCCTCGTGTGCTCAGTGTTAGAATGCAGCCAGACAGCCAAGGAAAGTGAGTTGTCCTGTCTTTCTTGTAAGGTTATCCTTCCCATTTGTGGGGCACCACGTGGAGTGGCGCATCCCATCCCAGACTCCCCAGCACGAGAGACTTGCTGACAGTCTGGAGCTGGTCCTGGTCCAGGGGCAGAATGAATGACCCAATGAAAAAGGAGAGGCTGAGACAGCTGGGAAAGAGCTGGCTCCATGTACCTCAAGTAGAGGAGACCAGACCAGACGTTTGTAGTAGACTAGAGACCTCCAGAGGTCTCTTCTGACCTTATTTTGTGGATCCAGGTCTACCACACAGCTATAGCAGATGTTTCACCGCTGGAAGCTGGGCATGGCAGGAGAGTACCATCAACAAGAGCTGTCTTCTAGGGGCAGGCTAGCCCAGTCCTCTGCCACCCAGTAGCATCTAGCTAATTTGAAGCTGGAACTTTCTGACGGACAAGATGTGTAGACCTGCTGCTGAAAGGTCTTTCCCTGGAAGGAAGGACACCTGCACAAAATTGTTCAGTCTGACACCCTGAAACCAGAGGCAAATGTGAGGGATACCTACCTGCTTTTCAGCTGGACAGTATTTTTATACTGGGTAGCTGAGATCAGCCATCAGTATTTAAAAAAACCCAAACAATAAAAGAACCAAAACAACCAAAACCCAAAATAAAGTATTTAAATTTCAATGAGTTAGCAAAAATTCTTGATATATTGACTTTAGAAATATTGTGTCTCTACCAGTATGAATTAAATAATCCATCTAGAATATAAAAGCAAGTTTTGATCACTCACTATCAAGAAGTTATTCACTGTGAACCTTCTAATTTTAAGTACTTGAGGCAAAAATGGAAGAAAATTAATAAACAACAGAAACATGTCCTAATGAAGCTGCTGATAACAGCAAGGGGAAAGGGAGAACGTGAAGCAAGGACAGCAGCACAGCACACAAAATGTGTGACCTGTGTGAAAAGATGGAACAGAATTTCAAATACCTGGAAAGGCTGTTGCAAAGCAGATGGAAGGAGTGTGCTTTCTGTGTCTGTGGTGCATGGAATGAGAAAGAACAGGTTTAAACTGCAGCAAGGTGAATTCAGGCTGGACACTGGGAAATGTCTTTCCAGCTTTTCTGAGGAGATGCTGTAGCCTCAGCATTGCTAGCAACCTTTAAGAAAACAGGAGGCAAGTATCTGTCAGAAGTGATATATCTATACATGTTCTTGCCTGGCAACAGGAAGAGGCACTAGATAAACTCCAATGTTCTTTCAAGCCCAATGATTTCATACAGAAGCTTCTATATATCAAACATAGGAATAACAAAATGCCACTAAATCTAAATTACAGTCTAAAATACAATCTGAACTGGAATTACAGCTACAAAGGAAAGATCAGTATTCAACTCAGTTTTAGAGAAAAATAGCTAATCTCTCCTTGAGAAGGCATTTGCTAATGGAAATTCAGAGTAACCACCTTGAGATTAAAAAAAACAAAACCCAAACAACTACATAGGAATAAGCTTGAGGCGTTTTATTACTTGGTACTGAAAAAAGCAGATGAGACAGCAGCCAGTTATCAAATGAAGCCTCTATGACTGTGACTTCAGGTGTGACCTGTGTTACAGAGAATGTCAGGCTAAATAATCGTCACTCTCAGAAGTCTCAGGTCTTAAAACGCAGGCACAAACCAGGATTGCTCTTTGGTCACCCGTGACCAGAAAGACTGAAACAATTACAGTGAGTGCTTATGATTTTCCAGAACGAGAGGTTGCACTGACGAGAATGGCTCTGATCTACTCTTCAAGGATTTTCAGGGAAACAAAACAAACCAGAAGAATCTCAGTTTGTTAGACACAGAACCCAGCAGCCCAAGATGAATCTCTGGGTGTTAGCAAGAGGCTCTGCGATTTCTTTAGCAGCATGATGGTAGGCAACCAGCATCTTTTCTTCCTTGTCTTCCTCTCATCTGTTTCAAAAGGTGACCTCATCCATGTATCACAAAGGCAGAGAGGCATCGCGCGCTGAGCTCACTGATGTCCTTAGCTCTGCCTCGTAACCGTTACTTTTATCTTACCAGTAAGATGAGCTCGATGAATGGGAGTTAACTGCATTATATATCTTTGCCAGAAGCGGCTTCTGCTTCCTGTCACGTTCCCAGGGGTGAAAGCCTCTCCCCAACTTTTACTGCGGAGCTCAGGCCGCTCTGTGCATACGAATTCTTCTTTGCATTTTCATTTGTGTGACTTTTATCAGTCCCCACAGGCTGATTTTACATATACACGTGTGTAACTGTAGCTCAAACCAATAAAGTCACCCCGTTATTTTCTTCATTCTCTTGCAATGTAATTGTCCTTCTGAATTTTAGCACAGAAGCATCTGTGCAAGCAGTTAAAAATAAGTATATTTGAAGGCTAACCTGGAGTAAATAAATAGTAAGACATAAAAATGTTTATATAAAGGTCTTATAGTTTATATAAAGGTCTTAAATATCCAAACATAACTAATGGTTAAACATGTTAACTTTGTAATTGTTAAAATCAGGTTAATAAAAAGAATAATCTTTCTCAAGGCTTCCAGACAGTGGCGTTGGAACAAATACTATTTTTTAAAAACACCAGGTAAGGACCAAGCCCACATCACGCTGACTTTTCCCTAGCCTTTAGCTGTATAGATGGGAGCACATGCCACACATAAAGGCACACACACTCTGCACGAGCAGAAATTACTCCATGCTTGCGTTTGCACAGCCAGGAACAAATTAATTTGGGAAAACAGAAAAGCCATAGAGCTGTAGTGAATGCACTGAGTGAAGCAGATATGAATGATGTCTTCCTGGAGAATATCCCCTCTTAGGTATAGCTATTAATCAATTTTATTTAATTGGAAGGTAACATGGTCTGTATAAACTCTCCTAGATGTCTTACCCAACATCAGTGCTAGGCACCCAAATCAGTAAATGAAGGGGAGGTTCAGGATCAAACCCTGAGTGTGATCCTACCCTCGGACTCCAGTCACACAGCACATTATTTCTCTCTCTCTTGGTGGATGCTCCCTCCCTCCTTCATATTTATTTTACTTGTCTCTCATGGGTGGGTTTTTTCTCTTATTTATTTTGTCATTATCAGTAGCTACTGTGAAAACCTCAATTTTTCTGCCCAAAAGGATTGGGAAGAAAAAAATCCCAAAAGATTTAACTGCAAGTGCATAGAAATCAGTAGTTATCACTGCCAAAACCATTTCTGTAACCACAGTTTGACCAAGCTCAGGATTTTAAGGGATATGGTATGCCAGCAAGAATTAAATGCCAATGAACACCTCAACCACTTTTTAAAAATATGTTTACTAGAAATTAGATGTGTTGGTTGGGAGAAAAACTTACAATTTCCTCTGCTCTTCAAAACAGACTAGTAAAAATACCTTCTAATGGGAAAGTGTGACACTGAACAAGTACAACTTTCCCTTGAAATCTCCTTTTTTTTCAAAAAATTATGAAAGTTTTAAGTGTCTTTTAAATGAAAATACTTTGGTTTTTCCAACTTTTAAGTCAGAATCCAGGGGCATTTTTCAATCCAAAGTTTTACTTTTATGAAGTGGTCCATACCTATTAGGGAAGGCAAATCTGTTCAGATTCATTGTCCAGTTAAACCTAGAGATATGTGGAACGTTTCTTCCTTTTGAAAAAAAATAAACCTAACACTCAGGATTTTTGTTCTCACTGTTTTTTGTTGCCATGACCTTCCCTTCTTTCCTTCATAATTATTAGAGGTCTTATTCCAATGCAGTGGCTCACACATGTTCTCAGCTGTACTTCATACTCATATAAGGAGAGTAAAGGCTTCTGGGTTTGGTCCAGTTGGGTATTTTTTAATCCTTTTTTTTTTCTTTTTTTCTTTTTTCAGTCATTTTATCCCTGACTTCCAGCTGTGTGGTTTCTGCCAGGGATTGGTAACTACAACCACAGCAACTGGCTGGCCTAAATAGTTGTTCAAACAATTTCCAAAATGTAAAGGCTCTCTACCAGCTAAAGAAGGAAAAAAAAAAAAACCCAACTCAACACCACCTTTTCCAAATGTAAATGTTAAATCACAGATTACAGTTTGGAAATCCCTGCCCCAGCACGGACACACTGAATTGGTACATTCCTCAGCCCCACCGGCCACATCTCCAGGTCATGAGCACACGCAGATGGGCTGCTCATCCTTGGAAGCTGTACCCAGCAGGGCTGCTACAGGTTACATCCAGTTCTGCCCCAAAGCGTTCAGAGGGGCAGCAGAATCAGTGCAGGACAGAGGACTGGCAGGCAGATTTTCTGTGTAATGAAGTGATGACCAGCCAGGGAAGTGGGAACAGAGACAGCAACTGCAGTTTAAAAAAAGAAAGGTCTTGTGATTACTGGATGCAGGCTGCACACCCAGGCTTGGATGCCTGAGTTTTATTCATCTTTGAGGCTCTAGAGTGTCAGCATAAAATAATATATGATCAACAGAATCCAAGCAGGCACCATGTATGTTTAATAAATAGCTGAAAATAATAACAAAAATCTGACAGTGTTGATAGCTGCCTATTTGGCAGCTTAGAGAAAGCATGAATGATTTTACAAATCGCTGCTCAGATACAGTGACAGCATTCAGCTGTCCAAGTCACTCAGCTGGACATTTAGCCCTATCTGCATCATCCTTCAAGAGGGTAACGTGAACCCATCATTAAACATGATCCAAAAGCGTCAGCGCTCTGAAAAATGCACTAATCCTTCTGCTACACTCACAGGGCTTCACATTTTATTGGAACTATTACACAGATTTTTAAAAAAATAAATAAATCTGGGAAGGGAAGATGGATAGACACATGGTGAAGCTGGGATGGTTTGAAGCAATGTATAAATCAGGATTTTTATCAAGCTTGCTCTTCCTCTTCTCCACACAAGTTTCCCAGTCATGCAGCATGATGTAAAATAGCAGAGAGCACACAATCACCATAGAGGGCAGTGACCTTTTTTAATGGCATCATACATTTTATACAATCCAATGCAAACCTGCTTAGAATTTTTTAAGTTAGGCATACTTATGCCTTGGTTCTCCAAACAAACTTATAAAGGGTGGGATTTGTCCTTTTCAGGACACAATCCTTCCAGAAAACCTACCAAGAGAAATTTTGCTAGCTTGTGAAAAACTCCAGAGATAATATCAGCCTCTCTATGAACTGACGGCAGAGTTTCATCCATCTTTGACCTAGATATAAGACACAGTAGAATGTATAAAACCCAGCTCCCTGTCACCAGCTTAAGAGTAGTAACAGAGGATTCTCTGGAGGAATGGCAGATAAGGACATCCATAGTATTTCCAAATCTTGCTTCAGATCTTCATCAGAAATGAAACATGCTTTAAAAACAAAAAATCACGAGATTGGCTTTAAAATCATGAGATTTCAAATATGAATAAATTTGGAGCTATTTATCTGCCGTTGAGATTTTGAGCCTCTAGAGTGTGCTCCAGTCATATTTTCATGTATTTCCTTAGGAACGGAAACATGTGGGTACTTCATTTCCAATGAAGGCTGGGATACAGTCATAAAGGTAATAATTCAGAAGTTGAGGCCGTCAAAGAAATGTAAAGTTTTTTTAAAAATCCTAAAATTACATTATTAGCAGTACAGTTAGAAATGTAATAGAGGAGAAAAAACCCCCACACTGACAGCAGAAGTCCTGGAAACACATAAGCATTTCTGGAAAGATTAAGAAGAATTTCTTGTGGGGCCAAGGAACATAAACTCTGGAATTTAGGTTGTAACGTAGCAGGCCGTTCGGTGTACCCATCCAGTCATCCTCTCAATAAGCATTAATAACCACCAACTGCAGCAAGAGGAATCTTTGTAACGCTTTACACCGTTACAAATTCTGAACTGACTCCTCAAATAAGGGTTTGTGAAAAGTCTTAGATTTGCTTGCCAGTAATTCATTCTCATGTCCTTTTATTTGCCCTCCAAGGATCTTACTACACTATTTTTAACCTTTTCAGGCACTTCCATCCAAATTCTATGGCCAAAGACTTTACTCTTATTTGAAAGAAAACAGGCTTTTGAACAATCATACAATCACAGAACGGTTTGGGTTGGAAAAGACCTTGAAAGATCACCTGGCCCAACCTTTCATGGGGAAAGGGAGCCATGATGAGATTAGCTAGCACTCTGTCCAACTGCATCCTGAAAGCCTCTAGCAATGAGAAGTTTACCTTGACCCTGGGGAGATGTTCCAGTGAATGACTGTTCTCACTGTAACATAATTTCTTTCTTATACCAAGATGAAACCTCTCCCGGCGCAACTTACACCCATTGCCTCTTGTCTTCTCCACGTGGCAGCTTGTGAAGAGAGAGCCTCTGTCCTCTTTGTAGCCACCCTTTAAGTGGCAGCTGGATGATTAGACCCCCCTCCCTTGAGCCTTCTCCCAACTCTTTCTACCTTCCCTAATAGGGCAGGTTCTCGAGCCCTTCAATCTTCTCCGTGGCCCTCTCCAGTCTGTCTGCATCTTTCTTGAATTGTTGGGGCCAGAACAGTACTCCAGGTGCTGCCAGACAGGTGCTGAGTAGACTGGGATGATCATGTCTGTATCTCAGCTTTTAATGCCTCTGCAGATGCAGCCCAGGATCTGCATTTGGCTGGGCTGCTGCAGCAGCACACTGCTGATGTTTAGTTTGTTGTCCACCAGGATCCCAGGCGCTTCTCAGCAAGGCTGCTTCCCAGCTGCACAGATCTTAGCTTGTACTGGGCTCTGTGGTTGCTCTGTCCCAGGTGCAGGACTTTGCACTTGTCTTTGTTAAACTTCATACTGCTCTTGCCAAGGGGCTCTTCCAGCCTGTCCAGCTCTCTCTGTAAGGCTTTATCACTCCCCTCCTCAACTGGACAGGGGAGAGAAAATACAACAAAAGGCTTCTGGGTCCAGATAAGGACAGGGAGAGATCATTCAATAGTTACTGTCATGGGCAAAACAGGCTCAACTTAGAAGAAACCTAATTTATTACCAAGCAAAACAGAGTAATGAGAAATAAAACCAAATCCTAAAACACCTCCCCTGCCCCTTCTTTCTTCCCAGGCTCAACTTCACTCCTGATTTTGTTCCCTCTTCCTCTCCCAGTGTCAGAGCGGGACAAGGAATGGGGATTGTGGTCAGTTCCTCTCACACTGTCTCTGCCACTCCTTCCTCCTCAGGGGGAGGACTCCTGTCATTCTTCCCCTGTTCCAGTGTGAGGTCCCTCCCATGGCAGATAGTTCTCCACCAACTTCTCCAACGTGAGTTCTTCCCACAGGCTGCAGTTCTTCACCAACTGCCCCAGCATGGGCCCCTTCCACGGGGTGCAGACCCTCAAGAACACACTGCTTCGGTATGGGTTCCCCATGGGGTCACAAGTCCTGCCAGGAGCTTGCTCCAGTGTGGGCTTCCCACAGGGTCACAGTGTCCTTCAGGTGCCTCCACCTGCTCCAGCATAGGGTCCTCCATCAGCTGCAGGGGAATCTCTGCTCCAGTGTCTGCAGCACCTCCTCCTCCTCTTTCTTCCTGACTTGAGTGTCTGCAAGTTGCTTGTCTCTCATCTTCTCACTTGTCTCCCTGGCTGCAAAAAACTGCTGCTCTTTTTTTCTTTTCTTTTCTCTTTCTGAAATATGTTATCTCAGAGGTGCTACCATCATGGCTGATGGCCTTGGCTTTGACCAGCAGTAGGCCCATGTTTGTGCCATCTGGCATTGGCTCTGTCAGACATGGAGGAAGCTTCTAACAGCTTCTCACAGAAGCCACCCCTGCAGCCCCCCTGCTACCAAAATCTTGCCCCCTGGGGGCCCCACTCCCTGGGGGACCCCACCTATGACTGTCTTCCAGCCTCAGTAAAAACTATTGGTCACCACCTTCTGAGTGCAACCTATTAGCCAATTACCTACCCTGCTCACAGACCACCTATCCATCTTGCCAGTTTGTGCAGGAGAAGGCCATGTGAAACAGCATTGAACGCTCTGCTGAAGACCAACAAGAGGCTGAAGATTTAAGGACCATGCCAAACATTGCAAGAGAGTCATGAAGGTCAGCAACCCTGCATCTTCTAACCTGAGCGCTACCTTGAGACCACACTGACGTGAGATGACAATGCCTGTTGGCTCTCTCGAGTCCACCCCAACTCCCAACTGTTCTGTTTATAAATAGGAAAGGAAAATTCTGTATTATGCATTAGATGTGGAATGCAAGTTAATCACGCCAATAATCTCCTAATTTACCCAGCAGTTCTGCAATAAGTGTGTAGAATTAACCATGGTAGCATGTGTATGTTCAATTAATATTGGTTCATTAGCACGACACATTTGCTAACTGAACGACTATACGATAATTGATAAACCAGAAGCTTCTAAGTGGGGGAAACAGGCAAGGTCTTGTGCATGCTGCTCAGACTCAAAGATGCCCAGTTTATTTTCTCTGCAGAGTTCATGTAAATCTGAACCCACGCATTTTTATAATGGTTAGTTTTCCCACTGTCCCCAGGCTGAAGGCACAGGACTTCAGATTCTCCTCAAGCTTTCCATGTTCCACAGTTGATAAGTTTCAACAAGAAGTAACTACCAAGAATCAATATCATCAGGCGCCTGTTAGTGACCTGGAAATAGTACAAATTGCTGTCAGATTAATTTTATCTGTAACATAAACCTATGGATTTACCTATTAATGAGGGTGGTATTTACCTTAGGCCAGCAAATGAGGATGGAAACTCTTCGTTCCTAGCATAACATGAAAGAATAAAAACTCAAGCACACCGTAAAAACTAGATAGAGTCAGATGTGGCAGCAAGTAATGTTGAACTGTAAAATATGTCTCCCCAATCATTAGATGTAAGTCACCTAGCCCTCACCCAGGTGACACTCCCATTGATGTGTTCCAGAGAGTTACTCAAGCGCTCGCTCTGCAGTTGGTGTGTACACACGTTGCTGTGCAAAGCCACGCAGGCTGGCGTGCAGCCTGATTTCTTCCTGTGGTATGGCAACACAGACTTCCCGAGGGAAGAAACCCCACAGGGCTCCTGCCTGGAGTCTTGACAACCGGTTCCAGGTGCATGCGGCAGTTCAAAGGCACACAGGTGGGGCGGAGGATGATGAACAAGGGACAGCAAACATACCGTGGCAGAGGCAGGGTGAGGAAACAAGGCCATGTGACAGCAGGGCTTCAGGGTGCGTGGCAAATCACTAACAGGCTCTTGTACAGGAAAAAGTTAACAGGAACTGGCATTGGCTTCCATTTTCCCATTCATACCCCGTGCAGGGCTCCATCAGAATAGCAAACACAATGCCTCAGCTCTGAAAAGAGTACACAATAGCCCCATACCAGGCCTGTCGATCTTGGAGAGGCTTTAGCTTCTGCAGCCTCTTGATTAGGTCCCCGATTAGGCTTTTTTCATTGCGCTAACACAAAGACGCACTTTTTTACCCAGGGAGTTCGGCTGCGTCCTCCCCTTCCCTCCACCCGCAGCATGTGCTGCGAATGTTAGAAAGACAAGGGGCTTGAAAACACTTCTGAAGTGAGAACCATAATTCAACACCGTGGTGAATTCCATTATTTAAATAAAATACCATTAATAAGCAAATCTCACGTTGCTCGTGAGACTGTGCATCAGCTTGTGGTTAGTCAAAGTAATTTTTAGCTGGGCTAAAAGAGAATAGAAAACAGGCTGGTAAATACCAGAATTGAGTTCAGGCAGCACTCCACACTGGTACAATGTACAAAGAACCAAATAAAAAAGGAGAAAAAAGCTTTTATGAACCAGCTAATGAGGAGTGTTACTGAATACACACTGCTAGTGACCTCACTTGGTGATTGACCTTATAATCACCAACTATAGAAACACGTGCATGCAGTCAAATAACACATCCATAGACAATCAAGTTACAAAAAAACCCCAAAACCCAACAGGGGATATGATTTTGGCCACCCTAAAAAAACAACAGAATTTAAAATACTCAAGAATTTTAGTGACAAGGGAGAATCAATAGAAAAGCAGGATGGAATCGGATCAAAAATATACAGGTGAATGACAATGCAATATATATGACTTTTCACCTCTTGGCCACCAAAACAATCTTGGTAGTGTGTGAAAATAATTATTGCCTGGTAGCTGTTTTTTACAAGTGATAACTGAACCATCCCAACAGCCTCTAGCCAAGCCTCCATGTGAAGGTGCATAAACTACTAAATTCTTGTTGCATTTGGTAGCGTTTCTGACAGAGCATGAACTATGTAAAGACAAATTTTCCCTTTCTACCACCAAAATAGGTGATCTTCAGAAGGTGTCCGAGTGCACCAACCACCATGCAGAGTGAAGAGTGGCTCTTGCCTCTGTTTTGTACTGGCTCATGCTCCAGGGCATGCAAGCGCCTGCAACATTCTTCTCCAGGCATAGCAAACTACCAGCCAGCTCCTTCGGTTTCTCATCTCACAGGAAATTATTCCATCCTTCAGTTCATTACTTCCTGCCTCTGTTTTCCTTCAAAGCTCAAGTCAGCTCCTTCCTTATGTAAAATAACCCCCATACAGATTCTGCAGCTGAGTTACCTTGACTAGTAAAAATAACTCTCCACCAATTTCTGCACATTATCCAGTAAAGGTCATGTAAGTGCTTATCACTGTTTGCTATGCCTTTAGCTAACACACCAGGCAACTGATTTAAATCTGCTTGATTTTTAGGTTCAGATAGGTAAGAGTTCAACAGCTATGAGCAAAGGCAGATCATGTGTAAACTACAGACCATATATTAGCAAGTATTTCTAGCTGTAGAAAAATGTAGGGCAAAAGTCTTGGCCTAATTATATTTATATATATATATATATCTCCTTGTTGCAATACATATTTCATTGGCCAGCTATAGTAGCATAGGTCACTGCCTTTCCCCTGAAAACCTACTAAGAACAAGTCACGTTCCTAAGCATCACTGTAAGAAGCCACGCAAATTGTTCCCACTCCCCCGTGTGATGACTGCTGTATTCTGTGAGAAGATTTTGACACAATAAAAACCTGATTCTTACCAGATATGACAAAGCCATGAGAAAACAAGTTCGGTTTTCTACTAAAAGACATGCAAAATTCTGTTCTAAGGCTACATATGTTTACCTGAAGAACTGTACCACAGATTTCTCCAATTTTCTGAACTAATTTTGTGAAACTCAGCTGAATCGGAATACCTACGCCTTGGTCTCCCAGTAGATATTCCCAATAGCAACAAAAAATGGAGTGACTCTTCTAATATGCCGATTACTTCATGATCTCCCTCTCCCCAACCCTCCTGCTCTAAACACCAAAGCAGCCATATGCTGATGCAGAATGTGCCTTTATTAAAAAGCTGTCCTTTCCTCTAGATTGACTGCAGGCACAGAAGTTCAGCCTCAAAAGCTCGTTCAACGTTTGTGCCTAGACATACACTTTTCAACATATTCCGCATCCATAGATGGGCTTTTGGCTCTCTGTACTTCTGACCATCTGTTGGGAGGGCAGGATGCCCACTGATAACGTTTGCCAGAATCTGTGTCAGTTGAAGAAGGGGATATATAGTCCTGCAAGTGACATCTGTTTCACCAGAAGCCCCTTTCTCTCTGAACAATGTTTCTGTTTAATCTCGGCCACGCTTGTTAAGAATAGCACTTAAAAGACAAACTAATGAAAAACCCTGGAAAGCATTGGGAAGGAAGGGAAACACAACGACAGTGAGCGTAAGGATACATTTCACAGACCTATGGAGAATTCTTTCAGTATTAAAATGACAGGACTATCGGAAGAAAATGTTAGGTGTGCTGGCTATACAGGCAATCTCATGGCAGATGAAGTCACCAAGGGATAAAGCGAACCACAAAGGAATCACTATAACCTAGCCAAAGACAACAGCTGGGCTCTTACAGAGAACACTGAAGGGAAAGGCACGACTGGATGACTCGTAAAAGAATGACTTTTCACATGGCTGAAAGATACAAAAAAGAGCGAGCCATTATGTACCCCTAAAAGCCCCGTATTGACACGGTGAGACACTTGACAGTTTGCATGTGGGAGAAGGGACACCAAATGATGCAGGTTGCCTGCATCGTGCCCATAGCCTTACCAGCACGTCTAGGAGTTGAATCCCTAACATAGAGCATAAACTATTCAGTCCTCTACCATTCATCAGATATCTGCAAAAGAACGGGAAGGCTCTGACGGTCACGTCCCAAACAGGCTTAAGTATTACCAACAAGTGGGAAAGAGACACAACGACAAAGGAAGAGGCAGAGAACATTGAGGAGTCATTACTGAAATGGAGAGATGAGTATGATTCATTGACTGTTATTCCTGGAATGGTCAATGAAAGGAGCAGATCTAATCCTCCAGCAAGGTACAAAATTGGTCTCAAAGCACCGTTGATGGTATTTACTGAATCTTTTTCACATTAAGGTTGTACCTCAGATGTAGTAATCCATACTGCAGACATCTAAATGCAGCTCTGAGCCTGGAGCTGACTCCCCAGAAGTGACTTTTCCGGGATGCATGTTTCATCCACACCTGTAGCTAGGTTAAGGCTAAGGCATGTACTGTCATGAAAGAGCCCGGGAATGCTCCCAAGCCTTCCAGGACAGAATACAAGATAACTTTTATCCAATCCAACACCTTGATTCTTTTGGGCCATTGATAAAAGTCCCATCTCCCCTTCCCCAGAGATTTTTGATTTGGTTGCAATCACATCTCAGCTGCAGAACAGCTTCTGAAGTTCTGTAGCTGGTGGACCAATGTTTTAAGCTAAGCAAAATATTATTTGGCGTTACCTTAATATGCTTGGCTGCAAATTATAGAAATTCAGCAGCTGTGACATGAGCAGATGAACCATCTCTGCACTAGGGTGGAAAACTGCATGTCTTGGGATGGAAAGGATAGCTGGGAGCAGGAAGTGTCACAGCCATGACTAGGTGAGCATCACCTCCCATGTGGCAGCACCCTCACTGCTCCTATTCTTGACATACTGCTTTGACAAACACAGTTCTGAGCAATAGGGTTTCCCATTTACGTTTTCAGCAGTATGTCATATGTATAATAATAACTGTAAAGTCTACATAAGACACATATATTGTGCAAGAATTACATCAGTACTGCAAGAAAAAAATCATAAAGTATGATACAAAGTCTTGACAGTTATAGGTTCTTTTCCATAATAAAAGACACAGGGGAAAACTGAGTTACTCTCTGTTAAACTGCCTGGCAGTAAAACCATGGAAATCCTGAATAAAACTGAGCTAACACTTCTAGGAAATAGCAACGTACATTCCAAATCTAGACTGCTGAATTCAACTTGAATAATGGAACTTATTACACAAAGCCTGCCCTGGCAGAGCTCTAGCCTTTGGTCAGGATGGTACAAATGGGTGGCTAGGGGTGAGAAACACAAAGTTAGGCTCAAACAATCATTAGTTTTCCTTTCTGATTCTCATTTCCAGGAGACATCCCATTAGTTTGAGACTGTAGCACTGTGCCCGTTCCCAAACTATCTGCTAGCTACATCTCACTTCAGAAGCTCTGCTCCTAAATTCCCTTTAGGTCCAACCACAGTGAATTTCTGAATTCATATTCCTGCTTTAGTTAGGCTTTCTCCCCGGACTGAAAAGTTTAAACATACTCTTTTCTCATCACAAGCCCTATACATTTTGGAAAGCATGCAGATTCCCAGATGGGGTTCCAAATGCACATGGTATGTGCGTAACTTTAACTTCTGAGGTCACCCACCTCAACACAGCGAGTCCAGCATCTTCAAAAACATCAACAGTGGCACACATCCTTTTTTCTTCTCTAGCATTTTGAGTGAAAACTGCAGGTTGAACAGATGTTGACAGTGAACCATGACAATTTTGAGCCTTTGGTCAAGGCTGAGACAGACTGGCAGGGCAGTGATTCTCAGCACTGTATTCCTGATGCTGCCTTTGCCATTTCTGTTCTTATACAAGGGATAAACCTGATTCCTCAGTCGGCCATCAAAAACCTTACATGCAAGATCTGCAAACTGATTTAGGTGAAGCACTACACCATCTAACCTTGCATGTTTTTAAACCTGGATTGGTGCCTCGGTTCCTATATAGTGCAGCTTGGGTCGGAGAGGAAACCCAAGCCAGAGTGAGAAGTTTAAAATAGCAGATTTTGTCCTTGCTATTCCCCAAGAGCGGATATGGATCCATTTGACCCATGGTAGTGGCAGCTGTTCAGGAGCACACTGGATGTAGCCCAGGAGAGTGCCACAGTGTAAATTTCTTTTAATTGTAATTCAAAACAGCCAGTATGCTGAAATGGGGCTGCCTGGACTAGCCAGTAGCAATTCTGGGGGAAAAACCATCACTCAGATTTTACACCACATGTACCTCCAAAATTGATGGGCCTTAATCTGAGCTCCCATGAAGTGCTAGTAGCACTAGTAATTAGTCATCGACATTGTTCCCTTCAAAAGGCAGCAGAAATACTTTTAGAAGAGGAGAAAACGTGACAGTGCTGCTTTTCTTTTGGAGAACAGCTGTCACCTGGTGAGAGAGCACAAATCAAAAAGTTCAAGTCACGCATTAAAAAAAATAACCACAAAAGTTCTTTTTAAAAGTGAAAAATATTCCTGCTTGATTCTGACATGCAGGTGAACGAGTAATTGTTTTGGTTATGATTTACAAAAGTTGAATACAAATCATAAATTGCATTAAGTTAAGAAAATGGGTTAATAAATGTTCCCTCATAATTACCAAAATTTCACATAATGTTATACTGGTGGAAAGCAAAGACCAATTGTTTTGTATAACAACCGCCTGGAATTCTTTCAATACCAGTTTTCTTATAGCACCAAATTTGGAGGTTATTTGAGCCAAACAGCTCTTATCCACACACAAAGCTTTATTTTCCTAGCCTTTCATTGAGAAAAAACAAAGCATTTTCCAAACATGCAACAGACTTGTAACTTGTACTTTTGTTTGTTCATTTTTTTTTTCAGTGATCATAGAATCACAGAATCATAGAATGGTCTGGGTTGGAAGTGACCCCAAGGATCATAGAGTTCCAACCCCCTGCTACAGGCAGGGCCACCAACCTTCAGGCCTGGATCTACACAAGGTTGCCCAGGGCCCCATCCAACCTGGCCTTGAACACCTCCAGGGACAGGGCATCCACCACCTCTCTGGGCAGCCTGTTTCAGCACCTCACCACTCTCTCTGTAAAAAAGTTCCCCCTAATATCTAATCTAACCCTTCCCTCCTTTAGCTTTAATTTATTCCCCTTTGTCCTGCCATTGTCTATGCAGAAGTAACTGCTATTTGAAGTGGATTTCAGCTGCTGCCAATAGGAGCAAGAATCCTTTGTGGATCTGGACCAGTAGGTCTTATGCAGAAGAAATCCCTAAGGGCAGATGAACCACACCTGTTCCACCACAACACAGGCTGGTATCTGAACTACTTGGATATTCCTCAGCTCCTCAAATGCCTGAAAGTCAAGGCTGCTTTGCAAGTTTGGTGATCCATTTCATTACTGTGATAGGCAATTTTTCCCCACGCAGGGAGAAACTTATGTGTGTTTCAAAAAAGGTAAAGTATTTTAGCCACTGAATGGTACTACCCATCATTTAAAAACCTGTCATGGCTAAAGACTTCAGCATTAACTTTCATGCCAACACATGATATCAGACAGTCTGTCATGTCCTGTCTGATTGCTTAAAATAACACACTGCCATTCCTATGGGGTTACGCCATTACTTTATGTTGATACAAATCACGGCTGTGGTTTAAGCTTCCTTGTGAGATGCTCCGTAAAGCTTGCTAGGGTCTCATTTCACAAACTTCTTCAGAATGGCAGCACCAAAACTAAATAAACCACATCTTTTCTCCCTAAGATGTATGTTGTGTCTGTCAGAGAAAGTCTGGTCAATAAAAAGAATATCTGCATGTTAGGATAGTAGATTTTGATGCACAAATGTCACTACTACAGCCAGAGTGAGAGCATCTGCTAGAATAAATACTACCACACGGAGAGGCTTCAGGTTAACATGCTGGTTTGCACTGCCTAAAGCTTTTGCTTCCAGGCCACCATTTACACTTGGCATGTTGTGCTCAGAATTGTGTTACTTCAGCAAGTGTTCTAGTATGCTTAGCAGATAGAGGAAAAGCTACTCAAGTTGTATATAAGGCAAAGTCTTCACGGTAACAGACTGCATAGCTGATTTTGGGCTGGAACCATTTCTTCAATCCAGCCAACTAGTTATCGCTGGCAAAGATTTATCTAGTAAACTTACTGATCTAATGAACAAAGTATTTTGGTGTAAAGCTGTTCTGTTTATTTTGCTGATGTCAGTGAAAGTTCACCTCATTCCAATTAGATCAGAACTGGACTTAGATATTGCAGAAGAGAAAGCACTAGTGAAGGACAAGCTGGAGCCTGCAAAAGCCAAGGGTGTTTGAAAGAGTTCAAGCAGTGTTTAGTTGGTTTAAATGATGCCTACCATCTACTGGGCATGGTCATGAATATGCTGTGCTTCTCAAGATTGCAGTTTTATAAAAATAAAAGGGAATTGAAGTATTCACTTTATTACACTATAATACCAAAGTAAAAGTCAAAAAGAGACAACACTGGAGGTGAATTCACAGGAAGTATCACTGATTAACTCCCATAAGACTCTCACACTGTATGTTCAGTACCACGCATATGATACCCGAAAGCTTTTCAGCATACAAACAGAGCTCATGATTCTGCTTATATGTATGAAAAGTCTCTCTGTATCAAAAGGATTTTCTTCTTTAGCAAACCAGTAGTTTACTATTGAAGCAAAAGGTTTCAGTCAAGCGAATTAGATACTCATTCAATATGCCAAAGTGGAAAAAGAAGCAGGGAAACAAAAGGTTTCTTGTTTGGATTAATTTCCAGATGATGGCATTCCAACAGTCTCGTCCAGATTCTCCATTTAACTATTTCACAATTCAGTTTTAAACTGCTTTCCTTACTGTTCTAAATAAAGCAATTTCTGATTGAGAATTCAGTGTAATCCTAGTTAATAGGAACAAAAAAATCTATGCAAAGTACAGAGGTACCTTTAAGGCTGGTCTGCTATAAGCTTACATAAACAGTGGACGGCAGTGATTTATACCTAGGGAAAATCTTACCCTACTTCTTGTTTATTAATATGGAAGTGCTGAGCTAGGTAGAAAAAAAAGGTATCTATGACTACGAATTCACCTAGCAACAAGACATTTCTGGAAGTTGAATCTAGGCAATCCTAATAAACTCACTTTAGTTCTGTTGTTACGTGAGGATACACTGATACTTTTCCACAGTTTTTGTAGAGTTTAGACATTAGAGGGAACACAACACATTAGAAACGTATTCTCTTCCACGCATTCTCATTTAACTCTTTTAACTTCATTACATGCCACATTTCTTACAATGCATATTTATCAGAATACACTGCTATTGTCAAAGTTCTTGACCTTCAAACTTCTTAACATCAAAGAAATTGCACAATTACATCAGTCTGGGACCTGCATCTGATTTCAGTTTCAACCAAGTAAATCCCTGTTTTTCTGGAACCACATAAGAAATAAGCTTTTTTCTTCAAGTCCTGCTCAAACATGGCGAGCCAGAGGTCAGGCTGTGGTTCTTGACAACTGGGATGGTTCACTTCAGAGATGCACAGAGACTCCTTTTTTTAAAGCAAACTTTTTGCATCCTAACAGACAGGGAATTGAGGCAGGTTAACTACAAAACCACTTATTCTAATTGTTATAATTAATCCATTACCTTTCAGAATCCTGCAGCAGCAGATTGTGTCAGAAATAATCCCATATATATTTTGTCTCCATTACTCCAGTGCTCAGAACAATCATCACTGTTCCACCAGCATCACTTTTGGAGGGAAGATACTTTCACTCACTTGCTCTTAACTGATTTCCCAAGCAAGGGTCCTCTCCTGTTTCTTTCATTACAGAGATTGCCTTTCTTTTACTATGTGTGAGATAACAGCAATGGAGTGTAAAGATCTAAGATGCTGCCTGAAACAACAGGCAATAATTACTGTTGTTTACATCAGTTCAAATATAAACTTACAGAAAGATTACATCAAAATCTTATGTAGTATGATACAGAATCATAGAATCACAGAATATCCTGAGTTGGAAAGTACCCCCAAGGATCATCCAGTCCAACTCCTGGCTCCACACAGGCCCAGCCAAGTCAGAGCCTGGCACTGAGCGCATCGTCCAGATGCTTCTTGAGCTCAGCCAAGCTCGGTGCTGTGACCACTCCCCTGGGGAGCCTGTGCCAGTGCCCGACCACCCTCTCAATAAAGAACCTCTTCCTAATATCCAACCTAACCACTCCCTCCCCGCCCCCCTGCCCCCCTTGTTGCAGCTTCATACAATTTTGAGTTCTATCACTGGTCATCAAAGAGAGGAGATCAGTGCCTGCCCTTTCACTCCCCCTCATCAGGAAGCCATAGACTGAGGGACTTCAGCCTCTCCTCATAAGACTTCCCCTCCAGACCCTTCACCATCCTCATTGCCCTCCTCTGGACACTCTCCAATAGTTTTGTGTCCCTCTTGTACTGTGGTGCCCAAAACTGCACACAGTGCTCAAGGTGAGGCCGCACCAGCACAGAGTAGAACAGAATACCTCTGATTTCCCTACTCACGTTCTCTACAAGAATATTGTTCCATTCATTGAAGTAGTTTTCTCAAAAAATGAGGTGCTACCTTACTTTTTAGTCTTATTTAGAGCGACCTTGGGAAGAATTTTTTCCATTTCAGGAAAAAATACCTTTCTTTTCAACTCTTGGGGAGAAAAAGTAAAAAACTCAATGAAGAGAAAAAAACTTTTGGAAAAAGTTTAAAAATTAAAATAAAAGTAAGCATCTTGTTTAATAATTTTAAAACATTTAGGTTTTAATTCAATGTTTTGAAATATTTTAATGATTTTAAAATAAAATATCATTTTAAGGAAATCAGATTTTAATCTAAATTGTTACACCTTCAGCTTTGAAGCAAAGAAAACATTCTGAGGGGGAGGGGAAAGCTTAAACACATTTTCACTCAAAAAGCTGGCTTTTCCCCCAGTTAATCGGTATTTTCTGATTGAAAATTCAGTGAGGTCTAACTTCAGTCAACGCCCAAATACTTTCCCAAAATAAATTTCCACAACATCTTCTTAAATCAGCTGTAGTAACACCTATTAATAATCCTGTCTCTCCTTTTCTCAGACTCTACCTCCCATTCCAGCAGGAATAAGTATCAGTCTCACCTCAAACCCCCAATTTCAGATTTGCATTTTCCTAGAACAGTCTTTTTCAAGTCCAAGGAATAGAATAAACCTCAGGTGGCACATGTTGAAGTAAGACTTTGCTTCTCTGTTAAATGTAATATGTGAACGGATTCACCAGACAGTATAGATTTCATATATTTTTACCTTCAATCAATATTTTCAGCAGAGAGCAATCAAATGAAATCTGTAACATTTTTCTATACTTTCAACAAACAAAAAGTGATCCTTGTCCTTGATGTTACATTTATCTGTCAACCTAGACAGATGGCGATCCAAGTTCAACTGTATATAACGTAATTCAGCATTATCAAGGATGCAGAACTTCAAAAAATTTGACTGAAGCTTGTGTTTGTACATAACTTTTGAGGTAACTAGGTTTGGTTGGGTTATTTTTTTTAAATATACTTAATTAAATTGATACAATCATCTGTGAGCTAATCTGTATAAAATAAATTTGTTGACATCTGCTCAGGATCGTGAGGATTAATCAAACTCTCAAACTGATAAATAAGTGTCATTATGCATCAGCAAACAGGTGAAGAAATAAAATTGATCTATCATTGTTGTTTCTCCAAGTTCGAAGTCCAGGGGCAAACAATGGGGATGCCTCAGTTTTGTGTCTGGAATGCACACAGTTCCTAAGGATCACAATTTCACAGAGATTATTAAAATCCCGTAATAATAACTTAGTATTCACTCAAAAAGCAGTTCTACCAAGAGTCCCATTTCAGAGGATACACTGTTGATTACAGCTTAAAGCAGAAGTTAGAGTGCAGATTACAGCTCTAGCAGGAGCTCAGAGGACTAGCAAATATTGGGGTGGATTGTCTAGTAGGAGACACAGACTGAAAAGAAATTTAATCCTGCATGAAAAGATAGATGTGGTATTTTAATTCTGAAGATTTGGTAGAACCAGAAATCTGACAGGAGGAAAAAAATTCTCTGAGTGAAATCATGCAAGGTTAAGTTTTCCTCAAAAGGTGCCATTTCGAAACAGGCAGAAGAAAGATTATCACAGAAGTATAGAAGCACCTTCAACGTCAGCTTTCCAGGGCAGCGTTACAACATTCTACTCGCAAAGGAGACAACCACAAGATGGCTCCTTTCATGTGATGCTAGCTAAAACCGAAGCCTATTCCGATAACGTAGGCTGCTTAGTCTTTTCAGTCCCTTTCATCAACCACTGGAACACCAGGCACCATCCTCTCTGACAAAAGGACGGTGCTACAATTGCTTTATTAAATCACGGTGTGGGGAGGAGTATCCTAGCTCTTAAATGAGTAAGGACAAACCCCCTCAAATACAAGCATCTAATCCCACTGAACACCTGCCAGGCTCAGACACAAAAGTTTCACACTCTTCACCTTTCTCGGGATTTTTGTTTGTTCTCTTAGAAAGAGGATAAGGCATTTCCCCCTTTATTTAATATTTTTCCATGGAAAGATTTCCAGATAATTGAACTATAGAATTAATGCATGATTTATTAACTCCACATCCATATAGATGCAATCAAGCTACGGATTTGGTAGTTATTTCATTTAACATTTGAATAAGTATTACATAAATGTGCGGTTTCAAACTTCCATCCCAATGCAAAACACAATGGTACACAGAGCAATGACGTGTTTTTAAAGGAAGGAAGCCTGGTTTGGTCTGACAGCTTTCCTATGCTCACTGGCACAGATTCCATACCAGCAGCCATGAATTCCCAGGGTTGCCATGTGCAGCGCCCCACAGTAGCCTTCCTCGGGTTGCGAGCACACTGACATTTTTATGGTATCCTTTGTGTTCCTTAACATCTCAAAACACTTCAGAGCACGACACAGATGACACAAACGTGTCGCTTCCCTGTCGCTGAACAGCGGGCTACATGATGGCAACAGTTTACCGCTGCATCTGGAAGTGGAGGAAGACAGCATCTCTAATGAAATGTCGGGAGGGATTCGGGGAGTCGCCGTGTGAGTTATTTAAACAGGAACTCCAGCAAGACTCCTCCACACATTGCTGAGCTTTTTTCAGATAAAAGTTATTTACTGAATGCAGGTAGTCAGGAATTCAGATTTACATTCATCTTAAATGTAAAGATAAGTGAGGATATCACACGCTTTGGCAGTCCTGCAATTCTGCAGAGAACACCTCCTTTTGGAGATGGGGACACTGAAGGAGCTTTTTATTGCTATGCTTCAGGCTCAGTAAAAAGGAAAATGGAAATGGTTTGGTATTGATTTCTTACAGAGCTGTGTTTCTTTTACCGCAATGCTGGTACTTTGTCTCTCAAGAAGTGTTAATTTTCAGTTAAAACTGGTAAGGAATGTGGGGAAAAGGACGACAGTTTATCAAAAAGCCAACAACTACAATTAATTCCCTTACTTTTAAGGCACTAGACCTCTCAGTTAGGCATGGCCCAGATGACTCACGCGCATGAAGAGGAGAATAGTCGCACAGAGGCAGAATTGACAAAGCCTTATGATGAATAAGGTCACTCTTCCCAGGCTCATAAAAGATGGCAGCTTTACAACTGTAGTGTAACAAATCTGTTTTTATTTATTACCCACAAAATCACATTGATTCCTAAGCAGTGAAGTTTTTAAAAAAGGCTTCTTTATGCATGAGTAAATATTTTTCTAATGAAATCTTGGTTTGCCTTGCAACCCAACCTTAGTTTATTTAATAGCGAGATAGCTTTCTCCAGGGAAGGCAGGCAGAAATGGGGGATGGGCAAGGGAGAAGTTGGCTCTGGATACAGTGCGCAGCTGCTCTTTGCTACTAGCTTGCAATGGAGTAATACATCAGTAATTATTTGAAAGTCAGACAGATTCCCGGCTTTCCTTGCCAGACAAAACTCTTGAGAACTGAGGACTGGAAAGGAGGATAAAGGACTTTCAGTTTACTGTTTTTCCACTTATGGCTTTTTTTCCATGTCAGCAGCTACTGCCGCTATTAATGTCCTGATCTTTGTGCCTTCAGAGGCCTCACATACTATGCAAACTTAGTTTTAGCACTTGAGCACTAATGTTTTTAACTTTATTAAATAACTTTTTGCAAAATGCTCCAGCTGTTTCTGCCAATAACTTCCATCTGAAAGAATAATGTGTATTTCCTATTCTGTGTAAGGACTCCTTGCAGCAGAACATTCGGTCTTCACTGAAGAAAGGTGAAGATAGCAAAAAATCCAGGTAAGAACAACATACTTCATGTGGCACGCCACTCACTTGGGGTTTAATGTAACCAAAAATAAGAAGTAAACTTAATATTTCATCTAGCCCTTGAAAATGATGAGTCAGACTCTATTTACATTTGGAAAATAATGGAAAGTTCCCACCACACAAATAAATTCATGACATCTGAAAAAATGCTCTATTTTCATCATAGGACAAGGGAGAGTTTGGGAGGGGGGTGTAAAAAAATATGAATAATGTTTGGGTAAGTTTGTCCTTTTGCAAAAACCCCTTCTAAGGTTCTAGATAGGAAAACAAAATGAAACACAAAGCAGCTAGTACAATGCCCCACAGACCCAGGACTGGATTCAGGCATAATATGGGATAGAGCCAGCAATTCTGGATGTTCTAAGGGATTCAGGACCAGACAAAACGTGAGGAACTCCTTATGAGACTGGGCACATGGGTGCAAATGACCTTTATGGAGGACTCATGTGTCAGAACGCAGATGCCCAATGCAGCCTGAGAAGCCTTTGGACTCCCAAGACCCCTGTCAGCTCTGTGCAGGCGTGGCACAGGACCTGAGTAAACTGAAACCTTCCCGCACTGGCAGCTGGCAACCATGAGGAAGAACACTCCTAGGCATCTCAAATGGCACTAGATGCATACATATGGGCAACTAAATAAAGCCCTACTTGTTAACCAGTGCAAGCTTGCTACAGCAAGAATGGAAGGATTTGAATGAACTATATACCAATTAATTTCCACACTCGTTTTTTACAAAAAAAAAAACCCTCACCTTTATTCTGTACATGCTATAAAATGCTCCATATTCAGCTTGTCTGAAAAGAAAAATGGGTGAATGTAGCTTATTTGTATCAGAATTGCACAGAAAAGAAGCTGGGTACATTACAGTTGCATAAGCCAGCAAATTATTTTCCACAAAACACGGTTTTAAAAGAATGGATATACTTTCTAAATTTATACTTGTTAGACTCTATTGAATGTTCAAGAACCCCTCATTTACAGACTATTTTCTTTCTCAGACTTTAACCGAAAGAGAACAGAAAAGTAAACTTAGCTAAAATAAACCCAACCTCTTCTTCCACTCCACTTTGCCTATAAACTCTCCTGTGTCTTTTTCTGTTTCATTCTTAAGGGAAAATTAGTTCTGTTAAATGGCCCCAGAAAACATGAAGTCTACCTCCTTGATCTGGCACAAACAGAAACAAAAAGACTCTCACTTCCCTTAAAAGACCAGGAATAGCACTGCAGACAAAATTCATGCAAACAGGCCTACAAATAACTTTTTTTCCCCCCAAATATACAGAAATGTGCTCTACTAAGTTTAGCAGGTGAACTCTTCTGAATCATTAAAAAACCCAGGAATATGTTTTTGTGTAAACAATATTATGCACATACTGAGTTTTTGCTTTCCAATAAAGAATTTCTGGTTTTGATAATAAATGCTAAAAAATGTGTTCACACAAAACACAAAATGCAAATAACCTGAGATGTTATGTCTTACTGCTTCCCTTTTTTCATAAAAGGTTGTAAATTACAGTTTAACCCATGATAGTAAATTTCCTGAATTACACTAAGTGCAAACAGACCATAATAACAGCTATATTTGTCCAGGAAACAAAATCTATTATCTAGAAAAAGGTTAGAATCATATAACAGATTTATATTATAAGTACCTGATCTTTTGGACAGAAAGACTGTTGAAAATAAAGATATTTTATTGTTCCATATGAAAACTAACCATGGTAATGATGAATGTGTACAAAAGAATGGGTTATGATGTAATTATAATTAAATGTTAAAGTCAAAACCAGAATTCCCATGTCCCCAGTTTCACATATGACATTAGTTAAAGAAAACATTTTTTATGAAAATTTAATTTAAATTAAAATTCACTTCTAAAGCCCAGTGCTAAAAATTACATCTTTTTATATTTATCTGGATAATGATTCATAATTTAAAAAATAGAGAGACAGCTGTGATTCCCAGAGTCACATGCCAACTACAGACAGATGAAGGAATGAGTCTCACATGGAGAGCACGGTGCTTCTCTGTTTGGAACTTTTCGTGTGGGTCACCAGCAAGGAAATAAAAAAGGCTGACCTCATAACAAGGAATCCAGTCACGAAACTTAAGATACCAGGGTTCGGTTCCATGTGCAGAATATCTGTTAAAGCCTCTTCCCTTTTCTGTATTTCACTTCCCCCTTCTAAAAGGAATCACAGCACTTGTCTGTCTTGCAGGGAGTGCTAAAAAGTGAAGAAAGATGGTGTCTATACGGAAACAAGATAAGCCACTGACTTTACTTAGTATGGCAGTTTCTATATCCCAGTAAGAGATAAAAGCCACATGCAAAGCTTGACTATGAATCCTCTCAAGTTCAGGAATATTTAATTATTGTTCATCTTCACTATAGCCCACATGTTTCTAATATTTATTGCTTTTAATGATAGTTATAAACAATATGTGAGCGAGACTGTCAGTGGTCATCCACGACACAAAAAGAAATGGTTCGCCTGTTTTCAATCTCAGAAACTGCATCCTTTAAAGCAGGTGTTCTGGTAATGATCATTTCTACACCAGAAGTTATAGTTTGGGGGTTTTGGAGGGAGAGAGTGTTCGATTTAGGTTGTGGGTTTTTTCTTGTTTTTTTCTTTCAACTGTACTGTCATATAGGGCCTGCATTATTTAATCCCAAAACAAGGCACACTCATGTAAAATGTTAGCATCTGCCTAGCTATATATGGGGAAAAACATCCACAAAACTGAAAAAAGGAAGAACATATAGGATGATAAACTCCCAAAGCTTCTGAAAACAAAGGCCAGATCCAATATAAGGTGAACGTTTATGTCAGACAAAGGATAAGGTCCTGAACTAAAAGTAGCTGGAGCTGAAAGTACTCCCTCCCCTGGCCAAAGCATTTAGCAATCCTGTGCTTCAGGGTCACCGTCTATAAAAGGGTTTTTAGACATCATTCTGAGATCTGTAACTTGGCAGCCTTGTAGAAACCTCGTTTTATGTTGGTGAAGGTAAAATAACAGAGGATACAAATATTAGCTGCAGTTAATGCCTAGTGTTGAAATCCCTCATACCATAGTGTTGCATTTTTACCTCAAAGCACTTTAATTAAGCTTCTTACCACCACATGATTTGATTATTCGCATTTTGCAGATAAAAACCCTAATGAAATAAGCCTCTACAGTCTAAATAAGGCCACAATGAGTATGGCCAGTAAGGTCAAAACATGAGTTTCTGAAAACAAGATTTATATCTTCATATTCTGTCTTAATACTGACATATAGATACATATATTATCACATACATGTTTAATAATTTTTATGAATTTACACTTAAATGTGAGACTTGAGTGGCTTGTCAGTACAGAGAGACCTATGTAATTACTTACTTGACTGTCCAATCAAAACAAAACTTTGAGAACACAAGAAATGTGTTTCATTTTGCTGTAATTTTTGCAGTCTAAATCCACTGTTTCTAGCTCAGTCCAACATTGTGATATTTTAAGGAAAAAAAATCTTAAGCCAAATCCCCCGTTTGCTGTGGCAACAACATTCTGGAAAGCCCTTTCTCTACATCACAGCAATCCAACTGAGCACCCACTCAGTATCAGACCCTTTTCACAGCAAATGAATTCCCTAATCTCTCCCTTGAAGGTTAAGCAATTACCCTGTATGTCCAATTCCTTTGCTAAGATTTTACATACGTATAAAAAGACTATTTGCTATGGAAAGCATATGTCAAGAGGGCGTTTCTGATGGGCTGTATTCCAGGCAGCAGTTCTTTCTGCTTGCAGGTAGGTGTTTTTCTTTGTGTTGGAATCTTATCTCTGAGGATTGGATATCATACATAAGAGTTCTAGCTATGCCAAAAATGCAAAGAAGCCAAATAAATGTGAGGAACGCCTACAGAACCACAATATATTATTACTGGAAGTAGTATATAAAACCATGAGCAAGGACAGATTCAGCAAAAGCTGAAAATTAACACTGACATGTTAGCCCAACAGCACAGAGTTCCCCCTGAAAGAGTATATGGAATTTTAAAAAGCTATTTTTAAAAAAAATCCCTGGTTTTGGCAGGGATAGAGTTAATTTTTTGCACAGTAACTTGTACAAGGCTAGGATTCAGATTTGTGCTGAAAGTAGTGTTGATGTTTCAGATATCACTGAGCAGCACTTACGCAGAGCCAAAGCCTTTGCTGCTTCTCACCGCCCCCCTCCCCCCAGTGAGTAGGCTGGGGGTGAACAACTAGTTTGGAGAGGACACAGCTGGGACAGCTGACCCAACTGACCAAAGGGATATTCCAAACCATATGACATCAGCATATGAAGCTGGGGGAAGAAGAAAGGGAGTGATTTCATTTGTCTGGCCAAGTAATGGTTACGCATGATGGAGCCCTGCTGTTCTGGGGATGGCTGAACTCCTGCCTGCCCATGGGAAGTGGGGAAGGAATTATTGCCTCGCTTTGCTTGTGCACACAACTTGTGCTTTACCTTTTGTTAACCTGCCTTTATCTCAACCCACGGGTTTTCTCTCTTTTACCCTCCTGAGTCTCTCCGCCATCCTGCTGGGGATAAGTGAGTGAGTGGCTGTGCAGTGCTGAGTAAACCATTGACAACCCAAAAGAAAAAACCTACCATCTTTATACATTTAACTACTAGTTCAAACTGAATAGTAATTTTAAAAAGTCAATTTAAACCAAGTAATTTCAGATGGTAGTTCTACCCACCACGGTAGTTTCTACTCACCCACAAAATACATATTCTCATGCACAAAACCTATTCCAAAAGCACTTAGAAATGTTTTATTTTTCCTAATTACTGGGTTTTTTGCTTCCATAAGAGAAAAAAATATGCTGAGAAATCAGAACTCCTATATTAAGGAAAAGCTATTTCACAATACCTTAATGATCAATTTAATCTGATGTTAAAGAAAAACTTTTAAAATGCCTAGGTCTCTTGGTACTTTTAGCAGAAATTACTTTGAACCTTCTCTGGCACAGCATGTAACTCCTGGCTTGCATCACTTAATAGTATATACTGAAAGAGAAATCTCCCTTGATTTTCAGGGATGTACTTAGATTAAAAAAAAAAAAACAAAACAGCAATTTAATTTTATGACTGTCAGAAAAGTAGGTCAGAAATACTCTGGACAGGAAACAGTTAGAGGCAACCCACAAGAGTTTCCTAAAGTTTCTGTGGAGGTATTACTAAAGGGCTGTTTTGTCAGCAATGAGCAAGATTATCCTTTGGCTTGCCTAATGGTAGGCATCGCAAAGCCATGGTCACCTTCGAGTGCTGAAGCTGGCTTAAAAGTCAATTTAGTTTGGAAACACCATACCAGAATATTCAAATACAAGGTCTGTACGGAAAGCGTGGGAACACGGCATACATCGACAGTCCCTTTGAGTTGGGAGGGTGTGCCTGCTCAGGTGAACAATGTTACTCGACGTCTGGAAGAGGCCCTGACGTGGTATGGTTTGTTTCCATCAAATCTGCGTTCGTGTTGCGCTTTTACACAAACATCCTGCCTCCTTAACCGCAGCTGTCAGCCGCACAGGCGCCCTGGAGAGTTAACAACCTTGCCGGAACGCGGCGTCTATCGGGAGGGCGGGGGGAAGAATCTCCGCGTATCCCCGGGAGGAGGCCGACCCCGCTACCCTGAGCAAAGGCTCGGGAGCGTTGGCGCAGCTCCGTGCCCCGCGGCAGAGCCCCCGCCGGCGGAGTTCACCTGCGCGGGGGGAGAGGCGGGAGCACGGACCGCTCCTCTCGCCCCGCGGCGCAGGGAGAGATAAACCCAACGCGCCGCCCCGCCGGGTGCCTTGCTCTGGCGAGTCCAGAGGCGCCATCTCTTCCCCACCCGGCGCGCCGGGACCGCGAAGGCCGCTCCCGCCTCTCCCCGGAGGCTGCTGCCAAACCAGCCTCCTCAGGCGGCGGCAACAGGCCTCCCGCCTCCGGCAACGGGAAAAAAACCCGACAGACCACCCGCAGGCAGGGCGCGCCACAGCCTCCCGCGCCCTGCCCTGCCCTGCCCTGCCCGGTAGCCGTCTTCCTGCCCCGCCCTCCTTTCACCGGGCAACGGGGAAGGGGCGGCAGCCCTCTTCCCGCCGCGCCCAACCTGCCGCCTGTTTTGCCAGTATCCCCATCCGCCCATCCATCCCTTCTCCCGCCCAGGCCCCTGCACCCGGCCCTGCCCGTGAGGGGCGGAGCGTCGCGCCCAGCTCCGCCCCGCTTCCTTTGTGCTCAGGCAGCCAGCGGCAGCCGCAGTCGCCGCCGCTTCCAGCCTGGACAGCGCGTTCCTGCCCGCCCGCTTCTTCTCTTCCCCTCCCCTCCCTCTTTCCTACTCCCCCTCCCCTCGCCCCTGCCGCCGTCACCTCTCTCGCCGCTTTCCCCTTGCCTTGCCCGCCCTCTCTCTCGCCATGTCGCTGGGAGCCGGCCCTGAGGCGGGTTTCTCCAGCGAGGAGCTGCTGACCCTGCGCTTCCCCCTGCACCGCGCCTGCCGCGATGGAGACCTGCCCGCCTTGTGCGCGCTTCTCCAGAGCTCGCCCCGCTCCGACTTGGCAGCCGAGGACTCCTTTTACGGCTGGACGCCCATTCACTGGGCCGCGCACTTCGGCAAGGTGGGGCGCGGGCGGCGGCGGGAGCGGAGAAGGGGTGGCGGGAGGGGCATGATGATGGTGTGAAGGGGAAGGAGGGCGCGAGTGCCCCTCGCGCGCAACGCGGCGCCATCTTTGCCCCTTGCGCGCGCTCTGCCGGGAGGCGCCCGCCGCGCCGCCCTCCCCCTCCCGCCGCTCGTTTCTCCTCGGGGGATCGGGCGGGAGGGGAGAGACGCGGCGCTTGGCTTCTTTCCTGTCCCCGCGGTCACGGCGAGGCGGGGGTGCGGCAGATCACAGGGCTGGCGGCACCTGCCGTCCCCGACCCGTTCGCCCCCCTCCCCGCCAGCGGCGGGAGCGGCCCGTTGCTCCGCTGACACCGCGGCAAGCTGGCTGACAGAAGCGGCCCTGGCTCTCGCAGCCGGCCTTTCAAAAGGCACCCTGGTCACCGGCACAGGGAGACGAGAGCCAATAGGGAGGAGGAGGGGCAGGGGGCTCCTCCCACGCTGACACCCCCACCTCCCCCTCCCGGGACCTCCCGGGGCAGGAAGAGGGGTTCGCCGTGGCGGCGATCGTCCCCGTGCTTCCTTACTAACGCACCCTCTCGTCGCGCTCATCCTTTGTTTGCAGAGTCTAGTCACGGTCCTTATCGGCCACAGACCCCACGCCTTGGAGACGGCTTTGTTGTGTCTGTGTTATGGCTACCGGCTCATTAGGAGTTGGGGGAAGAAGATGCTTGCGCTGGTAGAGCGCTCCGCCGTGGCCCTCAGGATGAAAAATAAACTGTGGCTTACACTTGCGCGGATGCGAGTGCGCAATGAACTGCCTTGGCGTCAGTGCAGTGCAGGAAAGGTCAAAACAGAAGTAGCTACGCTGTGATTCAATGCTTGTGTCAGGGCAGGGTTAGACTGGAAGTTAAGGAGCATTTCTTTACCGACAGGGTGGTCAAGTACTGAAACAGGCCCCCCGGGGAGGGGGTAGATGCCCCAGGCCTGTGTTTAAGAGCCATTTGGACAGTTCCCTTAACAACAGTGCTTTAACTTTGGGTCAGGCAGTCGCGACTAGATGAAGGTTGCTGGTTCCTTCCACCTAAATCCGTCTGTTTCTTTTCCTGAAACCTTTGCCTTCGGTTTCTTTTGAACCTTAAGTAATCAAAAATAGTGATCTTTTTAAGCAGACGGGCACTGTTTGAAGTCCTGCCATATGAGAATCCTAGTACCATTTGTAAAATAAATGTGGCAGTAATCTTTTTTTTTGTTGGATTGAGATACTTGAAAATGGGAATTAACAGCTAGTTAGGAAATAGGCAATTTCTAAAGCTCCTTTCTTCTCTGATTTATCTCTAACTTCAAGTCGTAAGATGAGTGGCATGTTAATTTCTTGACTTTATGTAGGCCTTTCCTGTTTCTAATGGGGTGAGTGTTCCAGCCTAAAGCAGAACTCCAGCCTAGAGGGTTGGGTTTTGGTGTGCTAGGTTTTTTTCCCCTCATTAATTTGTCTCTGTTTGGATTTGGATTTTTCTGGTTCTCCCTCCCATTTCTAATATGTTTCCTTTTGTTTATTGGTTGTGTGCCAGAGGAGGAAAATGAATGTAGTTAGGCAGTTGTCATGGTTTATAAAAGAAGAGATAGTTTCTATACGTTAAGTGATCTTACCTGCAGTGGTTGAGAGACATTTTGGAAACACAACTAAGTAATCCTTCAGTCTTTATAAAACAGGAAAAAAACCCCATCCCAACAAAACCAAACAACCCAGCCCCAAACAGACAAGAAAATCCCCCAAACCTAAAGCAGCCTTCTGTCTGTTCAGAAAGAGGGTAATCTGCATTAAAAAAAAAGTGGAGTGCCTTCAATTTTGTCATGAAGTACGCTAATTTGGTGTGTTACGCAGCCTTCTGTTTCATTTTTCCATCTTGTAAGAATTCTTCTAATTCTTCCTCAGTGCATGCTCGTGGCAGTCTTGCTTTTGCCTTGAAAGTGTGTGGTGGTTTGTATTGTTTGGATTTGCTTTTTTTTTTTCCTTCAAGCATCTTCAACTTTCTACTAACCATCATAAGTTATGTTTCTCTGTGCCTTCTGGCTTCTGTTGAAGAGACTTACTGCAGCAACAGCTACCAAAGGGGACCAAGTCAGCCTGCAAGATGCTGTGTTTGTATTTGCCATGTTTGTTCTCTGGTATCTGCAACATTTGATACATGTTGTTGTTGCACGTAACAGGGAAAAATCTGGCAAGTGAAATGAGACTTGTAAAGATGACATAGGATATAAATCGGTTTTACACAACTTTGCATATCTTCTTTCCTAAAAGCCTTGTGCTGAGGTCTAGGCAGTTTCATTTTACAGACATTATCTGCATGTTTCACAGTCCTGTTAGGCAATGTGGCTTCCTGTGAGCCAGAAACTATGCAACACACTTGAAAAAGTTACAGTAATGTAACTGGATCCCAAACTTGACTCACGTTGTGTTTGTGTGGCATAGTTACACTTCCACCTTTCACCAGTTAATGATAGTGAAGTGGTAGCTGCTCTTGGGAGGCATTCGTGCGCGTGTCTTAGGTTGTTACTCATGGGGGTTTCCACGTTCAGATTAATCAGAACTTCGAATAGAGAACTCTTCTGTTTCTCAAAGTATCACAGAGATATAAAATGCTAATTTTTATAGCATTCATAAATAGTTACTGAACAGGATGCTCTCCCTCTTCATGTCTTTGGGGTTATTTTTCTAGATTTTGTGGGATTTCCAGTTGTTTGGTTTTCTTTTCCTGAAAGAAATTAAATGCTGACAGAACTTCATGGCTGCCCTTCTGATACAGGGCCATCAGATATGTATTGGTCCTAACTGAAGCTCTGTAGGAGGCTGAAATGACAGAACCCATTCAGATCCTTTCCAGAAGTCCTTGTAGAACAACTTGTATGAACCATTTTAGATTTCACTCCCTACACTGTGTGCCTACATGTGTGCATGGACACTTGGCATCAGTCAAAGGTTGGGGAACTCAGATTGTTTCATTCCATTTACCTACTGCACAGCTTGAATGTAAATTAAAGCTCTCGTTACATCAAAAGGAACAGTACAATATCAATTTAGAATAAAGCTACGTGACACTGCATCTAGGTGACATTGCATGTTAGATGTAGGTGTGCTGCAGTAGGGAAGTAGCACCAACAGTTAAGTTCTGTTAGAAGTGACACTGAAAGATAGGTTTGGGTGGGGTTTTTTTGGAGGGGAACATTTGTCCAGTACTAGTACCAATAAAAATGGGGGCTCCTAAGGCTAAAATTGAAACCACGGTATATTTTAATAACTTACTCTGAAACATGCTGGTGCAGTTTGTAAGTAATAAGTAAAACACTGGCAAAGTCAATTGAAAATGGTAGATGTACAGTTGGTGTTTCTGGATGTAGTATCTGGAGCTTTAATGACAGCATGGGCTGCTTCTAGAGGTACAAGTCATCCAAATTGACTTGCAGTGTTGAGTGTCTGTAGTGGAGTTTGCTTTTTCAGAATGTTCCCTAGTGGCAGAGAAGCACTCGTATCCTCAGATGGAAATTAATTCCCATTAGAGTTGCTGTATTCAAATTAGAGTTAATTATATAGTGCCCTAAATTGCACTGTCGTTCTGTAGATTTCTGAGAAGGTGGGTCAGAATGTAAAATTGTTAACAGTCTAAAAAGCTGCCAGAGAGGTAGAAAATTAAGGGTTTGCATAAAAAAACTAAGTCTCTGTTAATTCGCTTCGTCTTACACTAACCTTAATTTAATTTTTCTTTGTAACCACTTCCATGTGTATCTTTATTTTCTCTGACCACATCCAGTTGCTTGTCCTCTTCTAGTTTTATTTTTGCCATTTTGCTGTTTACTTTATAAGAAGCAAAATAGTAGTAAGTACATTCTGTTTCTTTTGGAACAAAAGTAGCACAGATAAAAATGCCTTGTCTCTTCCTTGGTGTTTTGCCAGCCTTATAGCCTGTGTGGAGGCCTGCCTTTCGTCATTAAATCAGTTTAACCTCTATGCTCTAGATACAACAGTACTGTGGAAAATATCTTCTTAAATGTTATTTAATGGAAGCAGACCTGCGTGTTCTGATCTCAAGCACAATCAAGTGAAACGCTTATTTTTTTGTTACGTTGACTTTTCCTATCCGTGGAAGTAATACCTACTGTAATGCTGGAAGAAGTAGATTTTTCTGACAGCCATGATGCAGAAGACGCATAACTTTGGCTTTTAATGGGATGAAATGTTATCTTTGTTGTTAAAACCCTGTAAGAGATAATGGGGTGGGAAGTGGAGGGAGGGGAGAGAAGGGAGCGCACAAGAAGAACAAAACAAGCATTTGATATGATGATAATCATGACGTGTAGCCATTTTACAAAATGAGTTTAAACAGTACAAGATGTTGCCAGCAAACGAGCTGTAATGTTTTACCCCTTTCAATTCCAAAGGCTTGTCTAAATATGAAAATTCTTCGAGCCTGGTTTCTGTGCAGGAAATAATTCCTCTTTACTGAAGTTGTAACGCTTGCCTGGAAGTGTTGGCAAATTAATTCTATTAAAAGTCTGTTGTGTTTTAAAAAAAAAAAAAGGGCTTAACTTCTGTTTGTAGTTACAGTAGAGGAACTTCTTGATAGAGCAGATTCTTTCATGACATCTATTAATAATTACAGTGTTACAATTATTAAGGATTAACAGCAATGTTAGGTGTGCTAGCATGTGAACACCGGGGAAGGCCTAAGACCTGCAAATAGGAAATGTATTTCAGCAGCCTAGCATTAGACTAAAGCATTTACTTACACTTGAGGGCTGGTTTTTTTTATTTCAGTAAAAGTGCTTATTTGCTTTTGGAAACGCACTTTGGTAACGTTGAGATTTATGGATCTAGATGCATTAATACTGCGATATTTTAGGTTACCCTCACCCTTCCACATTTACTTCATGTAATTGGTGGCTTACTGGTATATCTGTGTCTAGTTTCAGGTATTACAGTCCAAAAAGTACTTTTGAATAGAATAGGGTTCACAAGTGTTTATTTCAACTCTGTGATAAGGAAAGAATTGCAGTTGATTATGTATTTGCAAAACTAATACAAAATTTTTCACTGCAGTGGTTAGTACTTTTATCTCAAGTATGCAATTCATCAAGATAAGGAATTTCAAGTCTTGTTTTTTTCTTTAAAAAAATGACTGAAGAGAAGAATGTTGACGTTGTGATGTTTATGCTTTTATCTGTAATGAAGCTACCAGCTGTCTTTCTGATGTTCTTTAATTGCTCCTTTATGAACCAATTTTTCCATAGCTGTGGTTTGGCTAACAAACCTCTCCTTTAACTCTAAGAGACTGGCCCATAAATTTTTGTTTTGGGTGAACCAATGCCCTGATTCGGTGTGGTGGTTTTTTGTTTTGCTGTGACCTGTGTGCAGCGGTGTTTGTTTCAAACCACAATAAATGGAAGCCTAGCCTAAACTGTTGGTTTTAGCATAGGCGCTTTCTTTTTCCTGTCAACAAAAAGTCAATTTTACTATGTGACAGGAAAGGAGCATATATTTTTTTTGTGTTTTTACTATTTTTGAAAGTTGAGATCATGGAGGCTGTGGTTTGCCTAGCTTCCAGAAATGTGATGTTATGAACACTTTAAAATAGTAGCTGGATATCTGACACTTCTGGTCAGTATGATGGGGGGAAAATAAAAGTCAGGATATAGTTAGACACAATACGCAGTTTTTTTGAAATGGACCTTTTATTTTATGCTGTTGCCACAAACATGCAAGCTATTTCGCTTTTAACAGCTCTTCAACTGTAATAACAGGAAGATGGTGAAAATAATTTAATCTTTTTTATGGATTTGGCATAGTATTAATGGTATTAGTTTTCATCAGTAATATGCTTCTGTCTCTCTTAAGAAACATCAAAGAAATTTAAAATCTTTATTAGGCTTTTCTAGTTTACCTTCCTCTAAACTCTGCTGAGAGAAGAGAGATCTGTGAATCTCCTAAGAACGCTCTTGTTTTGGCAAACATTATCTAATAATGCCTGGTTTATATCATGTTTGCAGCTTGGCTGGATCGGAACTTCTTTTTCTCCCTAACGGAAGTGAAGGAAATAGCCCTGTTAGTCAGCTCTGAGGGCTTTATGCCCTCTTTTTTTCCCCCCATCCTGAAGATAAACATTGGAATTCAGTGAAATGAAGTGGGGTGGAATTCAGTGGGGTGAAAATGAAGTACTTCTCAGGTATGGCTTCTGGCCAAAGGGAGGGGGAGACACATGGGGAGGAGGATGGAAATCCTAATGTTCACGTTCTCTCGTTTTGCATCCATGTAGCCTCACTAGCTTTTCTAGGTTTCATGTATTTATTTAGCATATGCTAACTGTCATAGAACATCTGTGTAACGTTTTTGGTTTTATTCCCTCATGTCTTTAAAGCTGGAGTGCCTAATGCAGTTAGTAAGAGCGGGAGCTTCTGTAAATGCCAGTACAACACGTTTTGCTCAAACACCAGCCCACATTGCTGCTTTTGGAGGACATCCACAGTGCCTGAATTGGTTGATTCAAGTGGGGGCCAACATAAACAAACAGGTATGGATTCATGCATATTTCATATCTGCTTATAGTTTTGGAAGGAATGGCTTTGTACCTTTATATTACATTTATGATCCTTACATTCACATGCAGACATGTTATTTTTGACATCAGCTGAAGTCAAATGACATAGCTCAGGTGTAGACCTTTTTCATTACGGTAGAGATAGGGCTAACAAATGTCCTTTAAGCCTCTAAAGGTTTGGAGAACACTTGTTTTAGGATTTAGCATCTTGCTGCTTCTTGAACAGAATGGCATGCTGCTCTGGTGCCAGCAGCATTAGCAAATACTCCGATATTTTAATGCCTCTTTAGGGGAAGTACGACGCTAGTGAGGAACATCTTACTGAATACACGAAGAATTGAGAAAGTCACTGTTACCTACAGAACCATGAGACCTTCATTTAGTCATACATCTAACTAGTAAGGTCTAACATGGTTTATTTTAAGGTGCATCTGATACCATGCTGTTTTCAGCTTATTTCTAAAGTTTTTCTAGGAACTTAGTGGAAATAGTTTAGAAACCCATAAAAAGAAAGAACAGGTGACTCGTAAAAAATAAATAATTTTTAATTATTTTTACTGTATGGTAATGATTTATTTGGTAGCAGAGATACATTAATACAGCAAAATTCCTGTAAAGGGCTGTTGTACTCTGGTACAGTAAGAGAATCGAGTGCTTAAAACTCATGCATTTGAAGAAAATGTTTACTGTAGTGAATAGTTCTTTGCTGGGCATGCATAATGTGTGCCTTTATAACAGTACTGAATACTTTACAATATTCTATGAAAGTAATTAATACTACTGCAATATGCATTTACTAAAAGCTGTAGTGTAGCGCAGCATTTATAAAATGTCTGGTCTGTTAAAATGCACATCATACTTATAAACAAATACATAACAGCCAGACTTTGTTTGATGTGCAGTGGAGTTAAAGCTTAAGTCTGCTGAAGAACTTGAACATGTGCATTTTTAGAGTTTGGTTCTTTTTTTTTCTTCTTTTTTTTTTTTTTTAAACCTATGCAAAAATAAGAAATGGGGAAGTTTGTGTTGAGTTTTCAGAAAAGAAGGCTGGTGCATTGAGAACAGCTGTGAGACACCAGGAGAAGTGTAGAGACAATGAAGGTGGCTGGATGCAGAGGCTATAGATCGCATCTTCTCCTTGATACCTGACAAAAGTAACTTATGCAATAAGTTATTGCTGCGTAGTGGTAGAATCTTCAGAAGAGAAAATACAAGAACTATAAATGCATCTGGAGACCAGGTAAGAATATAAAGAGATGGTGACTAGAGAGGAAACATGGCATGTGCAGAATAAAGATATACAAATATCTGCTAAATGAGAAGAGAAGAATGAATGAAAATGAATGAATGAGAAGAATGAAAGTTTCCAGTTACGAGGATAAAGAGAAGAACTGACCAGTGAGGTTGAAATGGAGTTGAAGAACAAGCTTTCTGTCCTGGAACGTGATGTGAGGAAAGAAATAATCACATCTAGTAAGTGAGATTATAGCAAAGAAGAAAGTAGCAGCTAGCCCCCAAAAGAAGAGGAAAAGAGTGCAGAGATCTCTCTCTATGGGCAGAGGGCAGGTGACTGTGAAGGGAGGCCAAAGGCAGTAATGACAGACAGTTTAAAGCAGACAGGAAACCCATTCCAACTTCCAAAAGTTGCCAAGAGTAGTCAGTGACTCAGGAGTCTTTATAGATTGATGGTCTCTCACCAGAGAAAATCCAAGTAATAGATCTGCTGTCCTCTACAGGAGGAAGAGCACTGTTCTCAGGTTTTAAAATGAGCTAGTGGTGATAGTCTCCTGTACACTTCTAAGAGCAAATTCAGGTATTCATATGCAAAGGACACTAATATAGATACTACTGAGAGCTGATGTGGTGGAAGCCTCCTATGTTGTTAATGGTAGGCTCAATTTACCCTTGAATGTAATAATTCACTTGCCCCCCCCCCCCAAAATTTCTGAACATACGAGAGGAGAGATTTTAGGTTTGGTTCGATGATCGGAAGACAGCTCTGGTCAATTAAAATGAAATGAGAAACAAAGGAAGTCTCTTAAGTTCTCTGTTAAGAAGCAACTGGTCAGTCACAGTGGTTTCACGTGGATGAGCACTGAAAGCTAGACAGTGTACCTTGGTGATACTACAGCAGCAACTCATCCTGCAGATATTTGGAGTGTTTCATACATGGCTATGTAAAGCATAGTGCATGCTTTGCTCTCCCCAGTTCCTTCCAGCTGTTTAATGAATTGCAGTCAAATTCTACTATTGTTTGATTTGAACTGCTTGATAAATGATCTTGGTTCCTTAATTTAATTTCCAAGCACTTTCAGGTGATCATCTAGGGCTTCCACCCACACTTTTCAGCTTTTGGAGCACTATTTCCTGATGTGTATTTTGTTTATTCCTTCCAGCTCGCTGACTGATGCTGTACTTCAAACAGACATAGTCACTGGCTAAAGGTTGTGTGAGGACAAGTGTTTCATGGACACTGGATACAAAACACATGCTGAGAAAGATCTGGGAATACTTGATATTTAAACTAGTAAAACTTTACTTCCAAACTGACTCCTGGTCATTGGCTACAGACTAACCCATCACCTCTGGAAAAAGAAAAGGATAGCTTCTGAAAAGGAATCCACTCTGGTCTCTCAGTCTTAACGTAAACCTCCGGTACTCAGTAGAATTTGCATGCACGCTTTCTCGTATCTGCCCTGAGGTACTGTATTGTAGCCCATGCTGCCTGCCCTGAAGTTTAGGAGAACTTGAAAATGCTTATTTCAGTGTGGGTGACATGCCCAGGATGCTTCTTGGGCAGCAATAATGAAGGACAAATGCTGAAAACTGCTTGTCCCAGCTGTACCTTGCTCCCCAAATAAGTTCTGTGAGTATATTCTGTGATGCCCAGCCTTCTTGTATAACTGTATGTGCTGGCTAGAACCATCTCTCTGATCAGTGGGCAGTTCTCCCACCCAGGATCACCATAAAAATACAAAGGAGAAAGCTGGAGTGTCAAGCAATGACCTGCATATTTCTACCCAGCAGTAGACTCGAGGGAAATTCCTGTTGTTTGTTATGTTTTTCCTCAGTGCCTATTAGTAGATCTTAACAGTGTGGCTCAAGACCTGCACCTGTCTACCTGCCTGCCCTAGTTGACCGTAACAGTGCAAAGTACTCTGATTAAAAAGTTTGTTACTCCATTTAAATGTATTTTTTTCCCTCTGGCCTCAGCCTGTTAAACATTTTGTTATGCGTTGACTGGCCAAAAATTCAGTTTCATGTGGCCTGCCATAAAGAGAAGAAATCAGAAACACTACATCCTTACAGGTGACAGCCAGCTTGCTTTTTCTCCTACCAGTTACCTTCACGTGGCAGTGATGGCAGATAGATTTAGGAGGGAGAGTTAGGCTACCCATGCTAGCAAGAAGTGTAAGCACGGTGGTATTCTTGGTGGGGAGGAAGAAAACTCCTTTGGTATGTTAGAATTTTGTATTCTAAACAACAGTTTGGACTAAATCCGGATAAAAAAAATCCATCAATACTCAAAAGGAGAAATCTTAATGAATTCCAAGCTGCTTAAGCAAAGAATGAGGAAAAATACTCAGTGTTCTCTAGCTTCTACTCATTGGCTTCAGAAAAGTTAGGGTGCTGGGGTTTGGGAAATAGGAACAGCTTTGGAAGTGTGAAATTCAGTCACTTAAGGGATGGACAAAGTGTCTGGTAAGTGCTTAGTGGTGTGGTTTAACCCTGGTAGGCACCTAAGCACCACACAGCTGCTTGCTGTGTTTCCCACCCCTGGTGGGCTGAAAGAGAATCAGAAGGGAAAAGTGAGAATGCTTGGGTTGAGACATTTTAATAGGTAAAAAGAGAAAGAAAAACACAAGGAATAAAGTGATGATAAAGTTTTGAAAAACCCATGCCACAACCAAAAATGTGTGGAATTGCTCGCCACTGGGTGATTGATGCCCTGCCAGGCCTCAGGCACCAACAGCCTTGGCAGACTCCCACCCCTCCCCCCAGCTTTTCTTGGGGAGCATATTTCTCTGGTCAGTTTGGGTCAGTTGTTCCAGCTGTGTCACCTGCCAGCTTCTTCTGTACCCCCAGGCTACTCCTAGCTAAAACATTGGTGTTTTATCAACTGCACCACCTTAGTCACAAATCCAAAACAGCACCATGTCAGCTACTGTGAAGAAAATTAACTACCCCAGACACAGCCAGTATTCGTAATTGAAAGCTTTCTGTGTAAATCTGCATGGGTGGTGGGCTTTTTTTGTTTTAAAAAGAAATATTTACAGGTAAGTAGCTCTTTTGTTTTTTTAATGACAGGGGTGTAAAGGTGCCATAGATGAAATTAACAGAATTGTGTCCAAGAACCTGAAGAACAAAATAAAAAATCTGTTCGAAGTTCAACTTGAATGATCCTAAAACAAAGGGAAATTTGAATGCCAAAAAGGCAGGATATGGGGAAATAAAATAATAATGGGTTTAGACTGAACTAAAAAAAAAATAACCACTTCTAAAAGAGGCTTGGGAATAAGCAGAGTTTGAGAAAAATGTCTAGTCAGTAGAGGAAATGTTTTTTGAGATGAAGCAGCATAGTGAGGGAGGAAATGCAAACTGCTTAATCAAGCTGAGATAGATACACTGATAGAATTTAAGTAAAAAAAAAAAAGGCACTTCAGCTGCATAAATAAAAAGAGAATAAGGAAGGAAGCTAGATACTTAGTCAGTATAATGAAATAGAAGTCAAAGGTAACCTAGTCATCACCCCAAGTTACCCTTGTCTTTGCAAAAGGATAGTTGAGCTCTCCTCAGGGGAAAGGAGAAAGATGTTCGACAGTGGCAATGAGTTGCAAGAAATAAATGTACCTATAATGCCTCATTACTCTTTGTCATCTCTTCAGGAGCAATGTACACAAAATACTTGGTCTCCACAGAAGCAAACAATGCTAAATTAATAAAGCTTAATTGATCTTTCTGCTCATTCATTTCCAATGTGATTCCTGGATTGTGAGACAAGTTTGGGCTGTGGGTTAAATGGAATCTTATTAGAGAAGGATTATATCAAAGCACAACACATGTGAGCGCTAGGGACAATTAGAAGGCTGATGAGGTATTATCAAGGATATAAGAGCTTGCAGAGTCCCTCAAAATAAAATAAGTTAGTTTGTTCCACACAGTCAAAAAAAGAGAGAGGAGAGAGGCATCTCAAGCATGAAAATGTGCTAGCAAACCAGACCTTGAACTGCTCTCTGGAACTCTGGGAAAAGCCTCCGTTACACCACTTTTTTTTGTTCGGTGCCATCCGTTCCAGTTGTTGATTGAAAACAATTGTTTGGAGGCTCGTAGAGTATTTTCATCTGTGCATGTGATACTGGATGTCTTGGAAAATAAGTAAAATTTAAAGCCATTTTTCAGTGGGAGACACATATTTTTTCTGTTCAGTCTAGCTCATAACACAGAGAAGCTCTTTGTAGAGCTGGGAGACTTTACTTCAGAAACTGTTTTGGTGCAAATTAATCTGGTCCCTTAGGAGAACTTCAAAAGAAGATAACAGTGATGACTGAATTTTAGGTGCCATAGTTAAAACAGCTGCTATAAAAATCTAAATCAGTGTATTCTGGCTTTCCCTTAAGTATATTCTGAATCCCTTAGCTTTGGGGAAGAGACACACTTTTCTGGGCCAGTGATTGAAAGAAGCCCTTCTCAAGACATACATTCTTTTCTGCAATACTAACCTTTTTCTGATAGCTGCCTTAGCTTATGCTTGTAATGGGGCGGTGAGGAGTCCTTTTGCAAAGGTCTTATCTCATCCTTCTGGTGTTTCCCCACAGCAATCCTTCACAGTTTGGTTCTCTAGGTATTACTATGGGCAACATACTAGGCTTATGGGGCTGGTAGAGATTTTATTTGGTTTTTATCACGTGCATGGCTAGTTGAGCTCACTTTACCTAAATTGAACTTCCTATTGAACGATTACAATCCCAACCCTAACTTAAGAGATAAATACTAATGCTGAACACAAGAGGCGAATCACTTCCATTTCCATATTTATTTAACAAAAGGGCAGGGGGAAAGCAAGCAGTAACAAAACGATGAATCGAAGATGGCTTCCACGATGAGGAAATGTATTTCATTATGAAGAAAACTTGCCTGGATAAATTTGTGCCAAATGAATTTCCATGTGTGATAATTAAATTGTGTCCTTTCTGCCTTCCTGTACCTTCAAGAAAAGTTGGAAATAGGAGAAATCATGTAAACTTCATTGGAAAGCAGTCTTCTATTCATCAGCTACCGACAGCCATTTTGGAAGAAGTGCTGTATGGCTCTTTTCTAAAATCACTAAAGTCTCCAAAGAGTTCGCTGTTCTTTTTCTGCCTCCAAACTGTCAGCCTCAACAATTTTCTGTAGTTTATAAAAAAGTAAACTTTGAACTACAGTTGTTTGCTGCAGAGAATGCTAGGTACTTCACTGTTTGGCTGAATATATGTCTTAAGTACTGGTAAACCGGCTTACCCTCAGTGAATTTGTAATTGGTTTTAAAAATATTTGTAGCATAAAATTGGTAAGTAGGAAACTGAGAGTCTGTAATGCATAACCCAAAATTCATAGTAAAATTTTATTTATGTGTTCTAAAAGATGTGATTTAATTTCTCAGAAGCTTGGCAGGCAATTAAAAAACTTGTTAGCTGTCTATCCAGATGGTACATTTTGAATATATTCTTATTTGAAACAGCTAGAGTGTAACTGGTACTGTAGAGTTAGGTATGAACACACTGTTGCATTTGAAGACTGGGGAATGAGCAAAGGTGCTTTTGTTACTTTCATAGGTAGCGTTGATATTTTATTAAAAGGCATGGGGATGTAAACAGGAGGCACATACAGTTAGAACATGTTTTAATATTAAGTAGACCAATGAAGTCTGTCTAAAATTTATAAAGAGGATGGGAAAGGGGGAAAAAAACCCCCTTGCTCTCCATTGGAAGTGTTGAGGACTGTGGTAATAACACAACAAAACTGTAATCAAGCGTTGACTTAGTACTTGAGGCCACATTTCATTGCCGATGCTTCTCTGTGGTTCTTAATACTGATGGTTAATTGCAAGTGCTGAATTCTGTCTGCAGCCTGTAGATCACAGTGTATGGAGCTCACCTGCTACTTGCCAGTTGCATTTGTAAAGTTTCTGTAGATTCTCCCTGTTCTCTATGAGGACAGTTTGTAGAGGGGAGTTACCTGAAAAGCAATATGCTACTCCTAGTATGTTTTGCACATAATGCAGTAAGGCGAGGCAATTGGATGTCCCAGTTAACAACAACAGAATATAAATGGTAGTCAGAACAGCATGTAGGACCTGAGTCAGCGTGCGTGTCTCAGGGGAGACCTGCTCTGTCCAGTGCACTCTGGGCATACTTAATTTACAGTAGAGTTACACACACATCCTCTTCACCTGGTGAGTATTCATGGTGCGATACAGTGCTGCGTGTGTCAGCAAGATCTGAAAGCACCAGAGTCCCGCAAACTCAGCTGGGCTGCTGCTGAATTCAGCTCCACATGTTGGAAGTAAAGGTGTTAAAACAACTTGCTACTGTAGTACGTGTTTTGGGGGGTTTTAACATGTTGTGCTGAATATGACTCTGCTGATTGTCTAGTTCTTGGGTGAGGCTTACCTTGTGAGTTAGGTGCCCTTACCATTATTTCTTGCTAAGTAATGTACATGACAGCTTACTGCGAATTTAATAATAAAGTACCTGATGCATTTGCTAGCTAATAAATGCTGCTTTTTTTTATATATATATATGAATGTAAAAATAATTTTTATGTAATAATTTTAATGTTAAGAAAGATTATGCTTGACAAAATGTAGTTTGTCTTTACAGGATTATGTTGGTGAAACTCCTATTCATAAAGCAGCACGGTCTGGTAGTATGGATTCCATAAGTGCCCTTGTGGCTCATGGTGCGCAAATAGAGTAAGTGAGGTATTTTTTTGTTGTTGTTGATTGTTGTGTGTTCAGCTAACTAACTTAGACCAGTAAACACAGATAATAATGTCAGAAAGAAAAGTCAAAACAGAAACACCCGATTAAAAAACAACTAGACATGTTCAACTATAACTAAGCCCAAGATGTTTTGCATGTCTAGTAATGAAATTTATTTTACCTAAGTGATACCAGTGTACTATGTTAATGCTGCACTTAAATCTGATATATTAAAAATATTTATCACACTTCTGTCAGATGACCCCAAATCCTACACTTTATAAAGCTTGTAGTTGTGTTTTACAACAAATTTACACCTTGCATTGGTGAATAAGTATATAACACAATGCAAAAGCAACATTATGTGCAAAATAGCATCCCCCACACTCTTTATTCGCAGTTAGCTTAATACTGTTTGTTAGTGTATTGTGTATTTGCCCTGTTAACTTTTTTCTTTGAAGGTTTATGTACTGCAAAAACATTCAGAAAATCTCACAAACTTTTGCAACTTACAGCATGGACAAAATGGATGCAGTTTTCACCTAGAAATGTTGAGTATAAGCTCTATGGCTTATAATAATGTAAATACTTTAGCAATTTGTTTTAATTAGAACTAGCCTTATTTTCTTAAATGGTAACTAGTTACTGTATTTTAACCTGCTATATGACAATTTTAAGTTGTAAGTGAAATACGAATCGTGTAGTTAATTTCTTGTTTTACCCTTTGGTTTCCATCTTACTGTTTTTGTAATGCTGCCCTGATAAATCTGCCATAACATTTAATTCTTTCAATGGTATCTTAGAGTATTCAGGGAATATAGTGCCTTTTAAGATAACAGTAATGAACAAACTGCTTTATATGAAGAGATTGCTTCATAGAATAATGACACTGAAGTAACTTACGCAGCTGTCTCTGTTATTGTCAAGATCATTAAATCAGTATTAAAATTTACAAATTCCCATTTTGCACTCACTTTCAGGTATCTTAAGATAAACTTGGATTTAAATTTACTGTGGAATTGAGCAAACCTAAATTATCATCATCAATTAGTATGTAATCTTGTGATTTTTACGAAGTATCCAATCAAAAGAGAAGTGGTGGAACCATGTAAACAATGTGTGAGTTAAGAGACTGATGTAGAGAAGAGGACGTGTTACATCCATAGGACTTTAAAAATATATAGGCAAGTAACAGAGCTTGGAGAAGTGGCTGCAGTTTTAACTCACAGAACTAAAGTTTTGTTTTGTAAATGTACTTGCAAGCCACAGGCAGAATATTCCTGTTAAATTTGCAGTGTATCTGCCTTTGACCAAAGCTATTTGCAGCAGTAGCAGTGTAGTTTTATAGCAGTTCTAGTGAACAGGAAGTAGTTGGAATTCTCAGCTTTCTAACTTGGAATTCCTTCTGTGTTTCAGTACGAGAGACAAGTCACAGGCTGTGTGGGTAATTACATACCAGATCGTATCCAGGCAGTGGCAAAATCAGGGATGCAAATGGTATAGGCTGGATGGAGCAACCCATGTTTACTCATTTAGAGGATCAGAACCTGGTCCTGACACCAGAGAGAGCATTGACTAGCTATTGACTGATTGGGGTGAGGATTTTTTTCCACAGAATCTAGTTTCCAGGCTCAGTATGTTAAATTAGGCCAAAAATGCCCCCATATCTCTAGTGGTTATGGTGATTTCCTGACCTTTGTAACATTTTGAAGACATAAATACCCTGAAAGTTTTGACTCCTTTATTTTTATAGCTTCAGTTAGAAGAAAAGGAGAGGGATCTTATCCACGTGTTTTAAAGTTCCATTTATATGTAGTAAGTGAAATTACAATTGACTGTATAGGACCAAGGCAAGAATTCTACTAAATGCAGCAAGAAGCACTAACTAGAACTAAAGTGCTGATCTGTACTGATGGTGATTGTGGCCTTTTTCATGGGGATTAGATCATCCAGTCCTATTTTTTTCCTTCATACAGTTATGATCTAAAAATCTAGTCATGTGAAGATGCAGAGAATATCCCTTGTGACTGCATTTAGTCAAATGGACTGCTTATACAAGATACTTAAAGTACACATCAAGTGTTGCACCATCCCTAGTTTTTTATAGAGCATAGGGTTAACACTAGTGTTAAAATTTTGTTAGTAGACAAACACTAGTAATCAGTAGTATAATTTTGCAAGAAAAGTGGTTTTGATAAGCAAGTGATTATTGAAGTACTGTTGTCAAAATGAAGTAGTTTGGACTAGTGTGATCTTTGATAATCAATGTTTATGGTATTTCTACCTTCTTTATTCCTTTGGATACGTTGGTAGCCAAAGAATATTGACAGTACTCCAGTACAGATAAAAGTAAGACTTCTAGTTTGATAAAAATTGCCTCACTTGAACTGTCCTAGTTTACTTTATTTCAGGCTTGTTAGTGTATTGCATTTACAGAGAAATACGCTATGTTGCAGTCTCTAAATTTCATGAAGTTGTTGCATTGTTTTCCTAATTGATGAGAGAGAATTTGGGTCTCTATTCCTGTGTAAATTTTTAATAATATTAAAAAATAATAATTGTACCCTAGTGAAAATATTTTGATTTTTTTTGTGGTATTTACCTTCTCATTTTAGCTGAAGCATATTCTGTGCACTGTATGTCCTACAGCCATAAAAATGGTTGCTCCACTAACTATGGTATTCATGGACCCTTGAAGAGGGGGAAGCAGGTGGTCACAATGTCCTCATATGAGTGAAAAGGTTTGCTGTGTAACTGACTTTTTAATGTGGATAGTACTTTTTAAAGTATCCATAATAACTGCTGGATTTTCACTAAAAAGCATAATTATGCAATTTATGTATGGTTCATTGTGTATTATTTATTTATCATGGTGACAAACAAATGTCCACAGCTTTTTATGGAGGAAAAGCCTTCTTGGTGCCATGTTTTGTTTTACTTTTACAATTTTTTTAATGCTGGGTATTAGTATAGTTACATAGATTGCATCACAGCATATATATAAATAAACATAAAATTCAGCTATAAACACAGGACGCTATTGAATCAAAGAAAATGATGAGTGGGCGCAGCTGTTAATTACACTGATTTGCACTTCTGTTTCATGTCTCTTTTCATACAGTTGGCTTATGTGTTGTGTCCACTTATTTCTGCGTAAAGGTTCTTCTGCAGCTGTCACAGAACAGTTGTGTATTTTGTAGAGGCTTCATTCAGAGCTAGGAGGGAAGTGTGAAACACTGTGTTCTGGGATAGAGAGAGAGGCACAGCTTGTGGGGCAGGGTGTGGCTTGGTAGGCACCCATCCAATTGGACACAAGTACTTGGTTGCTTCAGGCTTCTGTCGATCAAGGCGCTTGAATAGTAGCATAGGAAAGCTTATTTGCCTGCCAGAAATCTTAAGGTCTGGGGGGAGATTGGTTTGTGTGCTATGATGGGATGGGGCAAGACCCCAAAGAGATACTTCCTAGTTCCTTGTACTCTGATCTATCTGATCTACTCACTGTAATACATCTGTGTCTACCAGATGCCAGATTGATACCGCGATGTTGATCCAGACTCTTCAGCCACTTTCTCATGGAAGCCGTCTTGCATTCATTCGAATGTGTAAATTCGCTCCTCCTGTACTGCCAGAAATGTCTTCTCTCTGCTATTTAGTTTTTCAGCAAAACCTCTGGTCTCATTCTTTGATAGTGGCTTAATTTTAATTCTACTCTGCAAATTCTTGGGTCACTAATGGACATTGTGTTCTTTAAAAGAGAAAAAGAAGCATCATTCATTTCTTCTTTCTTTTTCCCAGCTGTTCTCCATCCTCTATAACAGATATCTGTCCAGTCTGAATTTAAGTGCCTCTGGGTTAGCCCTGTGTGGAATTCTTGTAATATGTCCATTTGAAATGAAGCATGTTTCCCATTTTAATTATGACCCCTCCTGTGATATGTCAGTTCTTGTTCTCATTTGTACTTTTGAGACTTCTTGGCTTTCTGAAATTCGGTCGGTCACCTTTAGCAAAGAGACAGAAGGAGACTAATGTGTAGCTTTCATGATGACAGCGGAGAAATTGGCCATTCCTTTGTGGTGTAAACCCTCACTTTTCAGTCTGGAGAGGAAACTTGCATGGCCTTAACGGATCTTGGGGTTCAGAGATCTCCTCCATTAGTCTCTGGGTTTCTTCACGATTTCTTAAATTCTCAGCAGATACTTTCAGGCTTTTAAAATTTGCTTGCTTTTCTTACCTAGCTAACTTAACTACAGATCTTTTAATATTGAACTGCACCCCGTACAAAAGTCTGGTGGTAATGAACTTGTGACATGCCATCACAATGTCATTTTTTTACTTTAGAATCTGTACTTCATTGATTCAGCATAGAAGAATCAACATCATCCTACTTTCATTAACCTCATCTTAGTAATAATGCTTTAGGTTCTTAATGTCCTAGGAATGGGATTTAGGTGATTTTTTTCAACAAAGCGGCTCTTACCTGTGAATTAGTAGATGAATATTTATATAGTCTGCTTGCTACTTCCCAGATTCACACCACTTCATACACAATTCTTACTGCAAACTTGATTGCCTGCTCTCCAGATAGCAGTTAAATGGCTGGGCTAGTGATCGCTTGCATTATTAGACATTGCAGTATAGTTTAGGGGAAAATGTGGCTATTCTTGTTTAATTGTACACAACAGGCGTTTTAAGAGCTCTCACTGTGGCATTCCTGTAGTGACCATTGTGCAACAGGGAGCCTACAGCTGTTGGAACTGGTTCCTGCCTTGGACAAAGCAGCTTGTATATTTTGATAGTGGAACTCGAATTCTCCTGAAAAAGAATTACAAGTAAAGCTTCTTACTTTATTCTGTGTTTGGTTTCATGCTTGTTTGCCATCCTTGCAGAGGAATTTAACATGGTTTGTAGATGGTTGTGACCGTACAGTAAGGTAGTAATTTGGATTTAGTCTCAAGGAAAGATTGGGAAATACTGGTCTGCTTCATGCACACATGAGTAAGTGATAATCGGAAAGAGGGAGAGAGGCTCAGTGTTGCAGTACACCAGCATGGAAAAGAGTAGTTCTCACAGTTACAGCTGTTCTGTCTGAAGAATCACTGGGAGCTGAGGCAAACTCTTGCCACTGAGTTCCTGCTCAGTTTCAGAGTGGGATTTCTTAGTGGGGGTACAGCAACAACAGTAGTTCCTGACATCAGTTCAGAAATAGAGAACGATGTGGGAGGCTGTACTTTTTATGAATAAAGTCCTTCATTAAAGCAGTGGTATTTTCTGACCTTTCTGGAATGTTTAGGAAGTTCACAGGATACAGGTCAGCTTGATAGGGGAGCTTATTCATTAGTGACCAGCCTTTAAGATCTGTAGCACTGTTTTCTCAGCTTTTCTTCAGTCCAAAAGAGCTGGGTAAAGAACTCTGAAGTGTTACCAAGAGTTTTATACGAGGATAGCTCAGATTTCTGACAGGAATGTTTGGATTTCTTTGTTGGGAGTGATCTGCCTTCACACATAATACTGTGCTAATAATGTTCACTGTGTGGCTTCCCTTCAGAGAGGTAATCATACAGAGCCAAAAAAAATACAACCTACTACTGGCAACAGAAACCTGGGTGCGGTTCAGTCAGGTGGAGAAACCAAAGTGTTATGAAGTGGAACTTGGCTGGAGCTGAAGTTAGATACCATGTAAGGAGCAAGGGTGCAGAATATTCCCAAAGACAGAAGTCTGGTTAGTGCTGACAGTTTATTGAAGGTTGGTAGTGATGGTAGTGAGGATCTGCATGGGTGCTGCACTTTGTTTGCTGATGCTTTTTGACTGGTTATGTGATACGTGTTTGCTCTAACTCCTGCTGTGTTCATTCACATTTCATTTGCCATTCTAGTCTGTGTCTTCTCAGTAACATTGATCTTGGTTCAAGTAGTACCTTTCTGAACCTGGACAAAAACAAGTAGGTAGTTAGGGTGTGGACTAGAACATGTTTTGCCTTGGTCCAAAAACTTCTGGAGTGTGTGTCATCTGCTAGGGGTTACAAGATATGTTTCATTGTATGGAGTCTCAACAAACTCTGGAAGAGCTTTGGCCTGCTGTAGCACAGGTCAAACGTTACTGTTTCAGCTTCTGTTTCCTTCTTTCTGTTTTGCTTGATGTTGCTCATACATGGTAGATAGATTTTCTTCTAAATGGAGGAAAATCTTCTGTTGAAAAAACTCTTTTGTGAAGCTCACTTGTGGTTTTGTGCACTTGAGCAGTTTCTTAATGCAAAAGATCATGTCTGCTTGAATAAAATCACTCAGTGCTTTTTGTCACAAGAAGAAGTAATTCATGTGGTTTTATAGTTACCTTCTCCACCTTCTCCATGCCTATGACAAGAAAATAATTCATCTAATACCATTAGTCTTTCCCTTCTTGATCTTTTTCCCCCTTTTGCACAAAAATACTTTTAAATTAATTCACCTCTTTAGTTTTGTTCCCAAGCTCTTACTGTCCATGCTTTTTGTACTGAGTCCTGTGAACTTCCTTTCGTGTTTGGCACAGTTGAGAGAAGCTTTCTTAATTTTTCTAATGTTATTGTCATTGGTTTTCAGTTGGTATGTTGAGGAGAAATAGCGTGATATAATTTGCTGCTAGGTGCATCTTGGCAGAGTCAGTGTTGCAAGGCTGATTATCTTTACAAGCCAGAGTTTGCACTGAACCTTCATGTGATAGTCTTCCATATGCTTTCCTCATTCACGGAATCACAAGGTTGGAAAAGACCTTTAAGGTCATTGAGTCCAACCATTCCTATCCTGTGCTAAACTATATCCCGAAGTACCTCATCTATCATTTTTTTTAAACACATCCAGGGATGGTGACTCAGCCCCCTCCCTGGGCAGCCTGTTCCACATCCCAACAACTCTTTCAGTGAAGAACTTTTTCCAAACATCTAATCTGACCCTGCCCTGGCACAGCTTTGTGCCATTTCCCCTTGTCCTGTCTCCTGTCACCTGGCTGAAGAGACCATCGCCCACCTCTCTACAACCTCCCTTCAGGTAGTTGTAGGCGGTGATAAGGTCTCCCCTCAGCCCCCTCTTCTCCAAGCTGAACATCCCCAGCTCCCTCAGCTGCTCCTCACAGGATTTGCCCTCCAGCCTCTTCACCAGCCTGGTTGCCCTTCTCTGGACTCACTCCAGGACCTCAATGTCCTTCTTATGGTGAGGAGCTCAGAACTGGACACAGTACTCCAGGTGCAGCCTCATCAATGCTGAGTACAGAGGAACAGTTCTATCTGCAATCCTGAGCAGCTCTATCTGCAGTTCTTGCTCTGTTTCTAGAAACATGATAGCAGCAGCAATGATAGTTCTCATTTTCACAGAGCCGGGCAGCTAAGTAACTCTTACATTGTCTTTGGACTTAAAACTGGCTGCAGTACTAAAAAGATGCTTACTTGGAATTCATCTTTTCCTACTGATCTAGGAAGTATTTCTTTTCATTTGAATAGGGAAGCTCTTTGCTGTTCGGCTGTATTGCGATCAGGCTGTTGTTTTAAAGAGTTACCATCGCCTTGCGTGCCCTTCTTCTGGGTTGTGCTTAGGCATCACTTCTTGCATAATCAGAAGAATCTTTAGATACTGTTGATTGCTGATACAAGCCAAAGTCAGATAGGCCTATGTTGCTCAGGTAAAAGCTGACTTGGAAATGTGAATCACTTCTACTAGAGATGTTGAAAATTGAAGTCCGCTGTTGGAGGTCTTTCTCAAAGCACGTAAAATGGGAATTCAGATAGAGCAATAAATCGCTGCCTGATGGCTGTGCTTGTAGTAATTCTAGGCTTGCCTACCGTGGGTAATGAATTCTTTCTTCTGCCAGCGTTTGCTCAGCCATGAGTTGAAGTATCTAGGAGCCGATTATAGCTGCATAATTCATAGTGAACCTCGATTTTAAAGTGGGGAAAGAAATAGCTTCACAAAGAAGAGGTTTCTTCTTCTCAGTATATTCATCTTGTTATGATTTTGGAGGATGCTCTGAGAAACTCTACCAATGTCTTTAAAAAAGTCTAAAATAATTTCAGCTGCCGCGTTTTTTGTTGTGAAATAAAAACTTGGCACCAACTTGTGCTTTTGTAGATGCCCAGTATGTAATTCTAGCATGGATTTTCATAGCTGTCCCCAGCAGTGATACACGTCTGTTGTTAAGAATTATTTTTTTCTCTTAGTATCTAAAAAAACCCCAACAACCCCAAACCCCTTGTTTCAAACTATTTCACAATTTTTGTATTTGGACACCAAAGGGTTAAAACACTGAAGTTTAGTATTTTTAAATAATTTTGCTTTAGAAATTTTAGACTAGTATACTGATGTTTATATAGGAAACGTTTTTTCTCACTGTGGGCGTTTTAGTGTTCTGATCTTTTTATTTATTTTATTTTTTTCTCTTTCTCCTTTTGTTTTGTTTTAATCCTTGTATCTGCTAATTTTTGTATAGGAATAGTTACTAATTCTTTTGAGATACAGCCTACTAAATTTAAAGTAATTGAAGCCATGAGTTGACCGGTAATTTTAATCCATTCTATATAAATTTCAGTGAAGAACTGACAAATTGGTTCCAGGATGAAAGTAATAATGCTTTAAAGGCATAAAAGGCTTAGTATCTTGTTGTTAAGGTGGTCACATGCTAATGGCTTACATATTGAATAATGTGCTACAGCACTTTATGTATGTTAATGTAACTTTTAATCTTAATGTTGCCTGCAAATATGTGATCCCTTATGATATAAGTTTCCTGTTTATGCACCATTGCCCGTTTAAATCAAACAGAAGATTCTGAAACTGTAAAAACTACACATGTCAATGTTTTACAGCTACGTAATTCGAATTGACTTGATTTTTTCAAGTAATCCTAGAAAGGGGGAGCATTCCATATAGAAACTGCTGAAACTGCCACAGGTGCTTCGAAAACCTTACAGTTGTGGCATTGAATGTTCAGTATCGCTTCCTTTCTGCACACAAGGCATACTGTTGAGGTATTTGTTGCGGTGATTGGTTTTAATGCTAATCTAGGAATTCAGATATAGAATCTATAGATTTGCATGCTTTGCTTACCCTAATTTACAATTATCTACATTTTTATTTGTAAACTAACAATAGATAAGTTGAGATCAGTATTTTTTAACAGATTTTACATTGATATTCGAGAACTGTGGTTTATTTTCTTAGATTGTCGCATGGCATTAACAAAAGCACAGTAAGCTGTAGGTGGTGTAATCACTACTTAAAATTAAACATTTAGGGGATTTTTTTTTTTTTTACATTTATGAATGGGTTTTTCCAAAAATATTTACTGTTGACTTTTTGTAGCAAACATTTGTTTTGTTTTTCAAGGTATGTGACATTATAAGTGGAAGATAGTGTATTTCAAATGTATTTCTGTATTAAAGACATAGAAATGTACTTGCTTGTTTCCTTCTAAGAAGTATGAAAAATAGGAACAGTTGAAGCAACTTAGAATCAAGGTGTTTTTCTCTAAGTAAATTCAATCTAATTTCCAATTCAATGTGAGAGGCCCAAGTCTTCATCTTTTCTTTCTAAGACCAAATGTAATAAGTTATCTTGAAGTAAATCTCTCTTAAAAACAGGTCCTTATATTTGAACAACTCTAAGTTTTGGCTTTTTACTTTCTGTAAGTTGATCATGGTGAAGTTGTCTTGCATAATTTTGAAGAGCTTGCCTCAGGGCTTTTTCCTTTTTCAAAGCCAGCAAACTGTGGTTAAATTAAAGTAATAAAAACAACCTCCTCAATGAAAGTTAAGCTGAAAGATAACTTCATGTTTCTGTACATCGGCCCTGCTTGATCCGATGATGCACTTCTCTCTCTAGTTTTTGAACAACAACTGAATTACACTCACAGGCAGCATTTTTAAACCTATTTCAGAAGAAGAAAATACCTAAACATATGCTTCATTGGTGTCCTCTTCATAGCTGCTTTAATTTGATACCAGGACTCTTGGATGAACTGGGCCCCAAAAGTGGGAGTTCTAATGATGTCAACTGGAGGGAGAAAAACATCTTAAAAAAGTCCTCTTCATGCAAGATGAGGCAGTTTTGAAGACTGCCTGTGGGCATCACTTGATGGAAGAAGAAAACTGTGTTACAAGAGTATTGTTTCAAGCACTGTAGGTGTGTGAATAAATATACACAAAAGTCAGAGCTTTAAGTCTTGATGTAATAGTGCACATTTTGAAATTTATTTTATAAAACAGCTGTCACTAAAGAACAATGAAATGTTAAATGTCATCTGTCAAGGACCTTCATGATCTACTCATCCATATTGAGACTTTCTTCAGCTTCCCTCATGGATTTTTTTTTTTCTATCTAAAATAACTTTATAGTATGAAAATACCTTTCCAATTATATTTGTCTTTCTTCTCCTACTTTGGATTTAACACCTCATACTTTGGTACTTTGAAGAAAACAATATTTCTCTATCATTCCCAGCTCCTGGATTTTAGCTTTCAAGAAGGTGGAGGGTAAATGATATCATGCTTCATAATTCTAATCTGTTAGCAATAAAAGTTTCATGGAAATAGCGAATAAACTATACAGCAAAAAATTATGGCCACGTGAAAGAATTTTACCAGGATTCATTTTTCAGATCCTTGAATTGTTTTGGAAATGATGCAAGGTACGTGTTTCTAAGCATAGTGTGAATTGTCTTTCTCACCACTTAACTGCATTTAGTCCTGGGCAGGGTTAAGTAAGGAATTTGTTTTCCTGTTTGACTGTTCAAGCCTTCCTGTGTGGAGTAGGTGCCAAAAAAGGGAATGATACTTTCAGAGCTTCAGTTTTCATTGTCCCTGCTTTAGTTCTTCCACCTGTTCCTGCAACTGGATTGACCTTCAGAGATGTCTTAGCTTTTTTTTTTTTTTACTGGAGAGAGGGAGTTAAGTTTTTGGAGCACAGCTGTCTGTCTTGGCAGTAACTAGGCCAACCTTGAGGAAGTAAAAGTCAATGAATTCTATTTGATAAAAGACTTGCCTGATCTGTAAAATGCATGTGACTTTCAAGGCTTAGTCTGGTGGTCTTAATACGACTTTCTTCCATCCTTCCACATTTTCCTTACTTGTAGGTTCTTTCTTCATAAGGTCATCTTTGAAAAACACAGTTTGTGTAGCCTGTGTAGCTTGTTACTTGCCCAGTCGTGCTGCAGGTAGCCCAGCTTAGAGAAAAACCCCAAAATGAAACAAATTCTTGTCTTCAGATTTGCATCTTTTGACAGGGGGACACTGAAACAAAAGGCCCAAAACAGCAGACACAAAAACCTGCCCGAAGTTTCCTTACACATTTTTAAATTCTGAGTAAGGCAGTTACAGCAAATACGACAGTTTCTCTATGTTAGCATTAACAAAAGGACAGCTTGCCTAAAGATCTAATTATCCAACAGTGTGTTCTGAGCCTCTTCAGAGCTTCCGCTATTTCAGGGTATTTAGGGTAAAAGAACAAAACTAGCACTGAAGGGATTTTGAATTTATTAAATGGAGAATGGGTGAAAATGAAGATGGTTTTTCTTACTATCATTCTGTAGAGATGTGAAATTTTGATCTGTTTCTGTCCATGTTGTCCAACAGCTAGCTTTTTTCCCCTCACTGCTTTTGTTTCATATCCCAGGTCTTGAAGTTACTTTCAGTTATAATATCCATTAGCTAGTCCAATCTTTTTTCTTTCATAGGCAGCTGTGAGAAATGGAGATGTACCTTTTCAAGGGATACTTCTATTAAATGAAGTATTTGAAAATTTGCTTCTATTAAATGAAGTATTTGAAAATTTGCTTAAATATCAGTGATACCACTTAAGAGTTTCCTGCTTGTTGATTATTTTATTCAAACCATGTTGTCTCTGTCATATATCGCCTTGTTAATAGCCAAATGTATCTCTAGTTGCTCCTCCTCCTCCTTTTCACTTGACAGTCAGTTCACAGCCAGTTGCAGTTCATAACCAAGGACTGACGTTGGGATTACCCATGAGAGGTTGAACTCCTTACTCTTAGCATGCAAGTTGGAGCAGGAAGCCATTTCTGTTTTCATTCCTGTAATGGAGTCCATTTACAGAAACAGTTTTTGTATGCTTAGCTCATGGATTAAACTGTGGTGGCAGCTTCCTTTTTGGACATCAGCAGCATTTGAGGTGGACCACGCATTGCAGATTCAGTAATAGATGTGTTCCCAGTTCCTTGTAACTGCTGCTGCAACAGGGCAGTTGCACTCCGAGTCCAGATTAGCACTTCTAAAGAATGGTCTTAGGAGATGTCCTAGCTCTTTAATTCTTCCAGGCACTCCAGAGTTTATAGAGGGACTGTGTAAGCTTAGATTTTCCTGATACATGCTCAGAATCCTCACAGTGGTTACAGTATTAGTATGTATTTTTGGAATATATAAAATTACTCCAGTCTGGCAAAACTCTGTGATACCTGTTAAGAGCATCTTCTTCTCTGCTTTGTGCACATGGCTAATTGAGTTAGCCATTGTTACGGCGAGTTAGGATAGCATGGCTAGCTCTTGCTTCCTTTTACATTCCCACTGACAGGTTTTCCTCCTAGGGAAGGCTAGAAAATTCAGCTAAAGAAAGAGGTTGTCTTTTATCTTTCTAGCCTGCTCCTTTCTGAAAAGGTGAGACTTGAAAGTTTCTGTCAATTTTGTCAACTTCTCTTTTTTTCCTTCCCATTAACACTGGAATGCAAGCCAGTTCAAGTGAAATCTGAAAGCCCTAGATGTCTTGATTATAGGAAAGATACTCAATTCAGTGTTCCCACTGAGAGGGAACAGAGAGAACTTAACAGTTGTGTTCTCTTCCGTAGCAGCTGGCCAGCCAGTTTCTAGAGTCATCTAGATCCTCTAATCTCCTTTTATTTGGACTTCTTTCTCTCTTTTTTCATTACAAACTTAGGAACACAGAAATTTTTATTGAAATCGAGGGGCTAAATTCATACTCAGATTAAGAGAGGCATTTCTGAACTTGCAGAAACATGAACGTTGACGGCCAATGCGTTTTGAGTCCCTTGAAAACCTATGAAGTGCTTCCACAACACTTCTGTAGAACAACTACATCTTCATCTAACTGTGAAGAGTAAGCTGCTCAGGAAGAGGTGGAAAGGAGACCTGAAAATATGGAACGGGGGGAAACCCCTGACAAATACAAACTTAAAGTTCACTTACTTTGTTTCTAAGAAACATCTATTTCCTAGAGTTCAGTCGTGTAATCTTATACGTGTGCATCTTGGTTCATACATCTCCAAATGCCTCTGGCAACTTAGAGTGACATTCCTTTGGGAAATGGTGACTTAACTGTAGTCTAGCCTTCCAGTCCATGTTTCAAAGCAGAGCTATTGTCCAATAACATTTGCAAAGTAATAGAATTGCTTCTGGATGTTTTATTAAATCAGGTGGGGAGCCAACACCACATTGTCTCGGTCACTTTTATCTTTGTGTAACTGTAATTTGCTCTTGTTAGGATTTCTCAAATTTAAAATGGATCTTGAAGAACTGAGCTGTTCTATTTTTACCAAAATGGATGTATTGAACTTCCTGGTTCTTAAGCTGCGGTTGCGTTGCGTTACGTCCGTGTGCTACACAAGTAAACCAGAACTACTGAAAGGGCATTGAAAGTTGGGTAGCAGGGGCCTTAACACACCATCTAGTTAGGCATGGGAAAGGATTGACTCTGTTTTGCAGAATTTCTGAAATCATCTGCTCTTAAACTGGAGTGGGATGTGTTCAAGGAAGGAAGAGAACCCTCTGGAGATTCAGCAACCTTTATACTCTGGAACTTTCTCCTGACTTCAAATATCCTGTGTTCATGTTAATCCGGTTCATATGCTGCCTGTGCTGGACACGCAGAATGGATTATTCTCTATCTTCTAGGTATTCAGAACTGCTATCTCTAGTTCAAGGCTTCATGTCTTTGAACTAACAAACTTTCTCAGTCTTAATTTCTAGATCACTCTTGGTGGCCACTCTCTGGATTGCCACTAATAGTCCAAGTAAATGGTGGCTTTCAATACCATAGCATGGGGTGAAATTGCTCTCATCTAGCCTGATGGATTTTCTGATTCTTTAGTAGTTTGACTTCATCTTCCAAACTTCCTGTAATCCAGCAGTATCCATTTAATGAATTAGTTTTGTCATAGTAGTTTTCAAAGATTTTTTGGGTCTCATTTTTATAGCAAATAAGTTGCAGTGATATAGGAAATCAATCTGGGCCTTATTCTTTGTTTTCCTCACATGAGCTGGTGTGAGTTAATTTCTACTTTGTATGAGTTTCAACAAACTCAGGTCTGTCAGTATTCTTAATTCTTACCTTGTTGGCTGGTCTGTTTCTGGATTTTATGTGATGGACTTGTGTAAACTACTGAGGCCAAGAAACAGAAGTCCAGTTTTCTGACTAGTTTGATCTGACTGGAAAGATGGAAGAAACAAAGAAAACATTTGCTGGCATCTTTCACTCCACAGTCTAGTGGGGTGGCCCTCTTGTCTCCACTTCTGTGCACTGCCTTATGAAGTTAGCCTGTTTCTAAGCACAGATACACCATACTGCTGTGTAAATGCATGTGATGCAGTGCTCTGTCAAGTCCTGCCTGATACCATTTCTGATCTCCTTGATGTCCGTGGAAAAGTCTTGGTTCAAATAACAAAGCAAGTCCCAGCACTTACGATGTCACACACTTTGAAATGAGAAACAAACCAGAAAAAAAAAAATAAGCAAAGCATAACTAAGTATAGCATCTTTTATCTATCTATCTTCTATATATGTATATATTTTGTTGTTAGGAAGAATAGTGATGTTGTTGTTACCTTAGAAACAAGAATGCCATGGACAATTGCCAAGTCTTGTTAAGTTTGTTTTGAGTATTTGATCTTTTGCTCAAGTTAAAGCACTAGATTGCAGAATGAACAGCAGAAGATGGTAAAATTCAAGGCTTAAAGTTAGTCTGAAGCTTATGTAAAGCTCAGATACTTCAGACTACTTTAGAATTAAGCGTTTTGAGAAGTTTAAATAGGAAGATGTTTTTTTTAAGGCACATAGTATATTTATTTTGTTTAAAAGTGTATTGTCTCCCAAATTTTGCTTAGAAGTCAGATATATGTGCAAGAAGTTAAGTTAGTTATAAAACTAAGATTGATAACTAATTACTTAATGGACATTTGCTAAGTGTATGTTTTCTCTCATCACCAACAGATAGATAGTCAGTAAGGGCAGCAGCAGCAGCAAGCCAGCTTGACGAATGAGTGTAATTCAGTTTCTTTGTATTGTACAGCTTGAGAAATGCCAGTGGCCTGACAGCAGCAGACCTTGCACATACCCAGGGCTTCCAAGAATGTGCCCAGTTTCTCTTGAACCTCCAGAACTGTCACCTGAATCGTTTCTATAGCAATGGCACCTTAAATGGGGTTCATCAGAATGCAGGTCCCAATCCATTCAGTGGTGGGACAAGTCGAAAGAGATCCTTTGAAGATATGGAGTCTGCTGGAGTAAAGAAGGCTAGAACAGAAGGTGAGACCCCAGAGGTAAAAGGGATGGGGTGATAACTGTTGCTGAGAAAGGAAAAATAAACATTTTCAAGCCTTTCAGAGTGGATGTTGAGTATTATTGATGAACTCCCGTACATACCTAAATTACATGTTAATATGGGAAGCAGATCAATACAATTACTCTGTGGCACAACCTCCCAATTCTCCTTGTCACCATCTTGGTATGTTCAGAAATGCCTGTTTCTGGAGACTGCTGAAGGTCCACAATACCAAGAGTAACGTGTAAGAGTAGGAGCTGAAACCCACTATTCCTTCCTCAAATACTCTTTCAGGAGAGCCAAATAGCATCGTGTTAATTCACAGAGTTGTCTGGATGTTGTGATGGTAATTTTCCACTTCAGGATTAATTCACAGTTCAAAACCTGTTTGCTAGGTAACATGGGGGAAAGACATTTAATTCAAAACTTTTTCTCAAATCAAGAGAAAGTATGTCTTTGACATTGTAAATTAACATACTTTAAGTTTCCAGCTTGAAGTTCCGAGGTGAACTTATAGAAAGATATAAGGCTGGAATGAACCTTAAGGGTTGCTATTCAGCCTTGTGCAGTGAACATACTTCATCTTCCTCTGCCAGTAATGATGCAGTAGTACAACCTTAAGGATGCTTTTAGTGGCTCTGTGAAGAAACCTTTTTTGCATCTTTTAAACACCTCCAGTAACATGATAGAGACTTTCTGTTGACTGTCTCTTTAAATGACTAAAAAGAACGCAGCATTCAGCACTCAAACCTCATTTTTTTCTTGTGTCTAGCATCGGGAAAGGGACTTTGTAGGTCTTTGTGGAAGACATTTTCTTAAAGTTCGTTTTCTAACAGATGTGGCTTTCAGCAAGCCAAATCAAAGGGGCTCAGATGGTGCTTAATTCCATATAACCAGAGTGGAATTGAGACCAAACCTGGTGTTTGTGACTATGACACGCACAGTGTAAATCACATCAGTATTGACACTGCAGTAGTTGCTTTAGTACCTGCTCTCCAGCCACTATTTCAACTCTACCGGCATCAGAGGCCTCAGCAGGGTGGTCCATAGCCACTCACAACCAGGATACGGTGCTTCATTAGTTGGCCTAAACTATGATTTCATGGTGAAGGAGAGAGCCTGTATCATTAAATAAAAGACTGCCTCATGAGTAACATCCTTAAGTAGCTGCATAGAATAGGGAAACTTGTGCCCTATTCAGCTGCTCCTGACAACGATGGGAAGATGTCAGCAGGGCACTCATGTCCTGTTACTGGGATGCGCTGCTTGAAGTCAGAGCTACGTAGCTTGTTTCGAAGAGCTGTTCTTGAATGTTCATAGCCAGCACTCAGTGTCAGAAAATGGCTCTCATTTAGTCTGGGAGCAGCATTTCCTCGTGGTCTGTGGGAGTGGCACTGGGCCAGCTTCCCTTATTCTGTATGTTGCCATGAAATAGCAGTATTTGGGTTAGGTTTTAGCAGAAACAGTTGGGCCAGGAGGTAAGTTAGATGGAGCTAACAGACAATTTGTTCAAGCGAATGAGATCAGGGTGGGTAAATTTTTACAGTTTCAGCAGTATGATTTTTTCAGACCTTGGCAAACCAAGCCAAAAGCACTGCATGTGCTTGAAGGTTTTCAGGGTAATTAGGAGATGGCATCCCTGCTGTGGAAGCTGAAGTTTCTAATTTGAAAAGTCTGCCCTCAAAGACATTGGCATCAGTAGTATCTATAGGATCCAGATAAAAAGTCTGTTGGGGTGAGAATGAATCCCTGTTCTTGGGGAGTTTCGTAAACAACAGAGCTAAGTAATGAGAAGTCATCGGTGCATCCTTGTGCTTAGCTAGCCTTTTCACAAACCAAGCCAAATTTTGTGGTGGTTTTGCCCTTGCCAAAACCTGCCTGGTCTGTCGTCCTTTAAAAACTTTATGCAGGAGTTTTCTTACTCTCAGAGCACAGGCAACCTGTATTTCTAGGGAAGAGTCAAATTTTGATGGCTCTCTCACAAATTAGAGCGCTTGGAAGAGCCTGCTGCTTGTGACCAGGCACTGTATGTGCCCCTTAGAAGAACCTGTAAGCAGCAGGGTCAGAAGAAGAGAAGTGCATAAGCTGTGCTTCTCTCTTTGTCCTGGAGAAGCTAAACTGGATGGTGGGTAGGGTTACCTGTATGTAATTTTGTTCATGCACACACAGGTGCAGCTGCTGTTGGGTGCATAGCATTAACCCCCTCCCCTCTGCCTCAAAATCAAGTGACACCGATAGGTGCTACACTGTGATACAAAGCAGTGACTCAAACGTTAATGCAAAAACGGGTTCCAGAGGCCGGCGCTGAGCCGAACAGCAGTGAATTGGTCACCACTTTGAGAATACCCACCCAGTGGTTTGTAACTCTCACTTAGAAACGTGGTGGATTTTTATATCCACTTTCCTGAAGTCAACCCCAGAAATTCCCCCTGCGCCCCATGGGCTGTGCACAAGGTCACAGCCGACGATGGCGTGTACCAGGCCAGCTTGTGGTGCGGCTGTGCTGGCGGGAGCCCTTCCCTGACCCCCTCTGGTTCAAGGCCCTTGGCAGAGCGGTGTTTGCACCGTGCTGGCCGCTCTGTACGCAGCCGGCGACTGGCTGGCGGTGTCGCAAGCCTCAGCATGGCAGCAGGTTTTAGGTGTCCTGCGTGAGCTGGGAAAGGAAGGCGTTGGCAGGTGGCCCCTTGAATCAGCCAGCATGAAGTTGTGCTCCCATACTCCTTGTTCTAGGTGACTAGAAAGAAATGCCTTTCCCTCCTGGGATGGGGAAATTCAAAGCCCTCTGATCCAAGGGCCCTGGTGTCCCTTAAGCCCTGTATGATCTTTGGTCTCTTAGTCACTACCTATTGCTTAAGGGTCTTTAAAAACAAGTAGTTCATGAAAATTTCTGTTGCGCCCAAGGTAATGAGAGCTGACTTGTCAGCCTACTAAAGAATCCCTGTAAAGCATGCAGTGTACGTAGAGAGATGTGTTGATGCCAATGTGAGAGCAGTGCTGGGGCTGCTGGAGTGGTACTTTGGGTGGCAGGTCTAAGAGGGAGTAAAGTCAAGCCCACCTTGCTTATTAAAGCATTTTCCCCAGCATTCTAACCGCGTGCCAGCTTTCTTCAGAATAGAGATCCATTCATTCAGCTCTCAAAGGGATCCCTGGAGCAGTCTGGTGTGAACTGGGGCCAGGTTACTGGGAACTGGCCCTTGCAAGCCAAATAGGGAGCAGTCCAGACTTCAGTAGACAAAGAGGAGGCAGAGACTGCTTTTTATCTCTCTGGCATGCAAGCTGTAAAGCCTGAATATGAGTAATTTAAATTGCTCTGTAGTCAAGCTATTAGTACGTAATTGCTCTGCACTCAAGCTATTAGTACATGGGACTAATAACTGTTTGGCATGTAGGTGCAAAGCCTGATAGACACACCAGTAATTCTCCAGTTTGAGGGATGAAACAGGATGTGTGAGTACATAGCATTTCCTTACTCTGTGTTTGGAATCCCAGAGATGTCACAGCTTTCAGGCATGAAAAAATCTGCATTTCTCTGTAAAAAACTTTCACTTTAATAATCAAAGTGCTCATCTGTTTGTTGGCTGAATGTTCAAGTGTGCACCAGTGACTAAACATGACCTTTTCTCCTTTTACCAGCTTACAGCTTTGATGGCTTAATACCAATGATGAATGGAGGAGTTGAGGACGATGCTGACAATATGCACGTTGATAGAGAGTTTGCTGTTGTATCAGGTGGGAGTGGACAGTTTCCTGTTAACTACAACAACATTCAAATGGTTGAAGACACCAAACAACAGGAGAGTTCTTCTGTTGGACCAAAAGAAATTGAAATATACACTGTTTCTGCAATGCAAACCCCTTGCCGTTGCAAGAATCAATACGCATTTTACTTTTAATTTGAGCATAAAACTCAGTCCTTTATTTTTTGCACGTTGTTGTTTAGAGTCTCAACAACTATTGTATTGCTGTAACACCCATTATATTGGGGGTTTAGTAAGCATCTAAAATCAGCTGTTTCATGCAGCTGATTGTAATGGCGTGAAGTACATGTAATATTGTAATGGCGAAAGAGAAGGTTTCTTTGGTAGTTTTATTATTATTTCAGACAAACAGAAATCCACAGTGGCTGTTTCACTTTTAACCTGAGGCTTGTATTATGGTCGTGCCTTGCTTTTTGTTGCTATAATTTCAGGCTAAAGGAAATTCAGAAGTAATTTAAACCTATTCATTTCGTTTCCATCAAATAGATTAATTGCTAATAAAAAGACTTGGTTAGGGAAATGCATCCTAGTGCTTATATAGCTTTGAAGATAACGTATGTTACAACAGAACTATATTCCAGATAGCTGAAGAAATACTATAAAGAGTAGTCTAGATCTACATAGTGTGTTCAGAATTTGTGCAGCCACAGTGACAGAAGCGTAGGATCCTGCTTGGGGGTGGGGGGGGTGATGTTAATGTAAATAAAGGACTGGACATCACAGGTCTTAAACTCTTATTTGGAACTACAGTACCTTGGAAACCAGTTTTTATGTTTTGTACAGATCTTCATGAAACAGAATGTTGCTAGTACTAGTGAATATTAATGCTCTGAAGTTTTTTGAAGGGCTGCTCAATCAAGATGCTTTTGATAACCATGGGGCGTGAATAGAGTTTCGATTAAAGCTGTCTTGGGTCGGCTTTTTCCATGCACTTTGTAGGTAAAGGCATGGGGTTACTATCACAGTGCATTATTACGGGCAGAAATCAACTCCTTACTTTAATTTGTTCTGTGATAAATATCTTTATGCTTTGTACCACAGATCAGATTCACCAAAGGGAATGATAATTAATAGATATTTTAATATATTAGGAATAAATATACATATATATATATAATCAGTACTGAAAAAGTAGACTGATATCTTCCAGTGATAATTGCTAAGTGTTCTTATTTATGGAAAAATGATTGTCTTTCATAAATATCCTCTATTACTATAGGTGCTAATTTTTAACAACTAACACTATTCTATAATTATCACTAGAACTAATGATTACCTACTTTTGCATATTACCTAAGCGTAGTGCCATTTTTATTAAAATTTGATTTGGCAAAGCCAGCCTAGAAGGACTGATTTTTAAAACAGTAAAAATTTTGCACTTTTCAGTTAATAAACACTATGTGAAATTCCTTCTGTGCGTTTTCATCACTGAAACACTAGCTTTGATGTCTTGATGGGTTTGGTTTTGGGGTTTTGGTTTGTTTGGGGGTTCCCCCCCCCATTCCCCCCTTTCAGTTAGAAGTTGTGGTTACAGAGGTCAGCTGACACGGTTATCTGAACTCGGGTAGGGACTAGACAAGGAAACTCCAGTTAGTGCAGAAGAATCGAACCCATTTCTTGGGCATCGCGTATTGCCTTACGTGAAGTATCAGTACCGCAACCCGCATCTCATAGAATACCCCTGGCAAAGGACTTAAGAGGGAACTGGAGCTCGGGATTCTTCCGTGTCAAGAGGTGGTACTTACCATGTGACACATAAACAGGCAGCCGGGCTTTGGCACAAGTTGCCAGCAGACTTGCTGGCTCGAACTGGCACCGTGCAGTAAGCTGCAGTCCCAGTTTCTGCGCTGGTGTATACAGAAACACATGTGCCACGTATCCAAGGATGACAGCAGAATGTGCAATGTCTGCCTTAGGGGCCTCTAGTTCCCAAGTCTGCCTCGCTCACCTTTACCCATACGGGTGTGAATTTCGGGTGTCCTTTACGGGTAGGCGGTTTTGAGGCAGAATATTTCACCCGGTTTTCGTGCTGGCGCTTTGAGTGCCGCTGCAAAACCAGGAATTGCAGGCATTCCGATGAAACCTGTTTATGGAAATAAAACTACTGTGCTGATGACTAAATTGGGAGGAGAAGTGGCTTTAAAACAGGTGTCAGCGGGTTTTGCATGCACATTTTTAGAATTCAGTTTCCTGCTACTGATTTTTTAGTCTTTTTTTGTACTCTGCCGTCGCTGTTGTATGGCATTTTGCATGCGGATTGTACAGATGTTACTACAAACTTACAATTAAACGCAGACCTGCCTAGTATGTTACCTGGCGAGCTGCTAGATAAATCAAGAGTGCTTTCTGGATAAAGGAACTTTGAAACATTTTGCATTAGAGCCCCAATATAACTTTTTTTTTTTAATTTGACCTATTTTCAGCCTACACTGCACTGTGAGAGTTATTGCTAAAACACAAAAATCAACAAAAATAAAATAGCCATGGATAAATTGCAGATGAAAAAATAAAGAGCAACCAGCCCTTCACCCTCTCGCAGACGCTCGGTTCTTGTATGTGCGTACGTAGTCCTTCCTCCCAAGAGGGCACTACTGTGCAGGTGGAAAGATGCCTTTACTCCTCCACCTTTCAAAAGGCTGGCCAGAATGCTGCCCGCCGCGCTTATTTCATGACGTTCACGTTGTCTTTGCAAAGATCAATGCAGGCATATTCACCTGTGGGGTGTAGATAGGCAGTTCCATTTTCAACCCATGCTATAAGCTAACTGGGCAGCTCTCCTCACTTCGAACTACCTACCTTGTGATAAATAAATAAAGAATAGATTTATATTTCAAAGCTGTGTATGGGAACTTCTTAAAAATGAGCATAGTGGAGACATTTTGATGTATTTCAATTTACTCTTAATTGTTGGTGACAGGTGTATTTCTTAATGCAGATATGAATAGCAGTAGCTCCCTATTGAATGCACTGACAAATGGATGTGCCATCAATGGACATTTGGATTTCACTGCCGCGCAGCAGCTCAGTGGGATGGATGCCAGGCGTGAGGAGTGTTTAACGTTAGCCCCTAACGGAGTAATTCCCGGAATAACTTCTCCCAGTAGGCATCGAATTCATACCAGCAACAGCACCGAGGAACCAGAAAAAGCCATGAGTAATTCCACCGATATGTGTGGATCTCTCCACCTGAATGGAAGCCCGAGTAGCTGTGTCTCTAACCGGCCCTCGTGGGTGGAAGACCCCGGAGATACTCTGCACTACGGACACTATCATGGTTTTGGGGATACTGCTGAGAGCATCCCCGAACTCAGTAGTGTTGTTGAGCATTCCAACTCTGTCAAGGTGGAACAGAGATACGACAATACCGTCCTAGGCACAATGTATTTGTATCACGGTTCCTAAGTGAGCGACCTTTCTATCGAGCGCGTAACCGAAATTGCTACCAAATGAAACAGGGGGAGCGCAACACACACACTCACACTCACACACACACACACACCCCTCGCCTAGCATTAAATTTGAAGATTGCAACTTACTGCTATTTTTACACTTTGTTTATATGAAAAGTAAACCTTTAATTTGACAGCCTTATACAGTAGGTGTAGTTCGTTGCATGTATGGGGCTTATTTAGTGATAAAATAGGTGCTGTCATGATGGAATGTTTCTTGTTTTCATTTTTTTTTTATCATGGAATGTTCTGGTTTTGTATTTCCTTTTAAAATTTCTGATGCTTGTGAACACTATCCTCCCCCTTTTTAGAGCTGTTTTCCCTTTCGTTAAAACAACGTTTAACCGAATTTTGCGAGGAAAAATGTTACGTACGTGCATCACTTAGAAGCCAAGAGTTTCCTCCTCCATATCTTCTGCTGAAGCTATGGTAGCAATATCGATGCCCGCTATCACTATGCAAAGGTTGAAAGTGGCAATCTTCTGGAGCTTCTCTGACTTTAGCGTTTGTTACATTCGTTTGGTACAATTAGATGTTCGCCTTTACATTTTTTGAACAAGTTGTTTAAGGAAAACAAAAAAAAACCCCAAACACCACCCCCCTTCCCCCCCCCCCCAATACACACACACACACACACACACCAAACCCCAACCCAAACGAACCGCAGAGACAAGGTTGGGAGAAGTTACCGTTTCCGTAGCGTTAGAAGCGCTTTGCGTTGTTGTTGTTGGGCTCTTTGCATTATCCAGGTGGGAAAAGTGAAGCTGCCTTTCTGTTCGGGGGCACCCTCGGGTGCGCCCTCCCTCGGGTTAAGCTCCGAATTCCTGGTGGGTTTTCCTTTGGCTTCCCTCCTTTATGTGTACGCTTGCTACTTTACCATAGCTCACGAACCGGGGGCATGTTGGCGCTGTTCTGCTTTGTACGCAGTTTGAAATTGCTGTTACTTGTTATAGGATTTGCCGAGTCAAAATATTTGAGTTTGACTGTCTTGGGTATACACTTAACTGTCCTTTTTTTCTTCTTTTTATTTTTCTCTCTTTTTTTTTTTTTTTCCCTTTTTTTTCCTTTGAACATACACTTTGAAGATGTAATGTTGTGTACTCTTGGGGCTGTGCTCACGGAAAAGACGTTGTATTTAAAGCTTAATACACAAATCAGAGCTCACCTGCGTGCACTATATGAGCACGAGTAATATGAGTTGCCGCTTTGTGTTACGATAAGTGAAGAGCGGGGAAGAATACGGTCAATGAGATAAGCCCTCTGAATTGTGTTGAGGTTCTTTTGTTGTTCCTGTTTTGTTTAAAAAGGGACCTTTACGAATTGGATTTAAAAAGAGAAAATAAACATATTACATTGTATCTGAATATTTTGTTTAGACATTATTATTGGTGGGAGTGTTATTACATTAACTATATTGGGAATTTTAGCACATCTTTAATAGTTCTTAAATCACGTTTTTCCATTTAACTTTCTCAGCGCGACTGTGGAATGTCTGGATTCTGTCAGGATATGGAAGCAAATGGGGACAGCCCCGTCAGTTGTCCTTGACTGAACTGCAGAAACACGTACCGTGAATGAAGGTCGTGTCCGTCCTGGGCTCCAAAAACAGGTTAAAATACCAACTGCCCAATTTCCATGAACATTTTTGCCTCCTTTGAACATTTCTAGGCTTTTAAAAGGCTAAGTTCTGCGGAGGAGTCTGTTTTAAGTAGACTCCACATGCTTCACAATCTACATACAAGACACTCGGGGAGTAGCGCTGGTTGGAAAACTGGCCGGTCCTTTAGCAAACAGCCAGACCAGCAAAACTCCTCTGCGCCTTCCAGAGACAAACATGGCTGAACCTCGCCTCGAGACAGGCTGTGCCTGGGAGGCGCTGTGGCCTCTTGCTTGAACAGCTGCAGCCGGCCCGGGGGCGTTACCACTTGCTGATGCACTGCCTGGAGGCACGTGTGCCGTTGCCATCACACTAACATGAAATACTAGCTTATGATTCTTTGGCATTTGGTTTGGGGATCTTTTTAGCGCATGTGCTTGGCTTGTGCTGCTTCACACAAATCGAAGCAAGGCGCAAGACAAGCGCTGCCATCTTAACGCCCGTGGCTTTGAGCTGGTTCCTAACGAGCTGGCTCTTGGGTAGCAGCTGAGTCTGCATGTGTCTGTGCCGGTGGTAAAATCTGCAGCTCAAAACACTTTGGGAGGCAAATCCAAAGAGAGGACTCGCTGCTTCATTTTATAAAGCACTTCTACGCACATCGTTCAGCCACGTGCTAACAAAGAGATGGGTTTCGAGGTCTCTATCACTTGTAAGGCCCCATGGAAGCTTATTTATAATTATTAAATTTTAATAAATGCAGAACACCAGTGAAGGCCAAACGACATGAACACACTGCATGGGTTTGCTGGGTAGCTTCCTTTATGGCTAACGTGAAAGATGGAAGCCTCTAGCAGTGTGTCCCTCAGCCAAGAGCTGAGGTGAGTAATTTTCAAAGCATCAGATAATTACAAGAGCTCTAAAACTGTCTTTTTTTACATGCGCCTTCTGAGACAAGGCGTGTACTTAAGGCAAAGGCTGCCTGAAGTCACGTTTTCGAGTTCTTCCATAAATAGAACCATAGAATATCCAGAGTTGGAAGGGACCCTGTGGTGGTTTGGCCCCAGCTGGAGGCCAGATGCCCACCAAAGTTGCCCTATCACTCCCCTTTTCAGCTGGACAGGGAAGCACATATCTATCAAGAGGCTTAGGAGTTGAGATAAGGACAGGCAGAGATCATTCTGCAATCAGTGTCACGGGCAAAACAGACTCAGCACAGAATAAAGGAAAGAAACTCTCTAATTCATTACCCTGCACTGCACACCCAGTGACACCAGAGTCGGGTAATGAGAAGTGGGACCAGATCTTAAAGCACCTCCCCCCACACCTCCTTCTTAACAGACTTCACTTTAGTCATGATTTTGCTCCCTTCTTCCCCCCATCGTGGTGCAGGGAGGAGCAGGGACTGGGGGAATGGGGGTTTCGGTCAGTTCCTCAGGAGTTGTTTTTCTTCTTGTCCAGAGAGGGGCATTCCTCACACCCTTCTCCTGCTCCAGCATGGGGTCCCACCCATGGGAGACAATCCTTCACGAATGTCTCCAACACGAGTCCGTTCCCACAGGGCTTCAGCTCTTCACCAGTTGCCCCAGTGTGGGTCACTGCTATGGGGTGCAGCCATAAATCACAGAATGTCTCTCAGTCTCTCAGGCCCAGACTGCTCCAGCCTGGTCCTCCACGGGGTCACAAGAAAAGAAAAGAAGTCTGCTTGGATGTCTACAACCTGGGGATGTACTCTAGGTCCCTGCCAAAATGGTAGGCCCTCACCTCAGAGGTAAACCCAGCGTTCCTACAGTGAGCATCTCCCCCGAGATGCCTGGCACATCCACCCAGATGGAAGTGGTCAGGAAGGAGACTTGGGTACAGGTGGTAGGTTGTGGCAAGTGCCCAGCCCCTTCTCCTGGTGACAAGGTAAGTACCTGCACAAGGTGTGCATCAGTGGGTGAGCTGTTACACCAGGTGGCCAAGTTGCAGGAAACAGTGACAAGGTTGCACAGTATTAAATGGGCTGAGATGGGATCTATGGGTGGTTTTGTAACCAAGTACTTGTGGTGGGCACTGCTGAGAATGAGGCAGTTTGGACCCTGGTGACCCACAAAAGCAGAACTCTGCTTCAGTCTCCACCCTCCAGCTTCACAACCAGAACCAGGTATGAAGCTGTAACAGCTGCAGATGCCCACGAGCAAGGCCTGCAAGGACGAACTGTGGATGCCGTAAAGGAAACAAGGGGTGTTTGTAGCGGGTGACTCTCTGCTAAGGGGCACTCAGGAGCCCGTCTGCCAACCTGACAGGGAGTCATGAGAGGCACGCTGCCTTCTGGAGGTCTGAGACCTTGCCAAGAGAGTGGCACGACTTGCGAAGAGCACGGACGACTATCCACTGCTACTATTTCATGCAGGCAGGATTGACAGCTCAAGCTGGAACCTGGGCAGAATCAAGGAAGATTATAAAGCCCTAGAGGTGTGAGTGAAAAATATTGGTGCCCAAGTCATCCATTCTAACGGTCAGAGGAAAGGAGCAGCCAGAAATAGATGTACAATGTATATCAACTTCTGGCTACATGGCTGGTGCTGTCGCAAGGGTTTTGGTTTTTATGACAATGGGACATTGATAACTATGACCTGCTAGGGAGGGATGGGATCCACCTGTCTAGAAGAGACAAGGTAATCTTTAGCATCAGGCTTGCCAACTTAGTGAAGTGCGCTTTAAACTGAAGGACTTGGTAGAAGGGTCCAAAGTGGCAGTGCTCGTGCCATTGTATCCAGCTGTGGAATAAGCCAGGCCAACCAGAGTGATGACAAATGTTCCTTAGTTGGCACCCAAGATGAGAACCGTAAGGTCAAACACCTCAAGGGTCTGTATGGCTATGGTGGATCCTCTCACACCACTCCAAGGAGACCTCCATGCTCAGTTAGCTCTCTGAAATGGCTGTACACCGAAGCACACATCAACGGGAATGAACAAAAAGAATTAGGCAAGTATAGGGTCCAGAACCTAGGGAGGAATAACCCCAAGCACCAGTACAGGTTAGGGATTGACCTGCTGGGAAGCAGCGCTGTGAAGGAGCTGGGAGTCGGGGTGGACAACAAGCTCTCCATGAGCCAGCAGTGTGCCCTCATGGCCAAGAAGTCCAGTGTTATCCTGGGGTCCATTAACAAGAGCATGGCCAGGAGATTGAGGGAGGTTGTTCTGCTCCCCCTCTGCTCTGGCCTCATGAGGCCACATCTGAAGTTGTGTCCAGCTCTGGGCTCCCCAGTTCAAGAAAGACAGGGAGCTACTGGAGAGAGTCCAGTGGAGGGCTACAGAGGTGATGATGGGACTGGAGCATCTCTTGTATGAGGAAAGGCTGAGAGACCTGGGGCTGTTCAGCCTGGAGAAGACAAGACTGAGAGGGGATCTCATTAATACATGTAAGTTTCTAAAGGCTGGATGTCTAGAGGATGGGGCCAGACTCTTCACAGTGGATCCCAGCCACAGGACAAGGGGCAATGGGCACAAACCAGAACACAGCAAGTTCTGTCTCAGTATGAGGAAAAGCTTCTTCGCTCTGAGGGTGACAGAGCCCTGGGACAGGCTGCCCAGAGAGGTTGTGGAGTCTCCTTCTCTGGAGACATTCAAAACCCATCTGGACACTGTCCTGTGCAGCCTACTCTAGGTGACCCTGCCGTAGCAGGGGGTTGGACTGGGTGATCTCCAGAGGTCCCTTCCAGCGCCATTCTGTGAATCTGTGAAAAACTCTGCAGACACCATTAAGTTTGTGGTTGCTACAGGAAAGCACACGTGTCTCTGGTGAGACCAAGCTAGCACCAACAAACAACACTTGACCTTTCGGTAACATCAAGAGCAGAGCTCTATTAATACACAGTACTTCCTCTGCAGTAAGATGGCATCCTGCCTTTGCAGGAAGAGAAACTCAGACAAACTGACTTTAACTTGCAATTCTAGCCTGGCAAGAAGAAACATAATGAATACTGTACAGCTTGGTATCGCAGTCAGTGTTAGGTGTTTGGTTATTTTCCTTGAGGAGCACCGCTCAAATTAGGGCTGGAGCCCTGGGACTTGTCTTCAGCGACCAACATGAATGTCTCCTGCTTGCACTTCAGTCAGCGGAGGCTCATTCCTCCTGGTCTGGAAGCTGTGGTCAGGTCCTGTGCGTGCAGCTGAGTCACAAAGCAAAAGAGAAGCTGCTTGTTAAAACTTGTGCTTTTTGGAGGGAGAGGGGATGCCTAACTTTTTATTCTCATGCCATGGGTAACACTCATGATGCTTTTTGGGGGGTGCTGCAGAGAAAATGCAACTTTGAGTGTGGCACAGCTCTTCATTTGGATGCATGCTCCAAGCACACGGTACTGTCATGAACGAGTGTAGTGGGTTGTATTTTTCTAAACATTACAGGCAGATATGGTTTTAAAAAGAAGCCATCTGCCTTAAAACAAGAGTTCCTTTGATCCTTGCCTGCAAACAGCCAGTCACCACTCCGAGACAGGAAGCTCTGGGAACGGAAAGAGAGGTGTGAAATCTCTGGGAGTCATTAAGTGATGCAGCAGAGAAGCAGTTGCTGGTTGCCAGGAGTAGTAAACCCTGCTTACACAAGACTTATTTATCTCTTTATTTATTTCCTCAGTTCAACTGGATCTTTAGGATTCCCTGCCCTGTGGATTCATTGCTGCAGCTCTCCGTGATGCCCGGCGTGAGAAGCTTCCCCTCCCCTTCCTCTCTTTCTATCCCTCTAGGAAACCCACAACGCTGCTTCATCCCCCACCTCACCTGCCCCCAAACCAAGGCACCCAGGGCTTCCTCCCTGGAGCAGCGAGAAATTAATTTTAGCTGTACTTTACATGGAGCCATACCTGAGAGGTACAGCCAAAACCCAAGAATGGTCACTTACTAGAGTGCCAGAGAAGGTGGGTTTTTTCGTCACAAAGACCCCTAGAAAGCACAGTTTAAAGGAATTTCACCAGGGTAATAACCACCCTGAAGAAAATCTATCAGAACTTGTGGGTGTCAGTAGGAAGCTGCAGCGCGGGTCACATCCAGCGGCACCAGCAAGGGAGGAGGGGCCCAGCTGCCCAGCCCTCTGCTGCTAATGCCCCATGTGCCCAAGAGGCCAAGGGCTCAAAAGGATGTACTGCCCCAGCTCTGCCGACAGGGATCAGCACGGCGGACTGTACTCTGATGGCCAAAGAGTGCTTTGGTTTTGGTTTTCCTATCTCCTTTTCTTTCCTTTTCTTTCCTTTTCTTTTCTTTTCTTTTCTTTTTTTCTTTTCTTTTCTTTTCTTTTCTTTTCTTTTCTTTTCTTTTCTTTTCTTTTCTTTTCTTTTCTTTTCTTTTCTTTTCTTTTCTTTTCTTTTCTTTTCTTTTCTTTTCTTTTCTTTTCTTTTCTTTTCTTTTCTTTTCTTTTCTTTTCTTTTCTTTTCTTTTCTTTTCTTTTCTTTTCTTCTTTTCTTTTCTTTCTTTTCTTTTCTTTTCTTTTCTTTTCTTTTCTTTTCTTTTCTTTTCTTTTCTTTTCTTTTCTTTTCTTTTCTTTTCTTTTCTTTTCTTTTCTTTTCTTTTCTTTTCTTTTCTTTTCTTTTCTTTTTCTTTTTTCTTTTCCTCTTTTCTTTCCTCTCCTCTCCCCTCCCCTCCCCTCCCCTCCCCTCCCCTCCTCTCCTCTCCCTCTCCTCTCCTCTCCTCTCCTCTCCTCTCCTCTCCTCTCCTCTCCTCTCCTCTCCTCTCCTCTCCTCTCCTCTCCTCTCCTCTCCTCTCCTCTCCTCTCCCTTCTCCTCTTTTCTTATTTTACTTTACTTTATTCTCACTGTCCCTAACAGGGTTGCAAGTTGGATCAAGTCCTCAACAACGCTAGGTGCGTAGCTTGAAGTCTCAGGCCATTCTATTTTGTGTTTGGCATGCTGAATAAGACCATGTGTTTTCTAAAAATCAGTACCAAAAAGGCAAACCATAAAAACCAGGAAGGTACCTAATATTAGAAGAACTAAGCAAAAAGTATATGCATGATGCCATTTAAATGGTAGTTCTCCTAACAATAAGATGTCCGACCAGAAAATCCTGTAAATTCTAGGAAGTATATATATAGCATGGCTGATAAAACACCTACAGATTTATTTATTGGACTATATTTGTAATTAATGCTTTAAATCTGCATTTTCAGCTGAGGTTCTCATATTGATAAATCATGGACATGTCTTCCGTTAGCTGACAAGTTGGACACTGTCATACTTGAAACTGTCACCATTTGCCAGATGGATTGTTTCAGTCTTGATTTTGGAGCTTCACCCTACAGATACAGGTTGGCGTCACCGACAGCAACCAAGTACAACATTTGTGTGAAGAACTTACTGTCACACAGGCAGAGGGGATCAGGTCCAGTACCAGTTCTTTCATGGTGTACATGAGCGTGGCTGTGCCCATCAATAGGGGTAATTGTCCTGTGGCCTCTGGTAGAAGGTTTTACAAGAGGCAGGGATACTCCAACCACTGTTTTGAAGCTAAAGAATCACCATCCATGCTGATATTGAAAATAAACAAGGATCCGGACGATACCTCAAACAGGCCTACTTGTGACGGCCACAGCTGCAGGGCAGGACGGGCAACCTCCATGCACATTTAGGTGTGCAGGATGCCCCACTGGAGCTTCTAACATCGCTTCAGTTACTGCGTGTAATTCTGTATACCTGCACGTACAAAACAGCTACTTCAGTGTTAAGGAGGAGTCAGCCTTTGCACTTCATGCTCAGCACATGCTCCCTGTTTCAACCTGTGGTCCTGGTTTCCCAGTCTCTTACCTGGGGCCTTGCTGAAGCCCGCTGTGGCTCCGGTCCAGCCTGTGACCTGAGGGCAGGGAGAGACGAGGGGAAGTGATGGGCATCCAGGTGCTGCCTGCTGTGATCTGCACTGGGACACCACCGGGATAGGTGGTAAGTCCAAGGAGCTCAGAAATGCTCCCGGAAGCCACTGTGCAGGATGGGTTTTGTTCTGAAAGACTAAGTTCAAACTCGAGGTCACATCTTGCACCCTTCAGTACTGGATGCAAGGAGAGGGGTTGTTGCAGAGTGACCATCGCCCCTGGTAGGCCCCCTGAGACCAGCAGCTCCTCCCAGTCCCTGATACCATGCCTTGCTTGCTGGGGAGACAATGCCTTCTGTTTCTCAAGGTGTTGAGACGCTGCTCAGATCAGCACTGCACAGCCCCCAGCCAGACATGTGCCAGCTGGAAGCTCGGTAACCAGGTTAATGTGGCACCAAGCCCAAAATAATAATCTCTATTTATGAGGTCTTTGGTGCCCTGCCTGAGGTTAAGCCTGATATGGCCCTGATAGTGTTGTGGCTTAACCCGTCCAGCACCTAAAACAACCACACAGCCTTTTGCTTGCTGCCCCCTTCCCAGTGAAATGGGGGACAGAGTCGAGAAGGTAAAAACCCCACAGGCTTTTGAGTTGAGGTAAAGACAGTTTAACAGGACAGAAAAGGAAGACTGTGGTTACTATTAATATTATTATATGCAAAACAAGTGGTGCACAGCACAACTGCTCAGCACCCAAAGCTTATGCTTAGCTAGCTCCTGAGCTGCCCCACCTCCCCATCAACCACCATTATATGCTGAGCATGATGTTATATGGTACAGAATACACTCTTTGGCCAGTTGACACAGGTCTTGGGTTTCCTTCTTGCTGAAGCAGCAAACTTGCCCAATCTAAGCACAACGTGGCCTTGAGGAACTACAAACGCTAGTTCATAATGGCCAGGAGCAGAGGTCCATGGAAGACTGACAGGTATCAGAAGCTGTCCAAACCTCCAAATGATCTGCCACCACATCTGGTGCACCTTTAAAGTCCCTGAGAGATATGCAAAATACTGTATGAACACTTGTCCAGATGCTGTGAGGAGGTCAGGATGGGAAGGTCCTCAGTGTCCTGGCAAATGTCACCCAGAGACAGCAAGGGGAAGTTGGGTCCTTCATCGCCTGGTCTGGTCCTCACACCTGGGGTGCCCTGCACTGGCATGAGAGGCATCAGGACAGGTTGGGCTTCACTTTGGGTTTCGCTTAGGTGCCCTACTGCATTTTTGTACGTGTGCTGCTCCATGTGTGTCCTGCTAGCAGTGTGAGGAGGATGCTTGGCATGTTACACAGTTGGGTACCTGCTGCTATCTGATCCTTCTTCAGGCATTGCCTTCCAGCACTGGAGCATCTTCTCTGATACTCACCATCCATACAACACTGAGGGCATGCTCACGTTAATGACCTCTTCACGGGTGGGCTGCCAGCTCATCCCAGCGAAACTCGTGAATTAAACGTTTACACGTTCTGCGTGCCTCTTGATCATCCCCAGCATCCCCCCTGGGTTCTTTGGGTGTCCTCTCTGATGATTTCATTGAATCCTCTCCCATCCACACCATGTGTCAGTTTTGCTAACACTCCTGTGGAAACACCGCTACTCCCTCCCACCGATCCACACAACAAACTGGTTCTCTCATCTCCTCATTATTCAGCTAATTTTCACTAACTTTGGTGTCTCTGGCAGTGACAATTGCAGCCTAACCTAGCTGAGCTCCATACAAACTGCTGCTGAAAGACCATTGCCCACCTATCAGTTTGACTGTATCACCCCTTTCTCTCTCTCCTCAGGCTCCTTCACTATATGATCTCAGGGGATTGGACCTGATGATCTCTCGAGGTCCCTTCCAACCCCTACAATTCTATGATATGTCCAATGCAGGCTATTTCCTATCATTTTCAAGGCCTTTCATTTATTTATTACCAGCCCCTACTAGCCATCACTCAGTACAGCTGGCACTTGCTGACTCTGCAAGGGCCACCCTGCCAGCTCCTTCATCGGCCTACTGAATTTTTAAACAACTTCATGCTTTCCCTGTGCAAGCTCCCATGCTTGGGGAAACACCCCTTTCATGCATACTAAGCTGCTTCACTGTTCTCCTTCAGATGCTCCTTTGAATAACTCCCTTAAAAACTTAAGTAAACCACCTTTCCCTAATTTTTGGGCCACTGATAGGTTGATATTAAAACCTATTGTGTTGGCCATCATGGTTTCTCTGATTTCTTGTACTGCCTGCCTGTATCCATCAAGCATCTCTTCTCCTGGATGCAGTTCACATACACTTTGAGACAAAGACTGTTTTCTTTCTGTTGTGTGTTTAGGTAGTTGGCTCAGTGACATTCCAGTCTATCAGCAGGGCTTCCAGGAATGACAGCAACAATGACAACAGTGGCAGCACCACTAATAAATTAAGAGTATAATCTAGGAGTTATGTATTCTATGGTACAATGGGACCAAAACCCACAGCACGCAGCAGCAGCACTGAAATGCAGTGTTTTTTCCCTCCTCTTCTACATGTTCTCCAGAGAAATGTATTTACTAATATCAATTAATATGAATGTTGTGGATTGTCCCCCATTGTGATTATTTGCAAGAAAAGGTTGCTTTACTATACACTCCAGAACAGCCTTCCTCCACATCCTACTCCTGTAGCATGTCCCTTCTTTACCTTATTTCATCTTCAGCCCCTCCCTCACCCCCCTTCCAGCTTCCCAGTCAACACAAATGTGTAGGTTCCCCATCCACCATTACACTAGTTCTTGTCTGCAGCCAGGAGTCCAGCTCTGCTCTCACCCTCCTCTAGACTCTGTTCTGCCACAGACCATGGGCAGCACCCTGAAAGCGAAGGTGAAGAGGCACCAGCAAAGACAGAGAGAGAATTTCCAAACTGGCTATTCCAAATTTATTGGAAAAAGAAACCAAACCAAGGAAAACCAATATTCAGGAAATAAACCCCAAATTGTGCAGCTATGGAGGGCTCAACAGAGCCAGGGGCTGCCAGAGTCAGGGGCTGCCAGAGTGGGGTGTTTTTTTGTAGCAGATCAGGAGTGAGCTCCAGTCACTCCTGTAATTTCCCTGAGGCTGTCAGGGAGCTGTGCTGGCACAGCGAAATCAAAGCACCTCCTCAAATGGGGAGGGGAGTAAATTGGGAGAGGGGCATGAGAACAGATGTTTGACGCAGAAGAGAAATGGTAAGGGACAAAGCAAAGTGGGGAAGGTGTTTAATGAGGCCCCCAGCAAACCCTTTGCTTGAGCATAAAGGCTTCACTCCCACGCTAGGCCTTGCCGGCTCCAAGTGGCAAGGGGTGGGTTTTGGTGTTCTTGGGAATCTTTGAAAGGTTTTAATCCTCATAGATTATGAGAAGGGGAGCTCAGCGTGTGCCCTGTGCCCCATTCAGAACAGGGAGAGTTTTTGTCTTGCAGAACGACTCATGCTGAGCGTGAATCGGTCTCTGGTTGAACCTACACTTCCACCCAGCACATCAGCTCCAGTGCCCTCTGGAGAACCTTCTCCCTGAGACTGCTCCGTACCATGACACAGAACAGCCCCGTGCTAAGGAGTGAGCTTTGACTGGCACAGGGGACTACAGAGTGCTTTTTCTAAGTAGTAATTTGCTATGCTCTAGAGCACATGGACTATGGGAACACCATTTGGATGTTAGGAAAACAGGCCTTGGTAAGGAACAAAATGACATCGTATCAGCGAAGAGACAGACCAAGACCTGAGCCAGATCCTGGAGCAGAGCTATAGAACGAAGGAGCTGCCAAGGGAACTGCAACTACAGTGAAAAGGGGAGAGGAGAAAAGCAAAAGGCATAACCTTTTCCAATACAGACTCAATAAACAAAAGTGGTGGGTGTCAGTTGGCGTGCACATAAAAGCTGAATCCAGAGAGAATTGAACCACACTTAGCTGAGGAGACAGAAGAAAGAAATGTGCTCTCTATTTTAACATCCAAAATGAGAGCAAGTGTGAATGGCTATTTCACACAGCCATGAGGAATCGGTGATGGCTCTCCATCACAGGTGATGAGGTCAATCGGCCCCATGCCATGCGAGAGGAAAGAGCATGCTTAGCAATCTGACAGGGGCTTGGGGCTGGGCACAAATGACAATCACGCCGCAGCACCTTAGGCCCTGGTACAAGCTGAGGAGATCAGATCATACCAGCTCAGGACACCTGGCCAAGGAAGTCTCTTTCACCTTTATAACCCCTATACGGCTCTCATGAAAGGCTGAATCATTTTTTCTCACCATCGTGATTAAATGAGCAAAGGCAGAAGAAAGCTCCTTGGGGATCTCTGTGGATTACTGGCTGTCTTACCCATGCACTGACAGGTGGCTGTAGTAAAGTATCAGAGAAATATTTCTGTCTGTTCAGCCAGCTACTAACTCAGCTGGTTGAATTTATACATCTGCCAGAGTCCAGCCATCTATCTCCTTGCTGTGTTAAGTGAGGGCCTTGCATCACCTCGCTGCCTGAACCCCTTATTGTTATGTGGGCAGTTTGGATCAGTCCCATCATAATGAATTTACGTGCATTTTTCCCCATGTTTTGCTTTTTGAATATGTACTGCTGCTCATGTGGAAGGATCACCGATCACTGAACATCTCAAGTTGGAAGGGACCCATAAGGATCATCAAGGCCAACTCCCTGCTCCTCACGGGACCATAACTGTACAGTACCCAAACAGTCATCCCAGTGCTGTGTTCATTTGAGGAGAGACAGAGCACACACACTGGCACATTGTTTTGCCCTCCCATCTTTTGTGATACACCTCTGATGGGTCCTAGAACAACCAGAGGCTGTACAGACTGTCCCAGCCTCAACCCTGACCTCCAGTTCCTTCAGCCCTCACCTGCATCTACAACCTGATCCTCCTGCATTTGTTCTAATACTCCACAAAGACAGAGGGAGATCAACATCAGCCCACAACGGCTAAAGCCTTCATAGGGTTTCACTATCATGTCAGCTGTTGCTGCCAATTACACCACATGTATTGGTACCAAAGTAAGGCTGGAGCTCTGATATTCAGCGCTTCCATCACTGCTGCAGCTGGGTCATGGCAGCCGCTGGAACCAACAGCGATGGCCCAACCAGAAGTCCATTTGTGTAACGCTTCCCTGTTATTTGGTCTGCATACCTCTTACTATACCCATGAAGATATTTTAGTCAACTCAGAGGTAATGGAGACAAAACCCACCTTCTAAACCCTCAACACCAAGATAGAGCCCGGGATGTATTTCTGCTACCTGATGTATACATTTGTTGGAGAGAAAGTTGGATACAAACAGAAGCCTCAAAAGAAATTAAATTACTTGAGAGGGTACTGTAATTGAAAAGAAGAGAAATGTATGTTCTTGAAACAAATTTATTTACTACCACGGGAGAACTGTAATTGAAAAGAAGAGAAACTTGTAGAGCGGAGCATTTGGAATTGACTTGAGAGGGAGAGAAAGTACGGAGCTCTTGCACTCTGAAATGAATTTCTTGCTTGATTTGTAGTACCAAACTTTGGAAACATCTATATCAATTAACTTGGAAGTGTAATGCTTTGCCCTAGGGACTCAGGCATTTCCGTGTAGGGATAGAAAAATAAGATGCTTTAAGCTTGTTCCTCAGCTCTTACACAAAGTAGAACATGGCATTGACTAAGATATAACCCATGGCAGCCCTAGGTCTAGATTGCAGGTGAGAAGTCACCAAGGTTTTCTTCTCTGCAAGTGAAAGCCCAGTTGTGCCTGAAATCTACCTGGGGGTAAACCTGGTTATTCATCATCCTGAAAGGGCTCATGAAGACCTACCTCAGAGACTGCCCTTACATGAGCAACCAACACTGGTGGCCAGCATCTGGATAGTACCTGGCAGAGGAGATGGTTTGTCCTTCTCCTACAAGAAGAAGATAAAGAGAGAGGTGTCACTGAGCACCACAGGGGCTTCTCTACCATTGAGAACTGGGGATGCCTCTCACACCTTTCCCAACATGCAGTCCAAATGGTGACTGCTCTGCATCAGAAGGTGTGCTTAGCTTGCCCTGGAGCCACCAGTCTGCTCCTGGCACTGTGTGTGGAACTTCATGAAGTAGGACTTCAAAATGACTGTCAGCTCTTTCACTGTAGTTGCCACTTGCAGCCTATTTTGGGAATTCACTCACCCCGAAACATGGCTGTAGGCTGAAAACAGGTGAAAAATGGCTGTTGTCAGATCTGTACTTGCTGCCCTTACAGATCCAGTAGCTCAGGTCACTCTGGAAAATGCCTGTGCCAGGTCTTCTCAGTTGCAAACCTTACAAACTCACCCTAGGAGCGTAGGCCTGAGCTTCTTTGGGTTTTTTTCTGCCTCACACATCACCAAGTGCAATAAGGGCTGTGCAGGTCACTGAAGATTTTCATTGACACCTCTGCAGCCACAGGGCAGGTGTGATTGATTGCCCGTGTAATAGGAACTCGCGAGAGGAACCAGCTGAGGATGCAGAAGACAGAGTGGATGCCTTAAACTACTTTCTCTTTCCTTGCAATAGCTCTGTAGGGTAGCTGTGAACCAAGTGCTGCTACAGTTTCATTTGCTCAAAATGCTCAGGTCACTCTTAGGCTTCAGGGCTTGTTCTCATAGAACTGTGTTCCAAACCCTCCCCCCCCCCATTTTTTTTACTGTCCACTTTTATTTCTTAGTAAGAACACAGGGAGAAAAACAAAACAAAACAAACTAACAGAGGCACTGAGCCTGATTCAGGGACCCTCATCCAGTATCATATTTTCTCTGTATTGGGTTTGCATGGCAAGGTCTGGGGTGGGGGTGAGGCTGCAAAGGTAGCTTCTGTGAAAAGCTTCTAGAAGCTTCCTCCATGCCAATGCCAGCTGGCTCCAAGATGGCCGAAGCCAAGCCCATCAGTGATGGTGGTATCACCTTGGAGATAATGTATTTAAGAAGGGGGTGCAAAGGGCACCAGGAGCAACTGCAGCCAGAGAGAGGAGCAAGAAGATGTGAGAGAAACAATTTTGCAGACACGAAGTCAGTGAAAAAGGAGGGGGAAGTTTTGCTCTAGGTGCTGGAGCTGAGATTCCCCTGTGGCCCATGGAGAAGACCATGGTGAAGCAGGTTGTCCCCCTGCAGCTCATGGAAGATGATGGGGAGCAGAGATTCCCCTGCAGCCCACGAAGGACTGCATGATGGAGCAGGTGAAAGCACCTGAAAGAGGCTGTGCCCCTGTGGGAAGCCTGTGCTAGAGCAAGCTCCCAGCAGAACCTGTGGGCTCATGGAGAGAGGAGCCAACACTGGGGCAGGTTTGCTGGCAGGACTTGTGACTCCATGCGGGGCCCGTGCTGGAGCAGACTTCCCACCGTTAGCTGGTTTCACTGGTTCCTAATTGTGGCTTCTACAACATCCTTTGCCGGTGAGCTCCACCAATTCATTGCAGGTGGTGTGAGAAAGGACCCCTTTCTGTTTGCTGTGCTCTGACTGCGTCATCTGGTGACTCCTGGTTCTGTGAGAAGCAGTGAATTAATTTTCTTAGGCAGCACAGGATTTTATAGAGCTACATTGTATTTCTCGTCAATCACCTGTTCTCCCAGCAGAGGAATCATATTCTGTTCAGTACTTTTTATGAAGCAGATCTACTCAGAGAAATCTAGTTATTCCCTGTAGCTTTCTTCCATTCCAACTATAACTTTGTGAGGTGAGATGACAGTGTATGAAAAGAGGACGCATCATAAATTTGTGGTGTGATGATGCACCCTGGTTTGTGCTCCCTTCTTTCCCTAGTAATCACCCAGACTCTCTCCCCTACTTCACACCAAGTTGATGTGCTCAAAGAGTTGCTCACAGGCACTACTAGGTCTTTCTTGTGTGGTTAGAAGAAATGGAAAGCCCATCGTTATGTGGATTTATGTCGTTAAGATTGTTCTCCCTCTATGGATGACCCCGAACATATTAACACCAACTTTCATTTCTGATTTATTTCCAGTTAAACAGTACCTTGAGATCCTTCTGCAGCTCTCAGCAGCTGGTTTCAGTTTGGCTAACTCTGAGTAATTTTGTACAACCAACAAACCCTCCCACTCCACGACAGATGCTTTTCTTCCTACATCACCTACAAGCATTTTGAATAATGGAGGTCACAACATAAAAATCTCTCAGCCTTCACCCATACTCCCCTTCCAGCTGCTTATTTATCCCTACTTTTATTCTCTACTTTTAAAGCTGCTCTTAAAATTTTCATGTGCCCTCGTTTCCTCAAAAATCTTGGATAAAGGGCCTTATCAATAAGCTTTAAAAGAACTGGCTCGATTAAATACACATTAAATTACATGTTGATTCTTTCCTGCATGTCCTGTTCATCCATGCGACCCCTACTTCTGTCTCTCGTTAGCCTGACAACCAGACTGTCACCCAGAAAGTCAAGCTTATCACTTTGTTGTCTCTGGACTGGACATTTTTAAGAGGTCCCACATCATCCAACTGTCCCCAGAGGGATCTGGAAAGTCCTCAACTTTCCCTGCCTGAGCCCCAGCTATCAGTTTGGTCTAGATTTTCTTCTACTGACACGTTAATCTGAGACAGATCCATGGGCTTGTCCTCTGCAGAGGAAGGGTTTGAACTCCCCCAAGGGCCTCTGCCCTCTAATTCTGAGGAATTTTTGAGGCCTGTCATGCTGTGGGTTTAGTCTGCCAGAACTTATCCCTTTTTTGCATCACCCTCATTGGGAGATGTCTTACATTTTCTGATGGAATGTGTTTATTTACTTGACTTCTAGTAGTGCTCTTTACTGTTTAAAAACATGGACGTGTGGTTGTTTTGGAATCTTTTTAGAGTCTCTTAAAATAGGTATTTCCTTCCATCCTCTGGTGCAGTGTCCCCAAGGCATCTCAGTCCCACTCGGTACTTGTGGCTGTACCTTTCAACAAACTTTCTCACTTCTACTTTATTTGTCTCCTTGAAATTAAACATTGTTGTCAGGGACTTTTCTTTTTTTTTTTTTGTACCTTTCAATTCCTCCAATGATGTTTAAATTGAGTATGATCCAGGCCTAACGTACCATTCAGGATTAGACTGAGAATTTTAAGTTTTGTGGTGACTTGCTGTTGTCTAACAATTGCCCCTCTGCACCATGCTTCATCGTAATGGTTCCCTTTTCTGCATGGGGAACAATGAAATACATGGTGTTTTCTATCCTCTCAGTCTCTCTAATCTCCTTCAGCTTTTCCAAGTCCCTGTCACCATCTTGGCCAGATGGCTGCTGGCAAAGCCTTTGCACTGCAGCTTCACTATCATCCATAGGATTCCCTGCTGACAGCTGAGACACCCTCACCTGGCTTCACCCAGGGATATTTCCCAAAATTTCCATCATTCTTCCCCAGATGGAGCTGAGTAGTTCCTAAATACTTTGTACCTTGAAAAACCAACCCCTTCCTCCCACCATCCGAGCTGCCTGCCATGTCCGCTGGGGTGATGCCAGCTCTGCACTCTTCCTTTCCCCTTTAGCCCCTATTTCTTAAAGCCCTGCTGACTATTGTAATGGTCCTTGGCCCATTTTCTTCCCTGAATTTTGCCAGCTCCTGTCCTTTCTTCTCCCCGTTCCCTCTCTGAGATATAGCATTTTTAATATCTTCATACCCTGACTCCACACCACTGTAGCATCTGCACTTTTCCCTGCCTCTCAGCATTCCACCTGGCCTTTTGATTAACTTGCTGCTTCCACTGTGGCTTCAGGGGAACAGTTTTTTTGATGGGGCAGCCTGAACAGCTAATGCTGACATGAAAGCCATGGCAGCTGCTTTGCCATTACATATCAGCAGTGATAACTTTGAACATTTCTGTGGGGCAGGCCTCTGGTGTGGAAGGTGCTCCTATTTAATACTCATCAGACCAAAGGACCGATGCTTTGGAAGTACTTTAAAGAGTAGCCATGGGTGCTTGATAGGGGTCCTGTTAGGCTTGAGTCTCCCTCTTTGACATAGCCTCTAATGAACTGTACACAAGGGCATCCAACAACTCAGGACACCGTTGCATCTGGTATGCTGGAAAGCAGCCCTGAGGAAAAGGAGTTGGGAATGCTTGTAGATGAGAAGCTGGACATGAGCCACCGATGTGCATCTGCAGCCCAGAAGGCCAGCTGCATCCTGGGCTGCATCACCAGAAGTGTGGCCAGCAGATGGAGAGGTGATTCTGCCCTTCTGCTCTGCTCTGGAGTCCTGTGTCCAGCTTTGGAGCCCTCAACACAAGAAGGACATGGACCTGTTGGAATGTGTCCAGAGGAGGGCCACAAAAATGATGAAAGGGCTGGAGCACCTCTCCTGTGAAGACAGGCTGAGAGAGTTGGGCTTGTTCAGCTTGGAGAAGAGAAGGCTTGAGGGGTCCTTATAGCAACCTTCCAGAACCTGAAAGGTGCCTATAAGAAAGGGTCTAATTTATTTTAGCTTTTTTTTTTCTTTCTTTCTTCCTTTGTTCTTTCTACACACTTGGAAAAAATAGATGCTGCTTTCCACCTGCAACCAAAGCCATTGGCTTCCTGCAGGATTGCTCCTGGACAGTACTCTAAAAATGCACTTTGTGTCTCCACGCTGCTTGAAGCAGTTCTGCCTTACGTTTCCTTACTGATGTGAAGCTTTGACTGCACTGCAACATGGGCAGAACCTCCTTGACTGAAAAGTCAATACTGCTTAAAATCTCTCTCGTGGTTAATGGGTGAGACCTGGGGGAAGAACATAAGAGCAGCACTGGCCACTGGCCTGCACTGGCCTTCAGAAGTTGGCCAGTGCAGGCCAGTGGCCAGTGCTGCTCTTATGTTCTTCTGGCCACGTCCAGTCTGCATCAGAAGTTGGCCACAATATAGATGGACACCAGTGATTAGGAAACTACATGGAATCAGCCTTTTTCAAATAATGATGGCTCTAAACAAATATTTAGTGCAAAGCTGCTCTCACAGGGATAGACAAGAAGTGGCATTACATCCATAACCTGCCTGTAATGAAAATAGATCTGGTGGAGGTGTGTCGATTGCATGCTTTTTATTGGAACATTGGAGAAATGGTTTCATATTTGAGGAGACATATCATCTGATCAGGGAGAAGATGTGGGTTTTAACTGAAAATCATCCTGATAACTCACAAAAAAAGGCTCTGAAACAGGCTGAAGCAGACAGCAGTTAGCTGCTCACCAATGCAGCCTGGAGCCATAGGATTCACAGAATCACAGAACATGTAGGGACTCCCAGAGATCGAGTCCAACCCCCCTGCCAAAGCAGGTTCCCTAGGACAGGTCACACAGTCAGACATCCAGATGGGTCTTGAATATCTCCAGAGAAGGAGACCCCACCACCCCCCTGGGCAGCCTGTCCCAGGGCTCTGTCACCCTCACTCTGAAAAAGTTCTTCCCCATGTTGGTGCAGAACTTCCTGTGCTCCAACTTGAGGCCATTGCCCCTTGTCCTGTCCCCACAGACCACTGAAAAGAGGCTGGCTGTTTCCCCCTGTGTCCCACACTTCAGGTATTTATAAATATTGATCAGATCCCCTCTCAGTCTTCTTTCCTCAAGGCTGAGCAGCCCCAGTTCACTCAGCCTTTCCTCACAGGGGAGATGCCCCAGTCCTTTAATCATCTTTGTGGCCCTTCTCTGGACTCTCTCCAGGAGATCCCTGTCCTTTTTATACCAAGGCGCCCAGAACTGGACACAATACTCCAGGTGGGGCCTGACCAGGGCAGAGTAGAGGGGGAGGATCACCTCCTGTGACCTGCTGGCCACACTCCTCCTGATGCACCCCAGGGTTATGACCCTGATGGTCACCATCCTGCTGGATAATTCCTCATCATGAGTGGAGCAGAACAGGATGGTTGAGAAAGATGAGGGAGAGGGAAAATCGGAAACACAGGGGTTGATGCCATGCCTCTGGGCTGTGAGACAGGCTTGCTAGAGTGGAAAGACCTCTCTGCTATTGGCCCAAATAACCTTGACCAGCGGTGGCCCTGACACCCTTCTGCTGTGAGACCCCAAAAGGAGCACCTGAGGGAACACTGGTGCGTTGGCTTTGAGGTAGCACCACACACTGTGAGCACAGATGTGCTGTGGGAGCTCGTACTCATGCACACGTGAGATCATCCCAGAAACAGCTGGCCTTAGCCTTCCTTCCACCTTGCTCCAGCAGTGGGGTCCGACAGATGTGTAAAAGACCTGAGACAGTGACCTGGCAGAGTGTCCGTCCCCCCCAGGAAATGTCTGTCACAACTTCACAGTGCCATCAGTCCAACAGCCTGGTCCAGGATGGGGTTAAACATGAAGAAGCACGTCACCGCTAACTGGCCTCTCCTGAAAGCCTGATTCCCTCATATATGCCCTGAGGAGTCAACATAAAGGAAGGGCCACTTGCTCTTTCATGCAGGAGGTGTATTGGACACTGAGAAAAATGGTCCGGTTCCTCCAGCTTTTCACTCAGCACACAGCGGGGAGACCAGCTCTTCATTAGGCAGGAGCTCCAAATGTTTCCAGGCCAGAGCAAATATAGCATCCTCAGCCTGAACACACCACGTACAGCTTGCTCCTGGATTTGGCTGGAACACAGCAGTGATCCAGCAAACACAGCTGTGGTCCACCACTGGTCTCACATGCACATAGCTGTGGTCCACAGCTGGTCTCACATGCCCAGTGACAGGGGGAGCACTTGAAGTATGAGGGATTTCTTGAGCTACTCTTCCCATGGATGAAGGTACCAAGAGAATGAGGAAACTGCTGTTAGCCCTGTGCCTTTCACAGTGCAGACATACCAGCCCACCCTCTCCTTTCTTTTTTTGCCTGTTGCTTCTCTTGCAGCTTTATCTAAGCTCTGCAGAACTTGACCCTAAATTCAGTACTCAATATAAGGCAGAGATCTTGCAGGTCCTTCAATTTTTATCTCTTTAGAGGGAATGATTACTGTGCAAGAGGGACAAAAATAACTTTAAATAAAAAATAGGTTTTCTTTTTTGTTTACTATCCTCAAAATATGTTAGCATTGAATTTTAAAGGTCAGGGCCAGAGCAATACAACTCACCACTTATGCCTTTGCTAGCCTATTATTGCACCAATTTCAGAAGAAGAAATCTGAAAAAAATTGCCAAGGGAGATGAAAACTGGGCTAGTGATAAAAAAACTGAAATGAAACAGTGAGGCTCACTGTGATGGTGAGTTTATTAGTTTTTCCCCTTCCTCCTAAGGCACCCTTCTCCCACAGAATCCTAACACTGATGCTCTGTGAGAGAATTCCCTGTCAGGTCAGACATCCATGCTATCACGGTTGTGTGTGGCCTCTGCAGATACCAAGGGCATCACATGAACCGAGATAGAAACGTGTCAAAAGCTGGGTATTTTAGAGTGTATAAGTGGCAAATTTTCAGGTGGCTCACAAAAAAAGGTTCCTATCATCTCTGGGAAGATAAAGCTAAAAGTGCTGTCTCAGAAGGCTCCTTCTGTATGTGTGATTTGGAAAATGCTAGCAAGTCAGCTGATGGTTGCAAATTGCTTGACTCTTGAGAGAAGGGGTAAATAGGTGAGGAAAAACTGGCAGATCAAGGACTCTCCTCTCAAGCAGCTCATGTTTTTTAAAAAGAATACTTCATCACTACTTTCCCCCACAATCAAAAGTAACAGTGTACTGAATGGCTAAGCATCAGCGCAGTATGGAGGTGCTCTACGTTTGTAGAGCAATGTGCTCTGGCACTTTGAGAGCAACCATAAAATGTCCATGTGCAAGCAGGACTATAAAGGGGACACCAGAATCCCTTCCTAAAATGCTGTTGCTTGAAATAAAGCATTACCAAGCAGGGAGAACAGTTAAAACACTGGATGAGTGGCAGGTACAGTATTTTGTAAGTGGGCTAACACTTTGCACTTGCTTAACATTTTACTTCCATCAAATAAACTTGTTTTATTTCCATTTTGCATCTTTTCTACTAAAAAAAATGATCTCATATCGAGCCAGGAGATGGTGATGTTCCTTACAGAAACAGCAAAGTGCTGAATGAGGTGCCTTGGGACAAACTAGCGGTGTGTAAGTTTCAGCATGTGCGTTGCAGGCCGCGTAGCGCAGGGCCGAGTGCTTTCATAAGTCACCTGACAACTGTAAGAGCTAGCAATATCGGGTAGTAGCCACAGGAGGAATATTTCCTCTAACAGCCTCTTTGGCAAAAACCTGCTGCTTTTCTGTGTATGGGAAGACGTTCAACACTCAGTGAAATGAGTAAGTGTCCTGGTTTCAGTCAGGATAGAGTTAACTTCATTTGTAGCAGCTGATGGAGTGCTGTATTTGGGAGTTAAAATGAAAGCAGTGCTGATAACACCCTGATGTTCTTAGTTGCAGTCAGACAGTCAAGGACTTTCTCAGCTTCTTCGTGTTTCTCTATTCATGAGAAAGGAGGGGCGAAGCCAGGACAGGTGACCCAGATGGGCCAAAGAGAGCATTCCATGCCAATTACGTCCTGCCCAGGATAACGGGGGGCTGTTGGGAAGAAGAAGAGGGGCGGTGGTGGGACACGTGCTTCTTGGGGGGACGGTCGGGTTCCGGGACAGCTCTGGGTGGTACGGCCTGAGTTGTGTCGTTTGGGGAAAAACTGCATTGGGTATCAAGAGTTTCATATTCTTTTGCTCTAAAGTCCTGTTAGCATTGTTATATTTTATTTTTCTGTTCTCTTAGTAAACTCTCCTTCTCCCAACCCACGGGCCTCTTAGTTTCTTGGTTTTGGAGTTATTTGTCCCTTCCTTTTCCCTTCCCTTGTTTTCCCCCCTTTTTCCCTCTTCCCTTGCTCTTTTACTTTAAGAAGCAGGCAGCTGCATGGATCTCGGCCCACAGCCAGAGTGAAACCACAACAGTAAGTTAAAGGCGCAGGAGGTGGGAGTCTTGATGGACATGGAGGACCTCACTGCGTAAACATGCGTGTGCGTGGCCTTCACCCACAAGGCCTGCACTCTTTCTGCTCAGGGTCTGCCTAGCAAAGAAGTCCTGGCAGCCAGCCTGCAGCTCTTGCAAACGTCTCTAATGGAGAGTGACTTGTTGGGGGGAGGTAGTGATTTCAAGAGATCATTTATTACCTCCTTGGCTCTAATCAGGTTGGTTTATACCACCAAAGAATTCGGACCATGTATACATCTGAAAAGCATTTGTAATGCCTCTGATTTGATGATGGTTTATAACCTGAATTTGCTGGCCTTGGTACCCACACTACAGGGTGTGATGTATTCAAAGCACTCTCCTCCAGCACTTTCCCTTGGTTTGGGAGATTTTTTGGTAGCTATTTCTGAAGCCCTGATAGATAGCTCAAATATCACAGCCTTGGTTTTTCCTGCCTTATGTCAGGTAGCCCTTGCACTCCAGCACTAACAAATTACTACACTGTCACGTCTGAACCGCAGCTTCACAAATATGACATATTAGACAATATCAAAACCATGGAACAACTCCTGAAGATGGATTCATGTTATGATGTTAGTGTCACGTAATTCTTTCTAGGTCAACTTTGAATGGCATTTGTGCATTTGTACTGTAGGAACGGCTGGCTAAAAATGAAGTCCTGGACTTTTAAGTGGCTTGGCACAGCCTTCTGGGCCTGAATGTCAAACCTAGCTAAATATGCCATCAGGGATCGGATTTGAGTTTTCAGTCTTCAAAGACAGGTAGTAGTATCAACATCACTTCTGTCTTTGTTTCCTGAGGAATTCTGAATGACCATGCTTTTCCAAGTGTGATATTTTACATCCTAGAAGTTTCTGCACAGGTTATGTCATCAAAAGCAGCATTCTTGTTGTTTTGGGTATTTTGAAATGTTTTTATTTTAATACCTTTGAACCTTACACTGTACTTGTTCACTGTGCACGGACCACACTGCAAAGTACAGCAGAATCCACTTAATATTGGGTTCAAACACTAACTTTGAAATCCCGCCCAATCTATCCAGACTCAGAAATCTTATTAATTCATTCTCAATTTTAAAACCTAAATACATTTGTGTATGTTATATCAGACTGTTTCTTTGGTAACATGGGGATGGATGGAATCACCTGATTTACTCTTCGGGGATCGTGAACACCTCGTATCTCCTTTCTGAATGCCGCCATTCATTTTGGGAGGCTCCGAACTAGCGGCAACTGGGAGACTAATTACGGCGGGGTGATTCTGGGCGTGTTACGTCAGTCTTAACAACGACACGCTCGATTTAAGCAGGCTTGTGTTAAAATACTTGTGTCTGTGGCAAAGGAGGCATCGAATAAAACACCCCTTCTCTCCACAACGTGGGAAGGCTTTTTCTCTTTTTCCTGTACGGCCTTCTAAACCACCTCCCCCGTTACATCAGTGCTGCAGTCGTCGGATGGTGCTGGGAAGTCAGAGGGCAGCAGGGTTGCGTGAAGAAAGGAGTAGGTGGAACGGAACGGACAGCAACAGTGCAAGCGGGTTCAGCAAGAATGGCTTTTCATGTAAGAAAGGATATGCCAGTGCCTGCATAGGTTTAGCTTGGATTAAAAATTAAACATCTGGGTCGGGCCTTCTTTTCAACGGGAACCCTGAACAGAAAGTTATTTTACTTAGAAGAATTAAAACGAACCGCACTTGAGAGACTCAGCATTAAGATAAGTACTTTTCAGAGCTGTACAACTCTGGTTACGTGTCCTTTTTGTTTGGAGAAGAGCTTTTCTTTTTGTGTGACTGTGTTTGTAATAGGAAATACCAACACCTTGCCAAAAGGCAGGGCTTGAAGTTCTCCCTCAAATTTCTGCTGTGAACATGGGCACCTGGCACATACATGCAGCACACAGCGTTTTGAAGTGTCTGCCACGCTGGGACTCTTCCCTTTGCTTTGGAGAGAGGTGGCACCTGAGAAGCATAGGGCAGAAAGCTAAGCTGAAGTCTGAGGCTGAAGCTTTATGCCCAGCTGAGCCAGCAGAGCTGCCCACAGCTGAGAAAAAGAAGCTGGTACCACCTTTCCTGCTGCTGGCCACACTGTCCCATCACCTCCCCTGAACCTTTTCAGACCCTATCCTCTGCCCATTCACCCACTGAAATGGGAAACCTACCTGCTGCTTTTGCTCAGAGAGGACCCCGATGCATGGCATACCAAGCAGAGGTGATGGTGTGAACTTTGGCCAGGGGTTAGGGCGGGAACCGTCCCCTTTTGGCAGCAACAAGCAGTTGCATTGGCACTTACCAACTTATGAAACCTTACCCCCAAGACAGCTGCAAAAGGAGGAATAGCATAAACATGAACCTGAAAAGAAGGCAAAGCAGCTTCTTTCACCTCAGCCTGACTTTTCATAAGTGAAGGGCATTTTTGAGAAGCTGGTGAGAGGAGTAGCAAGAACAGCAATAATGGCCACAGGTGCCTGAACAAGGTGCAGCATGAAGAGAAAGAGGCAGATTGAAGCCCTGTGGGTCACTCTAGTGTTGTCCCTTTTAAAAAGAAGCCATTCAGATCCAGGAATGAAGTACAGCTTTCCATATGGAAAAGGAAGCGCAACGACAACTCCTCTGGGTGACCAAGAGTGCACCAGACTGCCCAGGAGAACACCCCTGCTGCAAGGACTGCATGTGGATGCTTGGTCATCTCCTTCCCAGCTCATGGGCTGCAGACTTTTGGTACTGTGGAAGACAGCCCATGGGACATCCGTGACTGTGAGGGCAAAGGCATGTGTGGGTCTGGGGCTGGTCCCCAAACCACTCTGCAGGAAGTTACGTTGCCCATGTGTAACACCTGCCACACTGTCATGGAAACTTTAGTTTTGTTTTTCAGGAGAATAGCACACCAGGGCTTTCTATTAAAAGCAGCTTTTGACAGCCTGCTTCCCCTCAGAAAAAGGAGAACATCTTTACAGATCCTTTTCCCAAACAAGTTAAGCAGCTGGAAAAGCTTTGATTCAAGGTGACAGCTTGTTTTTTGCTTAGAGCCTATGTGCAGGGTGCAACTGCATGGATTTCACCCAGGACTCAGGGTCTGGTTGGTGACAAGGTTACAGTTAAGTTAAGAGACAAAACCTTGGTCAGATTAAGATATCACTTAGGGCCCAAGGGATGCTGGCGGTAGCTTTACTCCTAGTCCTTTATTCGCTCTGGCCCCCTGGTATTTCTTCAGTTCATATTGATCCATTTAAGATGCATAAAGCAAATAACTGTATTTAACAGCCCTAGTTGTGAACAATCAAAGAGCTCTTAAAAATCTCAGAATGTGCATCCACAATGCCTACCCCCAGGCAGGAATCCCATTAATGATTTAAGATGTCTGTACACACAGTTGAACAGTGATGGTAATTCTCAGCTGCAAGGGATCAATCTAACAGCATATTCCAGTTCTCTGTATACTGTGGAAACAGCGCTTCTCTGGGCAAATGCCACCTTTGTATACAGTGAGCTCTGAAAAACTGAAGCCATTATTCTCTATGGTTCATTTCTAAAGCTTTCCTGAATCCCAGGAAAAGCCCTCCTAATGTGTCCCACAACTTGCACAAGTATCGCTTGTCTGTGCGTGGCCATCAAGCTGCTGCTGCCTTACCCTTTAAGTTCAATGCTTCTCAAGTGTCCAAAGCCTCGGAAGTACAGGGCACAGGCTTCAGCCTGCGGTCCTGAAAAGCCAGATCCACCCACAGCTGGATCATCTGCTGGGTCTGACCCAGAGCACAGTTACACATCATCCGTCAAAGGTGCAGACAACATACTGTTTCTACAAGAAAACGTCTTTTGGAAGGATGTCTGGCCTTGGGGCTGGTTGCATGGTGGGATCTGAGGGGACAAATCTGCATATGGTCATGCCTGTGTGGTCAGCACCTCCACAGGACAGGCCTCCACTGGAAGCATGGCGCTGCCTCTTTGCTGCTGCCCACCTGTGCTCTGGGGCTTGGGTCTTGGCAAGCCTCTCGGGTGGGCAGCAGCCACAGCAGGACAAGTCACTCGACAAGGATCTGCCAATGGCTGGTTTTGGGCAATGGCACGCACAGGGAGAAGCTCTAAAAGGCCCTTTATAAAGCCACAGCTGTGCTGGATGTGCAGAGGCTGTAGGTAATGCGTGCCAGCCTGGTAACCCTCATGGGGACAGCTGGTTAAGTAGGTATGGAAAATGCTCCATCGAGCCAAGGGTGTAAACCTCTGCAGAAAAGTATTTTCAGGAAGGGCAACAGTCGTGAAATCAAGTAAGGAAAATATGAGTGCAAATAAATCCCACAAGAAAGTAACAGCTGTAAAAACACCCAGCTTGGGCAGTGCCCCTGGGCCAGCCCAGCAGGCAGAGCAGGCTGTGCTGCCACAGGGTACCAGTGGCAGCTCGCTCTCCTGCTGCAGAGCAAAACGGGGCACCGCTTTGCCCAGAGGCTCTTAAAAATCTCCGTTGGTGTGTCTTCCCAGCAGGTGGGCAGCACAGCCCTTGAGGTGTGGCAAATAAAATGGTCTAGCTTCACCCCTGGAAGGAGTACATCATGGGCTAAGACTCAGTCTAAGGTTTTGGCTGCCAGCCCCTGGCTGGACAAAGGTACCTATCCCTTCCTTCATCCTCCTTCACATACTGCTGGATGTTTTCCACACTAGCTGTCCCTACCAGTGGCCTGAGAGCTATGGAAATTTTACCAGGTGTGGTTGGCACTGTAACAACAAAAAACAGCCTGACAGACAAGGCTAATGGTGGGTGTGTGTGTGTGTGTGGGAAATCCATTTTTACTGGTTTTCTCTGAATTCAGTTTCCTTCAACAAAGATTATTGCAACTAATTAGGGAGAGCACGCTAACAATGCTCACATTTGGAACTGTGATTTCTCAACGGAAGAGGATATTTAATAGGATGCAATCAGAGAGCTGCAGACAAAGAGAAAATGAGGCCAGTCCAAACCAGTAGGTTTGCATCAGAGAATACCTGAATAGATGAGGTAATTTATTTTGTTGAACCTAGGAAGTTAGCAAGTGTCACACAGTGCTACAGTCTGCATTTCCAGCATTTGATCTATCCTTGAGGATTTCATTCCCCTCCTTCCGCCAGACTTTTCATTGCTCGTGAGGCACAGATGTGTGACTGACTCAAACCCTTCCAACAAGCAGAGTCTCTTCAGCTGATGCTGAAATGCATGAAATGTGCCCCTTCTCCTACCAAAGTGATGGTGGGAGTCTGTTGGCTGGAGTCTCTGTGTAAGCTGTGACTCTGGGAGTCAGATGCTGTCCTGCTGTCGGGGCTCAGGGCCATGTCCTTGTGGCCGTGAGCCAGCAAAGTAGCTTTGGATGAGAGTGGAGGCTCGTGCTGTGGCTGCTGGCAGGTGTGATCCCAGCTAGCAGAGGCACAGCTCTGGCCTGACTGGCCTATGAAATGACATCCCCAAGCTCGTAACTGCTCTTGGGAACGGAGGTCTCCAGGCAAAGGTCTTTTTTTACATCACTCTGCCATATGAGAACTGGGAAGCAGATTAAAACATGTTACTTTGAACTGACGGAACCTTTTTCTTGCCTACTGTTGGCAGGGTCCCCAAGGCAGTCAGAGACATGAATCACCTTGCCGTGGAAGCAGGAATCAGTCTCAGTTGTGCCTCTACAGTGAGAGCAAACAGCGGGACCACCTCTAGTAGTCGCTCTTTGCCGTCACGGTTGTACACCTGCCCATGTGCTGCTAATGCAGAAAGCAGGGGATAGAAAACAATGCCACTGATTAAAAATAACACTTGGGGAAGTCCCTCAGGCCATGAATTCTGCACAGCAGAAATCAGGGAATTTCATCCAGCAGTTCCTGCTTCACCCTCTCCCTGCACCGAAATTACAAGCAGCTTTGAAGCTGCACACTTGGCTCCGAGCACCCTTCTTGGCCAGTGACTCTCCTCCTCCTCTGGGCTGAAGGAGCAAAAGCATAAACAGGCATATGAGAAAACTATTGCCTTGGCAGTAACCTCTCCATCACCGAGCTAGTGGGAAGGAATCGCTTACAGAAAAGGAACCTGTAGTTAGGGATAACGGTTACCAGTAAAAGCTTCAGGCCCTGTCACTAGAGCTGTACGTTATCCATGGAATTTACAGAATTTGTTTTAATTTAGCAACTTCCCCAAGAATATGAATGAAGCAAATAAAAGGCTCCAGAGGAGGACTAATGACAGCAAAGCATCTGAGTAGGGACCAGCAGCTGGAGCTTGACGCAAGATCATAAGTAAGTGAGCCAAATGATGTGTGGATTCTCCCACGTGCCTCATGCCGCAGCGTTGTTGCTGCTCACGGGAGAGCTCAGCTCCACTGCATGAGGAGGACAGGAGATAGCTGCCTGTACCAGGCAAGCTGGGCAGTGTATGTGAAGAAAACTGGGGAGAAGGCAGCATCACTCCCCAGGGCTGCTGGCCAGCCCTTCACACAAGTGTCCTGCTTGCCTGTCAGTCTTTTAAATTGAAAAAATATGTATCTATTTTAGCCAAAGCTCAAGATAAAGGGACAAAGTAACAATACTGCTGTTTAAATATATGTTGGCTGCTGAAATATAAGCCACTGCCCTCTCTGCCCTCCTCTGAAAGTGCTATAAGTTCCCGGCTTGCTCCATCCATGGCCTCCCATCAACTTGCTGCCACCACCCCTGAACACATCAACACCACCCCTGCAGCTCAGCCTTCCCTTCTACACAGAGATGGGGAAAGGATACACTTACTTTTCCAGACCACCCAGAAAACCTTAGGTAGTAAGTTGCTGGTGTTTGAAAACAAGCATTGATATTTTTCAACAGCTCTAAAAATCGTGGGTTTCACTTGCCTTAACACCACCGCTATTTTTAAAAATGTTGATTTCCTGGCACACCGCAGAGGAAGAAGGAGGTAGAGGCATGAGAGAAGCTGCTTGAGCGGAGCTGGACCAAGAACATCATTATTCAAAGGGGGACCTGGCTGTTGAGACAAACCCCAGCCCATGCACTTTTCATTAAAGCACGCCTCCTAGTGCTGCCTGTGTCCTGGATCTCTTCTTTCTAAGAAAGGGAAAGCTTACCTAGTACCTCGTTCAGCCCCACAAAAATCTGCACAAACAATTTATGGAGATTCACAAGTAGCTCAAGCCCAACGGGTTGGGGACTGCAGACTTGCTGGTTGCCACTGCTTTGTGGGTGCAGAGGGAGCAGGGGAGAGCTGAAGGGAGCAGGGATTTAGGGGAAAGGACGTGGTAGATAGCTATCTTCTTTTTTTCCTTGTTGGCATATTTAGCAACTGCCCTACACTTTCCCCATGGCAAATCTGCACTTACCCAGTCACCACAGGCAATCCATTCCATAGCAACAGAGGGAATCATAATGGAGTAACTTAATGTGTCCAGTCTCCTAAAAGCCTGGCAACATTTGCCTCGTGGGAACCCTAGGAAAAAATCAAGACCTGCTAGAACAAAATTAATTCCCAGTTGTGCTGTGCAAATCAGACTTAGTGACTTGTTTTAAGTAAGTAAGCTTATCACGTAAAACAGATTTGGGATTCCAGCTGGCTTTGCTAAAAGCTGTAGGGGTTCATCTGACAGCAGAATTGGGCACAGAAGGTTGGGGGGATGGTATGGGCTGGGTGATAAGGCACCGTGCACATAGGTAGTCAGAGATGGGAGATATGAAATCGGTGGGAATTGTGCTTACGCATGTGAATGACAGTTTAGTCCCAACTCCCCATCTTCCGCAGCAGCACCTGTTCTTTGGGTTCATTTATGTTCATCTTCACTCTTGCTCCTTGCAGTAAGGCTTCCAGTATGCGCAGGAGAACTGGTTGGTCTTGCTTTGGGCTAAATAAATTCAGAAGCTGCAGAAACAGCTCTCTATTAGCATAAAGCAGATACAATGGATAAATGTGGGTTCACAGGCACACTACCACCATCCAGAAAAAGACCCCCCAGGGGCTGGGCAGGCCCCTGTGGCCCTCTGGAGCACCCTGCCCTGTGCAGGCATACACACTGAGGCACATGACATCCCTATATGTCTCTTGGAGCAGGTTCAGCTCTGTCAGAAAAGCTTCCTTTCTCCTCAGTGCCTGTAACATGGATGTAGCTTGGGTAGGTGCGGTACCGCTGCTGTGCCCAGCTGCACCACAGTAACAGCAAAACCAGCTGCATGCCTTGCACAGAGGACAAGGTGGCAGAGGCACCAGCTCCTGACCCACGATATAGGCCTGTGCACGGTTTTATAACTGTTTTTCTCTCATCCTTTTCATCGAAAACTTCATCTTCCTTTCTGATGAGTATGGTACCTTCCCTGTGAATCTCCCATTTCCTGAGCTACAGGATAGCTAGAAAGAAAATGTCAAGGAGGGTGGCACTAGATGATCTCTAGAAGTCCCTTCCAACCTAAACCCTTCTGTGATTCTCTGATTCAGTGATTCTAAAATTGCAGTTATGAAAGTATGAAAACATCATTGCAATTATGAAAACACAACTCAAATGAAAACACGAGTCCAAAAAAAGACAAGTTCCACATTGCTCTGGTTGCCTGGATGGCTAAGCTCAAGAAACCCCACTGCTACACAAGTTTATTTAGGAGTTGTGTAGTGTTTCAGCTCCAAATTTTTTCCTATCTCTGCAAGCACTTCAGACAGCTCTGTTCATATCCAGGTGGTAACGTAGCAATAAAAAAACAGCAGTCAAAAATAGATCCCAGGTTTTTAGTTTGTCTAAAATTGATCAGAAAGAACATGTGGGGAGCTGGGAACTTACCTGAGGCACAACAAAGCCAGATAAATTCTATAGTCAAGGGACTCCCTTCCTCTGCACCCTGATTGAAGAAAAGGCATAGGAAAGTTGGTGATTATATGTCCATCCATTTGCATTTGACAGAGAAGAAATCACCATGGATTACCCTTTTCTGAGAGGAAAAAAAAAATACCACCCAGCAAGACCCCAGAGCTGTAAACTGGTGTCAAGATCAGTCAAGGATGGGTTAACAGGTCCCCACAGGTGACACAACAGGCTCATCACCAGTGCTTCAATGGATTCTTACATCTGAACCAAGAGTTAGCAGGTGTTGCCCTGTGGACTCGTGGAGAGCTGTATGAATTCAGCTGTCCTTGCTGAACTGCACAAGGTTCCTGACGGCCCCCCATTCCAGCCTGCCAAGGTCCCTCTGTATGGCAGCCCCAGCATCAAGTCCATTGACTGGTACCACCATCCCACTTCAGTGCCACTGGCAGCCTTGACAAGAGAGCCCTTCACTGCTTCCTCCTGTTCACTGATAATGATGTTTGGGACAGGTCACAGGACAGACCTGCAGTACTCCTGCTCCTTACCAGCTCCCAGGAAGAAAGTATATGACCCATTAACCACGAACCTCTGAGCCCAAGTACCCAAAGAACTGCTTACCTGTCTAGTTGTCCTTCCACAGTGCAAATTCCCAGTTCATCAGTACAAATATTATGTGAGACAATGATAAAAGCCTTGCTGAAGTTGAAGTGAAAGATATCCACCTCGTTAAAGGAAACAAGAGCCTGTGGTTGCCCCTCATTTATAAATCCAGCCATTTTATCACGGAGGGCAAACAGGCTGCTTGGGTATGTTTTGCCCCCAGTAAAACCATGCTGAAGGCATCTCATTCTCCTCCATGTGCCCAGAAACGTGCTCCATGGGGACTTGCTCCATAATTTTCCCAGGGCCCAAAGCGAGGCTGACCTGCCCATAGTTCCCCAGATTGTCCTTTTTGGCTTTTTAAAAGATGATCGTATGTAACTACCTTTTCCAAACCATATCACATACAAGCAGTGATCTGCACACCTCACATCATTTATGTACAGTCCTTTCACCTCTGTCCTGTGGTCTTCATGGTTTACTTAAAATTATTTGGGGGGCGGGAATGAGAAATGCTCATATTCCTCTGAAAAGACATTCCCTTTCGAGAGCTGACTGCTGGGAATCCCAGTCCTATAGCAATCCTTTCTGCATCCAAGCAGAAACCCAACTCTGTCCTGGTTTTGGCTGGGATAAAGATAATTTTCTTTCCTGTCCCTGGTATAGCACAGTGCTTTGGATTTAGTGTGAGAATAACGTTGATAACACACTGATGGTTTTAGTTGTTCCTGGGTACTTGTAGTTCCTACACTAAGCCAAGGACTATTTAGCACCTCATGCCCTGCCAGGTGCACAAGCAGCTGGGACAGTGCAGCCAGGACAGGATATTCCCCACCACCGTATGGCATCATGCTCCATATAGAACTGGGGAAGCTACCTGGGAGGCACATTCACTGCTGGGAATGGACATCAGGGTGTTTTATTTCCATTTCTTTTGCATGTGGTGAGCAATTGCATCTGCCTTTATCTCAACCCATGAGGGCTTTTTTACTATTCTCCTCCCCACCCCCTCGGGTGGGACTCAGGTACCGGTTGTGGTTAAACCAGGACATCCCCTGTGGCCTGTCCAGGCTCCAGCAGGACTGGAGAAGGCACGGCAGCTCTGTAGTTACTGCTGTGACCTTGTTCTTCAAACACCTACGGAATCTCCCCATCTACAGCGTGCATACACTACCACAGACTGTCCAGTAGAAGCAGTTGAAAGGTAAGGAGATACATAAGCTTTCCAAGATTCATTCAGTGTATTGCAGAGAATAAAGCACATCTACTCATCAGGTGTGTTACACCTCCCTGAACACCCCCGCCCCCCAAAAAAAAGTGCAAAAAAGAGTCTGTCTGAGATCCTTAAGTACCAGGAGGACACGTCCTCTGTGGCTTCCATAAACATACAGAGAACCCAGAGACAAAAAACTTTGTTGACCAGTGAGATGTGAGCAAAGTGCTAATAAAACAGCCTCTGGCGGCTGCTTGATGCAGAGCAGAGGTGCCTTACCTGTACTTACCTGCACTTACCTGCATTTCCAGCGGAGGGAATCTGCTGTCCAGAAAGACCTGGTGAAGGTCCAGCATACAAAGGAGCAACCTGCACTGACAGAGTACCTGAGTCTGTGTCTCTAGTTTGAGCAAGAAAGTGATTTAGAATGTCCTGCATTAGAAAGGATGAGGCAATGAACCCTCCCAAAGTTAGATTAAACATTTAAAATATAACTTCCATCAGCTTTAGAAATAAAAATGCACCTCTTCTTCTTGAACTTTGGGCCAAACCTTCTCAACCAGGCCTCCAGAAGTTCCTGTGTTTTCACCTTTTATACCTCAGTAGCATTAGGTAACAGATCTCCCCCTTAATGCCTGAAATACGAGCGTCAGGCATTTGCCTCCATGACCTATGGAAAATACTAAAGGTTTACTCACAGAAGTTAATACCTGTGCTGTTCTGAGAAACTTGCTTAGCTGTTTCTTGACAGTGAGCTGAGGTCAAATAGACTTGCACCCCTCTGCTCTGCCTGACACAGTAAGCGGGCCCTTGGCCTCTGACCTACACAAAGGAGGCTTTTTGGTTTCCCTTAAAACATCTGTGGACACAAGTGACACCTCCCCGCCAGTGGTACCTTCTGTAAAATAAGGTAGATGACAGGACACCTTGGTGACCCACTTCTAACAGTTTTTCAGTATTCCCACGTACAGCAAAACACAGTTCTGGCTTTGCAAAATTCTACTACTGACCCCACCCAAGATGGTCCCTTCAGCAAACCTGGAAGTGCAAAAGTGTCACAATCATTGTGTTTATCTTTTTTTTTTTTTCCCAGAAATGTTATGCTCTATTTTCCTTGAAGCTGCTTAGATAGAAGTCCTCCAAATCTTTTATGGCCCAGGGAAGTTGACTTTTGATATCAAATCCCATCTGTTTAGCTTGGCATTGTAGCCTTACTCTTTGGGAGCCTCTCTCTCCCTTTTCCTTGTGTTGATTCTAAGGGCTCAGCATATGGGAGCTCTCATGACACCTTCAATATTCCCAGGGAGGTAAAAAAAAGTGTGGATAACAAAGATTGAGAGCAGTATGGGTAATTTTAACTTAAAAATATTACTGTTGTCTGGAAGCTGTCTCTAATCCAAGTAGAACAGGGTCAGCAGATAGAAACCTGAGACACAACATATTGAATCCTGATAAAGCATGGAAATGCAAAATCAGGGCACCCGATCAATCATATTTCTGTTCTGTGGTGACACGGTGCCAAAATGATCAGAGTTTCTAAGTGACTGTGACCACATGAAAGTTTAAGAATTGTTCCACTCATTTCCCTCTACTTTCAGTGTCCTCTAGGGACACCTACAAACTAAAACATGCAAACTCAGGGGACTTTACTGAAGAACTGCCCTTAATTTTTCAGTTGTTGAATAAAATCACTCTATGGAACACATATCTACCAATTCATCTTTTACTGGTACAGCTCTCAATAAATTGTCTGTTCCCTAAGTTACAAGACTGACAAAGCTATTATGAGGACAGAGCATTTTATTTCAGATGAAACCATGCAAATCTCAAGGAGAGAGGAGGCTGGCAGAAAGAAAAGTCCCCTGATAGATATCTTTTAATTAACATAGCAAAACATTCCTTTCTGTAGGCAGGTAAATCACTTACAATTCACTTGGGTTTCTCATCCTTATCACTAAAAACCTTGGTTTTGCAAGTTTGATTTATTTTTTTGGGGGGGGAGGGGGGGAAGGAAATCTAACTAGTGGAGTGTATTGTATGATGAGGGAGTTGGAGATGTATAGCACTGAGGGGACAGCAGTCACTTAATGTGCATTAATTCTTCTACAAAGTGAGAGTATAAACGTGTCTCTCTCTGTCTTACCCAAGTTTCACAGCATTCACTTAAAAGAGTCAAGTTTAAGTGCATATTGTTGTTATGACACAAGTTACTGGCCCCAGATATGTTAATCTCTTATGTGATTTGTCAGCAAACCAAATGCCATTTCCATCACGAATGCTTCCCCAACGTGTGAGGCAGAAAGGCCCAGTTCAGCCAGCACCCACCTGGACAATGGCCATAGCACCAATCATAGAATCATAGAATGGTCTGGGTTGGAAGGGACCACAAGGATCACAGAGTTCCAACCCCTCTGACACAGGCAGGGCCACCAACCTCCAGGCCTGGATTTACACAAGGTTGCCCAGGGCCCCATCCAACCTGGCCTTGAACACCTCCAGGGATGGGGCATCCATCACCTCTCTGGGCAGCCTGTTCCAGCCCCTCACCACTCTCTCTGTAAAAAACTTCCCCTTAATATCTCATCTAAACCTTTCCTCCTTTAGCTTTAATCCATCCCCCTTGTCCTGCCATTGTCTACCCTTTTAAAAAGCTGGTTCCCCTCCTGTTTGTATGCTCCCTTCAGGTACTGGAAGGCTGCAATGAGGTCCCCCTGCAGCCGTCTCTTCTCCAGGCTGAACAAGCCCAGCTCCCTCAGCCTCTCTTCGTAGGGGAGGTGCTCCAGCCCTCTAATCATCCTCGTGGCCTCCTCTGAACCCTCTCCAACAGTTCTACATCTTTCTTGTATTGAGGGCCCCAGATCTGGACACAGAACTCCAGATGGGGCCTCATGAGGGCAGAGTAGAGAGGGACAATCACCTCCCTGTCCCTGCTGGCCACCCCTCTCCTGATGGAGCCCAGGATACCATTGGCCTTCTGAGCTGCAAGAGCACACTGCTGGCTCATGTTAAGTTTCTCATCCTCCGTGACCCGAGGCCAAGCATGAAGTCACCTAGTACCTTGGTGTTCTTGGCTGATGGCTCTATAGGAAGGCTGACTTACTAATTAAGCTACTGAAAGTACACGTAACAGCTTAAAGCAGCTTAAAAATGAATGTTACTATTGATGCCCACAGGACTACATTTGACAAGTGATCTGAGGAATTGCCTGGAACCGTTTTTGGGGGGATGAGGACTCAGCGCACAGGCACATGGCGCTTACAGCACAGTTGCATGTAAACTCAAATTACTGCACTGCACAGAATTCTGCCATTTCAGGCACATTTTTTGCCCCCTGCTTCTCTAGGAATCGCGAGGAGATGCTTCCTGCATCTTGAGGAATTTGGATGGAGGTTAGGACAGAGCCAGGCTCTTCTCAGTGATGGCCAGTGATAGGACAAGGGGCAACAGGTACAAGCTGGAGCACAGGAGGTTCCATGTGAATATGTGTAAAGAACTTTTTCACTGTGAGGATGACAGAGCACTGGGACAGGCTGCCCAGAGAGATTGTGGAGTCTCCTTCTCTGGAGACATTCAAACACCACCCGGACCTGCTCCTGGGTAACCTACTGTAGGTGATCCTGCTCTGGCAGGGGGAGTTGGACTAGATGATCTCCAGAGACCCCTTCCAACCCCTACCCTTCTGTGATTTTCACCCCAACAACTGAAAGGTATTTTGACTTCTACAAAGTGTCTATCCACCCAACTGGAATTACTTCCATGCTCTTTGTTACTGCAGCATCCGAGAATCCATGACCCTACATTAGATGGCTAATAGGCAAAGTCTTTACAGTGAGCTGAACTACCAAGCCATTCAACCAGATAATTGGGCTTCACACATAGACAACTGGAAAGAAGCCAATGACCAGGGAGAGCCGACAGCCCCTCACACTCCCATCCTGGCCACTAACACAGCTTCCCCACTGTGAGAGGGGACAGAGGCGCATCAGCTATTTTTGACTACTGACAACAATAAACACTTCATGGGAAAAGTCATCTAGGCAACCTGAACTCAGGAGAAAATCTTAATAATGTCTCTCAGCACTTCCTATACATACTTCCTTTGCTCTGGGGCTCTTCCTTGCTGTGTCATTCCTCCTACTTGTTTCACCTGGGACTTCAGTAATACCTGGTAAAGTAAGAAGCTGTGTGAAGCATTACCAGCTTCATTATTTTTTGACACTACATTGAATGCTCACCCTACTTTTGATTCTCAGAAGTGAGGAATTAGCAGCTCTTTTGAGCTCTGGCTAGCACGAGGGTGGGTTTTTTTTACATGTACATGGAGCAAGCCAGCCGTGAGGATAGTAAGTTGTCTAACTAAAGCAACAGGATGCACTCCCAAGGGTATTAAAATTTTGTTTTGAGGCATGTCTATTACAAAGAACATTTTGGTATTATATTCTGTGAAAGAGTTTACAACATTTTGTCTCTCTCTTTCATTGCCATTACAATTTAAAACATTAACTAAAAATACCCCAGCAAAAAAATGAGACCAGTGGAGCAGTCCGATTCAATTGTATTTATTCTGCACGCTCCATGAAATTAAGACACAGTTAATCAGTAACTGTGTTTAATTAGTAAGAAACCTATTTAATCCTAATGATACACATGGCCAGGGTTGCTACTGCTTAATGGAGATGGTTGTTCTGCTTAATTGGGATGCTTTCAGGTGATATAGCGGTTGAAACTGATGGATCACTGAGGGATTCAGATGTTTTCTCAAACCTGCAGCCATCTCCCCAAATCACAGCACTGTCACCCCGCTGGGCGCTACGAGGGAACTTGTAAATTAGCTGGTCTGTCACATAGAAATAACGAAAATTGGCTCAAAGGGTGGCAGTTTCTCCTGGCCGTTAAATTCACGCTGAATAGCTGAGGAGAATTTGTAAAGACATTTTGTTAAGACAGGGCTTTGGACAAGACACTAAAGCCAGAAGAAAGTTTGGGTGGTACGTGGCGCTTGGCAGGGTCAGTGTAACACGAGATGGTTTCGCTCCCATCAATGAAGAGCTTAGTGCCAGGGCAGAGCTCCCCTGCATCCACGTGAAGTAATATTAGGTATGTCCATAGACCAAACGGTGCTGCACCCGTCCAGTCAAACCCTCAGGGTCAAGCAGCAGAAAGACGTTGCAGACCCTGAGAGGGTGAGTTGGAAAAATAACACAAGTCTTGGGAAAACATGGAAAGTGATATAACTCCAAGCTGCTTTGCTGATGGCTTTTGCAAAGAAACACCTTGAAACATGGGAGGCCACAGGGGGCCTTCAGTAGCTGGAAATACATACATTGAAGGGTGATGCTGATACTGTCCTACCGATCCCTACGAACTTTTTTTCCTGGCTTTTCACATTCATCTGGTAAGAAACCAAATGAGGTTCAATAAAAGCAAGTGTAGAGTCTTGCACCTGAGAAGGAATAACTGCTGGAATCAGTACAGGCTGGGGGATCACCTGCTGGAGAAGAGCTCAGTGGAGAAGGACCTGGGGGTCCTGGTGGATGACACGTTGGCCATGAGCCAGCAGTGTGCTCTGGTGGCTAAGAGAGCCAATGGGATCCTGGGGTGCATCAGGAGGAGTGTGGTCAGCAGGTCACAGGAGGTGATCCTCCCCCTCTACTCTGCCCTGGTCAGGCCCCACCTGCAGTATTGTGTCCAGTTCTGGGCTCCCTGGTATAAAAAGGACAGGGATCTCCTGGAGAGAGTCCAAAGAAGGGCTACGAAGGTGATTAAAGGACTGGAGCATCTCCCCTATGAGGAAAGGCTGAGTGAGCTGAGACTGTTCAGCCTTGAGGAAAGAAGACTGAGAGGGGATCTGATCAATGTTTATAAAGATCTGAAGTGTGGGACACAGGGCAAAATGGCCAGCCTCTTTTCAGTGGTCTGTGGGGACAGGACAAGGGGCAATGGCCTCAAGTTGGAGCACTTGAAATTCGACACCAACATGGGGAAGAACTTTTTCAGAGTGAGGGTGACAGAGCCCTGGGACGGGCTGCCCAGGGGGTTGTGGAGTCTCCTTCTCTGGAGATATTCAAGACCCACCTGGATGCGTACCAGTGAAACCTGTCCTAGGGACCTTGCTTTGGCAGGGGGTTGGACTCAATAGCTGGAGGTCCCTTCCAACCCCTACAATTCTGGGATAACACCCTGCAGGACTAACAAGAGGAATTTCATGAGAATGGCTGCAGTTTTTAACTGTGTCTGTACCGGTTCCTATATAAAGTTTCACTGGGATTTCACAAGTACAGTCCTCTAAGCAGGGACATGCTCAGCATAGGCTGGTGGGAGGACAAGAGAATGGCTGAGACAGAAAAGACCAGAAACATCAGGATTAGCCACAACAGCAGCAAGCAGAGGGAGAGAGGAGCAGGAAAGACCTGTAAGCATGTAGGGAGAATGAAAAATGAGAAGGCTTGAGAGAGAAAAGAGAGGGGTAATAGAGTAATTACACACCAACCCTAAACCCCCTCAGGAGTAGGAGATGAGATTTGAAGCAGGCATTTGCCCAGGGCAAAGGTGGCTCAGTGTGAGTCTGTAGCGACAGGAAAGATGACTGCATGTGCACAAACGCTTAGTGTACCTACTGAGAAGTGAAACAGGACTTCTGCGACAAGTGAGCGGTCGGTCAGGCAGGGAGTACCCGTGCACGGTGATGCGGCGCATCTTGTGCCTGTTCTTTGGAAAACACTGAGTCCCTTCAACTGCTTCGTTTTCAGCTAGATCCAAAATCTTGCCTCCCCTACTTCCAACAGAAAAATGTGCTGAAATACATCGAAGGAAAAGCAGCACCACTTCAGTGTCATGGTATCACTGTCCAGGAAGCAAACCACCACAATTAGAATTCATTCCAAAAATCTCCAAACCAAACAACCCAGCCCAGGCCACCCGTGTTCTTACAAGACTCCTGTCTGACCCACCAGGTTTCACAAGTGTCGTGTCTTCTTCTCACTTGAAGTTGAGGCCGTGGGGGCTGGGGCGAGGCCATCAGCTCAGCCAGAACATGGGGCCAGGGTGAAGGAAGTGGTGTGCCCTAGCATCGCCAGGATGCTGAGCGCAGAGGATGCCAATACCCCATCGCACACATGGAACCTTGTCCATAGCTGGCACATTCCCCCAGGAGGCAGCTAGGAAGCATAAAAATGCTGCCCTGGCATGGCTGCCACGCTGCCCTGGAAATGCTGTAACGCAAAGGATTTATCTGCTGATAACACACAGGGACTAATTTCTACCAGTAGTGCAAAAACATGAAAACAACTGAAGGAGACCAGCTCCATACTATCCATGTTTAGATACCTGGCCAGGTCTGGGTGTGACTGCGAGCACAGAAGAGTAGATTGGGGTGGGAAGTTAAATGCTGGTTTGGCTCCTGTACAACCTTGCTGGTCATAAGGTCTATGAAGCTTCGTTACCAGACCTGGAATTTGGTTACTACTACAACAGTTTCAGGCTTGCTGGCAGTAGCTTGCTAGAGCTGCTGAGGTTAAAGACAATTTTGTTATTTTTTTAAAGCTATGTAAGTGACCATTAAACAGGATTGCTAAAGAAGCAAACTGTCAAAGTCGTTTCATTTATTTCTTAATATCACAGCTGTACAGTTTTCATACATACAGCAGGAAATGCGCATTGGTTACACAATGGCATTTGGCTGCCTTTCCAAGTATAATACAGTAAGTGCAACTCCACTTAAAAATGTACATTTATACAACTTAAACAATTTAAGGATTGCTACGTTACTATCTGTGACAGTATAAAGCTTCATTTATGTTAAGTCTCATTACTAAACCACTTCCTGGTTAAATATAAAACATATTCAATCATTTTAAAATGGCCCTTGTGGTACTTGGCCAGCATATAAAATATTTGTTGTGTAAAATTTAACGATTAACTTTTTTCTTTTTTAAAAATAATCCTCTAAGCCTATTTAAACATTTGCTATTGAACTGTTATACTGACACTTTGTAGCAGGAACCAAATTTTACCCTCCTTTTGTTTGCTCTTGAACTGCTTATCACCAAAAGAAGTTACATTTGTAATGTATTGCAGCTTTATTCAGATACAACCAGATGGCTAAACTATTTAACAATCTTTGTTCAAAAGGTAAATAACATTTTCCATTAAAGAAAACGAAATTACATTTCAGAGACATTTGTCATCAAAATTTTAATGGGTAGAGTGCTACCAGCACTGAAAAAAAACAACTCCAAAAATGTATTAATTTATCTTTTAAGATAATTCAGTTTAAACTCTTTTACTTTACTTTTGGAATACATTGGTCCACAGACCACATTCTCATTACAGTTTACCAAATGAAAGACAAAATCGCTTATTGCCGTCCCTAGAACAGGAATGGTTCAGTTTTAAACCTCCTTTAAAAATATACATTTTACAATCCCTTCACCTCAACAAAGGTGACGTTGACAATAAATACACTGGTTTGGTGGTTTTATTTTCCTTCGCTACAAAAAGTCTACGAACTACCTGTTGTAAGCCCTTTCTTTTTTAGACTTCTCCAATGCCTTGTCCATAGTTTTCTCGTTTTCTCCTCTACATTTGGGGCAGTACCATTTGCCCTTTGGTTTATGATTGAGTCCCACGCAGGAAAAGTGAAACCACTCAATGGGGCACTCGTCGTTATCGCAGCCTATCATTTCTCCATAGGAGACCTGGTTGCACAAGCAGTATGTTGGCTCATTGGGGTCAATGGGAAGATCTGGGGGAGAAGCTTCCCGCTCTGCTTTAGCCTTGGATCGTTTCTTCTTCTTGGATGTTTTTGCTTTCTTCTCCTTTGGAGTTCCTGAGGTGATGTCATCGTGATCGTGATTATTTGAAGCGTTTTCTCGATTCTCGTTGTTTCTTTGCCGCCTCGATCTCTTATTGTTGGGCTTTTCAGCCTGTGTGATTGTCTCATTCTTTGACTTATCTTGGCTGGCTTTCCCACTGTTTCCAGTGGTATCATTAGTCTCTTGACAAGTCTCAAACAGTTCCACGTGGCTGTCCACTTGCCTGGTTCTGTTCTCAACCAGCTCCACCATCTGACTGACGATTTGGATCTTCTCGTCTCCTAGTTCCTGGCTCCGAATCAAGGATCTCTGTATGCAGTGCAACATTCTCCTCTTCTGCACGGCATCTGTCTCTCGTTTAAACTTTTCATAGTAATCATCCAGGTCTTTCAGAATCTCTGCAAGGAAGAAACAAGAACTGTGAGCAGTTTCAAGGGGGAGAATGGCAAAACAGAGCCTCCCCGCATCGTTCCTTCCACGCACAAAGCTGAGCAAAGACAGATTCCTTGAGGCAGCTATCTGACAAGTGGCTCGTGACTCCAGTGGATCACTTTTGTTTTACTCTGTCCAGTGAGGATAGAACACAAATGCTGATTTAGAAGGAAAAAAAAAAAAAAAAGGAATGAGATCTAATTTTATGCATGTGGACAATTCTTCTCTTTAAACTTATTAGTATTTAAAAAGAATTAACTAAAAAAATACATAAGTGTCATTAGAAGTTCCAAAATGGACTGTAAAGAGAGGGGAAATTAATAGATTGCCTTCCTGGACATCTTCTGTATAACAACATTGATATTTTCAGTGAATGATTGAGAGCAGGAGAGAAAGCAAGCCCAAACTGGCATAGAAATCAGATGTGGAGTTACTTAAATCACCACCATGCTTGACAGCTGGTGCAGAGGAACTCTACATCCACAGGGCTGGGCTCTACACTAAGGCAAGCTTCCTCCAACATTGCCCAGTTATTCTTGCTGAAAACATGAAGTGACTTAAATCCCGAGGGAGACGGGATTAGGATTACAATATCCAAGATGTCCAGGTGATTTCCTCCCTATGCTTTCAGTAAAATACCTGTTGCTTACTTTCTAAAGCACAGAATTATAAACATCATTGAACACTTAATGGCAAGAAGGACATGAAAAGGTTAGAAGATGACACACAACAGTTGGGACAGCTAGTGCTTCCGATTTAAAAAGCTAACACTGAAAATACGTTGCACCATCAACGTATGTATGTTCCAACCACATACAAGAAAGAACGTTGCACAAAAGTGTTTAAAGTTTCAAGAAGAGTTCTAGAAATGTATTTTTAAGTGGATGTTTTTGAGTTTCACTATGATACTCAAATCAACTTCAACATAAAAGACACTTAGCATTTCCATATAAAGTCCTCAAAAAACACACAGAATGTCTTCTCTGCAGCATCTTCCTTCTCTGATTTTTCCTTTGTCACAGGTTGGAACATTGGCCTCAGAGAAGCAAAATACCCTGAGACATGAAATCTAACTTCAATTCCCCTAACAGAAACCAGGATCTTGCATACTTGCAAAAGGGCATTACCAAAACTATATCTGAATTTCACAAGTATGAACTTATTGTTTAAAACCTAACACACCCCCCCCCCCAAAAAACAAAACATGGTATCAGCTATTTACATATGCAAACAATAGTTATCCTGTGCTTTCAGTTTTGTCTTGCCTGGGGAGTTTAAAACACATCCATTCCACATTTCTTGAGAAGGCATGGCAAGTTAATCCAAGTCTTACTTCAGTTTTTAGAACTGCAGCCTTTGCTCCTCACATCAGTTAAGCACAACCTGCCAGCAGGTGCTGCAATATAACCTGACTGAAATTACTTGGTAACATATCGAAACACTATCTTAAGCAAATGCCTTTTTTTTTCTAACTCAAAAAAACACTAACCCACCAAAACCACACACACACACACACACAAAAAAACCCCACCAAAAAAAAAAAAAATCCCCCAAAACACCAACTGAAAAAACCCCCCAAGAACCCACCCCTACCACGGAAAAACCAACCATTCCCAAACGTGGAGGTTAAGCATTAAGACTAAAAATCCAGTGTGTTAATTATTTTAAATGGCTGAAAGGTAGTAGTATTACGATTTAAGTTTTGACACTCGACTGATTGTCATCAGCTTAACCCGTCTGAATATGGCACGTAGGCATCTCTAAGGAAGAATGCTCTCTCTCTTTCAATCAGTGACTTAATGACTTCAGGCAGGCACTACAAAAACTTCGATTCTAGTACCGCATACACACGTTAACACCACAGCACCACCCCACCTCCTGAAACCGCTGGATTAAGCGGAAGAAATAAGCTTGCTGCAACGGTCTCGAGTTCTGCACAATCCCTGCTGAGCACACCCTGGGGCACCGGCCACATTTTGGCACCATGCGAGGCGTGCCTCCTCACAGACGCACGCCATCTGAAAGGGCTGCTTGGCACCGGTGTCAGAAATACGCTATCCGAGTGGCGCATCAGTTAGTAAGAGACAGCTATGACAGCTGCCTACTACAGCTCGGAGGCGGGCTGCACCGCCGTTCCTCGTACCAGCGGGCTCAGCGCTAGCTGCCCGCCCCGGGGAGCTGCCTTCCCCCGGCGCGCTCTAACAGAAGGGCCAGAGAGCGGAGTTTTGCGCGGTTTGCCTGTTATGCAATTGCTAGCCAGCTGCGAACGCACACGCCCAGCGACGCTAACGCCGCTCAAGTAACGAGGAGGAGGAAAAAAACCCGAAAGGAAAGGCGCCGCACGCTGTGAAAGCTTCACTGCCAGCACATACCCGCGCACCCCGGGAGCTCCCCTTCACACCGCCGCCAGGCCGGCCGGCGCAGGGCAGGGCAAGCAGGGCCTCTCGAGGGCGCGGCGAGAAGCACCTCCGCGGGCAGGAGGGACGGGAGCCGCGCCAGGATACCCGCGTCCCGCCTCCCGCCGCAACAACGGCGCGCAAGACTCAGGAGGCAGGCGGCTCTCCAGCCCTAACCTAATCCCTTCCCGCCCCTCTGCGGCACCACCCGCCGCCTCCGGGACCGACCCTGAGCGCTCGCCCCGCCCCGGCGGCTCCGCCCCGCCCCAGGCTTGGCAACCCGCGCGCTCCGCGGCCCGGAGAGGGCGGAGGCGCCGCCATTACGGCGCGGCGAGCCCTAACGGTCCTAACGTAAGGCGGCCCCTGCGCGGCCACCGGCCGGCCAGCCAGGAAACGGCCACCTGCCGGGGGGCCGCCTTCTCCTAGCAACCAGCGCGGCGGCGACGCCCCGGAAGTGACGGAGCAGCTATTGTTCTCCGGCAGGAAACCGGCGGCGGTCCCTCCGGTTCGCAGCGTAACAGGGGAGCCAGAGGAAACGGGAGAGGAGGGGCGCGGGAGGCTGTGGCCCGCCCACCCCCGCGCCTATCAGAGCCTCTGACGGCGAGAGCCCGCCCCTGTTGGTTCGGTGTTCCCAATCGAAGCCAGAAACAAACCCCAGCGGAGTAGAGAAAAAATCATAGTTAATTAAAAGGGAAGAAAGCGCAGCCAATCCCAGCGGGCAGAGCCGCCTCGCGCCCGCCTCCCCCGGCCCCGACGCGCCATTCACGAGCAAGAGGAGGCGGGAAGAGCGGCGCCTCCCCGTCCCGAGCACACGTCAATCACACTCCGAACGCCCAAGGTTGGCCTGCCCGCTGCCGCCGCCCCAGCCAATCAGAACCCAAAGGCCGGGGCAGGCCGAGATATTCAAATCAACCCCACAGAAAAGTTGCTTCTCGAAACGTCACGATAGGGGAGGTGGGGCACAAGGCGGAACAGCCCGGCCCGGTGACCAATAGGGAGGAGGAGGTGGGCCATGGGCAGTTCCCCCCATATCAGCCCCGCCGGGGGCGGGGCAAAACACGGTATGCTAACGAGGGGCGTTGATAAAAGCCAAAACGGCACCGATTCCCGAGCAAAACGCGGAGGCGCCCGCAGCAGCTGTCGTGCGTGCCCGGTGCGCGCGAGACACACGAGCCAACCGCCCTGCCCTCTCCATTCCACCCCCCCCCGCCGACTCACACCACCACCCTCCCCCCGCCACCGCGGAGGTTTTCTCCGGCCCCTTCCCCCAGGGGCCCGGCGTGTTCCCTGGCCGGCTGCCCCACAGACGACCGGGGAAACGGCGGGGCTGCTTGTCCACCGCCCCTTAAGGCCACATGCACAGGGGCGCGGGGCGACATACGCCGATGGAGAGGGTGTCCTCCCCGCCCGGCACCCCGGCTGTCACCGCTGCCGGCGGCACCGAATAAAGCGCTCCCCTCCCCCCTCCCCCCCGCCTCTTCCCGAGCGGACACCGGCAAGCAAGTGACAAAGCTGCCCCGAGCCCCGCGCAAACTGGCCTGGCCTTCCCTTCCCTCCGCCCGTGGGGCATGAGGACAGCGTGCCCCGAGCGCCGGCAGCGCGTGGTGAGAGGGAAGAGGCACTTCAGCCTTCAGTACATCCGTAAACCCGACCGTATCACCACGCACACCCCGCACCGCACACCCCGGTCCCGTCTACCCCCCCCTCCACGGAGCAGGGTTGTTTTACGGGGTGAAACGAAACCCACTGAGGAGGGAGCGAAGAAAGCGCACCCTGCCCCCCACTCTCGCCTAACCCCCCTCCCTTCCTTCCTCCCTCCCTCCCTCCTTCCCTCCCTCCCTCACTAGCTGCCTCTCTCCCCTACTACAGCCATAATGAATACTGTACATTCCTAAATGTTGTGCTGTAATCTCTCCCTCTCTGTCTACCCAGCACTTTCTTCCGTACCCCCAAACCTTTCCACCTCAGCCCCACGGCTGGGGACGGCCCCCCTTTGTGCACCGCACACCCCACTTCCCTGCCCCCGCCTTCTTGGCCAGCAATTTACACAGAAAAGCAGAGTCCTTGCTTAATAAGAGAAGCTGGAGACCTTTTGTTCCGCCCCATGACAAGAGCTAACGCTGCAGATCAGCCCCTCTCCTCGGATCTCTCCTCCTGGCTTTCTCCCTCCTCTCACCTCCCAAAAATAAAACTACCATCCCTATGGGGTGCAGAGAGGCAAGGGGAGCCGAGGCTCGGCTCTGAAGAAAAGAAAGGGAAAGACACCCTCCCCCCGAGCCCCATACCACACACACACATATATATACAGAAAGCACTTACCTTGATATTTGGCGTCAATTTCCCTCATCAAGGAGACATTTCTCTGCAGATCGAAGGGCATAGACTCGATGGAGTCCAGATAATCCTCCACATAGTTCACTAGGTGAAGCTGGTCTCCGTTTGCAGGACTCAACATTTTCATCCGGCAAAGGAAAAAAAAAAAAAAAATCCTTCCCCACACGTCTCTCTCCCTGTGTGTGAGAGCAAGTGCTGCTCCCTCCAAAGACGGTAACCCCGATGAACGGCTCACTCCCTGCCCACCTCTCTCTGAAGCTCCCCCCCCCCAAAAAGAAAAAAAACCGAGGGAAGCTACATCTGACTCCTCTTGTATGAAACAGAGGGAGAGAGAGACACACACACACCCTCCGCTAGTCCCCTACAGCCAGCAGCAGCTGATTGAATGGCTGTCGTTGTGGGTAATTCACGAAGGAGGTGGTAGGAACAATCAGAGGGATTTGTGTGTGTGTGTGTGAAGGGGGGGGGGGAGGAGGAGGAGGAGGAGGGGAAAGGAGGGGGGCTTAAACCAGCTCCTCCGAAACAATCTGGAAACAAAATGTGCTCTGCAAAGTGTCTGTCAGGAGCCGCGGCAGCTCCTCTGCATGCGCCAGCGCCGCTCTGCTCCGCTTCTTCTCCGCTCCCCCCTTCCCCGCTCTCCTCACCGCCGCCGCTGCTGCTCCCCGGTGATATTAACGCAGGCTCCTCGCTCCTATACGCCGCACTTGATCCAACGTGGAAAACCCAAATACCAGTTTCAAACACTTGGGAAACATTCAGCCCCGCCACGCAAGGCGCATGCGCACCCCTCCCAGCGCTGTATACACACACACACACACACACACACACAGAGGCACAGGCACACTCACCGCGCACACACACACACTCTCACTCCCTCTCCCCCTCCCCCTCCCGGAACCGCGGCGGGGCGAGCGCTCCTCTGCATATTCATCGTCCCTCCTCCCCTTACTCACGTTTGGGGAGGGAAGGCGGCAGGGATGCGGTCGTAGCGAGGGGCTGGGCGGCTCGGTGCCGGCGTAGGCGTGGGGAGGAAGCCCCCGCGGGCGGCCGGGCGGGGAGTGAGGGTGGTGGAGAGGGGAAGGCGGAGGCTCCGGTGAAGTTGCGCGGACGTTGCGAGGAGAGCGACCCGCGGGGAGGCTGAGGGGAGAGAGCGCGGGCTGCTGGAGCTTGCCAGCGGGAGAAGTTGGATGCTTTTGCGGTAGGGTAGGGACTTTGGAGGAGTCTCTCGCCTATCTGCGAGCTGGTGGAGGAGACCGCGGTCACCCCAGAACGGAGCAGCTCTGAGAGCTTTCCGAGGAGGGACGCGCAGAGTGGGAGTCGGAGAACCATGCGACGCCACGGCGATAGCGACGCCGCCACCCCGCTCTGGGGGCAGGGCTGTACCCGGCGCGGCGCCGGACGCTGAGGAGAAACGTTGCCTCCCTCCTCAGCAGGCAACCGCATCAATCATCCCCGCGGCGGGTGACACCCACCCCAGCCAATCGCCTCTTCCCTCGTGTCCCGCCCCGCAGCTTTCGACCAATCCTCACCAGGTGGGAGGGAGGGCGCCGCGGCGACGACGCTGCCTGGGATACCGGCCGCGGCAGAAGGGGCGGTAACCTTCTCGCGGGGAAAGAAGGAGGGAAAGGAGGCGGGATCGCGCATGCGCACTACCCGCAGCGCGAGGATAAAATGGAGCCGTCAGGGGCGAACATCAACTACATTTCCCAGCTGCACTTGAGTGGCGGCGCATGCGCGCAGGCGGGCTTACCGCGGCGACCCCTCCCCGCAGAGCGCCTGCGGCGGGTGGGGAAGGGGGGTTCGGAGGAGGAGGGGGGCAGTGCCTCCGGAGGGCGCTTGGAGACGATTTTCGGACTCGCTCGGTGGCGGGTTGCTATTGCTCCGCCTGGGCGCTTGCCGGACAGGGCTCTGAGCGCCTGTGTAGAGGAGGAGGAGGAGGAGGAGGAGGAACTGGGACTGGGGTGTGTACAGCCCCGTACCGCTCGAGTTCCACCCTTCGGCTGGGGGGAAGGGCTGCTGTGGGAAGGCGTGGGGGCCGTATGGGTCGGGGTGTTTCTTTGGAAATGGCACCGCCTCAACGCCTGCTTTCAAACTTAAGTAAGGGGTGGGGGGATAAGGGGGCGTCGCCGCCCCGTCCTCCTCCGTTTGAAGCTGAAGACCGGTCACACACGGCTGTTCTTTCCGCTGCAGTTTGTGATTTGACTTCACTGGCGCCTAAGATGCCCTGAACCTACCGGATAAAACCAAATCCAGCGGCGCAACGTGAAGCCGAACGCGCGAAGCGTATTCCAGCTTTTGCAGGGACCGCGGCGGGCGGTCATGCGGGACCCCGCTGTCGGTCACCTTACCCGGATCCGCGACTCGCCGGGGGCCGCCTGCCTTTGTTGCCCCAAGTTGCTGCCAAGACTGTTGGTAGCCAGCAGCTGCCCCACCGCGGGCCTGCTGGTAACGTGCAGGTCTGGGGTGGGGAGGAGATGAGATCCTCTCTCCTCACCGGGTTCCCCTGAGCCCCCTGGCGCTGCCAAATCCGTCCTTTCCCACGCACGCTTCCCGCGGCGGGGCGCCGAGCGGCTGCAGGCACACACCTGCGGGAAGCAGGGCGGCGGCAGGGCCTGGAAAGCCCTCCTTGCCGGCCTATGGCCGGCCCTGCCTGTCCCCCTTCTCTTCAGGCAGCGGGGTTACGCTCCAGTCGCTCTCCCAGCGGCGGGGCGGGCTCTGAGGGGAGGCGGTGGCGGCTCAGCCCCGCCCGCGGAGCCGCGTAGGGCGGCCTCGGGCCCGGCGGGGAGAAGCGGAGTTGTCGGCTCCGGCGATTTTATCTTGTCCCTCATTAGGGAGATGCGCTGGCGTTTACCTGGCATTTCCTCTCGGGAAGTCACTGGAGCCCGCAGACGCCTGCTCCCGCCAGGATCAGCGGGGAAGGCGAGCCGGCCTGGAAAACCTACCCTGGGCTCCAGCGAAGCCAAACAGCGCGCCCTTTCTGCCTCCTTTTCTTGTTGGCATTGTCGATTTGTGTTTTTTCCTTTTCCAGACGTCACTGGCAATCCCCTAATTTAGGGGAGACTGAGTCATCATTCCTAAACGCTCAGGCTTGCTGGTACAGTCGTTTATTGAGGCATTGATGTTCTGCTTCTTTCATGGAGCGAGAGGGAGCAACAGCCTGACTAAGGACCTCAGCATCTTAACCGCATTTAAGTATTTCTGCTGCTGTCATCAACTTGGCTTCCGAGCACCCAGAGTGGTGTTTTCAAGGGAGCACTGGCAAGTCTTTATTGATCCCCGCAGAGGGAGCAAGGCACCAAAATAGTTCCGAGAAGCAGAGCCGATCTTCCCTAGCATAGGCTAAGCCCATTCTGAACCACCTCTGCCCCATTCCTTCAGGCAGACTTTGGAGGGCAGTTGCTTCTTTTGCAGAGATAGCTGTAAGTTCACTGTTCTTTTCCTCCCCTCATTTTCTGCTACTATAAGTTGTTCTACTGTTCTGCTGATGTAAGCCTCGAAAACCTAAGATCTTGAGTATGTAAATGGTGATGAGCACCATGGCATCTAGGCAGCGCTCCAAGCCTGTGTTTTTTGGACCCCTGTGCTCTGGTTTACAGTGGCATTGATGGAGTGGTGTTAATGGCATCGACGGCCTGGGAACACCTATACTAAATTGTTGGCACCGCCTTGGTAGTTACAGCCTGTTTCACCCTTGCCTTGAAAAAGCTGAGCTACTTGTCAGCAATTAAAGGTAGTTAAAGTCACCTGGCTAGTGTATGAGCTCAAGCCAGTAATTATGACTCAGTAGAGGCAAGACATCTGGAAAGAAGGCAGATGAGTCCCAAAAAGTCATTCTTGCAAAAAAAGTTAACCATCATTCTAGCCACACAGTAGTAATTACAGATACAAATAAGAAATTGGTTTGTAAACGTACCAGCCAATTTACTAAACAAGAACTTCTGTCCCTCCTTATAGAAAAAAAAATTAGAAAGGTACAACTTTTGAATGTAGCTGTGGCCTGCTAGGCTTCAGTAATTTGCTCAAAATATTGCTAGATTTAGATGCACTGAAGATAGAGGGCTTGAGATCATCTGTCTCTTCAAAGTGTCATCTACTTGGTCTTGCTCTGTCAGCTTCTTGTGTGTTGACAGAAGAGTGACAGGGAAAAAACATCACCAGACTTTGCTCCGATGGAAGAATGGGACGGACCTCACCTGAAAATGCAGATGATACGTACTTTGAAGGTCCCCTTTCACAGTTCCTAAAGATGTTTCTTAGTGCTTTGTGCAGCATCAAACGTACCTGTACCTAGCAATAACTATTCTCTCCGGGCTCAGTTTCATTTTTTAGGCAGGTGGAGCAGGGGGTGGGTGGGGTGTCAGAATCAGGTTTATGCGTACATCTCCAGGTTGGAAAATTTTGGAAGATGTGGAGATAGAAGAGCAGAGGTGGGCAATGGATGCCTTCTTTTTACTTTGGTTTCTTGCCTCTGAACTGCAGTAGGGGAGAGATGGAAGATTCTGAATGCAGTTTTAGGGGTTTTTTTTCCATATTAAGGACCCATTTCTTACTCTGGTGGAGCAGTCAGAAGTAGAAGTGTAATGAATGATTGTCATGCATCAGAGAAGGAAGAAAATGTGGGCTTCATTTTCTTCCTATTTTCTGTATTACACGAAGAGTAAACAATTCAACACTCTTCCTGCTCTGATTACAAGAAATCTTTCTTTTGGGTTTAGAAACCCAAAGCTCTGGGACTTTCAAGAGTTTTTTGAAGCTGTTACCTGATTAAAGATCTAAACTCACAGCAGTAGGTTCAAAGGAACCTAAGACCAGATAAACAGCTACTGTGTTAACACACGCGTTATTTATATTTGTGTCATTATATAACATATACTTTGTATAACATGCAAATATTCTACTTATTGTGTTTATTCCAGCCACTATGGTTATTCCATCTCATCAGCATAAAGCTCAGGATTCTTAATATGAGGAACATAAGATCCCAAACTTCCAAACGTGTCCCACAAATGCAGATAATGTGTATATAAGGATAGCTAGTCTGAGGAATTCTGCCTGCCTCCTTTCTCTGCCTTATAATGTTGAATATTGGTGTATGAAACAGTGATTATGGGTGTAATCTATTTATTAGAAAAGCAGTGTCTTCTGATTCTTAGCCATTATATTTCATAGGTACAGACAAATCAGATGAGTTACTCCTAATGAACTGCTGTTTCTGCACCATTTAATGACTTAATCCTTCCCTTCTATGGTTACATACAAGGTTGGGGTTTGGGGTTTGTTTGTTTGGGGTTTTAATTCTTTGTTTATCTGCTCATTATTCCTGAGGCTCAGTTCATACTGGTTGAAGGTTTTGAAACGAAATGGCAAAAGGTTAACATGCAAGATGAGCAGAGCTGAGGTTTGCAAGTGTGAAGACCAGCAGACAAGTCATAGTTCACACTTTGGTGTGGTGTGCACTGTTGGTACAGTGGACAGTGTATACTGTTTACAGATATTTGGGGCAGAAATAGCTATTCATGTCAGCAAATGATGTGACAATAATGGATTCTAAAATTTGGAAGACAGATCTAGCTGGTCCTGGTGCTGTTTCCCAGTAAAGGCTCAAGAACTTCACAAACTGCCCAAACACAGAATGGTTTTGTGTATTTTGCTATAAAGTCCTTTTTGGTGCCCAACGTGGGGCTCGAGGAGTTTGGGGTAAGGACAATAATTGGAAGAAGGAATGGCCAGAACAGACTAAACATAGCTGGCTAGTGTAATCATTGTGGGGAATTTCTTTTGGTATGGGGATTTTAATGACAATTTTTAAATACGTGATTTTCAGAGGTGAGGGGTGGAATGTTGCAGTTCTGGTGAAGAAGGGGGTGCTACAGGTGTGGGTTCTGCAAGAAGCAGCTAGAAGCTTTTGTGTATATGAGGGTATATGGACTAGCGTTCTAAACTTACGTGTTCTGTTGCTGTTAGGTTTTTGTTTATTTTTTAAAGTCAAGTCATAAATCAGCCCACTGGAGTGGATTTAGCTCATCTTCACTTTAGGTTTGTAGTTTGTCTTTACACCATTTTTTCTCCTCACTTTCTCAGTCTCAGCTTCCTTGCCAGGCTCTTGAACTAGAATCTGACAAGGGCCACAGATACTGGAAGCATGCTCTTGATAGCACAACAACTGCAGCCTTTCTCCTCTAGTCATCAGTTCCAAGATGGCAGTGTTTAATTGTCTAGAACGCAATGAAGCACCTTTAGCAATAGGGGGAAACATGTAAAACCTTACAAAGCACATATCTATTAACAATAAATTAAGGAAAATAATTTTTTTAGCTTAATTTTTATTTATGATACAAAACATGCTCTGGGATTCACCCACTGATCTTCTATCTTGGAGACAAGTCTTGTAGGTAGTCCTGGTCTGAACCGATAGGACTAGAAACTGTAAAATACATGAGGAGCCAGGTGAACCAGAAACCCCAGAGATCCTCCCTGCTCACCCCAGAGGTGTTGCAGAGCTGCTGGTAGAGAGCACACTGCACTCTTTCTGCCCAATTTTCCCTTTTAGTCAAGCCTGGAAGGGAAACACTGCCTTGCACATGCAGATAAAGGGACAGAAAAGATGTAAATCCATTCTGAATTGGTCAGGAGACACCTATTTACCTCAGAGCTTCAGTTTTTAGTTAAAGACCAAACAAACAACCAAAAAAAAGGACATTTTTACCTTTACAGCTCAGAAGAAAAGCATGAAAAGATGACCTGACAATATTAAATACTGTGACAGACTGCTCAGAGAGGCTGTGGAGTCTCCATCTCTGGAGACATTCAAAACCCACCTGGATGCTGTCCTGTGCAACCTGCTCTAGGTGATCCTGCTCTTGCAGGAGGGCTGGACTGGGTGATCTTGAGAGGTCCCTTCCAACCCCTGCCCTTCTGTGATCCTGGGATTCTGTGGGTGTCCCCTTGAAATAACAATTTACCTGAAGGTCAGACAGATGCACCCCGTTGGGATTTTGACTTGGAGCCATACCACAGACCACATCTCCTGCTAGCTATTCAGCAGGACATACAGATGTAACAGGAATACAGCAGGTCCAGGCCTGGTATCAATCAGGTGTACCCTGGCTCCAGCTGCTGGCAACCTCTAAAGGCATCTTCTGCTCCAAGTGGAAGTACAGATGAGTCTCCTGACGGAGGCAGAAAATCCTTTACCACTGTTCTGGTTCTCTAGTAGATGAATATGGTCTCATTCCACAGGTCCAAAGCCAGGAATAAGGGAATTGGGAAGGGAGGTAGTTACAGGTGGCATTAAGTACAGGTGTACTTACGACCACAGACCGATTGTTTCTGATAACATTAGTATTTTTAAAGTACATAATTTATGGTTCTAATCCATCAGGATTAGTATTGCTTTTTACTTGAAATTATATTCTTGTGGTACTTCGGTTCTTGGGAAACAGTTTCTGCTGTTCCACTGAATTTATTCTACTGCATTAAAATAAATGTCAAGTGTGAATGATGTTAACTCTTTATTTCAGACATTTAATAATAACTGTGGCTATTCCTACCCTCAGAAAAACAATGTTTTCTAGCAGGGCATAGAGGTTTCTGGACTAAATGCTGAAAGCCAGCCTGGATAGCACAGACACTAAGCCTTCTGGGACCAGAGGGGAAAGAAAAAGCTCCTGCACTCTTCTGATCTGTTGGCAGTTTCATCCATGGTAGCTAAACCTGGAATTAAGGCTGAAAAACATCCATTGTTAGTTGGGATCGATTTGGACTCTGTCAAAGTGCTTGGCACCATACAGAACAAAGACGACAGCGGAGTTAATGACAACTCTTAATGGGGTGTGTGAACGGCAAAGACATCAAAACTGGCTCACTATGGAAACTGAAGTAATTGGCTGGTGACGCTCCCCCAGAAACATACAAAGCAAACATTTACAAAGGTTATTGGAGAGTATCTTCAGTTTCATCCTAGCTGGTCTCAAATTAGCAAGCCCATAAAATAGATTTTTGATCAAAGAGTTAAGATTTGTTAAATGAAAAGTATTGTGGAACTTGTGTATTAGGGGAAAAAGGAAATGTTTGTCACTAGTGGGGCTGTGAATCTGGTACCTCTCTAGAATCAAGCAAGGCGTAGACAGACATTTATTACTATGTAAAAGCGATGATTTTAAATGATCATGTCAGAAAAATCTATCAAGCCTGTCCCTGGCAGATAGGAGAGGAAACAATACAAGGACGTCTGTCAGGCAGTTCACCACAAGCTGACCTCCTCCCCGCAGTGTCAAGAAAGGCTGCGATCGCTTGGTATTACTTTCCTCCCCAGAGGCCAATGAGATGCTTTAGCAGACATCTCCCCTGGTCACGGGGACCTGGAGAGGTTCCACTCTGAGCAGCCTGCTTAGAGGCTTGTATAGAGGAAGGCAGTCAGGAATGGGACAGACAGCATGTGCCGGAACTGACAGTTCCTCTTCTCCTACGAGAGCAAGGGTGGTCGCAACTGGAGCTAACAGGTCTCAACTTCAACACATGCTGAGAGGGTGCCCCCTAAAAATGGCAGCAGACCTACAGTATTCCTTGCCAAAGGTTGGAACTGATGGGGGTTCACACAGGCCAGGGAAATTAATGGTAGAACAATCCAGTGAGGGAAGGAAAACCAACCCCAAAGCCTTCAGCTGAGTCATCTTGTCAGAAGCTGGGAGTAGTAGGGAAAATATTACATATGCTTGCAGAGTTCTTACTTGTTTCCTCAGTACCTGCTCATAGTTACTTTTGGAAACAAGATGCTAGTTTAAAAAAAAAAAAAAAAAAAGCCTTTTGGCAACCCTTATACCTGTTCCATTCCACTTTTATTCACCCTAGTTAAGTGGCTCATAGTTTCCAAACTGGGCCAAGGCACTGAGACCTGTTAAGCTCCATTTCCTCGGTATGGTCTGAAAGGAAAAAAAAAACCCCAACAAACAAAAACAAAATCCAAGATGAGATGAGAAATGCATCACCATAAAACACACACCCTTTGCTTCTCCTAGCACGGGAGAGGAAGCGGCCCTGGGGGCCGGCTGGCTAGTGCACAGGGTGCCTCACTGAGCACCCAGCAGCAGCTCATGTCATTTTTGACAGTATGCAGGTCGGGGAGGACTGCACATTGAAACGGGTGCAGGAGGAGTGGGTTTTAAGACTCCATTTTATCAAATCCAGCCGGGGAACGTCCGTCGCACCACGTTTTTCTTTCGGAGGCCGTTCCCTGACCTGAAAGGCACCGTAAAGTACATTCACCCCCTGCCTGACCACACTGGCTTGACTCAGCGGAGATGGTTTCGCTAAATCACCGCGTACTGCCTGCAAACGCCGCCGCGAAAAGCCTCGCCAAGCACCAGCCGTGTGCTGATGCGATTAAACCGAAGCACAAGGCTGGATACCCACTCCCGCACGGAGCGGAGACGGCAGCCCGGGCCCCGTACCCCCAAGGCTCCTCAGCCGCTCCCCAACCCGCCGGACTCACCGCGGGGCCGCTCCGAGCAACACCCTCCGCCCGGGCCGGACTGGGCCCGTCGGAGAGGCAGCGGGCGCAGAGGCCCGCAAACGTCCGGGCTGCCCGGCCGCGCCCCCTGGCCGCATGCCCCTCCTCTTCCTGCCGCTCTGGCTGTAGCTACCCCACTTGCCTGCTGTTTCCCGGTACAGGCGGTGCGGGTGTTGCGGAGACAGGCGCGGCGGGTTGTTCCCGCTCCTCTCGCTCCCTCCCCACAGAAAGGCGGAGCTGCCGGTTCCCCGCCCGCCCGTTCGCCCGCGGCTGGGGGCTGTGGCCATGCTGCGCGGAGCGGCGGCGGCCCGGAGATGCGGCCCCGGCGCAGTCCCCGGCGGGTGGAAGGTGGCGGCTCGGTGGTGTTGCAGCGCAGCGCGGCGGCGGGAGTGGGTGCCCCCGACGGGGTGGCACAGCGGCATCGTGGCTTACAACAGCCGGAGCCGGAGCAAGGAACCGCTCGTACTGGCCGCGGAAGGAGCGGCGACCTGGTAGCGCCTTGCGACGGGCCGGTGCGGGGCTGCCGGGCCGGGCTGGTGCGGGGTTACCGCGCCCGCCGGCCGGGCTGGCGGTGACGGGTGCTGTTTGCCTCCCCTCTCTCCGCAGGTACAGCTGCGGGCCGACGGTGTACGACCAGGCGCACCTCGGGCACGCCTGGTGAGTCGGGACTGGTGTCGCTAGCCATGGGGGTGGGGGAATTTCGGGGGGGCCACGTCCCGTCCTGCGTGGGCTCGGCGCGGGTGGGAACCGCAGTAGCGCGTCTGGGTGACAAGCCCCGTGCTGGGTGACAGACCTCGCTGGGGACCGCTGCCGCAACGGGGTCTGGCTTTGCCTCCTGTTCCGTGCCAAGAGCAGAACTGTTTGGGTGCCCTCCCCTAACTCCCCCTTCCCCCCCCCAGGGGTTACTGGTGGGGCTGTTGGTACAGCTCGTCCCGAGACAGCGGTGGGATGGCAGATGTGGAGAAAGCAGGCTTGCTTTGGTGCTAGGTGGGATGGGTGGCTTCAAATCGTGAAGTATGATGTGACCTCCTGCACAGAGGAGTTGGGAGTCTCAGAGCAGAGCCTCCCGTCCCTGTGAAGTTACGGTTTTGCTGTTTAGAATTCAGTTTGGATACTGTGTTGGCACCAAGGAAGAGCCGTTCAGGGTTGGCTATTTAAAAGGTGGGTTTAAAGTTAATGGTTAAAATGCCAGTTAGTAACTTTAAGAAAGCCCTGGCAAGTTAAAACCTTTTTTCATAGTAAAAGTTTGCTATCTTACTGCGTTTAAAGAAAAACAAACCAAACCATAGGACTTTCTCTGTAGGTCATTAGGATAATTGCAATAATAAACAGGCTTCATTATGAGTCATCTTGAAAAAAAAAAAAAAAAGAAAAAGTCTGGAGAAGGTGGCTGCTGGTTGCTCTGTAGCACGCCAGATGAAACGATGCGCAGGGTGCCTGCAGAATCTTCTGAAGCTGAGGGGAACTGCAGCAGCTCAGTTGCTCTTGACCTGCTGTCTCCTAACTCTTGAAAGAGCAAGGTGCATGGGGCTCCCTGGAAGAGCAGGGGTTTCTTGGGTAACTGGCATGAAGATCTTGTGCTGTACATGTGAATAATTCACTTTTAATGGAGGGTGTTTTGTAGCTTCTGCTCCTGTTTCAACCTCACTCAGAAATCTCTGTTGAGTTTTGCTCAAGTGTGGAGCCATCGTAGCACTGTGTAACTGCTCCTTTCTGTAAAAGGGAAGTTTTAAAATACTGATCATGTAAAAGCACTGCTGGCACCCTCTCTTTAAATGCTGCTGTACTGTTGTGTGTATGTGGTGGTGTCTCCTTTTCCTTCTTGTTTTTGTCGAGTCCCAGCAGAAAGCTAACCTTTTTACTGGTGACCTAAAAAAATCAAGAAATTGATATCTTGAATTATTTTGTTTGTACTTAGCACCTTCAGGAGAACTTAAATATTAAAAAAAAAAAGTCATAGCAATTTATGGTTTTTAGATCAAAAGCTATCATAATACAGGCAATGTTATGGTTTACCTTGACATAACTGCAATTATAAAATCATCACTTTAGAGCAAGTGTATAAAAAGATGCCAGTACATCTCTTTTCTCCATCACCCAGTCGAGGTTCTGTAGTACCTGTTGTCCCTGATGTGGCATAATAGGGAAGAGAATTGCAGAAATGTTCCATTTCCTCATGGACAACTGGTTGGTGCTGTAAAACTTTTTTGCTCTTACGATTTAGAGTTTGTGTGGATAAAGATGCTTCCTGTAGCTGCTGAGCAAAAGGCAGTCCTTAATACCACAGGAAGCCAAAGGGAAATGAGGAAGTGGTATCTCCTGTGCGTTTTCAGGTCCTTTCGCTGTCCAGATATGTGTGTGGTTCTAACACAGTGTTTCACTAATCAAGCATTGTGCTGAGGAAGGAGAGGTTTGGCACCTCCCTGCAGGACCCTGGGCTGCAGAGCAGAATATCTGGTACCACCATTGGGTGCTCTGCCTGTTATCTTTGCTAGACAAGACACTTAGGGGTACAGTAGATCTAGAGCACAGTGCTTATAGAGGTGGAAAATTTTACCTTTCGGTCTTGCATCTCTCTGGGGCTCTTGAATGTCTGGTTTTGTTGGAGGTTCTCCTTGTTCTGCCTTCATGCTCTTTTGATTAATGGGGGAGGGAGTAGGAAGGCCTTGCTCACCCTGCTGCTTCTCGCACGCATCTCTTCTTACCCTGTGTCTAAACTAACAGCTTCAAGCTTTCCTGATGTGGAGGTTTTGCCTTTGGTCACCCAAGTTGCACCCATTACTCGGTGAATTAAGAAAGAAGAGTTAGGGCTGAAACATTGCTTTCAGAGTAGGGTGTCGTGCTGATAAGCTGCTGTGTTTTACACTTTCTGCTACCTCTTTAGCCCCTTCACGTGTTGCTCCTGTCACGCTGCTGTGCGGCAAGATGCCTGCACCAAAGATTTTCCTTTCACCTTTCTTCAGTGCATAAGGAGTTGGCTGTCCTTTCCCACTGCCTGTGGCCTTGTACGTGTCAGTGTTGACACCCTGCTCCTCAGGTGATGTGTTCAGGATGATGTGGCACACTAATTTTTATTTTACTGTGTATTTCCCCCGCCCCAGTAGCTAGGTCTGACTGTAGAGCTTTTGTAGGCCCAGCTGAGCTGCATCCTGCTTGTGGCGGTCTTTGGACCAGGAAACGCACTGGGAAAGAGCATAGAATCATAGAATGGTCTGGGTTGGAAAGGACCCCAAGGATCATAGAGCTCCAACCCTCTGCCACAGGCAGAGCCACCAACCTCCAGGCCCCCATCAAACCTGGCATGAAGTCAAACTGAGTGAGGGCTGATGCTGCTGCACCGTTCCTGCAAAATACCATTGTTTTGTCAGTCCTGCAACACATTAACCTTGGAATTCCTCTTTTCCCTTCTCTTCAGGTTTGACTTGTGGCACACATGATAAATGCAGCAGGCAGTAATGCAGAAACAAATGATGGAAATGAGTTTGCAATCCCTGAGAAGAATTTGAAAATAATGGTGGTGTTATTTTTCTCCCTTCCTCCTTTCTCTCTGAAAGGATTTCTTATTTCTCTAAGTAATCAATTTTTTTTCCAGTGTGTTTTGCTTCCAGACTTCAAAACAGGCACTCTGTATGCCTTTATACAACATCCAAAACTTAGCCTATATAATGAAAACAAATCAGACCAGCAGATAACACCACCTTTCCCCTCAGTTCAAATCGTGCTGGTGTGAGCTGTAGCCTGGTTCCCCTCCAGATTCCTGGCTGAATGCTTGGAAATAAGAGTAAATCAAAGCACAAAGAGGAAATTTCATTCAGTCCCTTGTGCCTGCTCTGCCACTCCCCTGATTTTTTGACTGTTTTTTGTTGTTGTTGGGGTTTTTGTTTGAGTGCTGAATGGTGAAGACCCTGCTTTTTGAGGTGTCAGGAGATCTGCTCTCGCTCTTGCAGTGTCTCTTCCATCAGTTTGTTTGGAAGGTCAGAGGAGATGAAACAATGCAGAATCTGTTTCTGCTCTGGGAGCTAGTGCTTCAAGGCTGTTAAATCTAATATCAAGATTTTGATGCTTTCTGGTGACTCTTCTTTTGACCCATAGACCAAATTAAGGAATCGTGTCGCCACCTTAGATGAACAGTACTACTGCTAGTAAGCTGGTATTCACTAAAAACGATCTCCTTGGCATCATATTCCACCTTTCAAAAAGCCTTTTTTCAACGTGGACATAACACAAACAACAACAAAAAGTATTTTTCTTCTTCAAGGTATTACATATGCATCCGTAAACCTGCGGGTAAACATGGAACCTGTAGGCTGGTGAGTCTTCTTTTGGGCTCCCTTTTCTCCAAAGCCAGCACGGGCTTAGGATTCTTATCATCTTGCAGAGCAGACCCAGAGCCTATGAGTCACCTTCTAATATCGCACCTAATAACTGGGTTTTGTCCCAAAGCATGTTTTAAGGATTGTAAGTGGAGCATCTGAGCAGCAGAAGGGGCTGCCACAGCCAGCCCCATGAGGCTTGCAGGCACGTCAATCTATCAGCATTAAACATGCTGTTTTGTGGTGAGGAGCCTGAATAACTTTGGAAATTTATTCTTGAGAGTAAATAAAACAAAACGACCCCCAGAGCTGCTGTTCTATGCTACTGGAAAAGATCTGTGCTGGTGTGTGAACGAAATAGTTTATTGGTGGTTAGTAATTGTATGGAGCTGTTACTCAACCCTGAGCAAAGTTCATGTGAACCCTGTTTTATTTCTCCTTGTTCTTCTGCCCTGTGGCTTTTGAAAAACAGTTAGAATATACCTAGCCTGAGGGATGTGTTTCAAGAATGTCTGTATGTATATCTGTGGTGTTTGCTTTGAGAGCCTCTTTGGCTCACGTGTACCTTCTGACGTCCTTTGGTGCTTAAATAAAGAGATGCAACAAAAGAAAATGCTCGGAAAATTTGATGTAATGTGTCACTAATGCCAGAAGAGGGTAGGCCAGTTCAAGGGAAATTTGCTTGACTTTTGTGCAGGTGGTAACTGGTTTTGGAGAAGCACTTTATGTGCTGAAGACCTTTTCCTTACAAGTCTCGGCATATTTAGATTGTCCCCGTGGCTGTTAGTGCTGCTGGTTATTTTTGTTGAAGATTATTCTTAGTCTTGCGTGTTTAAAGCTCATGTTTTGTGGTTTGTTTGGTTTTGTTTTCTTCCAGCTCCTATGTGAGGTTTGATATAATTCGAAGGATAATGACTAGGTTTTTTGGAATTGAAGTGATCATGGTGATGGGGATCACAGACATAGATGACAAGATCATAAGAAGAGCCAATGAGGTAGGTGTTTGCTGCAGAATTTGACCCAAACTTTTGGTCTATTCTTCAAAGGGAAATTAACATGGGGTGGTTGGTTTTGTTTTTATTTTCTTGAGTCTTGTTTGCTGTAACTAGTAAATAATAAATGTTGAGATTTCTGGTCTCCTAGCATGGCTGTAATGGGGCTGGGGTCCAGAGGGCTGGGTGTCAGGAGCTGCCTGGAGGTCAGCTGGCAGAGAGGTGTGTCAGGGGAGAGGCGGGGAGCGCCGTGGTGCAGCACCCACGGCTGGGGTCCTCCTGCTCTCGCTCCCAGCCTGGGAGGCCAGCAGGGATCAAAAATCCTGGGGTGAATCCTCAGCACAGTTAGAAAGTATCTTATCACCGAAGCAACTCAAAGCTTAGGAGCTGGAAGGCTTCTGGCTGTGTTGTGGAGAAGCGTTGTGCGTGTAGATGTTTGTACAGCATTGAAACCTGTGAGACTGAGGGTGGTTCCCGAAAGGTGCTGAGCACCATCTAGCTGCAGCCTCAGCACCTTGGAAAGCTGTAGCACTCTTGTCAGAGTTCATTGCCTACATCAGAGTTGATGTTGAGTGTATGGGTAGGTGTTGATAAGAGCAGGGCATGCTGGTTTGATTCATAGAAAAATGATAGAATAAAATAAACCAAAACCAGTGCAAGCAGCCCTGTTGCTGAATTCTCAGGGTTGTTGGTAGGAGTAAAAGTTTTATGGCTATTAAGTGGTTCTTGATTGGATTTTAATGAGATGTTTTTTACCAGCTGAGCATTGTGAATGATTATTCCAATTTCCTTTTTTGTCTTTTTTTTTTTTCTTTTTGGAGATGCTTTATGGACCCTGAAACGCTAAGAATGTGTTTTGTGGCTAATTCTGCCTTTTGAATTTTTTTTGTTTGTTTGTTTGTCTTTAGATCCTGTAAGTCAGGTCTTCTCCATCGTAAATGAAATGTGCTGAATCAAATTGCAGTTGCAAGCTTTAAGTTAGTTCCTTGGAGCCAGAGAATTTGACAGCTGTCACTTGTTCTTTCATCTTTAAGTAAACAGTTCCTGTTGCAGTCAAATGCAGGGCACTGCATGCAAACAGCAACTAGTGTGCTGGCCCTGTAGAAATAGATGTGTATTCCCTTAGTCCGTTTCCTTGCAGCTCTTCAAGGCAGCAGGACAGCTGAAAAAAACCAGAAAAACCCCAGGCGTTTTAAATCTCTGTGCATGCATTTCAGAATCTTTCCTGGTTGTCAGGAGGTTTTATGGTGATTTTATGTTTGAAGAGGGGGAAATATTTTTAAAAGATCTTGTGTTTGTTTACTTCATTGTTTGGTTCTATAAAATAATCTTTTTTTGGTGCCTTTTTTTGTTGGTTTTGTGCCTTTTTGAAATGCCTGCTCTGCCCTGCATATTTTGTTTGCCTGGCCAAGGTCTTTGCCTCAGCAGTCTGATTTTTCTGTTGTTGGGACCTCGGTACCAGTGGTAGGAACAACGTGGCTAGGTTTATTCTCTGTTTTCTAGAGAAAACCTGAAAGTTGAGCATCTAGTGTATGATGAAGGTGCTATGTGCCCTCAGTGGTATTTTAGGAGGAGACACAAGTTTGTACTTTGAACATCCATCTGGAAGGGAGGAATTTCCCCATCTTCCTCTTACAGACACCTTTTGTTTGTGTCTCTGATCAGAGCAGCAGCTGAGCTGTCCAGAGGGGTGAGTCCTGTCACTGATGTCTGGAAGAGCACACTCTCTACTCTGTAGGCAGAAGCAATCCTTTGTTTCTCAGTTCTGAGCATTTTCCTCATTTCATTGCTGGATGAACATCTGATCTGTCTTCACCAGAACTCCTGCCTTGTCCAGGAACTTGTCCAACTTATGTGCTCAGAAAAATCAGACCCCTTAAAGATGTTCCAGTAATGAATCGAAAGTGACGGAAATGGATTTCTTTGGTTAACAATCCAGTTATCTGCCAGCTGGAGAGACTGACAGTGTTTTGTCTCCTCCCCAGTAGGTTCTCCTCAAAAAAGTTGTGAAAGCTTGCATTTGAGGCACTTTTAAACTATGCTTGTACTTGCTAGGGCAGGTTTTGCTGTCATGCATCTTTCAGTGTTTGAGAACAACTACCTTGTCATATGCTAGTTGTGTCTTTCGGGTTGCACTTTCCCATCACTTCTGCAAGGATCCCTGTTCCTGTCCATCACCCTGTGACTGGGAAATGTGAAGAAGGTGCTTGAGGAGTGCTGAGCTTGGCAAAGGGTGGGACTGACTTGCAGTCCCTTTCCCTGATTGTACTGAGCTCTATGAGTAACTGTGGTCAGCTGAAATAGCTTATTTTTCTTAATCATTGAAAATTAATATCCTTTCTGACATGTGCATGGTGTGAGTGTCTCCTGCCGATGAGTTGGATGAATTTCACATTCTGTAGTATATCTTGTTGCTGGAAATGGGAGACCCTCCCAAAAGGAAAATAATGAGGGAAGAAGTTTGTTATTTTAATCTTCAGTTGCTTTACCTTAGAAGGTGTGTATTAACATTGTGACAATTCAGAAGCATGGATGAAACACTGCTTTTAAGTTTTGTAGCTTACATTTCTCCCCGTGAATGTTGGATTAATAAGCCTTTCTGACTCTCTACCTTGGGGGCTTTGTAAGCCTTCCAATTCGCTATTAACTGTCTGATAAAAGATTGCAATATTTTATGTTATTACTTTGATTTACTAATCTGTTTTGGTTTTTTTAGATGAATATTTCGCCAGTAGCTCTTGCTCGTATTTATGAAGAAGACTTCAAACAAGATATGGCTGCCTTAAAGGTACAGATACTTGACCTTCTAAATTCAGGAGGATTTTAAAGCAATTACTTTGATAAGGAATCTGACTTTGGCAGTTTGTTCTAAAAAAACCAAGTTGCTTGTGTGACAGCATTGCTTGGAAACTAGAGTAATGATTTACTTTTCCATTCTGTTGGGAAAATAGTGCACACCTTTTGAGTAAGAGAATGGAGGGAGGAGCAAGCTCTAGATTTGGAATGAACAGGTTAAGTTTCTTTAGGGACCTGGAATTTTTTTGCTCCATGTGACAGAGTCTTGGTTCACAGGTAAATACATAGTTACTGTAATGCAGAAATAGCCTGATCTAAAATGTATGAAACATCATTGACTCCAGGTGTCTTTGCTTCTGGTCCAGAAAACTTGTCAGAAGCAGGGAGCAAATGACTTGGAAAAATGAGTGGATTTTTTTTTTCCTTGATGCACCTGAAATCTTCTCTTTTTTTTTTTTTTGTGTATTATCATAAATTCTGGTTGTGACCCCTTTATGGTACTTGCAACGCTTTTGGGTGGTTTAAAGATAAAATTGAGGAGAACTTTCTTTACAATTTGTTTTCTAGTGAGAAGGGGCTTGTCAGCAGCGTGCTTGGTGCAGGCTAATGGGATGTTGCTCTTTCTTTAAGGTCCTTCCTCCGACGGTCTATATGAGAGTGACTGACAATATTCCTCAGATAATTGCCTTTATCAAAACACTGGTTGCTAGTGGACAGGCTTACGCAACCTCGCGAGGTGAGACTGAACAGCAAGGCAGCTCCTTGTTCAGCACACACAGAGGAAATCCACGCTCTTACTAATCCTGTTCTGAGATCAGATGAGATACCCCGTGCCAGGGTTTCCTTCTGCTGATTAGCAGACAGGGTGTGAGCAATTCATTTACGATGACATGAGCGGGTAGAACAGCTATTACTCAATTTCTACGTTAAATGTAGCTCATTACTTGATAGAATTGTGTACTGTAATGATCTGCTATCTAAGATCCTGTGGGGAAGTCTTTGCCTGGCTTCTACAAGAGATCTGGGGGCACTGTTTAGCTCTAATCAGGAGGTGCTGTAAAAGATCTCCCTGCAAAGCATGTGGTGTGATTATTTTTTAATTATTATTATTATTTTGGTTTTTATAGCAGAGATGGTGGTTGTAGAAGCATTTGAGAGCTGGATTTAGCAGTAGACTACATCTCAGTTGGAGGTGGGATTGCTGATTGTGCGTGGGCAGGGCAGAGCCTGGGGAGATCTCCAGAATAAAAAGCTATCCGGTGTGTGGAGGTCACTGGCAATGGGGAAACCCACTGCTGCTGTGGTATTTCTGAATTTAGAGATGGGAACTTGAAGGGTGTTTTGTTTTAGTTTGGGGTAGCATTCCCTTGTCGTTATGAGTGTGCCCAATCTTTGCTCTAAAACTAAACATTTCTTTTCTATTAGGCAATGTTTATTTTGATGTTCAGTCTTGGGGAAAAAGATACGGAGTATTAACTACTGTTTATCCTGACACCCAAGATGAAGCAGGTATGTTCGTGGCACCAGCTTATTTGTATTCATGCATTGCCTGTATTTGTAATGTATCTATGCATAAATCTTCATTCAACAATCTGAAACAGTTTTCTAACCTGTTGGGTATAACCAGCTTTTTGGTTAAGACTGTTTTTTTAAAACTATTTATTGAGGCATTCACTGTTGCCAGTGCAAGAGGAAACGTGGTGGTCTGATTTCATACTTTGTTCCCTTTATACCTTTGTACTGGCACCTTAGAACAATTAAGATTGTTAATTTTATTTAAATACTTGGGAGTGGTATATACAAACTGTATACTGAGGTGGTGGCCTTAGCCATTGCCCTAGCCAGCAGTGAGGTAGTCATGAGTTAATGCAGGGAAACATCAGCCACCATGTTACCATTGGGCAGCTGCACCCTTGTGATGCCTGCTAACCAGGTGAATTTGGTTCTTTCATTACTGACTGTGGGGCTACTGTTGAGCAGCCTGTTTGTGTGAGGATGAGCAACCCCTTGATACGTTGTGCGGGAGCATGCCTGTACCCTTGACTGCAGTTGTCCAGCTGCTGAGGAGGATTGCTGAGCTGCTCTGTGCTTTCCATAAGCTGGGTCTGATCAGGTCTCTGCTTTGGAGGATCAGGTGCAGGTCATCTGTATCCACTGCATGCTGAAGTTTCAATGTTTCTTCGTTGTAAAAAATCTGTTTGCAATTACTGAAAATGCCTGGCAGGCTGATGCTCAGGTGAATTGCAGCCAGGAACTTCTCACAGCTCTACTCTAGAGTTCTTTTGGCATTACAGCTTGCAGAGGGAATGCATTTTGTCAGCAGCTATTTAGAGGCAGTTACTGACTGTAAATGCAGCCTCCTGGCCCTGCATTGGGAAGAATGTTGCCTGCAGGTCAAGGGAGGTAATCCTTCCTCTCTGCTCAGCATGAGGTGAGGCATGTCCGGACTACTGGGTCCAGTGCTGGGCTCCCTGGCACAAGAGAGATGTGGACATACTGGAGAGAGCCCAGTAAAGGGCCAGGAATACAATGGAGGAGTACTGGAGCATCTTTCATACAAGGAGAGGTTGAGAGGGACAGGACTGCTCAGCCTGGAGAAGGAGCATCTTACCTCATGTATGCAAATACCTGATAGGGGTGGGGAGTAAAGAAGATGGAGCCAATCTCTTCTTGGTGGGTCTTGGTGACAGGGTGAGAGGCAATGAGCACAACTTGAAACATAGGAGATTCCATTTAAAGCTAAGAAGAGTCTTTTTACTTCGATAATTGTTAGCACAAGAATATGTTCACAAGCTAAAGGAGGGAAGGTTTATATTAGATATTAGGGGGAAGTTTTTTACAGAGAGTGGTAAGGTACTGGAACAGGCTGCCCAGACAAATGTGGTGGATGCCCTGTCTCTGGAGGTGTTCAAGGCCAGGTTGGATGGGGCCCTGGGCAACCTTGTATAGATCCAGGCCTGGAGGTTGGTGTCCCTGCCTGTGGCAGGGAGTTGGAACTCTATGATCCTTGGGGTCCATTCCAACCCAGACCACTTTATGATTCTGTGTTGCCCAGAGAGGCTGCTGGGGTCTGTCCTTGGAGATGCTGAAAGCCCAACTGGACACCATCCTGGGCAGCCTGCTGTATCCGAGTATGCTCTGAGAGGGGTTTTGACTAGACGATCTCCAGAGGTGCCTTCCAGCTTGAGTCATGACTGATTATGTGTCTATTATGTATCCATTTTCCCCTTGAGTCTCTTACAACTAAATTTACTGTTGTTTCGAAAGGTTTTGGCTGTTTTGCTTATAACCAGGAAGGCGAAGAGTGTATTTTTTTTTGGTAGCAGTATACTCAAAGAAAGGCAAAAGAAGGATAGAGTCAACAGATACTGGTGAGCCACAGTATGGCAAACTAGCAACAGAGCCAAAATATTCAGTGCATACAAGTAGGGTTATATTTCTGTCTCTTTATTTCTTAGCAGTTTTGAATGATGAAGCAGGTGTAATGGGTTTTTGTAATGTGCTTCCTTTAATATTGCATGACATTCTGAATAAAAACTGACTGTAGAGTATCAGTGAAGTACAAGTGGAATGGCTTAAGAAAAATGACCATCTAATAGATCTCCGAAAATAGTGGTGAATCATGCTAGGAATGCGGTCATACCAGAATGCTCTGGGGATTGGTTTACTGTGGTTTGGTTAGCCATCTGAAATAAGTAGGGGGAAGGAGTAAATGTAGAGTCAACTGCTGATAAAGCAGATGGGTGGTGTTAAATAGGAGAATTTTTAGTTGCTTGCCAAGCTGGATCCCTTCAAGCCAAATAGGTATATTGTTACTCATCAGTTGAGTGTGAGGTCATGTATCTGTCAGCAAAAAAAACCCAATACAGAGCCCAGAACGCTGTTTGGTAGTTCCCGCTAGGGAGCAGGGTCGTGTAGCTGACTAGTGGTTGGGAGCCAGCAGAGATAACATGTTCTTTGTGGTACTCTGGCAAAAGGTACCTTGGCTGGGTAGTGAAGGAGGGAACACATACAATGGGGAAGGAGACATTTGTAGAGAAGCTATTCAGAAAATGGTGCTGGAAGGGTGCTACTGTCCAAGAATATTTTTGATTCTCATCTCCATGCAGCTCTTGGTTGCATAGAATCTGAACCAGAACCTATTTGTGTCCTAGAGGAAAAAAAAAGAGGTGTGTTTTGATGGGGTTTTTGTTTTGTTGCTGGTTTGGTTTGTTTATGTGTGGGTTTGTTACCTTCACTGCTGCAGTGCTATCTGTTTGTCCTGGGAAACTGGCTGATAAGTAACTGGGTGAATGATGTAAAACCAAAGGCCAAAAGGACTAAAAGCATAGGTTATATTAAGGAATCTCTAATCCATCTTCTTAGCCTGCAGAAATCTTAATTCAACATATTTTTTTCAAACACTTGGTTGAGAGGCGGGAAGGCCTGTATAAGGGAGGCGGGAAGGCCTGTATAAGGGAGGCGGGAGGAAAGTTGCAAGGAAGAATGTTGAGTGGAAGAGATTAAAATCTGTGAAGTTCATGAAATGCACGTTTCCACTTGCTTTCATTTGCCTTTTATTTTTTAGTTTGAGACATATCCCATTAACAAATCACCTGTTCTTGGCAGTTGATACTGACAAACGACATGGTAAAGATTTTGCCCTGTGGAAGGCCGCCAAACCTCAAGAGATATTTTGGACTTCTCCCTGGGGAAAAGGAAGACCTGGATGGCACATCGAGTGTTCCACAATATCAAGGTCACATTTCTTGGATTTTAAATCTGGTGTTGGTTTTAAGTGTTCAGGCAGAGTACATTGGTAGCAGAAGTATTGGAAGTGGTGGGTATTTTTCTGATCAGCAGAAAGCACCAATTTTAACATGACTACTTGGTGCAATTTGGGATGTTGCACGTGGCCCAAACAACCTCTGCCCCACCCTAATGACATAGCTCTCTTGCTGTGTTTTGGCACCTTCTCTTGAGACAGACATGAGTGTTTAGGATATGCTATGCAAGATCATGCAGTTGATTAGCAAGTCTTTTAAATTGAACTGAGCAACCACAGTTCTAATGAAAGTTACAGGACCTATTTAATGTACCTCCTTTCTGCTTCCTCCAACCTCCATCAGATCTAGTTCAGCAAGTCTTGCTGTGTCAAGACAGGGTATGGGGTTCCATCGCGAATCCAGTGAGCATAGGAGACCTTCCTGGCCTTATCCTAACAGCAGTTGTGGATGTTCATGCTAATCATCTAAGCATTATTCATCTGTCTTTACAAGTCAGCCACAGTATGAAATACTCACGTTTCTCTGTGGCAGTACATTCTGTGGGCACAATGTGAATAGTGCATGGTAGTGTTTTGCTTGTAGGTGGTTTAAATGAATTTGTTCTTAATTTGGATTTTTATTTATTTATTTTCTCCACAGGATGGTACTATTTTGTCCTGTACTGTATTAACTTATGACCTATTAATTTGTATTTTTTAAAAAAGGAGACTTTAAATCGTCTTTCCTAGAAGATTGCTGGCGGTACTTAGCTTTGCATTAGTGTCAGATATTTTTTTGGAAGTTAATAACAAATTATTTAGATGTGGCCCTGTTTAACACTTAAGTTTTCCAGCCAAGCTGAAAGTAGATGAAGAGGTGCCTGAGGTTTCTCTCATTAGTCATTACTACCTGATTGTGAAAAGCATTTATTAGGGGGATTTTCTGTCTGTGAATAGTTCCAGTACTGTGCAAGAGTTCTCAAAGCAACTGAAGTGCACAAACCCATGCTGCATTTGAAGTGCAACCTGTGACAGAAGCTCACAGCTGAGGAATGTCAACCCATTATAAAATGGCCTGTCTGCTAATGCGGCGCTGCTTACAGTCTGCGTTTCTCTCTGTAAAAACTCACTTTGCTGTGGCTGGATGAGGTTCCTGCTGTGCAAATAAGAGCATCAGTGCAGTAATCTTGGACTGTGAAAAATGGAGAAGTCATTTTTAGTTATTTAGAATGGTATGATGTCCCGTTCAGCTGTCCAAGGCCCATATTAAGCAATGCCTACTTAACTTGTCTGTTTTGCCAAAGATCTAGATCAACTAATTTTGACTAACATACATACCCTTTCCACCCCAATTCCCCTCCCCCTTCCCCCATCACCGTGCATGGGGGCAGTGAAGGAGGACATTGGTCTCTAATGCAGCCCTGGAGGGTAGTGAACAACCTTCTGTGACTTGGGTCTGATCTCCTCTCCGGAGTTTCTCCATCGGTGAGATGGGTTGCTCCTCCAACCCTGTAGCCACTTGCAGATTCATCTCTCTCTTCTCCCCAGCTCTTAATGGGTTTGTTGGAAGAAATGGCAAGTGGCCCGTGCTGCTCTCTAGTTGTCACAAGGAGGGCATGGCATGAGCTGGGGCTGGTCTCGCGAAGGTTTGCGCTTAAACTGTTTTTTGAGCAGATGGGAAGAAGCAGAGGGCCACAAGCTTGGGAAATGGCAACAGCCGGTATTTCTTCCATCCTCTCCTTCCCTCATTTACTTCTGTCCCTGTGCCCCAACTCCTTCTGCAGAACCATCATGAGCCAGGGTGTCTTGTCCCTAAAAGGGACAAAGGTATTGATATTGAGCCAACTACCAGGAGCAACTTGTTAACATGTTGCATGGGAAGACCACGTGTGCCTGTACACAGGCATCCATGTGTTTGTGGGGCTCACTTTTATCTTCTACTGTGTAGGCCTTCCATCTTCCCCAGCTTGAGTGTCTCTGGTTTCTGGGCAGTTAGTGCTGATTTACCTCCCTGTGAGTAGCTGATTGTTGTCTTTGCTTAACAGATGGGCAAAATGAAGTTCTTTGCTTGTCCAGTGTGCCCTAGCAGGGACTTGCTGGACCAGTGTACCTGTAACTCTTGGGGTTTAAGTGCAAGACTCTTAGGTCTGTCCTGTAGATTCCTACATGAATGCTTCTATTTCCAGCCACCAGCACTTGCAGAGGCCTGCACTGTGCAAGCCTGCACGTGATCCGCAACAGGTGCTGCCATGCTGTTGGGATGAGAAGAATGGCCTTGGGAGATCAGATGCCCTGATGCTTTCTTTAGACATTATAACAATATAGGAATAGGCATTTTATGTCATGAGTACGTGCAGTATTGCCTGAATTCTTACAGAAAAGGTACGAGGTAAGGAATAGTAATACCGAATTGACAGAAGTGTTAATTGCTTCGAATTTTTTTAGGCTTGCAGATGAAGGCAACTGCCTAATGCTGAAACTGTAGCAGAACAAAGACTGCCAAGCAGGTCATCTCCTTTTCTTAAGTTAGAAAAATAATTGTTCCTACAAAGGAGAATTAATTGCGGGCAGATATGGGTCCCATCCATACAACTTCTACTGCAGTTTTGATATCCAAGATCTCTGCAAACTCTTGTTCTACAACTGCAATCGTTAAATTGCACACTCAAAATTATGATGTGCCACCTTTTCTGCATTTCTTTTACAGGAGGCTTTTGTAGTATTCTACTTACTGATCAGGAAAATTTTGTTACAGTGCAGTGTTTGGAAAGCAGCTGGACATCCATACGGGTGGAATAGATCTTGCATTTCCTCATCATGAGAATGAAATTGCACAGTGTGAGGCGTATCATCAGTGTGAGCAATGGGGGAATTACTTTTTGCATTCTGGTGAGTAAATGTGTCTCAGCACCAGTTGCTTGTGATCTTAAGCCTGTTTTCAGTAGCATGAGAATCACATAGTTGGCGTTTGTAAAGGTAACGTGTCTGTACTCCTGGAAAATCATAGTGGGGAGAACGCTAAGGTACACGAACTGATGAACCAACAAAGCTCACAAAGTTGTGATCCTGGGGAGAAGTGTCTGAGCTGGGCTGCGTTGTGTGTTTGAAGTGTGAGGGGAAACCTTGCAGGCAGCTGCTCTGCTGCAGCAACCAACCGCTGGATGTGCCATGAGCATGATTCACATACCTGCAACTATTTAAATTCTCCTGGGAAGGCTTCTTTTTATCCAGCAGTAGCGCTATGCCTGGAGATAGGTGTGAGAAGCAAGACCAGGTGAGTCAGATGCTTTGGTCTGGTCTACCCACCAGCAACCTCATGGATCATGCTTGACCAGAGCTCCTCGGAGGTCTGTAGCATCTGTGGGATACATAAAGACCAAGCTGCTCACCCCTCGGCTCTGAAGAAAAGTCACTATGGTCCCTTCAGTGCTCTGACCAACTTCAGCCTCTCTCTCCAATGGAGTGTGAGTGACTTGGTGTTGGTGTAGCCCATAGATGTCATAGACCTTGTCCCCTCCCCCAGAAAGGACCTTGCTGGCTGTACCTGACTAAACGGTACCAGTGTCTCCAGCATATGATACTGCTTGGCTTTACGTAGAACTGTTCTGTGCTGTCTGATGGTACTAGCACAATTCCTGTGGATGGAAATCATCAAACTTTTTCTTCCTGTTGCAGTTCTGGGGGTTCTGGATGGTCTACAAAGAACTGAAATTAATAAAAAGTCAGTTTCAGATCTGCAGTCTGCCTTCTTGCTGAACAGTACTTTGTGCAAGATGTCTTGGTGAGCTCTGAGCTCCTTCCCTGAGTAAGAGATGCAGAGTTAAGCTCGTGCTGCGCTCTGGGAATTAACTTGTGCTTTCTTTTACGTATATATTTGTGGTGAGCAGGATGAATATTGAGTTCTAGTTTCAGTTCCCAGTGTAAGGCCTGTTATAAATCAATAGCAATTGTCCAGAGGCTGCTGCATCCTCCGGGGTGTGCTTGGCTTCTGAAGTGCAATGTAATTCTCTGCTCTTCCACTGAGATGCACTGGTTAAGTCCAGGTGGAGCCTTCTGTTGAAAACCAGTGGATCCGACTTGGATTTGAATTGGAAGAGTAGGGGAAATATTCTTTGAAATTAGCTAACTAAAGAGGAGTAATTTAGAGAGGAAAAAAAAGAACTGAATTCCAAGGGCAACTTGTACACTGAGGTTCTCTAGGAGCTGACAGATTACATTCATTAAGTCAAAAAATTTGCTGGAGGATGATAGTGTGAATTATTTAGGGCAAATGAATCAGCTTCAGAAACAATTTATTCTGGTAACAGACTGCAGAATTTTAGCAGGCTTAGAATTGGAGGAGCAATCCCCACTAGAGGAAGAAAATCCCTGCACTGGGGATAAATCTTCTTATAAGGACTTTATTTTTAGACTACTTGTACTCTGGGAAGAACGCCAAGCCAAAGTTATGAAAATCCTTGTATTTTGTGATTCTTTAATGAAATCCTTCTAAGTGCTGAAGCTCTTGAAGAGGAATATTATTTCAAATTCAGATGTTACCCGTACCTTATTAGGAGAATGCAACCGAAATATTTTAACCTTGGCTGCCTAAACTAAGTCAATATTTAGGTACCTTTGCAAAAATAAAAAAGCCCTGTACCTTTCTCTTCTCCCAGGAGAAGTTTGCCTGTGGATTTTATTTGAGTCTCGAGAGCTGCAGATGTCCAGTGCCTCTAGCAGCCACATGTTCTTATTGAGGGCTCTGAGTTCAACCACCCAGGGGTGAAAATGGCCTTGTCTGCTACCAGCCAGGGCAAATACCATGAAAATGAGACTTGGGGTTGATTGTAGATTTCTGCTGTAGCTGGCTCTGGATCTGTAGATCTCTTGATTCTTTCCTGCCCTTGATAGTGTGCGGCGCAAACTTAAATTTCCAGGTGACCAGGGTAGGACCAGAGGTAGCCCTTCTTGTGGATAACCCTCACTGCATCGAATCATTGTCAGAAGTAGCTAGGAAGTGAAATGAGATGCCTTTCATGCCTGTTTACCAGGCCTGAACACGTTGTTTATGTATCCAGACAAGTGTAATGGGGATATTATCTGCCTGTGGAAGAGAGAGGGCTCCAGACAAGACTGCAAAAGCAGCACTGTGCAGAAAGTGGTATGAAATTCAGGCAGCTGCTTGGGCTGTTGAGCAAGAAATACTACCTCTGCCACCACCTATAAAAGCAGAAGTGTGGTCATTGTTGTCCTTGCGGGAGCACTCTGAGGCTGCTGGTAACGCTGGGCTGCCAAACCTGACAGAATGCAGAGTGCTGGTGTTGTATTAAAGAGGAAGAGAATTTCATGCTTAAAAATCTGCCTCTACGTCTGATTACGTGCTTGATTCTGCAGGCCATTCAGTATGTGAAAATTGCGTGTTAGCTGTGGGTTCTCACTGACTTGGAGGATTATTCTTTTATTAGGAGAAGCCAATTAAGGCTTTTAACGACATTCCTGAAATGAGGCTGAGCAGCCTCTTACTGGCTATGTGTTTTGCACCTCTCTGCTGCTGTGAATAGTTGATGTTTTCCATCAGTGGCGGTGCTGTGGCTAGCACAGGCAAGGCCTGGGAGCATACAGCCTGAGGTTTCACATCCCCTGTCTTGCCTCAATGGAGCTTGTGGTCCTCAAGCTGAGCTCTCCATACTCTTCTAAAGGAGATGGAGATAGGTACTGCCTCTTTGATCTACAGCAGCCCTGCAAAACCAGGTGGCAATTGGAAGATCTAGCAATGCACAGAGATTGCATTTTAAAATAAGAAGATCCGTATTAGGCATCATAGCTCCATCCCTCCTTCCCCATTCTTTTTCAGTGTCCCAAAGTCTGGAGGAATAGAGAATGTGCAGAACACTGATTTTACATGTAAGGTATTTTGAACCAGCAGAATAAACTTTTGGACTGGGAAAAAAAAAAGCCACCAGCAAGTAAAAAGTACAGAAAATTGTTCTAGTTTCAAGAATATTGTCATGTGAGATCCTTGGAAGATCTTTAAATGTCTCAAAATATTTGAGAAGTCAAGAGTAACAGGTAGGTACACTTCTGTGATGACTGCAGAGTGTTTGCTTGCTTGTTTTTTATCACTTTGGTGTCAATTCTGAGTAGGGACACACTTTGTTCTTTCCATATTTAATGTCTCTACTCATGATGGTGGTGTTTTGTTTTTGCAAAACATTTCCCTGTGCTTTAAAGTTCACCCAGTGGAAGTTGAGGATGGAGAGCTGTGCAGGACTGTGGGCAAAGCTACTGAGAAATACCTTGTGCTGAAATGTGGTTGATGCATATCCATCACAGCATACGCTGCCTCTGGTGTTTCCAGTGCCTCGGTGCAGTCTTTCTCACTCAGTCCCCATTCAGAAGCACGCTCATTTATACCATTTAATTTATTTGTTTTGTTCTAGGGCATTTGCATGTTAAAGGAAGTCAAGAAAAAATGTCCAAGTCATTAAAAAACTACATATCAATTAAGGTAATCTATTTTTGTGAACTGAAGCAATGTATGTTTGTAATATGTAAATATTAATCACAGCCCTCTTTGAGAGAACTGTGGAGTGAGTGCTTACACTGCAGCAAAGGACCTGAAGCGGAGTGTTTCTCCCATGCTGATGTACCTGTTAGTGTGGATCTGGATGTAGGAAACCCCCTCGGGCTCAGGGGTTTGTTTATAGCACAGATCTCACTGAGCTGAGAGTGTTTGTAGGAGCAGTGTTTGTGCCCAGTACTAGGCTTAGGCTTTATAGGCTTATGGTTGGGCTCGACGATCTTGAGATGGAAAGACTCAGTGAAGTCTTTTCCAGCCTAAATTGTTCTGCTCTATAGAGATGGGTTCTTGTCTCCTCGCTCTTAATAGTGGGTGTGCTTTTGGGACCCCTTGCTTGGGAAAAGAGCAGATGTTTTCCCTTGTTCTGCTTTAGGTGAAATGGGATGCAGTGTCAGCAGTTTGTCAGTAAGTTACTGGGTGTCCTGCAACCACGCTATGCCAGCAGTCTGGTGTATTCTCCTTTATTTTTATACAGTGACCTTGCCACATGAACATGTCTCCTCTTACTGTGTTTTTGGTGTATCCTAGAGCAGGGTTTCCTTGCCAGGTATGTGGGATACAGCTGTGCTTGTTTGGCACTAGGATGGTTCTGTTGATGGCTGATGCCTACTGCTACTGGTGTGCAATTTCCTTCCTCTAGACAAGGCTGGAGAAGCTGTTTCAGCCCATATGTTCCCCTTTGCCCTCTCGGAAGACTTAATTAAAATCCCTTTAAAAAGGAGTTCAATATGAGCTGCTTTATTCTTAATGCTCCTGATGCTGTCTGGGTACAGTTAAGCCCCATCTCCCCCCAGGAAAATTGCCTGCCGCTCACCATTTTCACAGAAATTACACGAGTCGGGGCAGACACTGTGGACAGGGTGGAGAAATGACCACGAATGCAATGCATGCAGTTAAAAGTCACTTATATGTTTGATGGGTGCACCTTCCAAGCATTTAAATAGTTCTTTATACTCTTAGTATAAATTGATTACACTAGTATTAAATGTAACAATTTACTATTTGCTACAGTAAATTGCTTGTAAAACTAGATAAGTTATAGAGTGACATCAATGAGGTTTCATAATTACCACAGATAAATTCTAGTGACATTTTAAAGTCATTTTTGTTTACTCCTTTTCCTTCATATGCTAGTCCTGCAAAAATAGTACCTCTATTTTCTTTTTCAATAATTTCCCACCCCCTAAAATTTGTGAAACTCAGGAGCTGTCCCTTCCTGCAAGATTGTATCCCAATCTTAGGCTGGTAATCTCAGTTTGGTGTTTTGAAAAGGCCTTTCTACAGTGTTTGGTTGCTCGTGCTTAGAAAGTACTTTGCAGTGTCTTCTCTTTGACATTGTGTGTATGTTTATATCTTGTATATGCGTATGCACATCTATCTGGTGTGGAATTAGGTTTTGTTTGGTTTGGACTTTCAACCAGCGTTAGAATGTAAAGCTTTATGCTTATCCTAAAACTACAAAGATGGGCTATTTGTCATGCTGGTTCATCTGAAATACTTTAAGGGGGATGTAAAGGGCTGGAACAACTGAAGAAATCATTTGGTACGATGCTAACACTGTGGTTTTTTTGGGGGGGAGTTTAGGATTTCCTGGAGAAGTTTTCATCGGACCAATTCCGGATGTTTTGCTTGCGCAGCCGCTACAGCTCAGGTAAGGAAAGAAACCCTTGTTTGGTAGAGGGGCGTGTGGCTTTCCTCCTGTGCCCCCCAAGCTGGCGATGCAGGGGCGAGGTGGTGGTGGAGTGGCTGTCCCTGCAGTGCCTCATGGTTCCCCTCAGTTGGTGGGAAGGTTGTTGGCTCTCTGTGGGGTGGCTCTTATGCTCTGGTTTACAGGAGCGTCTTTACCTAGGATGGTACTTAACCATTTGTCTGAATACCTTCCCGAGCTGCCGTTAATTGAGGCTCGCAGTTAATTGCACTTTCAATTACTGATTTATCTCCATCTCTGATTTGCATCTGCTGCAGTCACTTGTATTTCAGTCATGATCAGCTGGTTCTGGAGACATATCTAGGTAGAGCTTTGCCTTGTATTCCCATGGGGCATGATGGGGCCTTGCTAATAACTTTTTATCTCCCTGCTGCTTTACCATTTTTGTCCTGTGGAGCTGCTGAGTGTTCATGCAGTTCTGTGGTGTGGTGCAGCTCGCTTACACCAGTGCTTGATAACCTAACGATCATCCTTAGCCTGGCAAGTGCTGCTGGTGGGAAGAGGAGTGGGAGATTCTGTCAGCTTCCCCATCTACATCGTGGGGTTCCCAGCAGGCAGATGCTACTTTGAACTGGAAGAGGTTTTCTTATGGATAGTAATTTAAAAAAAAAAAAAAATTTAAAAAACAGTTTATTGGCCTGCCCAATGCAGATGGTAGTTTCCAAACCGCTGCAGGGGCACCCAGCTTGTTGGTCATCCTGGCATGGTACAGGAATGGCGAAGCACAGGGAAAGTCCTGCTGCATTATGTCTGTAGACCTCTAGCTGTCTCAAGTGCAGCACCTCTAGCAGTGTGGCAGGAGAGCTGGTGTGATTCAGGCTCTGTGGCTTTGCTCGTGTCTGTCAGTGTGCAGTCATTGGACTGAAAAGTCTTTTTGATTGTTAGTACCTCTCACTGCTTGTAGGAGACACCTGTCTGATCTTCCTGGGGAATCCTCCCTCTGCTCAGGCAGCTGAAGGCTTAGGGAATGCTGTCTTTTCCTGAAGCAGTTTGAAGCTTCAGAAAAGTTGGGTGGTAAAGAGAATGCTGGTTATTAACTGCTGATCTCCGCTGTGGTAGGAAGGGAGGAGTGGATCCAGGTGGGAGGTTTGCTGCAAAACAAGCCCCCTTTTGAAGCAGGAGAGGGGACAGGCATCAGGGAGTCCCGCCATCATGGAGTGAGGTGGTGAGGCAGCAGCACACCCGGCTAGTTTGGGGTGAGCTGCAGAATGGTGGCACACTTGTATCTTTCCTCTGGGTCCCTGGTAGGAGATGAAATACCTTCATAAATGCCTCCCTGGCTGCAGCTAGGGGCACCTGTAAGCAAAAGCCAAAGGGCTGGTGATTTCTAAGCTTGCCTCAGGGCAAGGAATAGCACTGGCGTCCTGCAGCGAGGGCTGCCTGCACCTCTTCTCCACCCCATGCCAGCAGGCTGCATTTCAACCTAGCACATGACCTCTTCTTTTTCTTGGCCTTACTTCTAGGTTAAACACCTTCCCGTGATAAAAGCAGGGGCTGCCTGTGCTAATATAGGTGGCTTTGAAAGGGTATGGTGGTGGTATGTCAGAGTGTAAGCCAGTTGGCAGATAAGGACTGCTGGAAGGTCTGTTGTGCTTGCCACCTCCACCATCTGGGGTAGGGTGCAGTTATTTGCTGTCCTATTAAAGAGCCAGTCAGGCCTAGCTGCACCAGGTACTTACTGACTGTGCAGCCTGTCAGTTTATGTCCCTGCTGTCAGTTCACTTTGGCCTAGTGTCCAGGCACAAACGTGACTCCAAACTGTCCCAACCACAGAGGAGCAGGGGCTGGAGGAGCAAGTGTCTTGTGGGAATGGGTGCCCTCTCCAGGGGTGTCATTGTTGCAGGGAGGATAAAGCTGGGCACCCTGCTTGTGGGGAAGAGTCAGCGGGAAGAGGCTTTGATGTAGGATACCACTGTCCCAGAGTGTGTCTCTGTGGGGGTCCCTCTGCTCCATTGCCCTCTCTGCCTGCTCAGGCTGGTGGGGTGGTGCTCCTCAGGGTTAAGCTCAGCTCTGGGGTGATCAGGGCGCTGGTGTCCTGCCACCAATGTGTCAGATGGGCTACATCTGGGTTTAGCTTCAAATGAGAGGCTGAGATCCAAGCACCATGCAGCTGCTCTCTCTAGGAGGGTGTAGGGGGGAATTGGGGTGGAGATGGGTAGGGGAAAGGGAGGGAAAAGAAAAATGGAAAAAAACCCCACCCCAAAACTCATGGGTTGGGATAAGGACAGTTTACAGGGCAGCAGAGAGAGAGACAGACAACAATAACAGGACTTTATCACAAAATACAATGCAGTTTCTCACTGAACCACACAGCTCAGGCTGTACAGCTCAGAGCTGTCCTGAAACCAGACTGTCCCCAAAACCATGCTTCCTGGAGCTGAGTACCCCTCCACCTCCCAGCCCCCCTTCATGCTGACCATGACATAATTGGCTTGGAATACCCTCTTTGGCCAGTTTGGGTTACCTGTACTAGCTATGTCCTCTCTCAGCTCCCTGGGCGTGTGTGTGTGTCCCCCTCCTCATTAGCAGGGCAATATGAACAACTTGAGAGTCCTTGACTGCTCAGCAACAACTAAACCATCCCTGTGTTACCAGCACGGCTCTCGTCCTAGCTCCCAAACAGGCATTCCACTGGCTGCTAGAAAGAAAATTAACTCTATCCTAGCCAAAGCCAGGACAAGGTGTTACCTCTGTTACCAACAGTGGGACCCTGTTGTCAGGCGCTGCTTTTCCCCTTGTGTTTAATCGGCAGCAGCTTCGTGTTGTGCAGTTAGGTGCAGGGCTGTGAGCCTGCCATAGGCAGCGGGGTTGTCCCCAGAACGCTCTCCTGGTCACCAGAACTTCTCCGTTGGCTTTGTGAACCTGAATGAACTGTAACATTTTAGTCCCTCTGGTCTTTAATTACTGGTTGGTGCTAATAAACACATGTTCTTCTAATTTGACCGTGTAGCGATGATGTCCTTGGTGGCAAAGGATAGAAGGGAGTACAGAGAAGATTAAGAGGGCCAGGGCTCGCCTGTGCTGCGCTTCAGGTTTGCAGTGCCTGCAGGCAGTGGTTTAGGAGAATGTCATGAATCAGGAAAGAAGAATGGCTTTAATCAAAGTGGGCTTCATCAGGATAAACTTTCATCAAGTATTCCTCACGGAGCTCCTGTAACCAGGGTAATCAGTTGGGTAATCTTAGTGGATATAAATGATCTCTTTCAATATCTCACTACTTTTTTTTTTTTTTTTTTTTTTTTCTGAAAGTCTGTGCCTCTGTCTCTTAAAAAGCTTAGTAAAGCTTAATTTCAAAACTAGTGTTAATGAGGTAGTAATGCAGATTTTTAATTACACGCAAGGGGAAAATCTGACAAATACAGATCCAGACTTACACCTTAGCTATACTGGGGTAAATCCTTGGGGAAGTATGTTTAAACAGTTAGGCCTCTTTGGAATTTTGGCTATCAGAGCTGAGATCAGCTCTCACATTTGGCTGCTTCTTGCCCTTGCTCGAACTGTCTGCTTTAAAGAGTGTGTCTGGGCAGCACTGGATAATTGCATAAAGCAGTTGGCTGTAAGGTGTGCAGGACCAGAGGTGAGGTTGCTGTGGGAGCTGCAGGTGATGCTCAGAGCTGATGAAGTGAGGAATACAGTGGAAACTGTAGTTTGGATGTACTTTAGTGCAGAGGTGTGGGGTGTAAAGTGGTGAAGTGATAGTGCACTGGCTATGACTGGTGCTTGATTCAAGTAATCAACTCTGGTGTGATATTGTGGGAAGGAATGTGTTTAAACTTAGGCCTGTCCTTGATGGGCACAACTTCCACCAAGGTCGGGGGAGCTGTCTCGTGTGGGGTCCCTTCTACAGAAAATTAGCCATTACTGTACAAATAATAATTAAAAAATAGTCTCTTGCTGCTGGCAGCTCACAGTAAAAGTGTGTGTGTGGGGGGCAGTCCAGCACCTGTGTTCCTGAGGGCCTAGGCAGGGCAAGAGGAGCCTACCAAACCCGAAGCCAGCAGGAGTGGATGCTGATAGCTCCTGAAGTGCCATGGCAGGCTGAAGCGGGAGTCCCGCTGAATGCAGGGGGGATGTGCATGCATGCCTGTTAGTGGGGGGCTAATGTTGTCTTTCCAGTTGGTGGAAGGGATGCACTGTAAGGTTAGGGTATAGCAGATCTCTTCATAAAGCAGAGCTCTGTTTAGAATGCAATGAATCGTTTACCTTTTGTCTGTCTTTCCGGTTACTGTAAGAAGCTGTCCTGGTTTTGGCAGGGATAGAGTTAATTTTTTTCATAGCATCTGGTATAGTGCTGTGTTTTGGATTTAGCATGCTGATAACACACTGATGTTTTAGTTGTTGCCAAGCAGTCAAGGATTTTCAGCTTCTCACACTGCCCTTCGAACCAGAAGGCAGGGGTGGGGAGCACCCAAGAAGCTGGGAGGGGACACAGCCAGGACAGGTGACCCAAACTGGACAAAGGGACATTCCATATGGTATGGTGTTATGCTCCCTATGTAACTGAGGGGTTGGCTAGGAGGTGGGGTGCTCAGGAACTAGCTGAGCATCAGCTTTGAGTGGTGAGCAGTTGTGCTGTGCATCTCTTGCGTGTTCTGTTATAACTATTATTATTATTTTCTTTTTCAGTCCTATTAAACTGTCTTTACCTCCAACGACAAGTTTTACCTATTTCTTTTTAATTCTCTCCCCCATCCCAGTGAGAGGGGGTAGAGTGAACTGTGTGGGCTGTTCTAGCTGCCGGCCAGGTTAAATCACAACAGAGTGTAAGCTGAATGTGATGAATCCCATCCCAGTCATGCCCCTGAGAGCTTAAGCGATTTGTATTTTCTCTAATAGCCACCTTTGGAAATTCATATGGTCAATTTAGCTTTGATACTGTGAGAGAACTGGACAGACTGCAGATTTTTAGGTCCTTTTAGGTGCTGGTGAAGCAGCCCTTTAACTGGAGGTGCCTGTGTCCCTCTCATATTCAGAGGTGAGAGTTTGGCCTCTTTGGAGGTCTCTAAATGCAGATCATGTCTACCTAAATTAGAATAGGAACAAAATTAGGGCTGAGATCAAAGGTATGTCCTCTCAGCTGAAATCTGGGGGATGCTTAGAAATATATCCAATCCAAATGCTTTGGAGTAAACTTCACAGAGTGATTCAATAATTTAAAAAAGAATAATTAGCGTCAAGTAGCTATTGCTTCAGTCAGCTTCCAGACACTTTCTGAATCAGCCTGATACCCTTCCAGTAGGTTATACTTTGTCATGGGCAACGATTGTCTTTTTATCTTGTTTTAATTCACCTTGGGCATGTGAAGAACATAGTTGTTAATTAAATGTGCAATTAATTGTCAGAAATGTTTGCTATGACAAATAATAACACTTTTCCTGGAATGACTTTTTCTCAGGATATTGCTCCTGTGTGTGACAGCCAACAACCTCTCTGTCACTGACAGCCAAATGATTTTATTTCTTCTTTCCTTAGCTGTAGACTTCAGTGAAGAGACCATGGATGATGCAAAGCACCTTCTTCAGGCACTCTCCTCGTTTATTACAGATGCCAATGCTTATATAAAAGGCCAGCTGGTGTGCGACCCTGTCAGAGAAGACATACTGTGGGAAAGGTAAGCCCACCTCAACGATTGGCACTGTGAGCAGTAGGCTGCTGAAGGCTCAGAGGCCCAACCATGTACTTTGGGTTCTGTTTAAGGAGTAGGATGAGGAGGACTGAGTAGCAGACTCCCCTGCCAGCCCTCACCAAGGGCAGCTTTTGGGGTCTCTTGCCTCTTTTTACCTTTTTTTCCCCCCTGGCTAGCTGCTTTTCCTTGCAGTCTGAAACCCTTAGTTTGCTGTGTTTTCAAAATCCATGTTACTTATCTGGTGTGCCTGTCCTAACACGGGCGCCTCTTTGTCTCTGGAGTGACGCTGAAGGTGAAGCTGTGACAAGTTGTCAGGTTGCCCCATTACTAAGTAGAGCTGTGCATCAGTGACAGGAGTAGAATAGAGGGCCACTGGGACACGTGAGCTTGTAATGGAGCTGTCTGGTGCTGTGGTGTGCAGCGGAGGAGAGAAGGGGTTACCAAGAAACTGGCCAGGGGCAGAGATTTCGCTGAGAAGAAATGAAGGGTGGTTGCACCTTTGACACTGCTGAGGAGAATCTTCTTTGCAGTCCGTTGGAAAAGCCAGGTCATCTCCCAGGAGGGAGATGTGCTGTGTGTTGGGTGCAAAACTGAGAAGGGGAGCTCTGGAGTTGAGGTAGGAAAGGTGTTGAGTGCCCTGAAGCGACGTACATGCAGGCAGCTCTGGGGTGTAGGATCAGAGGTGCAGAAGATAGAGGTGGCTTCCTTGTGGTGTGGGCACCTCACTGTCGGGGAGCTTGCAGCTGTGAGGGGCACAGGATGAGCGTTACAGGGAAGTGGGGTAAAATAGTTGTGATGTGTGATGAAAGAGAGTCCTTCAGCAGGAGGCTGCAGGAGACCTGTTGGTGAGAGGTAACGCTGAGAGACACGAGACACATGGGCAAGTTGAAACGGATTGTCGGTGGAGAACACGTAGGAAGGCACAACTGGTGCATCACTAGGTGGAAAAACAAGCAAAATGAAACAGAGCCCGTAATTAGGAAAGTGGCAGATGGTCAGTAGAGAAGGGGATAGCTTGCAGGGAAGGGTGTTGGGAGGAATGACTTAGGGCAGCATCCATCTGATATCTGAGGGGGGCAGGCATTCCAGGCAAAGCACTCGGAAACAGGCACAGGTGGGTTTAGGAGAACTCTTAAGAGACACCTTGCTGGCTTGAGGTTCCCCAGGTAACCCTGCTCCCCGAGTTGTGTCCTGGGACAGCATCCCCAGGTCAGCACTGTCGAAGCTGTGTGTGCAGGAGCTTGCTGCCAGCAGCTGTTTGCAGCCCTCACTCCTGCTGCTGTCCTCATCCTCCTGCTCACAGCAGCAGCACTGGTGGCACTGGTCCTGAGGGATGAGTGCTGACTGCCCACTGCCTTCTGGAACCAAAGTTCCCACCAGAACCTTCTGTCTTTGCAAAGCCAAGTGGAGTCCCAGGGCTGGGATTGGGCTTGTCTGGAGAATGAGGAAAGCTGGATCCTGCCAGTGGGATGCCTGGCTGACCCAGAGACAGCTCTTTCACCAGGTGCTAGAGTGCCTTTGGAAGAGAAATGTGCTGTTAGTGTGAAAAATAGGCTGCTGGGGAGCAAAAAAGAGAACTTAGCAAAATCTTGTAATGTTCCTAATATCAACCTCATTTCCCATCTGTTCTGCAACGATTAAGGCAAGCCTTGGTCTGCCATCGGTGGTTCCTGTGATTAAAGGTGTGTTTACTGAAAGGGGCACAGCGGTCCAGATTTTGACAGGAGTCAAGTTTTCCAGTTCTCAGCTGAATGATGTGTTCTTCCTGATCAGCATAGCGTCACCTGTCATAGGAGAGCAAGGAAGGAAGCGGCAGCATCCTTGCCATGGCTCCCTGTGGCTGAATAGCTGATGAATTCAGCACACTGCTGACATCTTGTTTGTCTCATCTTAAACGTTACCTTTTCTTCTTGAAGGCTAGCCAACACAAAAGTAACCGTGAAGGCTGCGTTTGCAGATGACTTTGACACCTCCAGGGCTGTTGCAGCAATTATGGACCTCGTTCACCATGGCAACAGACAGCTTAAGGCTGTTACTAAGGTAACCCATTAGGATACAGAGATCAGAAAATGACAGCTGTCCACTGTCCTACTGTTTAATGCAGACGGATTAGTTGATTGTTTCATGTAAGAAACCAGCAGAAACAAAGCTCCCTAAATTGTTGACCTTAATGGTGCCCATTTGTCCCCAGCACTCCACAGGCGTTGTGCTATTGTTCTGTGCTGCATTGTGTCCAGAGGATGTTTCTTTCCTCCTGCCCTATGTTATTTATACCTACCAGGGCTTTTGAAAGGCGTGAAGCCATTGCGGCGTGCTGCTAATTTTAGGCTGGTTATGGTGCTCCTACCCTGCTCCTTGGCTTAATACCCACGTGGAGAAATCATCCTGGATTGGGAAACGGGGGTGGGGGTTGTTGTGAGCGCGCTGGCTGGCAGTCCCAGGTCATGGCGGTGAGTTCAGCTTTGGGGACCGAGCGGCTTCTGCAGTCAGCACGTTGTGACTGTGGCCTCAGCAGGTCTGGGTGAGTCAGCCTTCAGGTGGCTTCTGGCAAGTCGAGACCCTGTTGAGATGTCTGGATGGGGACACAAAGGAGGCGCCTGGTGAGCACCAGGCCTGAGCAACAAACACAGTGTGAGGCGCTTCTGTCTCGCCTTCTAACACCTCCCGTTCCCGCCGAAGGCCAGCAGCTCAGCCTTGGTGCTGTGCTCCTGGATCGCTGGTGTCACCTCGCCCACCATTTTTGTGCTCTTGAGTATATAGTAATAACTGGGTTGGCTCACTGGCTCCTTCTGGTCTCGTGTAGGTGCTGGTTTTAAGTTCCATCTCCAGCATTATCTTTCCCTTGTTCTTCACAAAAAGACTCTCTGAGAGATTCCCAGCCGGAGCCGGCCTGCTGCAGGGTTCTGTAGCAGCGCTGCCATGCCTTCGGTACAAGCAGCATCATTTTGCCAGTTGTTTGTTTTCCCTGAATCCTTTCTGTCACCTGCCCTGCTGAGAGCTGGGCGGGATATTCAGGAGGCAGCTGACTGGGATTTCTGGTTGCGGTGGTGGAGCTTTTCTGGGTGCAGCCCAGCTGTGTGAGCCGTGCCTCCCACTGCCTGCGCACGCGTTTTCCCCTCCGTAAGGGGTGTGAGTAAATGCACATAAACACGACTACTTGTTCCTTTCATCTCTGTGCCATTCTTTGCCTTAGGGAAAGGTACAGCAGTGTACCCAACTCAGCGAGCTGCCTCAGCCCCTTCCAGTTCAGACTCTTTGGCTGAGGCTTGTCTCAAGACCCTGGTGGGGATGGTGGATAACATCCAGTGCTGGATGCTGATTTGGTGGTGTGGGCCATCACTCTGTTTTTAGGCAAGAAGAGTTAGTTCCTTAATTAGCTTCTTAGTCTATCATTTAATCTTAATATTTTATTACCACCTACAACTACCTGAAGGGAGGTTGTAGAGAGGTGGGTGATGGTCTCTTCACCAGGTGACAGGAGACAGGACAAGGGGAAATGGCAGAAAGCTGTGCCAGGGCAGGGTCAGATTAGGTGTTAGGAAAAGGTTCTTTACTGAAAGAGTTATCAGGGCCTGGAACAGGCTGCCCAGGGAGGGGGCTGAGTCACCATCCCTGGATGTGCTTAAAAAAAGGTAGATGAGGTACTTAGGGATATGGTTTAGCATAGGACAGGAACAATTGGACTTGATGATCTTAAAGGTCTTTTCCAACCTTGTAATTCTGTGATACTATTATTTAATTATTTTTATTTTTAAATTAATGTGGAGAAAAGAAATAAATACATGTGTTCTTAAAAGCACTATTCTGTTGCTGCTACTGGGGCACAACAAAATGCCATAAGCCATCTCAAAGTAGTCTTCACATTGCTTAAAATCACTAAGACACTCAGAAAAGGGTTTGGGGTTTGTTTTTTATTTAAATCCTTTATTTGATAGGTGTCCTTGAGGCTGGGATTTTGTTCTTTCATTTTGTTTTCATACCTGCAGCCCTTTCATGACCAGAAGGGCTATTTTTAGGTCTGACTTACTGCACACACGTAATGCATGGCAGCTTCCCCTATCTCTTCTCCTTGCTGCCCATGCTGGTAAGAAGCTCTCCCCCTCTCCTGTTTACTTCAGCCTTTCCTTTTTGTGTTGTGGAATGCTTTTATATCTCTGTAGAACTTCCTGCCTGGGCGGGTGTTGATGGTGGAGGTAGATCTGTGTAATTAGGAATAGTTTTTCCCTTGTGGACCCAGGCTGCAGAGGGATGCTGAGCTCTGTGATATGTATTGACTGGACAATCTCTTTTGAGTGTTTTCTAAACAGGATGCCGGGTCTCCTAGAAGCTCTGTTCTGTATGGAACCATTATTTCCTATATAGAAGGCTTTTTCAACGCCCTTGGGATGTCCTTTGGAGAAACACAGGTATGAAACATCTCTTCTGTGTGTACTAAATGTATGGTGGCAGCTTGATGTTTTATAGAACAGTTTCCAGAAGTGTCAGAAGTTACAAAGTATGTATGGTTTTAGTGAACCTTTCTGCACTGCTTGCAGTTTCTGCTGTCATGTCTTAGGAGAGGAGGAAGAACAGGAGAAAGCAAAGTGTGGTGGTCTTTTTCTTCTCTGAGAGATTCCTGTATCAGTTCTGCCACAATTGTGCTGTGGAAGGGAAAGTTTGAGGAATAAAATAAGGAACAATTCACCCTGGAGGCCTTTGAAGTTGGTTCCTGTGGCACATGTTGAGTTTTTCCCAGCTCTTCTCTGGTGGTTGCACCCAGCTCAACTTGGATAGTCTTGTGAATGCTTGGGGTTGTGACCTCCCTGCGCAGCAGGAGCTGGGCTCCAGCTCCCCTCTAGAAAGCCAGGCTGTGGAGGAAGAAGGGGCAGCTCTGCTGTGAGACTTGCTAGGCTGTGGGGAGTGCAGTGCGTGTGGGGCGGGGGTTGGAGGGTGGTCCCATCGTTGGAGATGCCTTGTATATTCTCTGGTGTTTGGAGAGGTAGGAATGGGGAAATGGGGAGGAAGGGGACGGGGTGGGGGTGGGGGGGACACGACAGGGAGAGGAGAGAAGAGCCCAAAGCAAAGACTGCCCAGGGAGGAGAGTGGTGAATACAAAGGTGATATCCTGATCTATAGAAGGGGAGCATCAGAGCATTTAAACTGACACAAGGTGATGGAGACCAGCAGGCTGTTCTGTGCTCCTGTTGAATCTCAACACCAAGAAGCCAGAAACTTTCTTGTGAGAAACTGTACTGCAAAAACAGCTTTTGGGAGAGGGGGAGGAGGATCAAATGTACCTGGCCTTATTCATGCCTTGAAAGTCAGCCACTATAGCAATAAATTAATGTATTTTCTTTGTCTCCCTGAATTTTTTCCACCAAATTTCTTTCAGAACAGCAGTTGGATGTGATTTGGCTGTGTGTTACTCTTGATAACCCATGGTTTGTCATGTTAATTTTTAGCAGCATACTAAATGCTTATGTTTGTCTGTAAATTGGATGTTGGAGTCATCCCTCCAGATTCTGGGCTGTCTATATGCAAGTGCCTGACACATCTTTATTCTTGCTGAAACAAGCACCTGAATGTTTGTGGTTTTTTGCATGCTGTGCTGGTTTCTCTAGGGCAGCAGGGTCAGCAGAAAGATGTAGGCGTGAGGAAGGAAGAAAGGAGAAGCATGTCAGACCCTTCTCTGTCCCTCTGCTCTTTCCTTTCAGCTTCCAATCAATGAATGAACCAAAATCTTCATCAGAAGGTCCATGGGCTGCCACAAGCTTGTAAATAAAATGCTGTGGGGCTTGTTTTCTTGCCTCGGGATCATCCAGTTCTGGGCTCCCTGTTATAAAAAGGACAGGGATCTCCTGGAGAGAGTCCAGAGAAGGGCTACGAAGATGATTAAGGGCCTGGAGCATCTCTCCTATGAGGAAAGGCTGAGAAGATTGGGACTGTTCAGCCTTGAGAAGAGAAGACTAAGGGGGGACCTAATTAATGTTTACAATTATCTTAAGCAGGGGATGCAGGGGGAATCAGCCAGCCCCTTCTCAGTGGTCTGTGGGGACAGGACAAGGGGCAATGGCCTCAAGTTGGAGCACAGGAAGTTCCACACCAACATGGGGAAGAACTTTTTCCCAGTGAGGGTGACAGAGCCCTGGGACAGGCTGCCCAGGGGGGTTGTGGAGTCTCCTTCTCTGGAGATATTCAAGACCCGTCTGGATGCCTATCTCAGTGAAATGTCCTAGGGAGCTGCTTTGGCAGGGGGTTGGACCCGATGATCTCTCGAGGTCCCTTCCAACCCCTACAATTCTATGATTCTATGATCATCCACAGCAGCTTGCTGCCCAATATTTCTTGCCCCTTAGCCAGGTGGCCCCAAGCACGCAGCTTGCTGGGAGCCGTCAGTGACCACTGTGGCTCTCTGGAGAGGGCAAGCTGGCCTGGTCACTGCTGTGCTCACTGTTTCACGTAGCGGAGCAGTGTTCAGGCCTTCAATGTTTGGATATAGTCTGTGAGTCTGCCTTGGTCTTAGGATGGGATTCATCTTGGCTAATTAGCTTTTCAGTCTAATGTAGCTGCCTGTGCTTCTACAGTAGTCAGTGAGGAGAGAAAAGCATTGCTAAGGGATGGTTCATCTCAGTCTGGTGGCTGTGTAAAATAAGACTTGCCTGTCTTTATACCTCTGCATGGGCAAGAGAAGGAGCCTGGACAAGGCAGGCCATGTGAATCCATCTGGAACTTCTAGAAGACGTCGCTGATGAGACAGAAGTCTAAGGAAATCTTTCTTTTAGGCAGCCTTACTGCTGGGGAATTGAGCCTGCAGGTAGAAAGAGTCGTGCCTGTTCAGAGCTGAGGAGCGAAGGCGAAAGCTTCTGCTCTGCCGAGGAGCGCTGTATGGCGAGGGTGGCCAGGGGCAAAGGGGCAATCGATCGTCTGTGGGATAGGCAAGGGCCAAACTTCCACATAAAAGTCCTCAGGAGCCTTTTGGATTGGCTGGTGCTGAGAGGCTCTGCAGTGTCTTATGTGGAAATCTGATCGGTTCATCTAAAGCTGCTGCTCCCTTCAGAGCACCTTGCCTTCGTGCCGTGAGTACATGCCTGCTTTGCCTTTCGGCAGTAGTGTCTGTAGATGTTTCTTGCTGCCCTTACCACCCATCTTTCCTCTCCCTGCTCTGTTCAAGCATTTATCCTGCTTTCTTCCTGCCCTGGGTTACGGCAGAGCATTTCTGGCACTTGGATTTATTCCCTTCTTCAGTCTCACAAACTTCTTCAGTACATTTACATGTTCTGAGTTTGGGGAATGCTCTGCCTTTTGCAGAAGGACAGTATGCCTCTCCTGCTCTAACCCCTCTGTAGTTTCCCCCTCCCTCCTCCTCCTCCTCCTCCTCTCCTCCTCTTTTGTTTGCTTCAGACAGTGACCTCAGAAACTACTCCCTTTCATTTCCATCCTGCTGTTTGGTGACTAAACACAGCCCCCTCTGGCTTTAATTACTCAGCTGCTTTTCTGCTCCCAGTTGAGCATCGCTGCCAGCACCCTTGCCCCCCGGCCTTGGTGTGCCTTACACCCCACTGCTCCCATGTCTGCTCCCCATCTTGTGCCTTAGTGAGGAAATCCTGCAGCCGTGTTTCCTTGCTCGCTGGAGGTTTCTCCTGTTCCCCTCCCCTGAGTAGTTTTGCCTCTAAACGAAAAACAGGGAATGTTTCTCTGCTGATAGCAAGACTGGGAGCCTGGCTTCATTTTCTGCTAGCACCTGAGCTCCCACTCTGGCTGTTGTTGGAGTGGGACCCTCTGGGAGGACAGAGGCTGTTCCCTTCTGCATGAGACTTCTGCCAAGCCCGGGGAGGTTGAGGAAGCTCGGAGCTGGTTGAGGGGAGGAGGGGCCAGGCAGTGGCTCTGTGCTGCAGTTCAGTCAGGCCTTGTTGGGTGGCTGGATCAGAGAAAAGTGCTGCGAGTTTGTGGAGGTGCAAGGAGATGAGGTAGTGTAGGGACTTAGAGTCAAACCACCTGATTTTCCTGGTTTGTGATTCTTGAAGAGGATCTGGAGCTCAAAGGCTGAGCTGGGGTCTGGTGAGTTCTTTTCCTCTGCAGATGCTCACAGCCGAGGGACTGAGCAGCATTTGGGCTCCCCTTGCTGCGTGGGATGGCTGTTGCCAAGCTTTTCTTCCATTAATTTATCTAATCCCTTTTTAATTTATGCATGTTTCTGGCATCTAGGGGGTTTCCTGTGGCAATGAGTTCCACAGCTGGGTTATGTAGCACGTTACAATCCCATGAGAGCTCTCTGCTCCATGGCAGACACTCTTCTGTACAGGAATACACTGAACCACTTCCAGGTGTGCCTGTACAGTGACTTTTGTCTGGCAACAGTGGGATTGAGATGTTTTAATCGTACCAGTACGATCACAGTACTGTAGGGGTTGGAAGGGACCTCCAGAGATCGTAGAGTCCAACCCCCTGCCAAAGCAGCTCCCTAGGACAGGTCACACAGGGAGGTGTCCAGGCACATCTTAAATAACTCCAGAGAAGGAGACCCCACAACCCCCCTGGGCAGCCTGTCCCAGGGCTCTGTCACCCTCACTGTGAAAAAGTTCTTCTGCATGTTGGTGTGGAACTTCCTGTGCTCCAACCTGAGCCCATTGCCCCTTGTCCTGTCCCCACAGACCACTGAAAAGGGTCTGGCTGATTCCCCCTGTGTCCCACACTTCAGATATTTATAAACATTGATCAGATCCCCTCTCAGCCTTCTTTTCTCAAGGCTGAGCAGCCCCAGTTCATTCAGCCTTTCCTCACAGGGGAGATGCTCCAGGCCCTTGATGGTCTTTGTGTCCCTCTGCTGGGCTCTTCCCAGGAGGAATGGAAGGATGCACAGCCAGGAGAGACGACAGGGCCTTGGCATGATGCAGAGTTGAGGTCGAATCGTCAGTGGAGTGGTTTTTGAATTGTTCTCAGATGTCTGTAAAGCAGCCTGTTTGCTTTCTAGGTGGCTCTGCGAGGAGGCAACTCAGCTGTGCTTTCTAACGTCATCGACGAGCTGGTAAGGTTCCGCATGAAGGTTCGTCACTACGCGCTTGCTCTGCCCGAAGCGGCTGCAGAAGCTGCGCCAAGGGAGGGTGCTGCAGGCACCCAGGGGCTGGAACACCAGCAGAAGGACAAGAGGCAGCGGTTAATGCCGGAGAGGAAACCCCTCCTGGAGGCCTGTGACAGTCTGCGGGGACACCTTGCCGCCTTCGGAATCCACATACAGGTAGGAGACAGCGACCTTGGAGGGGTCGTTAGTCATTCTTAAGATGCCCTTCGTGGCTCTTAGGGCACGGTGCTGAGAGCTGCCAGCTCCCTGTGCAGCTGTGGTAGCAGGAGGGGGAAGTTAAGACCTTGCCTGGTTGTACTGCTAGCTTTCTCTTCTGCTCCCTCTCCTCCTCAAGTCTCCATCAAGCTGTAGCTCCTTCTGCAGAGAGAAGGGTGTCTGTCTTAGCCTCTGAGAGTCCTGCAGTATTCAGAAATCCCAGTTGCCCAAGTTCAGTCCAGAAGGAAGATATGAGTAACATGTGCAGTTAGACGTTTAAGATTGCAGAGGAAAGCAAACTGAGATGACTTAGGAAAATAAAGCTTTCCTTCTACCCTCCCTGCATTCCCCCTTGCAAAAAAGCCTCTTCTATCATCCTCAGCTCAATTCCTGAGCCTTAAGTTTGGCTGATGCCTGTACCATTCTTCTCTCCAAACTGCTTTCTACTTTTAACCTATACCTGATGCCACTGCTCTTTTGCATTACCTCAATGGTGTCTTCTGCTCAAGAGAAAATCCCTTCACTGGTTTACTGTCTCCTCCTGACCTGCTCCAGCACCTCAATGTCCTTCTTGTAGTGAGGGGCCCAAAACCGAACACAGCACTCGAGGTGTGGCCTCACCACAGCTGAGTACAGGGACCCCTAGTCCTGCTGCTCACACAATTCCTGATACCAGCCAGGCTGCTGTTGGGCTTCTTGTCCACCTGGGCACACAGCTGGCTCATGTTCATCTGGCTGTTGACCAGCACCCCCAGGTCCTTTTCCACTGAGCAGCTTCCCAGCCACGCTTCCCCAAGGCTGTAGCGCTGCTTGGGGTTGTTGTGACCCAAGTGCAGGACCCAGCACTGAGCCTTGTTGAACCTCACACAGTTGACCTCAGCCCATTGGTGCAGCCTGTCCAGGTCCCTCTGCAGAGCTGTTCTGTCCTGCAGCAGTCTCCTTGCATCTTTTTACCAACGGGAGGACACAGTGATGGGAGGGAGTGACAGGAAACATCCTCTTTAATTGCCAGCACACCTATTAAACCAAAGCATGGTCAGCTGTCTCTTGACCTCAAGTAGAAGTGAGTGTGCTCATGCAAACTGGGGTGAGGGACAAGGCGCAGTGGGGGTGAGCTGCAGCTGGGAAGGCAAAGGAAGACCATGGGATGCTGGAGCACCTGCTTCCTTAACCTCTTTGTGCACAGCTAAATCCTCGTTCCATTTATTTGTTGAAGTTTGTAGATCCAAACACCTGCACTGAGACCAAGTCTTGGAGAAGAAGACTCTCTTTTGATCTCTCTGGCAAAACGGCCACGGCCACACCCTTTGGAAGATTTGTTTTGGGCTGTTTTTAAAGGGATTTACAGATGTTTAATAACATCCTAGAAACTGGCCTTAGCCTCTTCCATTTATTAATTCATTTCTTAAACGGCCTGAAGCTTGGCATGAGAGAGCTTGGCTCTCCTGTTTGCCCTAGAGTAGCTTGCTCCAGACGATGAAGCACATGTATGCCTGTGAGCACACAGGGTACGTGGCTGGAGCTGGACACCTGCTTTTTTCTTTCTGCTTGATGAGTGAGGTGCCTGGAGGTGTGCTGCAAAGGGTGCCCGGCTCTTGCCTTTGCCCATCCCCGAAGTCTTGCGCACCCGGTGATGCAGCTCCCCAGTTCCTCACCTGCGTTCCTGCAGCTGACACATGACAAGGCCAGACCCTGCCCAGAGCAGGGCTTTCACCACCACTGTGCTCAGCAAGTCTTCTTGGCTGTTGCCAAAATTGCCACGGTAACACCACACATAGCATCTGGGTCCTGGGTGCCTCGGGAGCACCCCAGAAGGTGATTTGACACTCTCCTACCCAGCCTCTGATTTCCATGAAGCGTTAATGTCACTCTTTAATTCACTTATGGACCTTGTAGAAGGGGTAACTTCTCCTCCAGAGGGTGAGGTTGTGACTTCTCAGATGCTGCTCAAGGCAGATGGATGTTCTGCTGCTCTGACGTTCCAGGACCTGCAACAGACGCATTAAAACATCCGCTGCTCCTGTCACGTCCTCAGGGCGCACTGCGCAGCTGTGCCGCCAGGTGCCCTGCGGTAATTCGGGATCTGCCCATCAAAAGCAGTTTCCAGGTGAACATGCAGACCATCCCAGGTCGTGTTCCTGCCTCTGGCAGAGGCAGAGCTCGGGTGACATTGTCATGTTTCAGTATTGGAATTTTTCTGTTCTCATCCACCCTGGTCAGACAGCTGGGTCTGAGCAGCCAGAGACGCTTGGTCTGGCAGGCCAGTTCTCTCACTCCAGCAGCATCGTGATATGGATCAGAGGGCAGGCTGCGATCCCACAGTCCAGGAGGAGATCACAGGCGCTGGGCAGCACGTTCTGCACCAGCTGTAGGAAGAGCTGTTCTCCCAGTACTCCAGCCATGGTGACATCAAGCATGATTCCCCGAGTTTAACAGAAGTTACTCGCCTGAGAGAGGCCACGTGCAGCCTGTGTTGCTGAGGGGGCATGTGTATCGTGCTGGGTTTTTCCTTAACTGGGAAGAATCAGCTGCCTTTCTTCTATAGCTTCTGAGGACTGGAGGGTGGGACCCCCACCTTGGGTAACGGCTTTGCTCTGCGATGCTTGGTTAAGAGCCCCTGCGCCCAACTCGGTGCAGAGGGGTGGTACCTGTGTGAGCTGGGCGGCTGGGACTGACCCGCTTCCTCCTTCTTGCAGGACAGAGCTGCCACTTCCACCTGGGAACTTCTGGAAGGAGGGCACGCGGAGCAGCAGCCTGGGAAAAAAAGCTGATCCCTCAGCCTTGAACTTGGTTTATTTTTTGAATTTCAGCTGCTTTGGCAACACTTGTAAATACTCAGACTTGCCAAATAAAGTCTTTGGACAAGAGTGGCTAGCAGCGATACACACGCCAGGTGAAGCTGGTGACATGACTGCTGGGTAAATACAGGTGTGGACATGGTGCAGGTGGGGGCAGCAGCTGTGCTGTCAGAACGCTGTCTCTGTATGTTGTGGGGCAGGAGCTGCCTCAGCTCCATGCTCTGCCCTGGCCCAGCTGGCACTGAGAGTTTGCTGGCAGCAAAGATGGAGGTGAGAACTGAAGCCCATCCCTGAGGCTGAGCACACCTCATCTTGTGCCCACGGGTTTAAACAATTCTGTTTCTCTCACAGGGAAAGGTGATGCTTTTAGCTTTGAAGTATTTCCTTGTTGTGGTGTTGCTGGTTTGGTGCTCTGACTTGCCTTAACGCCCAATGCCTGTACCCCTGAACCTCTCTAACGCCCTACACCCGTACTCCTGAGGCTTGGTATCATTTCAGTTCACTTTTGTACAGGATATATGGGTGTTTCCCAAGCACAGGGCATGCAGCATGTGTCTCCATCACTATGGGCAAGAGTATGTTTGGTTACTACCTATTCAGTTATTTGTCCCATGCCAAATATGTAACCTGCATCAATTTCAGGAGCAGTGTGGGGCAGAACTGGGGGAGGATGGAGGATGTAATTTTTTTTTGCTGTGTCTTCCCCCTGCCCTGGCTGCTGTGGCTGGAAGTAGTTGGAGCAAGGCTGCCCTTACACACAAGGCCACCTCAACTCAAATGTCCCAGTTTACCTGGGGCTTGTACTTAACTGCTGGCTTACCATTGTCAAGTTAAGTTATGAACAGGTAACTACAATAAAAGGAGCTTCATTTGTGAATACAATTTGCAAACAGAACTACACTTCAAAAGGGTAAAGGCTTTCTTCTCTATCTCATGGGAGAGTAAAACCCAGAGCTGCTTTGGTGTTCCCTTGCTGGGTGGGTACCAGTGATGATGGGGAAGTGGGGGCTCCACTAGCAGTTTGGCTGATGCTTCTTTGATGTTGTCAGCATTTCACAGGTGCTGGCAGGGGTGATGGAGCTAGGAGGCCAGGCAAGCCAGGCAGCTTGGCTTCTGGTGTAAGTGTGGTCTGAGTGCACCAAACAAAGAACACACAATTAATTTGCTATAATTTTTATTTCCTACCAGAAGAAACTGCTACATTTCCAGAACGTTTCAAAATCGTAACAATTGGCATACAGTAGTGAGTAACAGTTACAACGTCTCTGTAGATGTAGAACCAGTGCAGCAGGTTGAAAGATGTACTTACTGAGCTTTGGTCAGTGACTGACTTTGCCTACAGCTGCCTTCCGGGTTATACCACTGGTGTTCTAGGTGAAAGACCAAACAGCTCAGGAAAGCCAGCAGCTGCTTACAAATCAGGTTTAACTTTCTGGTTTTATTTAAAAGCAGTCGGGCTTCTCCAGTAGCTCTAAGAGGAAGACCAGTAGTAGCTTTGCTTTCCCCCAAAGATGTAGATAGTTTACAAAACCTGCTTAAACTCAGTGCCAAAGTCCCTCTCTTCGGAGCAGACGTTGCTCTAACCTAAAAAAGTCTGTGAACCCTCATAGACCAAAATGCGCAAACATTAAAAAACCTACTTTAAAAACAGGCAGCAGCTGCTTTAGAAAGAAAACCAAAAATGCATCGGGGGTGAGGTAGTAGTCACAGTGCATCCAGACATCCCAGCTATAAGGGCTGAGGGGGAATACTTGGAGCAGCCTCTCTGATGGCAGGCGCTCGTGGCAGGCAGCCATTGCAAGGCAGGGGAATGCCGTTGGACTAGGAGGCGTGATGCAGGTTCCAGGCTGGAGCTAGTCACCAGGAAGGAGCGGCTGCAATGGCTACCTCATGTCTACTGCCATTGTGAGCCCTGTTCCACACTTGCTCCTGCACTTCAGTGAGTACATGCACTTGGAGCTCGCTTAGTTTCAAGGGCAGTACCCGCCCCCAGATCTTACAGGAAGTTTCATCAATGGACTTGGCATGAATTTGCCCTCATCTCTGTATCGGTTCAGTCCCTACAAGCTTTGAGCCCGTTTCCACAAATTTAGGACATGATACTGTGCAAAATCCTACCGAGCCTGTTGGGTAAGGCCCCTAACACTAGAAGCCTGTCTGTCTCGCTAAGGATGGAGCAAACCAGCCCTGTGCTGCGCTTGGAGCTCAGACACCAATCTCTCTACTCCTGCATCTGATGTGCAGCGTACAGCAGCCAGCACTCTGCTCTTGGCACTGAGGCATGTGCCATCGTCTGCCTTTTGCCCCTTCAGCCCATGCTCCCACTGGTTAAGAAAGAACGAGCCGCCTCCATACCTGCACGCCTGGCAGTCGGAGTGTGAAAAGCACTTTGCTCTTCCTAAATCACCGAGAGTTTGGGCAGTTGGGTCAGGCAGCTCCAAGGCTTTTGCCCTGCCTGGTCGCTCTCTGAACGATAATTCCACCAAGTTCATCACAGCAAGTTCTAGATGAGTTGGTGCCAGCTAAAGGAACAGAATTCCCTCTACAGGTAAGCATCAGTTACTGTTTAACGCTGAGAAAACCTCCAGGAGATCCTGATTCTGCGCTTGGGGAACCTTTCCCAAGGAAAACAAGATGAGGATGTTGCAGGAAGGGGGTGCTCCTGTCGAAGTGAACGCTGCCTCGGGGACCGGGAATGGGAAAAGGCAACTCATTACATTCAAAATCTACAGCAGTTCTCATGCATTCCCTTTCCAAGGAGGCTGGATTCTCGCTTCTTCATACACAAGCGCGGCAAAAAATGAAGTGCAGCAGCTAAATCTAGACAGAGGGTCTAAGAATGACAACATGACAAAACCTTGGTGCAATCCAAGAAATTCAGTTGAGCTGGTGGAAGAATTTTATCTAAGTATCAAGTGCATTTGTTTTATTTATTAATTTTTTTTTTTTTTTTGCTGTTCACACTTTAGTTATTGCTCAATAACTATCAAAAAGATCAGAGGAATACTTTCAGTTTAGTTTTATTATATTATAACAGATCTGCAACTACAGCTTATTTCAGCCAAAACATTTCTGTATTCCAAACTCTTAAAAAATATCTACATTAATCATATTTTTCTATTTTTAAAAATAAAAAAAGAAAAGAAATTTCTACCTAGCATACCAATGCTGCTACAGCACTTGAGAGGGTGCGTTACTTATGCAAATCCTACGGTAAATGTAATTACTCTCGCAGTCAGTCATTGCTCTTCCTTTCCTCCTCCTCCTCTGCTGCTTTGGCTTCAGGTTTCAAAAAGTTTGCTAAAAGCTGTTCCAACTTCTGAAACCATGTCCGAGGCGGTCATTGAGCGTCCGAATTTTTGAAAGGCTTGGTGGTTGGACTGCCTCGTGAGAGAGCAAGCTCCGAAGGCGGCCACTAGAAAGGGATTTTGACTAAGAGGAAGGAGAAAAAAACAAACCAAAGCAAGCCATTAGAAACAAAACCTGAAAGCTCTTGTGTCGTTCCTGAGGTGGTGGACATAATCTCTGTACCCAGAGATGTTTGTCAGCATCGTTGGGAAGGCTGCCTGAGCAAGGACCTGTGTTTCTCAGACCCTCGTACCGCAGAGTGCCTTTGGCTGGTTTGGGGTTTGTTTTAATGAACGCTTCCTGCGGTGCAGCACACGACTGAGTGAGAAACAACCCCAGGGCTGAGGGATGCAAAAGGAGAACCTGCTTAAAACCTGGGTGGGGTCATGTTCCACGTCTAGCTTTACCTATGCCAAGCTGCAGCCTTTTCTTCAGAGGAAGGCTGCAGTCTCACCTGGCTGCCTTTTTACTCCCTTTCCCTGGTGCTCGCTGGGTAACTCCATTTGGTTTTGTAGGGCAGGAGCTGGGGGAAGGACGTGGGGATGCGGACAGGAGATGATTTTTAACAGGGTTGTAGCTGCTGTGGTCTTCATTATATCAGCTTAGCAAGGGATAAGAGACAGCTGCAGAGATTACAGCATACGCTTTCCCCACTACGTGCTAATGAGGGTACCCAGGCCTCAAGCACTGTATCCCCCCAGAGGGCACGTGCCCCCCGGCCCTGCCACCTCCTGAGCACCTTCTCATGGCTGGGCTGCAGGACCCGCTTCTGCCACCTCAAGTCTCACCACGTAATTTTGCAGCCAGCCCTGGGCTCAGCCATAGCTGCCCCCGAGCCTCTGAGGCCCTACTGACTTCTGGGCTGAGTCAAGAGTTCTGTGAAGGATCACAGGTAAAGCAGCACTGGCCAGTGTACCCAGGGCAGGTGTGAGCATCTTTTCCTGAGAACCACCACTTCATACACCCACCAGGTATCAGAGTGAGCATTTAAATCTTCCCGAGTCAGTCCTGGATGCCCAAATACTGCTCTGCAGCAAGAGCTGTGCACCAGCTCCTGGGTTCAAGACAGCTGAAGCACCTATTACTGCACTCCCAGTTTGACAGACACCGTACTCCAAGGATCCCACCTTCCTTGGCATCCTGCCTGCTGACCAGGGAAATCCCATCTACTCTACAGCATTAGCAGCTGTCACAACCTTAATGTTTCAAAATCCTGCTTGGTGCAGACCCATTCTGAAACAACGGGGCCAGGCAGAAGCACGAAGGTCAGGCTGGATTGCAGGCAGCGCGGGCTACGAGCTGCCCTGATTCACCCAACCCACAAAGCTCCTCCTCTCCCAAGACAAGCGAGGAAAACAGGATCGGCACAGCAGGTGCTTGAGAAGGGTCACCTTAACGCCACCACAGGAGACACAACATATTGCTGATGCCAATTGCACTCCCCCATTTTCCCTCCATCTATAAAATAAAGGAGTTTCTGAGCAAGCTGTTTGGAAAAGCCACAGGAGCCCAAGTTATGAGAGTCTGAAAGCCACGTGCGGCCCTTGCTGCTAATGTCTCCAATGACTGTACACCACACAGAAATGAATGCACCCCTTTAACGAACCAAAATGACTCCTCTAGTGGCACAGCTGCTGTTTCAGATACACAAATGATCCTGGTTTCACTTTCCACTCTGGGTATGTCAGATTTCAGAAGCATGGTTCAACTGCCCCCTCATTCATCCTGGGGGACGTAGCACAGTGCTCTCCCAGTAACGCCAGCCTAGACTAGTCAACTCCCAAGGTGTGCATCTGCGCAGTGCATCCGTAAGGCTACAAAAGATCTCCCCTTCTTGAGCTTCAGTAGCTCATAACCTACCGGGAAGAGGGACCATTAGCCCCTCACTGCTTGTGCCAGGGGTCCTTTCAGCCTTACTTATGGCAGTCGCCTTCACAGGATGACATGATTATATGGGCCGATGTGTCCGACAGGAATTCATGTAACTTAGCAGAAGAGCCAAGAGGCAGCTGCTGGTGCCGGGCTGCTTTATGTGTGACCAAACCAGACTGCCCCTTGGCCTTAGAGTGACCACCTGCTTTGAAACTCTTCTATTTGCAAGTTTCAACTTACCTGCCCCACTGAATTACCTGGGTCCGGTGTAAGAGGATTCACCAAATTACAAAACCAAAGCTAAATAACACGGGGGAGGTTGTGTTCTAGAGATGTTCCTGCTGGTGACTGACGCTTGCTCTTCATGCTTTCTGGCTTGAAGACACGTACCCCCCACACATATACAGCCCTGGGACTCGATCCACTCCTCAAACTCGGGAGTTGTTAGGTTACTGAGAAGCCTTGACTTCTTGTAACTATTAGGGAGACTGCTCTAGAACACCCTTAACAAGTGCTTAGACACCTTAGTCCCAACGACTTCATTTGGAGAATTAAGAAGTTATTAATTAACGTTCATACCCATTTGTCTTCTCTGCTCCAGCAAGAAATGCCCAGTGTGCTAAGACTCCAAGAGAACCAGAAAGCAGGTCCCCCTGCCCGCCGCACCTCCGGCTGCTTCCTTCGTGGCTGCACACGAGCACTAGGGACAGACAAACCAAAAACAGAGTCATGTACATTTCTCCTTCCATGTACAGTGATGCTGCTGTAGCTGTGAGGGTTAACCTCTGAGGCACGCAGAGATCAACAGGTGAAAGATTACCCACAGGCAGCAGCGTAAGCTGGAATACACTACTCTTAACAGAAAATAAATCACTGCATCAGTGTTTAAGAAATGCTTTTCTCATTAATTGTTAATCCTTTACAAGTAACATTGCACAACGCACACACGCTTTCTCTGCTTCACTCAGAAGATTCAGTCGCTAACGAGCTCAGTGATTCATGCAAAGTGATGCAGCCAGGATGAGCCATCACCCCGAAGTGAGCCAGGTCCCTCCACAAAGCCACTGCACAAACACAGCTCTTCAGAGCCTCTGATCTTCGGAGCCTCCAAAACATAAACTCAGGTGTTTTACAAATGGCAAATGGAAACCAGAACTCCCATCTCCAGCCTTCTGTCATGCCCACCAGCAGAAAGGTGTTTCACTGAAAAGGGCCTTTTCCATAGGCTTTGTATGAACCACACACAAAGAGCCATCTCTCTCTCTGCCAGCAAGACGGTGTCCTCGGCATCGGTGTGCGCTCCTGTCAGCAGTGTCACTGTGGGTAGGCTGTGTCAGAAGATCAGATGTTACCTTTCTATTTTAAATATACAAGAGACCTTGGTCAAACCCATCTCTCTGTGGAGCTTTAACCACAAAGAGCATGCAAACGGCTTCAGAAAATCTAACTCCTTTGTTCTCCACTCTCAACAAGCCCAAGCAGGGAAGCTGAAGGATAAGTAAGACACTCAAAAAGAAAACAGCTTCAGGTCTGCTGCCTTTCTCCAAACTCTCTTGTGGGTATGTGCCTGTCCCTAGCCTTCCTTCTTGCTAGGCTCTGGGGAAAAAAAAACAGCAAAAAACCACCACAACAACTCAGCAGTAGTTTATTTTCCTCTCCTAGGAGAATGGAGTAGCTGTCAGAATCACTGGTGGCTAAGTAGTGATACTCAGCATCTCCAGTCAGCTGCTGCGGAGCTACTCACATTCAGGACTACACACACCTGAGCATGCCAGGTGTAAAAGCAAAGTATAGAGCATGATGTTGCTTGGACAACAGCTATTACTTCAATTTTCTCACGTCTCCTGGGCTGGGTTTCTCCGAAGTCCATGAGCAGAGCAGCCCAGGCCACAGAGAGTACTATCTGTATTTTTCATGGCAATTTTTCTCTCACAAAATAACGGAGAACTCAGGGCCCAACTGAAGGACTTGCAGGCAAACCTCAGACAGCAAGGTGCAGAGAACTACTTAGCACATGCAAACCCTTCCCCGTTCATGTGCACAGTTCCTTTCTGCTCTTTGTCACTTGGTGCAGGGAAGAGCTGCACTTCCCATCCATTTGCTGGCAATGCCTCCAGCAGTAATTGCCGGGCTCGTCAGGCCAGGCAGTTGTGTGTTTCTGCTGCCACGGAGAGGGCAAAGATCCATTAGTCACAGTGAACACAGCAGCAGCGTTGCCAGCAGTTAATTTTCCCAATCACACTTCTCCCCTTCCCCCCTGACCCTCTCTCCCAAATTAAGATTCCGGATGTGTCTCTGGGGGAGCAGGAGTTAATGTCAAATTTCACAAGCGCCAACGCGCTTCCGAGGGAGCGGTGTGGAAAAGCTGCGCCCTTTCAGGTGGCATGGTTTATTTTATACTCTATTTTAAATAGAGTGCTTTGGAGAAATTACCTCTAATTCTGCTACTTTGAAGATGGTATCTCACAGGATTTTCACTTTGAGGGCTTGAACTCCTGGCAGGAGGCAAGATGGAAATCCTCTGTTCAAAAGCTTTGGGGCCTTCTGACTGACAGCTGAGCACAAGCCCCTGCTTATTAGTTGTATGTCACCATCTGCCACCATTCTCTAGCCCCACAACCTTCCAGTCAGTTTTGAGCTGTACAGGAAAGCGGGATCTCCTCAAACTAGGCCAATTACAATACCCCACTACAAAAAAAAAGAACCCAGAAGAAAGCGGTCTTTGGTTTGTGGTTTTTTAAAAAAAGTAAGTCTCACATACGTGCAGGCTACCTCACAGGCAACAACAAAAGCAAACCTTTGTACTCTGCACCGAGACGCTGCCAAACAAATCCACACAACGGCAGCGAGGAGGCAGAACTAGGGGAAATTCACTTGAATGAGGGGGGAAGGTGTAATGCCTGAGCAGCTCTTGAGCAGGGGCTCAGTTCCTCAAAGAACATTTCAAAATAAAAGGAGGATGGTGAACATCGCAACAGGTGCCAGGAAAAGGAATGAAACCCCCTCAGAGGTACAGTCACCGTTAAGAGCTTTTAAAGTAGAAGCAGGAATCCCACACGGGCATCCTGCCAAATCGACAGAGGACAAATTCTTCCTGATGCTTTTCCCTGCCTTCTCCTGGAAGAACAAAAATAAAACTGCTGTCTTCCCTCTCTCCCAGCCCAACATCCCCCACTAAACATCCGTGACCCGCTGTGGAGGCAGCTCAAGCAGCTCTTTATGAACCACGGGGTGACGTCCTTACATGCTGCGCTGAGCAGTGACAACCAGTGGCAAATGTTACAAGACCTCGATTAAATGGACAGGAGGGAAGAGCCAGTGATGATGCTGGAAGGAGGGCAGTGCTGTTCCCCAGGGGGACACAGAGCGATGCATTCACACGGGGATGAAGTATTTTTCAGTCCACTGCTCAGTGAGGCTAAGCCACCTGCAGCAAGGGATGAATGTGTGTACATCAGAAAGCCCAGGAAACGCGGTGCTTGGAACAGCAGAGGAGCCCGAGAGGACGGGATGCTGGACAACAGGGAAACCGAGGTCACCAGGACACGTGGACATTGAAAGGCAGCAACTGGGGCCACTTAAGGTCAATTAGTCTGACACTAGTCCAAACAAAAATAATGGAGAGGTACACCTATAGTTCAACTGACAGACCTTAAGAGATAGAGACACGTGACTATCACTGGTCAAAGCTGGCTGCTGGGGCTGGATGTCTTGTTCTGGTTTTTAATAGGTCCGGGGAACCAAATCGCATGTCTGTATTTCACAGGGTGAGGAGTCAAAAAAAATCCCCAACCCCTCAGTATCACTGACAGTCTTTTAATGAAAAATTATTTATGGACAAAAACCACCCCAGAACAAAAAAACAGCTCCTGAGCACTTTACCCATGGAGCACACATATACTAACCTAAGAAAAGGCTAGGTGAAATAAAAATATTACTGTTGAAGAAACAGCTGTATGAAGTATGGCAAGGAGATCTGCCAGAGTCAGAACCACCACAGCCCTATTCAACAGTTTCAACATAATCTCAGTGATTAAGCAACACACAGCAGCAAATCCAACATGTCCCTTGCATACACTCACCTGGATTTGTTCCTTACCTAAGTCCATGGAAACAATTTGTACTGAACTAGGAGTGCAACAGAAACAGAAAAAAATAAGGTTGTCATACTGATTTAAATTTCTACCCCAGACTTCCTGAGTAACTGTGGCCAAATTGTTTAGTAGCTCTATGTTTAATGCATTTCAGGCAACAAAATAAGTTACCTTCTCATCCTTTTCAGCACTCCTTGAAGATGAGATAAACATCTCTGCCCTGGTAAAATACTCTGCCCTGGTCAGGCCCCACCTGGAGTATTGTGTCCAGTTCTGGGCGCCTTGGTATAAAGAGGACAGGGATCTCCTGGAGAGAGTCCAAAGAAGGGCTAAGAAGATGATTAAGGGCCTGGAGCATCTCCCCTGTGAGGAAAGGCTGAGAAGATTGGGACTGTTCAGCCTTGAGAAGAGAAGACTAAGGGGGGACCTAATTAATGTTTATAATTATCTTAAGCAGGGGATGCAGGGGGAATCAGCCAGCCCCTTTTCAGTGGTCTGTGGGGACAGGACAAGGGGCAATGGCTGCAAGTTGGAGCACAGGAAGTTCCGCACCAACATGCGGAGAAACTTTTCCCAGTGAGGGTGACAGAGCCCTGGGACAGGCTGCCCAGGAGGTGTGGAGTCTCCTTCTCTGGAGATATTCAAGACCCGTCTGGATGCCTATCTCAGTGAAATGTCCTAGGGAGCTGCTTTGGCAGGGGGTTGGACCCGATGATCTCTGGAGGTCCCTTCCAACCCCTACAATTCTGTGATTCTATGATTAGCAGTTGGGGAAGCATTGGGATCACGGGGTCATGCTTAACTATACCACTGCCAGCAAGTTTTAAGCTAAAAGAACTCCCAGCCCAAATCTGCTGGCAGATCAAAGCCCAGAAACATGACCCGTTTATGGGTATTGTGTGCTTAATTTAACCCCCCCCAGGCTGTTACATAACTGAAAATAGCTCTCTCTCTTTGAAGGGAAAAAAAATCCCAACCCAGAATTTAGTACTTTTGCAGAGATCAAGCACTAGGAGTTAACTGGGAAGCACCCATTTTGATGTGGCTGTGCACAGGCAGCCCTACTTAGGACATGTTACAGTCAGAAAACCAAAGGCTTGTGCAGTATAAAAAGTAATCAATCCATGTGTGTTCTTGACTCCTGATACTCACAGTAGTGAAAAAACCCCAAGAGAACAGAGATCAATGTTTGCTGTTTCTGCTTAGGACACAGAATGTGAAACACGGGCTAGCTGAAGCCTGACCAGACAAAGGCGGCCGAAGATCCTACGTGAAACATCACCCTTACTGAGGGTGCACACCAAAAGACAGCCTGGAGATTAAGATTTAATACTTGGACCTCAGATGCCCTCAACAAGTTCTCTGCACTTGTTTTCGTCCTGCAAGGCAGGAGCATTACACTTGCCCTGACGCGCCCAGGGACCCGTGCACGAAAGGTACCACCATTCATACTTCTGATGTGATCCAACCGGACTAGATCAGCGAACACCAGCTACCCCACAGGACAGCAAATAGTCTTCTTTAATTAAAAGGTTTAAGATTTCCATTTTCCATGCAAAATACTGCAGTTATCCAGGACCATTCTGCTCCACCAAATGCCAGACTCGGGTTTAGCTCATTGTCAGACCTGAGTAACATCTTTTACACCTCTGACCTGGCAGGTTTTCATACGAGTAAGATATTTATCTTTTTCCTTTTGCAAGTTACTTCACAGCTGGAGTACACAGCTGGAGACTGTGGACTCCCAGAAACGTGTCCCCGACTGCATGTGGACAGGGAAACTGGTATTAATGCCTTGGGCTGGAGAAACCACTCAACTGATGTGGAAAATGTAAGTTGGCTTTTATATAAAGGGTGCTTATACTTTTATATTCCTTAACCACGCTTTTAAAACTTAGATAGGTCCTTGAGTGTGAGACAGCAGGCAATTTAAGTTAAAAGAAAACAATCCAAATTGTACATTACTTTTCTGGGAGAGGTGAAAGAACCAGGGGAGGGATGTGATGGCAGACGAGCAGTGCTGGGGAGACAGCGGGTTGGGCTGAGCGTGCAACGGAGAGGACAGAGGCACAGCAGACAGGAACCATGACCTCCCTGTTTTGCTCACTCTGCAGAAGCAGGACTGGAGACAAAGGTGCTGTCTCCCAGTTAAAATCTAAGCAAGATTTGCTGGGCAGCTGGACACCATAAGAGCTTTTAGCTAAGTGAGCTAGGGACTGACAAGCACAGAATAGCTTCCTTTCCTGCTGTAACGGGAATGAATGGCAGAAATTCCAAGTCCTGCTTGGGGATTTCTGGCAAGAGCTGGCTTTTTACCCCATGTTCAGTACTCAACACTCCCTCTCATGTGCTTCTTTGCCTCTCTTGACCATAGCTGCAGCTGGGCTACTGGAGAGGAACTGCGCTTGGCTACTGGCTCTAGCTAAAAGTGGTCACAGGCAGCATTGGGCTGGTTACCCAGAAACTCTGCCTTTTGGAAGGGGGGACAAACACAGATGTTGGAGAAAGAGAAAAAAACCACCTCATTATAACATTAAAAAACAAAAATCCAAATCCTCTACTTCAAGGACCTAACCAAATTTTAAACATGTTAGGAACTAAGACTGGTATAACCACACTTTATTATTGACCAGTTCTCCAAAGAGTAATAAAAAGAAAACCTTAGAGAGCTGTGCCATAGTGAATAAAAGCTGACTTACCTTTTACCCACAGGCTGAGTACTCATTCCTACCCTGGTCAGTGATGGCACTGATATCACCTACCAAGAGCATGGTGAAGCTCATCTTTGTAGAGCAGGGAATCAACAACTGTAGACCAAGCTATAATATGAAATTGCAAAAGGAAAGAGAAAAAGAGTATATAAAACTTACTTTAAAATCTTGTCCATTACGTTTACAGGGCAGTTGGCAGCTCATAACTGAAATGGGGTCAAATTTTAGGAAAAAAATCTCCTTTATAGTATATGACTGCTATTGATTTCAGAGAGGCCCTGGACATGTTTCAGAGCTGATTTTAAGGCCGCTAAGAGACCACTTGCATCATCTAATCTGATCTATGAAAACAAACATCAGAGGTGTCCAAGGTACTTCACAGTTTGGGACTCTGATCATCAAACTTGTAGGTATGTTATTCTCATAGCCAATTTCTTTCTCTGTAATAAAACCTGCCTTTTAATCTGAATTCATTAAGATTCAGCTTCCACTCTGAATTTATGGTGCCTATCTGCTTGCATCACAGAGATACCTGCTGACAGTAATCCTTCACCAACACCTGTAGCTTCATTCCACTCACCCTCCAATCACCTGACAACCTTTCTTGTCTTCAGCCATCAGAAGCAAACTGGCTACTGCATTTCCTACAGGCTCACAAACAAGAGTGTTGTGAAAATAACCATCACAACCACCAGCTACGAAGCGTTCACCAAGCCCAAATCCTGCATCCTCAGAAAGCCTCCCTTCCCCAACAGCCAAGCTCAGAGCACTAACACTACATTGTTAGGTTTGTGGTGTCTCCTTTTCCTCCACTCCCCCTCCCCCTGAAAGCCAGTGTGCAGTGTATCCCCAAAGGAGACAGTTTACAAGCAATACATGGAAACAGCGTATCAGGGTGCCAAGCACATGAGCTCAAGTGGGAAATGCCTGAACACAGGTTCAGCTTAAGCACTGGGAACAGATGATGACATGAAAAATAAAAGGCAAGAGGAGTCCACAGATCTTTTTGTAATGTTTCACTGTGCTCAGAGGACACTGGCCTGAGCCAGTGATCTGTGCGTCCCTCACACTGGAATCATCATGTTTGTTGTCTCAGCTGAAAAAAAGTAACATCAGATCAAAAGAACAGGCAGGTGAAAAAGGCAGAAGAGTGAAAAACCTGGTAGAGAATTCAAGGTCAGTGACATGACACCACATTCTGTGTTGTGGCACTGTGCAGACAGTGGAATCTCCTTTCTCAGTGTAGTGCTGCATTTGAGAAGCTTTTAAAAGACTGACCAGCAGTAACTCAAAGAACGTTCCTGTTAAAAGGAAGCTGAAGTCTATAGTTTCTGCAAAGTTCTCAGGAACCTTCTTGGAGGCAACACATACCCTAAAACCAGTGTTTATAACACACATTATAACCTGTGTTAAACCTGACAACTGCTTCTTACAGCTCAGCAAAGCTGCCTATAATGTCTGTCATCCAGGGGAGAGAAAGCATCAGCGATGGAAGCGAGGTAAGAACAAGAAAGGAGCCCATAACTGGACATCAAACAACTACTATAAAGGCAAATAAATGTTTTTTCCTTCAAATCAGTAAGCCACTTAACTAAGAGAAAAAAAATACCAGAGCCCAACAAAGAACAAGGTGGGGAAAAAAGTTAAACCAAATGAGAGTTCCAAACATCCACCAAACTTGTGCCACACCTGAACATTCAAAACTGAAATGGGAGTTTCAGTTGTTTCCTGTTTTTATGAGTCCCTCAGTGACAACAGACAATGGAGTGTCCCCTCTCTCCAGCAGCAGTGGGGGCACGCTTGTTTCAAGAGTAACAGCTCAGAAGGAGAACAGAGATAGACTAGGTAAGGTGCTTGATCTAAAGTGCTCACCCAGCTTTCCTGACATTCATTAAAAAAGCAACAAACCTGCATAAAAAGAATATGGTTGACATAAAAACAGAGGAAGAAGATATACTACAGTGCTCTAAAACTCTCAATGGCATAAAATGGTGCCAGGATATTTTGTCCTCTGGTAGAGTTCACTCTCTCTTAAGCCTGGCCTGACATCCAAGGTTACAAAGTAAGTCTGCTATGGCTGCAAACATGACAGCAGGCTTCATGCAGGGCAACCTGGGTACCACATGACCACACCACAGTCCTTAGAGACGTTGACCTTATCACCTCCTACAACTACCTGAAGGGAGGTTGTAGAGGGATGGGCGATGGTCTCTTCAGCCAGGTGACAGGAGACAGGACAAGGGGAAATGGCACAAAGCTGTGCCAGGGCAGGGTCAGATTAGATGTTAGGAAAAGGTTCTTCACTGAAAGAGTTGTCAGGGCCTGGAACAGGCTGCCCAGGGAGGGGGCTGAGTCACCATCCCTGGATGTGTTTAAGAGACAGGTAGATGAGGTACTTAGAGATATGGTTTAGCATAGGACAGGAACGGTTGGACTCGATGATCTTAAAGGTCTTTTCCAACCTTGTGATTCTGTGACAAGCGTAACTATATTGCTTCCAGATCCCAGTGTGTTTCACAGCCTGCTGCAGTACCTGCAGTAATGGGGGCACGGGGAAGATGGATCTGCACAAACCAGTAGGTTTGCCACACCTGTTTCTCTCTTTTACAAGACTCCCTTGGCTCCTAATAATGAAAAATTGTCTGTATATACAAATGGTTACGAAGCAGAGTAAACATTTATCAGAGATTTGCATTTCAAGCAATTAGAGGCAGAGCTGCTGCTTGTTATGTAAGTGAAATAAGACCACATAGTCAAAATGCAATGCAGGCACTCATGAAGTAATTTTATACTGATCACAGTCAACGATCAGTATAAACACATCCAACAGGCAGCTTATTAAATACACTTTAACCATATTACTAGGTGAGCATTTAAAGAAGTTGTAATAGCAATCTAGAGTTAATTTGGGATTTTTGTGGGTTTTGCTTGATTTTCTTTTGGTTAAGATTGTTGGGGCTGAAGTACAAGACATAAAATATGCACATGCTAATCTAGAGCCCCACGGTGGACAGGATCAAGGAACCGAGCAGCTCGTTAACCTCAAGAGGTCTTCATTTTTCACACACACCAATATATGGTGAAACAAGAAGAACATTCTGCATTAATGTAGCAATGACACCTGCTCTTGCATAGACCGTGTCAGATAAGGATTTCAAAACAGTTCACAAAGATTACAAATTAATTTCTTGAAACCTGTGTAATGTAAAACATAAGTTATAGCCATTTAAGTGAGAAATAAAAGCAGTGACTTTTTTTTATCAAAGAGATGAAGTTGCATTCTCCAGACATCCTTCCACACAAAGCATCTGAAGATGATCTGCAAAGACAGACATTCCTCCCCTTCAATCTTTAGGGGAATACAGTCAACCAAATGCAACATAGTCCAACCACTGGACTAGGACTGAAAGCAAATGAAACAACAACAAAAATGACACAGCTGAAAGCAAAAGGCTTCACTTACCTTTCTCTCCATCTGAAATAAGATCTCTTTCTCCCTTTTGAACAACTGTCAAATTCCCCATGGCTTGGCTGAGTCTTAATACACATCCATGATGATCACTACTGTCTACGGGGTCTCTAAGCTACAACAAAGAATTCCATATACAGTACATATTTTACTACTAGAACAACATACTCTAACACATGCTACTTCAGCGTTACGTATGGGGGAAGGGAGAAGAAAAAAATAAATAAAAAAGCAGCAGCATCAGTCTTTCCAAGTATTTTTTCCAATACCCTCTGCAGTGACAAAAAAATGCATAAGGAAAGGTCTTCTTTAAAAAAGGCACTCTAATTAAGAATAGGCATTGTTGTGGTGATTATCTCACAGAATCAAACCCCAGCAAATGCTTCTTTTGCATATAGGAAACAGCCCATAATTTTTAAGCCATTATTAAGTCATTTAAAGACAAAAAAAAAAGACTGAACTTGCACGTACTTAAACATCAAAAAGGAAAACAGCTCACCATGGCTTCATACAGTCTACTAAACTCCATGTAGTTTGGAGTAAGAATAGCTCGCTGGTAGCCTTGAATAAGAGAGGGCTGCTGGGAAATGAGCCACAGGCCATCCTGCAAAAACCAGGAAGAAGAACATTTACTGAAGGGATTCCTGACCATCAAACCACTGACCGAATCAAGAAAATACTCACGGCATCAATGATGATAGGAATTCCTTTCACTTTCGCTTTTTCTATAATACCCTGCAAAAGATGCAGATAGCTTTAAGATGCTGGCTAATGTAAATCTCCTAAGATCCAAAACAAACCCCTGCAATAAACCCGACCACAAGTTGTTTTTCCAAAGTAAGATAGAAAAAAAACAGGTTAGAGTTGCATTCTGCAAGCTAAGGTAAGACACTCTCCTATCAACTGGTGATTTAAGAGTTGCATTGTTGTCTCCCTGGTTCAAGTACAAGCAGGGTCAGTGGGGGTTCTGCAACTGGCGCCTCGGTGGTGATACCCAAACAAGCAGGCAACCTCACTCACCCTCCCTGCTGTCGGAGGCATGTAAGGCCAACTAAGGCCTACAAGGTAAACATTAAATTTAAAAAAAAAAGAAAGAAAAAAAAATCCAAATGAGTATTGCCAGGACTGAAATGTAGGAATAATGAGCATAATACTGATTGTTGCTGCTTTTCTGATGACAGCCCCACTGTGGTGTTTGACTTTACGTACACACATCCCAAGGCGGGCAGTGTGTAGGACATGTTCACAGGATCACAAGGTTGGAAAAGACCTTTAAGATCATCAAGTCCAATCATTCCCATCCTATGCTAAACCATATCCCTAAGCACCACATCTACCTGTCTTTTAAACACATCCAAGGAAGGTGACTCAACCCCCTCCCTGGGCAGCCTGTTCCAGGCCCTGACAACCCTTTCAGTGAAGAACCTTTTCCTAACATCTAATCTGACCCTGCCCTGGCACAGCTTTGTGCCATTTCCCCTTGTCCTGTCTCCTGTCACCTGGCTGAAGAGACCATGGCCCACCTCTCTACAACCTCCCTTCAGGTAGCTGTTGGGGATAAGGTCTCCCCCCAGCCTCCTCTTCTCCAGACTAAGCATCCCCAGCTCCCTCAGCCGCTCCTCACAGGATTTTCCCTCCAGCCCCTTCCCCAGCCTGGCTGCCCTTCTCTGGGCTCACTCAAGGACCTCAATGTCCTTCTCATGGTGAGGAGCTCAGAACTGGACCCAGCACTCGAGATGCAGCCTCACCAATGCCGAGTACAGCGGCGCAGTCACCTCCCTAGACCTGCTGGCTACACTATTTCTATACAAGCCAGGGTGCCATTGGCCTTCCTGGACAATGTTGTTTCACTCATGGTCCTGGAGGTTTTACACTTTCAAACCAAAACCACGGTGTCCCAGTCAAGAGACCATTTGCAAAAGGGGCTTTCAGCAAGCAGCATGTACCAGCAGACTGTCTGCCCTCAATCTCTCTCCCCTGACTGAGCAGTGGCAACAAGCGATACTCGAGCTTCTTTAATGAGCAATGGCTGACAGTCAGATTTTCCCAGTGTTGCTCATTACCAGCTTGCCTTTGAAGCTGGAGAGTTTATCTTTCTCCTGCATAAGATAACAGAGGATGGTATCTATCCAAAAGCCTAATTACTTTTGAACGTTATTAAGCTCTTCAGAGCAGCTATCACTCAGCACCGAGCTCCACAGGTCAGCAAGACACTAGGTAAGGAATCGGGAAGCAGTTTTTAATTAATGTTCAGGGTACTGAATGTACCTCTGATCTTGTATTGTGCTAAAAATAAGTACCACCCACTTCCCTTTCTGTAAATTATTAATTATGGCATACACACATCCTCACTAACTCATTCATGCACTGAAAACCAGAGAGTCTTACTTTCAAAGAGTAAAGAAATTTATGAGAGTCATGTCTTTATTCATTAATGGTAATCTGCACAGATGTGCACAGCTGTTTTCCTTCACAGAAACTCTACTCTTTTGCCCCTGCTGTGTTAAGGTCATTAACAATTATGTTTAATTTTATTCACTTGGTTATAATAAAATAAGGCTGTGGATCTAACAACCAGGTTTATGGATTTTTTTTCCCTGTTTAAATGAGTGTCATACATCTGAAAGTCCAAGTATTTTTGAACCATACTAAGCTCTTCTGACTAGACATCACATGGCACTGAGCCCAACAGGTTAGCAAGATATTACGTAAGGGAGCATTCAGATCATCCTTCCCCAGATTTGAAGATACAAATACCATTTACTGCAACCCCGTTTTCTATCTGGTTTTAATTAGAATATTTTTGTACATTAGCAACTTCACCAAACTCCTTCAGTACGCTTAAAATGATTACTGCTTCACTTCCCACCAATATGAATCACCAGTTTATTCTAATATGTCAACTTCAGTAAGTAAGAAACTTTAGTAACTTTCATGACACTTCATTTTTTCAAACCAAAAAAGATTTCCTCAACAACTTCCATTTGGGGAAAGTCTGAAGGGAGACACCAGATCTCAGAAGTCCTTACCCTTCCAAACTGTTTTCTCAGATTCATTGTAAGCAATCCAGGGAACTGATTTTGCCAAAGTCCTGTTCCTGAAACAGCTATGGTTTCGCTCTTGCTGCTACTGTTGGGTCCCTTTTCACGTTTCCTCCTGACTGCCACTGCAGCTCCTGGTTAGAGTTTCTATTTTTGTCCATATACCCACCTAACGACAAGCTAAGTCAAGAATCCTGAAGACCCACTGTCCACCAAAAGAATGTAAATATAAGAAAAAGACCGGTGAAACTCACAAAGCATGAAATATACATACAGGTAAAGAGCTTCTGGCAAGGCAGGTCACTGGTAGACTCCAGAGCACTAAGGCATTTCTTCCTAATACCATTTTAGCACATCCTCCACAATCCTGAGACATTTGACCTCTGGTCCCATGAGAAATTTCATCTGGCTAAGTAAAATCTACTGGCCAAACACGTTTTATTGAGTACCAAGCCTCTGAGGTATCAACCTCTAACATACCGAGTATAGTTTGCTGCTTCTTTCTCTCCTTATAAAACAATAAATCAGAGCACACAAAGTCCTTCATCTTATTTTAAAACTTCTTTTTTTTTTAATTTAAAAAAAAAAAAAAACACAAAAAAAACCCAACCAAAAAACCCTACCATAATTATTTTCCTTTCCTCTTCATTCCTTAAACCCAGACAGAAACTGCCTGGAGATGGACAAGGAAACTTAAGAGAGGAAGTTCTGGGGAAGGAGTGGGTAATCTGACAGCTGTAATAAAGCAGTAATGGAGATAAGAGAACCCCCATGAGACAAACACATGTTTGAAGGACACAACATTCATTGGAGAACCTCCATTTCCAATCGATCGTGGACAGGACCCATCTCACCTACTGCCATTTAAAGGTCAAAAGGCTCACTGCTGGAGTGAAACTCATTCCATGCAGCTTAGACACTGCATTTAGGATGGGATGAATCACCAACAGACATACCTGTCTCTCCTTGGCTATCACAGAGGGAGCAGAGGTATTTTACTGCTTTATTTTTAGACAACAAGAGTTAGATGAGATGAAGCCCACTTTTAAACACTCTATTACTGCAGATACTTTATAAAAAATATTTGGGTAAGAGGTGTTTACAGCAGTAACAGTAACATCCTCTATGCAGAGTATTTTTGTTCCTTGAAACAAAAGCAATTATTCAGCTGGATCTGTCCCTCTACAGTTACAGAATCACAAGGTTGGAAAAGACCTTCAGGATCATCAAGTCCAACCGTTCCTGTCCTATGCTAAACCATATCCCTAAGTACCTCATCCACCTGTCTTTTAAACACATCCAGGGATGGTGACTCAGCCCCCTCCCTGGGCAGCCTGTTCCAGGCAATGATTGGCATGGTCTTTCCTGGTTTAATACTTGCAGCATACAGAAGAACCTTCACTGTTAATTGCACAATTAATACAGCTCTAACTAACTCTAGTTTCAGACCAAAACCTATTTAACAGTTTCTGACATGACTCTACATCTGAGCAGGAGGCCTCTGTCCAGTTAGAACACTGCTGATTAAAAGCACTAAGAAATGTTATTAAGACAAGACCTGAACTCCAAACTCCAGTCACACAAGTAAACAGCAAAAGATACAAGTATCAAAGATAAAACCAAGACAGCGCCCTGCCCCTTCAAATAAATTTTGGAGATTCTATCTCTGAGATATCCCAGGGGATTCTCTTTCTGTGTACAAAATGTATTGTACTACAACAACACTGGTTCAACTTGGGGCACACCAAGGCAGGGGCACTTCCTTCACTTGATTCCTAAGCACTTGGGAACATCCAGAAATTAATTACTGGACTCACAGGGCAACCTTGGCACTAGTCCTGAAGCAGAGAGGACAATGAGGAGGAGAGACCGACAGGCTGCTACCATCCAATCCCACGACCTACAGCCACATGAAGTTGGCTAAGGTATCAAGGACTGATATAACAAAGAAAGGGTCCAAACTTCACAGCCAGTCCCAAATTTCAGTTTCCTACAGCCTTGGGGAAGTGTGGCTGGAAAAGGACCTGGGGGTGCTGGTCAACAGCCAGATGAACATGAGCCAGCTGTGTGCCCAGGTGGACAAGAAGCCCAACAGCAGCCTGGCTGGTATCAGGAATTGTGTGAGCAGCAGGACTAGGGGTCCCTGTACTCAGCTCTGGTGAGGCCACACCTCGAGTGCTGTGGTCGGTTTTGGGCCCCTCACTACAAGAAGGACATTGAGGTGCTGGAGCAGGTCCAGAGAAGGGCAACAAAATGGGGGAAGGGGCCAGAGAACATGTCTTGTGAGGAGCAGCTGAAGGACCTGGGGCTGTTTAGCCTGAGAAGAGGCAACTGAGGGGAGACCTCATCACTCTCGACAACTACCTGAAAGGAGGTTGTAGCCAGGTGGGTCTTGGCCTCTTCTCCCAAGTGACAGCACAAGAGGAAACGGCCTCAAGTTGTGCCAGGGGAGGGTTAGATTGGGTGTGAGGAAAAATGTCTTCATCAAAAGGACTGTGGAGCTCTGGACCAGGCTGCCCAGGGAAGTGGTGGAGTCACTATCATTGCTGGGGGGATTTAAAAGATGTGTAGATGTGGTGCTTAGGGACATGGCTTAGTGGTGGACTTGGCAGTGTTGGATAATGGTTAGAACTCGATGACCTTAAAGGTCTTTTCAGCTGAAATGATTCTATGACTCTACCTTTCATGTAGAGAGTCCCAATAATGGGGGTTTAGGCAGTCTCTTGCTAGGGATATTCTGCTTTGCATCAGTTGGCTAAATACTTGGCAGCGCTCTGAAACAGCGATTCTACAGCCCACAACATTTGGATGAGAAAACAAAACAGGGTTCAGGCCCACTGTGATTACAATCAGTGATGATGAATTGTAGCACAAGCTTGCAGGACCCATGCTTAGATCAAGTCCATAAAAAGAGTGTCGTCTCCCAATAACTGAAGACCAAAGTTTCAGTTTCTACCATACTTAATCCAAAGAGGGAACAACCAGGGATTCACACATCCCATGAAGGTGCTGTATGGGCCAACCTCCCACACAGTTATTTGTTAGCAGCACCAAATACTTGACATTTAGGAATGCCCAAAATAATATTTCAGTGATTGCAGTTTTGGGTGGGGGTGTGTTTGGGGGGAGGAGAGACAGAGGGGGTAAAATTAACCTGCATCTCCTCCCACTTTCTTTGAAATGCAATGCATTTGAAATGCTATTCCTTGAAATGCAATGCATTAATTTCAGCAGAGATGTTCTCCATCCCAACTTTCAGATGGGAATTCTAAAGTACTTTCCCAAAACCAAATTTGTACAGTGGGTTGTGGGGGTTTTTTTTCATTTAAAAAAAGAGCAACAACTAAATGCAAAAACCAAAACCCACTGAAACCAAACAACACACAAAAAATTGGAATCATTCAGGCTGGAATCCAATGCAGAAGCAAGAAGCTTGAAGGAAAAGATAGACAGGCTATGGCTGGAAGAGGGCACGGTAATGCAGAAAAGCATATGATTTATCCATTTGACAGCCTGTGGCTGTGCTACAAAACCCAAACACAAGCTTCACTTGCACTGTACTAACAGGGACATCCAGGACTCCTGCACACTTCTTCCACAGTTGTTATGGAACAAGGGAACAGGCCAGAACAAGCCAGTGTAAGACGCTGGCTGCAAAAATCAGCTAGGAGGGGAATGGGGGGAACATGTGAGGGAGGAATTAATTGCCATGGAGTGCCTCAGTACAATCAAAGGATATCTAATCAGCCATGGAAGTCTTCATGGAGCAGCCAGCCTGAGGCACCAGGAGCAGATAGCAGGTGGTGTACTCACAGCAAGCACCCACAGCCTCTAGCAAAACTTGGTGGGCAGTCTGGACTTCCCCACCCAAATCTACCAGCCAGCAGTAACACACATATCCTATTTACTCTGTCTGCATGCAGCCTGGCTCTCCATGGCTCGTCAGAGGAGATAATTATGAACAGTTTTGCCCACACCTGACTTAAGATACACTTTTCAGCTTTATTTAATTAGATGTGGATTGGCAGCAGAGTGCCTGTGATGGCTTATAATATATTATTAGTTGTATCACTACTTTTTCTTGATGAACTGGTTTAGCTACACAATAGCTTTGGCATCCGGTGTTTGTGAGGGGAAGAATCAGGAAATTAGAGCTAGTGGTTTTTAATAAAAGATTGAATTTTAATGAAATAAACAGAAAACCACAATAGCAGCACATATAAAGCAACATCTATCCCACAACAGTAATTAGTTTTCACTAAGGAGGCATCAATATTGTCATCTTTCTACCTTGCAAAGGAAAGATACCGTGGGCAAAGTTTACTTCACCGACAGCAGCAACGAACACTGCACTTTCTAGGTCGCTTCAGGAGTCATGTCTTGGCCTACTCAGGGCAAAATTCCTTACCCATGTGCTCAAAAAGGAGTTGAAGCTTCAGCATACCGTAATAATGGACAGCGCCAGAAGTGCATTCTGCTGCAACATCCAAATGCCAAGTATGAGATTAAATCTTGTGCTGGGTGTTCTGAAGTGAAGTTAGCAGAGCTGCTGAGCAGGTGAGGTCCTTCAAACAAGAGTTTGCACCTAGAAAACTAGTTAATAACTGGATTTCCAAGAAATAGGAATATCCTCACTTGTCCAAACAGACAAGTGCCAGACCTCCTTGGCATCTGGGCAGTATGTGCCTTGCCAGGAAAACACCATGCCCATGTTCACACATCAAACTCCAGCAAGCTGCAGAGCAAGTCCAGTGATCCTACAGCACACTCCCCTGGCAGGGCAATCAAGGGAGCCAGGAGAAGTTTGAAGGCCCATTCTGTAAAAAGCTCAAATACTCCCTGCTGGAATGATGGCTACATTAAGGTGACTAACAGTACAATTTAGCTCCACTGCTCCAGTCTGTGATACTGGTTTGACAGCACTGGACTGAGCCGGGCTTGTGGCTGAGCGAGCTGGAGTCACCAGACTCTCTTCTGGTTTGGCAGAGATGTGCAAATTTGGGCAACCCGGTCATGTGAGGGTGTCCCTGCCCATAGCAAAGTGGTTGGAACTAGATGGGCTTTGAGATCCCTTCCAACTCAAACCAGTCTGTGATTCTATGATTCTAAGATAAATGTGCCCAACCTGGCACCAGATAGGTCTCATGCAGCCTTGAACAATCCGAAAGGCGCGGCAAGTCCCTTTTACAACAAACCCTTTACTGAAAGGTAGGATCAGAAACTGCTGTTGAAATGCCACCTAAAACTGCTTGTATTTTCTGTGTGGATGCTGCTCCAATCCAATAATCCTGGAATGCAGAGATAAATGGGAAGAAACAGGCAGAAATCCCCTGTAAATGCTGCAGCTGGGAGCATTTCTGCACACCCCCGTCCCCAAGGTGCCCGGGAGGAACAAACGAGTTCAACCCCGACACGCTGCAAACCGATTCCGACAAACAGGCACTGAAAACATGTAGGAAGCATTGCTGTGTTCCCTGCTTTGAGCCTGGATAAATGCAGAGTTAGCAGGGACTCAGCTGCATAGAGGTCAGGATGCAGCTCTGTGGCAGAGATGCTTGGAAAAAGGGCTTGGCAAGCAGAAGTTTGTAATCTTGCACAGCTAGAGGTAGGCAAATATCCCAGGCTCGGGCTGTACTCAAGGCTATAGTCAGGGCTGGCAGGGGGAGAAGCTTCCCTAAATAGAATATACTGGATACAGGAGGTTTTGAAAAATGTTAAAAATGGAGTGCTGCTGTTTGAGATTATTCACATCAGACGAGCCCTGTTTGCAGTAACTGGTTTTAGCTTTTAATTCACCCACTGATGGAAACACGCAGTTAACTCCGAAACTCGCCTTCATCAGTTCCCACCAATAGAATCAAGAACTCATCCTTCTTTTGAAATCCAGTAATGCCAATCAAAACCTCACTTTGTGTGCAAGCTTTTATATAAATCACCTCTAACTAGCCTAATCGCCTCGGTTTTAATTTATATATTCCTGTATGCATAACTACTACGAGCTCATTAATCACTCCGCTAAGCTTTGAAACCTCGTGTAAGAAATGATTAACTACTGACCACCACTGGTACTACTTGAATAAAGAACCACAGAACAGAGACTAATATCCTTTCTTTGAAACAAACAGCTTCTTTATCTCATGTGGTTTATGCTCCCTTCAATTCAACAGGGTCTTTTGTCTTAACTGTGGTAGCACACCGTAGCCCCCGCTTTCAAAAACACCAAAAAAGCTTGTCAGGTGCACAGGGAAATACTTGGCTTGAGCCAGGCAGAGGCTTAAGGACTCTGAAGAGTACCACACTACATCATCAAACTCTTAAGAGTGCTTTGGGAAAATGTTAAAAGCTGTTATTACAACTATCAAAACTGAAGATGTTGTAGATAAAAGCTGATCACAACTGTTCTATTCTACATTAAAAAAATATATATATGAGAATGATCCACTTACAGATTCCCTCTTTGAATTCACAGTAGATAACTTGCTGTCAAACTTGGAGGAAAACTGCAGTTAGTATTTTCTTAGTATCTGACTCAATCATATCTAAATTCTTAAAGAAGCTATATAATCAGAAGTAAGGCATGAACATTTTCTGTCCTAAGGAACCTGCTTTGGCAGGGGGTTGGACCTGATTATCTCTTGAGGCCCCTTCCAACCCCTACAATTCTGTGATTCTGTGATAAGGTACTCAAGAAAACAAACAAAAGGCCTCTGAAATACTGTCCCTGTTACTAAAAAACCCCACAGCACTCTGGTTCAGCTATGCCCCCCCCCCCCGAAATTAACCAGACACCACTTGAGAACCACATTTATACACTTCTATCCCTAAACACACCCAAATCCAGTTTAAGAAACCAAAGTTAAAATATCTAAATTAGAGCAAATGAAGGCATGAAATTTTCTCAGGCTGCCTCATCCACTGAACGTTTGCACTCACAAAGCAAACTCCACAAGGCTTTCAATTTATGGTTGATTATGTTAATGTCACATTTGGCTTAAGATATTCATGGTCAGCTGTTGGCATCTGGTCTTAAAATGAAACAAACTTAAAATGAACTCTGGAATTTATCACTGCCAATTTCTTCATAGGGTATCTAGCTGAGTGATGCTCAGAAAGAGTTGAAAAGGTATTCAATTCCAGAGTTTTGCTTACAATTGCTCTTAAGTATCAAAATCAAGTTAAACAACAATATAAGCCTGCATACAGAAAGCAAATAAACATCCCACTTCACTGTGAATGACTTTCATCAAGATCCACTACACAGCTTGGAAAATAAATTCTTCTCACAAGCTGCACAAACCTGTGCTTAAGGTCCTGCTGGAGTATTTTCAAACATTGTTTCTCTAATCAAGGCATTTGCAAGGAAGCCCACAGAATACTAACAGTTCCTAGCACAAGCAGCAGTAGTTCTAAACCTAACCAAGAGGATCTCTCTGTCTAGACCTGATCCTCCCAAGCTGTATCCACACCAGTACCACCATCAGAGAGAAAAAAACTGTCCCAGAAACAGACTCATCTTAGATCAAGATGTCCACAAATCCTGACTCTCATCAGTCTGCTGGAAAGCAGTGAGGCTCAGCTACTGAAAGAGTATTTTTTTCACTGGACACTACTTGTGGTGCACACATCAGTCTGGGAGGTTGGGCAAGGGCTGAGAGAAATACAGTTTACACGCACAGAGTGGGTACACATGCATATTCTCTGTTTTTTGCCTCTGCAGTTATCACAGGCACAAGATCTTATCCACCTCACCTCCTCCTAACTGAAGGCTGAGAACAGAAAGTGGCATGTCCTCACTGTCACTTCAGCTCCATATGAACTGCTGAATCCCCAGGAATCTCCAGAGGAGACAAACATGTCAGCAAGCAAAAGCACGTGACACATACTGAAGAGTGAGGATGCCTGTAAATTTTCTGTTAACTTGAGTCAATGCAAACAGTGATTCCAAAGAGCAACACATCCTGTTGTTCATTTTCATACGTGGTGGTAGGTACCACAGATAATGCTACTAGCCTATAAACTGCAGCATTAGCCTGGGATGCTTCTCAGGTGTCTTATACTCGGTACAAACAGAGCACAGAGGGGCTGCTCAAGTACCAAGAGGAAAAGGCTTCTCAAAGCCCATAGCAGTGGATTTAGCTGTAACAGGTGCTATGACAATAAAGGCAGCTCTGTAATCTGCAGTGGTCTTGAGCTTCCAAAAACTAGTGCAGATAAGAGTATTGAAGCACCCGGTCCTGTTCTCACAATTTATTAAGTGTGCGAAGTGTTGTCTAAATCCTGAAGGTATGAGGACTGAGGGGGGCAAAATTATCCCAACTAATCAAAAACAAACACAGAAAGGCTGGTACCTCAGTTGATGTGGAACTGAGAATCCACCTGAAAGAAGAAACTTGAAATGGGCTCTCCCCAGGCACACTCAATGGAGACAACCCATGACAATGGCCCAAACCTCTCCCACCCTTTGCCAGATGTTACCTACAGACAAGACATTTCCACAGAACCTTAAAAATCACGTCATGAGGGGTGGAAAATGATATTTCTGAAATTTATATCCTGAAAGACAGCAGAGAGCTTTATGGGCAAATGACTGGCTGAAGGTAGTAGCGTGAGGGTGTTGAGGGGAGAGAAACAGCAACAGCAATGGGCAGAAAGAGCCTCAGCCAAAAAAGGAGAACTGCCCAGACTGATATTCAGGATGTTTCTTTGGAGCTAAAATAAAGACTGAAAATTGAGCAAGAGGAACTAGTATGCAGTTTGAAAACCCAGTCAACTTTACCACATAATCTGAGTTACACAGAGCCATTCTTGCTATTAATCATTACCTCACTTACGTGAGGGAAGCAAGCCCACTCCGTTGAAAACACCAATCTAACTGAGCTGCTGCAAGGCAAAACATGGAAAGACTGGAGTGCCAGAGTCCAGGATTCAGGGAGAGAGGCAAGGAACCCAGTGACGACTCCAACATCTTGCATCAGTGAAGGATAGGACTTCTCACAAGAGTGACTGCTTCTCTCTCTCTGATCCCAACTTTAACTACTATTCCACCAACAGTTCTGCATCAGCCTGTTTGATGACAAAGCCAGTAACGTACCCAGTACAGACTCACCAAACTCAGCAGCAGAGAATTTGACAGGAATATCACATTCATGCCAGAAGGAGTAGGATGAGAAAGGAAGGAGTAGGAGGAGAAAGGAGATGACAATACACTGGAAACTTTTACAGGACACAGCTAAGCCTGTAACTCTCTAACTGCTGGGCAGCAGCAGAGTGCAGAACATTCGGCAGCACTGTTTCCTCTCCCAGAGGGTTATGCAAGGAATATAGTATTTCTTCCAAAGTCCTCTTGGGAACTGCAGTCACCACCCTGCAGGAGAGCAAATTGTTTCCCTCACAAACCTGAGGAACAGCTACTGGTGGCACAAGGCAGTGATTCCCCTACTTCTAAGCCTTGGGTTACAAAGAAAGATCAGATCAGGGTAAGACCAGAATTGCCAACATCCCTGGAAAAGCTGAAGGAAGAACGCAGTGTAATACTGCTGCTGTGTGAAAAAAGGAAATAGCTTTGGAAATATGCTGCTTCTAAGCACCAACAGAGGACAGGGACCTTGGCCTTGCTTCCACGTGGCAGCTAAACAGTTAGCAGACTCAGAGCCACCACCAGCAGCATACCAGCTAAGATGAACCCAGGGAGGTAACATTATTGTCATCTCCTGCCAGATTCAATCACAGGCACTGAAAGGGAAAAACAGATGGCCTGATGGTGCCTACAAGGAAGCAGGCTGTGGTGGCCGAGTTCCACACCAGATGTGGTGGCAGTATTTTGGAAGTTTGAAGTAGAACAGGGAGAATAGATGCTTCCATTTCCACACTCCAGAGCTAAGAAGTGGAGCAGAAACAGTTTGTGTTCCCTTCTCTCGAAGGAAATTAAACTTGTATGACTTACTTGACCTGGTCTAACCAAGCCAAGAGTAGGACTGTCACATCTGAGTAGGATCCACCTACACAGCTATTAGGACACAACGTATGCTTTCTTCAGGAGATTTTTCTGAAGCTGCAGCTCCTGGTCCTGCAAAGCCATGGCTAGAAAGCCCTGCAAGAGCATCAGCCCTCACCCAGGCAACTGAGGAACAGCAAGCTAGGGTTCTGGTGCAGACTCACACAAGTGGCATGAGAGGGGGATGTAACTTCTAGAGTGGCTCCTTGTAACAGCACTTGTAAATGGAATTACAATCAAAACCAAACAATCACAGTGAGACAATAAGTATGTATTAATATACTCTCAAGAAACAAACAGCAACAACAAAAATCACAGGAGGCTGATCACAAGGTGCTGCTTCTCCACCAGCCTGTTAAAAAGACCTGAAACGCCACAGGTATATACGCTGCAGGTATTAAGCATGAGGGAGGCAGGTGATGTTGTAAAGGTGCTGAGGAAACAAAGCATTCTGTGGCCTGGAGAGAGAAGCTGCACCATCTGGTCGACAATTACTTGGGCTATTCCACAATAAAACAGCATACAAACACCAAAACTGCAGGTTACAGCATTAGTATCTGAATTTCTCAACGCTCAGAAGAGAGAAGCAGCGCAGGCACACGACTGTTTGGCCAAGCACCATCGTTGGCAATGCACTGCCAGAACCCTGACACGAACTGACGTAAGAACAGCAGCAGAGAGGGGACAGACCACTACACCTCAGCACTTCAGTGCAGCAGGAGGAGAAAGACCTGATTCTATGATATGGCAACCCTTGTTGCTTAACGGGCAGACAGGCTGAAAAATGCAGCTGGATTGAACCATGTCCCAAACACCTGGCTTTCCTGGGGAAGGTGGCACCGCCTGACACGGATGCCGGAGCGGCAGCAGGGAGATGACCTCAGGAAGAAGCAGAGGATCTTCATCATTTGGTTTGGTTTCATCATTTGGGATATGGTTTAGCATAGGATGGAAATGGTTGGACTTGATGATCTTAAAGGTTTTTTCCAACCTTGTGGTTCTGTGAAAGAGGGGACGCTCTCTCCTATTCCCACTGCTGCTCTGACACAAATCCCTGGCCAGAAAGCAGAGAGTGATCTGCACCTCAGCCCTGTATCCATACGGCAGCATGCTGAGGTTAGCTCCAAGGGAAAGCAGAGAATTACACACCAAGCCAGCCTCCTAGAAAAGTTTAAAATAGCAACGCCATCATCACTTGCTTTTTCATCTCAAAGGTGAAGAGTGACACAAAGCTTAGAATTCACTGTTGAAGCAAGAGTGAGGCTCATCCTTTCCTCAGCACAGAAAAGCACCTGTCTTCCTCAAGCGGGCAGCCAGGGCTCACTTGTGCCCAATTACAGGCACTTATTAAAGCTTCTGGCTGAACAAAGAATTTAGAAGATTATGGTTGTTGGATTGAAAAAAAACCCAACCAACCAACCAACAAACAACACTGGGTCACTAATGAACAGTTACATAAGTACAGTGAAGACAAAGAACGTGAGCTTTAATGTGACTTAAAATTAATAAGGTCAGATCCACAGCTCGTATGAACATGGCCTGAGATTTTTAGCCTGAAGTAACTTCCAAATGCCTTCTCTTCATAGGCTGGGTTTGTTTCTTTAACTTTAAGCTAGCTCACACAGGACAGCCAGGCTGAAGTAAAAGTATGCTTGTAATTCACTGGGAAAGCAAAATTATTTTTAGCAATGATTAAAAAAAAAAAAACCCAAAACAATAAAAGAATCTTCCACATATTTCTGTAATAAAGATAAGCACACTTACAGATATTTATAAAATCCAGATGGAATTCCAATATAAAGAAGCCTAAGTTGTTTTCCTTTAGAAAAAACAAAAGCAAAACCGAAACACAACCAACCCTTACATTATTCCAATATAAGCCAAAAAACCCCAAACCAACCCAAAATATTGGCCAAATTCTTTTTCTGTAAAAAGAATTCAGAAAAAAAGTTTTATAAAAAAATAAAATCTCTGTTGAAATCTTTCATTCAGAATAGAATTTGATTTCTTGATCAGCTGCAATAAACGTCTTTTTTCTTTTGTTATGAATCCAGGCTCTTTATTAGTTTTGCATCTCTACATCATAAACCAAGCACTTTTGGAAGCAGAAGGAGAATGGAAGAGCAGCTTCAACAGCAACTCTCTTTAACAAAAGCCTAGCAAACCCCCCTCTATAGCTCTCAAGGTATTCTAAGCCACTTGGATAATACAGTCAGTAGTGTCTTGCCCCCCATTTTGCAATTTCACTGTGTAAATGTCAACAGTTCTGTAAAGTAGATTAATTCCACTTGTTAATACCACTAATTCACTAATATTTCTCAGAAAAAAAAACCTGTACAAAATTAGGTTGACATTAGCCTGAACGACATACTTTGAAAATACAAAGATGTGTTGTCAGCAATACAAGACATCATCTGTCTTGTATAAGACACATAAAGTACATATTATTTTGAATTCAAAACTATCTAAGCTCTTGTTTTCAGCTCTCCACTGAGGCTTGACAACAAATAGGATTACCTCTTTATCCAGAGCAGAGATCTGCAACATTTTATAATTAAAGAACATTATTTCTTATTGCAAGGAGACACAGTATCTGTTCATTGGTGTGTCTCCTGATACAAGCTGTCAAACATGGTTCTGAAAATTAGGAACTGAAATTCGCATTTATGTTCTTACAGTACAGATGCCTTGCACTGAAGGAAACACAGAGCCCTTTAGAGACACCAACATCTATTTCTTAATTAGCAACTTCTACAATCAAAGCAAAAGTAAACCAAAACAACCATATGGGTACCTAAAATTCAGAGTGATGCTTACAGTTTAATAATGAAGACCACGACTGACGGCTGCCATTGTCAGTTAACGGTATTTTAAAAATTTGTTATTTATCAACCCTATCAAATACATCTGTGTAATCATGTACAAGACAGGAAATCAGTTAATAAAGTTCAAACATAAAGACACAGAGTAAGATACTGGTATACACATTACCTTAGCGTTCTCAAGCAGAACGTCGTCTCTACCTAAGCCAGGTCCTATGACAACCGAGTGCAGTCGTGGTAACCACTTTTCCACCTCATGGACAGCATTGGGACTGTCACTAAATGGAACCAGGGGGGAAAAAAAGACAAGTTTAGAAAGGCTTTATTTTAGCATTCTCAGAATCTGAGTTCCAGAATAAGCCAGAAAGAAGTCTTTCCTATCTTGGGTGTCAGGCAATTTTATTCTCCAAACTACCAAAACCCATGACCCAGAAAACATGGAATGGTTGTCCAAACAGTTAAAATTAAACATGTATCTCAACTCATTCCCTAGGGAATACCACATCAAAACAAGGAGATAACTGCAAGTACCCACTGTGTTTGTAACAAAATAAAAAAATTAAAACCTAAGCAGGAAACCAATGATTCTTACAGTCTCTCACAATTTGCTATTTAACACTTCCTTGCAGACATCACACTCTGGGAAGAGATCCACCATCTTGTAGGTACATACCGCAGCTTGCTGGAAATGATACAATTATTTATTACTCTGCACAGCTAAATGATAAATCTACTCATAGGCTTTTTGTGTCAGTTGCTTCATAAGCATTTGCTCCAACTGAATTATGGCCAAACCATCTCCTTTCCCCAACAGGAGAACCAAGCTCTTCAGGAAGGGCATTATCTGCTTGTAAGGCTCAAGATTTCTGCAGCATTCAGGTTTTGTCTACACAGGGAAAAGGATGAAAAAAAAAATCCACTGCCAAAAGTAGCTGCCACAACACACAGCATTGACTGGAACTGTTTATTTGGTTCTGATCAGTTTTTGTTGTGTAAATAGGTCAGAATGTTTTGGAAGCACCGCCCAACAATATCCCTTAATCCTTACTGACAGCACGGGGGGAAAATTCTGCCTGCCTCCCTCCCCGCCCCTGACATAAGTCACGATAATAAATGAACATTTTAACTGAAGCAAGGAGGGGGGGAAGAGCTCCCTGTAGGCTAAGTAAGGAGGTGCTCTATGATAGTACTACTCGGACCATTTTGAGCCTGCAAGACTTGAACAAAGAAAGCTCCATTCTTATGGATGAAAGCCCCTGCGTGTTTGCCATAACCAACAGCTGCACTGATGGGACACACCACCCGGGAACAAGTGTTGAGCTCACGTCTGGCAGAATCAGCAAATTCCACGACAATTCCTGCAAGTGCCAGGCAGGAGCCCAAAGCTTTTGCAGCTGCAGGGAGCGAGTCGGCCCGCTCAAAGCTGCAGGAGTGCGGCGAGTGCCCTGCGCCTGGCCGCAGCCCTTCCTCCCACAATAGCGGCTTCAGGAATCCCTGGCTGCTGCCACGCCGGCTCCCCAAAGGCGCCCTGTGCTGACACCACAAAACAGCTCTGTCAAAACAAGGCTGCTGGGTGGAAGCGATGACCCGCTGCAAGGGCAAGGGAGGCGACAAACCACGTGAGGACATCGGTGTCCCTGAAGCAGTTCGCTGCTCGGGCAGCTGAAGTCGAATTTCCATGTGAACGATGCAGCTCACCCTCTTCTCCTCTAACTCATAAGGAAGCGGTCGCAGCTTGAGAACTGCCAAACAGCTCGCTTCTCTCCCCCCGCCCCGTATGACCACCTATCAATTTATCATATAGACACAGCCTGGAAATAAAAATGATTCACGAAATGTTTAAAGTGTCATTAAAAAACCAGCCAGCTCTTTTATATGTTGTGGGTCAAGCACGTGAAAAGCCACCTGCAAAACAAATTCTAATAAAACACTACCATTTCTGAATGCAGCACCTCTTTACTTATGTACTGGAACAGATGTGTAGAAAAGCCTTATTTATATCTCAAGCATATAGATCACATTGAATATTACATATGTTAAAATAAAAAAATACTGCTATATTGATAAGGATGTTTAAAAGGACTGGATTCAAAATACCTTTGGAGAGTAGAAGCCAAATACATTAAATAAACGTTCCTTTAAATGTAATTAGGAACAGAGCCAAGATGGAACCAGAACCGTCTCTGCCCTTTACAAACATCTTGTGCAAATAATCTCAAGGTAGAAAGTTGGTCAATTTATTTTTATTCAGACTTGAGATAAGATAATTTTGTCTTCAACCCAATTGATAATGCGCACTCTCTTCAAAACAAAGCCATCTCTTGGGAAATGAACAGTCCAACATTAAGCCACTCCTGCTCACTTTGCCTCTGGTAATAATAAAAGCCTGCTGTAGAGCTTTTCATCTTCAAAGCATTTTGCAAAGATTATGTTCACATTACTCCTTTGCAACTTCACATTGAGAAGCAACCCAAGGCACACGAAGGGCCAGGAGATTTCAAATGGTGATAATGACTATTACATTGCAAAATCGGCTACAAAACATGCTGAAAAATAACTGCTGGATTTTGATTCTTCATAAAGAAAGTAGAACAAAATACTGCCTCAGAGAAGCATCACAAGATACTGGATGTTCACAACAGCTGTGGTTATGCAGCTAAGGACACCTTACAAATACCCTGTATCCACAGCTTCTCTGAAGGGCTACTGTGTCATCTTACACTTTATACCCATACACAGACATCAAAGTAGTAGCATTTTAAAGCTGACAGGGTACAAAGATCAACACACTTTCTCCAGAAGGGGTGTCACCTTGGATGTTCCTGATCATGGGATTTAGGACAAAGACAGAAACTCTTACAGCTCTTCACAGCTACAGTGTATTCACAGGATTTAAACATGCCCAGAAGAGTTCTCTGACACTGGAATAAATTATTTCTCAACAGTGTGTGGTTTATCACTGCAGGAAAAGCCTAGTATGTATTCTTGCTTGCCTGTGCATCAAAAAGAGGGGAAAAAAATTACTTTGGAGGCACCAACACAGAACACTGGTCAGGTCCTGAGCTGTTTGCTGTGTATGACACACACACAACATGATTAACTCCCTTTATCCCTTCATGACAATTTCTCTACCTGATTACCAACCTGACTTCAAACCTCTCTGTTTAATTACCACCTCCACTGCCCAAGATACACACACAGCACTCAAATTTGCAGCACTTTTTTTTTTTAAAGTACCAAGAAATGTATAAGGTATGAGGAAAATACACATCTCTCTTCATCAAGAGGAATCTTCAGGCTTTGAGAGAAAGGGATAAAGTAAGCAAGAATCAGTATTGCCTTCAGAGTCGCAGAGCCATGCAACGCAGGACTTGGCTTCTTCCCAAAACAGGAATCACAAATGCAATACCCCTATTCTAAAGCACCAAGCTAATATTAAGAGGAATCAGAAATTCCCTGGCAAAACCACAAGAAAACCACATTCAAAGTTCTGAAAAGAAGATAAAAACCTCTGAGAGAGACTTAGATTAACTAAAAGTCATGGATTTCCCAAAATAAAGCAAGAATTTTGGTTTGGGGCTTTGGCTTTTTGGTTAAGCTGGTTTTTGGGTTTGGTTTTTTTTTTGGAAGGTGATGGGACAAGAGACTGAGAAACAGTCTGGCTATCCCATAATTTAAAAATACAATCTCTACTCCACAGACATACAAAAGAGGAGTAATTTGGGAAGCCGAATCCAAGCAGTAACACCTGTAAATGTGGAGAGTGAACTGCAGTACCACTGTGCAATTAAACACTTGCAACTCACCACTATGTGTTTACTCAACAAGTTATCAGATGCCATTCTGCTGAAAATCTAGATTATGACAGCTCACTGCTGTTCAATCAAGCACCCAGTTAACACCCCTCCAAACCCCAAAAATTACCTCAAAGTCTTAGCTTGTCTGAAAAGCAACTGATAAAGCTTTGACTTGAATACAGATAGGAACTATCACAGGATAAACATCTAAGTAACAAATATAGGACAACAGAATAATAAATAAGGAAATCTGAAGCAGGTTCTCTAATTTATAGGTGGGAACGCAGAAAGAGTCTGAAGCTGATGTCATAATCATTCAATCAACTTTTCATATTATCCATTAGTCGAAACAGATGTAAACAAAAAAAGTAAGCACACAGAGGGTCTCACGGGGGGTACATGATGAAAAAGGACCCCATAGGTGTTTCTCTCATCAGCTTTTCTTGGCTATTAGTCAGTGGTGGGGAGAGAGACAAAGCTTGACTCAGTGGAGGCTGAGAAGACTGATGGTTTGTGGAGACAGGACAAGGGGCAATGGCCTTAAGTTGGAGGACAGAAGTTCTGCACCAACATGTGGAAGAACTTTTTCCCAGTGAGGGTGACAGAGCCCTGGGACAGGCTGCCCAGGGGGGATGTGGAGTCTCCTTCTCTGGAGATATTCAAGACCTATCTGGACACCTCCCTGTGTGACTTGTGTGACATCTTCCAGAGTAGTTTGTAACTGATGTTAGGTGATGTAACTCATGACAGGTGCCATCTGCTTCCAAGTCTGCTCTAGGCTGGTCACTGACCAGAGCATTTGACACTTGACAGGGCCAAGAACACAACCTCCATCCCCAGCCTTCCTGCTTTTGGAAAAGAAAATTTTGCTGGATGCTGCATTTTAGTCAAAGATTGGCTTTCATCAAGTGATCAAAACCCACTCAGGCAATAGAGTAAATTATCACACAAAGCTCTAAACACCGGAACTTTCCTTATTCAGGATGAGTGACAGTTACTGTTGCTTCCTAGAAGAGGGACAGGAACAAAGGTGGTAAGGTGCAGCCCTATAAGCTTTTACATGGTAATAAGACAATGTGAAGCAGTCAGCTTGAGTGTAACCAGGAGCTACAGAAGTAACAGATAAGTGTGAATGACAGCACAGGCAGGAGGCAGCTCCTTACATGTTTTAGGCAGAGCTGGAACCACCTTAATAATCAGAGATGTGGCCTGGACATCACAAAACACCAATCAGTGTGCCCTCCTGCTATAGAAAGGCACAGGACACAAGCAATGCTGCCGTCACCCCACCAAGTATCCAGCTCCTCAGTGGAGAGCCTGTTTTTCAGACTCTGCTCGTGATCTGTGCACACTCGGTGTGACCGAGCCAACTCCCAGCGCATTATTAAAATATACCACTGCAGAAGTCAGTTACATAAATGCAGACAAAACCACTTTAAGTGGGCACTTTCAAAAGCCAACCTAGAGCCTTATCTTCAAAGATGAGAAACAAGTCTCTGATCTGAGGATGAAAGCGTTTGGGTTTTGTTTGTCCAAGCACTGCAGGTAATTATATTAATGTGAATCAAATGTGAGCCCTGCTGACATTTAGATCCTGTCACGTTATACGGTACATCAAAAGAGAGAAAGATGGGACATCATGTGTAGCTCTAGAATTTAAGTAGTTATCTCAGAAAGCTAATTATTAACTATTGTGGTAAACCTTGGGTGAGGTCGTTATTGGGAACTGGGTAAATAAGATAGGGAGAGAGATTACTCTGGAAAGGTTAGTCAAAGGAACTGGAAACCAAAGTGCTGCAAAACCAAGTGGTGCAAAAAACCAGTGGAGCACAAGGGTAAACTTAATTCTCTATTCCAAGAATAGCTACATTTGTCAACATTTAAATCATCATTCTTGTGAATTAATTCCAAATTTGCAGAAGCCCACAGGCTTGACACAGCCCCTCTCAACCCCGTGAGCAGAACTGGAAATAATAACTCGCTCTAGAAAAGTTCACTGACACCATTATCAACTCATGGGTGTCTCAACCCAGAACCTCAATCAGGTAGAGCAAATCTCAGTGGAAACACAGTGGCATGAAGCTGGATGAATGCAACCAGAGACCAAAATGAGATCTGGTAGTAAATTAAGATCAGTTTATTAAAATACTCTCCAAAAAGTTCAGAGGACAAAATGGTCACTTTCACCTACCAGGCTGTTGAGAGATCTTTGAATAGTGTTTAATCTGCAAAGTCTTAGTAGACAATACCTATTTTCCTGCTACAATCTGACTAAATGCCAGGGAGAGAGCATGAATGACTTTGAGGTTTGCTTTTAGAAAAAATGCTGTATTTATTTACCATATTTTTAACGTACTAATGATGGTAAAACCCAAGCGTTTTCCACAGCTGCAACTTGGACACCAGGGGATCATATCTTCTGTTTCACTAGGAACTGGGTTGTCAACACACTACAGGCACCAGAGCCAACAACCACCTATTTAATAATGAACCCTAATGTAGTATGCAAATAGGGTCACCTCTCTCATGCAGAGCAGAGACTCTCATGTCCTGAGAAAAATCTCCAAATGAGAAGCTACTGCTTGACTCTATTTTCTGAGACTTCTCAAACCCACAAAGTAACAGCACCCAAGGTCAACCTCATCTAGCCTTGTAAAGATACCACAGGCATCAACACAATCATGTTACAATGCTCTTTTGGATATAACCAAATATTTAAAGCAGTTGTATTATGTTTTGATCTCAATCACATAACCAATGCATGTTACGACAACCCCCCTTCCCCAAAGTACAATGACAACCAAATGTCTTGACCTTGTATTTTCAGAGTTCATGAAAGTAGTCTTGACATATTAATACTTTATGTGAAGTGACTTGATAAATAGTGTGTCAAATATTCTTCCAAATGGACTGCAATCAACCAAACTTGTGATTTTAGAAGTGAATGAAGTTAAGATCAAAATGCAATTGCCCTCAGAACGTAACAGATTTAAAATGTGCCTAGAAAATCTAATGCACTTTTTTCAGTGTTAAAGCCAATAGATAAAGTGACAAGCTTTTATCACATTGGTATCTCTCTCTAGTTTACTTTCAACTCTTAAGGCACAGATGATAGATGAATCAATACCCAGAAGGCTAGAATACTTAAAATTGGCTGTGGACATATCAGAAAACAGAGCAGGTCTCAGTCTAAATATCTCCTTTGCTGATTGTCAGCTGGGAAGAAAAAAGAAAAGAAAAAAAGATTCTTCAAAAATAAGTAATAATAATATTGATAGTAATAATGCAAAAGCAAATCCCAGGCACACCTGCCTTCATTCAAACTCACTAAAGATTAAATACCAAAGAAAACTAATCCTGGTGAGAAATCACAACAGGCTGGCAAGTGTTCAGGAGGAGGAATTTGGCTAGGCTCTTGCTACCTGAACTAAACCTCTCCTACATGTGTATTTCTGACGTAACAGAAAACAGCAAGGACGGCAGCACACCTCACAGTGATGCTAAAATTTTTTGGCTACTTATTGCATTTTGAGGAGGTGACAAAACCTCTGTTAGCATCCCCCAAAATAAGGACCTCTGTAATAACAGGGAGGTAAGGGACTATAGTACGGGGTGAATACACCTCCTGTCTTTGCAACATACAGCAAAGCAGCAGCAGGTTTTTTCCTGAGAAATCTAGACACAGAAAACGGGTCCATGAACAAGCTTTGTCTGTGGTGCTGCACGACAGGATTACAAACAGTTTAAGTATACTTACATACTGACTTATAGCACATACAATCTGACTTTTATCTCTAAGTACTTGTAAGAAAGTTTTTGTTGGTTTTTTTTCCTAGCTAGGCTGCTGTCTAAATGAGTTTTGAGAAAGATCACAAAGTTTATGACTGTGTCTTCTCTGCAGGTATGATAAGGATCCAGCAGCCAAATCTCTTGTGAGGCATCTTTTTTGATAATTGGAGCAATCTGTACTTTCTCCTTCATTCTCCCTGGTGACAAAAATTCTTGCACTTCTTCCAGCAGCTGATTCAAGAGAGAGGGTAGTCCCACATTACACAGAAGTGTTTAATCGCTATCCTAACACAATTAAAAGGTATGAGCTTCCTCCCACAAAGGACTAACATTCCTGAATCTCTTCTCCACATAATGAATTAGAAAGGGCCAAGAATCTGTGCTTTCTTTAGAGACTTGGCACTGGTTAAAAGTGCTCAAATTACTTATCGGGAGCTCGCTATCCATGATTTGCTTTCATGATTTTTTTCAAACCATCAAAACATTGACAAAAAACAATAAAATTAGCTCAAATATGCTCCAACAACCCTGATCTAAGCTAAGATTCTTCATTAATGGTAACTGGCCTCAACACATAGGCCAACTTCATCAGCATTTTCTCCCCAATTATTTTTATTTCAAACAGAGAAGAATAATCTTTTTCAAAATCCAAACCAAAACATGAACTCTGCAATTCCCTACGAACTTCCTCTTCCATACAGACCCATAGGTACAACCAGCTGAGAAGGTATTAGTTCTACAGCTATGCCTAGTTCAAGGGTGACTTTTTTTTGAGGTAATGGAAAAATTATGTGACTTGCTCAGGACCACAAGAAATTAATGACCTGTGACATCTCATTCTACTTCTTGGATAAAACTCTGGAGATCAAGGAGTCTATCAACTGTTGACTTTACAAATTATCTGACAACCAGGTTACAAGTGGACTACTCACTCAGTAGTACCTCAACCTTTCCTGGCCTGCAGAGAAACAAAAAAACCAATCCACCTCTGTAAGATTATGAAGAAGTCCTTGCAAGTGGGGAATCTAACACAATAGATTTATTCTCTCTTCTTTTAACATATTACCAGCTGGGTTCATATAGCTCATTAAATTCTGTGATCACTCACCTATCAAGGCGGGATAAGCTAACCCCACACAGGTATCCAAGAAGTCTATTCAGTCTGACCTGAGCCAGAGAATTAATATGAGGAATAAAAAAAAAAACCCCTGAAAACCGTTCTTTAAGTAGTTCCCAACACGAATGCAAGAAAGTACATACACACATACAGCACAAACCCACACAGAAAATGCCTACATTGGAACTTAATTAAATGCAAAAGCTAAGTTTCATTTGTTTGTGTAGTTTACAGCGGGAACATGTTAGCAGAGAAAACAGAAGAATGTAACACAAACCAGGGGTAGCGGTGACAAGAGCAAGACAGCTGTGTCCAAGACTCAGTGGGCTTCACAACTCACAAGAGGCTGATTTCTGTGATACACGTTTCACTTCTCCACAGGAAAGCGAAAAGTCAGTCAGCAAAAATACTGAGCTAGCTAGCTGTTCAGCTTTTAAGTAATGCTTTCATTAACGCCACGTCGTCATGGAAGGTGCTGTAGTGCATTGGACAGAATCCCTGAATAAAAAGGAAAAGCTACTATTGACAATATTGACTAACCATGGCCCCTAGACACCCAGCTATCATTATTCAGCTCAGGTGGTGAGAAGATACAGAGCCAGGCGGTGAAGCTTTTTCTTTCCAGATTCCAGGTAGTCACCTGCAGCCCAAGCTCTCTTCATTCCTGGTCCTGCCTGTGGCAGGGGGTTGGAACTCTATGATCCTTGGGGTCCATTCCAACCCATACCATTCTATGATTCTATGATTCATTCCCTGTTCTTGTGCGTGAAAGTAAGTCATGAGACAAAAAACACAGAGAAAGTGGCATTGTGGGTGTCTCCAGCATGGGATGTTACATCAGAAGGAGTCTCAGAAAGGTCTGCGGCTGGGGACACATGGACTTGCCCTGGCAATGCTGCAAGATTGACGCTCATTTTCATAACCCTCCTTCTGCAATGCTACTCCATTTTTTCTCTCAGAAAATTCCTCACATCCTTGAAGTGACAGACATTTGCCAAGGCCTGAAACACAACGGTGCAACTCCTACCTCTCGCATACCTTCGCTGGTCATGCCCTCAAAGATCCACGACAACAGCTCTAACAAGCCATAAGCGCCCTCACATTCAGGGGGACAGGAGCAAAAAAAGAGCACGTTCTTCCCTTGAGGTGATCCCCCGCAAGGTGAAGGCAGTAGGGAAAGGTAGCAGCAGCCAAGCTGCAGAGGAGATGATAAAATGTCAGACTTCTGGCAGTACAAAATGGCAGCTGAAACCTGGCAAAATGCCAAGCTGTTCAAACAGTGAATTGAGGAGTACACGGGGCCATAATTACGATTAGCATAATAAGAGAGTGGTACAACGGCTACCTAGTTACTCTGAAGAGTCATGGAGAAATCATAACAAAGCAAAGTTTTAAGGAGAGAGACAAAAGAAAACAATGACGTAGCTGCTGGGTGGGTTTTACCCAGAGGTTCTTCCATGCGTGAAGTGCGGCCTGGGAGAAAGTACAAAGGCTGTTTAAGAGATCAGGCTCTGAATCAAGAGCCGCCAGCCGTGCCTGCAGAACTCGAACGGCTCCACCACATATAAAAGATCATATGAGAAGTGTGACACTGAAGACAAAGGACCTTACCAGAAAAATAGGCTGTTTGTGTAAATGTGAATAAAACCTGGGCTCAATAGAATCAGTCAAGATTTTTTTCCTTTCTAACCAGAAAAGCCTGTTTTCTCTTCTCAAATGAAGCAGAAGAGATAAAAACAAAAAAAGAGAAAAATTAAAAAACAAAATATAAGAATTCTGATATTTGCATTTTTTCATTTTGAATGTCATATAAACAATATTTACAGATCCACTGCTTCATGCAATTAGCCAGCTGCCTGAGTAAAATTAATCAGTTGTAACAAAAGTATTAAACTTTGAGTTTCAGACTTAAAGCTATATGGATGTGAAAATACATAGGCTCACTACTTTGTACATCTGGAGGAAATTTTAGACAAAGCTGGAGTTTAAATTCAAAAGTTCACTTTCTGAATAGAAAGGTCAGAATTTTCATTGACATCTGAATTCCACAGAGGACACCAAGAATCTCTGTATAAAAAAAAAGTACCCTTATTTAATAGGCGCAGCCTGGTCCTCCATGAACACACCATCACCTCCCTTTTTCTCTATGCTGCTCCTGTTTCTCCTGTTAACCTTCCCCATTACCACAGACACCAAGAACCTTGTGTACCCAAGAGAGCAAGGTCAACCCCATCCCATACACAACAACCATGCCATATCCCAAACATCATCCACCAAGACATTCAAAGTTACAACTTAATACTGCCTTCAAGATTCTCTCATTTCTCATCATATGATATCAGACAATATCAATTGAAGATGCATCTTTTGTGTTTTAGAGGCTAATGCAACTGGAATGGTAAAAACCCTACCCTTGTATCTTTCCTCTTGCTTTCAAACATCATTTTCCCCCTAAAATCCACAAAGACATGGTTCTCTTATCTTCAGGAAAAAACCCCAAAACAACCCAAAATCAATTACACCCCTTGATAACTGTCTATTTAATGGACTTCTTTCTAGACACCTCTCTCTACACCAACAAGAGGGAAACCACCTTTAGAATGTAATAGACGTAAAGCTTTCAACCACAGGCATCCCCATACTATTCTTCTCCTCAGACACTGAAATATTTCTACGGTCTTAAATCCTTCTTGACAACAAAATCTGACAAACACTATTTTAAATTACTCTTTTTCTAGCTTAATCACAGCTTTTTATGTACACGAACAGACTCTGACACACACTGGTACAAACTAAGGCCAGGGACATAAACCTAAGGCACACATCTTAATCCTCACTTGCAGTGGTCATTGTAAACCACTGTAACACCTCATTGAAGCATTTTACCCTGTAAAAGTTCACCAATGGCTAACATATTTCAGAACACAAATTCAGGGAAGCACACACTGATTTTCCCCAATTAGGATAGTAACTTATTAAACTTTTCATCTTCTTGTTAATAAACCTTGTATTTTAAACCATTTTTAAACACCCGTTTGCTCCCAGAAATAGGTGTGTATCTGATAGAACACACTTATGAAGAAAAATTCGAATTGGCATCTTTCTTGCCCAGTAATTTTGCATAAATGGCTATATACACAGTAACGAGAGGAAAAGACATACACTGGTGTTAAATACTATTAGGACTGAAGAAGCAAGAGAACATCCTCTATTTGCCTTTCAAATACGGATTCTAAAATGCTGACTTGTAGTGATTCTTACTTTGGATTTTGCTTCTGTTCACAGTTAAATGCACTACAGTCACAGAACATATGTCAGCATGTAGTGGCAAGCAAAATATTTGCTTTTTTAAACGTAACTATACTTTGATAGCGATTTAAAAACCTCACAACTGATTGTTCTATGTTAGATATTTAACTGTAATGGAATGACAAACGTTGGAACTTTTGTAGTGTCCAGCTCACCCATCCTGTAACTCAGGAAATCAACAGTAACTCAAGCTAACCAACTGACAGACTGTAATGTTCAAACTAGTAATCCTGACTTGCTTGTTTAAACAAAAGGTAAATCACTTACAGAACTGGATGAACAATCAGCTCTGGACTATATGATTTGATTACAGTTGCTGCATCTTTGGTACAAAACACATGGGATAAATCTGCACCCTAAAAAAGAAGAAAATTTGCAAACAGAATTATCAAATTTATACTTAGTAATAACTATAATTCCAAAATTTATTCACTGAGTAAGTCACCTGAATTCTTACTTCTCAGTAGTTAAAGCAAACTGGTTTTTTCCTATTTTAACTTACTGTACCACACAGTGTTTTGGAGAAATTTTTTTTTGTATCTAACTTCCAATAATATTTTTTTTTATGTTTCTCACTGACAGGATGACTGAAAACACAGATCATGAACCTTTAACTCAATTCAGAAATGTTTCTCATTTGCAGAGGAGCAAAGACAAACATATCACACACACCCCCAGAGTAAGAAGAAAGGCAGAAGAACACAGCTGAACAAGAGACAGGCTACATTATAGGAAAAATAATACTGTAATACACTTGTAAAATATAGCTGTGGGAATCTATGAGTACATTTGCAGTCCTACCATTTTTACTCAGTAAGTCAAATTCACACCAGATGAAGTGTGTTGATGAAATTGTGCCAACCTCTAAGTTAAATAAATATTAAAATTGAAGAGTTTAGCCTCAAACTTCTGTTATCAATTGAAAAAAAAAACCCCAGACACACATAAAAATTATGTAAGCTGTGACCAGAAAGCTTAATCTTGTACCCATCTCGCACATTGGTTTCCCAAAGTTAAGAAAGAGTCTCCTCTGCTTTACTACTATACACTTAACATTTGAAGTTACTAAACAATGAAGATATTTGATCCTGTAAGTTTTTATGTGCATAAATAAACATCTGAATCCAAGTGACTTCAATAAGGGACTTCCTAGTATGCTACTGTGTTTGCACATGGAGAAGAGAAAGTTGAAAGGACTTAATATTTTACATAAGATCATTAAACAATATAATTTCAGTTTTAAATCCTTGAGGGACTGCATTCTGAGGCAGGAAAGGGGGTGGGGAGGCAGGTATAGAAATACCTATGTTGGTTACTACTTATTGAAAGATGTCTGCAAAAAGAAAAACATACAGATGGAAGTACTGACACACTATACAGAGAGTACTGAAAAGGATACGTATTATGTAAGCATGATTTGCTTATATTTGAATAATCATCACTGTATTTATATAGCCTGCTGTAAACGTATTTCAGCCAGTTAAAATGTCACTAAAATAAGGAAGTTGATGCTTCTAGGTTAAAAAAAAAAAAGGCTTATAAAAATACTTCTGCTAAAAATTATAACGTAAACAAAATGTGATATTAAAAATACATTCAATTTAAGCAGGCATCTTTAGACTTACAGCGCAGAAGAATTTTACTAGCCTAAAGCTGTAAATTTTGAAAGAGAGTTACTTCATTCAACACACACATCATCAGGTCCAGAAAAAAACTCTGAAGAACTGACCGCAGCACTGAAAACACAGCTTTAAAACTTAAACTAAAATTATCTTATTGCTCACTTATGGAAAAAATATTTCATCAAGTTTTGAAATTTCCTAGCCAGGTCTCTGAAACTTGGGACTTTTACAGAAAATAGCAAGTGACACATATTTGCAAAGCATTTCTACAAATCCAGGAATAAGGATTTTATTTTTTAAACAGAAGACCCTTTAGAACTCAGATTTCATGTGCAGCACAGAATGAATGCTTTGAAAAAGTGGCACTTAGCCAATATAAATGGTGAAAAGTTCATTTTGGATTGGTATAGAAGAACACATACCACTTTGAGAGCTGTAATTGCAGCAAAATACGGTGCTCCAGTGTATCTAGAATGAAATATAGTTTAGGTTAGGAAACGGAGTCACGAGATTGATAAGATGGAAATCAGCCTGAAATAATCAAGTCCCAAACTCAAGAGCAAATTTTTTAAAACAAAACAAAACAAAACCCAAACCACACTTTTTCTTTTACTTGCTGTAAAGGACAGATAAAATCTTGCTATACAAGGCCAATCTCAAACTTCCCTTTGATTTCATGGTGCAGAATTTCACCTTGGCCATCTGATCCTTTCATAGAAATATTTATAAAGATCATGCCATAGAAAAGCAAATTCCTCTCAGACAACCAACCCAAAAAGTGTAGAGACAAACAAAACACAAGTCAAGCACTCTTTGCAAGCCAAATCTGGGAACTGTGACCTCGATCGATCCTGTCTGGTTTTAGATGCTTACTTGAAATGCATAAACTATGGTTCCACTTGCCCTAAATTCTCTTTATGAAGACTAAAGAGAGAGATGGACAGAATTGCCCTCCAAGAGGGGCTGCCTTCTGCCAGGAGTTAAGAAACTATGTCCATGAGGCCAACACAAACTCCTGGGTAATCAACCCAGCTACAAGACAGGACCTTTTTGCTCTTTATAGGATGCTTATTAATGGCAGATGTGCAACAGCTGATGTCTTACAGGAAAAAGATGCCAAGTCTATTTCAAAAGGAGAAAACGAAAAACAGGAAGGTGTAGTGACGCTCATTCAAAATATTATGCAGATTACTGGACATGGCCAAGAAAAGAGCCTGTATTATTTCTAGGTCAGTACAGCATTTAGCGAGTTTATGCTGTATCTCAGCTAGTTTATGCTGTATCTCTTTTTTTTTTCCCCTGAAACATACTGTTTCTATTACTCCAGAACATAAAACAAGGTACTGACAGAATCTAGTAAACACCACAATTTATCAAAATAAAAAGCATGCAGTCAGACAATATTCTATTCCTGATTTAAGAGATCGAGTTCCCAAGATACTAAAATATTTAAAAACATCAGATGTGCCCCTGTCTTACGCTATTCTGCTTATTCTGTAACTTCATCATGCAGTGGGAAGAGAAATAGCACTGAAAGCAGAGACCTTGGTGGTCAAAAAGACAGAGAAGGTAGACAGACAAAACCAGCATTCTAAGTTTCCACCACACTCACTACCAAAATTTTGCAACACAACTGCAGGGAAACATGTTCTTTCATAAGTACAAATGGTCTTAACGATGGACTAGTAAAGCTCTCTGGAAAATACTCATGCTTTAAATGTCAGTTTGAATGGCTTTCTACAAGTACTCACGACATCCTCAAACTCTCCCAGAAACAAAAATCAAATCTCTGTTTAACTTACTCTTGGCATCCTCCAACAATGCCTATACGTCCATCTTGACCTTTATGCCTTTTCCCTGTTAGAGGGGGGATAACATTGCGCACCAGTTGAAAAATGTTCTCCATATCCTTTAGAGAGTGTGTTCTGTGCAGTGAAAAAGCTCTCTCTATAACTGAAAAGAAGAAGATAAGTGTTAAAAGTATGTCCTTTCTTCAACTACCATCAGCATTTCTTTTAAGCACTCATGAACGCTAAAAACCACTCAAAGTGACATACTTCTAAAAACCAAACATCACTTAAAGGCCTTTAAACCAGTGAGTAACTAAGGAAGGTGATCATTTCAAAGAGCAAATTAGGGTCTGATGCAGAGAATATTCCCACTGACTGCTCACAGTCCTAATTTAGGGCTCAGGTACAGAAAGAAACAACAGTCCCAAACAGTCACGTGAACGTTTTGTAACTAGATATATCTTCTGAGTTCAGCCTGGAATCACTTACATAATCAAGCTCAACTGAAATAGGTACTTAGTAAGGACTAAATGTATCCAAACATGGAGCAACTAAACCCCCATTTTAAACGTACACACCACCTTCTTCTTCGCTTCCCCCACGTAGCAGAATCAGGGTCTATCTCACTGATTTTTTATTTTGGCAGGTGGTTACAAAACATAATGAAAGTCTTTCTCCAAAACTATAATCCAATGCAAACATCACACCTAACACATAATTTGTAGCTATAGTACAACTACAGATCTCTGATGCAAAGCTACATATTAGAAATGCCCACTCAGAAGGCTAGAGCTTCAAATTACTGCTTCTAAAGACTACAAACTGTACTTTCATTAACTGTACAATTCTGCTCAGAGAAGCAGCTCATTTGAATGTTAGCATTGGTCCCCTAGACCATAGCTGTGCTCCTTTTTTTTTCCAGATCTTACAAGCTTCCAAGGAACTGCTATATAGTAACACGTAATTATGCAAATATTAACTAGCACGATATTCCTCATATGCAGTTTAGTAACTCCACACCCCACCTCCAACATTTAGAGGAGGAAGGGGAGAAAGAGAAAAAAAAAAGGTGTTCTGGAAATGCTGGACATAAAAATGGAGGGAAAAACATAATAAACAAGACAAGTGCATCTGTGTGCTATCAGCCATTATTTTCTCTTTCTTCCACAGAATCTAAACCTAAGCCAGACGTGCTAATCTTCAAGAATAAAATGCTTTAGATTTCAGTAATGGTAAATACTCCTCACTGGTCTTTTGCTTTTAAAATCCTTCTTGTAAAACAGGCAATACAGGCATCCCGTTCCTACTGGGATGAAAGAAGAAAAAAAAAAATTTAAAAAAGAGAAAAGAAAAAAACACCCTGTTTTGGATTATGACCAAAATAGCATTACAGTGACCCAGAGGAGAACAAAACACTCATCTCCTCCGGAAACAGGGCAGATTATTTTCCTTAAATCACACTTCACACACTCACTGGTTTTCAACCACTTAAGAATTACACTTATCTAGCATGTAACCCTTAAAGTGCAACACTGTTAAGAAGGTCCTCTTTCCTTCTTTCTTTCTTGCTGTTTTTTTGCTTCTATGTAAATATAAAGTCATAATAAATATAGAGAAAGAGGGAATCGTACAATAGTCAGTTCTTAAGAGAGCCCCACTTACCTACAGAACACTAAGGCACATCTAGCTATCAATAACTGAAGTCTTAACTCCTTAAAAGATGTGCTTCCTGGAGCATTATTTTCATATTTCATTAAAAATGCTTCGTTACACCTTCACCAATTAAAAGATTATAATCCCAAGTTACTCTTGCTACAGCTAGATATAAGTAACACATTTTTGCACTGTGTAATATGATTGTACACTTATGTGTTGAAATCCAGCAAGGAGAAACTGAACCTTAGTTTCAGGTCTTTACAGATAACAAAACTCCTCCAGCAAAAAACCTTTCAGAAGTCATGTACCATCACCCCGGTCTAGAACCTCAAATGATTTCCTTAGGGAAGCATTCCAGGTTTCCTTTTAATTTAGAAGTGAAATCAACATTAAAAAAAAACAAAACCAAACCCAGAATCCATACGTTGTGTCATAATTTATCTACAGAAGTCTGCTGCCATCAAGGAACTCTACAGACCAACTATCTAGTCAAGACGAAACACAACCAAGTCAGCCAGCTGAAACCCTCAACAGCCTCAACCACCCAATCCCACATGTATTTTACAGGGAAACAGTACATTAGGTAGAACCAAAAAGGCTCCAAGATCCTCACTCAAATCAGAGAATATCCTTTAGGATATGGCTTGCTGGATTATTATTCAACAGCGAGGCTGGGTGGTGGTGGTTGGGTTTATTTCTTTTCAAGCCAGGCTTTTTTCTTCCAAACAGTGTGAAATTCAGAGTTAAAACGCAACGAGACTGGTTTCATTTCCACACAGCAGGCTACAACCACCAAGCCCCAAGCTGACTCTGGTTTCAGCACTGAGAGTATCCCTGTTTTCCTCCTGCACATACAGTCTGCCTCCACGTACAAAGACACTATGATAAAGATAAATGACACTGAGCCACAGAACCCGAGAAGTCTGTTAATGAATGCTAATATCCGATTATCAGCTTCTGGCCCACACATAAAGTACAGAAGGAAAAGTCCGTGCATAAACACCAATTTTGAGTTACTGCTTTGCCTTTTTCTTTAAATAAATTCAGATGTGCAAAGAATTTATAAATGGTGTAGAAGAAAAATATATGCCAATATTTTCATCTTCTGTTACACTTACTAGGGTCATGCTTTAATTAAAATATAAGATTCATAATTCTGATTCAAAGAAATTAACATTATAGAAGCTGGATTTTAACATTTGACTACTTCGGTGTAGGTAAAGCTCCACTCTTTTCCCAACCCTGAAAAAAACATGCACAGCCTTAACTTCGTACATTGGGTTAGGCCTGTTAACTTCAGCAGCAGTAGAATTTCTGCTACAAAAGCTCCCTAATGTTTCCACGTGGCTTTCAGCAAACATGCTACTTGCCTTTTACATACAAAACTTCTCCTAACTTCACTTTACAGAGAGATGAATGTGGAAAGAAGTTCCAATGTCTACTGGGTTCAAAAGGTGTGATTTTGCTCTTTAGAATTTGTTGTAACTAATGTAGCTGTATTAAATAACCGGTACAGTGGTACGAATGCCGTTTTCATTTCACTTTACATCAGACAGACACCTTCACCACAATATTAAATAATTCCAATTAGCCTTTATTTTCAAAAGCTACTTACTACCAGTGCTTTCACACAGAAGCTTAAAAAAACCCCTAGCATTTATTTATGCTATAGAAGGAAGTACCTATCGGTGGAGAAAGTGCTGCTGTCATAGCATTATAATTAAAGTTATCCCCATATGAACGATGATTCGCTCTCTGAGGTGGGCTCGCTGGTATAGATTGTGACCTTTGTGATACCGTAGAGGAAAATCCAGCCAACATCTGTCCCAACATCTGTAACATCTGGAGCTCTCGAGCATGCTCAGCTTCCCGACGCTTGTCCTCGATTTTGAGCCTCTGTTCCTCGTATCGGTAGAATTTCTCTTCTGTGTCCACGCTCTGCTGCAGGAATTTCTCCATCATTTTATCCAACGTTAAATTTGCGTGGCGTTTTTTTGATCTTTTGGGCTGACTGAGAGGTGGGGTAATAGTTGGAGCACTGACTTCTTTAAAGCCTAAAACAAGAAGAGAGACAACTATTTTTTCTGAACAAAAATAATTACCTCAGAAGAAAGCAGCAAGAAAGTCTCCCTACGAGATGTGCACCTCACATGTCACAAGGCTGCTATGCTTTTTGGGTGTGAATTGGAATTATTTCAGGTATTTTTATTTGAGAGTACCAAAGCAAAACCAGGAGCTTCTACAAAGTTGCAAAGCCAAAGCGAAAATCAGAGAGAAGCATCTTTTAATTGTTGTAGTACTAAACTTCAACAATAGGAGTTTTTTTGATCTTCTAAAAAGGTTTAAGTGAAGGCTATTAAATAGTATAGCCTCATTTGTGTACTGCAAGTAATTACATTAATCTAAATTGAGTTTCAGTCTGTTGGCATTCTGGATTTGCATTTCAAAAGCACATTAGTGTAAACAACTCTTTGATGGGGTTTATGTGTAAAAAGAAGGTTGGTTAAACGTCAACCAATTGGCTGATTCCTCAGTGATGTCAACCTCTGAAGACAGGTTCATGTTTGTATTAAAACTACAGCATTAATCTAGATTTAAAACAAACAAATAACACTGCCTCCCCACCTCCACAATACAAATACGGAGTTGAGGGTAAAGAACGAGCAAGGAAAGGGCAGGCTTTATCTGAGGGCTGTTCCTGTCCGCAAGCCCGCTAAAGTTAGCGGCAGTCTTTCTGAAACAACTCAAGCAATTAATTACGCAAAAGCTCTCCCCTAGCTTTCTGGCCCATCTGTAACAATAAGCAGGTTTTTCAGGTATTATCGTCATCACCGTTTTAATACCGATTAACAAAACCGCACGTAGTCTGCAGGGAACGGGAAAATCCTCCAGCGAGGACGCCTGTTTTCTTGTACAGCGCTACCTGACACTTTGTCTCGATAATCCCCGCGCTATTTTTTCTATCGGTTTCCCATTGATAAACACCGATAAAAACTAGCTGTATGGTCTCTGTCCCCCAGAATCTCCCCCTACCCGGTTTGAAGCATTTCCTTCCCTCCGCAGCAACTCGCTCCCCTTCCAGGCGGCGTTCGCGGCAGGGGCGGGGGGGAAGCTTTCGGGGACGAGCAAGGTGTCTTGGGGTGGGGAGGGGGATGGGGGCATGGGCGGATTTCGGAGCGCAGAGGACTGTGCAGGAGGGAGGAGGGTAAAGCAGAAGCCACTAGAAGCACGCTAGCCAGAGAGAGCCGCCGGCAGCTGGGCTGCGAGAGCCCCGGGGGTGAGGGGGAGTGCTGCCCGCGGGGTGAGGAGAGGACAGCCGGCGCCGGGAGCCCGGCGGCTACTCACCGTCGCCCGGCGGCACAGGGATGGCGAAGGGGGGGCACTCCACCTTGATGGGGTGGTCAGCGTAGGATGAGCACTCCCCGGAGTCCTCGGTGAAGTTATCGCGGGGGGACTCCAGCTCGGCGTCCTCGTCCAGCTCGGCCTCCACCTCGCGGCTGTTGTGCGGCGTGCCCGGAGTGGGCGGCCCGGCGAGCGGCCCCGCCGGCTGGGCGCCATCGGGCGGTGGGGCCAGCGGCTCGGAGGCGCCGTCGGGCCCCCCCGGCAGCTAAGGATCCGGTCCATCTCATCGTAGTACTTGCATATCTTGCGGGCGTGCCCGTTCTTCTTCAGCCCGTCCCGGGCCTGGTAATACTGGCGCTTGAGGCCCTTGATGCGGATGCGGCACTGCTCGGGGGTGCGTTCGAAGCCCAGCTCGGCCAGGCGGCAGGCCACGTCCCGGTACACATGGCTGTTCCGAAAGTTGCCGTCCAGCGCCGACTGCACGTCCGCCTCGCCCCAGATCTCCAGCAGCGCCCGCGTCTCCAGGTCCGACCACAGGAAGCCCCGCGTGTTCGTGATCATCCTTGGCCGGCCGGGGTCACTGCAATGGCCGCGCACCGGGGAGAGGGAGGGAGGGAGGGAGAGAGCGAGGGAGGGAGGGACGGACGGAGGGGGGCGGAGGAGGGCGGCGGGGAGGAGGGAGGGGGGTTTAATGCCCGCACTCGGCTCTCCCAGGGGGCGCCTACGCCAGCCCCGGCAGCCGCGGTGCGGCGGGAAGCGGCGGACAGCCGGGCCCCGGGCCCCGCATCCCAGCCCAGGCCGCCGCTCGCACGCACCCCGCACGCACGCAAACAAAACTTTCCAGGCGCCGCTTTGCGCTGCGGGCACCTGCAAAAAAAAAAAAAAGGAAAAAAAAAAGGGGGACGGGGGGTGCAAAAGAAAGAAAGAAAACCCCAAATACCTCCCTTCCCAACCTCCCTCCCCCCCGGCTCGCCCCCCTCGGTAAACGATGATAAATAAAATATAAACAACGGGGTTCCCGTCACGGAGCCGCGATCCCTTCCCCCGGGGCAGGGCGCGCCTCCACCCCGCTCAGACACTCAACCGTACGCGGCCGCTCCCCCGCCCCGGGCTCCTCCAGGAGCAGCAGGACGACGGCGCTAGCTGGACTCGGAGGCCCTGCTCATCACAGTGCGCCTGCCTCCCTTCCTCCCTCCCTTTCTCTCTCTCTCTCCCTCCCTCCCCCGCCGCAGTGGAGCGCGATCCCTGCACACACGCACAGGGCACTGCAGCCCGGCGGCCGAGAGCCCACGGCTCTGCTCGGCGCCCTACCTCACGCCAGCGCTCCGCCGTGCCGCGACGCGCCGCGCCGGCACGGGCAGCATCATCCCTGCCCCCTCCCCAGGGCCGCCGTGTCACTCAGCCCGGGGCAGGCAGCCAGGCTCCCGCACGCACGCACTGGCGCACACACGCACACGAGCGGTGCCTGCGGCGCGGAGGAGCCCGGGCGCAGGCGGCTCTGCTCGCCCCTGCGGGCCGCCATGAAAGCCCACGCTGAGCCTGCCGGAGGCGGCGCCTCCCGGAGGTCCCCCGCTGGATCAGGCAACCGCTGCCCTCGGCGGACCTCTGCGAAGATGCCGGGGTTTTGTGTCGCCCCACCCCCTGCCATCCCTTCGCCAGGCAGGTGAGCGGCCCGGCCGCCCTCCCGCCCCCGCTGCGGGCGGGGGTGGATTTCATTGTGCTGGGCCGCCCCCGGGCCCTACCGCAGCCCACGCGCCTCTCCGGGCCCTGCCCTTTCGCTTCGGTTTTGCTCTGAAACCGGGCTTGGCGGGCGGCGGCGCCAAGCCCACTTCCCCGTCACCGGGACCCGCCGCCGCCTCCCTCACGCCCCAGCCCCCTCTTCCCTTAGCGGGGCAACCCCGCAGAGGCCCCCGTCCAACAGCCCTTCCTTCTGCAGGGAACACCCGCCCAGGGGCTCCCACAGCCCCCTCCGCGGACAGCTCTCGGCACAGGGCAAGCCTGCCACCACTCGACGCCCACCCGCCCGGCACAGCCCGGCCCACCCCCGCCTCCCCTCAAGGGCAGGCCCCACCCCCTCCCCACCAGAGCCCCGGTCTAGAGAGGTTTATACCTTCATCACACCGCAGCCAGAAGGCCGCAGCCAAGGCCAGCGCAGCCAGGGCGCCGGCGGTGACAGTGCCCCGTCCCCACATCCTCCCGGGGGAGAAAGCAGGGACTGCGGTCAGATCTAACCCCGCGGCGTGCCGCTCCACGCTCTCCGCTTACCTAGCCACAGCGCGGGGCTGCCGGCACCCCCCGCCAAGCACGCAGGCAAGCGGCGCACACAATTCATCGGCGCGGCTTCCGGCTCAGCGCCGGGCCGGCAGGGCAGGGCAGGGCAGGGCAGGCCGGGCCTACGCGGGTGCGCCCGCCCGGCACGGCTCCGCACCTCCCCGCGGCGCGCCGCGGCCTCCCCCACACACACACCCCGCCGTCGGCAGCCAATGGCGGCACGGGGCCTGCGCGGGCGGGCCGCGCTGAGGTACCGGCCGCCCGCGGAGCCGGACAGGGCCGCCGCGGCCTTCACCGGCGGCGTTGGTCCTGGCACCCTCGGGCCTTCTGCCGTCCCCCGCCGCTGGGTCTCGGGCGGGGAGTAGGGGTGGGTCCGCAAGGTGCGTTGCGGCAGCGCGGCCTGGGCGATTGTGTTGGTGTGTTGTGTTGTGTGGCAGGGCCCTGCTCAGGAGGGGAGAGGCAGAGCCGAGAGCGCCCGTCCCGGCCCTTCGGGACTGCCTTCCCAGCCCTTCTAGTTGGTGTCAGTTACAAACTCGTCGGAATTCCCGTGTATTGCGTCCAGCACTTAAAAGCTCTTCACATCCCTTACCTCACCTCACCAGGCATTTCCGAGTAAGCCCCTGATTTAGGAGTGTGGTTCGTTTCTAAGCTGCTAATTCTAGCTCCTGTACATCGTTTTAGAGCCGTGTTCTTGTAATTTCTTTTGCTCTGAAACACGGCAAAGCCAGCGGAAATACCAGCTGATGCTCACCTCTGGTCCTGCAGCACCTACTTAATCTACCCAATAAATCAAAATGCAGCATTGCACAGGAAAAACTAACTTGATTATATGCATGAGAAACCTGAAATGTCAAAAGCCCAAACCAGCTGTAATTGCTCGGTGTTTCAAGCAAGGGTGTTGGAACTACACAAAAGCTTCTAGCCTAACTACTGCAGTGAGATGTGGTGTGTCAAACAATATTTTAAAGGGGCAAAGGCAGACAACATTTTTTTCTTGACTCTTTTGTGTTTTTATATAAGCAGTTGTTAAACAGACCTGCTGGTTTTTCTTGGACCAAGCCCAAGCAGGAGAGATTTATGCCCTTCAGCTTCAAAAGCATCACTTAAAACAGCCAGGCTGTCTGCAAACTGCAAGACGAGTGTGGTGACCAACCCCTCACCCACCCCCACTGTTCTTAGAAGAACTGGATGATGCACACCCGTACGTGAAACCGCAAGAAGTGCTCGCAGCCAAAGAGCAGCAAAGCAGGGAAAAAGGAGCAAAGCAAAATGTTTGTGACTTGATTGCAGCACACAAGCTGCGAGTCAGAGCGAGCCTGAACTTGTCACATTTTGGATCGAAGGTCACAAGAAATGGCACGCAGGTAAAGCGGCTCCATCAAAGCTGGCCCGGGAGCAGAGCTGGCTGAGGATCTCGCTAGCGCAGCGACATCCTCCTGGCCAGGGACGCCTGACGGTATGGCACTGCAGGTGTGAGTGGTATTTGTGTTATTACCACTTTTATTACCATTAAGCTTTTCTAAACTTGTATCTGTGAGTATCTGCATAAGGTTAGGTCTAACAGAGCAGCTATTAGCAAATATTTAGATGCTGAATAAGCCTGCAGTTTTTGGCAATCCTGATGTTTGATTGGTTTCATTCCTCACCTGCTGGGACCCAGTGGGTGCTATTCTTTTACCTCCTATTTTCATGTGTAGTTTTGTGGATGCTGGCTTGGTATTGTGAGTAGAGCCACTTTGCCCAGCTGGGGGGAAGTAAGGACAGTGGAAGAGGAACCTGGATATTGGGCTGAGGTTAAAGTCACCTCACTAGAAGGCAAGCTGGATTTGTCTCCTCGGCTACCTGAACCTTTACCAACGCATAACCCCTCAGAGTAGCTGGGTTATTGCAGTCAATTTGTTGAACATCACATTTCTTATAATTGTGTTTTGATTCCAACTGGAAGGATAATGAGAGTGAACATTTTCTTTGATTCCAGCACTGATTTAATGCCTGGAAGAGAAGGGGGAAAAATGTACATTTTTTTTCATCCCACCAAGTATCTGTTTCTCTACCAAAACCACATCTTGTACCCAACAAAAGAGAGGAAGAAAGATGTAATTGTCATGTGTTTTCCTTTCACTGGATTCTCTGGTTTCCTTTTTAGCAGAGATGGAAGCAAGTTCTTCTCATGCTGCAGAACCCTCACAAGTTGGTTGTGGGATCAGCGAAGTTTCCAGGACCCAGTTCTCAGTTCATGTATAGAAGAAATCCTAAAGGTATCGATGGGCTTCCTCTATGCAGGGGTTGTTCAGGTTGTTCTGCACAGCCGTGACATCAACTAAAACAGTCTTAAAGCCACAGTTTGCCAGCATGAGTGTGAAAACTTTGAGCAAAACACATTGAAGCTCCTCAAACATTCAGCTGCTCTGCATCTAACTCAGGTTACCTTCTGTTGGTACAGTGCTGGCTGCCATCTCCATACCACATAGAGTATAAATCCGTAACTACCGGTGCCATCTCTGAGCCAGACACCAGCAGTGTTACTTAACCTGGGGCACTGAGGCAGGGACAAAGACCTTTTTACAGAACTCCAGAAGATAAAAGAAAGGTGTATGAGGCAAAAGTTCACACGCTCATCACAGACTCAGAGAAAATGCAACTGTATGATGCACACTCTTTTTTTTTTTTTTTTTTTTCAATTAAAGTATATACTGCACTGTGCATTTCTTTATTGGGCTTCCTGTTCTGACAGTCCTGTCACTTTTTCTTTTTGTCTGTGGAGGGAGAAATAACCCTGCAGAGTTCCCTTTCATGCTTTGGTCAGAATCCTTCTGGCTTCATTGTTTGTTGCTCCATTGCTGGCCCCTACCTCTTTCTCAGTCTTGCCCCTCCTTCCCTAGCTCTTGATCTCAGGCTTGAGTTCCAGCGTGTTAACCCTTTTCTAGCTGCACTGCCACCAAAACATATCCTCCTTGTTAGCGGAGTAATTACTGTTACCTCTTCCTCCCCTGCTAAACAAAGAAAAGCTAGCCATCAGTGGCTGGCCTGAGAATGTCCTGCTGCTGTCAACGTAGGCAAGGGCTTGGATGTTTGGCAGCAGCCACCGTGGGCTGATGCTTCCTGGGAACACAATGTATAGACATAGATAGGGTGAGGTGTGGACTGTAAGCCCCTAGATAGTGACACACTATTTTTGTAAGCCCCAAAATAATGACCCCTCTGGACCATTTTCTGGTTTCTTCTGCAGGTTCCTGCTGAATCTTTGTTCACAATATTTTTGCTTTTTGCTTCTGATCCCTTTGTGTGCACTCGAAATCTGAGTCTTTGCCACCCATTTGGTAACTGTTGTGCAACCCTGCCTACTCAGGCTGTTCCAAGGTGAACGTGGACAGCAGGTGGCAATAGCAGAGCTTACAACATCCTTTGATTGTGTTCTCTCCACTCAAATAATTGTCAGTCTGTCCTAGAATCACCTTTTAATGTCATAAATACTATAAAAATACCCATGTTAATATATCCACATTAATAACTGCAACAGGAGATTTAAGCATTTATGTGGAGTGAGGAGATGGTAGAACTCAGATGTAGCAAGTAGCTTTAATTGAAACTGCCCGTAAAATATGACCAAAGATTTCTTTGTTATTGAAATGGGTATCCAGAAGCACTTTTCATCATGAAAAAGTGGGAAGTCATATATTAGCAGTACTATTTAATGCCATTCAAGTGAGTGGAATGAGCGTGTTTTACACCAAATACTATGTTTCTCTCAGTACAGGACAAAATGTGGTTTTATATGGTGTAATTTTTAGTTTGCTAGTTTTGATGTCTCTCTAGGCTGTGAAGAAACCAAAAACAGAGTAAGACAACCTGAAGCTCTAACAACTATTCCTGTCACTAGACTTCTGTGCTTTTTTTGTATTCAAGAGAAAGGATAGCAGCAAGCAATTAAGGACAAGCCGTTACAAAACCACATCCACATGCTTTGGTCTACCTATAAAACTTACTAAATGCCAGTGTCACATGGGCTGAAGAAGGGAAAGGAAACTGTAAATGAGAAGAAATAGTCCCATGCCTGCTGAAACCTTGTACAGTAAGTTAGTGCCTACAGCTTCTGTAATTCTTCACATTTTTACTGGGGCAGTACACATATTGTCTCTTCCAGACATATTAAGTGTAATAATATTTGTCAAGGGCTGTGCTTCACAAGATGATGTCTGTTATGTCCAAACTGAACAGCAATATTTATTTTTATCCTTTTGCTGAGTGTTAATGGTGAAACAAACTTTCCAGATCTCAGAGAAACGATAAGGAGAGTGTTTCTGTTTGGTCCTCTTCATAGAGCGGGTGATTAGTCTTACCTACGTACTGCAACAGAAGTGAAGAGGATGGTTTGGGCTTCACCCAACTTCTTCAAACAGGTCCTGATACCTGGTGCAAGCAAACATGTATAAACTTGCACGCCTCTTAAGCAACGTCCAAAAAGTTAAAGCAAATGGTCTCTTTTTCAATAGGGAGCAATGAGACTCCAGGAAAGTAAATACTGCAGTTACACAGTTTTCCTTAAAACTACTTCTGCTCTGTCCTTTAGTGACAAAGGGTAACAGTTACCAAATCCATTACCTTACACAATTTAGAACACCGCTGTTAGGATGAAATACAGTACTCATTTATATTGGTTTTTTTACTGTCAGTAGCTACAAGATGTTTTATTTTAGTTGTGCTGTAGCTGAGCCTAGAGGCTTTGCCTGGGAGAGTCTTACTCACTGTACATACACAGCGGCCGCAGAAATGCTCAAGGCTCAGCTGTATACACACTGAAGAGAGCCCCAGATTCTCAGAATGGTGGGCAGATTTATAAAGGATAAATTGGTTTTACCTTATCGTGACACAGTTCAGGTCAGCGTTGGAAACACACGGTGTGTATTGAACATGACTGCTAGCAGGCGACTGCGTGCTATATCCACAGAGGGATTGGAATGCTGAAAGGTTCCTCGATCAGGTACCTCGCTTCCTCTTTTTTCTTCTGTAATATGTTGCTACTCATCTCGCAGATGACAACTCACATATCAGCTTTAGCAGTTGTGTGTGTGTGTGTGTGTGTCCTCGTCTGTCCCCCCTCCGTTTTTTCTGGTGACTTTGTAGTTGTTTTCCCCACAACCCCCTGAGCCTTGCATCTGTAGTCAGTCTCTGATTGCTGCGATGCCACGGGTGATATCCTTGCCTCCGCTGCTTCTGGAGTTGTGCGTAATCTTGTTGCCCAAAGGAAGAGGCTGTAGTTCTCTTTCCTCCCTGGGAGAGCTGTTCACCTTACCTATCCCCGAGATCTCATGCATGGAAAACACGCTCCAGCCCTTAATATGCCTCTTCAGTGTATGGATGTTAAAATTTCACATGCGTACCTGAGTTTGATTACAGCATCCTCTACTTGAAAGCCAGCACATATGCATGTGTATTCTTTCTTCCCACAGCTGTATAAGAGTATAGGCAGCAGTAATTCATTGTCTTCGTGCCGAAGCCAGCTCCGCAAGTTTTATGGGTATAATTAATCCCATTGGGGGAGGAGAAGGTCATTTAAAAATAAAAGCCAAAATAGGGTAAGAGGGTGGATGTAACTGTGTCGTTAGAAAGATGACACATCAGAATGGTGATGTTCCTTGCTGTTTGGGAATAGCAATCCTAGCATAAAGCGCCTTTATACAAATCTAACTACAGATATGTTAAGAATTTTGAGATAGCAGGGAAATTGTATTGCTTTACTGTTAACATGCTAATTAAAATGGTACCTATTTTTGACAGATAAGCCCTTAAGAGCCTATGGTAATTTTAAATTACTTCATTTGGCCAATGGTTTTCCACAAAGAAGCTTGTCCTTTCACGTAAAGTAAAATAAACTTCTCAAAACCACATTTCCATTTTCTATCCTTCATTATTGCTAATACTCTCCCCAGAAAGGCATGCCACACTGATGAATCCCGTTCTCCTGATAGCATATTTTCATGAGGACTAGTTAATGAAGGAGCAACAAAGATCAGGAGGAGTGGGAATTCTGCATGGGGGATGCGGGAGGGAGACCGCTGACAGATGGTTCCCCAGAACTAGGGCTGCCGAACAGCACATGTCAAGGAAGAGGATGTGTGGCCGGGAGAAAGGGAGGCATGTAGCCCTTCTGTCCCAGAGCGTCTGCTGTCACCTCTAGGTTAGCACTAAAAGGGTTCAGGCACCCTGTGCCAAGGTCACCATACTGACCCATCCCTCCTGCGCTCTGCTCTCCTCCTGTCTTTCAGTGTCTTCCACCAAACCCAGGTCTCATTCACAGATTATAAGATGATTAAACCCTCAGTGAGTGAAGGGGACAGGTCTCTGCATGCCCCTGCAGCATGGGGAAGGTCTCACTGCCTGAAGGCCATCCTGCCATGTGTGCTCCCCAGCCCCAGAGCCTTTCCCCTTCCTCAGTACTCACTGCTCTCAGTCCCTTCCCTTGCTGGCCACACTGTGGCTCAGCTTCCCATGCCAGCTGGTTCCAAGCTACCCTACCATGCACTGAGGCAGTCCACAGGGGCCTTCTGCTCCCACTCTCCATGCCAAAGAAGTGGCTCTTGCTGTTGGCAGTAAGGCAGACACAGCCTGCACTGCACCAAAATCCAGCCAGGCAGGACCCTGATGGAGGAGAAAGAGAAGGTGTGTGCAGCAAAGCCTGGACACCTTAACAAGGACTAACCACATCAACCTTTGGTACTGTGGTGGAGGAAATGGGTGGCAGAGTGGTGATGACCTGGAGTTTCTTGGGATGCTGAGGCCAAACCTCAGCTAGGTCTGCAGAGCTCCAGTGAGTGAGCGGCACTACCATGTATCATCTGCAACCTGCAACGTTGGCTGATCTCCTGTAGTGCTAAACTAGCCCTTCAGTGCTTTGCAGGGAGAGGAGGGCTAAAAGGAAAAGTGCTAAAAGCTCTCTTCATGTACGCCCTGTTGTGACCAGCTCTCTTTTCCCCCTCTACCCCCCCCACCCGATTCTTAGAAGAGCTCCTGGATGATGCACACTGACAGGATGCACGTCCCTACACGAAACCGCAAGAGGTGCTCGCAGCTAGAGAGCGGTACAGAACCTCATGTGTGGTTTGTGACTTGATTGCAGCACACAAGCTGCAAGTCAGAGCGAGCCTGAACTTGTGGTCACATTTTGGATCGAAGGTCACAAGAAATGGCACGCAGGTAAAGTGGCTCCATCAAAGCTGGCCCGGGAGCAGAGCTGGCTGAGGATCTCGCCAGCGCAGCGACATCCTCCTGGCCAGGGACGCCTGACGGTATGGCACTGCAGGTGTGAGTGGTATTTGTGTTATTATCACAATTTGAGAAGGACCTGGGGGTCCTGGTTGGCCATGAGCCAGCAGCGTGCCTCGGTGGCTAAGAGAGCCAATGGGATCCTGGGGTGCATCTGGAGGAGTGTGGCCAGCAGGTCAAAGGAGGTGATCCTACCCCTCTACTCTGCCCTGGTCAGGCCCCGCCTGCAGTATTGTGTCCAGTTCTGGGCTCCCTGATATAAAAAGGACAGGGATCTCCTGGAGAGAGTCCAGAGAAGGGCTACGAAGATGATTAAAGGACTGGGGCATCTCCCCTATGAGGAAAGGCTGAATAAACTGGGGCTGTTCAGCCTTGAGACAAGAAGGTTAAGAGGGGATCTTATTAATATTTATAAATATCTCAAGTGTGGGACACAGGGGAAAATGGCCAGCCTCTTTTCAGTGGTCTGTGGGGACAGGACAAGGGGCAATGGCCTCAAGTTGGAGCACAGGAAGTTCTGCACCAACATGTAGAAGAACTTCTCCCTGAGAGTGACAGAGCCCTGGGACAGGCTGCCCAGGGAGGTTGTGGAGTCTCCTTCTCTGGAGATATTCAAGACCCGTCTGGATGCCGACCTATGTGACCTGTTCTAGGGAACCTGCTTTGGCAGGGGGGTTGGATCCGATGATCTCTGGAGATCCCTTCCAACCTCTACGATTCTGTGATCACTTTTATTACCATTAAGCTTTTCTAAACTTGTATCTGTGAGTATCTGCATAAGGTTAGGTCTAACACAGCAACTTAGCAAATATTTAGATGCTGAATAAGCCTGCAGTTTTTGGCAATCCTGATGTTTGATTGGTTTCATTCCTCACCTGCTGGGACCCAGTGGGTGCTATTCTTTTACCTCCTATTTTCATGTGTAGTTTTGTGGATGCTGGCTTGGTATTGTGAGTAGAGCCACTTTGCCCAGCTGGGGGGAAGTAAGGACGGTGGAAGAGGAACCTGGATATTGGGCTGAGGTTAAAGTCACCTCACTAGAAGGCAAGCTGGATTTGTCTCCTCGGCTACCTGAACCTTTACCAACGCATGACCCCTTAGAGTAGCTGGGTTATGAAACCCCCACTCTGTAAATAAGTGCTCCAGGACATTTCTCTTACCTTCCCCATTCTTTAATTATACACCCCACTTCCTCAGTCTAGCACCTCTAACATTTGCACCCCCACTATCCCTTTCTTTTCTCTTGGTACCTCCCAGTTCCAGTGCAGAGCACGCTGTGCCCCCAGCTCTGTGTCTTCTTTTGGAACGAGTGTCACAGCCCTGTGGGGAATGCAAGGGAGCACCTTGCAGCAGAGCAGGCACTGCGGCTGGGCTCCAAGCCTCACACGCTCTTCCTGGGTTGCCGTGCTTTTCCACAGATATCCTATGTGTGCCACAGGTGGGCAGGTTCTTCAGATGATGGCAGAGGACCAAAGTAGTGTGCAAGCCACCTTCAGCCCAGTTGTCAGCTGGTAAGTTACCTGCTGTAAAATAGTCTTTAAAAGCACTGCCTTCCAAGTGGCTGGGAAGGCTTCCTCCCATTATACAGAAACCAGATTATCACGGAACTGACTTGATCCACTCCTAGGGAGCAATAAAATACACATTTTGCTCAGTAAAACCTCCATCTGGTCTCTGAGATATATTGGCATGGCAAGCGTCCACCTTCCTTTGCTGTCGCTCGCAGTCCCCATCCAGCCACTTATCAGATCATCTGTCACAAGAAGCAGAAAGATTTCCCTTGCACAGACAAAAAGTCACCTCCTGAGGCCTCCAGTAACTGGTCCGGCTTCTATTCTGGCAACTGAAGCAGCACATTTTAAGGTTGTAGCAGCCTAAAAAGGATTTAACAGGCTGTTCCTTCTGCTCAGGCATTCAAAACTCTCTTTCTGCAAAGAAACTGTGTAATGGTGAGGGAAAGCATTAGGAAGAAAAAAGAATTTTTTTTATTTTTTATTTTTTCTGGAAGAGGTTTTATAATGCTTCACAGCAGACAGGGTGTTGGTGGTTAGGAAAATAGGCAAACTGAATGCCATTCTTTTGAGATAAAATGTGATGCCTTTCATTTGCAGGCTCTGCACATCGAGCCATAATCCACCCTGTGTGCACCAGGTTCAAAAGCAGTTTTATCAAATCCAATGAGGAGTAAGAAATGCCGACGGCTTAGGCTTAAATATACTTCTGATACCTGTAGGTCAAAGCTGAGTCCTGCAGTCTTCCCTTTTTCAGAGGGGGACCTACACTCCTCCCTCTTAGGCTGAGTTTATTAAAGCTGCTGACCTGTTGCAATTCATTGTGATTATACAAGTGACTCAGTCACCTTTCAAAAGCTTTGCAACATTTCAAGACAAAAATGTTACTGAATAATATCATGATGGTAAATATTTGATGGAAAAAATACCGTTTAACAGGTTTAACAGATGCCTGAGGTTACCGGTTCTTCTGGCATGCATATGTTTCCTTGACCCTATTCAGAGGTGCCCCATCCCTGTGCCTTTCTTCCTCCCTGATTTTTGTCCTCTTGAGCCAGAATCCACTAGTATAAACATTTTCTTGAGGGCACAAAGCTTCTCAGGCTTGTTTACGATCCGTAAGATTAATCTTAACTACTCTCCGGTGATTCTAGGACATCAGAGATGCAAAGAACACTCACTAATATGTTAACCTATGAACATCTTGTGTGTGCAGACTATGGAGATAGATAGAATAATTTTTTTGCTTTTTCTGGGCTTCCAAATTCTGGTGCCTGTTACAAAAAAGGCACTTAGATTATTCAAGGTGAGTGAAAAGACTCAGAATTGCAGGTCAAAGTGACAAAGGACAAAGATAACCTAATTGTAGAGGTGTGTTTCAGAGTAGTGGGAAAGTGGAATTAAAGGAGGTCATGGAGTTTCAGAAGATGCTTGTAGCTGAGTATTTTTGCCAGGTTGTGATTTGTAAGAGGAAATATGGAGTGTAATTCAGCTCCAGATTGCACAAATCTAAATTTAGCTATCAAATGTAGGTAACTGCTGTGAGCCACATACCTACACTTCCATTTCAAGCAATGGAGATCAAGTCCTGAGAGTTATTGAAGCCTGGAGAGCTCCTCCTAAATTAGGCACCTATCAGGCCAGTCAGTCAAAAACCTGTGACTATTGCTAAGGTACTTCTTAAAACTTTTGTGAGTCTATTTGGCACAGACCCAGATGCCTGGGATGCCTGAGGATGTGCTGGGTTCCCCAAAGCCGGAGGAACCACACATATCCATCTGGTAGCTGTGTTGGCAATGGGGAACTAGGTACTGTGTACCTGTTTGCCCACACAGCAACACACCAGATGGTTGGGACAGCTGAGTCTAATGCATCCTTCAGCGCAAACCCCCTCGAATGTCCCAAAAGCTGCTCATATGCTTGCTTGTTTCACGTGGTAGACACATGAAGGACGTAAACATGGCACCAGCTGCTCCTGGGAAGCCCAAGAGCTTCATCTGTTCAGAGTCTCTCTGCCAGGCTTACTAATGTGGGCACAGTCTTGACTGTGGAGCTACGGACAGGAGCTGTGGGACTCAGCGCTCTGTGGTAAAAGTGGGTAGATACATCTGCAGGAAGTGCTGTTAGTTCAAAAGATGTGGCGTGGCAAGCCTGGCACTTTTTACATGTGGAGTGTATGTGGAACATAGGGAGAAGGCTGAAGCCAAATTTTATAGCTCCAGCACTAGTATGTATAGCTCACTCATTTGCAAGTGAAAGGGCAGCACTTGCCTCATGTATTTCTCTTATCTTAAAGGCGACTAAAAGGTAAAAACAAAAGTGGGGTTGGGGGGGTGGGGAGAAACCCAAACAGACTCACAGAGACGTTATCAGAGTTTATTTCTCTCTCTCTCTTTGCACGGTTCACTAGCAGGGTTACATACCTTTTTTGGCATATTGCACAAGAATTTAACTACTAATGGATTTTTCACAGTAAAACATCAGATGAATACAGAGCATTTCTGGGAATACAGTATGTTCATGCAGTTCAACATAAGATGTTGTGGTCGATAAACCCACCCTGACAAAGCCCGTGAGAAAACCTATCAAAGACCTGAAAAAAACTTCCTGCCACAGTTTGAATTACACCCACACAGCAGTGGTCATTCAGTTTGAAAGGTAACAAAGCTGCATTCTTTGACCAAAGGGAAGGCTACACGACCATATACCACTGCAGGGCAGATTCAAATTTGGTATAAACAGGGCCCCAGGAGAAGGATGTTTTGAGCGTGTCTCGCTCAGAGCAGTGGGTCTGTGGTGAGGGGCTCTGCCCATGGATTGGGGTGCCACCTATGGTTTATCTGTGCAGATTGAGAGACTTTGTCTTACATGGGTGGGTGACGATGAGCATTTTGGGTCATCAGCCATAAAACTCAGTAGCTCCTAAGTCAGCAGTGTAGTATTAACCCAACTGACTGTGGATTTCTAGGGACACTGCTTTGGCAGGGGGTTGGACTCGGTGACCTCTGGAGGTCCCTTCCAACCCCTACAATTCTGTGATTGCAAATGTCTGTTGGAGCCTCAAAGCGGTTTCGGTTAGAGTAAAACTTAGTCCAGTACTGTCCATCTTGTAAAAATAAATCCCACTTTTAGTTTCTTAGTTGGCCTGGCCTGGTTGGTGAGGTTTCATGACAGATGTTTGAACACACAAATACCTAACAGTGGATATTAAGAATAGATACCATCTTAGGAAGATATACGCCTGGATAATTAACTTGCACTTCATGAGAAGGTTCTTGGTCCCTTGCTGCTCATGGCACATTCCTTTCACAAGGTATTCCTGGCACACATCTGCATCATCAGCTTTGGCTGTGCCACTGTTTTTACACAGTCACGTCCTTTCTTGCTGTTGTTAGGCTTCTGTTTGGTACTAAGGGCTGTTACTTCCATCTGCTGTGGGCAAAGATCTGCCTCTGAAAGACTCACACCGTCCTTTGGCAGTGTGCCACAGAAACGTTTCTCACAAACCCACTAAGTGTCAGTGCTGGATTTTAGGGGCTGCAGCATCACCTTCAGTACATAGCAGTGCCCCTTTATGTTATTGGTGATTATGAGGTCCCTCGAGGAGATGAATTTCCTGGGTTTGAACTTCTGAGCCTCTTACATTCCCCAGATGAGCAAAGCGATTGACATTCAGCCCACTGTTCCTGCAAACCCAGGGCAGCCTGCGAGCTGCAGTGCTATGAATTGCCTTCTTCCTTCTCCCACTTTTAAGCAAGACATCTTGAAAGACAAGTCATACCTCTCTTGTAACACATGTATATATCACTCTGCTGTCTCAGAGCATATATATCTGTGCTCTGCTTTCCACCCAACAAAATATTTCCTCTCTCCTATGCCCTTTGAAATCATTATTGACAGCATGATTCTTCTGATTGTCAGTCCAATTTATAACCCAGGCACAACCTTCAGATCGAAACTTGTCTTTGAGTTCCTTGCATCCAAATTGTGCTTGAATCTTGCAGGTGTTTTTTGCCTGGTGTTCTGAGGAAGTGAGCTTTCCTGTCTGCTCACGTGTCAAAAAGCTGTGATGTCTTTGCAGTGAGGCCACTGCACTGTCAGAAGAAGAGTGAAAACTACTACTTCATGTCAGAATCCTCATCCATAATTCCTGTCACACCCAGAAGTACTACTCACTGACCACGACCCTGTTGTGTGAGGAATCTTGTGAAAAGAACAGGGTCCCAGAAAACTTTGCAATCCAAGTATACGAGAGAACACTCAGGTAGACAGAAGCAAGCAGGCAGGACAATGTGGAGAATCAAGAAGTCATTATTGGTCAGCATGGGAGTGACAGAACTTCCAGCACAGAGGAGTTTAAAGATTTTTTGCTTGAAAGGTTTGAAAAGCACAATGCATTATCTGCATAAATCTTTATGGCATTCTTCTCTCATATGCGATGGTTGCATGGGAGGAAGCACCAAAGGAATGCTTCAACACATGGCCAGTTGGTGCCTGGAATCAGCATCTTATAGAGAGAGGGGGATAACAACACAGTGCAAACATGCTAGGAAAGCCCTTGGAAATGAAGACAGGGACATATTTGATGAGAGAGAAAAAAGAACAGAGAATATATGTGGAGTTCAAAGATAAACTGTTGGAGAGGAAATAGAAAAACTGATGGAGAGCAGAAGCTGTTACATATGGTGCTAAGGGTGTGACATTCAGCTCAGCAAGTCCCTGAGCTGCCGAGTATGGGAAAAAGGAGAGGAACCCTCTGAATTTCTAGATCTCTACCCATGATTTGAACACATCTGGAGCACCACAAAAGATTTCAGGGAGTGTAAGGAAAGGTAAAAACAAAGGAGAAGGCTTGCAAGTAGGGTTAAGCATTTTTATTTGCAAATATTTTGGAAACTTTGGTCTAAGAAGTAAAGGTTTGTACAGTATTGTCCCTAAATACACCTAATGATCAAAAGTTTTTTGTACCAGGACAGATGGAAGAAGGAAGAACATATCTAGGATGTTGGGACTCAGCACCAGAAACTTGTCTGTACTACAGTTGCATATTTCTTAGCTGTATTTCACTGGCTAGAGAAAAACGGTGGCATTTAGCTAAGATACGGGTAACCAAATAAATCCAATTCATGCCCAGTCCATTGCAGGATACAAAAGCATCTCTTAAATTTGTGGAGCTTTCCCTCCAACCACTCAGAACCTTTTGTGCTACAGCCCATTATCCCTGGAGCATCTCTGCCTTCAGAGCTGCTCGCCTTGTCTCAGCCTGTTTTTCCCCTTATGACAAAGTAAAAGAAGTTTTGAACTAAACATCACTTGCAGTGAAATATTTTTCACCTAACTCTTGTAATTTAACAGTTGTATTCTAATAAATTGGGAGAGTGGTTCATTTCATTCCTTAAAAATAAGTAGGTATTTACATTTGCAAAGATACTGCCAGTCCTTTAAGGTATGGCTTCAATTTTTTCTTCACCTTGATATCAAATCTGATTCAGGTGCTCTCAAAGGTAAATCTTGTATTAACAGTCACTGATAGCCCACATTGGGGGACCTGTTGGAATACATCTTTGCTCTCTCCTTTCTCATTTATCGATGTATTCCTCTGGTAGAAAAGAGCCTCGGGGAAGGAAAATAAGAACAAACATCTGCCTCTCCCTCTGGCATGCAGTCAGAGTAGAGTCAGAGTGGGTGCCTGAACCCTGATGCTCTTTGATCTATGCTTTATTATACCAAATAATCTCTCTTTATATTTGTTGTGTAAAAGTGATGTGATTTTTTTGAGCCATTAGGGATACTATGTGAATCTGCAAGCACTTTACAAAGAATGTCACAAAGCCCAGGAAGGGGAAGATGTTAATAGGACTGTATTCAAAGGCCTTTGGCAACCACTTTGGCCTCTTTCCTGTATTTTCATATTAATCTCTTGAAATTTTATGATGTTGTTTTTAAATGTGTTTTCCACATTTACTGGTTATGTTATTATTGAGCTGTTGATGTGTCCATGGCTGCTCTTCTCATGATTCTTCTCATTTACAAAACATTCATTTATAACTTTGTTAAAAAAAACCAAGCATGCTTAATAACTCGTAGACACAGCAAACTTCAAAAAAAGCCACTCAGTTTTCTGAGAGCTCTGTCCCTTTAACATCAGCTGAACACTTAATACTGATGAGAAGACAGCTGGTTGCTCAGATATGGACGTACAACATCTGCTGGCTCCTGTATAAGCATGAGACTTGGAACAGCTTCCACTCGCTGTGCACCTGACTTTTTTGAAAATGGTCCAGTTTTTGTGTTTGTGAACTGATTTAGAGCATCTCCTCATTCCTTCTTTATCTGTCCTTGAACGTGTGCCACACCGTCTGAAAATAAAAGATTGAACTGGAAGGATGGCACTCGGCTTTTAGCTTTTACACAGTTATCCCAATATTTCCTTTAGTTAAAACAAAAAAAGAAATTATTTTTGGAGTGCCTGCAAGTCTGTGTGACTCTGTTTCCCTTGCCACAGGTGGCAGGAGTGAGAAAAGGAAACACCCAAATGCTCATCAGCACGGAGTTACCGGCACGGGGCTTCTGGAGAACCTGCGTAGGGGTGAAGAGTCTCTGGCCATGCAGCAGCTGAACTGTGAGGTCTCTTTTCTTTAAAGAGGGAACAGGTAAAGCTTGTTACAGGTAACTGTGCCCAAGAGATGGATTAAAACAGCAGCTTTGGAATCCGCTGGCAATAAAGGAATTTAAAGAGCTTCTGGGTCACTGGTTGTGGCTGGGTGAGCACCTGGTGAGGAGAAACTTTCCCAGGTCTGTGACCTGCACGCAGAGTGCTTCCTGCTGGGAGTGCTGTGCTGCTGGAGCTTTCAGCAAAAATAGCACAAGATGGTTTGTGAGTACAGAACACACACATGTACAGATGGTGGCTTTCTAATTCTGTAAAAGGCTTTTCTGTCCAACACACAACACACACATGTCATTCTGTGCCGATGTGGATGTGCTCATGCAGTTTGCTATAAACTTCCTCTACGTTGAAGGGACAAATGGGGAGATGGGAACTTTATTTGCTGCCAACACAAAAGTAAGAGGGTGTGTGTTTCACTGTCTCTTTCCATCTCACCTTAGGCATTTTTTCAGGGCAGGGCCTGCACAGACATACATGCCAGTATAGCTTCAAGAGTGCAAACTGATTTCCAGGGTCGGTAGGAAGGTGTTGATGTACTCAAAGTTAAGTACAGGGCTAAGAACTTGCAGACCCAAAGTTGGGAAGGTGAGTTCTCCAGGGACAGGATCACGCCTTCCTGGGCAACTGTGTATGTTATATATATATATTTATATATGTGTATATATATACACACACACACATGTATATATATATACATATATATACACATATATATATATACATATACATACACACATATATATACATATGTATACACATATATATATATATATATATATGTCATCAACAGCACACCCTCAGTCAGCATTCTGGTACCTGTGCTTGGTGCACATCACTCAAATCTCTCAGTCATGCTGACTAGCTAGAGATGGGGCTTCACAAATTCATCTACACATGTTCTGGATTGAAGATAGCTTCCTGAGTGAGGGTGAGTGGAGCTTACTGGGCTAGGTGCTAGGTGCTATCCAGAGTCCAGCTCAGCCAGGGCTTCGGGTCTTGCTCAGAACCCGTAGTTAGCATTGCTACAGAAATAATATTTTTCCAGCTTTGTCAAGATAAGAGCAGATTTGCTGATTTTTAAGAAAAAAAAAAGGAAAATAATTATTTAGGATTTCAAAGACTTCTACAAGGTATATTTTTGCTCTTCTTTGTTGGGATTCTGCAGCCTGACCCATTGGTGGACTATGTTCACTGGATCACTTATTCTCTTTCCAAGCAGAATTGGTCAATTGTGACAAGAGGTCCTGGTCTTTTGAGGTCTCCAAGTCACCTGCACTGGACCAAGCAGCTCTGGGGATTTGGGCTGTCAGCAATTCAACAGCTGCCTGCTCCTTCCCTTTGCCAGGGGGAACAGAATTTCTTCTTTTGTCTGGACTATGGTAGTCCATAGGTCAGCAAAACCCCTCCTTCCTGTTTTTAGGTGCAATAAATTCTGAACTGGAACACTTAAAAGTATGTGCTTGATTCTGCTGGTATTCTTCTGGGAGGTGTGACAGACTAGAAATTTCTTCTGGTGTCTGCAGTGCTTTTGTCAGGTCCCCTCTACACAAATGGTTTGTGAGGAAATACAGACACACAGATCTCCACTTTGGATTGCAGACAGCATCAGGTTCCAGCTTACACCACTGGCTGTGGCAAGGCTAGAGTGCATTTCTTCATGCACACGACAAAAACCTCTTGGCGAGTGCATTCCCTACGAAAGCTGAAAGGCAAGGCTAGAACTGGATTTCATTTAGGTGCCCAGAGGTAAAGTATTTTGCCTCAGATTGTCATTGCTGGCTCCTTTTATAATAACCAGGTAAATGCGCCATCAAAGATGGTATGTGTCATCCTAAAATGAATGCCCGTGAAAAGTTGAGCAAGTAAGAGAGGCAATTCCTCTGATTCCTTCCATTATACCTAAAGAGAACATAGGCCACTAGCTCTGACTGCTGCGGGTGACTTTCAGGCTCCCACAGATCAGTGGCAATAACTCAATGTTTCACAGGTAACAAAAGTAGAACACAATTAAGGCACATGAATAAGTGAATAAGGTCTTGAGATGACAGACATTTACAGCGGCCATCAGGACTGGATGGCTCTCCTCCAGGAGTGATAAAGAATGGAACAGCTGACTTGTTAATAAATATCTGCAAGTGATCACCTCATATTCTTATGCTGTGCTGAGATGAAACCCTAACTCTGGCTCTAACTCGAGTCCTAGGAACACCAGCTAAGTTGTATTTTTTTTGCATTAGCCACACTGAAGAACGGAAATATTGCTAACACTGAGCTCATACTAAAGAAATCCCAAAGAAATACCAACCAGTGATCTTAGTCTCGTTACTAAGAATAGTAATTAGCAAACATATTGAGATGCTAACAGTTTAAAAGCTAATTATCAGCTTTCATGAGGATAAATTCTGACTAATTTTGTGTCTTATTTGTAGCAAATTAATAAAGGAACTGAGAAAGAAACCCAGACAAACAATGTACTGGCTGAACTCTCACACAACAGGCTGTAAAAGAAACGCAAGTACCATGGATTTGTAGGAGCTGTGTTATCATCTATCAAAACCTGCAAGAGAAGGGAAGCAAAAGATAGTAATATCAGTTAGAAATGAGGTTAAATCTGAACAGTTCAAGTGATCCATACAGGTACAATTTTCTTGTGTACTATCATCAGCCAGAATTAAAAAGAGAATTAGCTGATTATCATAAAGTGTATGTATAAATAATTAGCAAAACGTTCCAGATCTGAAAAACTATTTCAGCGATTATTCTTCTCTAACTTCCTTTCCCCTTCCTGTGCTGCAAAACCTTCCTACAGGTTACTTTAGTCAAGTGTCTCCTAGAGTGAGGGAGGATTCAGTTTCTTCACCCAAATCCCTGGCACACATCCTTTTGCTTACGTTTCGGGTCCGCATTTTTCTGGTGTCCACGGAGTTGGATGCAAGCGCAGCTGTTTGCAGTTGCTCATACTTTATACCCATTGACATATAAAAGCCTGGAAAAAAAGCCATGAGCATGCCACCAAGAATATGTTTGCTCCAAAATTTGACCAGTGGTGCACAAAAGAGAAACCCTAATGCCCAACCCCAGCACGCAAAACACAGGCTCAAAGTACGGCAGCGCTGCCACTGAGGGAGAAGGGAGCAACCCATGAGGAAACACTCCGTAAGGAGATGGCGAAAATCTCACTCCAGATTTCTTACTCCCAGACTTCCAAATGTTCTGCAGAGTGTCTTTGCGTGGGCTTGCCACTGGGTGATCTTGTAGGGGCTGGTGGTAAGAGGAGCTCTGCAGAACCATGCCATCGATCTTAGTCGCTGAACAGTTGCGCTGGCCAGGTGGTCCTGTGGGGTTGGCTGGGGACACAGGCACTCCTTTTTACACTTTCTAGGAAGCGTCCGGATGCAATTAAGGGCGCCAGGGGGAAAAAAAGTAATAATCTGTTCCTCTTTCCTTGGAAAGCTGAGGTAGCACGGAAGAAATGCTTCTGGGTTTTCCAGAACATGCTCCGAAAATGCCTTGGCAGAGAAGTGTGCTTGATCGCAGGAAACACAGAGGAGACAGTGTGACTTTTTGGAAGGGTGGGGTGAGGGGGAACTCCCGCAGTGTGGAAACAACCCAAGGTGGTTTTTTGCTGCCTTGTGACACCATGAAGGTGTCACACAACAGAAGCCACAAAGCCTGTCCCTTGTAAATTTTCCACACACCTTATGGAGGCAATTTCACTTACCTGCCCTCTGTCTCCAAAGCTGGCATTGAGAGGAGAAGGTCTTGGGCGGGGTGGGGTGAGGAGGGGGGTGCAGCTTGTGCTAGAAATATTTCCTTGCTTACAAGGATGAGAGCAATGGGTCTAACTCGGTTTGACACGTTCTCAACCTCATCTGAGGCCTGTTAAAGGCAGGGTCTCTATCTTAACTGTTCCTTTTGTATGCTCCTGTTCTGCAGCCAATAGAAACACAGTGGCTTCCTTGACAAGAATTGTTTCTGTAGCTGAGGGAGAGCTGCTAACCCACAATCTGCTCCAGAACCACATTCAGTGTCACAAACACATCCATTAAAGCCTGTGAAGCACATGCAAGCAAAATTTATGCACTATATGATTGTCAGTTGCCTATTTCCATTGCCTCTTAGATTGTCAAATAAACTTAAAGATCAGGGCTTCATTATCCTATTTATTGGAGGCATGAACTGAGGGATGGAATAATGAAGGGATACCAATAATAACAACCAAGAAGAAAGTCTCTCCTAAGGTTTGGTCCAGGATGGCATATTCCCAAGGAGCTAATGAAGACTTTGCAACAACCCACCCCCCTTTTTTTTTTAATGGCTTCAGCTTAATATGCCAGTTGAATGAATCAAATTTAGGAGTGTTCAGGAGAGCAGGAAAGACTGCAGAGGACTGCTACTATGAAAATTAATGCATAGGGAAGTTCTGGAACCCCGGCTCAGACACAGGAACGAGCCCGTAACCTCAACTATAAAAAATTCTTTATACATGTAGCTTTGGGGGATTTAACAGGCTGTTTGAGTGATCAGAGACTGTAGGAGAAAGGAAAAACAAATTAAATATGTTCATTACAGAATCATTACTTCATTTTGCCCTTCAGAAACTGGCATGTGTGATTTGGTTGAAAAGACACAGAACAGTTTCTTTTAATCAGTATGGATGCATTTAATCCTGCTGCTGCTCTCTGTTACACCTTCCGTGGCTCAGATTGCACAGAGTTTGATTAATGTACATGCTTTACATGGGGCCATTCTTTCTTTTACAGTCCCACTCATAATTATATAAAAAGACAGTATCTACCTGGATCAGAACTTCCTTGCTAGAGAAAAAACACACACGTGTGGTGTTTGTTTGTTGCTCGGGTGTTTTTGGTTTTTTTTCCTGAATTTTTGCTCTACAGCTTTGAAGGAAAGTAACTTTGAAGCTCATCATTTCTGCTCTTTAATGAACATAGTATTGGCCTAGGAAGAGAGCAAGCCTGGAAATTAATAATCAGCCAGAGGGTCTTACTGGCCTGACAGCTACAGGCTTGGCCTGAGGAGAAGCCCTTTGACCGTCTCAGCAATGATTCAAGGTACCAACCATCTCATTGGCCCTACCAAGACCACCTGATTTGGGCATCTAGTTTTAGGCATCCAAATGAAAATACTTACTCCTAATGTTCTGCATTTTTGTGATGAGACTGTGTGCATTTAATTAGTAAGCAAAATTGAAAACCATTGAGTGTTACTGTGTTAATATGTATACCACTGCTAAAAGGCTCAGCCTGCCTCCAGACTGAAAAATCTCAATCATCCCTTCTCAATATGGACAAAAATAGCTCAATTTATTTATTTCACTTTCTTACAAGCTCATGCAAAATTAATTTTACGCAGACCTCAGAGCTGTTTTTATGTTTTACAAACAGATTTAACTCTACAGGCTTCAAAATGCTCCACATAGAAATTATTTAACTTTCAGAATACTTGGCTAGTAATTTCTGTTGATGTACAAGACTTCTTGTTAGGCTGAATCTAATCAGGTTGTATTGATGTTTACAGTTTACAAGGCTTCAAATGGTACCAGCCACTGGGAACCCTGTAGCAGCAGTGGAGACCTTATTACTCACCACAAGCAACCACTGAAATACATTCAAGAATCCACATATTAACATTAAGCCCAATTAAAAATGGGGTAGAAAACCCCAAACCACCTAAAACTCTCAGCACTGCAGTTTTATTCGAAAGAAATCCTCAGGTTTGTTTTTTTTTGGCCTCCCCAGTTGCTCTTCCTTCACTTTGACCTTTGCTATGCAAGGTGCATCCCCAGATTTGGGTTAAGACACTATGATATTTAGATCATGACTAACTGGGAGTTGTTTGTGTGCATTCTCACTATACAAGTGCGTGCATATTTTCAAGCTGCCAGAGGACTTGGTCTGGTTAGAAGGTGATTTCTGAGATAGGTGAGGAAAGGATGTATAGTCATTTTGCTCCTACAGAAGTACTGACATTGTATATGAATATAAATTATGATTTGGGAAGCGGGGAATGTGTAGGTAAAAAATGCTGTTTGAGGGCTGACAGAGCACTTGGAAGCTGACTGGATGGTTTTCACTCCCAGCATCCTAACCTAGTACACTCACTCACTCCCACCAGTCGAGCACAGCAACTAGGGGTGAATTCTTCTCCCCAAAGCCATGGGAACACCCTCAGGCAGCTCTGGCAAGGTGAAGACCCCTGTGACTCCTGCGGCTGAGGCACTCACCGACTGCATCTGGAGATGGCCAGCACAGTTGTTCCTCCACACAAAGGGGCTTTTCATTGGCGTTAGGCATGCGGAGCTAGCAGAGCTGTGCTCTGCACAAGCGGTGCTGCCTTTCCGTGGTTTACTGGTGCCAGAAAAAGAGGGCAGACTAGAAAAGAAGGACTGACAGAGGCCCACGTCCGTTTTCCAAACAGATCCAGAATGGGGGGATGCTGGCAGCCTGCACGCAGAGCCCCTGCATCAAGACCATCACCTGCTGTTGGTGAGGAACAGTGGAGTTTTTCTCATGTATTTATACACAGGAGGAAAAAAAAATTCAGCAGCAGCAGCCTTGGCACAGCCAGGTAGTAGTTGAGGTACTTAGGGATATGGTTTAAGCGTAAGACGGGAACTGTTGGACTTGATGATCTTCAAGGTCTTTTCCAACCTTGTGATTCTGTGTAGTAACATACAGCCTGAAAATTATCTGGAGGGCAACAACACGATACCTGACACGGGTTTTGTTCAAAACAGTCTTCAGTATGGTACATGCCTGCATAGGAAGAAGAGGAGGGATACGGTATTCTGGCACATTTAAGAGAGTGGAAGTAAGGAATATAAACTGCACTTTAAAGGAACTTCTTTTCCTGTCTTTAAGGGATGCTGTCAGTGCCTATGCTCATCAGAAACAAAGAGCAAACAAGTTTTCCAGGAAAGCGAGCATGATCTTAACAGCATCTGACTGCAAATGTGGATGTTTTCTGAATACAGTGACATTTCTACTGCTTTTTATATCAAATATCCTTGGGAAGGGTACACCACGATGGAGAATTTACTGTAAAAACAGCAGAACAAAAGTGGCTGAAGAAGGAAAAGCTTTTCATTTCAGTGCCATAAACCATGAGGTGAGTGTTCGTATCTGGCTAGAAACACGAGAACTTGCACTCGTCGTTCTCCCTGTGGCATCCATTTCCCACCAGTGTGAAGAGGGGTCTCACACTGGTGGGAAATGGTGCTGGCCGGGGAATCCCCAGGCAGCCGAAGCCTCTGGGCTGTCATGACAACCAGGGGCAATGGCCACGGGGGTTTGGAGGCTCACACATACTGCATGGAGGTTGGGTTTGGCACTAATCCTTTACCATCAGCTGACTTTTGCCCCCTGCCAATGCTTCTTCCAGTTCAGAGATCACAGGAAGTCGTTTCCACTGGGCTGTTCATTTGAATTGCTGACTTAATGGTACTTTTCTGACTAATGGTTCTGGATTATTCTGGGAAATAATGTATCAAAGGACCATGTTATCAATGGTCTGAAAAACAGTACGCCCTTTTTTGTCTCTTTCAGTTCGGTAGTGGCCCCATAACCATTCCTTTCCTAGGTTCAGGGTTATTCTTGATTACCGCAGTAGTAGACTACACAGCCTGTGACAGGGTACATGAATAGCAATATCCTGAGCATCTCAGCATCTCAGAGCAGTGTGACTGCAATACAAATGGTTGTTGGACTCATGCTGTGATTATTCAGGGGAAGAGACTCTCCATCCCCACCACAGTACCTTCACAGCTCTTATCAGCAGTGTTTTTCCAGAGGGTGAACAACATGGGTAATCTCTGCTGTTTGAATCATTAGTCTTTGTCAAGTATTTCTTGCTGTGATAAGCTTTTAGTTTAATTTGTGGATAGGATTGTTCATATTCAGAGCGGTGGTAGCGGAGTTGTAGGCAAACAGAATAAATCCTGGTCCTTACTTGCCACAGCATTACTGCAGGTTCACGATGATGCTGTTCCCTGAATTAGAGTAAGGGGGGGTGGTGGTTTAAAAGTGCAGTAGTCCTCCCCTGGCACAGCGGGGATGTATTCAAAGAAAGACACGCAACCCCTGCTCTCCCGGTCTTTATCTCGGCCACTCCCAAAACCAGCACTGAACTGAGTGCAGCAGACCCACCGTGAGACCCTCTGAGCTGCTGCAGCAGTGGAAGCCCCGCATCCAGGCTCTCAGGACAGCTCTAGGCCTCCCTCTCCAGGAGCAAGGCTGATCAAAAGGCTCATCATCTGCTCCTTCATTTGCCAGCTTCTTCATGACATCAAGATCGTTGATCCGTCAGTGAAGTAAAGATTTTTTTATTGCAGTCACAGGACTGTTACGCCTTTGGGCTTTCAGGTTAAGCAGCTGGAGAGCAAGGAGTAGTGAGGAAACACAGAGACAGCCAGTCTCCTGGGCCCTCAGAACCAAGGCACTTCCCCTCTCTTTTTGAAGTCAGTTCATTGATTAGCTGCTGTGGAACAGCAATAACCACGTGTCAGTACTGATCAGAGTTTGTCCCTCCCCCATGAGGTGGGGCTGGCACCTCCACACAGGCATGCAGAAGTAGCCCGCTCTGATGGCTCGGCAGGGCCATGAGGGGCTGGCACCCACCACGCTGTGATGGTAGCTCTGCCAAAGGTACTGCTACTTTTAGCATTCCAAAGGACTACTTAAGTGTAATAAGGCTGCAACTTAAAACTCTATAAGTGGGTTTTTTGTTAGTTGTGTTTTCCCCGTCACTTAATTTCTATGGGAAGTGCATGTTTTGAACCAGCTGCCTATAGTGATGCCCACCCTTCTCTTTTGGGTCATGCCTTAGCTATTGAGTAAGCTTAGCTAGCAGTCACCTGGTTCCCAGAAGAAAGATCTGAACCTGGACATCCACAGCTGGGGCGGGCTGTCTCATTTCTCCTCGTCAATTTTCCTGTTATTTCAACACTCCAAGCACATGGACTCTTTGGAACACTGAAAAGCTTTTTGGCTTTCCAGGACAGTGAGATGAACAGGCTCATCGTGAGGATGCTCAACATGATTCTGGGTGGAGCTCAAATCGCTCAGAAGCCAGTTTGTATTTGGGATGCTGTACTGAGACAGACAATGATTTTGTGAGGAGGAAGATCAGAGCAGAACAGGATGTCTCCAGTTGTTCCTCTGTGAATTGTTGGGATTCAGAAGGCTGGGAAGAGCAGAACCCCAAAATATCTAAAAGAAGCCAGCACAGCTGAGACCCCGGTGCTGCGAGCCCGGCGGAGGAGGGAGCGCTGGGCGCAGGCCAACGACCCCTGTTACCAGAGCCCGGGCCCAGTCCCAGTGCAGGGCCGGGGGCCCGTGCTGCCACCTGCCGGCGCCGGTGCCTTGCAAAACGCCGGATCACAGGATCACAGAATCACAAGGTTGGAAAAAGACCTTTAAGATCATCAAGTCCAACCGTACCTGTCCTATGCTAAACCATATCCCTAAGTACCTCATCTACCCTTTTTAAAACACATCCAGGGAAGGTGACTCAGCCCCCTCCCTGGGCAGCCTGTTCCAGGCCCTGACAACCCTTTCAGTAAAAAATTTTTTCCTAACATCTAATCCAACCCTGCCCTGGCACAGCTTTGTGCCATTTCCCCTTGTCCTGTCTCCTGTCACCTGGCTGAAGAGACCATTGCCCACCTCTCTACAACATCCTTTCAGGTAATTGTAGGCAGTGATAAGGTCACTTATCACTCAGCCTCCTCTTCTCCAGGCTAAGCATCCCCAGCTCCCTCAGCCACTCCTCATAGGATTTGCCCTCCAGCCCCTTCACCAGCCTGGTTGCCCTTCTCTGGACTTGCTTGAGGACCTCAATGTCCTTCTTGCAGTGAGGAGCCCAGAACTGGACACAGCACTCGAGGTGCAGCCTCACCAATGCCAAGTACAGGGACACATTCACCTCCCTGGGCCTGCTGATCACACTGTTTCTGATGCAAGCCAGGATGCCAGGATGAAAGTACGGCAGCCCCTAAATCTTCCCTACCCTGGCTTTGCGCACTACACAAATTATCTTCTGTCCTTCAGACTTGTCTGGAACCACACACACACCTACATTCTAGTGACACTCAGCATGTTTTTGCCATAAGGATCAGTATCACGTACTGCATGTTTACCAGAGGAGATGTAAACAAAACAAACCAGGACTACCAAAACAGCCAAGAGAAATGGTAATCAATTTATTTTACTTGTTTTTTTTTCTTTTCTTTTCAACAGCCTGTTTCAGAAGTAATTCCTCCAGTTTTTGCCTGTGCCAATACTGTTGGGGCATGTATAGTGTGTGTATGTATGCCGGTCTGGATTTTCCTCCTTGTCGGATAAAGGCACCTGCCCAAATTTGCACCTGCTCCCTCCTGCCTGAACACCATGTTTTCTTTTACATAGGTGGAAAAAAAGGGCAGCAAAAGGACAGCTATGGTGCTACAAACACAACATGAGTTTTTAAGCATCCAGACTTGGCCCCAGAGAGATGCCCTCATGTCCCATGATGCAGTTGTATCTGGAATGGCCTATTGTGGTTGGAGCAGTTTTTGTTTCAGGAGAAGAAAGCACAAATCCACAAAACTCCCACGTACTGTAGTACGGGACTAAGCACCAACATATGTTGTAGATTCTTCCAAGATGTCTTCCAAAAGGATATCTATCTTTCAAAGGTTATTTTCTCAGGATAACCACTACAAATCCTATAGACCTGCAGAAACCAGAAATTTTTTCTGAACCATTTCATGGTTGGGATGAGATAACTCACATCATCACAGAGAAAGAGAGAATCACAGTCACCAGGCTCCCATGATTTTGAACAAAATCCCATGAATTGTAAAGCAATGAGGAGGCATGGCACATGTGAGCAGTAAGCTCCTGCTTTCATCTTTTGACGAAAAGTGTTCTTAGTCAGAGAGAGTAATTTGATGTAACACATTAAAATGCTCATTTTCTTAGCCAAAATAGAAACTCCAGTATGGGTATGCCTACATTACAGCCAAATTCACAGCTCCAGCTCCAAGTAGTTCAGATTATCATAATTCCCACCCACAAGCTTCTGCTGTGTTAGCAATAGTAAGGGTTATCCCTTCCTTACATTAACCCAGCTCTCCTCTCTCCATCATTTGGGTCAAACAGAAAGGATGTTTTTCTTCATCTCACTTTCTGCAAAAGATGTCCGGGAGATGATCTCCAATATTCAGCCAGCCATGAAGCTCTGATACCCCATGCAAATTTTTAATTCGTTCTGAATTAATATCTAATTACACATTTTAAAACAAAAACCTCTGGAAGTTACAAAGGGAAACACAAAGTCTCATAGGAAAAAAAATGCACAACTCCCCTACTATGTTAGCCAGACTTGGCCCGCGACTATTCAGTATTTTTTATAAACTCGTATAGTCTGTCTTGTTAATGTCTTTAAAAAATCTGGGTAAACCCTGATAGTTTTTTTCCCTCTACTTAGGAACATATTTAAAGAACTGTAATCGAAGAAGGAGATGAATCTGCCTCATTAGGCATCAGGTTCTGACAGCCAAAGCATTTTTAGGGATCGAAGATATAGCTAATGAGTGGCAAACATGCTAGAAATGAATTCTGCATTTCTTCATGACGAAAAGTTAATAGAAGGCTGTCTAAAGTTTCTGTACTAGATATGACATGGTCTGACATGTAAAATAAAAGAAGAAAGATGAAAGGTCACTTTACCACCCTGCTGGGTGGACAGCCGGGACAGGGAGGTGATTGTCCCTCTCTACTCTGCACTCATGAGGCCCCATCTGGAGTTCTGTGTCCACATCTGGGGCCCCCAATACAAGAAAGACATGGAACTGTTGGAGAGGGTTCAGAGGAGGCCATGAGGATGATCAGAAGGCTGGAGCACCTCCCCTACAAAGAGAGGTTGAGGGAGCTGGGCTTGTTCAACCTAGAGAAGAAAAGGCTGTGGGAGGACCTCATTGCAGCCTTCCCATTCCTGAAGGGAGCATACAAACAGGAGGGGAATCAACTTTTTAAAAGGGTAGATAATGGCAGGACAAGGGGGAATGGACTAAAGCTAAAGGAGGGAAGGTTTAGGTTAGATATTAAGGGGAAGCTCTTTACAGAGAGAGTGGTGAGGGGCTGGAAGGGGCTGCCCAGAGAGGTGGTGGATGCCCCATCCCTGGAGGTGTTCAAGGCCAGGTTGGATGGGACCCTGGGCAACCTTGTGTAGATCCAGGCCTGGAGGTTCTTGGCCCTGCCTGTGGCAGGGGGTTGTAACTGTGTGATCCTTGGGGTCTCTTCCAACCCAGACCATTCTATTATTCTATGATTCTGTGATTAACAAAGAGAGGTGAATGAGGTAACTCTCACAAATGGTACAATGTGTAGGATTGATTTCTCTAACACCAGCCATCTTACCAGGCCTTGTCTAAGCAGATTGTTCCAGCCTGCTCTATTTGCGAGCTGGAGACAATTGCTGTGGTGAGGTTCCAGGTTCTCTCTACTGACCACAGAGGGAACCCAGGCATCCACCCTCTCTACTTGCTCACCTTTTCCATTGGCAAGTTATCCCTTGCACTTATTTTTAAAGCGATTTTGTTTACCCATGTCTGGAAAAGACAAAGCACAAGTACAGAGATTCTTAACTAGATTTGAATGAAGAGGTAAAACAATAGTAGATGAACCTCAAAGGAGAAATAGTCCACTCCTGGGACACGGACATCAGCTGACAAGGTCTCTGACAAGAGACCTTCAAAAACACCTCTGTTCATTGACAGTGTAGCTTTATGCCTAAATCACTTGCTACAGAAACCATGAAAAACATGGCTTACAGATTGAAAGAAAGTAACAGGCTGCTTTCAGGACAAGGTACATCATGTATGCATGCCCCAGTTTGGATGCAGTCATAAAGAACTGATTCATGAAGCTACTGGCAGTGTACATACTCTGTACCTACGGTACAGTTAGGCCATATCCTTTGTTGTGTGGAAACAAGTTTCCAGTCCCACCAGTTTCATGAATTGCTTCCCACAGGGTGCATCCCATGGTGAGTTGAGGTCCCAAAGGGGACTGTGAAGAAGGCTAGCATACAATTCTGGTAATTCAGACAAATGATGTCAAAACTGGAGGCTGGACTGCTAGCTCCTGACTATAGCCTGATACCCTGACAAAGAATTCCTTTTACTGCTACGTTTCTTTATTATATGAACAGAATTAATATGCAGAAACAGTAGATGCTAATCTACTCTCTTAGCAGAGGCTGCTTTTTTCTTTTTTTTTTTTTCCCTTTCTTTCTTTCTGCAATCAGAAACTCAGTTTGTCAAGGTCATGAATCATCTCATTCCTTGGCAATGGCTGATGGCATAACATGACCAAACCAGCCTCCATATACTGGTTAATAGTTAACAGTTTATTTCAAGTGCCTGATAAATTCTGGGTCAGATATCCTGAAAACATTTCAGGGCTCAGAGTTAATGTTTATTTTAGCAGGGCTAAAATATGAACCACTTATTTCTGTAGCCTCTTGTGATTCGATTTTATTTCCAGCGTGAAACAAATGGGGCACAAGCAGCCTTGCCTGGGAGACCTAATAAAAAAGCTGAACAGAAAAATCTCACAGAAATAGAAGACTGGAAGCTACAAAGACCAGAATAATAAGTTACCACTGCTATTGTATAGTTTAAGATAGTTCAAGGCCAAACACCTCCCTTCATCTAAGTTTTGATCAAGTTACGCAGTTTTTGCAAAACCTTTTCAATTCTATAATATCTAACTCATATTTCTACAGTTCTTTCCTTAAATCTGGTATAGATTGTGCTACTTCCTAATATACACACTACTTCATTTCTTCTTTCAGCTAGTGGATCATATCAACAGAAGTTTTATGATCCATCCAGCTGATAAACGAGAAGCAAGAGAGCACCTGTGGCTTGTTAACTTGTAAAATAAAACCTTGGACAGTTGCTGGCAGTCATGTGAATTTAATTTATACTAAAAAGATGTGTTAGCCCAAAATCTGGGAGACCTTTGCAACCCCTTTCTACAGTCACCTTCTACTCTGCACCTCAAAATCTCAGCGTCCCACAGAACAGTCTTTTTCATCTCCTGAAATGCCACAGCTTTTACATTAATTCTTTGAGACAAGCTGACCCAATTTCAGTTTATGTTTATATGTAACTGGTCGGGGCTGCTTCATAAAACCATTCTTTTCCATTAGGCTCACCTTTTTTTTTTTTTTAACCTTTTGGCCTCTAGAAGGCCAAAAGTTCTGCAATGTAATCATGACTGAGAAAAAAATCCCACAGTTATTTCCTTTGGATTTAAACCTTCTACCCCATCTACCTTCACTATTGCTAGCTTCCCACTAATTTTGCATCCATTGTACTGGCAATTTGAGGACAGAAATCATGAGGTAAATGTTTTATCTGGAGAACAAACCCCACTTTTATTAACTGGATTGCCTAAATTCTTCCATTTTCAAAAGGCCTTGAGTTTCAAGTGGTTACAGCTCTTGTGCCTTCCTACAAAGGTTTGTTACAAATCTTTTCTCTCTTGTAATCACAAAGGGCACTTACAAGGAATGTAAGTACATTGTGAAATTGCGTGCCTTAGCCACCAAAACACAGGCTTAGCCCTGAAGCTCACTGAAACAGATGGATTTTTTCCTACCCACTCTGAAGAACACAGCTAACCTGTGTTTGCTGTCATTTCTCCATTTGTACTCTATTTTTTTTAATTTTCTTTGTTACTACCCATTTTCTGTATGTCCAGAAGTGAGTTAATTTATAACCCTAATCAAAAACTCAGAATAAATTTAAATTCCAGTCCATCCTTCTTCCCTGAAGAATGTTAACATAGGCTTCATTTAGGTATGTTTTTAACTGTTAACAGTATTCCTAAGAGATACCAAAATACTTCAGTACTTAGCTGACCATAAATGTGATCAAGTTCCTCCTTGCCACTTCACTGAGAACTACAAAATCAGAGGATCACAGAAGGGAACGGGTTGGACAGGACCTCTGGAAATCATCTAGTCCAACCTCCCTGCCAGGGCAGAATCACATAGAGCAGCTTGCACAGAATCACGTCTGGTGGGTTTTGAATCTCTCCAGAGAAGGAGACTCCACAACCTCTCTGGGCAGCCTGTCCCAGGGCTCTGGCACCCTCAGAGTAAAGAAGTTTTTCCTCATATTGAGATGGAACTTGCTGTGTTCCAGTTTGTGCCCATTGCCCCTTGTCCAGTTGCTGGGCACCACTGAGAAAAGTCTGGCCCCATCCTCTTGACAACCAACCTTTAGAAATGTACATGTGTTTATGAGGTCCCCTCTCAGTCTTGTCTTCTTCAGGCTAAACAGCCCCAGCTCTCTCAGCCTTTCCTCATACAAGAGTTGCTCCAGTCCTGTCATCTCTGTAGCCCTCCACTGGACTCTCTCCAGTAGTTTCCTGTCTTTCTTGAACTGGGAACCCCAGAACTGGACACAGAACTCCAGATGTGTCCTTCCCAGGGTAGAGTAGAGGGGAAGGAGAATAACCTCCCTTGACCTGCTGGCCATGTTCTTCTTAATGCACCCCAGGATACCACTGGCCTTCTTGGCCATGAGGGCACACTGCTGGCTCATGGAGAGTTTGTGATCCACCATGACTCTCAGGTCCTTCTTTGCAGACCTGCTTTCCAGCAGGTCAGTCCCTAACCTGCAGCAGTTCTTGGGGTTATTCCTCCCCATACTAGTGCAGGACCCTACACTTGCCCTTGTTGAATTTCATTTGGTTCCTCTCTGCCCAACTTTCCAGGTCTTGCTGAATGGCAGTGCAGCCTTCTGGTGCATCAGCCACTCCTCCCAGTTTTGTATCATCAGCAAATTTGCTGAGGGTCCCCTCTGTCCCCTCATCCGGGTCACTGATGAATGTATTGAATGAGACTGGACCAGGCACTGGCCCCTGGGGCACACCATGGGCCACAGGCCTCCAACTAGACTCTGTGCCACTGATCACAGCCCTCTGGGCTCTGCCATTCAGCCAGTTCTCAACCCACCTCACTGTCCCCTCATCCAACCCACAGTTCCTAAATCTGAAATCTTTTTCTACAGTCACAGATTTCTCTCAACCAGAATGGACGTTCTGTTTATTTTTCCTTTACTTTCGTCCATTCTCATTTTCCACATGTATATTCTATAATGAAGCTTTTGTTTTACACTTTGCATCCTCTTCTCTTTTGGACAAACACCCTTTTGTTTCACCTTTTAATTTCAATTATTTGTTCCTTTCAGTTTAAATCTTCTGTAGCAAATTAATTTTCTCCTCCTGATTTAGGAATAGGAATCTTGCAATGTTATTTTATTGTAATCTCCTTGAAGCTTTAGAGAACGTCAAGCTTCTTTATTTGAATTAAATAGGAACAAGCTCACTCCAATAATACCTTATGTTAACATCTCCAATATGTTCTAAAAGTGCTCTTTACTCTGTTATTTTTACTCCTTAAACAGACCAGCTCTGACACAAGCAGGTGTTTGAAGTCAATTAGATGATATCATATTGAATCTGGAATGAGTTTCACCCAGCACTTCTGTTTAAATTAGGGATTTAGATTAAATATCAACAAGCATTAATAATTTCTGCAACTTCCTCTATCTCACAGAAACCATTTTCTTGGCATGATAAAAGGATACATGTAATTCCTATTCTATGAAAACCAAATATCTTGTAACTTTGAGCATTTTCCTTCTTCCATCCTTTATGGTTCTAAGTTTTCTCTCTCACTCAGGAGTTTCTTGCCCTGGGTGCGAAGGAAGGTTGGGATACATGACACCCAAAGCTGCTGGAACCTGTCAGTGATGTCTCAGGCCACATACAGAACTGGTTTGCTGCCATGAGCAATTTAAGCAGTGTTGCAGTGGAGCCAGCATAAGCGTAAATTGGCACAGAATGTAACACTCATCTCTGTGATGCTTCTAAGATGAACACATAAAAACAACAATTATTACTGATAAATAAATAGCCATATAAAAGCAATTTGCAATTATGTTTACCTCCCACTTGGCATTTCAAAGGGAGAAAAAGGAAGCAAGCAAATTTTCAAATAATATTTTCAGAGCTGAAGCCAGAACAGGAGGTACCCAAGCAATTACTTCAGCAACTGCTTTTATAAAGTGAATCACCAGCTACAGGTTTTATTTCTAGGTATCTTCCCAGGCTCCCAGGAAACACAGCAGCATCTACAGTCTGGAAAGATGTCAAAACAGTAGCATGTAATTCAGAGCAACTCAGAAACAAAGTGCCAAAAAATGTACTGCTTCAGCAAAAATAATCTGCATCCCTTCTTCCCATAACAGTACTACTACAGAGAGGATAATTGTATTATAGCAGGAGAAGAAAGTTTCCATTTCAGCTGTGAACAGTAGGCACTTTGTCAGAGGCAAATTTAAAATATTTTTGCTCTTCAATTTAGAGCAGGATTATGTCTATATAATTAGATGGGAGACTGGTTTGGGTTTGTGTTTTTTTTTTTTTTTTGAGGTGGCTGAAGGTCAAATCCCATCATGCTTATTTATACCTTCGCTATGAATAGTTCCATTGATCTCAATATGACTTCTGGAGGAGTATCCAAGGTGAATAATGATGAAAAACTTGGTTATTAAAAAAGAAAGGACAAAAAGCAAAACAGAACAGTTTCAGAGTACTCATCAACAGCAAAATACTGAAATTGAAAATGTGCTCCAAAGAATGACACATAAATTAATTCCCAGAAACAGTGTGATATAAAGGGATGTAATGGGGAGTGCAGCACTTTATTTTAACAATAAATATACGGTTAATGACACAAAAGAAAAGCAATTTGGAATGCAGCATCTTTATGTAAACTCTCTACAGGATATTACAATATGGCAATGTTTCAAATGTAGTGATGTTACCTTTATGCTGTGTTTAAAACTTCTAACAAACCTTTGGGTTGTTTCAGTAGGCTTAGAGTATAAACGTAATATCTAATACAACTAACTAGCTATCAACTCAAATCTGAAATACTCTAATTTTTTTGTTTCTTTATGCAAGTTAGAAAGCAGCTAGGAAGTCCTTGTTCATATTCTGGGAGGGAATGATTTTCTGTTATAAGATTAACTGTTACTAACAAAACCATCATAACATCCTTTTTCCCAGTTTTAAATGAGGGCTAGTAGAGTACTTAAAATTTGTATGCAGTAAGTTTCTAATTTGTAGACTACAAACTTAAGCCAAAATTTCCAGTGTTACTGTCCAAAACCATAGTGATATTATATTTGCATATTGTAAATCCCACTTTGATCATCCTTTCTCCATTCCTAATCTCCAAGTCCCATCTTCACACATCTAACTAAATAATCTTTACTTTCATCATTACATTAACAGTTCCTTTCCAAAGAAGTTCTGTTACCCACCAATAGCATCCCTCACCCAAGGGCCAGACCTAGGCAAGTGAAGCAAGAGCCCATGATGGGTTTCCAAACTTTTAGGAGAAATCATTGTGATAAATTTCCTCTTGTGGTGATGAGTATACACTTTGAAGGTCACAATGTTATCTTTCTGTAAGGGGATAAAAAGAGGACAGATGTTCTTCAGTGCCAAATTCAATAGAATTCTTCTGACCTTTAACAAGTGCCCAGAGGAAAAGTCCCACTTCTCTCTGCATGCTGCTGGTATGTGTGGGGAGGAGTTCAAGGAGGAAGGAAAGAAGGAATCACAATGGGTCATCCAGCCAAGAGGTGGAAAAAAAGTGCACTAACATGGCTGGAGGCAGGACAAAGTGTTAACTCCTGACTGGAGTGATTTTGCCCTGAGGCAAAATTGTCTGTTACACTCCTCAGTGGCCTTTTCTTCCAGACCAGACCAGAAACAATTCTGACAAGCTTGGCACCAAGAGAATTTCTACATAGGGAAGCATGGTGGCTATGGCCCAGCATGTAAAAATGCAGAAGATACTTGGATATGCATGAGTGTCAATAGTGATTGTCTGGGCTCAACTGAAAACACAGGTCTTGACTTCTGTATAGTTACTTTTTAAAACTATTCTCATGACAAGGATATTGAACTTGCAAATAAACCCAAAGTTTTTCCAACTGTCACAAACCTCTATTGTGAAAATAACTTTGCATTTAAAGGTCACAAGTTGCATTCGTTTGGGCTTACGTGTCATTATTAGTCACTCAGTGTGTGCCATCTGATGCTGCCAAACCTGCACTCAGCTTCCCGTTTGTGGGCTGCTGCAGTCCATGGGACTTCTTACAGACACATGGATCTATTTATCATGAACAACAATCTTGATGAGTTTATAAGAATGAAAGCAAATCCTATTTTACAACCAGATAACTTACTGCATTCCTTTCATGATGCTGGAAATTGTAAAAATGTAATAAATCTTTTATAGGCCATAACTCTGTAAATTCTTGTAGCCATATAGACCTCTGTGCAGATCCACACAGTGCTCTGTTAAAACTCTAGGAACATGATAGAACTGTGAGATAGGCGTGGGTTGTCATGCATTGATGGAGTCTGATTAGACGCTAAAATGCTGCAGTTGGAAAAAAACAAATCTATACAAACATCACATTTTGTGCAGGAAAAAACAAATCTATACAAACATCACATTTTGTGCACTTACCAGAACCTCCTGCACTGTGATTGTCTGGAATCACGGTGGCTTACTTTTTGATTGAGTCCCTGGTCCTGTATTTCCATGTCATTTGGTGAGTATGTCCACAGAAAGTCCTCTAAAATTCAGGAGAAAAAAGTTTTTTGTTTCATATAGCAGAAAGTCTAGAAAAAACAGAGCACTGATTCCTTCATACGGTGAAATGTATCAGTCCAACTGTATAGATACAAAATACTGGAGGGCTCAGATGATTTTGGTGAATGGGAAGTACTAGTAAGGAGTTGAGCTGTCTGGTGATGCAGACATGGCAGGGCTGCTCCCTCTGTATGGTGCCAACTGTCCACAAATCTTATTTAAGACCTTGACTCACAGTTGAATGACTGAGGCTAAACTTCTACACAATGTCTTGGTGGGGAGTTCATCCTGAGTCCCTAAATTCACCTGCACCTCTAGCATCTGTGCATCAGGGAAGAGTTTACCATATCTCCAGCTCAGCTTGTCGCATGGTTTCTTTCTAAGACTTTCTTTCCAGTTGCCTGTGAGAAGGGCAAATTCTAGTCATCCAGGCCAGGCTTTTTTCATGGTGAGTATGTCTCAAGCTGGTTGATGTACTCCTCTCATTTTCAGTGTGCTGTCACAAGGCACAAGTAATACAGCAGTTCACTTGCTCAGTTGCAGTGAAAGGAAACAGTTCTACAACTGAGGTGCTCCAAGAGCTGCGAGGTTTGGAGCAGAGGCAGAGCAGGGAAACCTGCTGAGGGGAAGCAAAGGCCCATGCATCTTGCTGGTGCGAACAGCCAGCACTGCTGGGCTGAAGACCCAGGGAAATGAAGCTCAGCAGCCCCAGCTGCAGGCTGCCTCATCAACATCCTAAATAAATAAAATTAGCTATTTCTCCATCAACTAGCAAAAAGGAAACACATGCTTTCTTAGGTATTGTGGGTTTCTGGAAAATGCATATCCCAAATTACAGTCTGATTGTCAGGTGACCTGGAAGAAGAACAGTTTCAAATGGGGCTCTGAGCAACAACAAGACTTTGAATGAAGTAAGCAGGAGATTGTTCATACAGTAGTCCTTGGGCCAGTCCAGGTATGACAAAAAAAAATGTGCTCTACACCACAGCTGGGGAGAATGGCCCCACTTGCAGTCTCTGGCAGAAAGCACTAGGGGAGACCCTGGGGTTTTGGAGTCAGGGCTGCAGAGGATTCAAGGCCTGCTACGCTCCAACTGAAGAGGAAATACTGGCAGCATATGAAGGGATTTGAGCAGCTTCGGAGGAGGTTGGTACTGAAGCCTAGCCCCTCCTGGCACCTTGACTGCCTGTGCTGGGTTGATTGGTCAAAGGGAGGGTCCACTCTACATACCATATCATATCATGCAACTGATGCTGCATGGAATATGTGGGTTGTGCTGATCACACGGTGGGCTTGAATAGGAAACCCCAATCACCCAGGAATTGTGGAACTGATCATGGGCTGGCCTGAAGGCAAAGATTTTGAAATATCACCAGAGGAGGAGGTGACATGTGCTGAAGAGGCCCAGCCATATAATAAGCTATCAGAAAATGAGAAGCCATGTGCCCTGTTCATTGATGGGTCCTGTCACATCATGGGAAAGCATCGGAGATGGAAGGCTGCTGTACGGAGTCCTACACAATGAGTTGCAGAAGCTGCTGAAAGGAGAAGGTAAATTGAGCCATCTAGTTAGCTCTAGACTTTGCTGACTGAGAAGGGTGGCCAGTGCTTTGTTTCTGTACTGACTCATGGACGGTGGCCAATGCCCCGTAGGAGTGGTTGCAGCAATGGAAACAGAGCAACTGGCACACAGAGGCAAGCACATCTGGGCTGCTGAATTATGGCAAGGTATTGCTGCCTGCCTAGAGAAGCCAGTTGTAAAAGTATGTCATGCAGATGCTCACGTACCCAAAAGTCAGGCCAACAACAGAACAACCAGGTGGATGAGGCTGCTAAGGTTGAAATGGTTCAAGTGGACCTGGACTGGCAACACAAGGGCAAATTATTTATAGCTTACTGGGCCCATTATACCTCAGGCCACAAAGGAAGAGATGCACATGTAGATAGGCTTGTGATCAAGTGATGCACTTGACCATGGACACTATCTCACAGGTTATCCATGAATGTGTAACATGCACTGCAATCAAGCAAGTGAGGCAGTTAACTGCTGAAATATAAACATGGGGAGGCCTAGCAGATTGGTTATATCATGCTCCTACAAACCAGCCAAGGCAAGAAACATGGGCTTACAATAGCGGAAGCAACCACTGAATGGCTGAAAACATATCCTGTGCCACATGCCACGGCCTGGAACACTATCCTGGGCCTTGAAAAACAAGTCTTGTGGTGACATGGCACCCCAGAAAGAACTGAGTCAGACAACAGGACTCATTTCCAAAGCACCCTCATAGACACCAAAGAGCACAGCATCGAGTGGGTGTGTCACATCCCCTGACATACACAAGCCTCTAGGAAAACTGAACAATACAATAAACTGCTAAAGGCCACACTGACAGCAATGGGCAGTGGGACCTTCAAACGTTGGGATACACGTTGCGCAAAAGCCACCTGGTTAGTCAGTCGAGGTGGCCCTGCCCAGTCAAAACTTACATGTACTGTAGAAGGGGAAAAAGTCCTCATAGTGCATGTAATGAGTAAGTTGGGGAAGACAGTCTGGGTTAGCCCTGCTTTAGGCAAAGGCAAAGCCGTCCATGGGATTGCTTTTTTGCTCAGGGACCTGGGCCTGCTTTGTGTATGATGTGGGAGGATGGGGAAGTCTGATGTGTACCTCAAGGGGATTTGATTCTGGGTGAGAATAGCCAAAGATTGGAGTTGTATGATATTAATTGCCATGTAATACTGTGCATTATATATATAATTGTGTACGTCATCACTATTATGGTTGCTACATGCTGTATCAATCTTATTACAGTAAAAAATCACCCAGAAAAAAGAGGAATGAATTTTAATGAAACTGAGAAAAGTGCAGCGACGATGGAACTAGGCAAGTGCAGTGGTGATACAACCAGAACCTGCTTCAGCATGCAACAGTCTCTCCTGCACTGGAAGGACTACTATGATGGAGCCCAAGGTCCTGAACTAAAGGAACTCAATGGACGTTTTTTTACATTTATGAACATTTTACAGACATTTCCCAGGGGTGGTCCGTTGACCGAAAGAATGATATCTGTGTATATACATGAAAATACATGAAAAGTGGTGGTGATTAATTCCAATAATTGGAAAATGTGGGGCCTGGGCATGATGTGGATGGTATAGAATACGGGGTGGATACTGTCTTAGTTTTGGCTGGGATAGAGTTAATTTTCTTCACAGCAGCTGGTATAGTGCTGTGTTTTGGATTTAGGATGAGAATAATATTGATAACACACTAATATTTTAGTTGTTGCCAAGCAGTCAAGGATTTCTCAGCTTTTCACAATGCCCTGCCAACAAGAAGGTAGGGGAAGGGCCCAAGAACCCGTTGGGAAGGGACACAGCCAGGACAGCTGACCCAAACTGGCCAAAGGGATATTTCATACTATATGATGTCATGCTCAATATATAATTCAGGAAGTTCTTTGTGAGGTGGTCTGGCTTAGGAACTAGCTGAGCACTGGTTCTAGGTGGTGAGCAATTGTGCTGCATATCACTTGTTTTTTGTACCATCATCATCATCCCATCCTCTTCCATTTCTGTCCTATTCAACTGTCTGTATCTCCACCCATGTGTTTTCCCTTTTTCATTTCGATTCTTTCTCCCACCCCACTGGGGGCAGGAAGCAAGCAAATGGCTGTGTGGTTATTTTAGCTGCCGGCTGGGTTAAACTGACAGTAGCCTAAAAAAGAGCACCCTGACAGAGAGCTGTAGTTGGGGCTGTCTGGAAGATGAGGAGTGCAAGTGTTTGTATTTAATGAGCACACACACTCATTTGCTCATTTAGAAGAAAGAGGTCATAAAGGAAGGCAATAAGCAGAAACAAAACCAGTGATTGCTGTGCTCACAGCTTTAGTGACCTCATGCCTCACTGGAGTGCCAACAAGTTTTGAGGAGAAGGAATAAGCCTCCCTTATTGCCCTTCCCTTTCATTTTTAAGGCCATATCTATGATTCACTAGATAACTGAGGTATGTGCCTGTGTTTTAGGGATTCATCCGTGTTCAAAAAGTATCAGGTTTCTTTCAGCAGTTTGTGTGGTCTTTATCATCATTAACAGTGCCATTCAGTCCCCATGGTGTCCCCAAAAACCACTCGTCTGGTCATAGAGGTTCAATGTCCCACAAGACCAAGACACTGCCAAAGGAGGAAAAAGAAAGACAGCTTGAGGGGCTGACCACCAAAGCCACACCAAACTGTGACACGTTGGGGGCAGCAGTTAATACCTGGCATGACATACACCTTCAACCACTTGCTCAATTTGTCTCCAAAAGATTGTCTCAGCAAAAATCAACCCTGTTCTGTGACAAAAGTTTCACCCCATGTGAACTTACAAAATACTGTTAGCCCGGGGTCCAAATGGGGCCCATAGGCAGGACAACGAATATAAATACCTACGGAAGGCTGGCAAGGAAGCAAATAAACAGACTAATTTTCTCCCAGAAAATTAGGCAGCTTTCATACTGTGGGAGACTAGAAAGGTTGAGTTACCCTGACGCCAGTACAGTCATTATTGGCTCAGGTTTTTTGGCTGGCATACAAGGCTGGCATTCCCGTTCTTGAGGGGGGTTTACTCCAGCACGGAGATTGGTAGGAAATTCTAATGCGTTGTCCGTTTCCATTAGCTAGTCCAAATGTCTGAATTCCAGAACATCTGGAGACCAACCATGGTGACCATGTCGCCACACTGTCAGGAAGGTTAATGAACAACCTCACTGTAATTAAATGGTGTCCTCAGATGCTCTAAAATGAGAAATAAATGAGCCCTAGACAATGTGTACAGCCTGCGTACGTGCACTATCCAGACAGTAAAGTACTCCACATTCCTTCCTATCAAGAAACTTTGGACATCCTTCATGCACATGCTTATTATGGTGCAGACCTCCTGATACAGACAACTTGGTGATTTTGGGAAATTATCTCGCAACAGGCCTATATATCTGAGGGCTAGAGAGCAAATTACAGACTCTTCATGTTTTCCCAAATATTTTCACATAGGCTCTGTTATTATCTGTATTGCATTACAGACTATCATGAGCCATTTGACTTCAACAACAGGCGACTGAAATTGCACGCTGTAGATGGGAGTGCATTCATACAGAGAGACGTCAGCAGTAAGAACCGGGCACACGGCACCGTGCCTAGCAGATGTGTTCTGCTGAGGTCAGGGGAAGGCTCAGACTGCTGACAACCTCACAACCTTCCCTATTTATGGGCTTACCTCAGCAGCCATTCTACATCCCTGAAAGCTTTCCACTATTCTCCTAAATTCTCCCAAGGATCTGAAACCACAGACAGTACCCTCCCATCTTACTGCATCTGATTATTACTGGTAGATTCACAGCACGATTGCTTTGAAATGAAGATGAACCTTTCAGCGCTGAATGGGAGGTGCACAGCAGTGGGACAGCACACATTCCCAGCTGAATCGAAGCCGTTAGCTGTGGTACCAGTACCCAGTGAGTAATGGGCCTGATGGATTTGCTGTCCCATTTGGCTAGACTATGGCTAATATACAGAAATAATGCATTGCCAGCAGTGAAAGCTGGCCTGTGACACTTTCAGGAGAGGCCCCTGTGTGCCTGTCCACAGCTAGTTGGAGATGCACAAGCATTCCAAGCTTGTTTCAAGCAATTGTGGAAAACATCTGTGAAGGGAGCGGCATTCTCTTTTTATAGTGCACGTTATTTATTAAAAAAAGCCTAAAACCAGCTGCATTTTCACCTTATTATTGAAACTGTTTTCTGTCCTACTTTCTCTGTATCACTGTTAGAAACTATTGATACCTGATTTGAACACCAGGAAGAGCTACATCTCAGCTGTACATGAAAATAAGTACAGCAAAATCTTGATCAAATGCAGAAAGAATTGTCTTAAGTGTTATGATTTGGGACCAGAAGCACTGTTGTAAAACAATAATCATACTTAAGCTTTGAGGTATTTATTACGCTGACAGTAAATCAGTGCATGAGGTGAGAGTATACACACACTCAGGATCCTTCTGCCAATTCAGATCTTCATGGTCTAAACCCTTCCATACAAGATTTTTCTTTTTCTGAAATGGTGCCTGCCACTTCACAAGGGCGTAACTTAGATCACACATGGGAATTTGGAAATAGTATCCATGGAACGAAAACTTCTGTCCTTGTAATGCTTTAATACAAGGCACAGAGAAGATCACAGAATCACAGGGATTGGAAGGGACCTTGAGAGATCATCGAGCCCAACCCCCCTGCCAAAGCAGGTTCTCTAGGACATATTGCACAGATAGGCATCCAGACAGGTCTTGAATATCTCCAGAGATGGAGACTTCACAGCCTACTTACTTTGCACTCGGAGAAGCAATTTGATTCAATGAATTCCTTTTTCCCAGCTCTGGGACTGAGATGGAAATCCAGGCAGGAAATGGGAATCCCAGGTGGAGGCTGTGCACACCACAGCCAAATACTGCCATACAATAACAAAAGTGAAACAAATCCCCCTCACATGGTATTTCACACAGCCCCAAATCGCATCCTATATCACTACTTTGGAGTCTCTCATAAGATGTTGTTTTCCCCCAGGTAATTTAACACCCTGTCTCTTGCAGCATCTCCAGTACTTTAATATCTGGTGGGTATCTGATTCTCACCTGAAATTATGTATCACCTGGTACAGCTGCAAAAACACAAACCCCAGCAATAAAAGCAGAATAAGCTGGGCACAGCTTAAAAAATGTATTGCTACAGAGCAATTACTCAGGTAAGCAAAAATCAAAGTGTCTTACAAAAGTAAAACCGAGGCTGGCTAGAGAAATAGTTTCAACACAAGACACAGAAGTGTGAGGATGCATGCGCTTTTATTTTGGAAGGTGTTGCTATCCCAGCACTTTCCTGCAAGGAGGGAGATAGAGTTTATAACTGGTAAATTCTCTTAAAAAGACTCTAACACACTTCCCCCTCCATTATCACCTTTCCTTACCCCAAATTCACAACATCCTATTAATGTATCTCTCTGTATCTGTTTGGCATGATGGGCAGTGATGCAAAAAAAAGGGTAGGTGAGATCTCTGGGCAGTTTAAATGATTGTAATGCTGTCACCTGGACTGGAATTAAGCTGAATTAGGGCAGCTGGGAAACTGGCTAGTGAAAGGTGGCAGACCTCCCGATTCCCACAGAAAACCTGCCTCTGACATGTTTGCCTGGCACCTACTAGGACTCTACGGGGAGACGCTCACTGCGGGGCAACTTTTACACCTCGGGAGGGGGGCGGCAGGAGCGGGTTTATCTACTTGGGCTCCAGGACTGCTGCACGGCCGGTTACTTCGGCATCTCCGGCTGGAAAGACTTGGGTAGCCTGGGGCGCATCGGCGTACCCCAAGGCTCAGCGTGGCCGACCTCAGGCCCCGCGCTCCCGCTGGAGGGAGGTACCGGGGCGCCCGAGACACCTCACCCGGCTCTCCCGGGTCAAGGCTGGGACGGAGGCCCTGGGGTGCCGGTGGGGGGGTGGCTTGCGGGGCTCCCGTCGCCTCCTCGCTCGCGTCCCCTCCCCTTGGCGCTGGCGGAGGGCGGGGGCAGGAGCGGGGCCGGGCCGGGGGAAGGAGGAGCTGGAGCTGGGGCCGGATCGCGGCGGCTCCGGCGGAGCCCCCGAAGTTTGCGCCGCTCGCGGAAGGCGGCCCTCGTCCCGCCGCTTCCGGGGCTCCGCCGCGCCGGGAGGAGCGGCCCGGGGGAAAGAGGCGGGCGGGAGCCGGCCGCCGGCAGGGCGAGCCGGGCCGCGATGAAGAAGCCGGACGGGAAGGTGGTGCTGCTGGGGGACATGAACGTGGGCAAGACCTCCCTGCTGCACCGCTACATGGAGAGGCGCTTCCAGGAGACCGTCAGCACCGTCGGCGGCGCCTTCTACCTCAAGCAGTGGGGCCCGTACAACATCTCCATCTGGGACACGGCAGGTGGGACCCCCGGCACGGCGCGGCCCCTTTCCCGGCCGCGGCGCAGGATGGCCTGGCGGAGCGGGAGGGTCCGGCCCCGTGGGCTCCCGGTGCTTCCCGCTGGGAAGGGCCGCCCAGACACTTGCGGGGTGTTTGCCGGCGGGGCTTCCCCTCTCCCTTGGTTCCGATGAGAGTGGCGCTTGTTCCGCCGTCTTGGGGGGACGGGACACGACGACACGCTGCCCGCCAACACCGCCCGTGCTTCGGTCGTGGCACCGGGCGTATGGTTTCGGGGGTGGTTCTTTATTTATTTATTTCTTTTTTTCTTTTTTCTTCCTTAGTTTTGGCTAAGGTAGGAGCTGTCGAAGGGAAGGGAAGGACTGCGTGGGGTGACCTGGCTCAGGGCAGCTTTGCCTTCCCGAGAAGCCGAGTGCAGGAGCTGGAGAGGGCAACCCCTCTGCCCCGGCGGGTCGGCCGGGGCCGGGAGATCCTCCCTGGGCGCCTGGTGCTTAGCTCCTTACGTCGGTACTACTGCAAAGTCAGTCACTTAAAGCAGATGGCTTGGCAGCAGCAACAAAGTCTGGAGCGAAGTACGTTTCTGACGGGCCAAGAGAGGCCTTAGAACTGCTAATCTCTGGTATTTGGGGACGTGCTGTGTGAGCGGTGGGCGTACGGAGAAGATGCCCATTTAACTCTCTTTAGCCTGAGTAGATGCCTAGTGACCGCAAACCCAGGCAGGAGTATAGAGGGGTCACAACTTGAGTTCCTCCCTCCTGGCTGCATGCTCTCAGATGTCCGATTGGTATCGCCTGGTGTCAGACTCGGACTTTCGAACGCAGGCAGCTTGCGGGGCGTTCAGACCTGACTCGCTCTTTCGGTGCAGTGGGAAGAGCCCTGCACATGAGGATTTAATACTCAGGGCGTGGGCTGCAGGCAGTTTATGTCTGGGGTAGCAGCAAGGGGTTGTCTGACCCCCCGCTGTATTGCATCAGGCAGCATCTCCGGGATGCAGCAGGGAGTAGTGCGGGTTGCGGTTTGGAGTCCTGGGCTGGAGGAGGTGGGAGGGCATGGGCCAGAGAAGTGGTTTGTGGTTTCGGTCATATGAATATCTTACTCTTGGTGATTAGCTCAGGAAGCTCTTCTCTGCCATGCAGAGGGCCACGCTAATCTGAAAAAATGAGGTCTATGGATGTTCTCGCCTGTTAAGTTGCTTGTGGGAGAAATAGATTTCAGTATTTTCCTTGTTTTGACCTTTTGCTGAATTTTGTTAAAATTCATTAGTGTGGATCTGAAGAATGCAGATTATAGGTTCTTGTGAAACTTGGGGAGCTGCAGCATCGTGCAATATTCCAGTTTCCTCTGGGTGACGTTTGGGAGGGAAGTTCATTTGCTGTGTCACTTCATGTCACAATCTAGTCCAAAATGTCTTTTCCTGTGTCAGGAATTGAGAGTGAAAGGGGACGGAGGGGGCAGGGGATGAGACTGCCAAAAAGTGATGCAGAAACACTTGGAGGAGGGGAGGAGATTATGCTTAAGAGCTTTGCTTCTTGCATTTCTTAGTCTATTGCTGTGATGAAAACTTGGTAGTAGTAGTGATGTTTTAAACACACTTCCCATGTCCCTTGTAGTATCTTTTAAAAAACCTTCAGTTTTAGAATGGACGTTTTTTACTGTGAGGATTCTCTTGCAGGCAACTGCTGCATGCTTCTTGTAAGCCAGACGTGTGAGTGATTAGCAGTGGGCATTATATCAACAGAACTACTACCTTGATGAGGTTGTTCTTTAGTAATTTCCATTGTGACTTACTGCTTTTTCTCTTTTTTTTTATCATATACTGTCAAATAACTCCCTCCCAGGCTTTGCCTTCTGGGGTTAGAGGCCTTTATTCAGTCATCTATTCTTACTGTAGTATTGCCTTCCTAGCAGTTGGCGTTCTCCCCACACTCTGGAGTGGGGCCACTGCCTGCATAGCACTGTAGTAGAAGTTCCTGCTGCTTCCCAGGCCTTGCTGGGACTTTTATAGCAGGACTGCTGAAGCTGTATTTGCAGTGTGCCATCTCACAAGTGTACTGTGCCTGGGATCCCCTCTCTCATATTTCAGAGGCAGGTATGGACTCTTGAACCATCTCCCCATTGACTTGTGCTCCTTACAGGGCGATGGAAGTTGCTAAGACTGGGCTAGACAGTGTTTGAGCTTGTGTGCTCTGGTTTATTAACAGCTCTCATTAATCTTTGAAGAAATAGCAGTTCCTAGGGCATGTGTATGCCTTTCCTGTCTTGATGAAGAAGGGACCCTGTGCTGTGGACTCGGCAGCTCTGATGTTAAGCCACCAAGGGGATTCAAGAGCTGGTTACTTATATGTTTTTATTTTTTTCTTTTGTGGGGACCTTAATGCTTTGGCTGGCCACAGTGTGTCTGCAGTCCTTGGTCTGTGGGTCTTTTTCTGTGGTGTCACTATCTTATTGCTACCAGGTGGGTGCCAAGTAAGCTTGGAAGTTGTAGTAGGGAGGAGTTTAAAATTTAACTGTCTATTAACCTGACATTGTTTGCTAAATTTTTGTGAAGCAGTTAGAAAGTCATCCAATAGAGATACTGTGTGTGTGTAGATGTATAAGGGAATCAAGAAGGAAAAGATCCTCCAGGAGATGAAAAATTCTTTAGCACCACCACACTACAAAAGTAAAGTTCAGTGTTTACACCCATCTTACCCCCTTAAATACTGAGTGCCAGCTCAAGATACCTGAACTCAAGATGTCGTAATACCTCCAAAGTACTGTACAATGTAGAAATATGGAAGATTTTGGCCTAGAAAATGAGGGTATGCTGGGTGGTAACTACTGCACTACTTTAGTACTCTAGTAAAGTGCACAGTTATAGAAGGTTAACTGGAATGGGTGTGCTTTTTAAATTTTCTTAGCTCATGTTGCATTTAGTATGTGAATGTATGTCTTTCTTGCTGCTTGTTAGCAGTATTTTGGGGACTGTTATCTCCATAGAAGCTCCCTATATTTAGTTATTCGTTACTCTGGTGTGGGCTAGGTGGTTGGCTCTAGCAGTGGAGAAACCTCCATACGCTGAAGCTTTGTTTCTGAGACACAAGAACTTTGTTTTGACAAGATTAGACTTCAGTGATTGAGTATATCTGCAGTGATAGCAGTGATGGATCGGAAGTTAAGTGTGTGTTGATGATAGTGCTACATCAGTTTAACTGCTGATCTTCTGAATTATTCAAGATACATGTCATTTTTACTGATCAATCTGTTGATCTTCCATTGCTCTTTTTCCCGGAAAGAGTTAATTTTGCTTGACACTGTGCTTAAAATGTATGTTTCTGTCTTGTTATCACTCAGTAAACCTGAAGGGCACACCTGACCCCTCCCACCAACATAGGTCTGAAGTGCAAACCAGTTATTCGAGGGAGGACTCTTCTCTTGGCTCTACATTCCCACCCTTCCTCATCTTGGGAAAATCAGCTGCTTAGTCTAGCCTAAATCTTTCATGCTCTTATCTGTGAGTGGTGTAAAATGGGTGTGCAGAAGTTGTCAGACTTGATTGGGTTTTATGTAAATGCTTACAGGAAATAATTCAGCAGTTCAAGTTTTCCGATCTGATACTTGTGAGAGAAGATACTTTGAAATTTCATTCAACTCAAGGAAGCAAATAAGCCACAGATGGTAGAATACTTGGGAAAAGTATCATATGCTTGCCATGTTTTATGCTTGTTTTTTTCCCCCCTGTTTATCCATCTGCTTTTGACTGTTTCTCCATTGTCAAAGACTTGGATAGATGGTCTTGTGCCTGACCCTGCATGGGTGCTGTTGTACTCTTGGTGCAGAGAATTATTTACTACTTGTATTATGATGCTTCAAATTATATTTGCTTGTTTTCTGCTTGGATCAGTTAGTTAAAAGGAATTTTTTAAAAAGCACGTAAACTATACAAAAAGAAACTGCAATTTTTTAGTATGTTTTAAAGGACTAGTCTGCTGGGTAGAGACCTACCTAGTCTCCAAAGCATTTGAGAGAGTGCTGTAAGACCTTTATATTACCATGTTTGAAGAAGGATCTCTCTCAACCAAGGAAGGGAAGAACTTGCTCACATGAAAAGATTAGAGGTTGGAGACTCATGATGTCAAAGCTATATATATGATACGTGTGTGTGTGTGTGTATATATATCTTCCAGGCAGTGCTGACAGCAACTGCAGAGTAAACCAAAACTTCCTGCTGGGTGTTGATGGCATGCAGCTCTGAGCAGGCACGTGTTTGTTTTTTATCTTGGGCAGCACAAGCTCATCCTGAACTTCTGAGGGTGTCGGTCCTGCTCCACCCTTTATACCTGGAATACTAATGTGTGGTGGCTGTGGCTAGCAATTCTGTGGGAGTATAGAATTCAGACTTATTTTCTGATGTATTAATATTTCAAAAGAAAAGAAAAAACTTGTTTGTATGTTGGATTTCAGTCCCTTTAAGTTGACATTAGTTCATCTTGGCAGATAAGTGGTGCCCTCAGCAGCAAGGTTTCTTCTTTATTAGTGGTCAGTGTCCCCTGTGTTGCTGGCTTGGTATTAGGGCAGCAGACTGACAGGTTAATGACAAGTATTTAATAAAGTTCACGTCATGATGCTGTAAATGCTTTTTGAAAGTGTCTGGCTTTTGAACTTGCTAACAGATAGCTAAAGCAGCATGATAAAAGGAGAAACAGAAAGGTTAACTGCAAAAACAAGCTTCCCTTCTTTTCCTTCCTCTCATCTCAAGCTACCTGTCTGCATGTGAGAAATGACTTTGGTGTTTTCACCCATGAATATCCAGCTATCAGTTCATATTTTTACATACTCCCTACCTTTATTTTGCATCTTCAGGGTTTGGGTTTTTTGTGACTTTTCACTTGTTGGAGCTACAAGGGATAAAGGAGCTAAACATGGTCTGGAAAAAGCTTTTCTGTGGCTTGGGTCAGCTGCAGTATATCTGCATATCAAATGCTTACATCTGTTGTCACTGGTTTGGGTGATATCTGGTGGATGGGTGCTGGTGAGGATGTGTGAATTGCTCATGGTTTCACATCTCTACTAGCTGGTGTTTCACAGGCAACTATCTGCACTGAGTTTTCTTGGGCTAGGTGTTGAGTGTTCAGCTGGTAAGAAGTGTTGGGTTCCTTCCTCAATTTGTTAGGCTTGAAGTCCCTGGACTTTGAGGTTTAAAAAAAAAAGTACTTTAGATGTGGAGATATCTTCCTTCTTCACCTGGTTTTCCCCTGGAAAGGGAGTGACTCAGCTGTTATCAGGGAAATCTTGTGATGAGGTGTGACTCAGTCCTTTGGAGTATGACATCATCCCAGGTAGGCTGGTCACCCAGCTGCCCTAGAGGCAAAAGTTCCCCAGTGTGAGGAATAACATACCTCTCCTATGAGGACAGGCTGAGAGAGTTGGGCATGTTCAGCCTGGAGAAGAGAAGGCTACGGGGACATCTTATAGTGGCCTTCCAGTACCAGAAGGGGCCCACAGGAAAGCTGGGGAGAGACTGTTTACAAGGGCATGTAGTGATAAGATGAAGGAGGGTAGATTTAGATTAGATATAAAGAAAAAATTCTTCCCTGAGGACAGGTTGCCCAGAGAAGCTGTGGCTTCCCCCTCCCTGGCAGTGTTCAAGGCCAGGTTGGATGGGGTTTTGGGCAACCTGGACTAGTGGAGGGTATCCCTGCCCATGGCAGGGGGTTGGAATGAGGTTGACTTTACGGTCCCTCTCAAGCCAAACCATTCTATGATACACATTAGCTGATGGTAGGGAGGAAGCGTGCTCCTCCATTGTATTGAATCAGAACAGAGGAAGAGTAGGCTAAGTGGCATCTTTTCCTCACAAGTGAAGATCAACAGTAGCTATGCTAGTCAATATTTTTGACAAAGGAGAAAAGAAACTGTAGATGAGACATTAGGTAGGTTAGTGAAAGCCAAAGAAGACTCTTGAAGTATGTGGGAAAGCCTTTCTGAACCTGATGAAGCAGTGACAGAGTAGCAGTTGTGGCTGGTGTTGCTGAATGTGTGATGAGGTATGTTTAACCATGTAGTGGAAGGGCTTGGAGGATATTGCCTTAAAAAGTGTCTTGGACTGAGTGTGTAGCTGTGTGCAGGAGGACAGAACTTCCAGATACGAGATGGAAACTACGGAGATTAAGATACCTTAAGTTTGTTGCTGGTGAGTCACGGTTCAGGGGCCACCAAGATGCTTGAAAATGTTTTTCTTCTTTTTCTTTTTCGTTTCCCTTCTGCCTTTGGGAAGAGTATCCTGCAGAATATGATGTTGACCTCTGTATATTAATTGTTTGTAATTGTTGCATGTGAAACAATGACAGCTGAGGGCCAGTGCCTCTTACATAAATAGTGCAGCTTCCTTGGGATTACTGTGTACAGTTACAGTCTTTATATTAAAAAAAAAAACCATAAGAGCAGAAATTCAGAGGGGGACAGTATGGCTAGCTGCTGAGAAAAATCTCTGAAGAATTCACTGTCAGTGAACTCTCTGTCTAAAGCCTGCAGCAGGTTCAGAGGCAGGAGTAAAGGTTTAGCTTCAGACCATCCTGAAAGCATGGACTTGTTGTCAAACAGTGTACCAGATATTTATATATATATATTTATATATATAAAGTGCCTATCACTGTATTGATAAATATTCTTTGGAACCACTCTGATGGGAGAGGTTAGAGTAGGAGTCAGCCTGTCAGTACCTCAGCGCTGGCACTCAGATAATTTCCATTGCAGAGGAAAAAAAAGTATTCTGAAAAGAGCAGAATAACTTGGGAAGTGATATGAAAGATATGAAGAAGCAATGAATTGCCTGGATAAACTTACTCCAGGACTTTTATTTTTCATGCCCTGCAGCTTAAAAGTTAAATGATATACAAGTCAAGTCAAAGGTGGCAAGTTCACTGCTGCTGAAAGGGCTTCTGTATGTGAATGAAGTGAAAATATGGAAATAGCTTGTCAAAGGGAATTGTGAAAAATGGACAAATGTCAAAAAGAAATGGGAGATGACATTAGCACAGTTTGTTCATTCAACTATGGCTAATTCACTTTACTGCAGGAGGAATTTTGTTTCTAATGTATAATTTGAGTGTCAGCTCATGGGGAGGGTCAGCCACTTGTTTCTTGGATTTGATGCAGGCCAAGAAAAAATGTTGTATATGAATCTCAGAGGTAACTTCTGTATTGCAGAAGTTACACCCCACCTTAGATCCCTGCTTTGCATGTGGTATTTAATAGTAGCATGCAAAGTGATTGCACTGCTCTAGCCAAAGGGGGAAACTACTTGACAGTTCAGTGAGACTCTCTCTTAAATAGTATCAGTGACCTGAGAGCTGTGTCTGGCAAAAGCTGTCCAGTGTTGTGCCACAGCATTCAGACTTGATGAATATTAGTGACTTTGTAGTCCCCAGTAGTGCCCCAAACTCTGTAACAAAAGAGGTTGCCTTTGATTTCTAATTTTAGCCTGGTGTGAGGCTTGAGCTTGAGTCATAGTGTAAAAGGGGAGGAAGGGGTTAATACTGACCACTTTCAAGTGGTTCTGAACAGATGGCAGAAGAGAGAACAAGATTTTATATATATATATATATATTTACATTTATCTAGTCTCTGGTGCATGGCCTGTGGTCTTGTTTCCCTGTGAAAATTTTGCTTCTCTTCTTTGCTGATACAAATGAATCTGTACAAGTCCTTGAACTGATTGAATGAATCTATTTTAAACCCGTGTTTTAAAGCCCCGGGTCCTAGGTTGGAGTGATACTGAGAATCTTCATAATGAGGAGTTTGTGCCTTTGGCATTGTATCTTTTCTTCCCTGCTGACTGAAGGGAGCGGTGTGTTTTCCAGATATCTCTGTCAAAACTGACTTGACAGCTGAAAGGTTAGTTTAAGTGGTGACTGTCTGCTCTGTGACAGCGCTGAGAACGTATGAGAGAGGGAGGCATGAACAAGAGAAATGGGTTAGTCAAACAATGTAAATGCAGTGACAAAGCTGCTGACAAGAATTGCAGACATATGAAAATTCATCTTCCTTTACAGATCAGAAACAGGAACGGGTGGGAGAAATGGCAGAAAAATTTAGAAGGGTGTCCAAGAACTGAATCCTTTGCTGCAGGCCTTCTGAGTAGGGCGTGCACAGAAGCTTCGAGTGTTCTGTCCAAGACAGTGTGCTATTTAATGCCCTGTTGCACTCATCAGTTTAATGTTTGTGAAAGGTAGGTCCGAGCTGGCTAAGGAAAGACGACTCAACAGTTTGGGCATGAGAGAGAAAACACAGAACAGGATGGGATACTCTTTTCCTTAATAGTTTTCTGTCTAGCAGGGTAAGTAGTGTTGGGTGGAACAGTAAAAACTTAATTAGCTGTGAAACTGAGATCCTTGTGTACAAAGGAACTCATGTTGACCTACTTCTGGTTATTTCTGGGTACCAGGCACATTCCATAATGAAAAAGAAATAATGACTTAAAGTTAGTACTGCATATTTAGGTGCTTTAACTTAGGAAGTCTGTGTTGTTGTACCTTTATTCTATAGACTAGGCAATGAACTTCTTCCTTCAGAAGGAAGGTGACTGGTGCTTGAAAAACAAGTACAGGAGGGCAGTTTAGCTGTTAGCTATGTGGTTTTACAATTACTTCTTTGAGCACTCATGTGTGGTGAGTACTTTTCTCCTTTCATCTCACATGCACACCATGGTGCACAAATGGCAAAGCCAGGGAGGTTTATGCCAGCTTCATGGGACCTTGACTGAGCTGTTTCTGATGCTTCAGCTAGTCCAGGTACCTTTACTTCACACTGCAATTGTGTCTTGTATTATAGATGAGTTGCTTGCTTCTCTACAATTACTGTCTTGTGTTGAATTCACTAGCCATGTGAGCTTCCAAGTGATTTTTTGTTTTGTTTTGTTTTTTTTTTTCCTGTGGCCGTGTTTTACTGGTTGAACTAAAGGTGAACTTGGTAATTCCTCATCTGAGTCACATTATACTATTGCAAAATATCCCAACAAGTAACCTTTGTTTGGGTCTCCATCCAGAAAGACGCTGAGTCTGTGGCGGATACATCTGAAACCATTAAAAATTAGGGAATAGAAAGAATCACTTTCCCAAGTCTGAATGATTTGCTTTCTTCCAGGTGAATGCTGGGTAGAAGATCCTGGGATTTGATCAAAAGTCATCAAACTTGTGATAAATTCCTTTCCCTGAGATTTGAACTTGGCGATTAAAGTTAGCTTGTGCAAGTGGTACCCCTGAGAACAGAGGCATTCAAAGGAAATGAGGGGGTTTTACTCTTAATTTGAATGAAGTCTCAGCATAAGTAGTTTGCCATCCTTCACATGAGGCCAACCATCAGGAAGACGTCCTTGACCTTTGAGACAACCATTTAAATAAGCCTACAAGATATCCTAAGATTTCCTAATCCTGCTAACCTATCTGGGCATGGGGGAAAAAACCCCCAAACAACAAAACCTGACAAATGCAGAAAAAAACATTGTTTTTAAAGGGAGTTAGCTTTTCAGATGTAGTTGTGAATCTTCTGGTGTATCTCTCCATTTCTTAGGAAGCAGTCTAGAATTGAAGTTGGCTTTGCACAGGCCCACTGAGGAACCATCATGGAAGAGCTCTGCTGACAGCCTAAAGACCTGTGTGAGCTTGAATTTATTAGTGTTTTATTGTTAAAGCAAACATAAGAAAATGTATATTTGGGCTTTTGCCATTTTGCCAGTTCCACTGGAGAAAAAAAATTGTCTAGTTTATAAACTGGTGGAAACAGGACTTTAGGAGAAGACATGTTTAAAGCTTTCAAAAATCAAATAGGTTAATGTGTTGTTATGACTTAACAAGCTGGAAGCACAGAGTCTTTTCTATTTTGCCCTTTGCAAATTCATTTTTTGCTTTTTTTCTGTCATGAAGGTAACTTGTCAAATAGAATCATAGAAAGGTTGGGGCCAGAGGGACCTCAAAGATCATCAAGTTCCAACTCCCCTGCCATGGGCAGGGACACCTCTCACTAGACCAGGCTGCTCAAGGCCCCATCCAACCTGGCCTTGAACACCTCCAGGGAGGGGGCATCCACCACTTCCCTGGGCGACCTGTTCCAGTGTCTCACCACCCTCATAGCGAAGAATTTTTTCCTAGTATCCAATCTAAATTTAACTAACCCGTTACAATTTAAAACCATTCCCCCTTGTCCTATTGCTACATGCCCTTCTAAACAGCCCCTCCACAGCTTTCCTGTAAGCCCTGTTTGGTACTGGTAGGTTGCTATAAGACCTCCCCGGAGCCTTCTCTTCTCCAGGCTGAAGAAGTCCAACTCTGTCAGCCTGTCTTCACAGTAGAGGGTGCTCCAGCCCTCTGATCATCTTTGTGGCCCTCCTCTGGACCCATTTCAACAGTTCCATGTTGTTCCATGTTGGGGACTCCAGAGCTGGACACAGTACTTGAGGTGGGGTCTCACGAGAGTGGAGTAGAGGGGGAGAACCTGCTTGACCTGCTGGCCACGCTCCTTTTGATGCAGCCCAGGACACGGTTGGCTTTCTGGGCTGCAAGCGCGCATTGTTGGCTCATGTTGAGCTTCTTATCTACCAACACGAAGTCCTTCTCTGCAGGGCTGCTCTCTATCACTTCATCTCCCAGCCTGTATTGATGACAAGGATTGCCCTGACCCAGGTGCAGGACCTTCTACTTGGCCTTGTTGAACACCATGAGGTTCACATGGGTCTGCTTCTACAGGTCGCTCTGGATGACATCCTGGCCTTCCATCATGTCAACTGCACTACTCTGCTCCAGACAATGCTTCCTTTTCCTTTTTCCTCCCACCCCCAGTCTACAGGTTAATAAATTGAAGACTGGAAATACTTTGTTTGATAATAATTAAGCATCTGATATAGATACTTCTCCTTGTTCTCTCCGCCTGTCCTGCTGGTCCACTGACATTTTTTTCTTTTATTTTTTAATTGATTTAATCCATCCAACTGCTCCTATATATTTAGTTTTAAAATTACAGCCTTCATTACAGATGAAATAGCAGGATATCTTTGTTTTACATGCTGCAGCCAGTGACTACTTAAGAATTTTTAGCCACGTATTGTATTTGACCACAGATATTTAAATACTTGATATTTTATTTTTTCTTAGTTATATCATTATCTGTAAAATGAAGGGTGGCTTAGTTAGATCTTCAGGAATTTGTTCTTCCTGTAAGATTATATTCACTAGAAACCCCAAAGGAACAGTCTGGGAGTAGGGAAATTAGCATGTAGTGTATGTAATAAAGAATGTGAAGCAAAAGTTAGGTAGATAGACTGAAATACCCTTTAAAACAAAATAGATGTTTACAGGCTGGAGATTGGCTAGGTTATAATTTCCTGATGTGGAATCTGCTGAAGTTCACATTCCCGATTCACTCAAAGACAGGAATATAAAAACGTCTATGCCTGATGTTATGCCCTGGTTGCAGTGACCTTCAGGTGAGCTCCTGTTCCCAAGGGAGACTTCCCTTTCTGGTTGTTAAGGTTGCTTCAGCGATGGGACTGAAGCTTCATGCAGTTTAATGTCTTATGTTGTGAAATTCCTCAAGAAGTTCAGTTCCTGTTCTTTCTGGTGCGGTTCGTGATTTGGATGCACAGGTCTGTTGTTGCTTTCCTTTTAATTGCTGAAGTTAAAAAGAAGACTCTTGATTCTATTTTTAGAGGGGTTTTTTGTTTATCATGTATTTATTTTCATTCTCTGGCTGTCATTTGCTCTCAAAAAAAGCAAAGACTTTGGTTCATTCAGAAAAGGGAGAAACAACCAGAACATGTAGTGGTTTATAGTTAAAAAAAAAAACAACAATGAAAGAAGAAGCCGTAATGTAGTTGAGTTATCTTCCAAGCTTTATAAAAGGGATCATCAAATCCTGTGGGTTGCTGCAAGTTGAACTTAGGTGTTTTAAAACAAACACACACCACTGGTATAACGAGTGATTTATTTATTTATTTATTTCCTGATACATGGTGGTGTTTATTTGAGAAGTCTATCTTTTAATTTTGTGAAACTGAATATAGCCCAAACAACTCCTCCAACCCCTGCCAGTAGGATTCCTTCTTATTTTTTATGAGGAACAAGCACTGCATTAAGGCTGTGGTTAGGACGTGAGCTTTCCCTCGCACCACAGATAGCTGTATGTATCACAGGGTATTGTTTCCTTTATCTCCTTTCCTGTTCTTGCATTGTGTGCCCTTTCCACATTGTCCTGCTCAGCTTCTCTCTCCACACCCCCACTCCCATCCACTTCAAGCCTTGGAAGCTCAGTGGAATTGAAGGAGTTGCCTTCTATCAGCTTTTTGTGTAACAGAATGCATTGTGACCTAGAGATGTTGCCTCGTTGCCTTAATTATGAAAGGAAAGGATGTAATGCTTGCAAATCTGTGGGCAGTTCCCTTTTGGTACTTACCCTCATGGCATGAGGGTTGAATGGGTAGACACTGGACAGCAGTGAAGTTGCTCTTTATAGTGTATTCTCTATAGAAAGTTCAGAACGGAGTTGTGTATGGGTTTTAGTGGCAGTCTCTTTGTGCCAGGTTGGCGAACGTTAATGAGACAAGATCAATTTTTAATCCTCAAGTTAATGGCTCTTAACAATGAATACCACATCCACTCTTAAGAGTGTAGGCAGGAGTGGAATTAAAAGGGGGTGCAGTGCTGGAAATGTGAAATCCACGTGTTCATCTTGGCCAGTGCAAGTTCTGAAAACATAAGCCATGTGTCCTGCAATAAAAATTATCTGAATGAGGTGGACAAGTTTAAGTACAGGCAGGTAAAACCCAGGCAGCAGCTTGTGTGTCTGGCATGGTCTCCCACATTTGATATTTGCTGAAGATACCCCACCAGAACTTCCTTCTGCTTTTGACAAACAGCAGACGCAACCAGTGAAGAAGACTTCAGCTGAGTAGGAGCTGGTGGTGCTTGATAAAAAGTAGAAGCATTTTATCTCAAGGATAAATTATATATGAATTAATTACATGTGTTCTTACTTGAGAACTTGCCTATAAATGAATTGACACTGAAACAAACCATTAAAAATATCTGTTTATAGAGTGGGCCCAAATTGATGATCTGTGTTACAAAGGTGAATTTATCATAAAAAGTACATTTTTTAAAATTCAGTTTGCAAGATCCATGGCCTTTGCTTCTACCTGTTTATCAAGGTTAAAGTATTTTTCAAATTACTAGTGAAGGGTGGCTTAAAGATAAACTCAGTGTTACAAATCAGGAGGCAGCATATAATAATCTACTACAGTTGAGTTGTGTTTCACCAGAAGATAATTTAACCTTAAATAAGAGGCACTTACTGAGTACCTGCTGGGGCAGGCCATCTGTGGGTGCCTGCTGTTGATCTGATAACTGTGGCTTCAGGTGTTTCAGACAATTCTGTGTTATTTGTTATGTTTGCAAGAATCATTTCTCATTTTTAAAATGTGACACAGAAGGCCACTTCAGAGAAGACAGCTTGCCAGCTCTTGAAATCCCTTTTTTGTGAAACCTCACCTCTGTTTTTCAGAATATGAACATTATGATTTATAGACATTTTTTTAAAAAAATGTTTATTGAACAGTGATGACTACCAGCATTCAGCTGCTGTCTTGCACTAACTTCTGGTTTGTAAAAGCCAGGTCACTTTGAAGTATTTCTAGTCCTTCTCCTCCTGTCATCTGTGTCTATTCAACCTGGAAAGGTACTAGTAGGATAAAAGACTTATGGAAGTAGTGCTTGAGGTATACGGCTTAGTAGTTAATTTTATTTCCAAAAGGAACCATGGCCAATATACGTGGGTCCCTTTCTCTATGTGGTAGGGCCCCAAATCCCTACAAAGCCATGCTGGGAATGTGCATTCCTGGGGTTGTGTTGACAGGGTTGTCCTCAAAGTCTTCCAAGGCTCATTATCAAAGGCTAAAAAGCTGTTGCTTCTGGTACCCCAGTGCTGAGGTAAAAGCACCCTGGAGATCCCTGGAAATATCTGAAGACTGAAGTTTCTGCAGTGTTTGAAACCCATCTGGCTGGTGTCCTGGGATGGCCCTGGAGCGGAGCACTGTGTGAGGGGCAGCGCTGCGCTCTGTCAGCCCCTCGCTGCTGCAACTGTTTCCTAAGTGCTGACGGCAGGATGGAACGAGGTGTCATTCAGGTGGTGCTGACCAGAAATAGGTACTGCCATAGCTGCTGTTCGTGGAAGTGGAGCTCTCGTGGGTCTGTGAAGGAGAAAGTTAATTTACTGTGCTCTTGCATGGCTCCCCTTGTGCAGGTGTGCACAGTGAAGTTTGTAGCTGCATGTTGGTGGTTTGGCTTCCTATAGTTGGGAAGGAACTTCGAAGACAACCAGGAGGCAGAAATACATAAGGTGTATTTGGGCTTAAAGGAGTAACATGGAAAACAATGTTTCTGATACATAAGACTATTTAATGTTATTTATTTTTCCCAAGAGCATCTGTGATCAGTAACAATGAACTATATTTCTTCTTGAAAAATGTTACTGTTCTTAAGATGTCTATTAATTTCATGGTGTTTCCTCACTCAAAAAATGGTATGGTGCATTGGATTGATTGACATGGTGTGCATGTAGTTACCCTTCTGCTGCAGAAAAACTGCTATGTCTGTAGTTCCAGTTCTGCAAAATTCCTACGGGGATTTTTGCTTTAAAAAAAAAAAGCTGTATGGAGGTATCTAAGGCAAAAGCAAAGTATCTAATGAGGAAGTTGACAAAACTAAGTAAACTTAAAACAGGAATAAAAATGAAGAAAAACAGGAAGCATTTTTTGTCTGTCAGGGAACCGGCAGACACTGACTTGCAGACTCTTCACTGAGAGCTGGCAGGAATGTCTGACCAGTAGTAACATTTCGTAATGGTTACTGAGATACATTTATGAGGCAATCACAATAAACCCTACCCATCTCTGGATTTTATTTTATTTATCTTTTTCTTTTTTTTTTCCAAATCACACACCTGTATCAATGTTTACTTGGTTGAACTGGAAGCCAGGTTCTCTTGCCAGTTCCTTCTTGAGCGATGTAACACGTCCGAGTTGTGCAGAGTGACCTCCTGGCCCCACGACTCCAGCCAAACTCTGCCGAAGTACACCCAGCTGTGCATTGTGGTCTGAGCTGAGGACTTACTTCTCAGTTTGAAGAGCAAACTTGGGGAGGGAGTGTGGGCTTTGAAGATACCCTTTCTGCAGCAGCGTGACTCTGAAGATAAGGACTTGGTAACCGCCTCTGTTTAGCAGTTGTATGAGAACTGGGCTCATATGCAGCGCCTGTTCCCCTATGGAAAAGAAATTGTAAATGTAAAGGAAAAAGTATTGGTTTTCAGGTACTGGAAAGAAAAACAAACTGCTTTTAGAGCTCATCCTGTAGAAAAATGATTGCTTTTCTCTAAGGGGTACTTTTCTTGAACGAGATGGATTGGTGTTCCAGTGGGTGTTAGGACCAAAAGGCTTCTTGCAAAACTCAGAAGCAGGTGTCTGACACGGGTGAGGTTGTTTTACAGCCCTGCCCTGCAACCGGGGTCTTTGAGACCCACTGCTGAGCAATATTTGACTGTCAAGCACTGCTGCTGCACTTAAGTGACCAATCCCAATGCTTCCTGCAGAACTCTGTTGACAAAGTCAGTCCAAAGGGGTTTTTTTCCACCCTTTGTGGTTTACTTCCGATCATGCCTTTCATTAAGGGAGTCATCTGCCAAACGACCTGCTTGTTTCCAAGTAGCAGTTTAAATTGTCTTCTAAATGTAAAGCTTTAGAAGAATCACACATTGATGTTCATGTTTTACTTGGGTTACAATTTCTAAATTCATCCTTGCACTCCTGCTCCCATTTTAGTACAGTCATACAGGAGCTTCAGAAATTTAACTCTCAAGCAGCCTGTCACATTTTTTTGTCTGGTAGAGATATTGTTGATGCTAGGTCTCAGCTGGAGTTCTGGTGGAGCATCTGCTTGTTGACAGGATGATAAAGTCCCATAAATCTGACATACCCTTGTTTCTTTTGCCAGACTTCAGTGTATAGATAAAATATCTCCTTACACAACTGTGAGGTTTCAGAAGGAAACAGATAAATACTGGTGTCATTCATTCCAGTCTGTGTTGCAGATGCACTCAAGATAACGCTTGCTGGACTGGCGGGGCTAAGGTCAGTTTTGTCCTCCTTGTACAAGGCACTAGGCTTCCAGACAGCTGAAGAACATGTGAATTGCTTGAAGGGCTTATTTCCTTCACTTAAAAATAAATGCAGTATATCAAGAGAACTAAATAAAATGGGTGGTTTGGAAAAAAAAAAAAAAAAGTAAGTCTTACCTAGCTAAATGAAAACACTGTTTGGGATTGTAGAGGTGTCAGTGGGATCTTCAGCTGCAAATAGGTATTTGTTCTTGTGTTGAATAGTGTGCAGGGGGGCTCTTTTGGGGTGGTGGTTTTTGTTTGTTTTGAGAAGTATGCTAAGTAGTATGGTTAGGAGCTTTTTCCTGTGTGATACTTTGTATTACTCTGTGCATAGTATGATTATATCTAAAACTTTATTTACAAATCATAGTGGAGTAAAATTGGTGTTTATACAGGAACTTTGATTTTGAAATTAAAATTCTTTTGAATTTAGAAGCTTGCTCTTAATGTCATTATTTTAATGCTAAGTTCTGACTTATTCTTGCCAGCAAGAATTTTTTTTTTTAAATTTATGCACCAGAAAAGATTCTCAGATACTCTTTTGGCTCAGAAAAGCTGGAACTAGTTGATGGGCTAGTTCTTGTAGATAGTAGGGATCTTCTCTGATAGTATTACTTCTGCTTTATATATAGGAGCTGTGCAGCTCCGTTGTCCAGTGCAGATACTGCTGGTTATAGATGCCATGAATACGCATTTAGTCCGAAGGCACTGAGGTTATAAGTTTCTTTGTAACAAAGATGATTGTTGCTAGAAATACGTAGACTACACAAATTTGTAAGGCAGCAAATGAACAGATACAAGGTGTAGGATGCTGGTAACAGGTTAAGCTGGGTTTGTTTGGGCAAGAATATGTATTTTGCAAGGTCCGTTGAGCTGGCTGGAGATGACAAACTGAGCTCTTGGTACCTTGTGTTGCCAAGTGTTGGGAAGGATGAAAGCAGTGAAAAATCTGAGTAAGCTCGTACCTTTGATGAGAGTCTTACAGTCTTAGAATCATAGCACATACTGAGCTGGAAGGGGCCCCTAAGGATCATCCAGTCCAACTCCTGGCTCCACACAGGCCCAGCCAAGTCAGAGCATGGGACTGAGCACATCATCCAGGAAGTTCTTGAATGCAGCCAAGCTCAGTGCTGTGACCACTTCTCTGGGGAGCCTGTTCCAGTGCCCGATCACCCTCTCAGTAAAGAACCTCTTCCTAATATCCAGCCTAAATATCCATGGTTGCAGCTTCATGCTGTTCCCTTGGGTTCTATCAGTGGTTACCAAAGAGAGGACATTGGCGTCTGCCCCTTCTCTCCCCCTTGTCAGGAAGCCATAGACTGTGATGAGGTCTCCCCTCAGCATCCTCTTCTCCAGGCTGAACAAGCCAAGGGACTTCAGCCTCTCCTCATAAAACTTCCCCTCCAGACCCTTCACCATCCTCGTTGCCTTCCTCTGGACACTCTCCAATAGTTTTATTCCTCTTGTACTGTGGCACCCAAAACTGTGCTCAAAGTCTTGGTTGTATAATACAGAAAGGTTGGAGAAAAGAGCTACAGGTGTAATTAATGACTTAGAGGAATCTGCTAGAGAGAAAGAGCTTGAATATGACAAAAACGTTGATTTCTCTGGCCTACCACGGAGGAGATTAAGTCATATAGGAATACCTTTTAGAGAGGGGAGTGGGGTTTTTCTGTGGTGGTGTTACTGTTGTGAGTGTTTTTTGTGTTGTAGGGTTGTTTGGTCTTGTTTGTTTTTTCTTTTTCTGTTGTCCTGAAGTTACATAATGAAGGTGAGAGTCAGAGTCTGAAAGCTGCAATGCAGCAAACTAATTGGTGGGACATGAACGTCTCTTTTGTTGCTTTATAAAATACAAATTCTTTCTCAGTCATAAGATGAGGGCTGAGAGAAATTCTATCATCTTTGTTATGCAGGAGACCAGGCTCGAATGAGGATTACACTTGATCTCTGGCCTTGCTCTGTGAATTTTTTTCCCCCCTTTTATTTCTTTTCCTCTCCTCTACCTTGTGAACTTGATCTCCTCCTTCTTGTGTGTCCAATGGGTATGTCTTTGGGAACCAGTAATGGCAATCTCCACTGCTGGCTATGGAGTGAAAATTGGCAAACAACTTTTCAGGGTTGGATTAAAAAAAGTTTCTGAGAATATTTAAAGTAGTTGATGCCTGAATAATACAGGATCTGGGGGATATTTATTACAGTCGAGGTGTGGGTGAGAGGGTTTCATTTGCAGTAATTGTCTTTTTTGGGTGTCTCTGTGACTCTGTGTGCGCTACAGGAGGTAACAGCAGATTGATTGGCACCACCATGAGCTGCTAGGCATCTGCTTTTAGTTTAGTTGCCTTTTGAAAGTGAAGCTTTTACTTAAAAGCCTATTTCTCCATAAGCTATCACACTGTTAACTGTGCCCCCCCGTCCCCACCGCCTCCCAAAACCAAAATAACACCACAGCAAACTACCTGTGTTTCAGCTGTGGCCTCTGTAAAGGTGTGCTGCGAGTTGAAGCTGTGTGCCTTTTGAGTCATTTTTTGGGCACGTTGTGTTGAAACATTTATTTTGGAGCTTCTGCCAGCACACGCCTAGAGAAAGAGAGCCTTTATGGAGGACAGGAAATAAACCTAAATCCCCATTGCTTTCTGTTTTGCTGCTTTTATTAAATGGGGTCTTTTTTTGGGGTGCCCTTTTGCTGTTGCAAAACGTATGGCAACAAACCGCCATCTTCAGATAAAGCTCAGATGATCCTGTAGGTCAGTTAACCCGCGTCATACAGAGCTTGGCATGTGACGTGCCACACGCCACGCTGCCATTATCCTTGCGTAACTTCTCTGCTTGCTCTTTGTCCTAACAATAAAAGGCCCATTTAAGAGAACTTCTTTGGAGGAATTGTTTTCTGTCAATTGTGCCAAAGTATCATTCTTGGAATGTTAATGGAAATGGTGTTTTAATAGCGATTAAAGAGGTGGATGGAGATGCTTGACCTGTTGGTATAGGCCAAGTTTTCTTGGAAAGGGTAGGGGCATGAAGGGGATGGTTCTCCCAGCCTGTCAGGGCTGTCTTGAAAGGTAGCTGCTCAGGGTGTATATAGCAAAAAATTAAAAAAGGAAACACGGCCAAAATAGAATCATGAGAGCTCTTTACTGATAAAATCCATGAAAAAGAGACACAGGTTGGTCATACTTGCTGCTGTCATTTGTTTTAGCTGGCTGTTAGGGCGAGTTTCCTTTTGAAAAGGCTGTAACCTAGGAAGAAGCTTGAATCCGTAAAGAAATAGAGCACTACTAGTAGCAAAGTCACTAATCCTTTTAAGGGAAGGCTCATCTTTCAGAAGGAGGATGAAGTGTCTAGAATTTTAGGGCAAAATCTTTTATGTATTTTGTATTTTTTGGTCCCTGCTGAAGCATGTCCTGCAAACCTTATTTATGGCATCTTCTATTTTTAGTTTAGTTATTGCATTTGAAGAGGAGGGGAAAGAAATAGGCTAAAAAGAAATCTGGAATATTTTTTCTCTTTATTAAACTTCTTACTCTTCCTAGGTATGGAGTGTAGTAGATTTTCAATTTCCAGTAAGTAAATGCCCAGTTTTGTCTTTATTTCAGATGCCTTCTTGTGATTCTTTTTGTTCACAAAGATTCCAAGCAGATTCCTTTCCCAGCCATACTGGTGTTGATTCCAACTCAAAAAATTGAATTCACATGCTCCCTTTGTATTAGAAAAAGAGCAAATGATGCAGGGTGTGGTGTGCTTTGTTTGGTGTTTTTTTTCCTCTGTAGTTTGTCTTTATGCTTTTTAAAAACTTACTATTTTTCCATCTTTTTCATGCTTTCCATATCTCTTTCCATATCCAGTGTAGGTTTTTTGTTGGTTTTGGTGGATTTTGTGTTGGATGTTGTTGTTGGGGTGGTTTTTTTTGTGTGTGAGAGAAATGTAGTAGGGGTAGAAATAATTTGTGGGTCTAGTGCCATTAACTAAAGCAGGGAAAATAAGAGTAGGATGCTTTTCTTAATGCACAATGATGGTTGCTGGTGTGGACTAATCTTCCAGGAGGTAGTTACCTTCTTTTGGCAGAGTGCTAATAGCTAATTTAGGATGTTCATTTTGTTACATAAAGGAATGGAAATAAAGAGCAAGTTCTAGTTTTTCCTCTGTATGTTGCATTAGAGGCTGAATCCCCAGTAGTAGGTGTTGATACTTAGTAATGCTCATCATCTCATCCAGTTTTTCCCAAATACTATCGTAACCTCTCCTCTTATTCCATAGAGAATGCATTAATATCTGTTAAATATTCCTGCATAAGTTTGCAAGGGACAAGTGGTTATCCCCTGAAGAGAAAAGATCTCGGTTCTTATTCTAAAAATTGCGTTTAAGAATCAATCCTTTCGAAAGGCCCTTCAGTTATACCAAGTTGTGTATTTTTTTTTTCATTTTTAATTCACTTCAGTTCCCTAGTAATACAGTTTTACATATATTTTGGGATATGTTTTATCCCCAAATGGTAGTTTAGTAGGCTTCTAAAAAAATTCTCTGTAATACTTGTGTTTACACAGAAGAGTGCAGTTTAATCTCTCAGGATAAAAGCCCTACTATGGCACCACAGCTCATAAATGTCGGATTATAGTGCCAAGACATTTCCCGTTTCATCAAATCATTTTTCTCAAGGAATTTATCAGGCTGCTCAGGTGAAAACTGATCTAGAATACTGAACATTTTAGTATTTGGTAGAAATCCATTCTACAATCTGCTGATAGACTGGGTAAGGGTTCTGTATGTGAGTTCAGCAGGGGACTGGATTATAGTGACTGAACGCAATGACACTTTCAGCTCAGGAAAGTAACATCACATTCCCCCTGTATAACACAGCACACTGAACTCTTGAGATTTGCCTGTCATTCCAGTGTCACGGAGTTAAATGTGTTGGAAAGCTTCTCCTGCCTGACCGTTGATGGTTCGCAAGGCTTTCTCCTCTGTGTCAGGCAGTTCAAATACACCTTCGGTTCCTTTGGGCCTGGGACTTGCCTCCATTTGAATATTTTGATCGTTTTTTATGGGAAGGTATTTGTAAAACTGGAAACAAATGTCCTGGGCATGTTTGCTTTCCTGAGTGCCAGCCTCTGGGGGAGGAGGAGAAGAGCTCTGATGCAGTGTATTTCCTTTATCTCTATAAAGGCACTGGTATATATACCTGCGTGCTGGCAGGCTTGGATCTTGGTGACTTTGGGCCTGAGCTTGTGAATAACGTCTGTGATGCAGATCGTGTGAGTGCTGGTGAGAGAGAACCATGCATGTAGCCTGATGGTGCTTTTATGTGGTTTTATGTGTTTTTATGTTCTAATTTGGAGTGAAAAGAAAAATGCTTTGTAGACTGAAGTTGTGTTAATTGTTTCTATTTATTGTAAAATTGGTTTTGAATGACTGTCATTTTCTACAACCAGATCTGAGGGAATTGGTGTAGAATTGAAGTAATCCGTAGCTAGCAATTATGCAGTGGATAAATTCTTCTCTTTCTAGTCCTCAATTTTATTTTATTTTTCGTGTCATAGAATCATAAAATGGTCTGGGTTGGAAGGGACCACAAGGATCATAGAGTTCCACAGGCAGGGCCAACAACCTCCAGGCCTGGATCTACACAAGGTTGCCCAGGGCCCCATCCAACCTGTCCTTGAACACCTCCAGGGACGGGGCATCTACCACCTCTCTGGGCAGCCCCTTCCAGCCCCTCGCCACTCTCTCTGTAAAGAGCTTCCCCCTAATATCTAACCTAAACCTTCCTTTAGCTTTAATCCATTCCCCCTTGTCCTACCATTATCTACCCTTTTAAAAAGTTGATTCCCCTCCTGTTTGTATGCTCCCTTCAGGTACTGGAAGGCTGCAATGAGGTCCTCCCACAGCCTTCTTTTCTCTAGGCTGAACAACCCCAGCTCCCTCAGCCTCTCTTCGTAGGGGAGGTGCTCCAGCCTTCTGATCATCCTCATGGCCTCCTCTGAACCCTCTCCAACAGTTCCATGTCTTTCTTGTATTGGGGGCCCCAGATGTGGACACAGAACTCCAGATGGGGCCTCATGAGTGCAGAGTAGAGAGGGACAATCACCTCCCTGTCCCTGCTGTCACCCCTCTTCTGATGGAACCCAGGATACCATTGACCTTCTGAGCTGCAAGAGCACACTGTTGGCTCATGTTAAGTTTCCCATCCACCAGAGTGTCCAAATGAAACATCTGTTAGTGATTGTGTGGTATTTCTAGTATGATAATTAAAACTGACTGAAGGACAGTGCTCAGTCTGATCGTGGTTTCTCTCCTTGCCTTAGTGAGAAGTCAGTGATTGCTCCTGTCCATCTGGCTTTCCTGCTAACTGCTCTTTCCCAGACTGGGTCTTACAAGCCTAAAACAATTCATGTTTGTAGAGTGGGGATGTTTGCAGGGAACAAATTCTTGGGTATTTTAAGGGCCTTCAGACCTCAAAGTAGTTGTTCATTAAGTAAAAAAAACCCAAACAAACATAGACTTAAGGAAAGAGAAGGGTTTGGGGTTTTGTTTTTTACACTTTAAATCTTCTTTTATTATGAGATAAAGATACTTGGCAATTGAGAGTAAGTTGCATTTAGAAATGCAATAGGCTTGTCCCAATCGCACATTACATTGAGCCTGCTTTCTTGACTCCCTTTGTTTTTTCATTGGAGAGCTTCAGAGTATTCCTTTGTTCACTCTTCCCTTAACCCATGTTGCTGTTACTTTCTCCTTCCATGTGTAGCTTTCAAGTTCAAAACATGAAAGTGATGCCCTTTGAGCGTTCAGATCAGTACTTTGCTATGTTTATATTATGCTTTGGCCAATGGCATGCATATCTTAGTAAAATAACTTAAATAGAAGCTCCTGAAATAGGGGGCAATTCATGCCTTGAATGTTGACGTGTATTTCGGTAATGAGTATGAACAACCTAAAGGTCATGTTGATTTTTACTTGACCTAGAGGTCTGTTGCATAGGAAACTTCAATGTACTCAAGTATATTCTATAATACAGCATTGTGCATGCATTGTGAATGTATAATAGTACTAGGCTAAGGTGGAGTTTAAATGAATTTTCTGGTTGCTCATTTGTAATTGAGCAAGTGTCTGGTCTGTTTTGGGTTTTGGGAGGGAGGGTTTGTGTTTCCACCCCCACCCCCTCCCAGCCCTTCCTCCCCAGTCACGGAGACTTATTCTCTGGGGAGTCTTGTCTTGGAGGAAACCCAAATGCAGTATTTTTCTAATAGATCGGGAAGTCACATGTTCGAACAGCTCCTGGATATGTAAGAACTGAGCTTCCCAGTGCTTTCTGACTCATTTGTTTCCACTAATTCCTGCTTACACTCCCCCCGCCCCCATTAATCCTTTGAGGTGGACAGCTTTGTTATCCCCAAGTAACCACGGGCATAGTCCGGTTCATAATAAAGCCCTTTACTTCAAGGGAAATGTGACAAAGCCACCTAGAAGAAATAAATACCAATCTTGAACAAGGCAATAAAGAACTCTGACTTGATCAGTGTGCAAACTTTACAGCCTGACTCATATGTGGGCAGGGGAGTTTTCCTGAAGCCTTCAGGGACCTTCATTGGTTGTTCTTTCATCGTTGGTATGTGTCTCGGTATGCGTGCAAGAAGAGAAATCTCAATTCCCAGCAAAATTGTTTTCCCTAATGCCCTTTAAAAGGGTCACAACTTTACTGCTTTGTCTGCAAACAGAAGGAAAGGCTGTTCCTTAAAAAGGAGCTTCTTTGTCTGCTCTTGTGATCACGCGGATGTTCCCGCTGAGGTAACTCAAGAGCATCAGGGTCACCCTTTGAGCTGCAGCTGAATCCTCAACTCTCATTTCTTTCTGATGCTGACTTCTGCGCTGCATCACGGGTATCAGACTTTCCTTTTCTTTCCTGTTTTGGTTATTTCCTTAGGGCATGGTTCCTGTCTCTCTTCATGTACGTTCAAGTTCAGACTCTGTTATAAAGGAGAAAAAGAATTTGAAAGGCAAAACCAGCTGAAACTGTGTTTGTGTTAATTCCTCTCTGCTCTTCAAATTGTTTAAATTTCAGTGAAAATCCTTGGAAGATACCTGGTTTATGGACTGAGAACTTCCTGGATAATTTTGCACTCTTAGTTTTTAGCACAGCTTTTATTGCTTGCCTTTGTGCACTTTTCCATGCTACATGCTTACTTCAGGAACTCAGAATTTTGGACCCTGCTCAGACCGTGACACTGGAGTAACAACTGTATTTTCTCCAGTACTTTCTGGATGACCTTTTTAGCTCTTCAGGATTTGTGGCATTTTATTTCCCTCAAGACTTCAAGTAACAGTCTGCTTTGCATTCTTGTATGTGCTCACACTGAGAGATTTTTAAAACTTGTTCTTCTGGTAGAGGATTTCTTGAAAGACCTGTGTGTGGGAAGTCACGCTCCTTCAGAAGTTGTGGTGAAAGCTTTTGAAGAGGTTATAGGTAAGGAACATTCAAATCTGGCTAGAGGAAATCTTTTTGGTTTCCTAAACATCTGCTGCAACTTCACAGGCTACTTCATGTACCACCCCCAGGGATGGTGGGCAGGAGAGGAAGGAAGTTGGGGCAGTGGTTGGCACTGCTGCTATCAGTAGGTCCAGGAGCTGGGAAGGGAAGGGGATGCTCCCTCAGACTGTGGTCCCATCCAGTGAAAACATTTTCGTGGGCTGCTGCCTTCCAGCTGAGGTCAGGGTGCTGTAGGAGGCTGCCTGGACCAAAGCCTAGGCCTCACCATGCTATAACTCTAGCCTTGCTTATTTACCAGGCTGCCCTCTTTCAAGGTCTGCTTTCCCCTCCTTTCTCCCTTGGATTTCTTAACAAATTTTACAGGACTGAGGTCCATTTGGCTCAAAATTCTTCCGTTTGTTTGTGATAGCCATCACAGGGTTTTGAAAATGTTTGTTGGCTGCCTTGCTCCCTAGTGGGTTAAGTCTCCAACAGGACTTCATGGACTTGCTGGAAGGGCCTCTGGAAAACTCCTGGTGCTGCAGGTAGCGATAAGGTTGCAGGGTTGTCAAACTGCTGTAAACAAGACAAAGTAAAAAGATGAAAAGAAAAATGGAAATTAGTTTCTGGTTGCTTGGCATTTAGGGAATTTTCCCTAAAGTTGTGCTTTTGTGGTGGATTTGGTGGTTCTTGCAATTCCTTTGACTGCAAATTATTTGATAGTTCTGCAGTTCTTTCTTGTTACTTTTAATTTCTGAAAGGATGAAACTGTTTCATTCTTGGATTCAGAGTTTATCTTTTTACTTAGCTGTCTGTAAAAAGATACATAGTTGCCCCCTCCCTGGCACTGTTCAAGGCCAGGTTGGATGGGGCTTTGGGCAGCCTGGGCTAGTGGAGGGTGTCCCTGCCCGTGATGGGGGGTTGAAACTAGATGGAGTTTGGACAAGGTCCCTTCCAACCCAAACAGTTCTGTGATTCTATGTAGTGGGACCACATGAGTTCCCAGAAAGAGCGAGCCAGCCCGATTGTATGCCTAGCTACTCTCATGCACTGATAAGTTTTGTGCTGTAATTTCTGATACTATTTTTCCTGACACCCTGGCAGTAGATACTAGCTTAAATGCTTTGTGTAGTTTTGGGGGTTTCCACATCCAGGGTTGTTCCAGCCCTTAAGTGTCAGAAGTGGTCTGTACAAGGAAAACGGCTGCAGAAATAAACGATGCATTATTTTCTGCACTGTAGATTGTGCTGTGTGGGTGAGTGGGAGAGACTATCCATAATTCCTCTGACATAATTAATCCCTTATGTAAGGTAAATTCTTCTTACTGCTCTTTCCCCTTTTTAACAATATATTAGTTGTCAAAGTAGCCTGTTTGCAGTTAGTGTGTAAAAATGCCACGGTTTATATTATGCCATGCAAGATTAGATTAGCATACAAATTCCATAATACAAGCAATAGTATTGTTCTGGTACCCGATTGCTGTAGCAGACGATTTTGGGGGCTGGATTTCATGTCTGAGGCATCTGAAGTGGGAGAACAGGGGAGGATGTATGTTCCGTTGTGGTTTCCAGACCGCTGTATAATCAGCATTTGGATAAAAACAAAGTAGGTCATGGCACAAACTTATACTGAAAATTGGAGACTTTTAAAAACTCACTCACAGTGCAGCTGAAAGCACGAATTTGAATATGAGACTGAAAGAAAAAGCATTAAAGCACTGACACCCCACTCCTTTTGCCTTTGCCCAGTGTACCAAAACAAAGACATATCTATTCTTCCCTACCTCCCCCCCCCCTTTTTTTTTTCTGCCTTCCAGATCATCAGTTAAATAATTTCTTCTGCTGGAGGAAAACAAATCAGAATATGCAAAAGTGCAGAGAAGCAATTCTCCATAAATTTTCCCTAATGCTTTTCTGAACTCCATTCATTTAAGTTTTGACCTCTGCAGTACCATAGAGCACTGATTGCCAATTAGGAAAGTATTTAAGCTACATGCATGGTTGTTTTGATGGGAAATCCAGGTTTTCTGCTTGATAAGAAAGAGTAAATGGTTGTTTCTGGGTTACTTTCTCGGTATTAGGCCTGAATTTATAGAGAATTGTTTATACCCTTTTCAAATCAATCACCAGCCTGTGATATCCCACCATTTTTCCTCGTGCAAAAATTCTGGATGCTTGTGAGCATCCCCACCAGCTTTTTTCAGGACTCTTCAGTGTGCTCTGCACCTCTTCAAATCTGTTTCTTTGGCAGTTGCTGGAGTTTGGCTAAGTGTTAAAGGTGTGGTGAGCTTTGGCTTTCATGTTCTAGCTTGTGTTTTCGAGTTCTGTTTTACTGATAATGATGAACATTGTGTGTCTCTCTGCCAGCCACCATGGAGTACTGTCCTGAAGTTTGTCAAAGGACTTAAAAGAGATCTTTAAGCCACTGTATTAAAGTTCTATTTTGGACTGTAGATCTGCTCTAAGTTACTTTCCCATTGTGCATGCTCATGTGTAGATGTGTTTCCCCCTATATACACTGGCCTGTATTTTTCAGCATGAATTTCTTCCTCCTTTCCTATTCCAGTGTCATTTCATGATGCTGTAATTTGTGGTGGACGGTAGCTTTGTGCAGAAAATTAACGTAACCATATCACTTCCAGATTTTTCTATAAATGGAGGCTCTGTGCAAAGAGACTTGGTAAACGATGCTGATTCTTTAAAGTTCAGAAGAGCATAGTTGGTGCTTTAAAAAATCTTTTTTCTTTTTCCCCTTTGTTCATTCACACTTCTGTTCTGTAGTGACCTAAGGCTGACTCTGGCTGGTTGATATCCAGCATGTTTTGTCTCTTTTTCTTGATTGGGTTTTGGAGAGTCAAGTGAATGTGCTACAGCGAGTTCAACACAGAGCAGGTATTTGGGGAAAGTTGCAGTTCTTGATAGGAAATGAAAACACTGTTTGCCTGCCTCTTGCCTTATTTCCTTTGGTCCGTTTACAACTGCTGAAAAGCACAGCTTGCTTCCCAGAATTTGAAGAAGAATCAATTTTGTCTTCCAAGAAATGAATTTGAAGGAGGCTGTCCAGGCTTGCCTGGAAGTGCTGGTGCACACTCATTGAATTTCCTGTGCAATTTAGTCTAGGTGATCCTGCTTTGGCAGGGGGTTGGACTAGGTGATCTTTTGAGGTGCTTTCCAATTCCTAATGTTCTGTGATTCTGTGAATGGCGAGGGGGAAGAAATTTTGTTACCATTGCTTATTGAGTGGCCCTGGGCAAGCTAATAGATAAATTGCTTTTGAATGTAGCTAGGATTCTTTATATCACGTGCATTTAATACTCCAAAAAGCTTGAGTGCTTGTGGTGAGACAGATGCGTATCAATACAAGCTCTCTATGGCAGCATTAAGGACAAGTCTTTTCCTGTAAACCCTGAGAGCTGTGGGCATGTAGTGGAGGACTAAACTGCTTACAAAAACCTTCAAAACCTAGGAAGAATTGGATTACTTCTGGACTGAATCTGGATTTGGATCCAGATTTCTGAAGTGGATGTGCTTGAAATTGTGTACTGAATTTATAGGAGTAGTAAGTTCTAGCAGAATTTGAAAGAGTAGAACTTATCTTTTGTTTATAACTGGTTAAATAGGTGGAGTGGGCCATCTGTGGATGCAGGCACAGATGCTAATGTGGCCTTAACTGGTATGCAATTCAGTTTAAAAAAAAAATTCTTTTAACTTTCTGCCTCTCTGACGTTTTTGTCACATTTGTTTGCTCACTGGTCTTCACAGATTCCCTGCTCTGACATTGAGCACGTGGTGAGTGAGCTGAGCTGTCCTGTGGCACTGTTGTGCTTTTAAGGAAAAGCAGGAAAACCCTGAAAATAACACAGTTTTGCTCCATCCAGACTTGTGAAATTGGCTTTAAATTCCTTAAGCTCTTCTGCTGGGTGAATAATGTAGCTTCCAGCAGGCTAACGCTTTGTTGTGTTTAAACCTTTGCCAGGACGGGAGCAGTTTCATGGCCTCGGGTCTATGTACTGCAGAGGAGCAGCTGCTGTGATCCTCACGTACGATGTGAACAGCCTCCAAAGCCTGACGGAGCTGGAAGAGCGATTCCTGGCACTGACCGACAGCGCGAGCGCCGACTGCATCTTTGCTATTGTTGGAAATAAAGTTGACCTCACCGACGACTGTGCTGTACCGCCGGATGAGAACAGACCCCAGAAGCCTGTTGCCAGCTGCGGCTCGAAGGTGCGAAAACAAGTCCACGCAGAGGATGCGATTGCCCTCTACAAAAAGATACTGAAGTACAAAATGCTGGATGAGAAGGACGTGCCGGCGGCGGAGAAAATGTGCTTTGAGACCAGTGCAAAAACGGGGTACAAGGTGGACTACCTCTTTGAGACTGTGTTTGAGATGGTGGTCCCCATAATCGTGCGGCAGAAAGCTGAGGGGCCGCCGCAAACTGTCGACATCACAGACTACAAGCCAGCAAAAAGGACAAAATCTGGCTGTTGTGCCTGAACCGTTCACCCGGCGTAAGGAAAGGGGAGGGCTTGTTCGCTCTGGCAGACTGAGTGCTTGCAGTCTGCTAGAAAGGAAAAAAAGTCATGGAATAAAGAGACTAAAATGGTGTATATGGGGAAAAAGAAACAACCCAAACCCAAACCTCCTGGGTTTCTGGGAAGCTCTGTGTATGAAAATAGGAACGTGAGTGAAGCTATGGAGGAAGACTCGGCGGTTTCCGAGGGTTTCAGAGCCCTCGAATGGTGTGTTAGTTCAACTGGTAGCGACAATCATTTGAACAGTTTTGAAGGAGTCTGATATTTTTCCTTTTTATTTTTTAATGGCTCATCATTTCATGTTGCATGTAAACGAGCTGTTTGTGTACTCTTGGCCAGCTTTCACGTGATTGTCATCTTTCCCTATGCGACTCTTAACCTTCCTAAGATTGAACACATGGTACTTTTTTATTTTTAAGGAAAAAAAAGAAAAAAAAAAAGAAAATCCAGATATAATTTATATTTGTAGCTAATGAATCGATTACAATCTTTTTATGTCAGGTATGACAGTGTAAGATTCAGAAGCTGAGCTATTAAAATTGCTGTGGAGACGTACTATTCATTTGGAGGTTTTATTACCGTGAATTCTCTTTCTGCAGTGGGCTTTCATGCATTAACAGGCAGCATCACAGCTCTCCCTGCTTCTAATCACAAGTTGCAGGAGGGTTTTTTTCTTTCAGTTTTCTCTTGTAATTCTCTTTAATGTGGATAGCAAAGGGGTTTTTGGGAATGAAGTGTTTTTCTCTTCTTGCCTGCATTATGTACAGACCTCTTTATGGTGCCTATAAGATACCACGGGGTTGAATACCTGTGTGCTGTCTCCCTTCCAACTCCTCCTTAGTTGTGCCCAGGCAAAGCTGCAGCTTTGATTTATATATATATATATATATATTTTTAGCAGCTATGCATGACATTACCCATCTACCTTGGAGGGAAGGCTTTTTCTGATGTGAAACTGGCTAATGCAGGAGGAAGGGAGGAGAAGCTGCCTTTTGTGGAGTAGAAAGGCACATGAAGGAGCACTAGCGAGGTAAGTGGTTTCTCTTCTGCCTGCAGTAAAAAGGAAGGGGTGTAGCACTCCATGTGTCTTGTAGAGTTTCCAAACTCTTGCTACAGAGAATGTAGGCAGTGACTCTGGAGCTCATGCTGAGACATGGTAGCCAGAGTGAAGAACTGCTGGTTAAAGAACAAAACCAAAACCAGAAACAAAAAATGACTCCCCCACTCCTCAACACCCCCCGCCCCTTCCCCCAACTACCCCTCCCAAAAACCCCAAAGATTCAGCTTGCTTGTTCCCAGTTCTGCAAGTTGCAGTGTGGGACTCCTCCATCTTCCTATGGCATATTCCTTCTGGCATAATTTTCAAGAACTAAAGGATTGGTTGATCTTATACGTTGTCATTGCCTGTCCCTGTCCCACCCAAATCATAGTTGCATAGCACACAGGGATACAATTAATAATGAATTAAATTATTACTAAATACACTTCAAGTATTTTTGCCCGAAGTATGGCCTCCTGAGCAACTTGCTGCAGAGCAGCAGCTTTGTTTTCTGCACAGTATATGTGTGGTGGGGGAGAATGGCTCAAGAGGAAAAAACTCTGTACACTTAATCATAGAATCATGGAATAGTTTGGGTGGGAAGGGACCTTTAAAGGTCTCATCTGCTTCAACCCTCCTGCAGTGAGCAGGGACATCTTCAGCTAGATCAGGTTGCTCAGAGCCCCATCCATCCTGACCTTGAATGTTTCCAGGGATGGGGCCTCCACCACCTTTCTGGGCAGCCTGTGCCAGTGTCTCACCATCTTCATGGTAAACAAATTTCTTCCTTACATCTGGTCAGCATCTACACTCTTTAGTTAAACCATTACCCCCTGTCTGACTGCTGCAGGCCCTGCTAAGGGCTGCCACCGTTCAGATTTGTTGCATGTTTGCAGTTTAACACCTACTGACCTGGCAGAGACTCTGTGGTATTTAAAACCATGTCACTAAAAACCTTCTAGCTATTAACAAAATTCTAGGGCCAGTATCTAGTCTTACCCAAGGATGGGGAAGAGCCGAACAAACGTCAGCCTTAGTCTTGTTCCTGACCAACATGATCCACCAACAACATCTGTGAGAGGTCCACTGCTGCCTCTGCTGCAGCTGTTGACAGCGGAATCCATGGCATGTGCTGGTTGCCAGGCCAGGCTTTTGGGAGGTGGACACCTGGAAGGCACAGGGCAGGATAAATGCTTTTGTAAATTGAACATCTGACACTCACTAAGGCATCAGTACTTGCAGTTCAGTTGCACCAGTGTTTGATTCATGTGAGATCTTAAAGAATTATTCCCAAAAGCTCCAACTTGGGGGTTTTCACTGAAAGAGGGGACATGGAAACCAGTCTGGTGTGCTTTGCTTTTGCCCTCAGGGCTACACTTGTCTGGCAGGATGTCTGTGGCTTTTTAGTGTCATTGCCTGTTGTTCCTTGGGAAGCACCCAGGTTGTCACTCTGCCAACCTGTGAGAGATTATGGGGTTGTGCAGCAGAACCCAGGATGCTGTGGAATCCATAGGAACTATTGATCAGAGGTCAGGAGGAGGTGTGGGTCGCTCAATGTGTGGGCTTGCCCCATTTCTTTGCTGCTTTCTGAAGTCAGGTGGTGCCTTCAAGCAAAACTTGAAGTTTTCTGGAGGTTGATCTAGGACTTTATTTATTTGGTGATTAATTTAAACTCTGCTGTAGCAGGGCTCTGGTTGTGCAGCCCAGTATTGATGCTCCATCCGCTGCGGCGGTGTCTGGGCCTGTCTGCAAGCAGTCCTTCACATGTGCAAGCAGTATTAGAGAGCGCAGTTCAACCCTCAGCACTGAACTTGCACAGGTTTTATTCTTTTCAGTGGTGCTGTGTAGGGTTGGGTGGCTTGTTTGGTTTTTCTTCAAACAGTGTAGAGGAGCAAATATGACATGGTGCCTTGCACCTGTGCTTATTAAGGCTCCTAGCAGGAATTCATTGAATTTCCCCATTGCTTCTGCAGATGCATCCTGATGTCCCAGCACCTCTAAAAGCAATTATTTTTTTGTGTGTCTCTCTCCTTCCTTAATTTTACTGGGGCAATTCAGCTTGACTTATTGATGGGGAGGAGCAGTGAAGCTGCAGGGAAGGGACTGGCAGTACAGGAACTGTACTGATGCAGATACATCCAAACTCTTATTTCACTTAATAGCCTCCTAACCTAGCAGCACACTTCTAGCTTGGCAGCTGTAGGCTGGGAACTAGTCAAGCTGGGTCAACACTAGAACCTGCACGAACAGTGGCTGGGCTGAACAGCTGAACACTGGCCACAGCAAGTGTTTTCCTCCATCGCCATGAGGTTGCTTTCCCCATTCATCACCTCCATGTGCAGCGTGGATGCTGGTCGTGGTTGTGCTGCTGGGGCCAGGTGGAACCCCTCTCCACTGGGATGAGTGATGGCAGGTGACAGAGGGGAAACAGGTGCTCTACCTGCCCTTCCTAGGAGGGGAACCGTGTTTTACAAGTGTTTATTCCCCCTCCCCCTTATGTTTCACAGAATCATAGGAGTTGGAAGGGACCTCCAGAGATCACCGACTCCAGTCCCCCTGCCAGAGCAGGTTCCCTAGGACAGGTTGCACAGGTAGGCGTCCAGATGGGTCTTAAATATCTCCAGAGAAGGAGACTCCACACCCACCCTGGGCAGCCTGTCCCAGGGCTCTGTCACCCTCACTCTGAAAAAGTTCTTCTGCATATTGGTGCAGAACCTCCTGTGCTCCAACTTGAGGCCATTGCCCCTTGTCCTGTCCCCACAGACCACTGAAAAGAGGCTGGCCATTTCCCCTTGTGTCCCACACTTCAGGTATTTATAAACATTGATCAGATCCCCTCTTAGTCTTCTTTCCTCAAGACTGAACAGTCCCAGTTCACTCAGCCTTTCCTCACAGGGGAGATGCTCCAGGCCCTTAATCATCTTCGTAGCCCTTCTTTGGACTCTCTCCAGGAGATCCCTGTCCTTTTTATACCAGGGAGCCCAGAACTGGACACAATACTGCAGGTGGGGCCTGACCAGGGCAGAGTAGAGGGGTAGGATCACCTCCTTTGACCTGCTGGCCACACTGCTCCTGATGCACCCCAGGATCCCATTGGCTCTCTTGGCCACCAGGACACACTGCTGGCTCATGGCCAACCTGTCATCCACCAGGACCCCCAGGTCCTTCTCTGCAGAGCTCCTCTCCAGCAGGTCATCCCCAGCCTGTACTGATTCCAGCTGTTATTCCTTCCCAGGTGCAAGACTCTACACTTGCTTTTCTTGAACCTCATCTGGTTTCTCCCTTCCCAGCTCTCCAGTCTGTCCAGGTCTCGCTGGATGGCAGCGCAGTGTTCCTGCGTGTCAGACACTCCTCCCAGCTTTGTATCATCAGTGTACTTGCTGAGGGTGGATGCTATTCCTTCATTGAGGATGTCATGGAAGATGTTAAAACAAGACTGGACCCAGCACTGACCCCTGGGGAACACTGCTAGTTACAGGTCTCCAGCTGGACTCTGTTTCACTGATCACCACTCTCTGAGCTTGGCCTGACAGACAGTTCTCAACCCACCTCACTGTCCACTCATCTATTCCATACTCTCTCAGCTTTGCTATCAGGATGTCATGGGAGACAGTATCAAAGGCCTTGCTGAAGTCAAGGTAGATGACATCCACTGCTCTCCCTCCATCCACCCAGCTGGTGATGAGATCATAGGAGGCTATGAGATTGGTCGAGCACGATTTCCCCTTGGTGAATCCATGCTGACTACTCCTCATGACCTTCTTCTTTTCCAATTGCTTGGAGATGGCATCCAGAACAAGCTGTTCCATCACCTTTCCAGGGACAGAGGTGAGGCTGACTGGCCACTGGTTTGTCCGGATTGTGTGGAGTGTTTGAACAGTGAAATACAAGATGTAATTTTTTGCCGCACTGGGTGAATGTGAGCTACGGACCTACCTGTGCCTGAGGTGAGGGGGCAGGGGGGATGGATGAGTGAGTGAGGGTCTATGCTGGTTGGATAGGTCCCATCCTGCTTCCTGCCCCTTGCTGGTGGTGCAAGACTGAGGTTAAGTTGCCATTGGCTTCTGACAACCCCAACAATGCTTCAAGTCCCGTTGGGGCTACAAAAGGAGCATGAACATCCCTGGGGTGCCCATGGCGCAGGCAGAGCTGCCAGGTCACCTGCTTTGGCTGAGTTGTGTCATTGCCCACATTGGTATGGGAAGCACCACTGCCTGCTTTTACTTCTCTGCAGCAATGTTACGGTTCCCTTCATCCAGTATGTCTTGCACCGACGTGTGCCTAGTCCCTAAGGACTGTGACACTGGACTCCTGCTCACCCTCAGTAGGCATGCTGCTGGACCCTACATGGTGAAGGGGCCATTGCTGACTACTCTGGGGCACCATTAATGCATCAGCAGTGACACCCCCAGCCTCTCTTATGGCAGCAGTCGGATACCTTCTGCCGTGGGGTCACATTTTGCTGCTTGCCACTTGCTCATTTTCTATTTCCAGCAGCTGTGGGCAAGCCTGGTCACGTAGGGTATGAACAAACTCAGCCAATCTTGTCAATACACTCTGAGGAAATAATTGGTGTCAACTGATGTCACTGTCTCAGTTTGCTGAACCTGCGCTGATATGCTATTGCCGACCTAAGGGAACATGATCTGCTTTATCTTCTCCAGGCTCAGCAACATGTTGTACTTCAGGGTGTTCTCAAACAAGACGGTGTAGGAAGCAAACAGCATGATTTGAAGCAGAAGATTTGACTTGGTCAGAACCAGGCACAACACTCCTGGGCTTTACTTCCTAGGCTGGAGTGTCGTATTTCAGGAAAGAGATGGCTGTTGTGGTACCTGGGTTTTTGCTGCATAAAAATATTTCAACTTAGTGGGGGTAGATGCTGGGATCACAGGGATGTGCTCCACTAGACCAGGTTGCCCAAAGCCCCATCCAACCTGGCCTTGAACACTGCCAGGGAGGGGGAAGACACAGCTTCTCTGGGCAGCCTGTGCCAGGGCCTTACCACCGTTATAACAAACTTCCTCCTCCTGTCCTGTTTAAAATCACCACTTCTTGTTCTGTCATTTCAGATCTTTGTAAAAGGTCCCTCTCCAGCTTTCCTGTGCTGGCAGGCTGCAATAAGGTCTCCCTAGAGCCTTCTCTAGGCCGAACAACCTCAAGTGTCTCAGCCTGCCCTCATAGGAGAGGAGGTAAACTTGCAGCTAACAGTTTGAGGAAGCCAGTTTCCCATCCATGCTGTGCTGCAGGTCAGCTCCCCGGGTGAAATCCTGTGGCTGCTCCAAGTATTCTGGGTGTTTACGTGGGTGAGCTCCCTCCCCTTCTCAAACAGCAGTTGCACAAGCCTTGGAGAAACACGGGTACGAGTACACAGACCTGAAGCACATGATGTATGTACACAAAGTACAGAAGTTCAAGTCTGCTTGGCACCTTGTGAGGTTTTTGCCTTTTATTTTTCCTGCGTTATCCTGTATGTTCAACGCAGCACTGGGCTGATACTGTGCTGAATAAACTTGGTGAGGACAGCTCACATGAGTCAGAGAAAACTAAGAGGCAAAGCAACTGAAAGAAGGAAGACCTATCTGGTTGAGTTTTACATGCAAAAGAAGATAGCTGCTCAGGAAGGTTAGGCAATGTATTCACCATGAGAATGGGTTTTCACAGGTCTGTATAACCTCCACTTGAATTCTCCTGACATGCTGAATATGCTGCATTGCTGGAGGTGTGTGCTGGAAAAATCACGTGGTAACCGTGGTGTCATCCCACAGCCACTTACATCCAGGAACACCTGGAAAAGGTAAATTGCCAATTCTTGGGTCTTTGTTACCCACATGTGTAATTTAAAAGAACTGGGAAACATGGAATACATCTGGCTCATGCTGACTGTGATGTTTTCAGTTCCAAGTATTTTACTTAACTGAAGCAAGCACTGGAGTGATTAATTTTGGGGTTGCCTTTCAGAGCCATGGCATGTCCAGAGAGCTCATTTCATGCTCAGGAATTTTCTCTGTTTATGTATATACTTTTTTGTATGCACAACTAACCCAGGTTAGACAGTGTGTTAGCCAAGAACTTTAGCTTACACTTATATTTTTTTATGGAGGTGACACCACTCAAGTTTGGCTAACAGTTTCCTGAGTGTTGTAGAGCATGAATAATACGTCACTTTTATCTGCAACATGGTGATTTCTTAGGTTAAATTGTTGTTCCCAACAGCAGATGGAATATTATTTCAGTAGTTCAGCTTAAGCCATTTTAGAAACAAAGATTCCCTCTCTTGGATCTTGTTATTTCATGGCACTTAAGCTTGAAGTTCAGCGGAGGGAGCTTTCTGGTAGTGCTTTTCTAATTCCTTAGGTGCAGACAAAGGAATCTGACAGAGCAGTCCATGTGCATGGTATAGAAAAACACTAAATGGAAATCATCAACAAATAGAGGTGTAGAAAAAACCCTGGTTTTATTTATGATACAGTGAGGATGGAATGTAATTACAAAAGCCAAGAAGCACCTGAAGCAGGCGTGAGGTGTTGGAAAATTGGCTGTCATTGCTATAAAATTCTCTTTGGTGTCAGTTTTAAGCATTCAGGTGCATAATATGTGAACACAAAATTCGCAGCTGACCCTTTTCACACCCCTCTATCCCCTGCTCCCCAGCAGTGGTGGCAGACAACTTTGGGCTAAATTGCTTCTTTCTACAGAAAGAGTGAGTGAACCATTTGGGCTGTTTATCAAGCTTGTCATGCAGGAACCTGGTTCTCCATGGGCAAAGATGGTGCCAAAGAAATGCCTTGCTGCTTTTGCCTTTGCAAGTTTGGACACGTGCAAGTTGGGGCAGTGGTCGTCCCATTGCCTTGTGTCCCCAGCTGCCAGGACAACATGCCTTCAGACAGACAACCACCAGGTCTGGAAGTTGTGTGTTTGAAGGTCATGTGGCGTTGAGCGACACACCCTCCTGTGAAACCTACCCTACATGTGACGGCTGCGCCAACAGCATGTGGTTAAAGTCTGTCTGCGATGAGCAGCCTGCTTTCAGAGGGGAAAAGCTGCAATGTAAAAACCATGTGGGGCTGCTGCTGTGTGGGTAGTGTGACACAAAGGGATTTCCATGACCCAGTGGAGCATGACACCTTTGTAATGATCCTTTGGTCTGGGGTATGTCTAGAAAATACCAATAAATTTTACATTATTCTAATCTATGGTAAAATAAATTTATTTTACATCAAGCTTGTAAAATAAAATGTTGATCATCTTCATGTAGTCTCATAATCAAAACACGAACAGTTGCGTTTTGTGGTCACTATTTTTGGGAGGCCTGGGGCTTTTCTGCTATTGCCAGTGGTTAAGTGCTAAAGTAAAGGTGAGGCTTGAAACAAGACAAGTAAAAAGATGATTGTTTTGGGGGTGCTTGAAGTGCCCCAGCATAAAATACTAAAATCAAAGTTAGGTTTCATAAGCACTTTCCAGAGTGTATTTTCAGTATTTTACAGGGGTTTAGCATGTTGATCACCCTGGGTTAATTTAGGGAACTGCAGCTGTTAGTGTTTACTGTGGTGACAAATGCAGTAAATAGAAAAGATACATATATTCTCTTAAAGTAAATGTAGTGGGTATCTGACCAAGGTAACCATTTATTATTGAAGTTTTTTTGGTGTTTCAAAGCTGTGAGTATATTTGTATCACTTGGCAAGTGACGTAATGTTAGACTAGCAAAAAACATGTATATACTGTGTAGTAGGAGAACACGGCACTCGATCTGTTTGTTAGACTTAATTTGTGGGACAGTTTGCTTTTATAGACATTTTTAAAAATTAATATTTTCTGTTCAGCTTTTGAGGTAATAAGTTAAAAAAAAAAGCACCAACATGATTTATTCAGATGTCTAACTGTCACGGAAGGTTTCACTGTATTGGAACTATCTGATAAGCATGTTCCTTATACTGTGAAAGACTTCTATAAATTTTTCATACAGACTTGACATCTGCTGATATGGCTGCGGATGAGTCCTGCCTTGAGCGTATCTGCTGAGGGCTTGCTTTGGAAGGACTGGTCGACTGTAGTGAGCCAGAAACTGTACTTATTTGCAAAGTAGTGACAGGTTCCACGTGCGCCGTTGCATTCGATAAAAGGAGTAGCTCGGAAATCTTCCAGGCAGCTCCCAGGAGAAACCAGCGACTGTCCTCCACCTTCATCACCAGCAGCAGTGTGCTAAACGAGACAGAGGGCAGCATTCAGAGTACAACCTCAGGCAATGCTGTCAAAAACTTACATGTGGGTGAAGAGAAAAACCACCAGCCCTGCTCCTACTTCTTTGCTCTAGAGCAGAGTCGGCTAACCCTGCAACCATGTAAAGCTGAAGGTTTTGGCTATGCTTTAGCTACACAAAAGAGCCAGCTCGTATGCTGATGCTGCTTTAAACTCTTCTGACAAACAACTTTTCTATAGTTAGGATTTTTGCTGTTGGAGTTGTTCAGGTGGGAAGGGTCTGCTGGAGCTCACCACAGCAAAGGCCCCTGCTCAGAGCAGGGCCTAAATTGCCCTCGATCATGCCAAGGCACCATCAAGTTGTTAATTCCTCTAGCAAGGAAGCTTCCACAGCCTCTCTGGGCAACCTGTTCCTCTGATTTCCCTCGCTGAGAAGAATTTTCTACCATGAATCTAACACAAGGTTTTGCCAGTCCTGAAGTCTGCCTTACTCTGCATTGAGCATGAGGACAGCTGTGGAAACAAACTTAGCTTTCATACAAATAACTAGTTCAGGTAATGGTGTGACATTCTTTGACAGCATGTCACACCAAAAGCATGCATCTTTACACAACTGAACTGTGACCTTTGATACACAGGGTGGTAACAAACTGAATGTTACTGTTCCTCTGTCAAAGGCCTCACTAACCAAAGAGACCTTTCCTCTGTCCCTTTGTGAGCTGTGCTGATGCATTTAAGTGAAGCTGTTTAATTTTTCTGTTCAAAACTGAAGGAATTTGCAATACAAAAAAGAAAGAAGCTGGAAAATAAAGTTGATAAATAGTTTTGAAAGTGTAGGGAGAAAGCTGAGCACATCCACCATGCTTCAATAAACAGCATGCTACAGAAACACAAGCTGTAACCAGTCTGGTTTGCACTGCACAAGGCCCACTGTGATCATATGAGTGAGTGACAGAAGTGGGTACCTTTGAACAGAGTAAAAGACTCTAAAGGTTGGTTTTAAGTGTTGCTAAGGTTTACATAGTAGTTTTTTTATAAAAAAAATGCAAACCCCAAACAACAAACATCATCTCCCCCTCCAAAGATGCAGCTTACTGGGTGTCTTAAAAATTTTCTAGGAGCAAAAACTGTTGTAGCACCTCTTGACAAGAACAAAGTTGGTGGGCAGTGGCAATAATACAGCTCTGAGGCCTACGCAGTTGGAGCTGGAAAGCAGTTAGTAAAAAAACTGCATGTGTTACTCAAATCCTGGCTTGGGTCATCAAGCAGATCTGCATGATGACTTCAGGATGTGCATGCTCAGTGTACAAGTTCCAGTTCAATACTCATAACATCTCTTCCTGTACTGGCCATGGCCCCCTATCCTCCTGCAAGGCCTAACACAATGTATGATAGCAGGGTGCCCTTGCTATGTGAAATCTTACTGACTTCGAAGGCTGGTTGGGCAGGAGTCCATGATGACGCCCTTCATGATTATGCCTTACCAGGGAAAGGCGGTGACAAATTTATGCCATGGAAGTAAACCAGTGTGTGCTCTGAGATACCCATGAGTGTGCCGTACCTCTTCCACAGCTGCCTGAGAAGCAAAAATGTGTACTCCAAACACTTCATTTGCTCTGAGTGCTAGCTGGGAAAATGTGAGCTCTTTACACTGTGTGCTCCTTGGTGCTGGAAGCCTTTGTCCTGGCAAAAATGTCTTGCTACGGTGATACCTTCACTCTTAACAATGCTCAGTGTTTACACAGGGCTTTGCAAACATTTAATTAATCCTTGGCATTATTGTGAAGTAACTATGAGATTGGTATCAGGGCTTTTTATAGAAGCAAAAGAAAGGTCAAACATAGGGCTGGTCAAAAATTTGACCTGGCTGTACTCAAAGCTTTTCCCTGTAACTGAATTAAAAGGAGCAGATTTCCTTTTACTTTATTTTCTGAAAAAATGAAGCTTATGACTTTTTAAAAATAGTTTGTGGGTAGCACTGACTATTGTTCTGAGATGTTTTTCTGCCAGAGAAACCTTACTTTTTTTCCCAACCTTGCATACTTCAGCAATCAGTCCCATCTTTAATGAGTTAACAATGTGGGCATACTGTGGCAGGTGCTGACTCTTGGGTACAAGAAGCAAGTCAGAAAAACAAGCATCTGTCAGGTCATTCATTATCACATTCTAGCTGCTCTTTGCCATGGTAAGCCTGCCAGTTCTTGCGTGATCTCTCTGCACAGGCTTGCAAGAAAAGCAGGCCAGGACCTCCAGTAGATCTTCTACCGCACATGTAACCACTAAGCTTTTCTGTAACATCCCATTTCCTGATTATAAGGTGACAAGATTCAAGAGATGCTATAAGCAATGGGATATACAGCTCAGGTCCCATTGCCATTAGAGAGCCATCACTGAAGATTGTTTTTAAGAACAACAGGAGGCTGTTTCTCTAGTCTTAAGTGAAAGACTGGCTTCCACCAAGCATCACTGATTTTGTGTTTCCAAAAGAAGGGGAAAAATTTTGGCTTTTTTCTTCTAGATCAGCTTCTTACTAGCTATGTACTTAAGTAACTTGCAATCTTTAGCTGTGAAAATGCTTTGTAGGCTACTGTCACACCTCACTGCGATTTTATTTGCTAATCCACAGCTGTCCCTGTGTTCTGCTCTAAAGCATTGTCTGGTACATAAAGTAAGGACTCCAGCTGCTAGCCTGACAAAAGGCAATTTTCCCTGCAATTGACAGAAATTTTGTTCATCCTCTTCTGCTTACTAGAAACTGGTTTTGCAGTTCCCTGCTTTGCAAGCACGATGTGTGGTTTTGGTGTTGCTGGATCTAAACTACAGCAGCTTTCCTGGTATCTACGACTCAAACTTAAAACCCAGCATGTGACGCTGGAGAACAATTACCATAAGGAAGGAATATCCGATCCACAGACTGCGCCAGCCTTCAGGACAGTGAGGAATAGAAGCTTCTTGGCTATGGACAGCAATTGCCACAGCTGGGGCCTCACAAACTGAGCAGCGACTGATATATGGCCTAATGTCTTCTTCTGCCACAGGCATCATTGGCAGAGGTGCTGTGGTTGAGAGCCAGTAGGATTTATCATTTCGACTCGCATAGTAACAAATATCTCCAGGGTTACAGTAGAGGAATGGCATAGTACTGAAACGAGCCAAACATGAGCCGGCCAGCCCTGGTAAAACAGAAAAGGAAGAAATTATGGCAGCAATTCTCACAGAAGACAGCATATGTTTTCAGTTCCCTGCTCCTTCCCAAGCTCCTTCCCAAGCACATGTCAGTAAAACCCCACAGTTGGGAGTATTTCATTGGCTTTACAGGTCCCCTTGAACAAGGCTAAGGGCTTGCAGGAGCTCTCTCAGGAGCACGCTATGCAGACATACAGCTTTTATCTTCTTATTTTGGTGGTCCTAAGCCTGTGTGCTGAAGTCCCAGCCTCCTCTATGCTCTATTTAATTTTCTTTTCTCCCTTTTCAGCCAGTGAGATGGAGTTGACTTGAATCTGCTGCCAGCAATATCTGCACGTACCTAGATCCTGGTTGTGTGCTTTCTCCTGTCCTTCAAAGTACAGCAGGCTGTATCCACTCCAGAGTTTGTTCATGCCAACTGGGCACATTGGCTCTTGATCAGACTGGCTGTGCTTCACCAGCAGATAGCCCATGCTAACGCTGCGACCCGGCATGCCTGGCAGCCCAGGGCTGCCAGGGCGGCCTGGCTGACCTTCAGAGAGAGGGGTACAGAAATAATACATCTTAGTTTGTGCTCTCACAAACACTCTGATGAACAAAGCTTAACTGCGTGCTGCTGCTTCTTCTGGCAAATTGTTGTTGAGAGCACTGCAGTTGTAGGCTTATAGCAGTTGCTTTTGAAGTAGATTGGTGTGGGATCAGGCTCCCTGCTTTCTAAGATGATGCATGGGAGCCAAGGAAAGTAATGAATAAAGTTCTGATGAATTTGAGCATACTTTGTATGATACAGGTAAGCTTTATATGATACAGATGTTCTTTTGAAACATTTCCTTAGTCCAAGCTTAACCAATGTTTAATTGCTTGCTTTTGCTTCACGTGGTTAAAACTGTGCTCTAAAAATACCTTTTCTCTGGGTACTTTGCTAATTAAAACAGTAGTAATTCACTGATTGGATAAGGGCATAGGTATTTCTTTTAGATATGCCCTGTTAAATACCATCTATCCAAATATCACCTACCCAACCATTCTCTCCCATAAGTGTAACTGTTAAGAAGACACTACGCTGAAACTCTTCAGAGAAAACCAATACAAAAATACACTTGGATCAAAACAACCTCACTCACCTAAGTGGATTGTCCTCTACATCTATCAGAACTTAACTGAAAATACTGCTTTAAGATAACTCTTAACAGTGAGTTAGTTGTCTCTTTTGAAGAAATTGTGAAGACAGAAACTGTCTGTCCCCTCCTCCCCATCTAGTGATGTAGTAACTACAGAATATTTTATGACAGTGGAATGGGAAAGAGGGAATAAGTGCTGTGCATCATCTCTTACCTTCAAATCCCACTGGGCCCTGAAACCCTGTTGCTCCTTGTTCACCTCTGGAGCCTGGAGGAGCTGGAATGCCACCCCTGCCCTGGAATCCTGGCTGTCCAGGTGATCCTCTGAAACCTTACACCAACAACAGTTAGAAGTACAGGGACTGCAGAGACATCAACATGCTACCCACTTTTTGACCTTCGCTCTCATTGCATGTGCTCGGTCCTGTCTGCCAGGTTTACCAGTTTACCCTAAAGGCAAGATTCTCTGCTTCCTGCTCAGACAAAGAGCACTGTCTTCTTTGGAAAAGGTTGCTGGGATCAAGGCTACAGGAGCCTTTCACTCACTTTCACTTACAACACCTTTCACTCTTGCTACCGCCATGCACCTCTGATGGGGGTAGTGTAGCAGGGTAGAAGTACACCACATTGGGCCCATACATCACCACATCGGGCCCATACATCACCAACGCTACAGTCCCTGGGCTGAAAGCATGTCCTCAAAGGTGTGGACATTTCCACCAAAGACGTTCATCCTTGATTTAAGTGAGATCCACACCTGATGTTGCTTTGGCTATGTTAAGGTTCTCAAAGTCTTCTCCTGTTTTGCTTATGTTCTGAATGTGAGGAGAAGGAAAGCCAGGTCCTAGCTTTGAAAGGCCAAAACCTAACTCTACTTTCTGACTTTAAAGAATTCAAACTAGAAGAGAGCCAAAGACGTGCTCTGGTGGCTTCACTCTGCTAAGGGAACCAAGCTTTCACTCTGAGTGTGTGATTCCTACCTGGATCGCCTGGTGGACCCTGAAGTCCTGTATCTCCTGGGCTTCCTTGAGGTCCTATATTTCCACGGGGACCTGGCGAACCTGGATCAGCAGTTAGCCTCCGAGGAATAGGGGGCAGCCCAGGAGAGCCTGGAGGGCCCTGAAAGCCTGTGATTGGAAGAAAGATGAGATAGTTTGATTAAAAAAACCCGACTGTTTTCCTTACGTGCTTTCATCCACGGATATGTTGCTGTTACTTGGCTGCATGTGTGAGAGAGGGACTATGGTTGGCAACTCATCACCTTGGCTGTAACAGCTGTATTTATTATAGTGGGGAAACGTGTGTGAGCATGGGGATTGTCTGCTCTTGGAAAGCATAAAGATAAGCAGAAAGAAATGAATGATGCTACTTCTCCCTCACTTCTGACACAGGAAATTGGGAAGTTTCCCCTAAATAGCCGAAGTCTCTGAGGTGCTGTACCATCTTTTGGTGGGCTTCTGGAGGCACAAGTACACGATGGCATAGATGGAAAGAATAATTTAAAATACCTGTTTCTAAATAGCCAGTATGTCTACTCTCCAGGGTAAGTGTACATCAGGTTTTTGTGGGATTATTTTTAACCCCAAAGTGGTTTGATTTTGGAGCTGGCACCTTATAAAAAATAAATTCATAAAGGAAAAAAGTTGGTGATGCATGTTAAATTCAGGCATCTGTCCACTGGAATTTGCCAGGGGTCACACAGAGTCATGCAGGTTGGAAGGCACTCTGTAGGCCATCTAGTCCAACCTCCTGCTCAAAGCAGGGCCAGTTAAATCAGGCTCTGTGGAGCTACAAATAAATAGTTTAGAAAGGAGTCATGCCTCTGACCCTACTTACTCACCAGTTACTCCTCTGTCCCCCTTGGGTCCGATGGGTCCCAGATCACCTGGAAATCCTACAGTGCCCATGAAGCCGATGGCACCCTGTTCACCCTTGTGACCTTTAATGCAAAATGACAGGTGTCATTACTGTATTTCAACACAGATCAAGTGAGTGTGAGAGTCATGTTATTAAAGCTGCTGTAGTGCAGGATGTTACCCTGTCGGTGGTCAAAATGAGCAGTCCCTATCCTTACCTTTTGGTCCAGGGTACCCAGGAACACCAGGTCTCCCTGCTGATCCAGAATCACCTCTGCTTCCTTTTGGGCCAGTTTCTCCACTTAGACCTGTTGGTCCACTTTCTCCTTTGCTTCCCCGTGGAGCTGGGATTCCAGGCTGCCCCTGTAGTCCTGGATAACCTGTTCAGAGAAGATGCAGTGTGTAATCTGTTTATACTTAAGACTTGGGCACAGGAGGAAATAGCAGTACTATCTAATTGTATCCCATCAGGTTTTATTTCCTTAATTTAAGATGGGAACTAATGTTTAGCTCCCCAATAGCCTTGTTCACTGATTCTGCTCCTGCTCTCAAGCTGGTGTAGCCTTCTGCTGTGGTGGCAGAGGAATTAGACCATGAAGGTCCTGCAAAACGCGGTGTCATCTCAAGCAAGATCTCAGCAGCAGTGGGGTGCCTGCTGAGATACAGCCTTTGATGAGCCACCCCTTCCCCAGCAAAGTGCCCTGCTTTCACTGGGTGCCTCCCTACTTCATCCTAAATTCTCCAAGAAGCTAGAGAGAAATCAGGCAGCAGCAAGTGCCTGACTCGGTGCCAGGTGGTAAGCAAGCCAAGGACTTACTGTTTCGTGTATCTTGGTGCTTCAGTTGAACACCTGGATACAAATAATTACTTCATGCTGTCTTGGGAATTACGGGAACTGTGACTTTTTCCAGAATTACATACTGCCTTAAGCTACACTTGGTGGGGTTCTGTTCCTTTGCTGCTTAAGGAGACACCTTGTTTCCCAGGAGAGAGGGACTTAGTAACTAGGGTTTTGAGTGGGGCACCTCTTGTGCTGCTTGTTGAAGCTGGATCACGCGTGGATACGAGCACAAGGTGCGTGTGGTGAGTTAAGAGCGAGCCATGCCTGCCCCACCATTTTGGCTGGGAGATGGCGTTCCTGTTCCCACTCTCCTGACTGCTTCACTTCTGGTTTTATTTTTTTAATCCACTGACTGCCAGGGGAGTGGGAATAAGTGTGCAGGGTTAGGCCAACTAATGTTCTGTTTCCATTTAGAACCTTAGGTATGTTATTTGTTTTAATCTCATTTGCCTGTTGTAAGTTTTTGCATAACATTTTCCGTGCCTCATATAAAGGTGATAGCGTTTCAGCTCTTCACAGGGGCACTACAGTTTGAAGCCATCACACAGTCCAATAAGCAGTAGCTGTATCAGCCTCTAAATTAGTTTGTGTGGTAATTTTGCATAGGAAAATTTTGTAAATGATTACAAAAATACTCTGTAGACTTGCAAGTCTGCCACAGACCTCAGATTTTCAAGTAGTAAATTAGCATAATGCTTCTGAAAGTTGATAAGAGAATTCTGGATCATTACATCTGTTATTTGCATGAAAAATCCAACCCTCCCATCAGGACAACCTGGAAGAACTGCCTTTTGCTTTCATGAGGTCTGTCCCTATTATCTTATGTACCATTAGTTCTGTCCAACAATTACCCATGTACTTCAGTGTTATGTTTAATAGGGATATTTGACTGAATCAAGACAAATAATGTTGACTGCTGCTGCTAACCCAGTCCTTAATTTTCTATTGTTGCCCGAGGGCACAACCTTATTTAATCTTCTAGTATTGTCTGCAGGAAACAAGGCATGAATTACCTGGCACTCCATCTAGACCTGGGGAGCCTTTATCACCAGGATATCCTGATATATTTGAAATCCCAGGAGGTCCTGGAAATCCTTCCTGCCCAGGAATGCCAAAGGGTCCTTGGACTCCTGAAAGGAAGAGAAGAAATAATCAGTACTGCAAGGAAAACACACACTTGCAATTGTAAGTTCTCAGGCTAAATATAAAGAATGGGATTTTCAGAACTGGAAAACACCTGTAGTTCCCACTGATTTTTGTTTTATTTTTTCAGACCGTGTTCTGGAGGTTTTTCTTAAAAGAATCAAATGCCAGTTCTGTGCCAAAGCTTTTTGGAGCTAATTACATCTCACAGTGTGGAATGCTAATAATCCCGAGCCTGCCAGGTACAATATTATTTCAAGATAGGAAGTACTCAAAATATCCTGGGTATACTGAAGCAGATAAGAAAGCACCCTTGTTCTTCTTTGTCCTGTGGAGTCAGGGGTCACAGACACTTAGGGTTTTTTGGGGTCAGTTAAAGCCAGAAGTTTGAATCTAAGCAGATCTCCACAAATGAAAAGCATTAAATGGTAAAAAAGCTATCACCCACCAATGACAGATTGTTCTTTTAAGTATATTCAAGTTGTCGGGAAGCCACAACCCCTCTTTTGTATATTCACTTTAAAAAATAAAAATTCAAGAATTCTGACAAACCAACACGAATGAGATAAGTGAAATAGCTGTTTCTTCCAGGGCTTGATAATAAACCTCTGAATGGTGTTTCAGGAGGCACAGCATGTTAGGAACAATAAAGTGTAACAGAGAAGAATAAGCCATTGAACTGATCTGGCAAAGGCAGTAAGGTTTGATGTGTTAGGCAGGTTCTTGAGTCTTTTAGAGCCAAAATGTTAGAAAACTTTTTAAAACCCCTCTGCAATTAGTTGATTCATCTGTAACATCAGTCTGGTGTCTCTCTGCTGGAGGAACTGGTGATGAACCATACAGAGATGAGCACAGCCTGCTACAACAAGGTGGGCTTGATTGCTGGAGGGGTGAGATGGTAGGAGTAAAGCAGCGTGCATGGCAGTAGAGCCCAGGGGGATCAGTGGGGCAGTATCACGCACTGATGGGCAGCGAGGCTTTCAGAAGAAAGGTAAACACTGATGGATTTGCAACAAAGAGAAAGAAAAGCCATGGTTTGTGTAACTGAAGCCTCATTCATGTATTGTGGGAGCTGATGGCTAAGAGTAGCCTTTGGCATCTGCAGTGCAGAGCTCAGTGGGTGCTACAAGATGCTGCTGCCACGGGGAAGGACCCAAGGTGTCCTGGAGCAGCTGCCTCGTCCAGCATTAGGTGGTGCACATCCTGTTTCGGAGCAAGAGCTGGCTGAGCTGCAGCACCACCACCAGTGACCTTCCCCACATCCGGAGCTCTCCTGTACATCTGTCCTCACTACACTGCACTTTGTGACATCGGTAACACCCACAGCTGAAACAAGTAATAAGCAGATCCCATTCTCCGAATACAAACCTGGAACACCTCTGTCTCCCTTCTGGCCCGGAGGCCCTCGGCTGCCTTCCACTCTGCTCGGCTCTCCCGCTTCTCCTTTGTCACCTGTTGCACCAGGGAAGCCTGCAGAGCCGTAGCCATCTGGACCTGTTGCGGGATTGTTAAAGATTAAGATGAAAGCCATCTATCAGCGTGCTACTCTGCACGTATACAGCATGCACCAGTCTGTAAAGGCTCATTGAAAAAAATGGTTCATAATGGGGGAAAAAAGGTCTAATCCCTCTGCATGGCAGTGCACAGCCTACAAAGTCGCTTGCCAGAGCCCACAATAATGAAGGCAAGTTCCACGCTGGGCTTTGGATGACACAGCTAAGAAAGTCTCATGGCAAAGATCTCATGGGCCAGACTTGCAGCCAACGCAGTGTGGAGCCTGTGAAGGGGCAGAATGAGAGACTCACTTACCTGGTGATCCTGGTAAGCCCTTAGTGCCTGGTAAGCCATGCAGTCCATTGATTCCTCTTAAGCCAGGCAAGCCTGTTTGAAAATTACACTCATTATTATCATAGGATTTTCTGTGAGCTTGTACATATTCCTAGGCAAAAAATTCCAGTGCTTGAATAAACATCACCCTGAGTTAAAAATCTTACTTCTTATATGCAAATTAATTTATTACAATAAGCTTATTATGAAATACACCACGCCATGATTTTGTGATTGGCAAATGTTGTTGTTATCCAATAAACTCACCACGAGATGGGTTTTTTTTTTTTATTAAGTATCTCTGATCTGTCTGGTAGCATGCCATTAGTTCCAGTCTTGCTGCCACGATTTTGTTAATAACTGTTTAGAGTTTTCCAAAAATCCTTAAACCGAGAGAGTTATGGCATAATTGTACTCTCTAAATGTGACTATAATGAAGGTCTCTTCAGGAGCAATTCACTCTGTGTCATTAAAAAGCCCCCAACAAACCCCAAACCAAATGAAACCGCAACAAAATGTCTAATTGCTGCTGCTACAGGTGACATCTATCCCACCTGTTCATACCTGTTTACCCCATCTGTTTGCAACTGATTGTATCACAGTTTTAAGCATGGCATTAAAGCTAGGCAGGTATCTCTAATCAATGGCCAGAGCTCTTCTGGAGGACAACTCAGCCTTCACGAAAATAAGTGTCTGTCTCTCTCTGTCCTCACTGTCTAGAAAGGCAGCCTTCAGTGCCATATCAGCTTAGATTTGATGCAGATTCAGGCAGATGAACCTTATGAAAAGCAGGGCAATTTCAAGCTGTACGGTAGAAAAGAAATCTGCTGACTTTATGTATAAAGTCATTAGGTGGTAACCAATGAGGCTCTGTATCCCGTGATACAAACAGCTTCATTTTAAACTACCATCACCTGTATTTTGACAGCAGAATTCTCTCTGAGCCTGAAGTAATTTATCCTTAAAACCAGAAATTGGATCAATGTGCCATTTTTGATGATGATGTATTTGCTATCTAATGCCAGTTTATAAAATTATAATACTGTATATCACTACTTTTTCCTTCCCAGCTGTCATGAAAAATGAAAATGTTTCCTGAAAGCTGCTTTCCTGGTTGAGAGGGAGGTCATCAGCAGTTAAAGTGAGCTAGGCAGACACCAGTCCTTCAGCACCCATAAATCAGAAAGTAACCACTAATGCACCTGAACTTAATGAGGAATGAATATCTATTAGAGGGAACTGTGACAGTCTGAACTGCAAAAAGGCCCCTTTTTGTCTTCTTCACCCCAAAGAAACAACAGTGAGCGCTCACACAGAAATGACTGAACAGCTGAAGCTGTATGAGTACCTGCTTGTCCTGGTAAGCCAGCCCAGCCAGGAGTTCCCTTTTCACCTTGAAATCCAGGTGTCCCGGGGGTTCCCTGCTGCCCTGGGGCACCAACCAGTCCCGGCAAACCTATGTGACAATGATGAGTCATCAGTCATGAGTGTCCTCAAAAATCTATAGTCCAAAGCACCAATTTACCCTGCCTTCATTCACTAAGGTAGTAAAGCGAAGGCTTTCCACCCTGCAGTGTCATTGTATAACACCTCACTGCTTATCCAGGCTGAAGAACATTAGAGAAAAGGTAGAGAGGCAGAATGTAACAGAACAACTAATTACAAACTTCAGGTTTCTGATAACCTCAAAAATGTAGTGGACTCCTCCTATTACAATGATAATTCTACTTCTACTGCCAGTTACACAAAAAGTAATTTATGTGCACCTCAGTTTCCCCTTCTGCCATATCTGTTTTTTCTTTCCAATTGGACAGGTGATTGGACAAGGACTGTTTCCCAGTGAGGTACCTACTGAGACTGCTCTAAGCCCTGTAATTATATGAGAAATGTGGAACAACTGTTCTGAAAGAGCATTGTCAAGATCCTCATGCAGTTAAGACATGTTCTTAAGCCCCAACTTTATGCTGCAGCCAGAGCCAACCCTAACTTTGCTTTCCCAACACTCTTGTACTGTAGCCTGGCTCACAGGCTGAGTAACTGGGCCCTGGGGATACTGACTTCATTTATGGCAGAGGCAGCATTGAAAAGCCCACATCCTTGTAGCACTCAGACATTAAGAGGCTATAAAGGATAAACTAGTATAAAGCAGAGTTCAGCTTTTGAAAGTTCTTGTTAAGTTCTACCGTGAGTTCCACATCCTTTTAACTGTGCTTTTCCAACTGGCAGATTGATCGACCTATTAAAAAACTTAATGTCTTTCTTTTGAGGGAAAAGAGATTTTTGTCCTCTTAAACAGTTTTATTCTTTGGAGTATTGTAAAGAAAGAATATTTTACCCTGCTGTCCCACAGAGCCAGGGACACCCTGTGTGCCCTTGAGGCCTTCAATGCCAGGGAATCCTGGATCGCCGCCTTCGCCTTTTTGTCCCGCGCCTCCTCTTGTGCCTGGAAAACCACAAAACCAGTATATTCTTTTAATAATTTCTCTATGACCCTAAACTAACAAACATAATGTGAAGTTGGCTACTGAATGGGTTCTGGTCTTTCCACATAATCTGGGAGAATGAAGTGTCACCTACAGCATGCTGGCTTTTAAAAGTACTCCCCAAATTTGTGAAATATGACACTGATGTTCAAGTGTGCTGCATATGCAGGGATAGCTCCGATTGTAACAGCTTACTTAACCAACCCAATCCAAAATTGACCTAATTCTGCTATCCCATCTTCCATAATTATGGCCTGATACCGCTCCTGTTGGCATCAACAGCAAAAAAAATTACATGGAAATATTTTACCAGAGCTGCATGAGATTAATTGGGCTCAAGAGCTGTCTGGAGGAGAGAGACCTGGGGGTGTTGATCAGCAGCTGGCTGAACATGAGCCAGCAATGTGCCCAGGTGGCCAAGAAGGCCAATGGCATCCTGGCCTGCATCAGGAACAGCGTGGCCAGCAGGAGTAGGGAAGTGATAGTTCCGTTATACTCAGCTCTGGTAAGGCTGCACCTGTGTTTGGTTTTGGGTCCCTCACTACAAACAGAGAAGGGCTACAAAGCTAGTGAAGGGTTTAGAAGACAAGTGTTCTGAGGAGTGGCTGAAGGAGCTGGGATTGTTTAGTCTGGAGAAAAGGAGACTGAGGGGAGACCTCATTGCTCTCTACAACTACCTAAAGGGTGGTTATAATGATGCGGGGGTTGCTCTAGTCTCCTCCCTGGTAGCTAGTGACAGGACAAGGGGAAACAACTTGAACTTGTGTCAGGGGAAGTTTAGGTTGGATATTAGGAAGAATTTCTTTACTGAAAGGGTTGTCATATATTGGAACAGGCTGCCCAGGGAGGTGATTGAGTCACCATCCCTGGAGGTATTTAAAAGAAGAGAAGAAGTTGCACTTGATGACATGGTCTAGTGTTGGACCTAGTAGGGCTGGACAGATGGTTGGACTCAATGATCTTGAAGGTCTTTTCCATCTGAAACCATTCTATAATTCTGTGTTTACTGTCATAGCTATTCTTTCAGTTGAAGAGGTAGCCCATACTCATTCCAATAACAAAAAGCTGAACCTCTTCAACAGCTGCCATGGGAGCACAGGTTCAACAGCCATCAAAACCCCATGGTAAGCTCCCCCTCCTTTCCTCTGTGGACTGAGTATGTGGAAAGTAATACACAGCAAGTGTGAACTTAGTACCTGTTAAGCCTGGCACACCAATTTCCCCTTTAAGGCCTGGCCTTCCGGGTAAGTTTATAGTCTCTCCTCGCTCACCTATTTCAAGAAAAATGAACACAAGAGTGGTAAGTCTTTAAGTGGTATTTCCTGTTGGTTTGAAGGAGTTGCGACTTCTGAGGCAAATTCAGTAATTACTATCTTTCTAGAAAAAAAACAAAAGAATACATGAAAGAAAGAAAAACATAAAGGCCTGTAGAACAGCTGCCCTCCCTGCCACGGAGGGGTTTCTCCATGGGCAGTACACGTTGCATGACATGAACAGTATTAACTTCGTCACAGCCTCCTACATCCACATTACCATTCTCTGAAACTACGAAGTCCCTTTTAAGACTGGAGCATCCCCCTAAGACTCTTAAGAACTTCATGTTGAGCATCTGATGGGCAAGGAATACAAAGAGTGCTCAGGTAAGAGAACAAACTCACCTATTTCACCATGCGAGCCAGGAGTACCAAGATGGCCTGAAACACCTGGGATACCCTTTTCTCCCTACCGTGTAAGTGAAAACAAGGATCAGTTAATGAGGATGAGGATGTAGTCAACCTTCTAAGCAGCACAGTTTGGAAATTGTAAAAAAGCTCCAAGCCCCAAAAGGCTATCAAAGTTACCATTTTTGAGTTTCTGTAGAGCTTTATAGAGTCACATGGCTGAAATCAGTTAAACCAAATTAGTACAAGGTAAGGGTCAAGTTAAGTTTGCAGTGACGTAAGTCTGAAACTGAGAACATCCTATTACACATACTTGGTGGTGATTCCTGCAGTCCTTACTTAGGAAGATGTCCTACTGAAATATAAGGGCAAAGCTACCTGAGAAAGGAACATGGGTTTTAAATAAATGATGTCTGCCGGTCTGTCAGGCCTTTTGTACGACTTAAATTTTTCCAATGTAACTTTATTTTGCAGCCAAAGTGAATCACAGTGAATTACCCTCTAGGAGCTGAGATTCTCAAGCTCTTTTGTTGTTAGATGACTGACAGTGAGTAATTTTGGCGGCAGCACCATCAGACCTGGGAGAAAGGGAATAGTAAGCCCAGTGTTGAGAACCAACAGCTACTGCAACTAGACCAGGGACTGAGAAGGAACTGCCTGGGCTCTCATCAGCAAAAAGCTGGCATGTAGAAGTTGGATATCTCCCAATAAAAACAGAAAGGACTCTGCTTAATAAATGTTGGAGGGATCAAGCAAAAATATTAGATCTATTTAGCCAATTTTTATTGCATTTTTATCTTGGCACTATAGCTGTTCAGCACCATTTCAAGGGGTGAACACCACTCCCTAGAGAAGCTGAATGGCAGCACATGGACACCCTTATTCCTTTATGGGCACAAACTCACCCTGCCTCCTGTGCTGCCAGGGAAGCCTCTGATGCCAGGAGAGCCGGCTGGACCAGGATACCCTTTCAGACCTGTCAGCCCTTTTGCACCAACATCCCCTTTCACACCAGCCACGTAGCTGGGTTGCCCAGGGGAGCCTGGAGTTCCTGTCTTTCCAGGGATACCTGGCATTCCCTTGCTACCTGCACACGGGGAAGAAGAAAAGCAAACAAGACTTAAACTATTAGGGCTGGGAGGGCTGATGCACAGTTGCTTCCTGCTAGTGGCTGTGTCAGAACATGGCACCATGAAGCACTAGCACAAAAAGGCAGCGCACACACACGTGACGTAAATCTGGAAAGCTTTCCTCAGGGATGGCCCTGTGAAAGACAGCCAGGAGATCAGCTTTTGCTGTCAAGAGACTTTTCAGGGTGGGGGGGGGGAAGAGGCTGCAGTGCAATGGTACAGTGAGTAGGGAATATTTAATATGGTAACTGAGCAAAGGTGCCAATCAATATTCCTGAATGTGCTTGCTTTGTTCTGCTGTGACCACTGACCTTTTATGCCGAAGAATCCTTTCGTGCCCCTTTCCCCAACATCTCCTTTTTCACCTTTGACTTCCATCATCATGCTGGGCTTGATCTTTGGGGGTTCTCCTGGGGGCCCTTGATCCCCACGGTCACCTAAAGGGTAAAAAAGGCCCCAACCTTGTTACTAAAAGCTAGTCAGCAGCACCGTGTCAGGGAAAAAACAAACCCTGCGAACCGAAGAGTGAATTCAGCAAGAAGGGATTAATAGATAATCTCACACAAGCCATGGAAAACCCACTTGCATAAGAAGTTACCTGTGTCAATATGTGTCAGCAGAACAGTCAGGCACAGGAAAACATAGAAGCTGAGTTAAACTTTTGTACATACAAAAGTAGGTACTGGACCCACACGTTTCTGTGATGGATAATTAACCTGCTGGCAGATCAGTTAAGGTATCACATGTGCATAAAACCCAAAATGCACACTGGAGAGAGCACAGAAAAGTAGGTCAGTGCCAGTCCCTTGGCCAAAAAGGCTTTGTTGAAGGGAAGCATCTGGATTTCTTAGCAGTTAATTTGCTCTTGTTCTCGATTTGAAGGTTACTGGTGAGACCAGTAAATAATATCCTGAAGCAAGGACCCGCACGGACTAACTGCCTTTAGTTCTCTGTGGGATGCGGAGACAGGCCAGCCACCCATGTCTCCCATGATCATGCACTATCTTATACTTCTCCACAGAGTAGTTCTGTGGTTTTCTTCACAGGGGCTGTTTCTATGCTTGCCTTTTGCTCAGGCCTCCCTTGAATTACCAGGAGCACTGTGTTGCAACCTTTGAACCCCAGACAGTTTTTTCTTAAGTACCCATCTCAGGGTCCCTAGAAACAACATCTTGGCCTTGTGATAAAGTGTGTATTTAAAGCTAATTTTAAGCAAAGAAGACCAACCCACAGCTTTGATTTCTCTGATGGTATCAACTGATAAGTTTCTGACTTTTAACTGCTTAACTGCCTGGTTATCTGAATACTTCAGTGCCTTTACAGTGAACTGCAGCAAAATCTGAATCTTTTCCCCAGAAAACCTTACTCTTCCTTGGAAAAGGCTCTGGTGACTTCTGCACATGCGCCCAGGTGCCACTATCTGAGCTCAGCTGAATAATGAGATGTCTCTCTCCAATCTTAAATGCATTAAGATTCATAAAGAAGCAGCCTTTCCCTGAGCCTAAAATCTTTCTCGGCCAGAGGCCGAGAGGAATGTCTGAGCTAAATTTACCATATGAAAAATTTGTCTTCTTTGTCTTTGTGTCCTTGTCAAATAGTTCTCTGGATGTGAAAAGCAAACATGCTAGTAGCACCCATAAGCAAATACCTTTAAAGCCACGTGCACCCTGTGAGCCTTTATCACCCCGAGCCCCAGTTGGGCCAAATTCTCCTTTGACTCCCTTGATGCCCGGTCTTCCTTTTAGGCCTGTCATGCCTTTGAAGCCATCAATGCCAGGTGAACCTTTCAAGCCTTTAAAGAAAGAAGGAGAAAAGAACTGTAACTTCACTCAGATTTCTGCAAAATAAGTAAATGGGAACTTGCAATGCATGACTAAAATGATATGAAAACTTTGGTGCAGCGGTACCTATTTTTGGGTGCCTTGATGCCTGGGGCAAACTGCAACTCTAGATCAGGCACCCAAGCAATCTGAGAGGTAAAGAAGAGCAGGTGTACACTGAACTGCATCAACTGGTCAAGAGGAGATGTTATGCAGATGACCAGAACTTAGTGCAGAACTTAGTGTCTTCTTCTGAAAGATCAGTTCAACCCTTCTTCTTCAGATAAGCTAGAAGAAGGCACCTAGTTCCACACAAGGTTTTTAGTCAGCCCATTATTCTACATGCAGAGATACAAACCACGGATCTAGGGCTGGCTGGCCCTTTCTTACCAAAAATTTTCATATTCCTCTCTCTGAACAAGAGGATGCTCTTTTACAAGGATTTTGCTAACAAATGGAATTACTTTCCTCTCAAATAAGAGCTGATTAATACTCCAGAGTTCTCCTAGGGAAAAAGTCCTGTCTTTCCAACTGATGAAATCGCAGCAAGCATTTTTAGACATGCACCCCTCCTTTTGGGTTTAACTTGGCTTCACATGGAGTTGAATCCTGTTGAAACTCCCAGCGCGATATGTACAACTTGCATTATACATAGTGCTTTTCTGGCTGGCAAGTGAGAATCTCACCTTCTCCACACATAAGATTAGTATCATGGTAAAAGTCTGACATTGCTCAGTACACAACTTCCAGCTTTACAAAACTTTAAAACAAAGGTTTGGGGAAACATCATTTTAATTTCACTGAGACCCAGTGGGACTGGATCAAGGGAAAGACTTTTGGAGAGAGAAGAGTAAATGCTGTTCATTTTTTAAAAGGATAAATAAACCAGCCACTGCCCTCCTAAATAGGGCTGCAGGTCACAAGCTATCATTATACAAAGCACAGTGTGGGGGAAAACAGACAGTGATTTGGGAATTCACTGGGCACCTGACCCGAATTCTTCTGTTTTAAACAGAGGCAGCCCAGCAGAGAACGTGGCCTGTTCATCCCAGCACAGAGCATCACGACTGTTTTCAAAGCAGCTGTCTGGAGCTCACCTTTATCTCCTGGAAAGCCATCCATTCCACTTATGCCAGGGGGACCTGTCACACCAGGTATACCTTGTAATCCCGGGTAACCTGTTTCACCTTTATCGCCAGACAGACCTTTCAGGCCCACGGGGCCAGGAAAACCTTGCTCTCCATCTTCTCCCCTAGCTCCACGTGGACCTGCCATGTGAACAGGGAGATTAAAAAGTGTTTGGACATACATGATGATTTCATACAAGGCAGCGCAAGAGGGAGAAAACCACTGTCCTACTACCTTCATGTTGAAGGGGGAAAATGAGGTTTTGAATATTTTTCAGCAAAGAACCGCAGCTCATGGACACAAAGCAGTCTTGCTACCAGCTTGGTTCTGTACCCACTCCCAACGGGACCTTCTCCTCCTCTATAGTTTAAGAACTAAGCCCCTTCTCCATAAGGCTACTCTAATTCTGTAGCTCCCTTTTCCCAGTCTGCCACCAGCATCTCTGGCTTGGGTTGGTAGGTGCCTACAGAAAGAAAAAGCAGCAGCCCTGCCAGTGAGGACCATCATCACCCCTACTTCCCAGCACAATTTGCAGTCACAGTGTCTGCACTATTATTGTCATTTCCCCTCCTGTGAATTAAAGCACGGCATGTGCCATGTCCCCAAGCTTAGTGTTCTGCTGCCGAAACCACACAGTAGCCCTGCCACAGAGAACTGGCAGGAGGAGTGATGCAGGACAGCAATACTTGCTCACCATCAGGTCCTTGAGAGCCAGGCCTGCCACCTGGCCCAGGGTTTCCTGGTAGCCCTGGGAATCCACGTGTTCCCGGTAGTCCTGGCAATCCCATCAAACCAGGGAGACCTTGTGGTCCTGGATCTCCTTTGGGTCCTGGGAAACCTGGGTTACCATCCGCTCCTAAAATACCATAATCTTGCATTAGAGACCATAAATGTCTAGAGAGACAATTATTACATATGACTTCTGTGGACATACTAGCCTTTCAGGGTATGTTTTTTCTCTGAAAGTTCAGTGAGAGCAGGAAAAGCAAGTTAAAAGACTGCTCATTAGTTTTAAAGTAAGTCACATTACCAGCACCGATCTCACTATTTGCATTGGAAAGGCTGACTGGCTCTTTCAAAGGAATGGAAACCATCTGGCACCAGGTGGACATAGATGCAGCAGTTCTCTTCCACTTTCAACCCCAGTAATTCTGTAACTCCTGATGTGTCTCTCTCTCACATACATCTTTGCAAGAATTCAATCCATCAGCTGCCTGAACCACTGAAAATAGTGCTCTGTATCTTTCCTAAATAGCAATAGGCCAGAATGGGAACATTTAAGGCAGATGGTGAGTTCTGGTTTTCTGTTATTGTTCAGAAGTTTTCAAGTAAGGCTTTTGAAAGGCATTGGTATAAGGCTCATACAAATCCCTGAGCAAACCCCCACTGATTCTACAAGACTCAGTGCACCAGCTGATAATTTACATCTCTAGGAACTGTCAGCAAATGGGGTGGGGGTGTCAAGATTTAAAATGTAACACCTGCTTTCCGTTCAGACTTGAAAAGCGGCAGCGTACAAGACCTCAAAAGTACATGGCACTTAAAAGCCAGGCCAAGTGGATCTGCTTCTCTTCCTTCAGGTTTTACACCTGCATAGGTCCATTGGCTTGACTGTAGTTAAGTGTCCTCTATGCTTGAGGTCACATAAGGTGAGTTTTCTCAAGAACAGAGTCCAGGCTTTAGCTATTTTGAGGGGCGTGGTGGCATAGTTGAAGTTGCACGGACATAAAAGGATCACTAGCCACTTCTTACAAAACTTAAAAAAAACCAACCCCAAAACCTCATAAAAAATTCAACATTTTTTTGGGAGCCATTCTGTCAGAGCTGTAAAATCAAGAACAAAGTAGTAATGCTTTTTCTTTTCACTGTACTTATTTTTATTACTGGAGAAGCAGTCCTACAGAAATGTTTAGAATGAATGTACAAAGTCATCCAAATTTTTTTTTTCCTTTCCAATCCAAGCCTTACCTTGAATTTCTTGCCCTTTTCAGAGGTCTTAAGGATGTTTTTTCTGCCTTTCCTTAAACTCACCAAATGCCACAGAGCTGCCTTTCTTTCACTCTGGGGTGCTACTGAAGGTGAAAACAGCTCTCCTCACTTCAGAAAACTCTTGTAAGAAGATGCATTTCTTTTTTTATTTGTATTGAAAATCACGAGAAGAGTCCCCAGTACAGGTTCATATGATACTCTTCCTTGCTTTGAGGTAGCCACACAATTAATATTCCTTCCTCACTTCCACAGCCTCACTGATTAGGTAATCAGAAGTCCTAAATTATACTATGTGTCCAGATGCTACTGAAACTATGTAGCAGGGAAGGCTTAATTCCCACACCCGCTATTGTGGGTCCAGGTAACAGGTGATAGGACAAGAGGGAATGGGCTCAAGTTGGACCAGGGGAGGTTCAGGTGAGACGTTTCAGGAGAAAGTTCTTCACTGAAAGGGTTGTCAGGCACTGAAACAGGCTGGCCAGGGAGGAGGTTGTGTCACCAACCCTGGATGTATTTAAAAGACGGGTAGACAAGGTGCTTAGGGATATGGTTTAGTAGAGGACAGGTACAGTTGGACTCAATGACCTAAAAGGTCTTTTCCAACCTTGTGATTCTGTGATTCTGATTCTGTGAAGTCCTCCAAAGAATTCAGAGAGTGACGAAGTCAGATTTTTTAGAGAATTTAGAGATTTTCTAGAGAATTTAAAGATTTTTTTATAGGGAGTTTAGCTTGTTTAAGCTCTATCAGATAATGAATTAAAATAAACACCCTAAAGTTACAAATAAGTACATAATACTGTCTTTTTCTTGTTCCTGAGTGCCCAGAGACTGACCAGGTAACTTATTAGCATTTACTAAACACTATGTCTTCTTAGTTAAAATCTATAAATTCTGCACTACTGCACTGCTGTTCTGCAAACCCTGTATTATCCAAACATCATCTGGCATGGGAAACAATCTCAGTATCAGGCAGTACGTAGGTGAAAAGTCAGAACAATCATCACACCGCCATTCCTTAAAGGACAGTGGGAGGAAAAATTAACAGTACATCTGAACACAACAAGGGTGAGCACAATCTGGTTCTCTGGTATCCTACTGCAGCTGGTTTCACGTAGTGCAATGTGAAGGAGTGCTGGTCATAAGCAACAGACCTCCGGAAGGTGTTTGGAGGAGCCAGGCATATAGGTAACAGCTGAGGTAGATGGGGAAGGGATGGGAGATCATCAGGCAGTGATGTTTGATGCTGACGTTATCACTACCTCCAACTTGTCCTCCCATGTTCTCTTACTACTGTCACATCTCTATGATTTGGCTACATTTATATCACACTTTTACTCAATTCTTTATTTGGAGTAGGTGTTACCTCTAACTCCTGGTACTCCTTGATCTCCTGGGGCGCCTTTCACCCCAGGAAACCCGGGGAACCCGACATCTCCTCGGGAACCTGCTGCTGCTCCTAAAACATCACCAGGTAAGCCCTTTGGTCCTTCGGCTCCTGGAGCACCGGATTTTCCTGTAAGGCCTGGGTGTCCTTGCAGTCCAGGTAGACCATTCGGGCCCCTGTCTCCTCTGGGCCCTGTAAAACCTGTAAATTAAATGGCATTACAGGGTTCAATACAAAGGTTGGCATTCAAATCCTAGATACACCATCATAACACCTTTTCTATTATTGCAATTTCCCCTAGTTCTTAGTAGAAACCTCTAGAATCAGACAAAGCATTAGATAAAACTTTAAACTACATAACATTTGTAAGAACATTTGACCAACTGTGGAAATTGGCAGAACATACAGGTGACCCCTCAGGATATCTAGTGCCTGGGTCATAAAAGAGTCACAGCTCCAAACACAGTTGGTTCTGTGCAACTATTCTGGTGTGACTATTACAGCATTTTTTAAACGTCGTATTCCACAAGGTCAAAAGAGTGAGGAGTGACTGCATATGGGTAAACTGGGAAGGATTGGGAAGGTGCCCTGATGGGTCATCGCTGCTGCTGTTTCCCATGCATCTCAGAGGGCCAATGCCAATCACATCATGCTCTTGATGAAGGAGAAGCACCATCTCTGTCCTCCACCCTGTAGATGAATGACTGGGAGGGCACAAGCCCCTCTTACCACAAATGACAGGGGAAAGAAAGGGTTCTTGTGAACTGGGAAACTGGACCTGGACTGGAAGTTAAGTCCAAGCACTGGTGGAAGACTGTAGGTAAGACTGCACAAAATTTGTCTGAGTACTGACATCACTGTGACCTGAGAACTATATGGTATGGGAGCCCTAATTTGCCATTTAAAACACCCTGCAGAGCTTAGCAGGGGAAACACAGATTCACAGTCCTGCCCTATGCTGCACAGAGCCCTGGTTTATGATGTATCCCTTGCCTGTTGACCAGGACATGCAGGAACTTCTTTTGCTTTCTTTTTTGCTACTATAGATAAGCCTAGAGAATATTTTCAGGTCGTGTGCTGCCTTAAGGTAAAGCATCACCCGGACATTGGCTTTGGGAGTTTGCAGCACTTCAGTATCAGTGAGGATTCAGGACTTGGAAAACAGATAGATGGAGAGAATTTCAAAAGAGCTGCTATATTAACTTGCATCAATGGCTTCTGAATTGTGCTACAGAAAAAAACCACACTCTGACCAAATTAACCTCGTCAGCCACAGGGAAGTGGTAGTTTCTGGCTGTAATTCTTGTTCGACTGGCTGATGATCCATGAAGAGAACCCACTGCAACTTATATGTTTGTGCAATGGCACTATTTTAGGCTCAGGCTCATCAGACTTAACTATCTATGAAAAGATCAACTATTAATCGATGTGTCTTGGGCATCCTGGAACCTCTGGAGAGATACAGAAGCCTTGGGATTTAATCTGTATCTATTGCAGACTGACACAAAATATGACAGACACTGAACACTTGCAAATGTTGTTTGGAAACACAGCCACCTATGGGCAAGGTGAGTAGCTAGTACTCCACCTTTCCTATGTCCAACATATTTTATACTAATGCTGGAAAGAGTAAAATAAAAATACTAATACTACTATCTTCTTCCTTTCAGAGTCTATTCCATGTGGAATCTGAAACATCTTGCTATTGAGTTTCCTTATTTCTATGTGAACCTCACAGATTTTTACTGTCATGGATAATTTTGCAATACAAAGCAGATTTTAAAAGGATGGAGGTTTTGTTTGCATCATTGTAGAAGCTGCAGAAAATGCTTTTGGCATTGAAAAGCAGCCGGTTCATATAATAATTTACAGTGGGAATGTAGAAGGGAACATAAGTGTAAATGTGTCTGGAATAAAATTATTGTCTTTCAGTACCTTAGGCAAAGAGATCATATATAAATATATATATATATATATAAAATGACTAATTATTGCCTGATACCTGGAGGACCTGGGAATCCTTCCCGACCTGGATCACCCCGTGTACCATTTAACCCTGGGTATCCCACTGGACCTGGATCACCTGAGAATCCTCTTGCACCTTTTGCACCTAAATCACATAAAATAACTTAAGAAAATGTGATCTGAACAAACAAACAAACCAGAAATATGCATACATTGTATAAGAAAAGGTCATGGTACTCTGGATGCAAAGAAACACTTTAAAATAAAGATATGACTATACTGTAGCTCTTTAGCAGTACTCAAGATCTCAAGTCATGGACCAACTCTAGGCTAAACGCTCTTACAAACATGGATTAGCCTGCCCGTAAGACTAACGATATGGAGATTACTAGGGTGACAGCAATCAGTCTCATGGACTTTTGCAGACTTCTCATATTTTGGAAATTCAGGCTTGTAGATTAAAATCAAAAGGCAATGTCAAAGGGTGAGTGCTTAACAGACACGGGCACGCGTGTGATGCTGTGGGAGGAAGAGAATTTTTCCCTTCCCCGCTAAACAGATCATGGAACAAGAGCAGACTGGTTTAGATAGCCACGAAACAGAAGTGTAAGGCTAAAGGTTAGATCTAATCAACCTAGAAACTGAATACAAATTAACTAGCCTACTTACTATATTTGTAACTGCACAGGTGTATTGCCTTGGTAGTACAAGAAGGGCTGTGCCCTGAAAAAGTGTTCCTCTGGCACTGAACTCGTGTTCATATCCTGTTATCTCCTGACAGGTGAAATGGGACCTGCCTTCCTTGTGTTGTAGCTTTTGACATTTGGGTAGGTCAAATATTACTGTTTCTTAACAGCTCAAAACATGCAGGCATTGCATAGCATAGTTAAGTTGGTTTTTTTTTTTTTCATGAAAATGTTTTATTACATGAGTCTAATTACCAGAAAAATCTTGATTTCAGAATCCAAGGAAAGTTCTTCAAAATAATCCTTGTGGAATGCTTTGTTTCCCTACACTCCCCAGCTCCTTGAACTCTTAAGTTCCCCACTCAGGCTTGAAGGTCAACAACATGCTTTAACATTTTAAGTGTTGTTCCTTAGCATCACCATGAATCAGAACTCATTTATTTATTACACTGAAAGAAAGTTTCTCTCCACCTGTAACTATGATAAACCAAGGAAAATATTGCTTGAATCTTGACAGGTTTTTTCCATGTTAGTTTTCTGAATTTTCATTACTTAACCATGAGTTTTTGCAGGTTTAGCTGTTGTTTGTGAAGGGAAGAAGGAAGGCTTTACAGACCCCCACAAATAAAATGTACATTAACAGCCAATGCAGCAGGAGGAGCATTTCCCAGTGCCATATAGGACTATTGTTCTCTCCCTGATATGAACAATAACTTCTCAGAAACGAATTAAGAGAAAAAATCCAAGGCTTTCAGGTCTCTGAAAAATTCTAAAGTGCCTCTAACCCAAACAGCACCTAAGATCTTGTTTCCCATCTGTAATAAGTCACTTTCATTCATTCTGTTCAGCATAGCACTAATTCAAAAAAAACCCACCTTAGAGAAAGAAGGTGGAAATGGAGAACGCAACCACTGCCTACCATGGATTTCAGTAACTTGTTATGCCGTGTTAGCTGGTGTTAACATCTTGTGCCAAACAGCAGTAAGAAGTATTTTTTCTTTCAGACCCATGTTCAGCTTGCAAGTGCTTTTGCTGTACATTTGAATGTGAAAGTGACTTAAAACATTTCACTCAACAGTAATCGTGTAGGTCTTGGGAGCACTGAATAGCCAGGATGTAGCTTAGGGTGGGCTGTGTATGTTGCCAGGAATTTCAAAGGAGCACAAGGACATAAGGGTGTGAGATGATAAAGAAGACTCCTTGCTTGATATACTGGGTGCCCGTGAGCACCTAGGACACCAAGAGACTCACAGCAGAGCTCCATCCTGGCTAGAAAGGATAATAGGAAATCTTGCAGATAAAACCACATTACTCTAAGCAAGCACTAAATAGTCTAAAGGAGGTGTTGGTGTCCCTGTGTCATTCTGGAGAATGTGGGTAGGAATGATGCTCCAGGAAACTAGACTGACACAGCTACGGTAACAAGAAAGTGTAAAATATGTCACATTCTTCACAGGTTTCCAGCTCCAGAACTGCCTCAGGTTGAAAGGCAGCTCCAGAGTTCTGCAGCAAGGGGCCTCTTCCAGTTTTTGGAGGGAAGGGATGCAAAACAAATCTTAAAATTACTAAAACAGCTGTCAAAAGACAGAGAAAGATTTGTCAGAGAGCTAACCAACAGTACAAAAATATAAAAGACATGAAGAGAGAGTGACTTGTGTTACAGCAGTGTTACAGCCAGGAGTTAAATCTGGCTGTATTCTCTGAAAGAAAAACTTCAAGCTCATATGAATGAAAGAATAAACAACGCATCCCACTCAGAAATCATGGAGATGGCAAAGAAAACAACCTTCGGAAGCATTCATTCTAAAGACAAACAAAGGCATTAGGACTAAAGAAGCATAGGACAGAGATATACATCATCTTTCAACAGAGCTAATAAGTTCCCTTTTAAGATCCATTAGTCTCTGAGAAATCAATCCATCAATCCATGCATGCCATAATAAACCTTGTGCTGGAGAAAAAAATAAATGCTTGACCTTAAAATTTATAGTCCAGATCTCTGACCTCGGCTAAAGCACAGGGGGCACAGGAACAGGTGCATCAAGACTTTAACATTTCCCAGACTCTGAAGGACACAGTTATGGCTTTTGTTGGTACTTTTACCAGCTGGCCATGAGAAGGATTTACTGAAAACCAGCTTTATTGCTGAGGCTGGGAGTACATAAGCTTGTAGAAACTAGCAGTTCTGGTCAGAGGTTCCCTCTTCAAAGTCAAATGTTATGACTACTTGGCACGTCTTGTCCATGTTTCTCTAAACTCAATCTAACACAGTCCTTCAGACCCTGTCCCTACCTCCTCTTCCTTTTAGAAAGAGGTGAGGAACCCTCAGCACTGGGAAGGCCTAGGGTCTCCAGGTGGTCCCTCTGGGCTAGGGTAGACAGCTCCACAAGGAAGGTTTGCATGGTTATAGACAAAATAACTGCATTGAGTCAGACAACTGGCCCCTTACACCGAGACATGTTAAAAACTAGGCTCACTTGCTGAAAGTGCTCCGTATAGCACACAAGGAGCAACAGTATGAAAGACCTGCCACTGTCCCTTCACTGCAACTTTTTATCACCCAGTTCTCAGGGGTGTCCAGTCAGCTCTGAGAGACCTTGGTATATTCTCTACCAATAAAGTTGTAGACTGTACACTCCTGCTCAACCTGTGTGTGGCGGAGAGCAGATGGGCTGTCCTTCCTGTCTTGTTCCACAGCTGACACATATTAACAAAGGCAGAATAAGCTCAGGCACAGTGCAGCCACTTGCATGCTGTGCAGATATCTCTGCCTGCTTCAAGTTAATGCTGTCCTTCATTCTAATTTCTAAATGTTGCTGTCTGCTAAGACTCAACTTCATTGATTTGGCAAGATCTCCCTCAAAATGTAGTGCATTCAGGCAACAAAGGTGAAAGTAAAATGTTACCTGTGGCTCCTGGCAGACCTGGTTTGCCCTGGGATCCCTTTGGTGGCCTCACACAGCCTGCACCTGTAAAGAGAGAGAGTTAGTCGCATCATATGTGCTCACAGGCTGTCTCTCATCAGCTCTGCGCCTTCAGTTGAGACATCATTAAAGCAGGTCAACAAGCAAAACCCTAATTTAAAAACATTTTAAGTGAAAAATGTCATGGGTGGCATTTTCAAGGAAGCACTCAAGCTGAGCTCCACCCTAAGAGCTCCTCTTCTGCCTGTTTTACAGGGGCCATGGTGGCTGCTCCAGTTTGACCAGCATGGGATGGGTAGTCCAACATTGTGGATGTTTGTATTTTTCAGACTAAGAGAGATGCTTTGTTTCCCCATGGACAAGTTATACCTCTGAAGCAAAGAAGTTAATTTTTGGTGCAAATGAATGACTTTTTAGGTCAAATCATTGAAAATCTTCAAAGTTCTTCAGAAAAGTTGCTTAAACTTTCTTGGGCACCTAATTTCTGGGACTGTTGTTCTAGATTGTGTGGCAATTGTTATTTTGCCACAATAAACACTCCAGAATGATGAAATAAAAGAGTTTCTGAATGGAAGAGCTAAAACTACAATAATTATAGAATACGTTTGATTTGACTAAATTACTTTAGAGCTACATCCAGTGTATGCATCACTATTTGTGACCTGAAGTTCAAGTAGCTTACAATCACAGCATCCAAAGTAGTAATCAGAAAGAAAGTATCAAGCTATAAGAGCTGCATAAGACTAACAGTACTATATATCCAAGCCATTTATATATACAGTACCTGACCATATCGGCTCGGTTCCATCTCCTCGAGAAAAGTCTTCAATGACCTGCCCACAGTCTAGGAGCAAGAATAGGAAAAGACAGTTATTACTGAAAAAGTTGGGAAATGCTCTCAATTCTAACCAAAATGTCTATTACAACATCAGATAATGTGTTCTGTTTATTTATCATGCATGCATAAAACAGAAACTATTTGCTATAGCACACTGGAACGTTCTGTCCATACATGAATTACATTCAGGCCTGCAAACTTAACCTTGTTCGGGAGTTTATGGGCTAGGCACTGTGTAGGGCTGGTATGTGGGTGCTCTGGCTTGAATATTGTGCCAGGCACCTTGAAGTCAAGCAATAAAACTCTGAGCCTGAGCTCTTGTGAACATAGCCATGGCATTCTTATGGTGGAAAGGATTTGGAAAGTTGCAGAGATACTATGAAGAGCTCCAGGATTCAGATTTCTGAATGAGTATTACAAGCAATCACATTTTACCCAAATAACTCCCCATCAAGTGCTACCTTTTCAACAATGTGCTGTGCAGATGCTGCAGACAACTCAGTAATCACAGAACCACAGACTGGTTTGGGTTGGAAGGGATCCCAAAGACCATCTAGTTCCAACTCCTTGCCATGGGCAGGGACATCCTCCACTAGCCCAGGCTGCCCAAAACCCCATCCAGCCTGGCCTTGAACACTGCCAGGGAAGGGGCAGCCACAGCTTTTCTGGGCAGCCTGTGCCAGGGCCTCACTGCCCTCACAGGGAAAAATGTCTTTATTTAATCTAAACCTACCTTCCTTCAGCTTAAAGCCATTACTACTTGTCCTATCACTTCATGTACCCTTGTAAAGAGTCCCTCTCCAGCTTTCAATGACCTCCTATAGCTTAGATATAAGACTGAATGTTGTCTCTTACCTAGTTGTCCAGGGTCTCCTGGCAGACCAGGCAGACCTGGAAGCCCTGGGTTTCCATCTTGTCCATGGTCACCTGGAGGACCCTGGTACCCTTTTGGACCAGGAAATCCTTCACCTGGCAGGCCTGCTTCTCCTGGAAAGCCCTTTGGGCCTAGTTCACCTGGATAACCAGTATCGCCTGGGAAACCTCTGATACCATCACCCTGTGGAAAGTGAATGGAGGTCATCACTGCTGACTTTGCTGAGAAACAAACAAAACTCAAATAGTTGAAGTACTCTCATGAATAACATCTTATTGACAGTGATTCCTCAGGTGTTGCATCCCAGCTCTTTAAATCAACATTGCGAACAAAATACATAAAGTTGTGCCCAAATGGGCAGACTTCATCTGTTGCTCTAGTGATACTTCTACACTACTGAATCAACATCTTATGGTCATCACTAGAAAATGCTTCTATCCTCATTAGTGATAGTATGTACTATATTCACTTGTAGTAAAAAGAACTGTGGTCTAGACTAGATGACATGGCTCTGGCACTTCTTAAAATAGGACGCAAAAGCATCCCAGTGGTCAACATCAACATTTATGATGGATGAGATCAATTCCTCTTGCAAGGTGTTTAAATTTTTCTTTTGTCTACAAAGGAGCTTATAAAAGGAACTAAGCCTACATGTCTAATTTCCATATTGCTACAGTTAGTTAGATGAGGTGCCATCAAGCATATGTATGATGACAGTCCACATTTTTAGGATGTAAAATTGTAGTAAATTTTTCTTTTCTTTAAGTCACTTTTAACAAAGCTGCTGAAGTTCAGCCATACAGATTTTCTCTTAGAGAAAGCTAGAATAAGTCACTAATAAACCACTAACTATTGCAAACTATCCAGTAATAACAGCTGGTCTAAATAGGCTATAGACTACTGCTTAGTTGCTTAAATAACATGGAATAAAAGTGAAAGACTTTTCTTAAAACCCTGGGAGTAAACCTCACGTTTAATATAACAATAACCAGAAAAAAATTCTCATTGTGCAATATTATCTGGAAAGAAGGATAGCCTGGTGATTGTAACCCCTCAGAATTAAATGTATTAGTAGTTGAGCATTGTGGAAATGATTTAGCTGTATTTGCTACTTACTGGAAGGCCAGGCTGTCCTGGTAAACCATCTAATCCATCTCTGCCTGGGAAACCGTCTTCACCTCTGATACCAGGCAGACCAGGATCTCCTCGGATTCCTTTGGTGCCTAAAGAAGACCTTTCATTGTGAGACCATTCTCTCACAAAAGCTGTAAATGTTAGCAAGATACACAATATGAATTTTAACTCTACCTTTAGTAGTTATGTGTAAAGAATCTCCCTTTTCTCCTTTTCGTCCAGGAAATCCAGGTGGACCCGAAAATCCCTGATGTTACATACATTGGGGGAAAGAAAAAAAACCCAAACAGAACTACTTAAGTAACAAATATCAAGATTTTTCTGCTGTCCAGCTTAAAAAAGGTCTCTAAATTTTACTGCTTTCATGTTAACTTTCTATGAATGATTTCCTCTTCAGCAATTCCTATCCTTGTGCTGGCATCTTTATTAATATGGTCTAATTAGGACCAAGGTCTGTGTGGGTAGGGGAACTCCTGCATGAGGATGGCATTAGGGAGCTGTGGCTTTCCATGAGCTACAGTCATGCAGATGACTGCATCTGCAGAATGGCACTGGAGAAAGCATGGCGAATGACTCAGTGCTAGCCACTAAAGAAAATGCTGTAAGCAACTCTTTGGTGCCATGGAAACAAAACTCAAGGTTACATTGACCTGCAATTCCTCCTGTCCACCACTTACAAAGAGGACACCCTCATAGCTAGCAGTGGATTGTGATTCACAACACCTTTGAGCAGCTGAAAAGTAGCACCGTCTTCATCTACCAGAGACAAGAACTTGGACACAGAGTGATTAAGTGACCTGTCCCAAACCACAGACCTCTGGGAAAGGTTATGGGTAGAAGGGAGAGCCGGAGTTCCCTGGTTCAGCTGGAGCAGGCTGCTCAAGGCCTTGCCTAGTCAAGCTTTGAAAATCTCTGAGGAAGGAGATTTTCTCTCTCACAAAGGCAAACTGTAGTGAAGTTAAAGACCAGACTCCAGCATTCCTGATGCCCTGGCATAATGCAGAATTGTCCTCTGAAAGTGGCCTACTTTTTGACCAAGAGCCTTCCAACCACAGGATCAAATTGATGGTAGGTGCCAAGGCCCAGAGGTTTGAGACTCATTTACCGTTGACTATTTTATTCCAGATAGCTTTAGCTCTGGATAATTATATACATGCTCACTAAAAGAAAGAAAGAAAGAAAAAATCCAAGCATCTTAGTTTTTCTCTAGCCTCCTCTTACTCAATTCCAGGGCAGACACAGAATGAAAGATCAAGTATCTCACTTTTGCTCCAGGGTAGCCAGGAATACCATGTGGTCCTTGATCACCAGGTTCTCCTTTCCTCCCAGGCTGGCCAGGGATTCCTGGAAAGCCAGGAGGGCCAGGTGGGCCTGTAGATCCCCTTCTGATTTCATCACCCACAAGGCATTTACTGCAATCCCCTTCTTCGCCTAAGGAAAAGGTTGGAACGAGAAGAAAGAATGCTCTGTCACAACAAATAGATGTTCAGCTGTATCCATTTTATGCAGAGACTTGAGAATACTTGAGTAGTTTCTGAAATAACCTGAGAAAAGTACTTCTTTTTTTTTTTCTTACAAGAAACTAATATAATGCTTCCTTGGTATGTTAGGCCCAGATCAAATTCATTGGTCCCTGAGTACTATGAGTATATCATAGTTCAGCAACCTCAGACTGAATACAATGGGAGCTTTACACAATGCATAACAGCAGATCATCTATCAAGTTATGTTATAACCTACCTTTAGGTCCTTTTTGTCCTCTTGGCCCAGGGAAACCTTGTATGCCAAATCTACCTGGTGTCCCCTCCAGTCCTTTTAATCCAAAGAGAGCACCTAGAAGTTTAATTAAATAGAAATATAAATTAATGCACTATAGATTTACTTTTCTTCCCTACTCCTTTGAGCTGCACTGCATCTGCCCTTTTCTGTTCCCCCTAATGTCATTTACTTTCTAACCCAGCCTGTTGTTACTTACTCCCTGCTCCCATCCTCCCTCCCTTTTCTCACACCTTCCCACACCCGTTCTCAGTAACTTCCATCTGCTGTGGTGGATGATCCTTGCCACTTTTTGCTCACTCTCACCCTGAATTCCTTTGCTCCTCTCTCTCAGCACAACATACTGTGCAGTACCACAGACACCTTGCTCTAGATTACCTCCTACATGTCTTTTTCTCCAGTCCTGCTCGTGCACTGCTATGTGATGCTTTTCACATGGGCACAGTACAACGTCAGTCAGAAGTGAAACCACCTCACCTGACCCTCTGCTCAAAGCAGGATGAACTTCAAAGTTAGAGCAAGTTGTTCAGGGCCTTTTCCAGCTGAGTACTGAGTATCTCCAAATATGGAGAGTCTACAGCCTCTCTGGGCAACCTCTTCCAGTGTTTGATCACCCTCATGGTGAAAAAGTTTTTCCTAATATTTAAGCAGGACTTCTGTTGTTGCAGCTTCTTGCCCAGTTGCTGTGCTCCTTAGTGAAGGCATCTAGTTTCATTTTCCCTATGACCTCCCAAGAGGTAGGGGAAGACAGCAGTAAGATTCCCCCTTAGCCTTCTCTTCTCCAGGCTAAGTAAGAAATCCAGCTCTCTCAGACACTCCTTGACACTTCCATTCCTCCCCCAGCCCCAAACAGACCTTCTTTTCTTTCAAATGTTGCAGGAGTGTCTAAGAACCATGCAAACCTTTCCTTCATCGATGAGCATACACTACCATTCCTATTTATGTCTTCCCACCACCCATTCAATTTCATTCCCTCAATCTACTCTCTCCTTTTGCCTTGACAACAGCTATCTTTAAAACAAGCAAAGATGTTCCTCTGAATTCTCATCATCTTTCTTCATGTACTTACCAGGGGCTCCAGCGGGACCAGGGGGACCACGAAGTCCCGGTGCGCCGTGCTTACCCGGAAACCCAGGTGGGCCCACATGATAAGCAGGAGATCCTAATTCACCTTTTTCACCTTTTGGTCCAATTTCTCCAGGTAAGCCTGGCTTATCTCCATCCACTAAAAGGGAACCAGGGAGGAAGTTCAGAACAATTTCTTAACAATGCTGCTCAAAGAGCTGCGATGTGTGGCAGAAGGGAAAGTTCATGCAATTGCATCAAGCATGCAAGGAGAAATGGAGATACTTAGCAGAGAGCAAAAATGATAACTGCACTCTTTACTTGAGCAAATCAATAGCAGTTACTGAAGCAAGGCTCTGTCATGACTTCTGCTTCAGTTATTTTGACAGAGCCCCACCGAGGCCAAAGGAAAATGTTCCTCTTGGTTTTTGCTCCTCCAGTTAGTTATCTACCACTCTGCACTGCATAGTCTCCAGTCTGCATGTGCATTTCCCTCCTCTCCCCCCGTATTAGTTAAAACTTGCTATAAAGGTAAGCTGTTGGAATATGCGTTGCTGGGATATTACCATCAGAGTATCCAGGAAGACCAGGCAGCCCACGATCTCCCTCTTCTCCTGGGTCTCCCTGTAGTCCAGAAACACCTGGAAAGCCTGGATCACCTCTTGCACCTGAAAGACATCCCCAGTTCCACAAAACACGTTAGCATGGTGCTGCTTGTGACCTCTAAGTGCAGGTTGCTCAAAAAATAAATATCAGGAACTTCTAGGGCTTTTGAATATTAACATTTACAATTGTTGCTTAAAAGCAGCTTTAGAAATTAAGAAACCTGCTACCTCATGCTCTCTCAGTCTGAGTAATGATGTATCTGAGAGATTTCTGTAAAGCCCAAATACCCGGGAGCCGAGCACGGCCTGTGACAGGAACGGTGTGGAGCCACCAAGCCCAAGAAGGACTGGCTCTCTCAACTCTTACTAATATGCCACTAGAGCTGTACCGCTCCTGGAAAGCATGGGGGACTAGCTCTCTGAGAAGACACCCTTCTTTTCCGTACAAGAAGTTCCCATTATAACCGATATGCCATATGTGAGCTTTCCTCTGCTGCCCAGTTCCCAAAGCAGCTGGCTGGCCCAGCTACTGCTTGTAGAAATTATTGTTCTTTTGTCACAGGTCAATGATAGTGGAGGACATACGGCATGTCCAGCCCCCTCCCTGGTTCCTCCTCTCTCTACACAGTCTCTCCTGCTCCTAGAAGCCTGGCAGGGTATTTGGGATGAAGTGAACCATGCTTTGATTGAGCCTCTTGTCCCCTTCCTCTGGGAGGAAGGAACCATACATTGCTAGACTCTCTGGCTTTCAACAAGACTCGTAAACTCAATGGTATGAGGACAGACTGGGGCAAATGTATGCGATCATCCTCATTGTTTGCTGGCACCTTCCTTGGAATAATTTTGGCTTTGGCAAAGTGATATCAACTTCTGTGTGTTTCTAGTCTGGCCAGTCAGAGTCGCTGCAGCTCTGTGGGGCAGCTGACAGTGGGTGCTGCAAGCCAAGTGAAAAATTAAGACAGGAAATTTGTCAAATTAAAAAACAAACCAAAACAACAAATTCTCATTTTTTTTTAATATGTGTTTGTTTTGTTAGTTTTTTTCTTTCTGAATATTAGATTATAAGAATGGTCTTTGCTGTGCTGCCACTGCTGCACTTTATCCAGACTCTGAAACAGGATGCAGAAAACATACTCTCCCGTTCTTCCTTTCATTAGACAAAAATGTCACACGCTCTTCTTGTTTCTTCTCTGTGGGCACGGGAATGCATGGATGCCTTTTGAATAGCAATCCAGCTTCAGCAGGTGAAACGAAGAAGCCACCTGCCTGCAAAAATGTGATTAGGGCACTCTTTTGGAAGGCAATTATACCTTCTAGAACAGTGTAGCAAACCACAGGAGCTGAAGGAGCTGAATTCTCAAGATTTCAAGCTTTTGATCTATGTAGAAGGTAGTAAAACACAACTGAGACAAGGACTCTGAGTAAAGAGGACGTACCTTTCCTTGGGATGTGGGAAGGAAGATAGGAAACTGGTCCTGGAGGACCGATCTCGCCTCGCTCCCCTGTTAAAAGAAGTATCACATCTAAGCACATTATTCTAGAGAATTCCTTTTAAAATGAAAGGGTATGCCCATGAAACACAAAGGAACAAATGTTCAAAAACACTGACAGGATTTTGAAGAAATCTCAGAGATTTCAAGTTAACAACCCATACACTGGCTCTACAACTGTGACAAACACAACTGTTATTGCATCACAGAAAAGAAAAGGAAGCAAAATGACATCTGGTTTATTGCTTCTAGCGAATCAAAGTAAAGCAGTACCTTGCTTCCCCTAGGACCATATCCACCTGGTGTACCATCAATTCCTGGAAAACCCTGTAATACACATAAAAGTGATTGACTTTATCACAGAGAGAATAAAATTATTTGGTCTGTAGCAGCTGGCTTCCTCCCATGTTAGTGCGAAACTATGCAACGGAGCTGAGCAGTTTGCCTCCCTGAGGTGTAGTAATTCGGCTAATAGCATTAAATCTCCTCATGTTTTGATGTTCCCGCTCTTGGACCAAGCCTAACTCCTTTCAAAGCCCAGATGGACCTGCTGCAGCCTGTTGCCCCTGGCAGTGGTGAAGATGGAAGGAGCATCGACACTTGTGCAGTCCCTCTGGAGGCTGTAGGATGGGGGAGCAGATAGGGGGGTCCCCTCTGTGCTTCTGACCCTGAGATATGTGGATCAGGGAGCCAGAACACACCAACCTGTTGCAAGAAGACTAAATGAGTCTGAATCACTACAAGGGGATGTATTTTGACTGGAATGCAAACAGCAAGCACTGAAATAGCATTGTTGTGCACAGGTCCTTTTTGCTGTTTTCCAGGTGACTGGAGCCCATTTGGCCAATGAGGTGCTCCCCAGCTGAAGGAGAAGAACTCAAGACCAGCCCTGAAGGTGCCTTCATCCACCTCTCCTACCCCTGGGGACATGCTGTATCCCAGAGAATATTTTCCATCCCTACCCCAGGAAATGTTCACAAATTCACAGAATTTTAGGGGTTGGAAGGGACCTCCAGAGATCATCGGGTCCAACCCCCTGACAAAGCAGCTCCCTAGGACATTTCACTGAGATAGGTGTCCAGACAGGTCTTGAATATCTCCAGAGAAGGAGACTCCACACCCCCTGGGCAGCCTGTCCCAGGGCTCTGTCACCCTCACTGGGAAAAAGTTCTTCCCCATGTTGGTGCGGAACTTCCTGTGCTCCAACTTGAGGCCATTGCCCCTTGTCCTGTCCCCACAGACCACTGAAAAGAGGCTGGCTATTTCCCTTTGTCTCCCAAAACCATGTTACAATCCTTCATTCATTGAAAAGGTTTGAAATCCAAAGCACATGGATTAAAATACGCATGGTAAACCATAACGACACAGCCTGTCACGTGAGAGTGTATGTCAGCTGCCTGGGATAAAGAGAGCAAAGTGCAGACGTCAGCAATGACGATACAGAAGAGAACAGAACCCGCATGCTTCACTCTTTGACAACTTTTGTACTCTGCAGAGAACATTCATATATGCTCTGGAAAAAACCCTGGTGTTAAAAATGTGAACTTTTAGCAGAAAAAAAGCGGCCAGACCCTCAACTGATACTAATTAACTCGGTTTCACTGAAAGGAGTAGATTTACATAACTCACACTAGTTAGATTATTAGTCAGCTTCGATAAATTCAGCATCTCCCGAGTTTCTCAGTGGGAACAACTCCTACCCAGAACTTGAGTTTTTAATAACCAGTTCTGTAAGTTGCTTTACGCAGCCCTGAAGTACTACAAATACCACAGCTCTCAGCAAGATGCCGCTTTAGAGACCCTTCCATAATGGCAACTGTACCTCACAAGGTCAGAAAAGGAGCCTCTGGAGTATCAGGTGTAAAATTTCTTTACACTAGATGGAGCTGGTGGTCTAAGAGTGAAGCCAGAAGCTTCCTAATTAACTGCAACTTCAGCTATCATGTGTAGGCAGGACTTCACCATCCTCCTCTCTTTCCTAAGAATCAAATCACTCAAAAAACAAGAAAAAGGGGGTCACTGTGAGCAGCCCATTTAGTAGCCCGTACAGTCTCACACAGTGGCACTCCTTCCAAACCAATGTATGTTCCACTGAAGGTGTTGCCAAGATTCACCTTCAACAAGGGGAAACCGCTGAACACTGCTGACCACAACAGGGGCCTAAGAGAAGGTCAACCATTTGGCTTCACCGGCTTCTGCATCGGGTTCTCCATGTACGTGTTACTGACAACAAATTCCCTTCCATGCCACCAGGTTTTGTGAGCAGATCGAATAGCTGTGCAAACGTTGCTTTTCATATTCCATGTGCTTTCATGTCCCATGCGTTTCATGTTATTCTTGTTTTGCCTAGATGGCAGGACAGATCCTTAAAGAACTAAAGACAGAGAATCATGGAAGAGTCATGCATCCCACAGCAATCTGAAGACCTCATGGAAATGATTCCTAATGCCTCCTGAAGAAGCCTTTTTCTAAGTATGAACTCTTCTCTGTCTGACAGAATGCTATTTTAAATATTTGTGTGTGTTTCCATGGGGACTGAGATTTAACTGGCATATTTCTCAGTTTCCTTCTGTTCTTTTCTGATATTCAAGATAACCATACATCTCGACCCTATCTCTAGAAAGCTACTCAAAAAAGTAAGTTTCTGCACGTAGGAAGAAAATTATAGAAATCATGGTCACAGTAATGGGAACAATGACAATGACACCTCTCTGTAGTGCTCTTAGAACTTGCTCATGTCTTAAGAAAATCAGACATTAGTTATATGGCTTTTGGCTTTTTTTTTCCCCTCACTGGTGAGAAAACTAAGTGACCCAAAATTACACTGATGGATGAATCCAGATTATATTTGCTAGACTAGAGCTGGTATAACTACAGGGAGAGCTTGTCCTCTACAGTTTGCTTTTCAGACAGATTGTCTACATATGTGTTAGAAACAACAGTCTTGTAAGAAATACTCACTCTTTCACCACTCAGTCCTGGGAAACCATTGATGCCAGGCAGTCCCTATGGAGGCAGAAAAATAATGAGCAAAATAAAGTGACATCCTAACAGTTTAGAACTGTCACTATTTCTTAATTTAAAATAAATCAAGCAGCTTGAAACTCTAACATTAACAGTCAGAATTCAGATACTTTTTCAACGAAATTCACGTATGGTGCAAGCAGAACAGGTCTGAAATCTGATCTCATATTTATCTAATCAACACATTGTAAATTAACTGCAAGGAGCTGAGATTTTTTTAAAATGTATGCTGAGTACTGTTCTCACTCTGTTTAAGCACTTTAGAAAAGGTTTTTGTGTATGATACAAGGTAGTAGCATTTAGCTACTCAGCTTTTTTTCTGGGGTCCCAAGTAACTGGAGGCAAACTCATGTTTCTTAATCACGGTCTGAAGCCAGCTAAGATGGGCACAGTGAAGTAGCTGTGGTTAGTGAGCACAGCTTTAGGTAAGACCAGGCTTCCCTATGATGGTACAGGCATACCTGCAAGTCCTGTGGGGCCCTCCTCCCACTACCATTTCAAAACTGTCTTTTTGATGTCCTGTATCAGGCAGTTCAGAGCTGGCCACAGCCTGGTGGGCTGAAGAACTATTATTTCTATAGTTTGTTAATCTGTGTTGTGTTCCTGAAGGCAAACTCTCAGCTTGGATTTGCAAATTCAGCTGGTGAATTTTACCTTTAATGAGTGACTCACCCTTTGTCCTGGGAAGCCCATTACCCCTTCTTCACCTTTTTCAAGAGGATAGGAAATTACACCCTAGGAAACATTACAAGTCAGTTCAACATATTTCTTCATTATGTACATAAAAATTGTAACACTTTAATGGAAGCTAAAGAAGATGAAAACATCTTTGTAACACATGGAGGATCTAATAATAGCTTCATGTGAAAGAATTGTTGTCTTTAAAATTAAGTGTAACATGCTTGTTTCATCACAATAGCAGAAACAGGCCATTAGGGAGAGGACAGGGTTTCCCTCCTATCATCTCCTTTACTTCTGCGACTGCAACTCTGAAGAAGAGCCAAAGCAATTGTTCAGCTATACAACCAATTAAGCAGCTCAGCTTATGCCCAAACTGTAGTCTCAGAGAGATATTTGACAAACACAGGCATGCTGCTATCTATCCTACTACCAAAAGGGAAAAAAGAAGGGAGAAACACATATCTTCTTTTGCTACATCTGCATAAAATCTACAGTTTTCCTAATGTAGTCATCAAAATTCTGCATATGTAAAATCTGATTAACAGCTGCAGAACTGGGTAGCAACTGCACAGGGAGGGCATCAGGCCTCTCACTTCGACCTTCTCCCATAACCTTGTGGAGAAGCTGAGCAGACCATCTGAGAAAACAAAGCTCTGCAAAATGCTCAGCGAGGCATCCCTAATTGGTAAAGACTGGATATTAAACCACTCTGGGAAGTAAAAAAGAACTAAAGCTATTTAGACAGTCCAGAGGTTGCCTGTGAGTTAACTAAACCACATTCAATCAAGCCTGGTTGGCAGCTCTGAATGATACAGCAACACATGGAATTACTCTTCTCTTACGCAACAGACTCAACTTACTCAATGACCAGTGAGAGCAAATGTTTGTGTGGGCTGGAGAGTAGACCGAAAAGGATTGAGAAAATTTTCATATCTACTTATTTAATGAAATTTAGGGGCATTTTAAAACAGGGATCATCATTCATAAAGAGACTTATTAATAGATAAAGCTAAAATTAAACAAGGCGTGAAGGTAAATCTTATTGCCATAAACCAATTAAGAGAACGACTGATTGCACTATGTAGTTATTACATGTCACATTGTTCAGGTTTTCTGAAGCATCATAACTGGTGTCTCTGTGTAGAGATAGATAGATAGATAGATAGATAGATAGATAAATAGATAGATAGATAGACGTGTATCTATATTGCTATATATATCTATATTGCATCATCTCAATGAAGAATGCAGCAGCATTAACTCCAATATTTTTATTTGCCTTTGTTCTTCTCCACTTGACTTACTGGAATTCCAGCTTCCCCTTTCTGTCCAGGTTCTCCTCTTTCACCCTAACAATAAAGAAGAAGCATTCAGATATGTTAGATATCCATTTACATTTCAATAACTTTTCCACAACACAAAGTGATAAATGTCTAAGGGAAAAAACCCACCACTCTTGTACCGTCTTTTATTAATACACTTGTCATATGAAATGAGAATTTTCATAAGAAGTTTTTACAATTGCTTCTTTAAAAAATACTGGATATTTTTTCTGAGAAGGTTTCTAGGAATATGAACACCTCTGGTTGTTTCCAGGATTGTTCATGAGATGTTTGGGTGGTGAGTGCATAAGTAAATGCACATTCTCCCATTTTTACATACTGATTTTCTAAGGATTGTCTGGCCAAAAGTAAGAGCTCCTGTTAGGATGAGACTAATCACAGCTTTCTGGTGGGTTGACCCTGGTTGGAGGCCAGGTGCCAACCAAGCTGCTCTCAGCTGGACAGGGCAGGAAGAAAATAAAATGGAAAGAAACCCTTGTGGGTCAAGATAAAGGCAGTTTTAATAAAGCAAAAGGACATGTGTGGAAGCAAAGGAAAACAGAAGATGTATTCTCTACTTCCCATGATCAGGCAATGTCCGACCACTTCCAGGAAAGCAGGGCTTCAGTACATGTAGCAGTTGCTCCAGAAGACAAATGTTTTAAATAACAAATCCCCCTGCTCCCCTCTGCTCTTTTCCCTTTATTGTTGAGCAAAGGTGGTATGGTATGAAATACCCTTCTGGTCAGTTGAGTCAACTATGCCACCTGTGTCCCCCCCAAGATCTTGCTCACCCCCAGCCTACTGCCGAGGGGGTGGGAATGTTGGAGGGACAGCCCTGCTGTGTGCCAGAGCTGCTCAGTAACAGCCCAAACCCCGGGGTGTTACCAACACCTTGCTGGCAACTAGCACAGTGCTGTGAGGGCTGTGGGGAGGAAAATTAACTCCCGCTCAGCCAGACCTGATACAGGCCTAAAGTCTACTTGCTATGCTGATGGTATCTCCACTGAATATAAAGGGTTCCAGATAAATAGCTCACATGCAGACATCTCTGCTTATCACAGAGATTCCAAAATGTATGTTCCTTAATGCAGATATCAGACCATCAAAGGCATTTCTAGATCTTTCAGTATCATACCAGTGTATTTATCTTACTGCAGAGATTACATAAGCAATGCGAACTTTCTAACTTCAAATTTGGGATGAAAAACTACTGGTCTGGATGTTGGTGTCTGATACAGAATATGCACACGCAGGGTATGAGTGCCTCTGGTCCCAGCAAGAACGAACAGATAAGAATAAGCTGCATCAGGCTGCTGAGGACTTCTCCAATGTGTATGAACAAGCCTTAGCTATAAGTATACAAATAGCTGCACCATATAGGTAAGTTATATAAACAAACTAGGTAATTCAGAGAACTTCCCTAAAGATATGCTTCTTTTATGGTGAAAATTTCACTTGTTAGTATGAAAAATAAGATACTGAATGATTTATCAGCAGGCATTTCTGCTTGTAAAATGAGATGTGAGCGATGGCCAGTAGTTGCATACTTAAAAAGAGAAGAAGTTTGCCTAAGGCACCTCTAGACAGTGAGAAGTGCTTTCTGAATGACTTCAGCCACCATAGTGTCAGTAAATATGTCATGATCCCAGCTATGGGCAAAGAGAAGATTTTGGATATACTGAAGTCTTTTAAGTACTGTATGTAAAAGCACATTTGTACAATATTTTAGCTTTGGCACTGCAGAGTTCTTAGTTCCTCGTGTATTTTGGCAAAATACCCCATAGTTACCTTGTGTTTGTCAGAGGGGACACCCAGCAATTCTCTTGTAGGAAGCCCAGGTGGACCTGGAGGACCTGGGGAGCCCTGCAAGAAAAGCATAAGGGTACAATTAGTAACAGTTATAATTCCTTGTCAAGCTGTTGATCATCACAAGGTCTAAGGGACTGCAACAAAAGGAGCAACGCAGATTTTCCCTTGCTAAACCTGGTCCTAAACCTTGGAATAAACTGATGGCAAGAGAAATTTAGTTTGAGCTTGGATTAACGCATAGCAAGCTACCAGAAGCTTCCAGAATGGCGGTAAAAATGATCCCTTTATATAAAGTTGTCTGGCTCTACAAATTTCAGAAGTGTTACCTCTGTGATGGTGTATATGAGGGCTCAGATAGATCGAGACATGTATGAGTCAGTTGAGCTCTGACATTCCTTACAGAGATTACTGTTACTTTCAAAGCTATACATGATTAGTTTTCTCTTTATAATTACTTAATATGATTGCAAATTAAGAGAGTATTTAACATAGGTTCCTTTATAAATAACAAACATTAACTTGTCCTTTAGTAGTGATATCAAGTAGTTTTCCTTTACCTGTTCACCTTTTTCTCCATAATAGCCAAGGCCCCTGTTGCCCTGAAAAATCAAAAGGTTGAGATTTACTAAGTGTACAACTCAGATTTCTAATATAAAATCCAAATACATAAACATACTTGAAGGCCTTTGCAGGCTTACAAATCTGTAGCACACCACTGAAGAACTGCAAGCAAATAATAGTCTAGGCTTACCTCAAAGTATTTTTATAGATTTAGAAGTATTTTTATAGACCTAAACATTCAGCAAGACAACTCTAATTAAAATCGCATGCTACCAGTGCTTCTTACTACAGACTTTGAGTCATCCACTCATGTTGTGAAAAGATCATGCATTTCTTTTGCAAGTTTTTTAACAGCACTGCATGTTAAATAAAAATACCTAAGTGGGCTGGAACAATGAGCTCATATATTTTTTCTGCTGAGACATAATTGAATATTGTAAAGACTGCAAGGATTCTCTGTTCACGGGAAGCTACTGTGACTACAGCAGCAAATTAAATCTGGCTCTAGAACTGGTTTAATCTCTTCAGGGTAGGCGATCCCAGTGTAAGATTAACTTCTTGTGGTATGCAGCCAACACAGAAGGGCTTGTGCTACGCAGCCTTTGGTGCAGCCTGTGGTTCTTTATTTTACTGCCTTCAAGTGGGTCTTGGATAAACCTCAGCGACACAAAACCAACACAGACAACTCGGACACAAAGACTTACTTGTGGTCCCTGTGGTCCTGGGGGTCCTGGTGGTCCCTGGGGAAACACAATAGGGGAGAGGCAGTTACTTATTGCTTTCTAATCAATGCATGCAGCAGGTCAGGTGCTTTAGGTCTGAAATGCAACTGTGTATTTAGAAGGAAGTGTGTTCCTCAGCATTCAACCTCCTATCCTCATTGTATTAGCTGTGTTTGCTGTTCTGAAAAATACCCTCCTAAGTCACACTGTCATCTTTCCTAACAGAGTAACAGTCTCCCATTTTAGACCTAGGGAAGCCCATTTTTATTCAAGTGCTTTTGAATCCTGACCTTAAAATTTTATTAATAACATTTTTAAGCTCATACCTAAAGTTAGTGTCTTAAAGTGCTTCACTGGAGTGGTGTGTTAGTGCTACATTGGTCCATACCGGGTGTTGAACTATCCTATTCATCTCAGATTGCCTATTTGTCATTTTACATGATGAAATCAAAGGAAGACAGTGGGAAATTAAACTATAAAGGGAAAAAATGCTGCCAGAGTCTTCCAAAAAGCAGTTGGAGAGCCATCAATTGGAAAGAACCTGCCCTGCTTCAGTCAGTGGTGGTAGTTAACAGGCTCCAAAGGGTTCTACACATTAAAAACTCTGTCAAATGCAGGAAAGGGGAAGAGAAAATTGCTTTCAAAAGAGGTGTTGCCAAGATGGTGACCAGAGAGATGTCATCACAGGGCTCAGAAAATGTACAGGACTCCTAACATCCAAAGCAGTTAACTGGGAATATGAGTTATGGCAGCCTGGGTTCCTGTGTGAAGTTCATGAGCTCCGTGGGTTCACTCTAGAGAAAGAGTAAGTAAAGCACTGAGGAGATTTCCCTTCAGGAGGACCAGAGGAGAAAGACAAGGTGATGCTTACTCCAGGTAATAAAACAGGTACTGCAGAAAATTAACTTTGTAAAAGCTTAGTGTGATGTGGATTTAGTCCTAGATTTTAAAAAACTTTTCTTTTTGGTGGGGTGGGGAGGCAGGGAGTGTGTCCCTGCCAACAGCTGTGGAGGCTGTATGTAAGAAGCCCTGAATTATTTGTTCTGCCTTCCCCAAATCACTCTGATGTAGGCCAGGTCTGAAGTGTTTTTTGACAAAACAAGCAAAAAACAAACAAAAAAGGAAATTCTATTAAAGCTGTCTTACAGGAAAATAAAGCAAGCCTAAAGAAAATGAAATGTATTTCATTTGAACATCTGCTTCTCACCCACAAATCCATTAACTATAATGGTAATAAGAAATGTATAAAATGGTATCTGGAGAGAAATCAATCTTCCCCAAAAAAACCCTGTTCAGCAACAGTTGTCAAAGTCGATGCTGTAAATGTTGATTTTGGAAAAAATGACTGAAAAATAGTTTAAAAATAAAATTGCATTCTAAATACTAGTGAAGAATGTTATCTATTCAATCTCCCATGGGAAGGGTGGAGAGTTAATATACATATCCTTTATTAGCAGGAAAGATAACCTATTTAGGACCTGATATCTTTGATAATTCAGTGTAGGGGGATGTAGACTGAACCAGACTCAACAAACTTTGCACACAAGACTCTTTAAAAGAGGTTAAAGATACAGAATACAATTCAAAAGCCTCTGGCAATACAGGGAGAAAGAAAGTATCCCCCTTCTTGCAATATTCAGTGCCTTCCAGTGCTTTTTAAAAGATCATGTGTCCAAGGACACCTTCTTACTATCTCTAACCTGTTTTTTCTATCCATTTACTAGGCTAAAATCCAACATAATGGAACTTGCTGAGTTCTTCTGTTAGGTTAATTTCCTACAGAATGTATTTTAAGCATACTTACTGGTCTTCCTCTCTCTCCCCTTGGGCCAACAGGTCCTTGAATACCCAGCGTACCTGGAGGTCCCTTTAAATAAAAAAAGCCAAACAACCCAACCATCAGTTTATGTTCTGATACCAGTTACTACTGACACTTTATCATGTTTGCTGTAATATTACTTACTTGAAAACCAGTGAACCCTGGATCCCCAGGATCCCCCTGAAAAAAAAAAAAACAACCAAAAAATAAAAGAAGAGGAATAACTCCTATATAAAAAATTGAATAAAATAATTTTCTTTTTTTTTTTTTTATCAATCCAAAAACTAATCAGGGCACACAGGGCTACACAAACTCTTATGTACATACGCATGCAGTACAGGTGCTGAGGTAACTGAATGTGGGCCACATGGATTTTGTACTTTCTACATATAATGTAGTGGTATGCAATAAGGTAGGAGGGTGTGAAGTTGATCAGGGAACTTAGGGATCCCAACTCCAAGGCTGACATGGACAGCGGTCCATGTTTTATTCTTCTTTTTGAAAAACCTCATCCAACCGGTGGCTTAATTAGGGCTATAACCCTAGCTGAAATGTACAAACTCATTTTTCATGAGCTGCATGGGAATTACAGAATCGTTTTGATTCTCTTCTGAGTCACTAAAAGCATTTGGAACATACTGTTTTCAGTGACCACATATTTTAACTGCAGTACATGTTGAAATGTTTTTGGAAATTGGATCCAAAAATGTTCTAGTCCAACGACCTTCCAATACCCATAAATAATGCACCATTCAGTCCAGACACCTTTAATCATTTTGAATAGCGTTCTACCTAGTTAATTTGAGTTTAGTTAACAGAATGATTTGTGGAACCAAGTACTTTCTGAAATGAACATGGGTGTCAATATCCATCCCTGGCCAAAATATACTTGAGCAATTCTTAATTATAACTTAATCATTCCTAATTGCTAACAAGCATGAATTTAAAGAGTTTCTGAATGGAAGATTTCATTAAAAAATACAGGCAAATTACAAATATATCAATAGAAAAAGCTATTTTGGCACTCATCACTGGCACAAAACATGCATAAAAGATGTCAGCAGATCCTTCCTGTGCTGAGTACAGCTCAGATGTAGTTTTGTACATAAATTTCTCAGAATTTATACTCTAGCAACATACGTAATCCCTTATCTTTATCTAATGCTTTCAAATTATACAGGACTACATATGGGAGAAAAAGCTACAAGTAATTAAAAAAAAAGGTTTAAGGATTAGGTCCATTAAAAGTACCCATAGGAATACTAAATAATATATTGAAGCTTATTTTATCCCAAGTCAACCAAACTCCTGCAAGAGAATATGAATATAAAATAGAATGATTCAATGGACAAAACTGTGGCAAAGGAATTATTCTGCCATGGATGACACAGAGGTAGTAATTGAACAGAGGGGCGAATTTCTTAACTGCAACATAGAATCCAGAATAATTGAATGGTTAGGGCTGGAAGGGACCTTCAAGATCATCAAGTTCCAACCCCCTGCCATGGGCAGGGACACCTCTCACTAGACCAGGCTGCTCAAGGCCCCATCCAACCTGGCCTTGAACACTTCTGCAAAGCGGGCATCCACCATTTCCCTGACAACCTGTGCCAGGGCCTCACCTTGCTCATAGTGTAGAATTTCTTCCTAATATCCAATCTAAATCTAACCCCTTCCAATTTAAAATCATTCCCCTTTGTCCTATCGCTACATGCCCTTCTAAAAAGTCCCTCCCCAGCTTTCCTGTAGGTCCCCTTCAAGGCCACTGTAAGATCTCCCCAGAGCCTTCTCTTCTCCAGGGTGAACAATCCCAACTCTTTCAGCCTGTCTTCATAGGAGAGGTGTTCCAGCCCTCTGATTATCTTTGTGGCCTCCTCTGGACCCATTCTGACAGTTCCCTGTCCTTCTTATGCTGAGGATTCCAGAACTGGACACAGTTCCTGTGCCTCTGCAATCCACCTATAGGCTGCAATTCCTTGTATAAAAGTGAGTGGAGACTTTTCCCCCTGAATCAGATCGACTTTGCTGTAACCACAGAAAGCAGAAGCTGCCTTGCAAAGCCTGCACAGGATCGAAGTCAGCCTCTTGGGACATGTGTAGGATGTCCCTCAGAGTGTAGGAACAAAATAACTCTCCATCATCTGCTTGTAAAACAGTCCTGAGAACAAATTGTTACCATAAATTGGTTCAGAGGAGTTACAGACTTACCCGGTACTGGCTTGCGATGTCTGGCGGCAGTATGTAGGGCTCCCCCTTCTGTCCCTTTGGCCCTTGGACTCCCTGGAGTTGACAAAAAAACCCACAACAGAAGTAAGCTTTTGTATCATGTATGTGAACACATAAACAACTGAGAGTCACAAAAACCCAGTATTTGCTGGGTTTTTCATGAGTATATACATACTGCTGCTTAGAGGCACAGACTATGTCTGACTGGAAATTCATGGTTGAGAAACAAAGCATAAAACCTCATGGCACAGAAAAGAATGAATTTACAATTCTGGGGGAAGAACACCCCATTATCCAGTAGAGCTGTTAAGGGGTGGCAACTCCAACCTAGGGCAGGAATTGCAGCTCCCCAGAGCTGACACATAAATTTAGGAGCCCCGCTGCTCACCTCTGCATGGCACAGAAAGCCAAAGCTTTGGGCTCAGGGCAGGAAAGGTAGAGGTTATTTTTGCCAGGAATTGTGACTTTAACATTCCTCTATCACTGATGGATGAAGTGGTACAGGTTTTCCTGAAGTAATCTCCCTGCAAGACCCATGTGACCTGTACAGGTCTGGGCACACCTCCTGGCCCTGGCCTGCAATGAATAACCAAGCATAGCGCAGTCTGACCATGGTGAATCCGCACATTACTGTGTTGGGGCCAAAATGGATCTTCGTCAAGAGATGTCCCATTTCCTTCCATCACACATGAATGAAACACTTCAGCAGTAATCTTAGCTTCAGGTAGTTGCTTACTGCCAGATACTTACAATGGTACCAGGGAAACCAGAGAATCCAGGAGTTCCCGAGTCACCAGGGTCACCTACTGTCCCATTACAGCCATCATGACCTGGTTTCCCCCTTGATCCTGGCTGCCCTGGATGACCCTGTTGAGGAAAAAAAGAAGTGTTTATCTATCCATCTGTTTCTAGTTTTCCTTTTCCTGTAGTCACACAGTATTTAGACATTCTCACATTAAGCCCAAGGCTTGGATCCATGGGAAACTATGATTTTCAAAGACAGAAACAGACAGTTCCTTTTTTAATATAGCTGCAGCTTGAACCAGATGCCCCAGACAGCATGAAAAAACGAGTAGTGAAGGACCTCTCAGAAAGGGTAAGAAAGCTATGTTCAATGCACGCTCTGTTAGGCACAGAACTAAGCCAGATGAGGCTGCTGCGCGGGGAGCCACTAAGAATTGAGATTGTTAAGCATTGCAGTGCTTCACACTGGAAGAGTGGGAAGAAAGGTTCTTTGCTGGCTTTGAACAGCTTCCAAGCCGAGAAAAAAGTCAGGAGATGCTTTTGGAGCTAGGTTGAGTGTTGTGATGAGGCTGTAAGTATGGAGATGGGAACAAAACAGCAGGGCTCAAAGCAAGGGAAAGGGGGCACTGCAGAACCTCCACACTGAGCCTATGAGACATAAAGTTACTCCTGTCTCAAGCTGGATTTCCACTGCTTTACCTACATTCACCTTAATTAGTGTTGTTTCTGATTTGTACTGGGACTGATGGGAAGCAAATCTGCCCATGAGCAGCTCTTTCTTCTCAGGGTACTCAGTCAGAAAAAACAGAATAAAACATTTCTCCCTTCTCCTTCCTCAAGAGCAACAGTTTTCTCTTTGCTTCAGCTCCCTGGCTTAGAGGAAAAAGAAGTCTGTCAACATCCTTACCTAGCTCCATCAAGTACTGACATTCCTCACCCCAGGAGACAGGCTTGCCACCACCCTCACTCTGCCTCCAGCCACACATCCCACCACTGTGCCATTATCATTCTTCCTTGTCCCTGTCTATCTGCCTTCCGATGGTCAGTGTTGTGTCTCATCCTGAGAAAACTGGTCAGAAAGTGTAACTGAGTGGGGAAGGGCAGGGGAGCTTGGGGTCAGGACACAATGAGCACACAGAGTTCCAGTACTCTCCGAAGGTATCTGACCCATACAACTCAATGTGTAGAGGTGGAGAAGACAGGGCTAAAAATAGAAAACTTCCTTGGGTAAGAGAAATGGTCCAGCTATAGCGACATGGGGAGCGATTTACTCTCCTTCCTGGGACGTCAGAGTGCTTGGAAAATGCTCAGAATGATGTGGGGAGGTGAATGAGATCCTTGGCTTCACGAGTGTTAACAGGAATGGGAAAGAGGGTCTTCTGCTTTTCCTTTAAGAATGACAAAGGAGAGGAGGAATATTGTGAGAGAGAAAGCCCTGAAACTCAATAGGGAGCTCTTCTGGAAACAAAAAAAGGGTGAAAGCAGAGTGGATGGGGATGCGTGGGCTGCAGAGTGGGGCCCTGGTGTCAGGGAGCACTACAAAGGAAACCCAAGCCTGGGAACTCTGTCCAGGGATTCCAGTGACTCAGATTTCTTTGTTATTTTATGACACAAGATGTAAAGAAGTGTAAGCTGGGAAAATACTGTGCTGTGAACTTTACCCGGTTTTCCTCTTTGAATGTTTCGGTTTCATGGACCTGGTCAGTTTATTCAAAGTTTGACACTTCTTAGTATTCAGTAAGTTTTTTAAGACTATCTCAAGCATGCCACATGAGCTATAAAGCAAATAACAATGGTTTGCGTTCTTAAAAACACTGGTCTTTCTATTTGCTTTGCAACTCCAAAATAATTAAGGAATGACCCACTAGTGTCCTTGGCTCACAAGCTTAAGAGAGGTGAAGTACTTATCTCACAGCTCCTTCCTACAAAAGAACATACTTAGCTGTGTAACCTCCAGGGACACAGGAAATTTCCGTCCTTTCTTCTTTTACAAGGGGATTTCTCAGTAGGACAAAGCAAACGGACCTTAATTATCTGAGGGACTGAGAGGGAGCACAGATTCTGCTCTCCTGTTGTGTATCTGCACTTCCACTCACTTCAGCAAGTGCTCTTAGTTTAAAAGTGTCTACGTGGCTGATGCAGAATTTAGCCCAGAGATTTCAATTAAAGTACAAAGGCTAGAAACTAGCCTGCAATATTTGCAGTTGGTGATTTCTTGAAGATGACATAACTAACTGGGTACTTACAGGAACGCCGTCTGCCCCGGGGAATCCAGTGACTCCTCTTTGCCCCTAGAGTGAAAGAGCACAATTAAAACAATGTTCTGCCCAGTACTTTGCTCAGTAGCTAAACCATCTGATATTCAAAAGTTACCACTTCTCCTTTGGGTCCGCCTATTCCTGGATATCCTCTTTCACCTTTGTGACCTTTGGGACCTTGCACTCCTGGGATGCCCATCAAGCCTGGTGGTCCAGTGAACCCCTGTGATCCAAGCAGTCCCGGCTGGCCCTGATAAAAATAATAAAAACCCCACTTATTTAGGAACAGTTGTGATGCAACTGGGTTAGTTAGCACTGCTGCAATGGAGTGAGTCAACCTCTCAAAGAGAAAATAAACACAGAATCTCTTTCAGTTCTGGTAGGCCAGACTCCTTGATGGACGTCATCTGGAAACACCACACAGAGAAACTTCAGCAACAGTGACCACCTTGTGTGTGATAATAACAATACATGGAAATTAACACTTGAATCAATATTCATGACTTGAATATTTGATGCTGCTCTATGAAAGGAGTGTCATCTTTGGAAAAAGGCTACTCAGGAGTGATTCTCACTGACCTACAACACAACCAGTTACACTCCAAGCAAGTGAAATATGCTTGGATGTGAAATCTGCTGAGTGGCTGCATTTATTAGGAATGGAGCCTGATATTTAATGGCAGATTAATATTATCCCCCTCTTTGGGGATAATATTCCTATTTAGCAGTGGAGACCGAAAATGATTATAGACACACATACATCCACACAGGTTGAAGAGCTGTGCGCAGGGCTTCCTTGTCATCCTCCCCTCCAGAGCTGGTTCAGCTCTTCAGGCCACTTCAGACATTGTTTAAAAATAATGCCCTGTTGACTGCCAACATCAAAAGGATCATCAGGGGAAAAAATAATTTTGAAATGACACAATGGTGGTTTAAGTAATGGGTTGTGACAGTATGTCTGAGATGTGTGAACCAAAGTATTTGAAAGCCGTTCCAGACATGGTGTCACCAAAGACACATGTGTTTTTCATGCTCTATGGTACTCACCGCACTAACGACACTAATAGTAAACCATGGCAATCTTTTCTGGAGAAATATGCTTCAATGGCACAAAGCACCATTTACCAAGACATCTAATTAAGCCAATTCTAACCAAAGGATTTTTAAAATGGAATTAGATTCTTTTCACAGACAGGTCTACAAGAGCATTGACATCTCACAAAGCAAGAATTACAGCAAAACATGAACAAACAGATAAATATTTTTACAAACAAGCTGATAAAAAAATAACAATTAGTTTTGGTATAAAATACTTAAAGTTTTGCCCATGCCTGGAAAGAAAGAGCTAGAAGATTAATGCAATCCCTGTCCAAGAATAATAATAATTCAACTTTGGGAAGAGTGAAGGAGGGCAGCGTGGGGACTTGAAGAAACCAACCTGAAAATATTCTAATTTTTTTTGTATTTATAAAGCTGTAGTAAAGATACTGCACAACACCTTACTGCTTTTAGGCAAACTTGGTTTTATTCTCATATTGAGGGATAGGTCCATTTGTGACATGCTTTCAAAACTTCGCTGTCAACCATCTATTTATAATTAACATTTATCTATGCTACAGTTGTCTTAATATCCCAGACCTGAAACAAGTACCATAATTGAAGCACAGCCTGCTTCTAATTTTTAAAACAAATCAATTTTCCACATTGCTTTCATGGAAAATGGCTGTCCCAACACTTGGACCAGATTTTTAGATTTCAAATCCTATTGCATTACATCAAATGAGTCCACACTAAGATGACATAACCAAAGTTATTTAGAACAAAAGTGTTAAAAAAACCTATCACTGAATCTCTAACAGTTATCCTATGAAGATGCAGATCCTTGTCTAGCCAGATTCACAGCAGCCATACTTTTCTCAGTTACCTGACTCAAATGGAAAGATGCTGATTGGAAGCACTAGAATAATGATTTATATCTGAAGCAAAATCTGAAGCTCCAAGATCAGGAAACAGATGGCTTTTCTGATGCCATTTTTTCTTGACTTTTCTTATCTTCTATGGTATAAAATTTAAGTATCAAGGAATTAAGGGCATGTGCCATGGAACTGCCTTTTTAGAGAAATAATAGATATTTCACTGATTTAAAAAACAGAAAATCTGTGTTACTGTTTTTTTGTAGAGAAGTTATCAATTCTTATGCAAATATCAATATAAATTATTTCCATCTTACTATAAAACCTTAAAACTTAATTAAACACTTAACATACTTTGTTCTACTCCATACACCCAAATCTGGAAAAGAACACATGAAAAGGATGAAAAGGTACCTTATACACCAGCAAAGAACACATAGAATTTATTCAAATTCTGAGTTGGCTCCAGTTTCAATTTAATTTTCAGAGGTTCTGAAAACAAATCTCTCAGTTACTTCCACACAGAAAGGAAAACATGGATTCTGTATGCTGAAAACACTGTTTCATTTTTGAGGAAGTCAAATAAATCCCCAAACTACTCAGCTACCTGAGATACGCCAGCCATCTCTAGTACCCCTTCTGTGGGCAGCAGGCTGCAGGCAGATCACATCTCAAACACCTATGCCTTTGAAGTATTGCAACAGCACAGCTCCTGCAGAAAGCCAGTCACAGATCTGACAACTCTGAATACAACCAGCATTTTATCAGAAGTTACAATTAAATGTTTTAGATGAGGTTCCATGTAGTGCCATGGAGCATGGGCATCTCTCACAATTCCTACACCAAATACTGCTCTTCCACTTCCAGTTCCATTTTCCTAACTGGTGTGGAGCAAGAAGTAAACAAGGAATGGAAGGCCAGGAAGAGAATGGAGCAAAGCCTGCAGCCCTTCCCCATGCTCTCCTGGTAATTATCCAGTCATTTATTTGCTGGGGAGTAGGGTTTTTTTTTTAAATATTATCTGCAAGAAAGAGAAGAGAATCAATCCTTCTGGGACCAGTTTAGCATAGAGTTAAAGTCAGGGCTGGGGAAGCACTTAATATCGTGACAATGTTTGTGTAATTCATCAGCTTTCTACTACCTTGGCTTGTTAACTGAATTAACTTTGTTAATTTGTGTCTTTGTCAATTTGTCAGCTTGTCAGCTTTTACTCTGCTTTCTTTACATTATTAGGTCTTTTGTTGCACAAGTATGTCCCTTTTTCCTTAGCAAATGACCTAAAGACATTCTCTCTTTGGCAAAGGTCATTGAGGAGATTTAAGCAAAGACAATCAATTTGAAAGGTTTATTCAAATAAAGCATGACTCAATTATTAGAGTCCCAAATTCCTCTGTGTGAAACATGCCAGGCATGGTACTGCTCTTGCTTCTGCTCCTGGAGGGTCAGAAATCCTAGAAAATTCTCCAAAGCTGTGAAGTTAGGACCCCACGCAAGCCCAGGGAAACATGCTATCCCGATCTGTCACATTTTAGACAACACATAGAGTACTTTCTCTGGTGCTCCCTTTCCTCAAATGCTAAAGCAGCGCAGAAACATGCTCTGGCCCATGCTGTGCTCTGGCAGAAGGCTTCCTATTTTGCTGGGGTCAGCTGGAACTCTTCCGGAATCCAGGGCATGGCACGATTACCTCATGTCACCCACCACTGGATTTACGCAGCAGGGCCAGGAGGCTTACTGAAATGTGCTAGCGCCTCAGGCAGAGCATGTGAAAAGGGAAGGAAAAGGTGGGCCAATGGAATATCTCAAAGACTAAAAAGGGTTTATTTTCTTTGCTCTTACACAAAACTTCCATGACCGTTCAGATGAATGACAAAACTCCCAATATCGGGATAGACTCCTAACTAGGCAGGCCCTGTTTTCCTTGTCCTGAGACTTCAGCTGACTGGAAGAGGTCTCGCACAATTCATGTGGCCGGCCCAGCCATGTGCAAAAGCTATTTACAGAAAGGAGCAAAGGTCAGAAATTTAGGAAGCCTGGAGGAAATCTTCCCAGAAAATATTTGCAATGTTGTATATACATTGTCACTTATCCAGTGACGTGCATGAAAGAAAATGCTGTCGGAGTTGTGATTGAATTTAATAATTGCATTTTGCAACTAAGTCCCAGTGGACTTCAGATGATCCTGAACAGAGTTTTAAACCCTGACTGAATGTCCATGTTTTGCAGCTTGAACTTTAATTTCCAGTTCTTTTAGTCAAATGAAAGAGATGTCATGTTGCAATACTTTTCTTCCTTCTAATTTACTGCTAAATTTACAGTGTGGAAACAAAACTGGTAGAGGACAGTGTGCTAATTTTGAGAGTAACCAACTGTTGGTTGGTTACAGATAAAAGATACAATAAATGACGGGACCAGCTCCAAGGTCTTTAAACTACAAGAATATCACCATGAAATCCTGAGAAATACACCTACCAGCATGGGGATTTGAAGAAAGGAGATGACTGTTGCTTTGGAATAAAGAGGAGACAGAATCAGAATTACTGCAGAGCTTCACTGTCATCAAGCCCATTTCTCCACATCTCATTACAGACTTCCATTTTGCAACTACTTCTGGTGCCCGGAATGTGATGATTCAGTATTCCCCACACAAAAACAATCCTTGTAGGCCATCATTTATTTAATAGTGGACAAAAAGAAAGGAGGTCAATTCCCTGACATTTTAAAAAGGTCACTGGTGAAAGGACAAGTTCACTTCCTGCGGGAAGGGTGATCTGACCATGACAGACAAGAGGTCTCAGCGTGGAATGGTCCTTGTTAAGAACAGATGGGGAAAGGATGTGACAACAAGGACCTTGATGCAGTCCAACTACAGGGAGACCAGAAGTGGAACAGAAAGCCACTTACCAAGGAACAAAATTGGCTATAAGGAAAAATAAGCAACTTCTGAGCTGATTAAAAGTGCTATCCCATGAAAAGGTACACAGGAAAGAAACAGAGAAGTTCTTAACCTTAATGCTGGCAAAATGTGGAGAATGGGGTGTAAATGTTGGGAATCTGTGATTCTCTGCGGCATCTTCTATGGAGGTAGGCATAGTAAAGCAATAGTTGAGCCCAACTAAAGAATGTGTGACCTCAGTGCTCTCCTCACCCCACCCCGTAAATAAAACTACAGGGAACAATCTTAAGAACACTGTTGTGGCACACTGAGTCAGACTGGGATGGCATATCAGCCCGTACTTCTCCCAGAGCATTAAATCCAGCAGTTTATGGATTGAACACATTATAGAGGAATATATAAGAGAAGGCTTTAGGGTTTCAAGTCTATGCAGCGCACACTGTGCCAGGAATGCTTCAGGTATGGGGTTGCAAAGCTTTGGGCTGAGAGGCAGAGAAAGGCAGACCACATGGGGCATCCTGCTGCCATAGCTCAGCTCATTCATTTTGAGGCAACCCTAGGCTACCCAGTATGCTCCAGAGAGCTCAATGCACAATGCTCTCTATTTACAGAATGAAGTCCAAAATAATTTTAAGACCCCTTGGCTCTTAATTGGTTTGTTTTGTGTAAACTCTCCATGGCAAATATACATGCTCAGTGTTCCTCTCTTGCCAGATGTACTACGATGTACTTTTTGTTGACCCACACTTCTCAGTAGTTACTGGAATAAAACAAGTTTAAAACACTTAATTTTCAAAGCTTCGGGCAACGAAGAGGACATCTACCACGATGCAGAAGACGCTGGTACATTAATAACGTAGTTTGCGTGGTTCCAACCACCTCAGCAACTCAAGAGTTTTGTTTCAGCAAGATACAAACATTTTTGCAGCCCCACCTGGGAAAAGCAGGTCAAAACAACAAGTGGAATAGAAGAGAATATAAATACTAAGGACAAAACACTGCTAGTGCTGGCCACTGGAAAGAAAGATTGTCTGGGACAAAACCCCCTGAAGTCTGCGCAGGCTGGGCTTCTAAATATATTGCCACGTCACTTTACTTCTGTGTCTTCAGGGTGGCAATAATGACTATTTCCTAAAAGAGAGATGATCAACCTCAATCTGCCGTGAGCATTCAGAAGCTCCTCACTAGGTGGCACCAGCCATTGCTGCTGCACGCAGCCCCGACCACCACAGGTGTAGGTTCCCAGAGCATGTTATAACCTCCAGGAAATCTGATAAGGAGTTCAGGTAGGGTCAAAACATCTTTGTTCGAGGCCTAAGGCAACAAAGGCAGAAAGAAGGTTTCCTGCAAAATATCTGGCCGTGAGATAGCTGGGAAAGTGCAAATGAAATGGTATGAAATTAATCATGCAACTGAGCAGCACGGCTTCCCGAAGCACCCATATTTTGCCACTCACCCTTTATTTCATGTAGTAAGTCTTCTAAGAGGAATGAGAAAAATGTTATTTTATTTCTGCAGGAGATTGCTAAATTTACATTTAATGTCACATTAATGCATCTTCTCAAATCTGTGTTCTGAGTCTGCATTGTACTGTAGGGCTGGCATTAGCTTCTGCTACCACACGGTTACCAGCATCAGGAAGGGTTGGTCTTCTGGGATCTAAGTGGAATATTGATAAGCAAATGAAGCAAACCTTTCCCACGTGCCTTAAGCTACGTGATTCTCAGATGTAGAGTAGCACTGAGAGAGTCAGCAGGCTTTAAAAGCACATAGCTAATGGCTATTTCTATTTTTAATTTGTCTTTTGCTACTTCAAAGATGGGTTTATATCCTAGTTTCACATTCCAGCTCATTTTCTCAGAAAAAAACTTTCCTTCTCATTTGTTAAAAAGCTTTCTTTCCTTTATACAAAAAAGTAAACAAAAAATTATAAAATTCACTTCAAGTTATAAATAACTAAAAAACCCATGAGGCTAGTTCAGTCTTGTGGCATGGTAACAATTTGCTGCTCTTTCAACTATACTGTCTGGACATGCACATTTTCTCTCAGGACAGCAGTGACCAAATGACATTAACATTAATTCCAGAGCAGTGATTCAGCTTGCAGAAGGTTCCTTTTTGTTGTTTTTTTTTTCTTCATTAAGGAAGGGATAAACATGAAATCTTCATTAAATAAGGACTATGAAAGGGTTCTCTTTACCAGAAGCCACAGACCTTTTCTGTAGTCAGTAAATGAAATAATTTTGCACTGGTTTCTGTTCCCACGGTTTGATCTAATTTGTGATTGTCCAGAAAGTTGCTATGTCACCCAAGAAGCTAAAATGTGCATAGAAGGAAGTATAAGCTGGAATGTAGGTCAAGTACTCAGAAAGAACCAGTTAAAAGTTTCTTCATGTCACAAAAATACATAGGAGTGTCGGAAACGCTTCCTGTGCTTTGCAGAGCTGCTGAAGGAAGTCTGGTACTGGGACCATGGCAATGGTCTCTCAAACATCAGAAACCACAAGTCTACACACAACCTCACCAGGATTTCCATGCTAAGTCTTCAAAAGGTTATTGGTTAGAGGAAAGGAGAAAATGAAGGAGAAGAAGATGTGGGAAGGAAGCGGTGGGCAGAGGGTAAGGGTGCTACTGTTTGCAGATTTACAGCTCTGAAAGTCCAAAGCAGCATCTCTCCTGTAGTATGGCTGCACAGATGAACTGGGAAATTTGGGATGAGACATGCATTAGCAAATGCATTAGCAAATACATCTATCTAGTGAGTCTGTTCTACTGAATTATGTAATGACTTGAAAGGCACCAAATATTTTTTAAGGATTGTCTTTATTGAACAGATGAAGACATTTAGCTGTGTGCAGTGTAGTCATCCACAGCTCCCATCAGGTGAGGGTGACATTTTAGGGCATAATATAATTCCAGTCCTCAAATGAGGTCAAACAAACGCACTCTGAATGTGCCCCTTTTTCTTAGCTGTCTATAGAAGGAACCTAGGTCCCTAGCTCAAATGTTGACTTCCACATTGCTGCTTTCTAAGTTGTGCAGGAAGGCGATACCCTGAAAGACCAAGTCCTGGAACTGTGGATGTAGCAGTTAGGAGTAAGATTCAAATAAACCTGAGCATGAAAATCACACTGCAAGAAAAAGGAGCTGGGCATAAATGCAACAGATACTAAACTTGGCAGGCAGCCTATGCCAGGAGTGTTGTTACTGGTAGTGCAAAATAGTAGGATTTTCTTGGATGTTATAAATGTTTTGGCATCAAGAAGTGATCAGATGATAATGCTGTGTGCTCAAAAGCATACTGACCTATTCCATCTAGCCCCTACCATACTTCCTTTTTGGCTACTCAGACACATGTTTGGGCTGCTAGGAGCCATATAAATATCCACACTCCTGTATAGCTTCTTAGCTCAGTTTCAGTCATCTTCGTTCAGGGCATAACAAAATTTCTGCCTACATTGGGCTCTGCTAAAATTCTGATACAGGGCACTGGCAAGACATCAGGGGATCATGGGGGTTTTTGTATCTCAGAAACCCATGGAGTTATCAGGGCTGGGGCTAGCCTGACATCATGCAGCACAGGCAGATACTTTGGGTTGGCGTGAGAATGGAAGTGCGATTAACAGAGTTACTCACCTTATGTAGGTTACACTGAGACAGCCTAAGACAACTGGAAAACCAGAAGAAAACCCTACTTCTATTGATGTGTAAATCTGATTTGCAACTAAGTACTGTGTTTAAGAAAGCATTAACTAAAATAACCTAGAGATGTTATTTTGAATCAACTTGAAGTTGAGGTCATGAGCTAATGATGTTTTACAGAACACTAAAATGACATTGATTTACCCTTGCAAAACATTCACTACTGTTTAATTAATTGGAGAAAGTTAGTTTGATAGCCAACCAAAAACTCACCAGAGAGGAAAATTATCTTGCCAAATTTGCTTTTACAACCAGACAAATATCAAGATGATGGGTGTGGAGCAGGAGGAAGTGGGGAACTCCCAGTTACTCCATGACAGTTGCTGTATCATTCTCATGTGAAAGGGCAGACTTTGGTCATGATACCTATTGAATGTTTGACTGAGCATTTTGAGGACAATGAATGCCTCACATGTTTTTTGCACAATGAGTATGCTTTCAAAACAGTAGAAAATTCTGCTCATTCAACATGGGTTTTGACAGGATTAAAAAAGCCAGATGCTTTCCAGGACATCATACACGCTTCCCAATCTTCTAGTATCTACATCAAAATATTTATTTTTCATTCTTTCCATTCATTCCATTCATTTTATTACCATCATACTATTAAGATCAACTGCTTTTTATGACTTTTTAAAAATCACAGTTCTCAGAAAATGCTAAAAACTTGCATAACACAGTGGATCAGATAGCTGTAAGGTCGCTGCTTGGCTAGCTGGGATCCTCAAGGCAAGACAACAACCAGCACCTGCTCGAGTTAGAACATTCAGTCATAGACCCAAAAAACTGATCCGCCAGCCCGATTGCTTTCAAATGACTTTTGGTGGTGTGTGGGAGTGTTCTCAAGATCCTAAAATTCAGGAAGTTTGACACAGATGTTTTCTGTCAGTAGGCGTTGGAAGCACCAATAGTAACATCTGTTCACTTTTCAGATTTGTGAGAACATTTTTTTTTTTGCTGTCCAAAACCCATTCACTGTTGAAATTTCCAAATTGTGCAACTGGCCAAAATGTTAAGCTCATTAGGCTCCATGAGTTTAGGAGTATGTGAAAATTAAAACCCCTGCAGGACTTCAGTCTGTCATATGCCAATTTTTCCATTCTGTGCTCCTCTTCTGTTTAGACAAAAGCATAACTATTTTTGTGGCAGGAACAGCTATCAAAACTGACTTGGTCATGCAAATGTAAGTTACTACTGACTGTTCTAATTGTAGAAAGAATTTAATTCTCTTATAGAGGCTGTGATTTTTTTTTAGTAAGTGGTGTGCTGAGATGCCCTCTCCATATGGGAGCCCAGAATGAGCTGTCTAGAAGCATGTACAAAGGACTCCTGCAGACCTTAGACACCCTCACACTCCGGTCATGGGAATTTACAACTTGGGACAGACTCTGAGTTCCCAGCAAGGCCAGATGATTGGCTCTGAAACGCCAGGAAGGATGGGGGGCTTTAATGCAGATGTGTACGGCAATATGAAGAATCATTGTTGACGCAGAATAAGGCATCTTTTTTTCTCCTAGTACTTCTGGACAGATGGGTTTCAAAAGCAGTGGGGTGCTGTGAGATCATCTGAACAGAGTTTGCACAGTTGTTTTCTCCACATGATTTCCTAATCTTGATGTTAAGCATCAACGTGGATGGTCTAGAAATTTCAGCAACTGGGACTTTGCTGAAGTCTGCTGTTGAGTCAGCTCACTCTGAAGCTAAATGAGGCCTTACACCTTCCAGAAGACGTGGCTTGTTAACATCACAAATATTCTAACGCAATCACTTTGACAGTCTTTAAACTGGGCCTGGTTTCACAATGAGTTTGTCTCCAAAACCAACAGTCTAAGCAATCTATGAGGGGCCTTTTGTATGCACAGATTCACAGAAGACTTTTATAAGCTGTCAGTACTAGATCAAGTTGAATGATCTAGAGAAGCTAAATGATCTGGGGAAAGTACTACAACAACAAGTACTTGGAGAAGGTTCTCTGATTGCATACAAGTTTTCTTTTTTTCCCCTTGCAATTAGGAAGTAGGAGAGTAAAAATAATTTCCTTTGAGTCTTGAAGGAAATAGTTCTCTATCATGTACTTGAAAAAAATACTCTCTCTGTTGAATGCAACTTCTGATAACAATTCTGAAGAGGGGAGAGGAGTAAACTTGAACAAGAAGGTATAGCTCTCCAGATCCATTATGAAAGATCTAGTTTTTCTGTTATACTCTGTTTGAGGTAGCAATAATGGGGGCCGAGAGTGCCCACACATCTGCAGATTCCAAAATCTTATCACTCATGGGAAAGGATGTTCTGGAGAACATCAGCAGCAGACAGTTCCACAGCTGTTCAAGAAGAAAGCCTATTCATCATTTCAAACATTGATGTCAAAAGCTACTGGAAATGTTTTAACCTTTTACTGTAGGCAGTGTGGGCTACACAGCTGCTTCAGCAGAGGATCATGATGAGAATCAGAGCAAAGCCTTCTGTTTGATCATTTACCCCTTTTCATTTTGTAGCTACTGAGGGAGAGAGGGTACTATTAAACTGTAATGGTTTTAGTAGAAGGACGTGCCATTAATTTGACAGGCCCAGGAGAAAGTTAAGGTTATTTTCTGACAGTATAATGCAGGCAATGTGGAGGAAAAAAGAAACTTTTCAGACAAGGAGACACAACAGAAGGAACCTTTGTGGTCTATAGGAATACCTGAGAGATTGCTAAAGAACTTGTGGTGACTACTCTTTTTGGTTCTATCACTGGGAACTGATTTCAGGCTTTGGCTTGAGGAGAGCATCTTCCTACTTTCAGATTCTGATTTGGTAGTGCCTCCAAGCTTTGTTAAATTAGTGCCTTCTTGTCTAAAACATGGTCTGCTTGCAGTATTATTTGTGTCAAAGAAATCTGTGCTCTGCTGCCTTCATGAATTTTAGATAATATACTTGCAGAGATGCTTCCATCAGCCCAATGGGAGAGCTGCATTTATCAACATGGAAATTTGAATTCCTGGTGAGTAAAGGTCAAAACAGAGCAGTTCACAGGTTAACCATGACCCTGAACTTCAGCTTAGGATGCGTCTCCTGCTTTACCTTGTCTGCTACAGGCAAGGATGAAAGGAAACAAGACATCAATTTGAAGCTAGTACTCCTTTCCGAGTAACTATCTAATGCTGGAATATCTGTGTTGTAGATTTATAGGTCCTGGGTCCTCCAGCTACCTGAAACAACCTCAACTGTCACAGGGAGCATCACTCTTCTGCATTTTTGACGCAGACAGTAACAAATATACCTCATATTCATGTGGCTCCTCATATTCATCAGTTTTTGACCTCACTCATCCTTTTCTCAGTGAAAAAAATGATTGAACTTCAATTTTCTTACCTCTTGTGCATCTGGGAGAGATTTAGAGCTTTTACCTAGCTTCTGAAAAGCATCAGCAGGCTGTCCTATGCCCATAATTTTTTGATCTTTTGTCAAGAGGGAAAGGACACTTGTTATATGAAAACAAATAAAGGGAACAATATCAGTATTGAGTGCTACGGTGCTCAGTACAGGCTACGATACCCTGCACGGCTGAATGAGTCACTACAGCCCAGAGGCTCATAACCACAAAATTACCTGGACAATAACAAAGCCTTACCAAACATAACCTGCTTTAGTTGACCCTGCTTGAGCAGGGGCGTTTATCTTAGGATGTCCCTTTTAACCTCAACCATTCTGTGCTTCAGTGAAATATGGCAATAAACTCAGTGTTCAAAACCCTTCTTAAGATCCCGTCATTTAGCTGTTCTCCAGGTCTGCTGCTTAGGCTTCCTCCTCCCTGTGATGTCTGCAGCACTCTTCCATCTGTGTAAGTATTTACCTTCCCTTTGGTTTGCTGTCTTCAGACTTCCATGTATCTAACACAAGCCATAAAGCACTCTTAGTTTCTTTAAAACAGATAAGGAGCAGGAGTCACTGACACGAGGCGGTATACTTCCCTACTGTTAAACACTGATAAGCACCACAAACTATTCAGGTGAAGTCAGCACTGTTGACATAAGCCAAGAAGCAAGTTTATAGCTATTTGCTTGCGGACACAACAGCTGTGTGCTTGTTGCTGGCATATTTTTATACGTGTGAGGTCTCCCGTATCCTACAGTACAGACGGGCGCAGTATTGATGAGAAAGGCTGGGCTTCTGGTTCTGCAATGCTTTAACAACGTCAGCTAGAACCTCACCAGACCTGTCACTCTATCAACTCTTCTGCTTTACGCAGGCCTTGCAGTTCTGAACCAGACTGCAGAAGTTACTGCTGTTATTTCTTTCTACATCAGCAAACACTCCTGAGGAAAAAAAAAACAACCAACCTTCTTCTCTGAATGCAGCCTGATACTTCATTACTTTTTGGTGTGAGAAATAACTGAATGAGAGTGCATCTAAGAGGGGAGATTTGAAGAAAGAAAAATGATGGAGAGAAGTGGAGATATTCAGCCTCCTCTGAATACTTTTGTGTTAGGGCCCTACTCCTCTTCCTACTCCCTCTGACACCTCCAAACAGCCAAGAAATCTGCAACAGACTTTGGAGCAGATATATGAAAAAATGAATACAAATAAATTTGTATTCTGAAAGACTTTTCAGAGGGTAAGTTTCCAGTGACAAGCACTGGATTAAGAATCAATGAAAACTAGTTCTAGTTATGCTGCTTGGGTTAATGCAACACTAGTTCCATAAATATTAACCCAACTGCAGTGATGATAAACCAGAAATCTGCCTATTTGCAAATTCTTGATGATTTTATCTATCTAGTTTCTACTGTGAGATACCTTGAAAAGACAGAACTAATTCTGAAAGGATACAGTTTAGTAACTTCGTGGGTATTATCCAAGTCAGGAAGAATTTTAATGAAGCATCACTGAGAAAGCATTTGCATTATTAACTGTGATAGCTTCTGGACAGGAAAAAAAAATCAAATATGTTTCCATTCAGCATTCAATAAATCTACTTTATTCTGAAGAGAAATATGGTTTATTACAATTTCCCAATTGATTTTGGTTAGTTAAAAAGGATTGCCTAGGCACTGAGATATAGATGTCTACGATTTCAAATTATGGCAGAAGTTAAAATAATTTTATTTTATGCCACTTAGTTATGAGGTTTCTGTTGAAGCCCCTTCTAGACAGAACTTCCCCCAAGAAATTAAAATCTTAGTATGCAGAAAATCTGGAAAAAAAACCCAGAAGTGAAACCTATTATGAAAATACAGGAGAAACGTTAAGGAAAATAGCTGGAAATATATATCAAAGTCTAGCAAAAGATCGGACTGCCTTTGAGCTGTTTAAATAACTTGCTACACCACTGAAGTCATATCTTAGAGAACAGATGACCTTACTACCCAATGGAATATTTTAATCCTTGACAGTAGAAATCAGCAATGATTTGAGAAAACAGCTAATCAAGGACAGGGCACGACATTCTCCATCGTGTCGAGAACACTGCTGCCCTAGACCGCTGCTGACAACATAAACAGTAGAAATAAACAGTTCAAAATAAAAAAAAAATAAACAGCTGAAAGTAGTTGGATCAAAGTAGGAAATGGAAGGGAAATGGCAATAGGAAGGGTGAGGAAGACCCTGGAGGAACCTCGGGTGCCATCCGCACAGGGAAGGCAGGGATGCCCAGAAGCTAGGGTCTGTGATTCCCTCCTTCAAACCCTATGGATTCAAGGCTGTTGGGTTAACTCTTTTCTTTCCAGTCTTCTCTGGTCTGTGCTATCTGTAAAGCACATGAATTACCTTCCTTCACATGTAAGATGCAGCTATTACGTGCTGTGTTTTTAAGGAATACAGCTTTCAACTTTAGAAAGAGAAATGTACATTAAATCCTACCCTGACAGTATGCAGGGATCACTTCATTCACTACAGATGAAAAATTTGGTAATATTAAGGAACCAGAAGATTTAGAAAAAAACCCCACCAAATGAGGGCAAGAGATGCCTCATGAAGTCATGCCTAGGGACATCAGTATCTCTAACTCCTTGGCAGCCACGTGTCTGCTGCATCTAGAGATGTTAGAAACTATATGTCCAAAACGGAGCGCAGTTGAGGAAAGATGTGAAATGACACATAAGCCTCTGGGAACAAAACTGACTGAGACAGACTTGATGCCAGAACTCGATGCTGTTCATGTGTGCACCTCCATCCCCCACAATAACAATGCTGCCTTTGAACGGTGCTTTGAACAGCTTTCAAACCCACAGCTTTCTGGTGGAGAGTTCACAGCACAGGGAACCTACTGGAAAGAAAATGAAGCATAGATAGTCTGCTTTGCTTTGGTTTTGCTTCCTTCTGCACTCTCTCCAGACTAACAGCAGCCAAACAGTAGCTAAGCCGTAACTATTTTATTATGGAACAAATGACTATAAAATTCACTTTTACCCTAATGCTTGCCTGATATTAAAGTGTGATTGCAGGATAAACAGGCAGAACTACAGCCTTCTCGTTCCTCAGCAGGTAAATCTGTGCAGATACTCTTTGGGACTGCTCTGCTCTGAGGTAACAGCAGTATCACTCCTGTTCAGTGAACCGAAAATGGGGAGCACCCTGTGGAGGAGAACACTTCCCTCCAGTCAAGGTTCAGCGCCTCCTCATGACAACCTCTCTGAAGTCCACAGGGAATCCTCTTCCACCCTTTTGCAGATTGTGATTGCATCACAATCCCCATCTCACCCCAAGAGGGCCGCAGGTCTCAGACAAGACCTTCTGCACTGAGGTGAATTTCTGTCAGTTTGGTATTTGCTAATTATTTTCGTTACATTGCAATCCTTCAACCCAGAGAGAAACAGGACTTCTTTTATTTATGGAGGAAACTAAGGAAAAGGTTTGGAAGAAGATTTTGGAAGATGGTTTTTGTACAACTTCAGAGAAGAAAGGCAAAAGATGTATGTTGGGATAATAATACACAGTGAAAAAATGTAAACATGAAAAGCCAGTCTCCGACTTAATTTAAGCCTTGCTCGTTAGCTGCAGCGTGTTTCCATCCTCATAATGAAAAAACATTCAGAAATTTAGACCAACTGAAGACATACAGCAGTCAGATTTCTTCTACCAGCCCAAATATGTGTAGTGGAAAAAAAAATCAGCTACATCTCTGATATTAAACAGAAAACATGCAAGCATCCATTTAAAATCCTGTTCGTTATTCTTTTTCTAAATCTAATGGAGCATGTTTGTTTTCAGTGAAATGCATCAGTATCAGCAGGATGACCATGAGCCAGCAATGTGCACTCCTGGCTAACAGCCAATGGCATCATGAGGTGTATTAGAAGGTGTGTGGTTAGTAGGTCAAGAGAGGTCCTTCTCCTCCTCTACTCTGCCCTGGTGAAATCGCACCTGGAATATTGTGTCCAATTCTGGGCCCCTCGGTTCAAGAAGGACACAGAACTCCTTGAAAGAGCCCAGTGCAGGGCCACCAAGATGATTAAGGGAGTGGAACACCTTCCTTAAGAGGAAAGGCTGAGGGAGCTGGGCTTCTTTAGCCTGGAGAAAAAGAGACTGAGGGGTGACCTCATTAATGTTTATAAATATGTAAAGGACAAGAGTCAGGAGGACAGAGCCAGGCTCTTCTCAGTGATGGCCAGCGACAGGACAAGGGGCAATGGGTGCAAGCTGGAGCATAGAAGTTCCATGTGAACATAGAAGGAACCTTTTCACTGTGAGTGTGATGGAGCCCTGGGACAGGCTGCCCAGAGAGGTTGTGGAGTCTCCTTCTCTGGAGACATTCAAACCCACTTGGATGCGTTCCTGTGTGATTTAGTCTGGGTGATCCTGCTCTGGCAGGGGAGTTGGACTAGATGATCTTTTGAGGTCCCTTCCAACTCCTAATGTTCTGTGATTTTTTGATCAGTTCCCAATTATGGTTGACCTTAAACTTGGGAAATGTGCTAAAAACATGATTGAAAAGACTAGATTCCAGCTGTAAACAATATGCCTTATTCCAGATCAGGCGCTTCAGACAGTGGGGATTATAGCACAATGCTCTAGGCAGACAGAACTCTAGGGCACCCACCTTGCAGGTTATTTTGAGTGGGCTCAAATCAAAGAAATCTGAGAATTATTCTAGAGTGTCTTCATAGCAAAGCTGACTATGAGAACTTACAGTCCATGGGTCCACAAGAAGTCCCTGAATGGACTAAGTGAGACTTGAAAAGCAAGCATTTGATGACCTTTGTGACCAAGATATGGCCCAAACTATGCCTGCCTTTACAAGCAACTTTAATATTGTATTATGGAGGTTATATGATTGGATTGTGAAATTCTCAGTCCAGGTCAGGTGTCTGTGCAGTCACATCTACTTCTTATCTTTTAGCAAGTAATGGTTGAGGGGTGTCAGGTGCCTGGGAAAATCTGTGAAGCCACTTTAAGTACTTAAGCTTCCTCTTTTTAAATGCTCCTACATATCCTTCAGGAGACTTCAATGGTACAACACTGACTAATTAGTTGGAATTAAGTTGTGGTATGAAAACTTCTGAAAATTGTACTTACTAATTCCTTCCTCCAAAATTTAAATAGTTTTGCTGGGACTCTTGTACCACCACTATACCAACGAATACCCCTGAGGGTCAGCAGTGCATTGAAGTAGAGCCACCATTTGGCATTCCTGGTGGGGCCGTTGCCCTGCAAGCCAGGAAGCCACTGACTATGCCTGGCTGCCCTGCATTACTTCTGTTTAAACGAAACCCACGCTAATTTCTTGGCTGAAGCCCATCAATTCCTTTTAGGGATAGATGGGGGCTGTGCAAAGCAGTGAGTCTCCTTGTTGTCCTTCCTAAGAACCATGGGAACCCAATGAGATGGTCAAACTCAAAAAGAAGATAAGTGATTTTTGCTGGTGTCTATTTAATGGGACTGCTCAAATGAAGCTTTCCCAAACTGTTCGCTGCTTCTCTGTACAGCATCTGCCAGGAATGTTCCTTCAACTTTCTTTCGGAGGCAGAAACAAGGCATCCAACACAGCTATCTCTGCACCACATTCTTCTGGATGGGTTTCCATTTGGTAGGGTGGAGGGAAGGGGTGGACACAGGAGATCTTCCTCTGTAGGGGTTGTTGCCTGAGATACTTTTTGGTGCTACCCCACACTATCAGATCTTCCTTCCATTGGTTTTTACATAGACTGAGAGTAATGGGGTAGAACCCAGTATTTGTACCATTATAGTTCTGGTCAGTGAGTCTTCCTTGAGTGAAGGTGGCTTTGTACCTCCATGCTATTTGTTCTACAACAGACTCTACAAACATCAAACCCCAAATTTGCAGCACTCAGTTTTGTTGACAAAGTCACTCAAAATTCACATAACAATTGGAGAGATTAATCACCTGCATGAAGCCTGCAACTCTAAAAATGAGCATAAATACTATAAAAAGTGATAGCCCCAAGGCCAATCACTATCACAAGCATGAAATACAGAGCTTCTTGTTTCTGTTCTCCTACACCATTCCAGTCTCCTCCCCGCTCATTATTGCCACAGAAAGACTATTCATTCATGATAACTTGGTTTGATTAATTCAGATAATTTTCCGCCACTGTTCACATGGCTCTGTTCTGCCTTCTGCAAAATTGCTTTGCGGTGGTGGCAAAGAGTTTTTGACTCACTCTCCTGAACTTGCTCCAAAATTTGTTTGTGCTACCCAGTGCCTAAACACACCAAAATAACCATCCTAATGTTTGTACGTGGTGTGATTAGTTAAAAGGTCTGGAGCTAAAGCTGAGGAAATAAGGATTAGAACTTCTACTAGTAAGTATAACCCGATGCCTGCAATGATCATCGTGGTTTTGCCTGATCTTTCAGTCATGGCTCAGACAGACTATCCAAGATGTGAGTGGAAAATTCCTGTGAGAAAAGATTCTGGAAATGAGGTCCAAATGGTTCACTTTATTGTTTTGAATGGAAAAAACAAGAGTTTTCTATCGGTTTATTTTGATTTTGGGATAGCCAGAGTAAACTGGATATATCCCAGTAAATGACATAGCATTTAGCCTTGAAATGTGTTCCTTTGTGCAGTATTTTGTATTTTTAACATTTTATATATTGTGGATAAAAAAATTATGGGCAACTGGTATACACATAGGAAATAATTTTATTCATATTCTATTGGTACACATTTTTTCTGACAGGTTTGTAAGTAAATAGGCTGTAAAACGTATCTCTAGACAAATATCAATGTGGATGGATAAACAGTCTGAGGGAGGAGGCTTCCAAAAACCTCAAGCTGTCATGTAATATCAACAGGAATACAGTGTGCTCTCAGCAGCACTACTCTGAGTGAAATGTTATGCCCATGGATGGTAAAGCAATGAGTAAGTTGCAGTTAGTCCTGGTCATGAAGATCTGTGTTTGAAGGCTGGACACGAATGCTGGGAAATCCATACAATTGCTACTAGTCCTACCCATCTCAAGTTGTCCACGCAAGAGCTTATCATACTTCTTGTGTTGAAAAATCCAAGTGAAACACAAGGTCAACCACTGCATACTTGCAACTTCTCTAGATCTGCGGGGCTAAACAAAGCTGGGAACATAAAGTTACCCAAGCCACCCATCCTAAGGGCAATCCAAAGACAGTTTAGCACAGGTCTTAGGGAGCCTTAAAATCAGAGCTGTTTAGGATTACTGTGCCAAAAGTTTTCTTAAGGGAAAACACTAATCTGTCAGAAAAAGATTATTTGAAGGGATGACATTAGAAGACATTAGTGGAGGGGAAATGGGACAAAATTCCCAATTCCAAACATGGGAGGTTAGGTCAAGACAAGAGAAGGTGCCAACTCTTGTGCAGGGCAATGGCTACAGCACTCACAGGAGACGTGGGAACGAGCTCAGGTTCAAGCCTAGAGCACATGCATTGCAGCAGCTGCATTTCTTTATCTAAATGTGGGTTTTTTTTTTTTCATCTCAGTCCTTTAAGAAAAAAAATATTAAAATCTCAGTTTTGCCTTATTTAGGAATAAAATATCACAAGTCTTGAAAATATTTCAGGTCAGCAGAATCAGCTCTGTTAACATTTGTCCTGCCATGCGCTAGCCAAGAGCAGTCTCCTTGCTTTTGTGCAGGAGGACATGTTTGAATACTGCTGTCTCCGGCCTTTTACACCTGCTATGCTGTGAATGGAAGCAATGTCACCAGGCTGGCTCTCCTGGCCTTATTCCAGACTAAGATTTCCTCATGTTGGAGGGAACCTCTTCAGCTGCTTCTACAGAGCAACTTTAATTCCCCTTCCCTCTGCTACACTTTTCCAAAAAGGAATTGAGCTGAAATTTAGCCTTCCTTATTCCTAATTTCTTTCCCAACAGCGTAGTTTCCGACTTATATGTCTTTGATGACTAAAGGGAGGGAGATGACAGCTTGCGCACCCATCTTACTTAAATGGGCTTTTGTTGTCATTTAACTTGCACGTTTGCTAGTCTTCACGTGAACTGAAAGACAAGTGCACACGCTGCAAGCCAGAAATCAAATCTAGATTAATTTCTTTCTGGAAGAGTTGGCGAAAAAGGAAAAGGCATTCAGAACACTGCACAGGCTGAATACAGTGCTGGAACAGGGCATTCACCAGCTTGCAGAGAATGTTCCCACTGCAAGGAGACATGAGTGGTGGGAGCCTGCGAGAATGAGGTTTTTTCTGGGTCAGCTTCTGGCCATTTACAGTTTCTTTGTGTTGACAGGGTATTCCCAATTCATCGATTTCTCTGCCTTTCACTGCCAGATCTTCTTAATTTGGGGCTATTTTAATTTTCAGAACACAGACATTATGACTATTTAAACAGTAAGTGTCTTGCAACAAACTCTGTTGCCTTGTCATCTCTGATTAACTCCACTGAGTTCAATTACACCACTCCAGTAACTAGACCAGTGCAGCTGAACTGGGAACAAATTTGGGTTTAACATCTAACAGATGTGCAATGGGAAAATTTCCAATGTCTCTCCTTTTTTCTTAGAAAGCAGTTTACAGCAAAAGCTAGTTTAACTCCGGTTTCTCATAGCTCAGGATCCGTCACAAGAACAAGCTTTAGTAGTAACATGGGAATGAAAGAAACCGTGCTAATGTAACGAGAGGGAATAGCAGCTCCACTTAAAGTACAAACTATTATTTCACAGGCTTATTCGTATCCGTATTATATAGAATGCTTCCGCTGAAAGCATTTCAAGAATGTGCCATTTACCATTAAACCAATGAAGTCAAAGAGCATGGGAATGTACTCTTAGATCCCAGAAGAATCCGTCCAGATTGCGCTATCAACAACCTGCAATGTAGTGCAAGGTTGAGACCGAGCCTGCTGCTTTGTCCAAAAGCTGGGTGATTATTTTTTGTGAAAGCCCCAAAGGCATGCTTTTAAAGTGTACCGTTTGTGACCCTATTTCTTGGAAAAGTTAAGAAGGTCTTGCCTTCCAACTTTACTTAACAAACGTGCCTTATTTCCTATCAATCTATATGTGAAAGCTCACTGCAAACAAATTGTGTGTGAGCTGTTCTGAACAGAGTCCCCTAAAAACAAGTAGCCCAAGCTTACTCAAATGCATGGCAAAAGCTGGAATTTTGCTGAGTTATTACGTGCTCAGCTTTTTCACCCCGTGCCTTGTCTAATGTTAGGACCCTAGCTTCTGAGATAAATATGATTCTTGTATAAACACATTCTTTCCAACAATATTCATCTGGCTCTTTGCGTCTAAGAGAATATGAAACGTTACAGAACTCTCAGCACTTCATTCTCTCTCCCATTCAGTGAGCAAAAATAAATCCTTGCTTTTTCTGCTGGTATATAACGTGCAGTGCCAGGAGCTGCAAAATCCTTCCCTTTTCTAGTAGTGTCTAGCACACTCAAGAACTCATCGTTAGCCACAGACGTGAAGAAATGTTAAACAAAGTTGCTACTGCATAAGCAGCTCCTCCTACACGAGCTCTTGCGATAGGTTTAATACTCAGCTGCACTTGAAGAATATACTTGTTGAGATTAACGTGGCATCATAGCCAGACTGCTTGCGTAGTTTTACACAGAGCGGCGTCAGCATCCTTGCAGAGTGGTCCAGCCAGGCTATTTAAAACGCATCTCAACAAGGCAAGCAATTGGGTTTTTTGCACCAAATGATCTGGAATTTTCACAGGGGACTAAGGGAGGTCTCGACTGCTGATAGTCTTTGAAACAATATGTCCTCATACATACAGGGCAGAGTTTGGCTCCTCCTTTTCAGTTTGGGCTACATTTAAAGAGAAGGACCCAGCACAACTTCCCAGCTTCTGGATCCAAATGCTTATCCCACCCATTTCCTTACTGTGTCTCAGGAGGAGACACAAGTGCTCCTTGTCTCCTTCCCCATCCTCTGCCCCTTACTCCACCAGAAGAGCACAAAGCTCCCAAAGATGGAGCAATACAGCTTGTAGGGTCACGGGCACTGCAGGGCTGGCGGCAAGAGGACCTGCAGTATATTCAGTTTAGATAAATACCGTGCTAAGGAACAAACACTTATATGGAGACACCAGGGAGCTAGGATTGTTTAGTCTGGGGAAAAGGAGACTGAGGGGAGACCTCACTGCTCTCTACAACTACCTAAAATGTGATGGGGGGTCAGTCTCTTCTCCCTGATAGCTAGAATAGGAGAAGGGGAAATGGCCTGAAGTTGCATCAGGGGAAGTTTAGATTGTATATTAGGAAAAAATTCTTCACTGAAAGGCTTGTCAGATATTGGAACAGGGTGCCCAGGGAGGTGGTTGAGTCACCATCCCTGGAGGTGTTTAACAGAAGAGTAGATGTTGTACTTTGTGACATGATCTAGTAGGGCTGGACAGATGGTTGGACTCAATGATCTTGAAGGTCTTTTCCAACCAGAACTATGCTTCTATGATTCAATGGACATTACAATGATTTCATAGCTAAGATACTGCACCAGCACTCTGCAGACCTGAGTGGTTTAATCCCCAGCTCCATCATGGCTTTCCTTAGGCAAAGCCCTTACACCTGCGTTAGCAGGTTGCAGCTCCTTTCTTCAAATCTCTGTTGGTTCAAGAGGCAGCATCTTCTGCAGTGGCAAACCCATACCTTTTTCTCATTATTTGCATCGCTTCAGCGAGTAAAGCCCTCTTTTCAGATTAGCACCAAATTTCTGTGTGAATATTAGTGATAGCAGAATAGCTATTACTCAGTCTAGTCTCTCATACTAATTTGGAATTGCTCATTAAAGAAAACCATGTTTATATATTTATTTCTTATTACAAAGAAGAAAACTTCCCTAAAATTATTTGCATGGATTTTCTTCACAGTAAACTCATACTAATTGCAAGAGGGATTTGTTCAGCAAAAGCATGAGTAAGTAGTCTTGCACACACACACGCACGCACACACACATGTGAGCATGGAAAGCTCCTCATGCCCAGCATGCAGGCGTCCATTTTTGTGGAGGAGGGGAATAACACTTCCTTCCCATTTGCTCATCATCCTTACTGTGTGCCTGCAGAGCTCCACTCTCTAGAGGTCCACCTCAAGGGAGAGAAATATGATACGGGAAGCTTTCTATATTTAGATCCAAGAACAACTGAGAAGCTCAACATCGGGTGCACCAGGCAGTTTTTCCATCTATTGCCATGTCTACAGCAGCCTTGAAAATCCACGCTCTGCGTAGCAAAGGGCCATACTTCTTTATCAACTATGAGCCAGCTTATATGCCATTAGCATTTGTAGAGCACATCAGTAATACTGAGCCAAGACAGTGTGCAGATAAAACCCAGGACCCGATCCACCAAAGCATCCTTTCCAGAGTGATATCGCTCCAGCTGTAATACAGGGCTTTGCACAAAACTGAAGCTATTTTTTTTTCTCTTTAGTAAGAGTAATGTACTTTTATGGCAGAGCTCTCCATCAGTGTATGCTTCTGACATGGGGAACTAAAGAAAAAAAATAATCTTTTCCCGTTTCTTTGTCTGTGTATAGCAACATGTGCCAAAAGGAAGTATGTTTGGACATTACTATGCAGTTTGCTGAGAAACTCTCTTAAACCTGAGGTTTCTTCTTTCCTAGTAGCCATTATGCTTCCTTATCTCAAACATTCAAACTATTTGCTAATTAGTCTCTCTTCTGTTGTTTTCTTTTGTACTTTTTGTTGTCTTGCAAAGTAGCTGCTGCAAAAATAATAACTGTGAACATGAACATTCCTGTTGTTTTTTTAACGCTGAAAGGCCCAACATTTATTGAGTAAGAATGCTAATATATCTCTGGGAGTAAGCTTGTAGAAAGCAGGCTGAGTTTTGTTGTGAGACTGCCCGAAAAGCTGGTGAAAAGAACAAGTCTAATTGCTACCAGGAGTTATTACTGAGGTCTGATCCATACCATTAAAATGAGTAGAAAATAGACCCCCATCTACTCTACATTCTGTAAGATATATGAGGCATAAAGGCTTCAATTATTTTCCATTGCAAGATCTAGTTTCCATTTATCTGTTAGCTTGTTCTAGCCCTAAGAAAAACTCAAACATACTCAAACGTGGTTGTCCATATGTTCAAGATACATCACGTCCATGAAGTTTGCCACTGTGACTAAAAGCAGAAGGGAAAAAAAGCATGACCCGTAGATGGGAATAAGAATTTTGACAAGGACTGTGCAGCATTCAGCTCTAGCTGGCGCTAGCACTGCTCCACTAATACACAGCTGAAATTCACAACTAAAACATGGAGATGGAATGGTTGTTTCTATTCAAAAAGGTAGATGGTATCAAACCTAACCTCTAAAATCTTCCAACAGAAACGTCTTTCCATCTGCTGCTATAGTTTCTTTATCCTGAAATTGTTCTGTGGAATTTCCTGTTTACTCTCAATCTCCTAATTTATAGATCACGTCCTTCAGCACCGATGGAAGAGTTTATGTAATTCCCATTCACTGAATTCCTTCATTATGCTCTTTTAGAACAAACTGGATTATCACCTCAATGTAAGTTCAAGAGGTTTAGCATTTCTTTGTAACGAATATTTCTACAGACTTCAATTTAATTGCCAGTTTGATCCTCTTGCTGCTAACTGCGTGATTAAAAAGAAAGTTAAATTCAAACTGCTGAAGTAAAATGCACAGTGTATCTTAAAAACCAATCCCACCATTAGTTTTGAATTTCCTTGTTTTGTTGGTGCTTCTGACAAAATATAACATCTATCCAGTTTCACCTTCTCAAAAACCCCTTATCATCATCATTTTTATGTCTGACCACTAAGCATGGGATCAGCCTGGAGCAGACCCTCCCGCATGACAGCTGGGAGAGCTAATGGCCACCAACTAGAAGGGAGGAGTTGGCCAATATTTGCGTGAGGAATTTCCCTTTCTCGGAGTCGGTAAGGTAGGCAGCCTTTCTGTAGAGGAAGCTGTGGGGCTCACCCCTGCCTATACCGATGCTTCTTGAACAGTGGAGATGGGGACCTGGCTCTCCCCAACCCCCAAGCCCTTTTCCTCCAGCTGCACTTCCTTTACAAACAGGTCTCTGTAGCAAAGGACAGGCACAGAAATCCAGCCCGAGCTGTCCTTCCTAGGCAGCATTTAAGGAGAAGGATGGGTGAGTCACTTTTTCCATCTCGCAGAAGTACGCACTTCCATCCTCAGCCCATCCAGTGCCGGCAGCCTTCCTGCAGCTTGGGGAAAATGGAGGAAGAAAGCCCTGGATCTCAGTGCGCACCGACAGTCCTCTTCCTCTGTCATGCCTTACAAAATCCATTTCTAGAATGGTCTTGGAAAACTGATTCAGTTTATTTACTAAAACAAGATTTATATCACTAAGTCCTCGCTGCTTTTTTAAGTGGTTCGTTGAAAATCTTCCAAACTGGAAAAATGGCTCCAAACTTGGGATCCAGACTCATTTTAGCTTAGCAGAAATGTCTTTTCAAAGTATGTAAGAAGCAAAAACCATTAGCTGCTGACCAGCCAAACTCAAGGCATGATTAAGAAATCCATATGCCCTTTCACCCCAACTCTTCCACCTTCCTCCCTGAAGTAAGGTGGCAGGAAAGACACTCTCGTTCTCTTCCTGACCCCGTCTGCAGAGGGCTGGATGCTCAACACCCACAGCAAGAAAGGCTGAGACAGCATGGAGCCGTCCATTGAGCCATCATGCTGGCTGCCCACCAGGAGTGAGATGGGCACCATTATTCCTTGCAGCCTAAGCTGTCCCTCAGACAAACAACACATTACATTGACAACACCCTGATTCCCTCAGTCCCCAGTGACTTTAATCGAACAGCGAGAGGAAAACAAACCAAGCAACTTCTGCTTCATGACAGCTTATCAAGGACCATGGCCACCGCATAAACATTTACACAGAACGGACTTAAGTTATCTTCCCCTTGTGCAACCCCGAGCCTTGCTGTGTTTTAACTGCCTTCCTCTACTGCCCAGTTCACTGCTCCCTCCTGCTCCCCGCTGGTCACCTCCTCTTCTGGCCTTAGTCCAAGCCATCTGCTACGGGTTCCTAGACAAATCACATCCACAACCTTCCTCCTTCTGTCTCCTTCGCCGTCCATTCCCACACCTTCCTGAAATCATTTCGCCAAATAGCCGCCTGTCAAGAATAGCATCTCCAGGTTCATCAGGAGCACATTCCTGAAGAGAAGAGCACCAGCTAAAGAAAAGGGTGGGTTTGGCATGGGGATAACTAGGGAGAAGTAAAAAAAAAAAAAAAAAAAAGGAGGCAATGAAAACAAACTGGTAGGGAAGCACTATACAGATTTGTGAGCCTCCTTGCCTGGAAACATGCCTTACAGTGGCTAAACACCCTGCCTTAGTTCTACTCTATAACCTGGTCTTAAAAGGGAGGAAGGAAGGAAAAAAAAACCATGAGAAGAAGGTGGCTGGAGTACTTTGATATAATTTTTATGGGCTGTGAAATGCTCTAAAATCTGTCACTGAAAACCTGCCAGAAATACAAAGAGCTAATCTGAGGGCTTGCATTTTTTGTTTCAGCAGAAGAAAGTACAAAAAAGACTGAAATCAAAACACAGCTAATTTTCAGGAGACACTGGGTGGTAAGAAGAAGCTGTGTTTTGTAAGAAAAAGCCATCAAGTAGAAGAATGCATCCCACTTTGATTTTTATTTTTTTTTTCCTAAACATGGACTTGAGGTTGATAAAGGCAAATGAGCTCACCTCCCAGTAGAGATAAAATTCCACTTATACAGTTGATAGCCAAATGACAGTCCTCATCATACTAAAACTATTCCAATCAACCCCCCTCCCAAAACCTTCCCACAACCTCCCCAACACCACCCACAGTTTTCAGTGCATCTGAAACGTAGCTGCTGAGGACTGGGAGAGCTGTCTGTCCAGTGAGTTTTCCAAGTGTTATGTTTTGGCTATTTATTGGCATAGCTACGTTGCAAGTGAACTTCTTGCTCACCGATATGTTCCAGCAAAATCCTGACCTAAGCAACGCGTGCCCAGTCATTTTGGCCAGTTGGCAGGGGTTGAGTAAGATCACTGTTATTCTTACTTTGTTTTGACTGGCTTTGAAAAGGCTGCCCTAAACAGGCTCTTCTCGCTTTCTGGAGCCTTAGGGAGCCAAGGAGCTATCGTACTGCCTGCATAGAAAATACCGTGGGCCTGCACAGCGCTGCGCAATTACCGGCAGCCACCTGTACGTGACTACCTCCTCACTCTGAGTTACTACCCGTCTCCAAAACAAGGTGTACTGCTGTGCACGCATTCCTTCTAAACTTTGATAAGGGAAACAATGTTAAAACCTAAAGGGGTACACATGGTTTTCCACAACTCCTGGTGAACGTCACATCCTTCTCATGCTCCTCACATTTTCCCAACTAGAGAATGCAGCTTCTGGCACCTTTCTAGAAGTATTCAGGGCCTCCTGGATGGTGTGACGTTCTGACTGGGGATGGAAGAGACTTTCTAGTGACAGGAGAAGGCAACTGTTGTACTGACTGACAATTCTGACACTGTCTATTACAGAGATGGTTGCATGGAATAATTTGCCACCTCCTCATATTTAAATCCTTTAGGTATAGCTGCCACTAACAGCAGTTAATCAGCAATAAACAGAGTTGCATACTGAATACTGAACTGCAACATTCAGATACATTTGCATTTGTTCAATACCAGATGCAAACCTGAAGAGGTGCCACAGCAATAATATAACCCAAGACAGAAATCATTGTCTCATCTAATGGTCTTCCTTGCCTCTGAGTTTTTGAACATTGTAGATGGGATTATGTGCCCTGTAAGACCCATGGAGTAATGTCTATGCTCCACCTCAGTATTGATAAGCTCTTGGCTGTGTATGTTTGGTTCTGGACACTGCATTTCAAGAACCCAGAGGATAATAATAAAGAATGTTCAGTGATACAAGAAACTTTACCTACAAGTAATAAATGAGCCAGTCAGGGCTCCCCAGCCTGCAGTAGCAAAGACTAAGTAGGGACACTGCAATAGAGAGATACTGGCAGAGATATACTGGTATATATGTATCAGAGATATATCTGAATATATATTCAGATATGTTGACAAGCTTATTGGGGAAGACTGTGGGGTCTCCATCATTGGAGGTCTTTGAGAGAAAATTAGACACAACTCTGATGGGAACAGTAGCAGACGGCACACCTTACAGTTTACTAAGACATAGAAAGGGAAAAAAACAAAACTCTATCAAACATAGCAAGCACTTCTTTAGTACTGCTATCTACAGAGTTTCAAAGAGTGAAAGGCACTCCATATATGCATCTACTAACTGTTTAGAGAGCTTTCACTGTACACAAACATGAGAGCTGAAGGCAGAAGGAGGAAATTGTTGGTATTTTCTTTACTATGGTTAAGAATCTCAACCACAATAGTACTAACTAAGAAAAAAACCCAGTTTCCAAAAAACACAGAACCACAGACTGGTTTGGGTTGGAAGGAACATTAAAGATCATTTAGTTTCAAACACTCCCCGCCCCGGTGTATCTCCGCTCACGGGCAGGAACACTCTCCAAGTACTCAGTACCAAAGCCTGGCACCGAGTTCCCTAAGGAACCCTCAACTCCCAGTAGGTAATTTCTCAGCAGATAAGTGTGATGACCAAAAATCGAGGCAGAATGGACAGAACTTGTCAAACACCTTCAAGAATCCATTTTACTTAGGTAACTAAAGAGAGCTGAGCTCTTGAGAGATTTACCTTACATGACTTCCCTTCCAACAAACCAGGAGTCTGTGGCTGAGCCAAGAAGGAAAGCATCGTTTCCTGAGAGACCAAGGCAGGCCAGTTTGCCTGGAGGTTTCAGAAACCCCTGCACCTCGTTTCTGCTTATGGACTAGCTGCACATACCACTGGGATGCTCATGGTGTAATTACTGAGCTATCAGAAGTACACACAGTTGGGCCAAATACAGTGCTGATTCACTGAGGCTGGGCAAACCGCAAGCTGCGGGACTAGATGCGGCTTCATGAGCCGGCTGCCAATCCATCTCAGGAACAGGGGCAACTTAATATAGTCTGGATGACAGGGAAAAGATTTTTGCTTCCATTTTTTGTAGTAACTTTTCACACTCTCCCACATTATGCAAAGCAGATACCGAGGTTCTCTACCAACAAACATTATGTGTATCAAAGTACTGTGTGTCCCACTACACCTGCGAGCTCCAGAATGGCAGAAAGTGCCCTTCTAGTCACTAAAAGGTAGTAATTACAATTTGTCTGAAGACAATACAGAATCTAATCTCTTTGGGGAAAAGAAGGTTTCTGATTTTGTTTGTTTGCTGGCTTAGATCACACTAAGAGGTAAAGTGTAAGTAATGCTTTATTTTGCCCTGTCATTTTTTGATTTACTGAAAAGGTTAAAAGTGTTTGATGCTAATAAAATCTGCCTTTTTTGTTCATAATGACAAATACAATCTGATTGACAAGAAGGCAGAATGAAACTCAGTGGAGATCACGGGTGAGATGCCAAGCTGATATGAATTGGAATAGTTCCGTTTACCTCTGGAAGCTGATGCTAACACTCAGTAATTGTCCTGTGAGAAGATCTGACAAATACTTTTTCCTATTATCAGCTGACATCAGAGAGCTTTAGGAGAAACATTTGTGGGCTAAAGAATGGCAATGGAAGAGAAACTGCCTACACAGCATCTGAATAAAACTGGCCTAAAAAGAGGAAGACATGGGGCACTGACAGATCAGAGAGTATTCTTCTTGTTCCCCAGCCATGGACCTACACTGGTTTCTCTCCAGAGGAACTACCAACAGCCATGTTTTCTCCTCCCAAGCCTCATTTCAAGATCCTGAGCAGACATTAGTAGGTTTTAAGTTTGCAGTTAGCACTTGGTTCACGAGTGAATTTAGCAGACAGGAAAGTAGACTCTATGGCCTTGCAAAGGTTGCACACCTAAATTCTAGAGTTCACCTAAGGTTTTATTTCTTTCATTTAAGAAAGAGGGGATAGATTTAACCTACAAGAGAACCATGAGCTCAAGTCCAAAGTAAGAGGGAACTCATTTGTTTTCACTCTTTTTCTCAGTATAGCTTCTTGTCCAGCAGCACTACACAGTGTACCCTGAAATCTGTAGAAAATCTGCCCTACTTTTGACCTGACAGACTATAAATAAATGTAGACAAAACACAGACAATAGCAGATGACTGCATATTTTTACATATATTACATGAAATTATAGCAATATTCTTTTCCACAGAAGTTATTTGTTCCCTTAAGCTCTTGATAACGCTGTGCTTAGTGCAAACGGTTGTGTGTGTGTGGCACTTTAATGTAATGACACAATCTGTAAGTACAATAGCTTAAGTTTAAATAATGCTTCCTCACAAAGTTTCGGGCACACAACTAAAGGGTTAAGTAGTTTCCATGTTTGTTTTTCCTGGATCCTGTTCTGAGACTATCTTCCATAGCTGGAAAAGGTCAACATCCTACCATTAATACAACATTATTCCCACAAGTTTCTACAACAAAAAAAAAGTTTGCATAAACAAAAGGCATTTTTTTAATGTGGTGCATCAAGAGCCATGTTTACTTGTGCTGTTATTTTGCCAGTACCTTATGGTTTAGAAAAGATAAGACTATTAACGGAATTTAAAATACATATTTTTTGATCTTATTCCACATTGGGAATGAAAGAAAATGTTACTAAACTGTCCTCCCAACTTCCTCTCTTGAGAGGTCAGGCAACTTGGCAATCTATCACTTCTGAAAAAAAAAAAAAGCATACGTATGTATATTTGAAGGAGACACGACGCTAAAAAAATGATATACAATCATTCAAAATTTCCTGAACTTTGCTCTGAACATAAATAACACTGCGACATTAAGTAACCAGTCTGAAGTATTTTACAGTTATTACAGTAAAGCCCTACAAATCTTCTCATAATTAAAATGCTCAGAGGAATTCCTCTACTTCGACTTTTAACTCACTTTGCTCCTATGCACTGGACGATGAACGCCATTCTTCTGGGAACCGTGCATACATTTATAGTCCTTCTGTTCCTCGGCTTTCTGTAGTACTTCAAGAGAGTGTTCAAAACAACAGTACAAAGTTGCATGACATCTGGCTAAAACCCTAAAAGGACTAACATTGAAGAGAAGCAAGGGTTTGGTTTTTTTTCCTCACATATAGTTTTCAAGTGCAGCACCTGTTTGGATTGCTCATTTGTGCGTATGATTCACAACGCTCCTCCCCAGAGAAACAAACGCGCAAAACTGGTCCCTGCTATCCAGAACATCGATCCCACTATTTCTTCCCTTTAATCTTTCAAATCTAATGTGGAAAGAATGTACTGGAGAGGTCAAGAAGGTGTGGTGTGTGGAATTAAATATGTGATAATCTCGCACTCACAACATCGCAAATGGCTATTATCTGTCTGACCTGCATCTTCTCATAAAATGCCAGGAAACAAACAGTGAGCTGGAACATGCTGCCAGCCATTTTAGATGAGAAATGCTCCTCTAAGTTTTCTAACATGAGGGTAAACATGGAAACCTGAAGAGCTGTAGCACTCTAACCCTCCTGCACCGTCTGTCAGTGCTGGGTCATGGTATACGTCTGCCTTGCTTGCTGGGTGCATCTTCTCCCTGGGGGACCTCTTCCTTTGACAGATGCCTTTCCCTCCCCATGCTCCATTAAGGAAAAGGACTTTGTGTCAGGGAAGCAACTTCTGAGACTTGCCTGAGACAAGTTACAAACCTTTGTAAAGCTGCATACACTCAGCAAAGCTTTTTTACTTTCGGCAGTTTGAAACGCAGGACGATCCCATCGCTTCGGAGTGTCACCAAGCCCTCATGGCTCCTTGGCAGGACCAGGCTCTGCAAAGATGGAGTGGCTGGCTCTGTGGTGCATCCCCGATGATCACCCACGTGGAGCAGTGCCAGCCTTGCCGATGTGCTCTGGGAGAATTATTCCTACAGCTTTTCTTCCAAACCAGCCTTGTCTTGTTTATAGAAGGTGGTTATAGATTTATTCCTATAGCTCTTCTTCCAAACTAGCATGTCTCCTGTCCCTTCTCAGTCAGCATTTAGGCAGTGTGAGGCACAGAAAGATGGGGACTCTGAGAATCAGGAGAAGAAGGGGATGAATTTTTTTGAAATAAAAAAAAAGGTATGGGTAACTAGTGGAACATGCTGCCAGCTGTTTTAGATGAGAAATGCTCCTCTAAGTTTTCTAACATGAGGGTAAACATGGAAACCTGAAGAGCTGAAGAACTCTAACCCTCCTGCACCGTCTGTCGGTGCTGGGTCATGGTATATGTCTGCCCTGCTCGCTGGGTGCATCTTCTCTCTGGGGGACCTCTTCCTTTGACAGATGCCTTTCCCTCCCCATGCTCCATTAAGGAAAAGGTCTTGCATCATTTCAAGGACTTTATGGTCAAATGGGGACACAGATGGCTGCAGCAGAACTACAGAATAATGCATAAAGGGAAAAACAGTTGGAATAGTTTAAACATTATTTATACATGATTCTGGATTGCACAAGAGATGTAATACACAGGATTAATGACTGGCAAGCAGGTCAGGATTTTGTACCTGAATTTGTGCTTCCATCTAAGAGTTATTCAGTGGTACCAGGGTGCTGCTGACTCTCACCTCTTCTGAGAAAAATGCAGAGAGCAGGTGAGGAACAGGTGATGACTCTGCCAACTTAGTTGAAAGATATCCAGTAAACTGAATTGAAGGGGTAATATGAGGTAACTTCCCCCTGAGAAGCTTTCAGGAGTGCTCTGTTCAAATTCCTAATTTCTGTCTGATTAGCCTTCACCCAAGCACGAAGTTTTGTTCAGAGCTCTCCATTAAAAGAGCCCTATCAACAGCTCTGATGACCATAAAAGCTGGTGAGAGCTCAACCACTCTGAATATCCAGACAGTGGTTTTGCATCCTCAAGATTGAAGTTAAAGACATGGATGGAAAAAATGCAAGTGGGGTGTCCCTAGGTAGCTCATCTACTTGAGGTACCTAATACCCTAACCAAAAGAAGGGCAGAACAGAGACTGGTCTTGTAACATAGCAACAGAGGTACCAGCATCCTGACATGGTCGCAGGAACACACACAGTAGCACATAATGGAAAGCAAATACGCAGTTCGTATGACTTGGGCTCCATATCCACCAGCCACAAAGCAGTAAAAACATGTATCACACTAAAAGCAACAGAGGAGATGACATCATTTCAGGGACACATCTGACTCTGTAAGAGAATCCGGAAGAGCACAGATGTCAGGATAAAAGCTGGTGAGAGCCAACAGAACATTCCAAACACCATGGCATTGTACAAAGGCATATGCACTGGCCATAGACTAAACTGGCTTAAGCTTCAGGGTCATAAACAAAGCAGGGCTTTGTTTCACAGCCCTCATCCGAATTTATTCTTAGCATATTCATCTCCCCAAATATTCAGAAGTCAGATAGGAAGTGAATGAAATTCATCAGTCATCAGCTGGCTGATGGTCCTGCATCCTGGAGTGTTTAGGGGTTGTGCAACACTTCCTCTCCCAGGGATAAAAATCCATGTTACAAGACAAAATGTTTTTTTCAATCACTAGTTCTCAACAACAGATTGTTATTGAGGGTTTCTTTGCTTTGTCTCTGCTTACCTCATGACACTTTAGTATCCAAATATTAGTGGATTGTTTGAAAGTCTTGCTGTGTGCTTGGTTTCCTTATTAGTATGTACATCTTCACAATTTTTCTTTCTGACTACGACCCTCTCCTCCTTCCAGCCCATCCAAACCTACTCAAGGAAACTTTGGTTTCTTCTATAATTACACTGAAAGCTTTGTGCTCATGGAAGCTGGCACTTTGAAAAAGGAAATCTCAACACTATTTTGGTTTGGAAAACAGTAATTAGTACCTCCAGATGGTTTTATCTCCATTCCCCCCAAAGTCAAATTTAGGTAAAGCGGGCTATTTCCTTATTTCCATTACAAGAAATGGAAAGGTTCTCACAGAGGGGCAAGCTGGAAGCTTAAGCATTTCCCTCCTGGTCCCTCTGGAATGTCTTCTGTTGATGTGGCTTTGATTTAAAGCACCTGGGTCTTTTCCTGGTCAAACACAATAAAATCAGCCTGCGACGCTTCTGCTTTCTTACGAAACACGCTTTGCGCCTCTCGTGAATTCTTAGATGCTTAGTTAGCTCTTAAAAAGCCAAACTTCATTTCTTGCCAGATTTCAGTTCTGAAAGCTAATCAGACCAGCAGTCACGGTAACAAATGTCCAGACTAGAAATGCCCTTCTTGCAGGCCTTCAACCAAATCAAGCCTGGAGGAAATTCCTGTGAGCTATTCGGCATTGCACAGCTGGGGTGGGATACCTCCCGTAAGGTTCTGTATGTGCCTGCCGTGAAAGGGCTTCATCTGCAACACACGTGCAAAGGACATCACGTACTCATGTAAAGAGGACGGTAAATTCATGGGTGTTAGAGGACCCTAGGACTGACTTGCTGAGTGTATTTTGAGAAAGTTCTTGAACTAAATGACTGTTTTTAAAGGCTGAGATCTGGTTTGACTTATATTTGAATTCATGGTAAGAACAGATTATAATACTTGGGAAAATGCAAGCTGACCAGTCTTCATTCTGAAAACTGCGGTAGATGTTTGAGTAAACAAACTTCAGGAACAGATGAACAATTATAAACTAATACTGAGTATTGAATTTCATCATGGGAATGCTTTTAGCTGAATTGAAAAAGGAAACTGTACTCCATCAGGCAGGGGTAACGGCTATGCAGACTCTAACTACACATATTCCTGAGAACTTCAGCAGAATTTAGTTTAGAGAATCAGGAATATGAAAAATATTTTGCAGTATGAAAGATCTCTACATCAAAGATCTCCTCTTGAAGCAAAGGATTCACAAGTGCCTGCAAGAGCGTTCCAGCAATTGTAAATACATGGCAGAGAAGTATGTTTATCCCACAAAAATGAAAAGGCCTCCTGTTGATTTAGTACGCAGAGTCAGGAACACGTTTAGCTTTACAATCACGCCTTATTGCACAGGGGTTTATCCAGCCAGACGGTATTCAGATTTATACCATGCAAAACATCTTTGAAGTCAGTTCAATTACACAACATATAGAAACCAGGATAGGTCCCTGCCTTGGAGTAAGAACTGAAAAGGAAAATCCTCACAGGGGAAAAGGCAGCACACGGTGCCTGCGAGGGGCAGAGTAAACAGCAACCCCAACCGCAGCTGTGTAAATGCGCCGAGCCCACGGGCTCAGTGGACAACATGATGTGCGTGTTTATACCAGAGTGTTGGGGCTTTTTAAGCAGATAAAAATAATCTTTTTTCTTTCTTTAAAATGTACTGACAGAGAAGGGTGTTTAGCAGTTATTCAGTAAACATGAGAAGACGAAGTGACATGCTTAGGCAGGACATGCTGAAATTATTTAGAGACTTTTTGATGATTAAATGTGTATATATGACTGATGAAATTAGCATTAGATAGCAGAAACTATTAATGAAACTATTACTGTGACACCCATGTGCATCTTTGATGTCTATATGGCTGCTTTACTAAGAAAGAGAGTGCTTCTGTGGTGGCAGAGTCATGTGCCCCTCCAGCGAGGACTGGACATGCTGAGAGGGGAGATGTCTCCCAAGGGGAAGGATCCACGTCTCTCCTCACATTTCTTGTTTCCGATTCCACATATTGTGGTGGGGCATGGGCTGAAGTGTCCTGCTAAGATGTCGGTGTTAGCTTGCTGGGGAAGTGTTGGGGTTGCTTTCTGTTACTGCCCAGTATGGTGGTCTGAGGGCACCCTGATCCTTCCCATGGGTGCTTCCTGATGAAGCGACACCCTCTTTTTGTTCTTGGTGGTAGCTGTGGATATGGACTAACCCAAACTGCCCTGTTCTCTACTTCCATGTATCTGGAAAAGCTCAGGCAATTTCAGAGGCATGATGCAGGAGGATGGAGGCTCAAGGGCCAGGAGAAGCAGGCCTGTTCTCTAGCACACTTGACTGAGGCTACCACTGCAGATCAGGAACCAGAGGTGCTTGATCTCATGGAGGTGCCCTGCGTCTTTAACATCACTCCAACACATACCGTTCCCCTGCTCAAGAGATGCTCGAGTCACTGTGCCAGATAGAAAATATGCCACTACATGCCTGCCAGGCCCTGAGAAAATAACTCTACAGATGCAGGGGTGAGCAGCTCCCTGCTGAGATGCCGACTGCAGCAGTGCTGAGGCCTGTGTTGTGACTCTGATGGCCAGGGAACAGGAGGTGTCAAGTTCTGACCCGGGGAACCACCATCATGTCTCCTTTTGCCCCTCCTCTTTCTGGCCAGAGAAAATCCTGATGCTTCCCACCCTGGATAAGCTGTGCTGGGCAGTATGTAGGGACCAAGGGAAAAAGAGAAGGGGAAGGAGGCAAGGGTTGCCGCTTCTGCCCCAGCACCCCTGCTATCTGCTGGGGACAGGCCTGGTGGCCTTGTGCTCCATGCTCTGTGCATGCACCCATCCATGAACCTAGGTCTACAAGTCTACATGGTCTACTTGCCTTCCTCCGCATTTTGCCTGCAGGCATAGGAAATATTTTTTTAAACAGAATTCTCTATGGTGGCCAAAGGTCTGCTGTTAGCAGCAGCTATATTTTATGATGACATTTTTCAGATGGCTTTACAATTCACCAAGTGGTTTTTTTAGACATCTTTCCTCTCCTCAGGGTACTCTTTCCCTGGGGGGGCACAATGTTTTTCTCCCATCTCCTCTAAGCACAAGACTCTTCCGCCCCTTGAGAAAGCTTTCTGGTCCTTCCCCCTTCTCTGTTCTGCTGAGCTCTTGATCTCTGATCTGTAATTTTAACAGTGTTATTTAATTGGATAAACTGACTTCTTTCATTTTACATTTTATTTAATAGCACATCTGCAGCATTCAAGAGTTCACTGCATGGATGTTTCAAACCACACCATAGGATCTTGGCAGTTACACATGACTTCAGAGATTTTATACACATATATCTGACGTACAGAGGAAGTAATTAAACCATATGGACCTCTCCCATACAGTAGGAAGCACAGCACAAATCTTCTCACTTGATTTATTATAACCTTATGTCATTTAGCAAAACCAACTCTGCAACTGTTTGTTTGAAAGAAAGAAGCCAGCTGAGAAGGCAAGAGAGGACCTGAATGGGGAGCTGTGGCTCAGGCAATCCTGAGCAGTGTTCCATGCCTGCAGTGGTTCACAGAATCACACAGAATGACGAGGTTGGAAAAGACCTTTAAGATCATCGAGTCCAACTGTTCCTGTCCTATGCTAAACCATATCCCTAAGTACCTCATCTACTCTTCTTTTAAACACATCCAGGGATGGTGACTCAATCACCTCCCTGGGCAGCCTGTTCCACATCCCAACAACTCTTTCAGTGAAAATTTTCTTCCTAACATCTAATCTGAATCTGCCCTGGCATGGCTCAGTGCCATTTCCCCTTGCCCTATCACCTTTCACTTGGTTCAGAGCAGTCAGGATCACAATGGTAGCACCAGGCGTGGCTATCAGAACGCCAACTCCCCAGTTTAGTTTGCATGGCTTCGTAACAACAACAAATGTATCTGTCCTCAGACTGCACACTTACCTTTGCCTCTGCTCTGATGGCAGTGGTTAAGGTGTAGGGGCTGCAGGGGACAGCATCAGAAGCTGACCCTTGTCCTGGGCAAGGAGCTCACCCCTATTTTATCTTGAAGTCCTGCTCTGTGTGGAGAGGTTGAAGAATGACAAGACTGAGCTCATGCAATTTAGCCTGTCCTGTTCGCAGGGCACACTCACAGTGGGGGAATGGTCCCTGCAATCTCTGCCACCGTGCAAAGTCCCTAGCAAATACAAACCAAATAAAACAAAAGCTGTGGCAATGGATGCCAGATGGTGTAACATGGCACATCTGTGCCAAGCACATGGGGGAGCGTGCTCTGTACTGGAAAGGGAGTCAGTCCCATGGTGGTAAGGGATACTCTGCAGTAGCAGCACAGTTGTATTTGAACTGAAGAGTTTCCTGTGGAAAATATCTTCTATCTATAAGCCCACATGCCAGTGCCTGCCCTTGCTAAGTACTGGAATAATGACCATACACGGGTCCCACACCCACCGCGTGCTGTGGTGCCTCTGGCCCCTGTGCTGCTAGAGTCCCTGTCCTCACTCCATCCCTCTGTGTGCTATTACCTCTGCCATCACCATGGAAGTGCTAGCAATACTCTTGGCACCAAATGGCAAGCCACATGCAAACAACTCCTGCCCCAAAGAGCTTGTATCACCACACAGCCAAGCACAGAAATGGAGACCGTGGCACCCTGTCTTGTGAGGGGAAGAGTTCATCTCACAGAACCGGCTTCTCTCATTCCTCTTCCAGGCTACCAAGAAGGGAAGTCCCTTAAGTGAAGCCTTTAATACAAAAAGGGTGGTAAAACGAGAAAGGAAAAGATACTGCGTGGCTGGGAGCAGATAACAGAAAGGTCATAAAAATAATAGGGAAGTAGAGAACCTAGAAACTGAGAAACAGCCAAAAGCAAGGGGTGGTTTATAGGGGGGAAAAAAAGGAATATTTGGATCAGAACAGAATACCAGACATCCAAGTCCTTATTAGACTGGACAAAAAAACTATATAGTGAGTACAATTGCCTTCTTTTTTGCCCTTACACTGATACTATGTTTTGCCAACAACCTTGGGGCCAAGTAGCCTCCCTTTAAGCAAGTTATAAGGCTTGATAATATATCTTTAACCAGTGATATCTTATTTGCAAAGATTAGTTTTGCTAACTACTAAAACACGCAATAGTTGGACACAGAATTTCATCAACCAACCATGACCCATACCAAAAAAAAACCCCAAACCACAAAAAGCCCCAAAGAGCTTTTCTTCACTGAGCATCTATGAAAGCACTAGACAGAAAGGAATCCAGCAGACTAATAGAATCTTCTCACAGAAAAATAATTTTTGCCTGTGGGAGAAAAAAATGCTGCATGGATGTTTTACTTGTTTGGGCTTGCAGCTTATTCATTGTCTAGAGCTGTTCTCCATGCCTGAAGGACGGACTTCGATCCTTCGAGATCTTCTTTCTGCGTGCTCCTAAAGTGAGTATCTTAATTGTAAGATATTTTAACACTTGTCATCCTTTTCTAGCTTAATGCAATGAAAGCACTGAGATCTACTTCAACAGTCCCTTTCATTATGAAAAGACACTGAAAAGTATTTGGAAACCTTATGTATCTGCTGAGGTAAATAAGGAACACTGAATCTCTTAAATGTCACTGAGAAAATGCTGAGAACAGGCTCGGTCTGCCTCAGCAGATACTGTTCGTGATGTCAGCCTGCCCATTCCCACATTCCTGGTCTCTCCAGGTCAGACTCAAAGGATTCCACTAATAGTTTGGTACTTACCAAAGCAGACAAAAGGAAAATGGGTCAATGTTACTTGCTCCCATGTGACAAGAACACAGAAAATAGAAACAAGCACCATTTGAGAAACTTATACAGCCTTGGACACATGTCATGAGAAACCGTTTACATTCTCTTGAGTGTAATTTAAGTGCTAAAAGATGATCTGGATTATTCCCCTTGGATGCCTGTGTGAGCTACCCAGTTACAGAGAAAGGCTATCATCTTCCTGCTGCATGTTCTTTAAACTCCTGCTCACAGTAAGCAGAAATTGCAAAACTTGGCCAAAAGCACAAAGGCTATTTTTGGGCCATAGTTGCCATGTCTGACTGTCAGAAAGCAATGCCTGAAGGTCTAACGAAATGAACAGTATATCTGTCCTACTGCAATCCTGATGGCACATTTCATTCCTTGATGAAGTGCCATTCATAGAGGAAAACCCCCAAAAATATCAGTGATCCATGAGAATGTACTGTGCTGTGCAGGCACTATCGACCAGAATCTGAGGACAGGCTGATAGAATTGATCTTCTTCAGCTTGGAGAAAAGAAGGCTCTGGGGAGACCTTATTGCAGTCTGCCAGTACCTCAAGGGTCCTACAGGATGACCATGAGCCAGCAATGTGTCCTCCTGGCTAACCGGGCCAACAGCATCCTGGGGTGTATTAGAAGGGGTGTGGTTAGTAGATCAAGAGAGGTCTTTCTCCCCCTCTACTCTGCCCTAGTGAAATCGCACCTGGAATATTCTGTCCAGTTCTGGGCCCCTCAGTTCAAGAAGGACATAGAACTCCTTGAAAGAGTCCAGCGCAGGGCCACCAAGATGATTAAGGGAGTGGAACACCTTCCTTAAGAGGAAAGGCTGAGGGAGCTGGGCCTCATGGTTTGGAGGAGACTGAGGGGTGACTGAGTGTTTATAAATATGTAAAGCGTGAGAGTCAGGAGGACAGAGCCAGGCTCTTCTCAGTGATGGCCAGCGACAGGACAAGGGGCAATGGGTGCAAGCTGGAGCATAGAAGTTCCATATGAATATAAACAGGAACTTTTTCACTGTGAGGGTGGTGGAGTGCTGAAACTGACTGCCCAGAGAGGGTGTGGAGTCTCCTTCTCTGGAGACATTCAAACCCCGCCTGGATGCGTTTCTATGTGATTTAGTCTAGGTGACCCTGCTCTGGCAGGGGGGTTGGACGAGATGATCTTTCAAGGTGCCTTCCAACTCCTAATGTTCTGTGATTCTGTGATACAGGAAATCTGGGGAGGGACTGTTTACAAGGGCATGGAGTGATAAGACAAGGGGTAATGGCTTTAAGCTGAAGGAGGGTAGATTTAGATTAGATATTAGGAAGAAATTCTTCACTATGAGGGTGGTGAGGCCCTGGCACAGGCTGCCCAGAGAAGATGTGGCTGCCCCCTCCCAGGCAGTGTTCAAGGCCAGGTTGGATGGGGCTTTGGGCAACCTGGTCTAGTGGAGGGTGTCCCTGCCCACGGCAGGCTTTGATGTCCCTTCCAACACAAACACAGTTTGTGTGTCTATGAAAATTTTAGAGAGGAGTAGAGTAATGAAACAGCTTAACTGCAGGTACTTATTTTCTAAATAAAGTAAAATATTCTTTCCCTAATTTCTAGGAAGATAGGAAGGGAAAAAATGCCTTTTAACTTTGAGCAAAAAGGTATGGCAGTATTTTTAAATCCTTGTGAATTATATCCAGAAGTTTCTTATGTGTGTCAGCTACTGTGACCAAAGTTCCACAACTTATCTCCAACCAAGCAACTAGCTTTTTTAAAGTTTCCTGTCTGTTATTTCTTCGAGACAGTTACTTTTTAAAGTTTAACTCTTACTTCATCTTTTGCAACAAAATGGTTCTCGATTGTTTAGTGTACTTTGTCTTGCTTTTCTTCTGCATCTCTCCTACAAATCTGAGATATGCAGATGGACAAATACGCCCTTAAAAATGCTGCCCTCAAAATAGATTCCTAAAATGCCAGTGAAATACCTTCTCAATTTATTAGCAAACTGCCGTAAGATTTGTTTTCTTATTTGAGTGTAACAAGCCCATAAATCAACGGAATACATAGCTAATGTGAAAGGCATCAAATGGTGTCATTTCAAATACAGGAGCTGAATCCACATCACAAATAGAGTTAATCCAGCACATTTACTTGGTATTCATTTTGATTAATTACACTAACTCTTGAGCTTTGTCCAATGCTGTTGAATTGTTCTCTCATCACACCAGCTGATATTGAAAAGTTTTTACAGGGAAGCTCACAGGAGAACCCTAGGTCAACGGGCTTTAGGGATGAATTTGAAAATGGAAGTAAAAAGGTGGATGTATACTTTTGATGACTTTTCAGTCGAGAATCATTCTTCTCCTGTACAGTTGATTTGAAAAGATTTTAGAGAAATTCTGCCTTCAGGGCTGAAGCAAAAGACTAGGAATACTTGGACAGGGAGTTAGCTTGGGATGGAGATCGATTTAAGGATACTGCAGTCTTTCAGATTATAAACATATACAACTTTTAAAGTTTACTTATGGAATACAGCAAAGTTTCATTGCTGGTTGATGCAGAAAAGCTCTGGAAAAGAACAAATGAATAAAAATGGAAAATACCAGTATTGGTTAATGTGTATATTTTATTTTGAAAAACAGACTCCCCTTGAATTTATTTTATCTTTTAAACATTCTGAATATTTACAAATGGAAATGTGATTTGGGTGTGAACATTTAATTGTGTTCATGAATGTATCAAAACAAAACACCCTGGTTTTACTTATATATTTTGCAGTTGTGGTTGAAACAAGTTTTTACGCAAAACTCATCAACTATTCCCAAGGCTCAGATTTTGTGTAGAATGTTCGTATGGAAGGAGGATTCACTTGCTTCTGGCTCATGGGAAAGTTATCTAACCTCAGTCCAACAGTTCAAAAAGATCTCTGATGTTGATTAAACATGTATAAACAGAGCTAAAAAAAGAAAGAAAGAAAGAAAATATGCATATTTCGTTCAAAAAAATGTCAGAACAAATGTATTAAAGAACAGAAATTAGTAACCACCATGAGTGTCCAGCTACACTGTTGATTGATAGCGTAGCCCAGGATATGCAGTTTTCACGAAATAAAACATGAGGTCATAAACTAGGCATTAAGTTTCAGACTGAGTCAAGCAAACTTGTACCCTGTCTGCCTTTGGTAGGTAACTCCAAAGATCACGGGCCTATTTACTGCTAACAGTTCATGCAATTAAGCCGTAAGCCCAAGATTTAGATGCCTATGGAGCAATGTCAAGACTTTAGGGATTTATGTATGAGGGCAACGCCTTGTAAGGCAGTGTTTTGAAAGTATAAACATAAACAAAAGCATGTATTTGGAACTGTACCCTCAAATGTGGATGTAAAAGGGAACTGTACTCTTGTATTTAAAAGCAGAATTTGGCTTCACACTTAAACACTTTTTTATGCTACTGCTCTTCTTTTCCTGCCTTTTGCAGCCACTCTCCACTATTACTTTGACTAGCCTGAGAAAAAGCACAGATTAAATCTCCAGGTAGTATACCAGAAATTATTACAACATTGAAATAATGAAAGGTGCCTTCCCATCCATGCATAGCAATGCATGGATGCAGTATCGGTATTTTTCATTTAAATCTGACACCATTATAAATACCTCCCTCCAATGAATTTCCCCTCTGAGGGGAGCTCCTTTTCCTGGAAGTTTCCAGGCACTTAATCTTGGCCTATGAAGCCATACAAAAATTTTGAAGCATCTTTTTTTTTTTTTTTTGATATTTCATACCCATTCTGGCACAGATTGTGACAACACTTCTGAAGATACATGATCCAGTTCACTCCCATGGCTTTTGATATGGCAAACACTGGAGAGCAAATAGGGCACTTTTCAAATCATTTCTGTCTGGGGAAGATAAGAACAAAAAGAGAGGCAAGGAAGGGCAGGCCACTGCGAGGTATGTAAGATATGTGAATTTTTGGCTTGTGTGATCAATGGGGTTTCTTCCGGCAGTGGGTTGGTGTTTGGGTGTTTGCTGAGTGGCTTCCTGGAGATGTCTGAAGGGTGTATGAACTGGCAAGGTGTATCCTTGACCCTTACAATGGAGGAACTTGCACAACAGAGGACCTTACATCAGCCTGCATACAGAGATTTAGGTCAGCTTGCCTTCTTCCCAGGTACAAAAAGATTTTTTCTCTAGAAGTAAGAGGGGCTGTGCTGGAGAGAAATATGTCCACAAACCAGGCCTTTTAGGATGTGATGGAGCAGTCTCACCTCTGCAGTGGCCACCTTCACATGTCCGTTATCAAGAAAAAATAACCGGTGTTGACTAAACAAGTATTTAGAGGATGCCAGTCTAAGGGAAGGTGAATAATCAGCTTGGAATGAGGCATCAAATCTCTGATGAACTCTAACCACCAGCTGATTATAATGTCTGCTTGGTGTGAGGACGCTCCTGAAGCAGACTTAAACTTCCAGGAGAGGACAAAGCACATGATGGTAGTCAGAGGTTGGATGATACGGCACAGAGATAGCTGGATTTGAAAGGACTGAACGGCCTGCTAACTGCAATGCTACCAGAGCCCACAGGATGTTCAGATAGGTATTTAGTCTGGTAGAAGGGAGGAACCAGTGGTCACAATTTGAGTTGTAGCACTGATGAGGGAGGGGAAGGATTTTCTATGGGGTTAAGTCAAGGCTGCTGTGGAGGAGACTGAAGTCCTATGAAACTCCTCAGAATAAGAAAAACCTGCACAGGAGGAATGGGCTGGACTTTGGTCCAGCCAACGTGGACCAATTACTGAAAATTAAACTGCTCATGGAGAAATAGTTAAGCTAGAATCAGGGGCAAGACTAACAGTCATGGTGGACACATGGCTAAGGTTCAGTACATTTCTGAAAAGGCAGCAGAAAAAAATGAATAGCCTAAATACAATAAATAGGGAAGGCACATAACACCACTTACAGTGCCACTTGACTGGCACTTGCAGCGGTGCTACTACAGCAATCGTAGAGATCTCAAAAACAAGATTATGGAAGTATACTGCTTGGTATATATCCTCTTATGCTGGTGAGAAGAGGATAATCAGTGGCATACAGAGTTCCTAGTATGGCTACTTTAAATGTGGGATAGAAAATGAAATCAGCCAGGGCAGTGGCACAGCATGTCAAGGCTAAAGAGAAGTGTAACAGAAAAAACCCAAACGCACTGCGGGCAGAGGCGGTGCATCAGGGAATCCCTGTGGGTGGAAATAACAGAAGGGTGGGACTTGGTTTGTTTTTAGGACTTCCCTGTTAAAGACACTGATCATTAAATACTCTGAAATCAGAGAAGCTGCAAAACTAGGTCAGTTAGCAATACTGGTGCAATGCAACTACCAACCTACTGCCAGGCACAACACCTCATTCAGATGAGATAAAGAGATTTCTGGACACAGTAACCGACTGCTTCCTAGCATGGTAAGCCCTGGGGCCCACAAGAAAGTGTACCTCTCTGGGTTTAGTCTGGAGTGCTGCACAGGACCTGTTTCAAGAGTGACTAATGGGAGAACTGTTCTGTAATAACTTCACAGTGTAACTGAACTGAACGCTGTAGTGGACTGGAGCAAGCCAAACAAATACATCACAGAAATATTCAATTTCAAGAAGGGGAAATGCATAAAAATCACAAAAATAGTAAAAACCTACAAAAGCAGTCAAAAAGGCAAGCAGCCTAAAGCAACCAGGAGGCTTTTCAAAAACACTATATTAAAAATCCTGGTAAACCATGTGTCACATATTGAAAAAGAAAGTAAAACAGTTCAATAAAAGCCCTGAACAGCTCATAAAGAAAAGCTAAGGAGGCTATTGTAGGGAAAAGGGTTAGCATTTAAAGTATTGCTGAAACAAACAGGAAAGTCCATAAAAACCAGATCAAGAGTAAATGGCCACTAGGACGGCTGCAAAAGAATGCAAATATTTTGCAGAAGATCATCAAACTGACAGTAAAAAGTTGTTTAAATAAAAGCAAGAAGCCATTAGGGGAAATAGCAGTACCACAGGATGCCAAAAGCTTGTAAGGGGCACACAGGGATGGTAAGGCCAGAGCAGAGAAACTTGAGTCACTTCTTTGCATAGGTTTTTACTGCTGAAGGTGTTTGAGAAGGTCCCAAATCCAAGCTGTTCTTTGACCCAGATTATTTTCTGGTAAATATAAAGGAATTAGTAGATAAAATAAATAAGGCAGGTGTTACTAAGTGACCAGGAGTGGGTGACATCCATCTGGGACTTCTGATGGTACTCAAATATGAACTGGGGGCGAAGGTGTGTAACCCATCATTACAAACTGTCATGAAACCAGAAGGCTGGTGCCAACCAAGCTCCCATGGAGAAAAACAGCCCAAGAGAAGACCCTGGAAAGTGAGGACCACTTCACCTGACTTTCCTGCTTGTCCAGGCAGTAATCTACCTTAAAGAATAAAGTAACGAAATGATATGATATGGCAAAGCAGGCTCTAGTGACCATCAAATATCTGGATTTTCAAAAATGGCTTTGACAAACTAATTCACCAAATCTTTTAAAAATAAATTCTCCTGGGGTTGGAAGAGAGGTTCTTTCTTTCTGAAGGCTGTTAAAGAGTAGGAAAAAGAGTGCTTCACGGTCACATTTTAAAATCTAGGTGTAGCAGCAGTGGGTCCCCTCAGACATGGGTGCTGGAACTGGTTTTAGTAAAGGCTTCAACAGTGAGCTAGAGAAGCACTAAACTGTAAAATAGCTAAATCTATACAGATTATATTAATCCTTCTCAGGCTGTTAAATGATATGCTGGTGATGAGGGATTGGGAGATCCAGAAGGACCTCACTGAACTGGACAGTGCAGATAGGTTTCAGTGTTGGAGGACATCAGGAATGGTATTGAGAAAAAACAGAGGATGTCAATTCACTGCTAAGTAAGGCCTTGATTCACACATAATCCTATCTGCTGTGTACAGTCTAGTGTCTCACAGGAGAGAGGGAAAAATACAAGCACTAGGGTTGGACTGTTGCCTTCAAAAGAGAACCTAAAAAGGCCCTGACTCCTTCTTTTGTATAAGAGGAAGCTGAGAGGGAATACAACTGAGGTCTAGAAGTAGTGAATAAGGTAAATGCAGAATTGTTCCTTTCTGGATCTCACACTACTAGAAATAGGGTGTACCTGATGAAACCAGGTAGAGGTTGCTTTAGACCAGGTTGGACACTAATTTTATATCATTTGAATAGTGAATTCCTTGGTGTCATGAGAAGTTATGAAGACATAAAGCTACTGCAGCTTCAGAAAAGGATTGATTGAACTGAAGGAGAAACACAGACACCAAAGGAACATATAAATACATCATGTCTGTAACTGGATGATCTGGGCTACAAGAAGTGATCTGGACTGCAGGAAGTTGCCAGACCTCTGTGCTCCCCATAAATAGCATCTCCTACTGCCACTGTTGGAGAGAGTAGAGGGCAGGGTGAACTACTGGTCTAATTTGGGAAGACAACTTAATGTTCTTCTTTTGCAAAAATAGAGTAAAATATCAGATTTCATCAGATATATCAACTTACACTAACCAGGAGTTACAAAGGAGCTACTGCCTTTATATCAGCTTAGAAGCAAATTAATTGCAAGGTTCAAGAATTACACTAACAACTAATAAAGCTATTATATTGGATGTAAACATTTCCCCTAAGATGCAAGAACGGAATTGACTATAGAACATTTAAGTATTGTATTTTGTAGCTTTTTTTATTTAATTATGAAGAAAAACATCTTCTAAATCTAGTCCATGTGTTAAGTCTTAAATTTGTATGGAAAATGCTTGTAAGTAAAGATCAGACACTAGATTTCACAATTATATAGCACCCAAAAGCAGATGGAAATGATTATAGCTGAACTGGTGACAGCCCACCCTTGGTCACCGCATTAGCGAAAGCAATGTAACATGTATCTGTAAAGGAGTTACAGTGAACCTTCATGTCAGTCTTAGTTCAAAAGGAAAGTTTAGGCATTCCCAGAAAGTGGCCTTCAGTGGAGGGTGGGGGTTGGGGTGGGCACGACGCTGTCTTTTCATTACACAGTTTCCATTATTCCAGCCCTTTGCAAAAACAATGGCTCAATGGCATGAGCACCCTTAGATGCTTGACTTGGACAGAAAGTACAAAGCAAGATTTCAATAGAGTGCATTTTCTCACTCTATAGAAAGATCAAAAAAGATTTCTGTTCACTTCCACTTTCTACAAAGCCTTCTAGGTTGATTATGAAGTGAGGTTGATTATGAACTTCAATAGGTCAAACAGTTGGCCATTGTGCTGAAAGAAGTTATCGTTTCCTACATAAGTGCATTAATGTTTAACAAGGTTGAAAGGTGTATATATTTTACTCTGACTAATGTATGGTTTGCAAAGAACTTTAAGTCTCAAAATTTTAGGAGTTGCGGTAAAAATCGAGAGAAAAAGAAAGAAACCAGAAGTTTTGTTTCTGTTTTTTCCCCCTTTAATCCAGGGTTTCCTTTTCATTCAGACCAGAATTTCAGTGCCATATCAGTGCTTTCTTTTCCTCCTTTCCACCCTACCCAGGCACCTGGGTACAACTTAAAGGGTCTTCTCCACGCATAGCTTAGGGAGAGGATAAGCCTGTTGCCTTAGGAGAACAACTTGGGAGTTGTTGACTTAGGAGAAAATGAGATGAGCCTGTCTCATCTTATGGAGAACATGGATCTACTGTCTTTCCTCTCCCTTTTCACCCTGTGCCCTCCACTGAAGCTTTACCATAGGGTTTTTTATGTTGATTTGTACAATACTGCAGGAGCTTCAATTCTCGATGGACCTCAGCTGAGCTTTCTGCCAGCTGTGAGAAGGGAAGATGAGGGTCAGGCTGGTCGCCGAGCTTGACTACTGCAGCCCAAGCTCCAACCACTTGACTGGTCAGGAGACATGGTCAGATAAAGTGAACGTTTGTATCCAGCTAACAGTGAATACACACCTAGATTTGAAGTGAAATAACTAAGCTGCAGTGGAAAACAAAGACTAGAGTGTCACTAGACAACTAGAAAAATTCTGGCTTATGGAAGAAGTTCCCTTCGCTTTTTTTCCTCTGATGGTGTGAACTCAAAAGCAAGACAGAAGGTGGGAACCTTGAGGGGATCATGTGTGGCCTAAGACTGGCATTCTTTCAGAGAAACTTCTTCGAGCAACAGCACAGCATTTGCTGTGAATTGCAAAGGTGACTCCCAGCAGCATCTCTGAACATTTGAATTAGACCTGTTTTCATCCTGGGAATGAGGCAGAAAGTGCCTTTTGCATGTATCCTCGTGTTCCTGTGAATAGCTTGGACAAGAGGCAGGTTAGCTGCTGCCTTTGCCTTGCTGCAGCAGCTCCCCCACCATCACAGCAGGCAAATAAGGCTTCTGCTGTTTCATTCTCCTCTCCTCACTGGATTTCGTCAAGCTGCGTCTAAGCCCAGGGAAAATTGCAGGGCCAAGCTCAGCAAAAAAAAAAAGAGTAGATGAAAAACTAGGAAAGCTAAACCCAGATACCTCTCTTCCCAGCAGGCCTGCTAGGTACATGTGCTAATTTGTACTAGTGGCCCTTTGCCCCTAGAAACTGCCCATATGAAACGTGATTCAACCTTCCCATGCCTTTGTGCCTAATCTCCTTGGTCCTGAACTTAAAATAGTGTAGACAGAGGCACAGGCCTTCCAGCTGCCATGCATCTGGAGACCTGACACAAATCACCAAGGCCGGACTGAATCCTCATCAGAGACAGACAGTGTTTCTCTGCCTCTATAACAGAGCCCACCCAAAAATACCAGCGGGCATACTTAGTAGAAACTACTTTTTTTTTCCAAACAAAAGCCACTGGATTAAGGCAACAGAGAAGTATCTTGACTGAAATGTCGCACCTTAAGACTGCAGCTAAAGTCAGTGTCTTTCTGTGGCAGACACACATATAAATAAAAAGCAGGCATTTTCCAGGTCTTTTCCACTTTAATAGTTTACAATTGTATTAACCACTCTGATAAATTTACTTCATCCAACAGCTTCTGATAGGTATCCAGTAGCAGCAATCCAAAGGAAGTGCTTTTGTTTGCCTGGTTTCGAGAGACTTGTCACGAAGAGGTGACTTTTCAAGGGGTGGAAGGGCTGACAGCTGACCCTCGCAGCACTGTTCCCACCTGAGTTCCAGTTCCCCTGCGAGTGACAGCTCTTTTGTCCTGAGATTGAAAGTCACTGCAGAAGCAGGCTCTGACAGTCTGCTTCAGGCACTCTTACAAGTGCAAACAGGCGATAGTCTATTGTGCATATAATGAGTCACCTCAAACAGAAAATGCGTGTCATGCCAAATAGAGAGGTTTTTGTGTAAATAAATATTCCCACCGAGTATTAGCATGAGACCAGAAGCTATGCCAAATATGACTAGTCTCTAAAGGCCAGTCCTGTTCCTTAAACCAGATGTTTAACAGAGGTTGTGACATCTGAAGAGACTAGCAGATACAAAATTACACGCAGTGCATGCTGACTCAGAATGATGTACACCACTTTAGAGAGTCGGAATGCCATTTTTCAAGGGCTATAAAATTCTTTAAATCACTTTCCCCAACACTCCTTCACATCTTACACATTCCACCATAATGGCAGAACATAATCTGTGCCATGTAACATCCCTCTTCTCTCTTCATGTCTATTTAAAGGGAGGCCAGTGTGAGTAGTTGCTAGGGTTACTTACTTCCCCGAGATAGATCACAGAGCGAGAGTGGTGAGCGAGAACATAAAGTTGGCCTTTCTCTCCCAATCTAGACACCAAGCAGCTCACAGGGAGCTTCTCATCCATGGCACCCGATTGATTCCCTACTTTGGTAATTTAACATTTTCAGCTTGTCTAACCTATGCAACCACATTTTGTTTCTCTTGCAGACTTGGCAACTTGAAAATTAAGGGTTATTCTGTCAATAAGGAACGTGAAAAATATTTCAGTCACAGAAGGTGGTATTTTTTTGACAGATCCCTGCTTTCACAAACTCTAGTGGAGAACAAGCACAACCATGCTTTGCTTTCAGAAGTGGAAAAATTGAAACTGAAAAAAGACATAGTAATACCCCACTTGAAGCCCTATCATCTGGTATGAGTTTTTCCATTTCAGTGCCCTTGGAGGGAAGTGGCAGGAGGCACTCATCAAACTTCACCTTCTGGATGATGAGAGTAAGGCAGTAACAGCTGGTGGGTGTCCCACCAGAAGCTGTGGCTCAGGGGAGGGCTTGTTTGTCCTCTGCTTCAACCATTTGTGATTAGGGTATTGTAATGGAAAGCAGACAGTGAGCAGATCATGGTCAGGGAATGGTAGTATAACCATTACAGCCCTCATGGCATGGATCATCTGACTTCCATGGAGACACCAGGACTTCTGCTGTAAACAAGAGTGTTCCTTGTCTCCCACCTACACTGTGACTTTCCTACCACTTCTTCTTCTGCTCAGACATGGAGTCAAGCTTGAGGAATGCAATAGAAATGGGAACTGATGGCCTGCTGTGTGGATGGAAGGCAGAGACCTGAAAAATCTTCCTGAGGAGGTTAGTGATAGCAGAAAGAGCATATGACCTGCCACATCTCTTGCCTGACCTATTCTTAGAGATGGGTGGATGGAAAAGGCTGAGTCACTGTCTCAGCTGCAAAAGACCAAGCTGTAAAGAAGGAGTCTGCCAGCCAGGGCTACAAGCCATACAGGATAGGAACTGCCCTATTTCTCAGAGCTCTTTGTGGCAGGTGGCTAATCCCCTCCACCCCATCTCCTTTCCTCTGCCTCATCCCACACTACTCCCCAAAACAAAGAACAGACTATCAGCAACAATCTAATGCCAAAAGTCCCAAACAGTTCCCTTCCAGCAGGGATTTCAGGTTCTGCATGCCTGGATCCCTTCTGCTTCTAATGGAAATCACATACGTGAGGTATCTTTCCACCAGATCCCATTTTTTTAGAACATCCTCAAGAACATCACTGAGTGATTTTGTTCATATTCATTTAGCATTGTCACAAAATCTAGCAATGCTCTAGCACATAACATCCCTAAAATTCTGATCCAATCAGCTCATCGTGGCAGTCAGGTCCCTTGGCTCTGGTCTTTGAAAGAAAAACCTGCTGTATTTTATAACAAAGTATTTTTTCAAATCTAGAAACTGGTGAGGGAGTAAGATGAAACAACAGTAACTTTTGCCTGAAAAAGAGTAATTGTTTGAATACAAACAGCCCTGGAGTGGTAACATCAAGAATGTTTTACATGGAAAAAATGCTACTTACACGGCTTCCTTTTTCAGGGAAACACTGACATCCTCCGCTGCAGTCTCTTCCTCCACATGGTCCTGTGTAAGTCTTTCCACCCTGCAAAACAGAACACACACAAAATGAATTGTTAAAACATATCAGCTATGATACCTGGCACAGCACAATAAGCTTTGATTAGCAGACTTGCTGGGAACTTGCCCAAGAAAAGACCAGGATCAGATCTATGACTTCCAGTTGAAACCACTTTAATCTGTGCTTAGAAGTGAGCAGCTTTCCAGTTCTTGGAGATCAGCATCAAGAAATATAATATTACTCTATTAATTTCCTTCCACACTTTAAAAACATTGCAGCTCCATGCTGAACAGCATCTCACACATCTTTTTGACACATGCAACAGATATCGTATCACAGAAGTGCAGCTGCTTGGATTCTTTGGGGACGTGGACTAAGTCCTAGGTCACAATGCAGCACATCCTTCTATGCGTGTTCTAAATAGTTGCTGTATTTTAAAATATTTATGGGTGGACATAAAGGAAGACGTAAGTATCATGTTCAAAATCATAAGCCAAACTCATGCCCTCTCTTCTGTGGTTGCCTGTTTGGAGGCACCTAAAACTTGCCAGCAACCAACCACTGTGAAGTCAGATGTAGATTAAGTAGATGGCTGCAGTTACATCTCTCCTGCCTGTCCAGAACCACCTTGGCCTGGGCTGCAAATATAGGGATCACAAAATACACACCACTCTGTGTGAACCCTTGGATGGACTTTAACAGGCGGGCCATCTCAGATTCCACCTAGCACACACTGTCTGCACGAAATGCAGCAGCCACAGTCACTCTTGATCAGAAACCTGAACAGCAGAGATGCTGTGCATGCTGTAGTGTGACTTTTATAACCGTAACTTAATAATTAGGAATACTGTGAAGATGAGCCCGTGGCCCACCTAAGCCCAGGGCTTTGAACCCCTGAAAGTTCCCCACCACCCTAAGTAATCCAGGGAAGCAGGAAGGGATTTCTCGTTGCTCTTTCTGAACCTGGTTTATGCACAGCAAATAATTAATAGAACCAGAAGAAAAACAGAGAAGGACTGAAATCTAGTGGCTACAGAAAGGATGTCTTGGAGTCACAGCCTCTCACTCATTCAGGGAGGCTGCTCATTTTCACATTCACCCCTCCTTCAATAAAACCTGATAGCACTTCAGCTGTGGGGTACAGTGTCATGCTACATGCCCCTTGCTCAATTCCTGGCTGGAAGAGCCCCAAACCTTTTGTTGCTCTGTGGCAGGGACAAATGGTGGCTTCACCCTTTCTGCATTGATGTGTGGAAACAAACTTCCCAACCCATAAAAGGTTATAAAGCAGGTATATTTTCCACATATCAGCATCCTTCATGATTTGAGCATCCCATCAACATGAGCTAGGGAACCTGCTTTGGCAGGGGGTTGGACCTGATGATCTCTCGAGGTCCCCTCCAACCCCTACGATTCTATGATTCTATGATATCTTGGAAGAAAGATGATGGGGCATAAATGAGCCCCCAAAAGAAGATAGACACTCTGAACTGCTGTGACGTGGCTTTAAAAAGCAGTGATGCTGCCACTTTTGTCTCTAGGCTTGACACAGAGGACCAACACTGACATGCTTCGCATCTTTCATGTAGCTCAAAACAATCCCCTGCTCAGCAGGGTCACATTTCTCAGGTATCCACTTCTGCCATTTAACACTCTTGAGAACTTGGAAACCCAGCTCCAGGCTTTGGAGTCTTCCCTGAGAGTCAACTGGATAAAAGGTATGGAGCAGCTCCCTGGCACTGCCTAAGTCCTCCTTTGGTCATATTTCTTACAACAAGCACGAGGTTCCCAAAACAAGTTCCTACGCTTGTCATGAGAGGGTTCATGTCTGTATTCTAACTTTTTCAATATATCAAACTACTTTTGTTTCAGCTTTCTATGTAATTCTCACATTTAATGAAACCAATCAAACAGGTCCACAGAGCCAAAACCATGCCCCGAGCTATTTAAAGGTTAGGTGTTTGATTCAGGAAATTATTTCATGGACGCAACACTGCTCTCTGTCATGTTACGAACTCTGCTTTATATTTAGGCCATTGTTTAGAGGAAATAATAAGCCAAGTCAGTTTTATAAACTCCAGCAGCTTGCTCAGGTTGGTCCACTTTTTAACTGAATGTTTGGGGTGGTCACAAACTCGCTATTCCTGTTTTTTTTCTTATTAAGGTATTTTCAGATTAAATGGGTGCCTCTGGCTCAGTAGTAATTTTACAGAGTTTCCTCCTCAACTCCTCTTTGGAAATTAAGAATAGCTCTGTACATTTGTAGGGCCTCCATGCAGATGTGTGGCCTGCGTGAGCATACTCCTCTGCAGGACGCGGGCCTTCATTAAGGAGCAGTGCTCTAAGTAGTGTGACCATCAGCACGAATCAAGGCTGACATCTGAGAGAGCTGTTTTGGTTGAAGCTGTAAATAAAAGAGTATATCCCACCCTAACACTAGCAGATCGATGCAGTACTTTTATCATGAGAGTTTTCGATTATGCCTACTGGAAAAACAACAAGGAGAACAGTATGTTTGTTCCTCTCTTAATTAGCAGAATGACTCTAAATTTGGTAAACTGTTGCTAAGGAGAAAATAGAGGATGAATTGGAATTATGGCAAGATTTTTGTGCACTTGTAAAAAACAAGGGGGGTGTGTGTGTTTGCTAATACTTATTTCAACTGGAAGAAGTTCAAGGTCTATTGTTTATGTACTATCCACCATCCAACATTTTAATTTGAATGCTGTAACAATACCAGCAGTTATAGCAGGGAGACAATTGTTTTCTTCCACAATTTTAGGAAGCATATTTTTTGTTAATTTTCTTGTTTTATGGCCTTTTATGCACATAGATTCTTCAGATAATGAGGAGAAAAATCTGGAAGAATTCTCCAAAGGTAGGGAACATAATGGGAAAACATTCAAGACCAGCATTAATATACCTCTTCTGGATTATATTTGGCCTCTTCTCATTGCTTAATCCTGCACTTCTTCACTTTTTGACTGTTAGTGGGACTTCTCTGGGAGCTTTTGCTCTTTTTCTACCTTATTATCTATGAATGTTTATAATTTCTTGAAGGCAGTTCACTGCACTGTTGTTAAATCTTACTTGGGAAGTTACAGTATACATTATGGTTTAAAGGTTTATAATATTAAGAAATAAATCTGTTAAAGATCCTTTTAAAACTTTGTCAAAAAGCAGCTGTACACATGGACACACAATTGGGATGAAGGGAAATCTGGTGGACATGTATTGGTCAATAATTAGAACTCAAAAAGCCCCATTAAAATTTTAGCGATGGACAATGTAGTTTTTAAGTACCACAAATACTTGTTTCCTGAGGAAAACAGATTTCTGGGAATATAACACCAATGATGACACCCAAATGTAGTTGTCTTGATCTGAGACAGGTGCCTGGAATACCTTTTTGGTCACTCCTAGGATACAATTCACCCCATCCTGATACTGGCAACTGATGAGCTAAATCTCTCTCAGGAAGTCCCTACTGCTTTCCCTTAGCTGGAGGTGAGTAGCTTATGCAGACATCCACCCACTCTAGAAGGACAGGGAGATGAATCTCATGAATTGCTCAATATGCAGTTAAATGATGAAAATGGTGTTTGCAGCAGAATGACATTCTAGGATCTGTGCAACAGCCCCAACTCTAAACTTGGCTGCTGAGAAAGCCTTCAATTCTAGGCCTCACTTATGTTTTGGATGATCTCGAATACCACTAATGACTAAAAAGTCCAGACTCAAAGCAGAGCCTAGAAATGGGGTTTATATAAATCTCATTTAGGGTTTCTGTGAGATGGGCAGAACCTCTGGCCTGCTGTTATAAACAGTTCAGGGAATCTCACCAGAACTATTTCAGACATTTGAGAGAAATCCCATCCCAGAAGGGTGAGGGGTTTGGAAAGGTAGCCTGGGGTAACTAGCTGAGACATGTTTACAGCGCAGGGGTACAGTTTCAGGTGAGATGAACCCTACACTAAATGTCCAAATCTCATTCTCAAAGCTAGCTGTGGCCTCTGATAGGAGCACCAAGTGTGAGTAAAACTATTTAAGAGCAGACATATCATGGCAGACACAAAATGGATGATATCACTACGGTGGTATGCAAGATCTCTGTGCACAAGTTGAGGTATCACTTAATTAGAATTAGGTTGGGGCTAAAGTATAGAATTCTGTCAAAAATATGTATTTCAAATGAAACGTAGCCACCATGAACCACAGAGTCAGAAGGCAGCCTCTGGAGGCAGGGTCATCCCATTTAGCCCATTGTTGCGGAACTCCCTGTGGTCCAACTTGAGGCCATTGCCCCTTGTCCTGTCCCCACAGACCACTGAAAAGAGGCTGGCCATTTCCCCCTGTCTCCCACATTTCAGATATTTATAAACATCGATCAGATCCCCTCTCAGTCTTCTTTTCTCAAGGCTGAACAGCACCAGCTCACTCAGCCTTTCCTCGTAGGGGAGATGCTCCAGGCCCTTTATCATCTTCGTAGCCCTCCTCTGGACTCTTTCCAGGAGATCCCTGTCTTTTTTATACCAGGGAGCCCAGAACTGGACACAATACTGCAGGTGGGGCCTGACCAGGGCAGAGTAGAGGGGGAGGATCATCTCCTTTGACCTGCTGGCCACACTCCCTTTGATGCAACCCAGGATCCCTGCCAGGACCCCCAGGTCCTTCTCTGCAGAACTCCTCTCCAACGGGCCATCCACCAGTCTTTACCAATACATACAGTTATTCCTTCCCAGGTGCAAGACTCTACACTTGCTTTTATTAAACCTCATCTGGTTTCTTACTGCCCAGCTCTCCAGCCTGTCCAGGTCTCACTGGATGGCAGAACAGAATTTCTGCATGTGAACGTGAACACTACTTAAACAGAAGCAAGACAAAACACCTAGGTGCCATCTATGATTGCAAAGCTTGTCTATTTGCCTAGTGTGAAAAAACACCCTGTCATTTTTATGTATGTGAAACAGCAAGCACACAGTACAGGTGTCCCAATAAGAAATCTTGTCCTTCTTGCTTTCTGATAATCTTTCTGTCCCAAAGCGGTATTACTTATGATAGAACATCTTCAGCCAACAAAAGACAACTTTTCCAAGAATTCAGAGTCCTGCTTCTGACTTAAACACAGTTTCTTTCTGCTCCAACCTCCCACCTCCAAACCCACAATCAGAAATGTATACACAATTCTCTTTAAACTTTTGTGCACATTAATGATTTATTTATTTTAATCTTGGCCATCTCTGTGTAATCGTGATTGCTGCATGCCCATTCAGGTACCTTCACCGGAATTCTGACAAAGAGCAAAGGTGACCAGAGGACAGACCTCAAAGTACATCTGTAGGAGTACAGAGAGACCAGGAAATATAAGCCATTTCCTTACATGCAGCTTGAAAAAAAATACGGAAATTATAATAAAAATATTGCAACCTGGTCTCAAAAGACTCTGCACACTGACATTTTCTTGGATAAGATTTTACAGGTTGCAGTTGTACATGAAGTTCTTTCCTGACAAGCCCCATTCTGTTCTCTCCATCAGCTGCAGCAGCCCCTCCAAGCCAGCTAAAGTTCACCCAGAGGGGTTTTAGAGGCTATGAGAGCTTGTTGAAAAGCTGAACCATGATTAACATATCTTCTGCTTGTGCTGTGTGGCAACCTGGAGCACACTTGGATGCTTCATGTGAGACTTCAGCAGTCTGCACTGAAGACTTGGCATGCCTGTGAGGCAGCCCTCAGACTGACCCACACCTCCAGTATGGACCTCTGTTTCTACATTTGACCTTCAGCTGTCAAAACTCATTAATTTAACATTTTGTTTGCAAGGCCCTGACTTGGAAGCATTAATTTTCTGTTTTCTTTGAAAGAAAGGAGAAAAAAATAATTTAGGCATATGACGAGGGTACTCCTGCTGTTGCTGAACCAGAGAGAGATGAACTTCATTGGTTTCAAACATAACTGCACAGTTGTATTTGCTCAAAACCAGCATATTTCACTCCTTAAAGAGTGAAAAACTTCTGTTGCCTGGATGCCAAACTAGTTCTCCAGAAACACATATAAACAACTGTCCTGTTTCGACAACAACCATTCAAATCAAGTATGGAGAACGCTGTCAGCAAGGGAAGGCCTGGATTGCCCAGCTCTGTGCCCAGATTCACAATGCCAAAGGAGGAACCAGCCATCTGAAACCACTGGCTTGCAACCTAGTAGCTACTTGTGCGCTGGACAGTGAGATCACTGTGAAGACCTTAATTAGCGAGGGAAAGGGAGAGATAAATTGGCATGTTCAGAGCGGAAGGAAAAGATGTGGGTGTGGATCCTCTCTTCAACTGTTCTGAGAATTATTTTGCTAAGAAATAATTCTTTCTTTCATATCTGAACTGGAGCCAGAACCTTTTCTAGACTGGATGCATGGCAACCAGAATAATTTAGCGCGTGATCTCTATAGCACATGACTGTTTACCCTTCCCAATGAAAGTAGGGGGAGCCATGTATTTACATATCCTTCAATGAGGAAAAACCTGAAGGAAGAAAATGGTCCTAGGAGGAACATGAAGAGACTCACCACCTGCCACACCAGATTAAGCTGGTCTCCTAACAGCTGCCTGATGCCAACTTCCCAGTGCAGTGAGAAGAGTCATGCCTGCGGTAAGTAACGATGACTTCCTGTTTGGTGCAGAGTTTCAAATGCAGCCTCCCTCTTATGATGGAGTTACAGAGAAAAGAGGGAGGCAGGTTGCCAAGGAAGCAAGCTGAGGTTCAGAGTCCTGATGGGCACGGGAACGTCAACAGAGAAGAAGTATCCAAAAGCAGCACTGCTCTCAGGGCCTGGGATGCCTGTGCTTGATGTTTGGGGTGAAGGAAAGAAGGGCAAGAGAATACAAAGTCTCTGATCCTGAGAAGGCCCCAACAGACGGAAACTTTTCTTCTTAAGTTTGTCTCAGCAAGTATGCCGAAGTCAGCAATGGGAAACATGAATTTTGTACCTCTCAGAAGTGAAGCTATAAAAGACTTTCCTCTTATGGGCTGGCTTGTGGCTCTTGATTATATGAACTTTCTGGCACGCGTCCTTGACTTGAAGGCTGCACAGTTTTATTTCAAAGTGAAACTCCACAGCTCCACATGTTCCCTTCATTTGAGGTACTATTTACCACCTCCTTTTCAAATTAAAAAGTTCTCTTGTCGCAGTCTCGAGACACTGCCTTGTAACGACTGCAGAAGCCAGACATGGTACAGTGTGAACTTACTCTTCGTATTTTCATAGAAGCATTTCTAATTTTGTGGCTTTCATCCAAACACATATTTACCCAGCAATCCAGATGGAATCCAGAAGGAGATGCTGTGATACAGTAGGCATTAAAAAACCCCCCAAAAGACCCAACAAAAACCTAGGAAAAAAGTCTTTAAGAGGCTCAGGCAGAGAGTAAATCTTAAAAGCTGCCTGAATATACAGTACAGATATTTGAGTAACTGTCCAGGGGTCTTGCCAACTTTCCCAAAATGCCGCTGTCTGCAAACAGAACACTTCAGAGCAAACAGCATACGCTATGAAGTCAGTGAATGGGGGAGTCTCATCCTTAATGGGTGATGAAGTTGGATTCAGCTGCATCTTGCTTTTTTTCCCCTCACAGAGATGATTTGGTTGCATGTTATCCTAAGCAAGGAACTAAAATATTAGATGGGAAAATCCAGTTAAAACATTTTAAAATGCCAAATTATAAAAAATAGTCGCCACTATTGAAAAATTTCCCACTCCTGCTTATTCTTGAACAATCTGTAATGCCATGGGAAAGGGAATCCTAAAAAGCAGCTCTGGGTGTCTGCATAAATGAGCTGCTGCTCTCGGGAGCTAATGAAGGATGGTTAAGATACAGGGGGCTTTTCCTAGAACAAAACTGCATCCAGAAGAATAACACCCTCTGGCACTTCTCCATTTGAGACAGGTGACTTAGGCTCTGAAAGGAATGACAATTTTTGTCTCAAGCGTCAACTAAGGCTTGAACAAGCATTAGCAAGATAGAAGTGATGTTGGAGACAAACCAAACTCTTTGAAGAGTGTGTAGCCATGGTTGAAAATATCTTGCACACCTTACATAGGGGCAAACATTACACGGTCATCAACAGACACCTATGGCCCACAGAGATTACAGAAGGACAATAAGAAAGTCTCTAATGAGAACTCACATTTTCAGTTTTACCAGTTTAAGAATCAGGTTTTCTTGCAAAAAAAAAGGTCCACAGATATGAAACTAGCAAGAGTTGAAAGCTGGAAATGCATTAATAAAGGTAAGCAAAGGTACTTACACAGATTATTACTATTAGTTAAGCCCATTGGCTTCCCTGATCATGAGAACTCCTTGTGAACATGTAGATGCCTAAATTTGGGTGACTTCATAGCAACTGACTCGGTTTAGAATGGGAACTTTTAGCTAAATCTGAGAATAAGGTAGGAGATGCAGAAGCAGCTACAGGAAAATCTAGATTGTTAAGTTAAAATTTGGTTTGATATCTCACCAAACTTGACCCCATCTTTGTAAATCCACGCTTTTAGGGATGCATATTGTGTTAGTCTATTATCTTCTCTTATGAAACAACAGACTCTCACAGAACAGATTTCTCACCTAAAAGACTGGTGGTCTTTAGTGTCAGAGTGCTGGGTCATCTCAACATGATCTTTTATTCCCAACACTCCATTCCTAGAAATTAAGTGTATCTCCACAGAGGCTACTTAGGCAGTTGTACAAAGTGGTATTGCAGGAGTCAGAAGTGTTTTCTAGTTGTCAGAAAGCTCTCTGACTTGGCAAAGTAGATGTAATCACTCAATAGGGAGTCTGTGATGACAAGCTACACCAGAGGCACTGGTTAATTATCTTTTAAGCTTTATTCCATTATTTTATTTTATGCAAATCACCAATGCATTTTGCATTTGACTTACATATGTGTAAAGGCTTATACAAGGCACAAGTCTGTGGACAGTATAATCACCTTGTGTGTACAGTTACACTGTCCACAGTGGATCAAAAATATTTTCTGTGAACGAATGAGGGTAAAGACACTGTCAGCCCAGAATTTGAATTTGGCTTTTATCCAATATCTTATATTACTAGAATAAAATCCTCCCTTCCCATCCCTAAGAACAGAAAGACATTTGTTCACATACTAGTAGCAAAATAATGAAACACAGCATCCACTCATTAAAGTAGCAATTTCTATATTTAACTACTCTTAGTTTCCGAAGTCTAGTCATTTTCAGTTCTGGAAAGACATCCAAATAATGATATCATTTGCTTCAAACAATAGAAAGTCTGGATGCTATTCTATATATGGAGATTTTTTTTTTCAGTCTATTTATAAACCACGCCAGTTATTTGACCTGTCTAGTTTACTCACCTACGTAAACTGGCAGACTCAGGAAACCTGCTTAAGAACATATTATTCTCAGCGATTGCTAAACCTTAGAAGTTGCTAAATTATACTTCAGATAGGCACCCAGCATTTCTGAAAACCCATCTGCACCTCTTACACTCAGAACAAACCAACCTGCCAACCTAGGAGAGACTTCTCCCTTCTGAACCAGCAGCGACGCGATCGCATCGGGAAGGGCCTGACAGAAACCAGCCGTACGGCTCATTGCGCAGCCGCACTGTCTGTATTTGTTCGGGCCAGTGCAACAGTGCCAGGGTTTCCCAAGATGTAAGTGTAGCCAACTGAGATTTTATTCTGGTTTCAGGATTTCTATAATTACTTAAAAACCTGCGACAGTGTTTGAACTACGTTTATACATTGAATTAGTTTTCTTCCGAAGAATAAGCTGTTTACAGCGGTAACCTGCTGACTTGGTTCTAATGCACTCACAGAGCTTGGGAGAGGTTCTTTTTTTATCCTTGGGAGGGGTGAGGTGGGTGAGTTTTTAATGGCCTTTTTTAATCCCGTTATGCCTGCAGAATCAAACATAGCAGGAAGAGAAAGAGAGATGAACTGAGGTTCTTCTTGCAGAATTATTTACCACACTGCAATTAGAAATACATATCAAGAACTGGAACTCTGGAGCTACCCCTGAGAGCATGGCTGGAATGGATTTGCAGAGGTTTATCAGTGGTGGCACAGATTAATTGACAACGCTTTTATCACACATGCTGATGGGTAAGTCTAGTCCAGGCTAACTCTTAGAGCCCTGGCTCAGTTTTCAGAGCTGGCTGTTAAGACAAATGACTGCACTGGAAATATTAAATGTGGAAATCTGCTGTGCAATTTTTCAGAACTGCTTCTCAGGACTGGACTGGTATTTCCTTAAAAGTAAGAAGAGATCTGCAAACTGGAAAAAGAGCTGCATTTGATGATGGAAGTGTTTACTGCTAACTGCTTGGTCAGATACAACACCCATCATTTCCTTTCTATTTCAGTCAAGAAAAAGCCCATGAGAACTAGCTTACTTGCTGACCTATTTCACTTTTGATTTCAAAACTTAACCTCCTCCCTGAGCCTTCTCCTCCCTGCTCTGAGGTGAGCAGTGTTGCCACTGGCAAAAGCAGATCGCTATAGGGAGCATACCAGAAAAAGAAGGTATATTAGAGAATCTGACATTATCAGGACTACATGCAGACCTCTGTGAAAGTCTGGGTATTCACAGTGGAGTCGAGGCAGGCAATCTAAAACACAGGGAAAAGCGTTCAGAAAAAATATATGGTTTGGTTTGGTTGAGTTCTTCCTTGTGGATATAGAAGAAGATACTCAACTATTAGTGATAATCTCCATTCTCACCCCTATACTTTTGATTAGCAAAATATCTCAATATATTTTCTCAAAAGGCAAAAAAGAGAAACCTGCAAAAGTTAATTTGTTTTGGTGTGGGTTTTTTTTAAAATTTATTTTGTGAATCAGATATCCCAGCGCACATAAGAAACACCTGAAAACATCAAACAGGATAAGCATTTCAATTCTTGCTCCTAAAACTTAGACAATATATTTCAATTTCCACTTCTACAGAAAAAACGTTAGAGTCATTCACCTACTCAGGGGCCAAAACCTACAGCTCAACACAATGCTTAATATGTGTATTTGTAATCTGTAGGCGTCAAAATCCAAATCCCAGAAAGGCCAGATTAATTTCTCCTTGATATTTGAAAAATAAATAATAGCCATTTTTCATCCTTCACAGCCACTTCTAGATAAATTTCATGGGAGGGGTGGCAAGGCATTTTTGGGGAGGGAGGTTCAATTTCTTTCCAAATGCCCAGTTGACTACACAAGAATATTACCATGGCCACATGGTGAAATGTTGGCTCAGGAGAAGATGATGTAGAATTTAGATGTGCCCAGAATAAGAAAGAAGGACTCACCCTTCCCATATGTACCACTGACCTGTGACTTACAACCTGCTTTTGTTCAGTTCAGCAGCTCAGCTGGTTTCGGCAATGTTGCAGAACTGAGTTGAATGCACTTTCCCAGAGTTACAGGATGAGTCACTACTTCAGCTTGGTCTTGGACCCAAGACCTTCCTGCCTTCCAGTCCATTTCCCTAACCAACAGACAAACACTGTCTGCATTGCTGCAGTAAGTCTTGCGGCTCAGTCTCCACACCAAAAATGCTCTTATCACAGTACAAACAACTAACATACTGAGATTATAAACAACCAAGTATCAAGCTTCTTTAAACTGACTCAAGTGATGTCATTAGGCTTTTCCTTCACATCCTTTTTCATTAAATGCTTGTCTCTTTGCAAATAGATCTACTAAAATCTGGAAATGTTTATGCCTTGGCAATAAGGAGCAGAAAACAGACAAGCATAAAGCAAGGAGTACACCTACAGTTCACTGGATCAGAAACTTCTCTTAGAAGAAGTCGACAAGATGCCGTCTCATCAAGCTCAAAAGTCTTAGCAACTGATGCATCATGCAGAACACGTTTCCTGTATAAACTGTACAGACTAGGTAACCTGGGAAGAGTAACTCTGAATTAGAAATTCAGGAGAGGCAACCAGAAGACTGGATGTATGTATTCAGCTTTGCCATAAACAGCTTCCTATGAAACTCCTTGTGACGTCAGCTCAAAATGTTGATTTTGAGAAAGAATGGTCCAAGCCCAAGAACGTGTCTTAGAAATATTTTATCAGCAGTGGTGTGGAAATAACCTAGGACTACAGTGCTCATGTTGAAGGGCCACAATATTGCTCAAAACGCTCCAAAATCCAAGCTCTATCTCCTTGCTTGCTTCCCTTAAACTTCACAGTTCCTTAGCTTGGAACACATCTTCAGATTAGAGATCAGTCATGAGACTGTCGATGTCTTGGGCAGGTACCACCTTATTAGGCTTCTCTAAACTCTGAAACATAAAAACTCAATGGCGTTTACCTGACAAGATGCTAAACTCTGAGGCCTGATAGAGGAAAACAGCTCTCCAAACGTAGACCAGGACTGTAGTGAATCATTACCATAGGCATGGCTCAACCACTGTCAAAACTGTACTCCAGGGGCCTTTGCTCTCCCATGCAAAGCCACAGTTTCATTTTCAGGCATCTTCAGGCATCAGAAGGTAACCGAAAATTCATGTAATTGCCACGTCTTTCTTTTCCCTGACCATGGAGAAATCAGTATTTACTTGTCAGCAGGACAGATGGCAAATGCAGTAAGTTTCTGGAAGAACTTCGCTACATTTTCCCTCCTTGCTGATACCTCTCTCACACTTTACTTCTATAAAAGACACTCAATATTTGAACTGTGGAAAGCATGGTAAGATAGCTTCACTGCTGCCTCCTTGCCAGATCTTCCCTTCTGTGTTGGCTTTGTTTTTTTATTTCCCAGCCTCTAAGAGATTATTCCAGTTGATTTCTGAAAGGCAAGTCTTTTTCTGGAACAGGTAGCAATACCAACATATGAGGGGTTTTAAGTGCCATCAGAGTTGGTCAGCAGCAGCTGTTGTTCAGAGGTGGATCTCACTAAGCACACGTTTGAGGAGCTGAGCACTGACTGCAGCCCCTGCAAGCTGCATGTCTAGAACCCCATGCCTCCATCTAATAAGATAAGCAAAGCTTCCCAGAAGATTCCCACTCTCTGTTTATATTTCTTAGTTTGCAATCTTTTCCCTTTTGTATCCTGAAAGGTAAGAACAGGATTTTCCTAGTTGTCCGATCCTGGAACCCATTTAACTGAACTTGGAAAGATGCTAGAACAAGTCTTGGAGGCACTTACTCCAAACCTCATCTTCTTTATTTCCTTAGCATATACTTACACACACGCAAGCGTGATTTGTTTTCCAGCTGAGAAGTATAATAGTTTTTCTTCTGGCTCTTTTTCCTTACTTTTCTGTTTCTTCTGAGGAACCGACTCTCTTGGTTTCTACTCAGGCAACTGTTTCTCAGTAGCAGGAGATCCCAGACCAGCTGCCACCTTTGCTTCAATTCCAGTTTTTCTGCTGAAGTACAATCTTTTGTCACAGTAGGACCACTTTTCTCTACAGCTCCGTGTTTTCATGGCACCAGCCATTCACACCAGTTTTCACTGGTATTTTTTCTGAAGTTCTTGCTTCTGATAGCCCAAGCACAGTATTCCAGTTTCCCTAACTTTTTGACTTCTGTGTACACATGCTCTCTCCTCTTTGCACAACACCTCAGTCACCAGATAATTAGGAGAACTCCTTAAAGTAGATTATAGTCACTAAAATTAACCCTTATTTTGTGGCATTAGTGATGCTGGCTATCCACTCTTAGGCAGAAGACTGGCTTTACTACCTTAGGAGAGTGCTTCTTCCCACTGGTGTTTATGTGCTTCTGTATTATACATGTGACAGATTTTGGAGTCTAGGTCACTGCTGATGCAGCTAGTCAAAATACTGAGAATATGGGCACGACAAAAACAATCCTTGAAGTCCTTGTTATGGAAATAAGAAAGCCCCCTTATGGATTTCCCTTATCCTACTTACTGAGTTAGAGAAAGGGTATCTATGTCCCAGAAATTCTTGTGACTGTCCAATGCTTTGCCTTTTCTCATTCATCCCTCCAAGTTATTTCCCAGTGTAAACTGCTAGTAGGTCTGAAATGACTTCAGCTGTCCCACTAAATCCAACTGTATCCCTTAATCATGGAAACTGAGCCTCTTGTTGCATACTGGAAAACTTCATCACAATCATGAAGTGTGATATTCTTGGCTGTGAATTCCTGCTACTATGTGAGGTAGAATCCCATGGCAAATGAGAAAGTTTCTACTGCTTGTGCTGTTTTTTGTTATCTTTAGGTAACTAAGAAAACATTAGTTCTTGTGTTTTCCTCATTAAGCCAGAGCAATAATATAAAAGTAATGTAAAAAGCTACTCTAAAAATCTCACAATAGCAGAAACCCTCATCCTCCACACAAATTTCCTTATTTAACTACTGCAGACCCAAGTACTTTTTGCAAGGGCGAGTAGTAAGACAAGGGGTAATGGCTTTAAGCTGAAGGAGGGTAGATTCAGATTAGATATTAGGAAGAAATTCTTTCCTGTGAGGGTGGTAAGGCCTGGGTGCAGGCTGCCCAGAGAAGCTGTGGCTGCCCCCTCTCTAGCAGTGTTCAAGGCCAGGTTGGATGGGGCTTTGGGCAGCCTGGGCTAGTGGAGGGTGTCCCTGCCCATGGCAGGGGGTTGGAACTAGATGGGGTTTGAGGTCCCTTCCAACCCAAACCAGCCTGTGGTTCTCTGAAATCCCAGTACACCAGCCTTTGTACAAAACCACAACAACTGTGACCATTGCCCCTCCATGCTAATAGTCTAACTCTGCCTTGTCATCTTTTCCCAGCAACGGGGGACCTAGATGAAACATGATTACATGACTGAAGAGAACGCTTCATGCCAGATGCTGAAGGAGTGATAGAATGCATTACACCATTACACAAACAATATTGGGGTCTTGTATTTTGTCCAAAAATACAAGTTACTAGCATGTACACACACACATTTCCTCTCTTCTCTAACAATTTCATGCTTCCAGGGGGAGAGCAGTACAGTGCTGACACACTTTGCTGTATTTTGCTAGCAATAGCTGGCACAGCTGGCAAAAGGGAGGTTAACTTCTCACTTCCCCCTGCCCTCACCACCCCCATCCCAGGAAGGCAGCGGGAAAAAAGGAATTGTTCTTCTGAACTGCACATCCGTCCAGTCTCCTCCTGGGAAGAGACAGCTATTTCTTATCTTGGCTGGCTCACATTGCTGAAATGTGAAGGGAGAGTATGAAGGAGGAAATTGGAGAAAATACAGAGAGATCTCTGTGTTTCAGAGCACTGGTGGGAACCACTGTCTACGTACCAGAAGGGTGGAGTTGTTGGTGGTGGTGGGCACAAGAACGCTGTAGGTAATGATGAGCTAGAAAACATCCACTGATACAAAAAAGCCCCATACCCCTTTTTTCTTGAAAAGGAGATCTTAGATCCACTATCTGCTCTTTGTACTTTATAAAAAAACATTTTAATAAATACCTTTACATTACTTTAGACTGCAAACTTCAATACAATAGTGATTGTCCTCTGAGATCCTAAAGATGCATCTGTCTCCATCATTCATGCCTCAAAGACAGAAAGAAAAAACATCCTTTTTGCACTATTCTAGGACACACTGCCCCTGGAAATAGGCACTTATGGCTAAATCTAGTATAAATATTGTCATTTAGTAATACTTCAACAAAAGACAGTGGGGTTAATGTAGCCTTCCCGCTGGGGATCATAAATGAAGAGATGGGTTCTCTGGGAAGACACGAAGAAATTTTAACTATCCTGTTTAGGAGAAGCTCTGTTTAAAGCATGCAGACTTGAAATATGTGAGTGACAAACTTCAAAAGATCTGGAGCTAAAGATAAGCACCCAAAACTGACAGTACTTATCTGAAGCTTATCTGGACAGTTTGACGCTCTGTGAAAAACTCTGCCAGAAATCCTGCACCAGCAGGCCTCCTTGGGTCATTTCAGAACTTCCTTTCGGGCTAGAAACTCGATCTGTTCAGTGACAGTCCTCATCTCTGGACCTTGCGTAAGGTGGAATGCAGCATGAGAACACGAAAAACAGTCACTTAAGAAACTCCCATTGTGTAAGTGCTAACGAGGACTCTAAACTCTTCATGCAGCAAAGGGGGCTTGGACAGGCTTCAAGCTTTCCTGGGGAAAGCAGGTGGTCTGAGGAGCAGACTTTCCCCAAGAAATCCCCTGGAGAAAGAGTCTTCTCCACGGTGTAGAGAGGGACCATCATCTGTTGGCATCTACTAGAGAGGGAAGGGAACAATGGACCAGGCTTTATCAGGTTTAATTGAACCTTTATTTTCTAGCATTTTGTGCCTTTGTGTTAAAAAGTGTAGAAAATGGTATGCACAGACACATTTGCAAAAACTTGGGTGACTTCCCTGGGTAATGGGCAGCCCTCACAAACTCCCTGAATCCTGAGCAGCGGAGAAGTGTGCCTGCATGGAGAAAAAGATTCTAAACATACTATTTCTTTGTTTCTTTTTTTTCCTCTAGGGATGAAAGAAGACTTAATTCAGTCAGCCTGTTCCGCGTGGCCGAGGCTCCGCGTGGATCCTTGCACCGCTGCACTTTCTCTAAAGGACCAGAAACAGGTCAAGGACAGCTGTGTGATGGCTGAGGAGACCAGAACAGGGAGTAGCCAGGAAGCCGGCTGCTGGCACAGCAGCCCCAGCTACCAGCGGCACCCACAACTGATGGCAGAACTAGTAGCGGACCTCAGTGCTGCAGAAACATGTGTGGGGACTGGGGAGAGAGCAGGTTTGTCTGTGGACAGTGCCCACATGCTTTGAGAACGGGGCACCTGGCTCCTGTGGGGCAGGGGCACAGGGGAGGGATGGAGACCCCCTCAGTGATCACCCCCAGCTGCCGGAAGGACGGTCTGATGCTGTGAACATACATCACGATGGAGGTTTTGCCTCCTGCTGTGGGTGACTTAGGTTTTCCAAAATGACGTTATGATTAATTGGGAGGTAGAAAGAACAGGGAAGTGTAAAGATTTATTTATTTAGGGCCTTTCATTTGATTCATTGTTCCTGCGGAGGGAAGTACTGCTCAATAAGAGAGCGTAATTTAGATTGCCACATTTCTGGGTGGAGGCTCAAACTGGTGCAGTTTGTTTGGCTCTGCAGGGTGGTTTGTTTGGGTTTTTTTGGTAAGGAAAGCTAAAATTGATTGTGACCTATACTGCTTCTTTCCTGGGAGGTTTCTCTCATGTCGCATTCCCTGTTGGGTTAAGACAACATCAGTCTACCTGAGTGATGTGGGCAGACACAGAACCATAAAGAAACAATGCAACCAAGCACGTAACAAATCCCCCTCGTACAGAGATGGATGTGACAAAGTGCAACTTATCACTTGTATAGCTCAGCCAGGGAAGGCTGCTATTGCCATCACATTGCCAAAGGACAGTGATGCCAGCTGAGTACCTCTTTGCAAGAAAATGAAGATTTGGAACAGCACAGGCTTTGCCTTTCTGGCTTTATGTATCACAGAAGCTTTTCTCAGCAAAAGGTATGTATGTAATCCACAGATGGCTGGATTGCAGACCTGGCTGAAGTTTGGTTAAATAGACCCTTACACTTAGCTAGGTGACTAAAAGGATGCAACTGAGATGGCACGATGCAGCACTGTCCATTATTTTGGAATAAACTTACTTGTAAATATTAAATGCCATAATAATATTATTCAAGTACATACTTAGCTATTACATGCTTTTGACTGAGTTTTTGGGTTTGAGAGAGATCATATGAACTATGCTAATTTATTCTCTGTATGAATTCAGATATATGGCTTTTTCAGAAATAATTTCCCTATTTTCCTTTTCGGAAAGAAACTCCAGTAAGAAATGAAATTCTTTTTGGAGAGCTAGCTGTGAAACCATGCAGAATTTTCTTCTTTCCCATAATAAAACTTCCTTGGCCCTTAACACTAGGACTATTCGTTCCTCCCAGTGCAGAACACACTAATAAAATATTTATCGTCTAGGAAAGACATTGGCAGTGTTATTCATACCATCTGCATTCTGACTATGGGACTTCTCAAGAGCTGAGTAAGGGTGCTGCTTGGATGGCTTTCAAAAACTGGGCAAAGAGTGCACAACATGCCACAGGAGGTCCAGAGTCAAACTGTCACTGACCTCCACCATCCCAGAGGTCCTTACTCCATGCCTGCAGTCTGGGCATCATGTTCCAGCTTCAATAAAGGCATCCCCCTTACCTCTATTTCTACAGTAGCTTCGAAACCATTAATTACTTAGAATTTGCAGTGCTGAAACTGTGTTAGTATGTCAGTCACTTAGTTTCATCCTAAAGCAGCTCTGTTTCCATAACGCAGTATCTGTGGTATGTATTTCGTGGCACAGTTCAGTCCCAGAGCCCAGGATGTGTACTTTACAGTTGCCTGTTGCTGGGGCAGATGTCCATCCTACCTAAATAACTCTAGCTGCAAACTGTACCATCTGAGGAACTGATCAAGATCAGTGCCACTACACATTTTCATTATGCTGGTTTTTAACAGCACATTACGCTTCTTCTAGCAATTCTTAAGCTGAAAATTCAATATAGTGCCTGAACATGCATTCATATGCTTTCTGCTGCTGGTTTTTTGTAAGCCCTGGGCTCAAAAATAACCGTGTGTGGTAGGAGACAGTAACAACAGTGTCAAAGCACATAAAAGCCTTTAAGCAGTCAAGGCAAAGTCGGAAAAGAATATTTATGGTGGTGTTAGTTTGACTATTTTTTGGTATTTAAACTAAAATGTAAACTTAATTGCAAAGAAGGCTTTTCCCAACTCTGACTACATATTTTAGCTCTTTACAGTCAGGTCAGAAAAAGTTACATGAGCACAAGATACTTTCTACCTAAATACAAAGTGTAGAAAACATCAGCATCAAAATGATAGACCATTTGAGTTATTATTTTTTTCTTTCTGAGAAAGAATAAAAAAAATATTTTTAGGTATTTTTTCCCAAAATCTATTAAATCTGTTTGAAATGCAGCTTCCTTTCTTTTTAGATTAAAAGTAGCACACACCTTCAGGAAAACAGCAGTAACAAAAAGGTCAGGCAACTTTCTTTTCCCTGCCTCTATTGAGACTAAAGGCGCCCGTGCTCAGAGACACCTCCGCCTCAGGGAGCCTTGCCCAGCTCTTGCTTTGCCAGGGAGATGTGATAAGGCTGCAGGTTGGATTGACAGGACTGCAAGGCTGTTCCAGCTGTCTCCCCAGTACAGCTGGAGCCTGCGGACAATGGCCTTCCCCATCAGATGGGTAGCAGTCAAAGGCAGAGGAGCATCCAGGGAACATGAAAGGCGGCTTTGGTACCACTCTGCTACTTGGTCTGGCTGAGGATTCTGTCTCGTTTCACTAAAATCCTCTCCTGCACTAAAGGTTTTTTCCTCCTGGCACTCAACTGCTCCCTTTAGGACACGACAACACCTACCTACCCTGTGAGGAGGACAGGAGGCACCACAAGCAGGGTGAGGAGCAGCTTCCTGTTTAGCAATGCAGTACAAGAACATTCATCACTTACTTGCTCATTTGCAAGAGTGAATACTACTGAGAGCTCCCGAGCCTCTCTTATCTCTGTGAGTGATCCTTGGTGAACAGCCCACAGCAAAGTGAACTTTCCAGGGTGGCTGAGTATCAAATAAATGTGGGTTGCCTGGACTAGAGAACAGCTCTATTACAACTTATCTTGTTATGACAAAATGAGTTAGCATACTCGTCATTCTTTACTTGATAAATGTAAGCAGACACAAGGGGTATGTAGGGACATAACATTATTTTCTTCCATTTCTCAAAAATAGCAAAGCTAAGTATCTCCTCAGTAAGTGCAGCATATTCTAAACTTATATAGGCTGCAGAAAGTTTTCGAATTAAATAATGGAAAGGAAAATTCCCTCCATCCTTCTTGTTCTCCTCCATGTCTAACTGTCAGCAGACAGTTAGAAAAGATGGAAAGAGAGTTGTAGTGAAGAAACAAGGAGCTGAGTTACACTCAAGTTAAAAAAAAAAAAACAACAAAGAGGAACGACTGAACTGAAAGAAATTTAACTTCAGCGTTAAAGAAGTATTATTACACAGAGGGGTTCCAAGACTTGCTTGATGATAGCAACAACTCTCTTGCCTTCACAAGTGGGTATACCTATTCCTTGAATTCATAAACAAATTCAAATTCATAAATTCAAACCTGTGCAATCACTGTTTTCATCCACTTCTTACATACACTCACTCCCATAACACCCTAGCTTCAGCATCCTCAGTTGGAGCTGCAGATATCCTAGAATCATAGAATCACAGAATGGTCTGGGTTGGAAGGGACTCCAAGGATCATACAGTTCCAGTCTGCTGCCACAGACATGGCCAAGAACCTCCAGGCCTGCCTGGATCTATACCACGTTGCCCACGACCCCATCCAACCTGGCCTTGAACACTTCCAGGGATGGGGCATCCACCACCTCTCTGGGCAGCCTGTTCCAGCACCGTAGCACTCTTTCTGTAAAGAGCTTCCCCCTAATATCTAATCTAAACCTTCCCTCCTTTAGCTTTAGTCCACTCCCCCTTGTCCTGCCAATATCGACCCTTTTAAAAAGTTGATTCCCCAACATATCCTATGGGCTTCCTCACAGTATGTCTGTGCTAGGTAGGAAGGGTGCAACAGCAGAAATGGGTACTTTGGATTTTGCCTACACACAGATGGCGACTGAAGTGAGCAGAGCTGGAAGCTGCCATCTCTGGCTGGCACACGCATGCCACTTTCAAACAGCATGCCTTTATGGCTGTTCCTTAAAATAAATAGTCTGGGAATCACACAGCAGACTGCAGTGGACAGAAAATGGAAGTTATGTCCGTTTGGACTGGAAAACAACAGTCCCAAACGTTTGGCTCCTTAATGCTGCCTGAGTCACAAAGCAGAGGTCAAACCACCCTGTCTGCAGGTTGAGCTTTGGTATCAGAGATCTGGAGTCACGTCACTCGTGTTGGCCCACGAAGGGAAAACGCTCGTCAGTGCTACTCCTGAGACCTGCGCATGGGAAGACCACAGCACTAAAGCAGACAGTTTAAATACTCATGCTGAACAACTGCCACAAAGATGAGGTAGTTGTAATGGCAAGACTGGGTTGGAGACAAAAATGTGATGACTTGCAGGAAGCCAAATTAGGAAGCCTAAAATCTCGAGGAATACGTAAAAAAAAAAAAATTACAAAAATAATTTGTCTGCTACCCTAAATCTTCTGACTGTACTAAAAAAAGGCACATAAACTAACTTCTGGGCTGCTGCCTTTTCTTAAGCAAAGTATGCAAAGTAGCTTTAAACTTATCTCTTATCTCTATGCCTGCTGTATATGGAATTTTCCAGAGGAATTTGTCCAGCAGAATTTTTTTTTAACTACAGTTGGTTGGAAGCACGATGAAGCCCCAGCAGGGAAAATAAATAACAGTGTTGTGACACTAGGAACTCAGTTGTCGTTGTTAGTGATGAAAAAAAGATAACAGCATGCCTTGAGCAGGAGTGCTCTGGTGGTCTCAGTAAAATCAAAGATAGAGGAAAACAGGTTGGACTGAGTTTGGGGAAGGATGAGTATTGCCTTATATACCTTCAAATTATAACTAACCTTGATCAATTTATTCAGCATCAGATTTTGGGAACGCTTGCTATGTATCTGGAAAATAAAATACCTGGAAAAAGAAACTGCCTCTCATCCAACTGGAAATTAAGAATGAAGGACTGGGGTTCTCAGACTTTTAAGATGGAAAGCCTTTATCCTACAAAGGAGTTCTTCTCAATTAACGACTGAAGATAGCCACAAGGGACACAGAGGGGCAAGGAGGGAAAATTAATTGGATTCTCTGCACATTTCCTGCTACCCGTGTAGCTTGTTTCTTTCAGGCTGAGGAAGGAAAATACCTGGAGGAAGAAACTGGGAGGAAATTCTACTGGGAATTCTGTAAAGATTTCCTTCTCTCATAGAAGAAGGTGACCTGAACTCTTACAGACAAAATAAATGCTCCATGAAGCCCCATATGAATCAACTTCTTGTTGAAAAAGCCTGCTCTTCTACATGGCAACACTCTTAAAAAAGTTCCTGTGCAGCAATTTAATATAATCAGTTCCATCCAATCTGCACAACCCCACCGCTGATGTGCTGCTGCTTTTGCAATACCAGAAGCAAAATTGAGCATGACTGAACTCCCCTTCCTGCAATGTCATGCTGCTATACAAACAGCAACGGGCTTCAGGCTACAACGTGGTGCTGCCCTTTGCGTCCAGGTTAGCCTTTGTGGGGTGGATGCCCTCCTGTGCCTCTTAGGAGAGGCGATGAATGGGCACTGTGGGTGGTAGGTTCCCACAGTGCTAATGGCCACACAAAAACCCCAAAGCAAGACAGAGGGCAGAGGAGGAGGAAAAAGAAAGTAGGACCAAGAAATGGAAATCTATTATATGTCCACAAAGCTCCAAGGGAAAGAATAAACAAAGTACTATCATTCTTTCTATTGCTGCTTTTTAATAATTAATTTTCTCAGGTTTTTTAATTTTTATTTTTCAACTAGAAACCTTTCATCTTCCTGTGTCCTGATCTTTCTTTATAAAAAACCCCAAACCACCATGTTGAGAATCGCTTGAGCTTAAAAATGGTTAAAAGAATCACACTGTACTGCTTATCCTTCCAAGTGTCCCTTTGTGGGGAGGCACTTCCCTGCCTCCCTGCTGACTGCAGACTGGGATGTTGAGCTGGGCAGTCAACACGTGGCATGGTGCTCTTCGCTTTGGCAGGCATGCTCCCTCCTCTGCCTGACCTCACATCACCACGGAGTGTGGAGCAGGGGCATCACAGGTCCTCAGGGGAACTCCCAGCTCCTTGTGCCCTGTCAAGGGATGAGCCAAAGCCACTTTGGGAGAGGCCACAACACACACCAATAGCTGCTGGCAGCAGCTTTCCCCAGCAAGCAGCTTGCAGAGATGCCTTTGAGAAGGTGGAAGATGTTTCTCGTTACCTGTGTGTGATTGCAGTGCCACACAGCTAAGCTGTGCCATGCACATTCATCACTAACCAAAGCCTCACAGTGGTAAATAAAAGTGCCCAAGGATTTAGTATGCTTGGAGGCAAAGAGTTGAGTCCATGTCAACACGAACAAGCCATCAGTGTTTTCCAAGCAACAAGAGGCTACGGATATCTGGAAGATCAGGTGTGCTGCTGGGACACCTCAGCAGGGCCTGTTTTACCCTCATCGCTGCCCAAGCCCCCAGGGAAGAGACACAGACCTCTCCAGAGGACAGCTGGGTTCTGCTGCTGTGCTTCTCCAGACACCCAACAAGCAACAGGCTGAGTTGTGCCGGGCACGTACCTCCTCCCCAGCAGTCAGCCTAGACCTACCGCTGCAGAGCCTTTCCATGGTTCACATCAGATGAAGGGGAGCCAAGCCTCTAAAATCTGACCTCTTCGAAGCATCTCACATGGGATATTTGCTCTTGATGGTGCTTTCACCATTATGACAGGGAAAAACCTTGTATTAATGAGTTTATCAGGTCCACAATATACATCAAGCAAGTACGCAACAAGTTTTTTCAGCTGCAGAGAATCTTTTGTTCACTTTTCCTGGTGATACAGAGAAATTCTTGGATCAGCAGCAAGCAAAAGGAGCGATGGATGTCGGTGGCATACATTCAGAAGCATGAAAAGAAATGCAAGGATTAGAAAAGTATGCCTGGCAATGTCTTAGTTTATTAGAGAAGCTTCATTTTGCTGTCATAAGTGGGGACTTAATTTCTATAACAAGTTTCCAGGAGATCCTATTATTATATCATAATCATTAAATTTACAGTACTTGAGGGAAGGCTTCCTTCTGTTTCTTGGGATACCTCCCAAGAGAACCTGGCACTGGAAAGCTTGACTCAGTGAATACTTATTTTTGGTAGTATAACCTTCTTTTCCAGCATGTGTGACCTGTGGTTATTTTTGCAAAAGAAGAAATTTTATATTATCTACTTCAATAGGCTGGAAAAAAACCCCAACCTTTCCCTAAAAGGAAAGTTTGAAAGAGACTACATTTTTTGAGTTATTAGAGCATAATTAAAGAAGGGATCATTTTCCACACAGGATGAATGACATATATTAGACAAGGCACTAAAGGCAGGGAAAAGTTACAGTTTGATTCACTTTGTCCCACTAACCTTTTGGAAAACACATTTCTATAGAGAAAGTATGACCTCAGTCAATAGGTGGACTCTTATAAGTAGTTTTTAAATAGTAAAGCCAAAGCTGCCTTTGCTGTGTGCTTCTTCATGAGTTCAGACAAAGGTGGATATGCCCCAAGACAGGCTAAAATAACCATTTATGAAGAAGTAAGTACTTGGTTGTGCAATATTCTTTTAAGGTGGAGGTCATCAAACAAACTCTTGATTTTGAAAACTGTAAACTCAAAAGAGGAAAGAGTTCCCCAGCCAACTGTATGCAGAGATGAATTTTATGACACAACACTTTCTGATGAATGGTAATGGTAATTTCACCTCTTCAGTCCAAGAACAGCAGTGCTCTCTAAGCACGCTCTGATTGTTTCCTTGCCTTATTTTATCACAAACATCCCAGTTAGGTAACATACAATTCCCTCTTCCTATTCCCATTGCCATCCTTTATAAACTTTATCCTTTGTAAGTCTAGGGAATTGTTGAGAGAATTGTTTGTAAACAATAGTAAACAATTGTCTTCTTCAATGGGACCACCTCTTTTCCTAGGTATCAAGTGTCACAGTTGGAGTTTCTCTCCTCACCCTGTGAGGCCAGTACTAGGAAACAACAAAGTAAACAGTAGAAAGGAAAGAGAAAAACCCACCAAGCTCCAGACCAGATTAACTCACAAGAATTTAACATCATCTCAAAGAAGTTTACTGAAATAGTGAGGTAGATCTTCTGATCAGCTGTAAGAAAACACTGCAGACTTCCCAGAGTACAATGCGCTCTGTACCAAAAGAACATAGAATTTCAAACGAATCCACATGCGTATAAAGAAAAGATGCTGTATTACAGACCGATCCTTAATTTGTGTTAATAGCACTTAACAGACTGATAACCAACCATTTTATAATGTCACAGAATCACAAAGTTGGAAAAGACCTTTAAGATCATCAAATCCAACCGTTCCCATCCTATGCTATGTCAAAACTATAAAGCAAATGTAACAGACATAAAGAGACCTATCTGCCCCTGTTCTACTGCTTGCCATTGTGGTGGCACTTCTACTGCTGCCCTGTGATGGATGGAAAGATCTGCTGCTACCAGTGTCAAAGGTATGTATACAGGAGTCCCTGTAGGACCCCAGAAAGGGGAAAGATGACTTTTATGTGTGAAGTGGGGGGAGGTTTAAATTCATACTTTGCACCATTGCAAATTTGTCAGTGATCATCACGGCTAGCTGAACTGAACTTAGATTTCAGATTTAGAATTTTGCCATTGTATAGAGTAATTTTGCATTGACTGATGAAACGTTAACTGCGTCAAGTTGCACTGCTCGCAGTAGCAGTGTCCTGGCCCACTTACTCCACGTGCCAAGTAAGACAATAAAGTTAGCAACAACAGGGGAACGTTACTTGTGTGGAAACAGGCCAACTGATGATTGACACATATCTGAATTTCCTCCATTCTTTCCACAGAAAAAAATATTATTAAATGTAAAAGCAAGATGGACCAAAGTGAAAATAAGTAGTATTGTTGATTTGATAATTTTAAATCACCACAACTATCTTAAGAGAAAGAAAAGGCAAGAGAATTAACTGGAATTCCTTACACTGTAAGGAGTAGGCCCACCAATCTCAAGTTACTATTTTCAGCCTAGTATGCATAAGAGGACAAGAGGGCAAAGGTAGAAATTAAAGAAAAACAAATTCCAGCCGTCAGGAAGCATTTTTCACATGAGAATCATAAATGTTGGAACGCTCTATCAAGTAAGGCTAATGAAGCTAACAGCTAGCAGCCAAGGAACATAAAATTAGATGGCATCATGGGTGGATGACAAAAAAAAGGAAGCAGTTTCATAATTATCCTGAAGGCAAGAATGCTTCTGATGCTCTTTGCATACCGACATGCATACAGAACCACATTTGGCTTTCAGTTACATCTGCAAAATCACATTACCATCCCTAGGGGAATTACACTGCATCAGTAACAGGATAAACTAGTCCATGTTTTTTGTTGTGGAAGGTGTGTAAGAAATGAGAAAGGGAGGGTTACCGTTCCTTAACTGGCTGCAATTTAAAAACTGGGTTCATTTTACTGATTCACTGTACTTTGCAAATTTTTAACATTCACTTACAGTTTTATACAATTAGTAATACCTAAGAACTATAAGAAAATCTATTCTTGAAGTGACGTGGAGTAACAAAGGTAAGGATTTCAAAGGCAGTAACAATTTCACTGTATTGCTCTTTGACTTGATGCTGTATGACATTCTGATTAAGAATCATGCAGGAAATTGCCATCCAACAAAATCAACTTAATATATCTTAAATGGGTTTAAAACAGGTATTTTGCTAAACGTGAGATTAAATTTCAGGTAAAGAGACATGGGTTTTTGGTGACACCCCATAGTGACAGATTCTTCACCCAGTGCTATTTAGCAGTTGTAAGCTACAGTGAAGAAAGTGTAACATTTTCACTGACAAAGTTAACTGATGTCTTGAAGATGGGGCACTATAAATCACAGTACAATCTAGATTAAATATTAAAATGAAAGCAATGAAAATACAGTTTAGCACTGCTGAGTGTAAATTCTTATCCAGAAACAAAGTAACTTGGGGCACAGAGAGGGTGTCGCTTTTTGGGGTGTCTGTTTCTCTGACAGGAGTGATAACAGGGTCTTGATAATCCATCAGTTCAACATGAAGTCCCAGTACCATACTTCAGTGAAAAGAGGCAATACAACATTTAGCTGTATAAACTGAGGAGTACTGAAGAGAAATAAGGAGGGTATGCAATTTTCTTAGCTAAGACTAATGAAATGGTTTTGACTGACAACTTCAAGTATGAAAGGAAAAGGGCTTGGAGAAAAGTCATAGGGAATGGTCAAAGACTTGAAAAAAAAGAGGCTTCTTTAGTGACAAATTACAGGAGGCTAATTGTCGTAAGAAGAGAGCAAGAACAGGGGTTTAATACAATTATATCACTGTCATCAGCAACCATGCCAGATGTCAGGGACGTGCTGTTCTCTCAGCATCGAGTATCTACATAATGAACTTGTAATGCTGAGCTCTTTCTCCTACCTTGCAGAGATAAAACTAAAGCTTGACAGATTTTAAAGGCAGATCAACGTGGTCTAACATCTGTGTTTATTGTAAGAGTAATCAACTACTGCAAAAACTTAGCAGGTGCTGTGACAAGACTCTCAGACATGAGAAAAAAAACAAAACCAAAAAACCCCAATACAGATGGGATGTTTCTCTAAAACCATCACTGTAATTCAAACACAAATTAAATTCAGGAAATTCTCACAGCCTGTGTTATAAATATTAGTCTTGTTTATACATTCCATATTTTTCTTTACACCAGTGCACCACATGAAGCAGGTGTATGTACTCTTATCAAACTGAGCCTGTACTTTGAAATGATGATAGGCAAGGACTACAGATGAGAAATAAAAGCCCTAAAAGTTTAGTGCTGTAAGTCTTGTATAAGAAAGTGTAATGTGGTGGCGTGTCACAGGATTGAAATGAATACGATTCCTGGCTGGCTGCTCTGACAATCATTATTTAAGTCAGTTAAGGCATAACTTTAATGGTTGGTAACGAACTTAGGTGACCAGTTTGGTGACATGTTGGAGACTTGTACTTCCAGGAACCGATCCTGATCTTCTGGTTCCTAGATATTAAAATTTGAACTTGCTTATAGTACAACATTTTTCAGCTCAGACAGAGAGATATGACATACAGCTACAGAACTGGGAAGGCCGAAAGATGTTTGCAATGTTAAGTCACTCATTATTACCTGGGGGAGGCTCGGAAAGCAGCCCTTCAGTAACGATTAACGCGAAACCCCAATGTCAGCACACACAGGGGCAGCATTTCTATTAATTGTTACCCTGAACATTAAATTCAGTCGATCCTATTGTGTTGTGTTGCATCTCCCGGCAACTGACAGAAAAGGTCAAACGCTTACAGCCCGATCCAAGGGGTGCTCAAATCCACTGATTTAAAGGGGGTTTCTGCAGATATGCTGCAATCTTACATTAAAAACCAACTGAAAGCATCAGACCCTTTGATAGCACCAACTTAAATTAGACTGTTGTGTTGAAGACAGCATGTTGTTCTGCTTAAAAGCTGGTGGCACGAAATGGCTCTCATAACACTGCAGTTAATCATTGCAGAACAGCGAAGCCAGGAAAGCATTGTGTTCTTCAGCCTTAGTTATGCAGACTCAAAGGGGTTGGTCACATGCTCTTAATAATTAGAATCCATGCGATATTATACCAAGATCTCACACCACTAAGTCTTTACAAAGCATGCTGAATGTGCTCTTTGGAAACATGTGACACTTTCTGGGGTATGTCTAATGCAGCACAGAGCAATAGAGCCCCAGAGATTCAAAAACCTAGTTTCAAGTGACCCACCTTGGGTGCTGTATCTGGCCAGCGTAGTGTGGGTGGCAGTGTATTTGTACAACTTGCTGGAGGAATTCATTAGGGAAGTTACAGCTGCAGAAACACTGGGCTTACTGAAAGCAACTTTTATCTCAGCAAGGTAGCCAGTAACCTGTAGTGATGGAAATCAGCAGGCGATAGCGTGCTGCTACTGTGAGTGATGTAACATTCTTTCCCCTCTTATTTTCAAAGTTGAGAGGTGTTCTAAAGTAACACAGCTGTGCCAGGGATGTGGGCACTGAATGCGAAGGGGAAAATTTTAATAACCTGCTTATTATGCTGAAGAGGGCAAATGAGTTCCTCGTTCCCCCATAAGCTTGGGCAGGCAATGTGCACCCTCTGCATTTCATAGACTGGGGCATGGTGGCAAGAAGACTGACACTACTGGGATGGACAGTCAGCGAGTCCTGATTTGCTCATGCTCCCTAGTTAGTCAACTATATCTCTTACATCAAGGTCATGTTTTTAGGACAGTTCCTGTGGCTCTGCTGTTGCAGAGGCTGATGGACGGTTTTACACTTACGCTTGAAAGAGGAGAGCTCTGTGGATCTACGGTGGCCAGCATTTCTAGGTCTCCCACAGGCTAGGTCATGAGCTCTGTCCTGCAGCTGGACCCTCTGAGGGAGCTGCTCTCTGCTTCTGCTTGTGAAATTCTGCTGTCCAAGTTTTCTGGTATTTGTCATGCTGATTTTGGACATGCAATGATTTTGGGAACAGATCCTCAGATCAAGAGGTCAGAAGTCTTTCCTGCTTGTGCTCTGGAGCAGTCTTGGTGTACATTGCTCATTTGAAAGATGCAAGGGACAGCTGACATTACTAATGGGACTCTCTGCAAAGGTTAACCAGGCTATCAAAAATAACACTCAGTTCTGACATTCCAGAGAAAAGGAAATTTCTTCGAGCTATGGCAAAACTGAGTTGGTGATCATCCAAAAAAAGAAAATCAAGTAATAACCCTGCACTTTTATTCTAATTCACCATTTTCGCATGTTCTTTTGTAGGAAAACAGTACTCCCTTTTGACAGCAGGCAAACTTGGAGCTGGAAAAATATAATAGAAATTCTGAGGTTGAACAGCAAGATTTCTGCAGCTGCAACAACTTCAGGGTGATCAGACTGCAAAAAGACAACAGAATGGTCCCTGGTCTGGCTTCTCAGCTACAAAGGAACAGGACTTTCCTCAAGAAAAGAGTAAATTTGTGTTTACAGAAAAGCTGCAAACAGTGGGGGATCTGGAGATGAGAGCTGAATGGTCTTACAAGGATTCCTGACCCTCTTTACTTAAAGAAATGCCATTTCTTTTGTATGTACGTAAATTGGTTTGGGGAATTGACATTTCTGCATAGAGGAGTGGATTGCCACAGGGTTGCCCTCTATCTGCATGCAGCACTAATCTCTCTGCAGACTATGTCTGCAGGGTAATTAGCAAAACTACTTGGAACGTGAGTTTTCATATCCCTTTATCTCCTGAGAAGGATGAGCTTTAATCTTCCTAAATTAATTATGCTATTCTATGAAGTTATGTGTGCTTGTCTTAATGGAACTTTTTTTTTTTTAAAGTCTAATGAAAGATGAGCAGCCTCAATGCTAAGAGTACATGGCCAGGGCGGGTCTCAGTCTACCTCCCATTCAAAATGAATGATGACTGTACTTCAGTTCCTCTCTCCTTGTTTACACTTGTTACTGGCTTTAAGGAAGACACTGAGTGATACATGACTAACCTGGAAACCACATTAAATGAACACGAAATACCTTGAAGAAGTAGTAAAAATTACATCATCCCCAATTTGAGATGGTAGACTTCCAGTGAAGCAGCTGACAAGCCTGGCATATGCCTCATGGAAACTGGATTCTACACAAAAAGAGGTCCCAACATGCCAGTACAATGTTTCTAACTGCCTCTGATTTGGTCACAGTAACAATTGCTGGATGTTCTTCCTCTGGAAAAAAACAGCAGACCAGTTGGTTCAAACCATGAAGCCCTGCATACCTATGAAGCAGCACAGGATCATGCAAGCATGTTGCTGTAGGGCTCACAGAGATTCCTTAGTCAGATAAATTCAAGACTACAGTTCCAGTCTTCTACGTGATTTATGATCCAGCCTCAAGCAACCTTACTAATCACCCATGTACTCAATGGCAACTCTATGGATTACGGTATCCCTAAGGGACAATACAAACCTCAAGCAAGAGATTACAATTGTGAAAGCAGAGGTAACATTTTCTTGAAGTTCTCTGACATCTTAGACTACAGAACATACCTTATCAAGAACAGTATAAGAACGGGATAAGATACCTTATGCCCTTGAAGGCACAAGTGAACAAGTAACAACAAAGAGAGTTTAAGGTTTCCCCTCTCATACAGGAAAATAATCAGATCAGTATTGGTCAGAGCATGCACTGGGTGGACAGAATAAAATGTTTGGATCTCAATTTGATAAATTCATACAAGGAAATCAATGTTAAGAGATAAATTTTTTTCGAGATTGTTCCTCAGTCCATTGGCCATGTAAGTTTATTTAAGCATCATTCTTTGGAAGGGATTCAAGTATAGTTAGTTTGATATGTGGACATAGTACCATATTGCACTCTCTTTGAGTCTAATTAAGTTCTTACTCAGAGGAAATGGGTACTGATCCCTTTAGTCTCTGGGTCATGCAAAAGATGGAGTCCAAAGAAGTCATCTCAGTATTCTCTGGGGCAAAAGCTAAGCAGACTGTCTTATAAAAGACGGTTTTGGGTTTTTTTTCCCTAAAGGCAGTATTAATATCTTCATAGATAAGGCAGTAAGGCTCTGATCCACCAAAGAAATCAAAGCTGTTACCACAGGCAAGGACTGGAATAGAAAAGTAATAAAGCAATCTAGACTGGAAGCTGGCATTGTGTGACTGAGAACAGATAAACCTCAGTTCGCATCAAATAAGGAAAATTAAACTCCTACCTCCACTACTCACCCGTCCTTGACTTTATTCTAAAACCAGAAGGTAAAAGCACATTTTTTGCCATTCCCCTCATCTGACCACTCCACGGAGATGGAAAACCTCTGGGGAGGGGGAGGCAGTTGCAGGAGATGCACTGCAGCATTCATGCCGTCAGAGAACGGATCAGAGTGCAGCTGGGGAGCGCAGTGTAAGCCACCAGAAAATGAACACGTAGCCAAGTGCTATATGTTTTAGACATTCTCCTTTCCTGGAGAAGGACTATCTTTCCCAACATGCAGGCTTGACAGAGAGGACCAGTAAATGACTTTTTGATGCCTCTGCTTTTGCCATTTGTTTTGTGACCTGCTTCCATTTACATCTATTTGCATCCCAATAGTGTCAGTCTTCTTGTCACCATGCCCCAGTTCTTCCCAGTTCTTCATCCCTGCTTAGGTAGAACTACCGAATACACTGATGTATGTCAGAAATGAGTGGGCCCTGATTTCCAGCCAGTTAACCTGTCACAATGTGAGACACACATGTTCCACATCTACATTAATGTATTAAGTAGCCCCGTGCCCTGCAGCTTGACCATCTGTACCATTTCACTGTCAGAAAGGTCCCATGCATGCTTCCTGCTTGGGCTAGGAAGCTTTTGCTTCCTTTGCTGCAGTGCTGCCCCAAGCCATTTTTATGCAGGAGTCAGCATAATCTAAGGACCACAGGCAGTTTCTAAGGAGCCACCTTGTTTTGGAAACTAAGGAGGCTCAATTACCAAGGCTAATTACTGTTATGGATGTGGACAGACTGTGCCAATTGACCACGAGGGCAGAGAATACACCTGGGACTCTGCGGATTACTGTAAGGGCCACGGCCTGAGAGGAAGCAGCCCATGGGCTTTGGTGAGTTAAGAGATAACAGATGTGTAGGCATGGACAGGGGACACTAGACTCAGGCAACTTTATTCCTACTCCTTTACCTGCTCTTGTCACACACCTGCAAAGCACCTGGCAAAAAAAACAGCTTCAGCCCCACACCACAAAGGAAATGCTTAAATTTCCGTGTCCAGTTCCTTCTTCCAGCCAGCGTCACTTAAGTTTTTCCAAGTGTCATGCCGAGATGTTTGGGCCCTTTCCAGCAGACTGTTTCTCTGGCTGCTGGCTGGGGGAGATATGAAGGCTTCCCATGCTCCGCGGCCCCAGCGGCTATTCCCAGCCCTGCGCAGGAGCGGCATTCCTTTCTGCCCACTCCCTTCGACGCCGCTCAGCCCGGGACATGCCGGCAGCCCCAGTGAGCAGCTCCGTTCTCCTCCTGGAGTTGCTCCCTGGGGTCTCCACGCGTACTGTTTGGGGTGCCGTAAGACTCAGACCAAGTGGCTGAATGATGATTATGTGGGGCTGGTGAGGCTGCAGCTCGAGTGTAAAAATGCCTTTCCTCATCTGTTTGCAGCATGCCTGGGGATTGCATGGGCAGCACAGCAGGAGCCAATGCTGTGCTGACAGTGAGGCACACACAGGCACAATGGGGAACCTGCTTTGGCAGGGGGGTTGGACTCAATGAACTCTGGAGGTCCCTTCCAACCCCTCCAATTCTGTGATTCTGTGAAAGCCTGCTAAGCTTTCCCAGTCTCCCATCCCTACCTACGTTATGGAACCTGCTTCCCATGGCTACAAGGCACAGCAGGTGTAGGCAGGACCTGACAATGGAGACTCCAAGCAAATTTTTCTCTCTTTTTTTCTTTTTTTTTTTTTTTTAAATTCCCTGATGAGGAGAAGGTTTGCTTCCACCTCTGCATTTCTGCAGGAGGCTGGAGTGTGCAGCCAGGGGGTCAGTTTCCTGCTGAGCCAGGAGCTGTGGCCTGGCCTCCCCAGGACAGGCAGAAGGGCAGCCACACTGCTCTGCCTGCCGAAACTGGCACCGGCAGCCGCTGCACATGCTCCAGGCACCACACTGGATGTGAACAGTCACCGGCTTCAGCACTGCACTTTGAGACAAGCCTTAAACTTGAGGCACTCACTGGTTTTCTAATGACACAAACAAAAAGAAGAAAGAAAAAAAACCCAGATCCACAAACCAAAGTACCTCCTTTGCAGAAAGGGACAAATGGAAGGCCTTGTGCTGCATCTGAAATACTTCACTTTGGCCGACATCCCTTTTTTGTATACAGCCTGATGATGAAGTCAGAAGGTAATTCTGAATAGCAAAGAACCTGTAAAAGCCTGGTGAAATATAAAGGAAAACTATAGTCAGAATAAAGAATTTATTCCTTAGCTCTATCAGCCAATGGTGAGAGGAGGTGCAGGCATGATCTGCAGCTAAGACCTGCCAAAAATAAGCCAAGCCTTATTTATCGGAATGATCTTTACTTCCTGACTTCAGGAAGCTACTTCAAAATAAAGGTTGGGATCATTTGTGAATAAATAGGACACTTGAAATACCGTAGTGTACATCCTTGGTAACTGCTAGGATCTAAATGTTCTTCTCATTTTGCATGTCTAAAATAAAAATAGAACTCACTGGAAAATTTATTATGAAAATCGGGGGGGGGGGCGGGTGTTGACAAAAAAAATCCCTTTTTGAGGATCTTTGTCAGGAGAAGAAAAGCCAAACAGTCCTGTTGTCTCAATACATACAGAAGGCCTCTGTCAATCTGGAAATTCTGTCCCAGCTCTCCTAAAACCTGTTAGTCACCCAAAAATTTCCCCCCACTTTTAAAGTGTATGCCTCCATTTGGAGCAGGCACATTTCCTGCCCCTGGCTGGCTGGGCTGCACCAGGACTTGCCGGCTGCCGGGGCCAGCTCCCCCATCCCCTCAGGGGAGCCCCGGGGCCGTCTCCCTGGGCACAGGGCCAGTTCCTGCTGCAGCTGTGCAGCCTTCCCTCGCAGAGGGCTGTGAAATGAGCTGTGTGGGAAAACGGCCATGAGAAGTGGGGCTTCCCCTTCAGCCCGAGATCGTCTTGGGGTCAGCCATGCTTTTGCTTGGCCACGGGCATCCCCTGACTCACACCTGTGGTCTGATGTCCCGGTCTGGTCTTGACCCATCATCCCCATCCCCATGGCCCTCCAGCCCTCCAAGGCTGTGTCTGAGCCCAGTGACCAAGCCTGGATCCGATGGGTGCCATAGGGCTGTGCCAGGAGGGTGGGGGCCCTTCCTGCCCCCCCATCTCAGCCTCCATCTCCTGTCTTCCAGGAGCAGTAACCCTGCACTGGCACTGAGGAAACCACGTCCTGCATCTCCCTTCCTTCCTGGGATGTACAAACTCAAACATGCACGTTCAGAAAACGCGGCAGCCTCACGAAACACTGCTGACCATCAAAGAGAGCAAACTGCGCTGCAGAAACATGATTCAGCTGAAGTATGTACAATTACTCATGCGTACGCAGGTTTGCTCATTAATTTTGCTGCAAAAGCTTTTCCCTTGCTACACATCATTTCTAGGATCTGAAAACAAGGAGCTACCCTTGCATGGTCGTGGTTTGCACCAGCACCTTCAGCTTCCAAATGGACAAAAAAGGGCACGTGAAAATCAACAGTGTCGGTCCTGAGTCACTCAGAAATGTCTGTGCGGTAAAAACACATACTTTCATCACATACTTTCTCTGCTAGCTGAGTCAACTGCTGCTGCCAGCTGAGTGCTGCCATTTTAAACAAAATAACTGATAATTAACACCAGGAAACACTGCAAACTTCACTGTCCTTTTAGCTCCTTAGGAGCGAACAAGGTGCTGCGAATAGCACAAGGCATTAGTTTTCTAAGGGAGAAGGGGTTAGAGAAGAGAAGCTGCCTTCTTTGGCAAGCAAAGCTATCTTGACTGTAAGCTACTAAATTAACTTTGAACTCTCCAAAGATCTTGGATCAGTATAATAGAATATGAAGAATGTTCCACTCCTTGACCAATTTTTGGCTTAGAAAAACAAAAGCAAAGGACTAATAAAGATTAGTCTGGTCTCAAACAAGAAATACATGAGTGCAAGAAGAAAAAAAGACCCACTAATAAAAACTGTGCTCTGAACTACTGAATTAAAACATCCATAACAAGTGTGTTTGCTTCTAGTGTAACTGAACAAGCCATGGTGCAGCTTTACATTTTGGGTAAGGCAAATCTGTTTGGACTCATAAATAACTTTTTGCATAAAATTTAAAAAATACATGGTGGGTTTAGAACCATAATGCATAAAGACTTCCTGTGGTGCAATTACTACACAATAAAATCCAGATGTGGTACTTTAAAAGCTTGAGGAAATGCAATCCTGAATTTCTGAAACCACTTCAGCTACTTCAGAGAAAAGAGACAAAACCCAAAAAAGATTATTTTATTATGTGATAGTTCACCTTGTCAGGAGGATTCTCTTCTTTCAGTATCAGCATTTTAATGTGGGGGTTGACAGAACTCTGTCTTGTCCTACCAAATACAGCTTGACTATATGATATGCCATTTAGTAACTACAAAATAGAATTACTCTGAATATATTGCAGACACTCATTGCAATACAAGAATCAGTGAGTAAAGAATCTATGTATGGCTTTCCACTGAAAAATTAAAAACCATGGACATGTGTGAGAACCTCTTTCTTATTACTAACTCCAGGCAAACATGATATATAGTTTTTGGCAGAACTTGTCTTTAGTTCTTCAATTAATAACTTGGTTCAGTATTAGGATATGACTGTACACTAAGAACAACTGTGTAATCCATGTAGACTAACTTTTGAAGAAATCTTCCTAGGAAGACTGATTAACTCATAGGAAATTAGGGTGAGCATTGGTTTCACAGGCATGGCAATAGAAACAGAATTTTAAGGAAGAGTTTGAGGAATAACAAGGGAAAGAGACACTTAAGGAAACTCTCTTACTGATGAGTGGAGGAGACCGCATACAACAAAGCAACCATCAAAACCAAGTAGTTTCTAGCTACAGACCATGACTACACTTCTATGCATGCAAGCCCTGCAGCAAGTGTCAGTCTGCCTGACAACATATGGCTGCTGACAGGTGAAATCCTGGCTCTGATAAAATTAAAACCAAAAATCCTATTTGGGCAGCCGTCCCACTGCCCATCTACAGCATAATCAACACTGAGACCCTCATCACGGAAACATCACCACCTGATCAAGGCATGGCTGTCAGTGTCAGTGAGAGGGACTGAGTTTGCTTTCTGTCACTGTGCAGATGCCACCTCTTCCCCTCAGGACTTCTCATGGCTCTTTTACAGAGCTGCCACTTCTTCACAGCTCCACAACTGAATGCAGAAAAGAGTCCTCTCTGAACCACCCAGTAATTCTTTCGGGATCAAAGAAATTTTGAATCAAGCAATCAGATATGCTGGTAGGCTCCCAAAATGTCAGTTTTTTTTGCGAGGTATCATTATTCCGTCTGATTTTCTAATAGAACACCACTCTAACTCAAAAATGAACCAAACTGTGCACTTATCTAAGCAGACATAAATAAGCCACGTCTGCCACTGTGGGAATGTTTCAAATTCAGTCATTCTAAAATAGGACTGTGGTGTTTCTTTTGGGGGGATCTCCTAGGCAGAGCTATTTCTGAAGCAGCACACAGGTAAGGGGTCCAGCATTTGCAGGAAGAGATGGATTCACTTCGCACATACCAAGTAATGTGGCAGAAGAAACTCATATGCCAGACTGACAGCTCATTCCTACATCACCCAGGCAGTACGTGTGGGCTATCACGTTTTGCACGCTGCGATCCTGGTGCATACACTGACAGTGGGCATGCCAAGCAGGATGAGCTGAGTGATTACTCCACCCTGGCTTCCTTCAGCCTGGAAATCCAGGGTTAATGTAAAAAGTCCTCCTGTTTCAACCAGCCAACAGTTTCCAAACGGAATAAAACAGGATGCATCTGGGAAACCCCGGCTGTAAGGTGGCCACGGAGCACTAACACACATTAACTCAGAGCATTCATTTAAGCACCCATGACAGCAATCTGATTTCACTATGAAGTCAAGAGGAAGAAGTGTGTAGTACTGTTGGGTTTATCCTCTCCTTTTTAGGGATTGCTGCTTCTTCCCCTTTGGTGCCATTCCTCCATATACACCCCCTTACAAAGTCACAGAAGGCAAGAGGATTGTATCTTGTGCACTACTTTGGCTCTATTTGCTTCCTAAATAAATCTCTCTATATGCATTCTACTTTTAAAATGCCAGTTATGATCTGTTACTTGTAGTTATTTTTGCAAATGTTATTGTAACTTATTCTATCTTAATTTTCTTTCTTTTACCTGACGGTCATTCCCTTCTTTTCTGTGACTCCATTGCTTCCACCAGAATATAGCTTGGGGAAAAAAAAAACCCAGCTAATTTTCATTAGAAGAAGTTATATACTCAGGGGCTACCAATAAAGTAATCACATGCTACAAAACTACTTCGGAAGAAGCATGCTTTGGGAAAAACAAAAGAAAAAGATCAGCATTTGCAGAAGATACAATTCCTGGATTTTTTTTTTCAGAGAGAATGTATCTTAGATGCAATATATTTGCACTAACAGAAAGAGGGAGATCTGCAAACTTGGCTAAACTTCAGGTACTTAACACAATTTTATTTAAGCCACATGAATTCTTCAATCTACAATTTAGAGTAGTTCTTAAGTTATTTGAGGCCTCTAACATCACCAGCTAGCGTATGCCAAAGAGTGCTAAAGATAACTGGGGCCTGATCCTCTCCATTTGGCTGTCCCTCCTAGTATTTCCATTCAGGGTCTCCTCTTTCTTAGCTCTCTTCAAGCCTGCAACGAGCATCCTCTCCTCTTGATAGAGCCACCATTTCTTCTTCCCCAGTCCACAAAGATCCCAAACATCCTGTTCCTTTTTCTTCTCTTCTTTCTCTGCTGAGGAACATCTGTCTCCCTAAGAGCTAGCAGCTCTTAGGCAAGATGTCCACTCAGATGCTCTGAGTTCCCTTCTTTCTCTCTTCCTCCTTCCTGGTTTTCTCCTTAATCTCATTCCAGCTTCTTCCTATGTGTAATTTCACTCATTCAACACCACTCCTCTGGAGCAGCTGTAACTCATTCATATGTATACGGCTGTCAAACTCAGCAGCTCCCCTCATCTCATTACAGGCAGAACCATGACTTTAAAAGATCTGGTCCCACAGACTTTAATAATTCGTAGCAGTTTTGGGTTTTTTTGTTGGGTTTTTTTTTTTAAATCCAGGCTAACAAAACACTTCATAACATTAGCACATGAGTATGTATAACAAATAGTAGAAGACTCAGTGGGACAGGGTACAGTATAAAGAATACAGCAATTGCTCAGGTGCTGCTGCTGCTTTGCAAACACAGGGGACCAGAGCTGGCCCCCAGGGGCCAGCCCACCTCTTCTCCCCAGCTGCCTGCTCCCATTTCCATGCCAGCCCACATTTCTAGGGACACAACTGGTGATCCCAGCCAGGCCAAAGTCAGCTCTTACCCCTCTTCTCTTTCGGGGTACTGATTTGTTTAAGCAAGTAACTTTCCAGTTCAGTTCCCCACAGAAATACAGAAAGACCTGTGCTGGAAAAAGGAAGTGGTATACAGGTGGAAAATGAGATAGCTATTTTGGTGGCAATGCAGCTCTAATTTTTCATGGAAACGTGAAAAAAACCCCATGTGTTTCATCTCCTCCTGATTTGCTACCACCTTAGGACCTGTTAAATCAGGGAAATAAGACATCCAAGCAGGTCAATTTACTTTTCCAAGATACTCTGGGAAAAACAGTGTGCGGAGATTCAAGCAGCCATGACCAGACTGCATCCACTAACAGAGATACCTTGAACACCTCTTCCGTATATATTAATGCCCTAGCAAGCAAGAACATGAAGGAGAATGAATTGTCCATGCTATAGGTAAAGCTCAGGTGTGGTGCTACACACGCTACAGCAGAACTTCATGAAAGGAAGAGTCACATCACAAATGCCACCCTTTTATGTCAACTGATCCCAGTGATTTCACTACTGGGCCTGAACCACTTAGGCGTCATCACCAGCCTGCTCTGCCTTCAGTACCACGTGGTAGAGAATATTATCATCCATTCAGTGCCACTCCACTGAATGATGTCTCCATCAAAACATGGCAAATAAAAGTAGCACATGACACCAGAGGACCTCACTCGTGTCCCCTCCCACAGGGCTGTGGGTCCCCAGCTCAGCCACAATGTGACAAGACCAACCAGCTATGCTAACCAGCACACAAGCTCTACCTACCAACTGCAGCTTGAGCGTGGAACCACCCTGTGCCTCTGCACCTGCGGCAGAAGCCCTACTGTTTCCCATTCCTTGTTACACTATGTCATTGCACCACAACGATGTAACCACATCGCCTATCTACAAGGCATGCAAAGTCATTAAAAATGGGATAACAGGGCTTAAAATATAAGTAGGATGGCTTTTGAAAAGACTGTAACCAAGATCCCACCTGCACATGGCTGCGGACCCTCAGTTGGTGACAACCCCAGCCCCAAGCCAAGCCTTAGTGACCTCTCCATCTGCAGCATGCAAGGCCTGACTCAAAGCCTCCTATGTACCTCAACTCCCACTTCTTTCACATCCCGGTGACAACTGCCCAAGAGTTTAATGACTTCTGTTTACATCCACATCTCAAATGGATAGTGGCAACTATTCAGTAGCATCTAACTTACTGTTGTTTTTTTTTAATTTTAGGGCATAACAATTTAATTAAACTGCAATTCACGTATAAACATGCCTCTGTTTTGTAAAATTAAGCCATAGCTTCACCTTCCTCAGGTGAGGTCTGCACTTATCAGAAGATACTTCATCCGAAGGTTAACTTCTCCCAAGTCCTCTCCCTTTTCTGTATCACTGCATTTTTGTCCCGCCCATCTGTCTCAGTGCTTTTCTTATTAAAACGAAGACATTGTGGGGCTCGCTTTGCCTGTGCTTTAACAAATTACCCCATCGGAGCAGAAGTAACTGCGGGGGATACTTCAAACAACCCGAGACAGAAGCTTTAGGCTTCTCTGCCAAACATCATCTCGTTGAAGGCAGCAATCTGTAAGGCTTGTGGAAATGATTTGTTGGTTGTTTCTTTTAAAGGAGTAATAGATAAGCCATCTGGTAAAGGAAAACGCAGCTCCTCACTTTCCGGTACCAAGGAAACTGCTTTTTTCCCTTCTCCTCGGTAAAAGTCATGAGGCGTTTTTACTTACAGCATCCACTCTGACGGCTGACAGCACGACTCCCATCAGGACCAGCTGAAACCCCAGGTCCCTGCAGGGAAAGGTGAATAAGCCCGGTGTTGTTTTAAGCTGGCACAAAACAAGCACGTGATAGAACTCCGCGGTTAAAGGTGACAATACGGCTTTAAAAGAAAGTTATTCCCAAAAGCCCGCCGAGCGGAATTACTTACTGACAAATAAAAGTACGTGCACCGGGAAGCTGCGAGATGTCCATTGTCGCTCCTTCCCTGCCCGGGGAGCTCGGCTCGGGGCTTCCTCCCGCCGGACGGGCCCCCCTGCAAAGCAGAGAAGAGCCCGCATGTAACCCCGGTCCCCCCTCCCCGCCCCCGCCCGCCTCGGCGGAGGTCTCCGGGATCGGCGACGCCGCTACTGGGGCAGGGAGCGGCCTCGGCGGCCGGGCCGATCCCCGGGGCCGGAGCGGGGGGAGGTTGTTGTGTGGGAGGGGAAGGTCGCGCCGCTCCCCTCGCCGCGCAGAGCGGCGTCCCGCCGGCGCGCAGTCACTCGCGGGGGCACGGACCCCGACGGGCCGGGCAGAGCCGGCGCCCTCAGCCCCTTCCCCTTCCGCCGCCCGGCCCCGCGCCCGCTCCGCACCGTTGCGCGTCGCGCTGCCGTGCCCTCCCGGGCAGCAGCGACGGTGTGGGGCGAGGAAGCGGCGCGCCTCCCCCTCCGACCGCTCCCCCCACCTCCGCCCGCCCCCCCACCTCCCCCTCCCTCCGTCGGCGGCTCGCCACCCACCCGCGGAGGGGAGAAGGGGGAGGAGGAACTGCGGCCGGCGGGGAGCGGGCGCGGGCGAGGTTGCGCCCTCCCAGGGTCCCCGCCCGGGGGGAGGAGAGGGGCTGCCGCCGCCCATCGGTTACGGCGCGGCGAGTCCCTCGCCCCCGAGGCATTACAGGCGCCGCGGCCGCCACGGAGGGGAGAGGCGCGCATGTGGGGCCGGCCCCGCGGAGCCCCACATTAAGCCGCCGGCGCCCCGCCGCTCAGGGACCGACGGCGCGGCGCGGTGCGGTGCGCGGCAGCATGCGACTCTGGCTGGGCTTCGGGCTGCTGCTGAGCGCCGAGCTCAGCGCCGTGTCTGCCGCGGTGAGTACGCGGGGGGCGGCTCCCCCGGGGCTGCGCGGCGGGGTGCCCATTCGGGTCACTCGCTCGGGGGAGCGCGGAGAAGGGACGGGACAGGATGGGGCGGCCGCGTGGGGCGGCGCAGGGACGGGAGCTCCCATCCCCACTCTCTGCCCTCGCCTGAGTTGCGCGGGGCCTCCGCTCTCGGAAAGGTGGAGCGGCCAGGTGGGCTTGGAGGAGATGCCCGGCTGCCCCGCCGCTACCGCGGGTCTTAGCCCGCTCGCCGGGCTTTCAGCGGGCGCGGAGCGGGGAGGGGGTAGGGGCGGGCAGGACCTCGCGTAGGGACCCCGACCTCCCCACGGGCTGTTGGCGGGGGTCCGGGCTAGTGCTTTGCTGTCCGACGGCTCGGCAAGGAGCGCCGCTGGCTGGGGAGGGGATGGAAAGCACGCACCCACTCGGGACTTGGAGGTAACAAAGTTGTGTTTCCACGGTAAAAAAAATAGAAAACAAGAAAAAAAAAACAAACCCGCACTGAGCTTATATCGGGGAAAAAAAAAAACATCAACAAACAAACCACCAACAAAAAAAGCAGTGGCTGGTTGCTTGGATTCAAAGCACCGTGCCGGTTGCCTTTGACCCCCCGCGATGGGCAGTGGGCTGGAGACCTGGAAGGAACCTGGTGTTAATGGTTAAAATTGAGGCTTGGCCCCTTTCCCGATGGAGGCAGATTCAGCCACAAACATTTAAAATCGAAAGTATGCAAGTAGCCTGAAAGTTTTGCTCGGGGAGCTAATTTTGTCACTGAGATATTAGCTATCCGCTGTCCTTAAATTAAAGGACTCTCTTCCCTGGCACTCCTGAAGTTACCCCTAAGTAAAGGAGAGCTGACGTAATAATTTGAAATAGGTCATCTCCTCCTGTCTCCTTGGTGCCTCGCATTTGGTTAGGTTGATGCTATACTTGGGAAGTCCAGGGGTGCACAAGACTCTTGAGCAGCCGTGGGAAGATGGATTTTTTGTTGTGCTTCCTGATCTAAATGTGAGGTCTTGTATTATTTTAATCAGTAACGGAAGTGTGGGAAAGGGTTATTTTAAATATTTCAGATGAAATTAGGTTCTGCAATGAGTGATGATCTCTGTGTGACCATGGGGACAGCATGTATGCCTTGAACTGGCTGAAGCAAGAAATGTGCAGAACTTCTGATGTCTCATCCACTGCTCCTGGGCTGATAGTATCAGGCTTACTGTGCCTGCTGTAAATCACTTGCTGATGCACCTCTTAGGTGATTCACCCATCGTGTGGCATTAAGCTGATTAAACCGTATCCCTTTCAGGATATAATTGATCTTAATTAATTAAAATATTTTGAAGTAAATGGTTCACATTTGAGTTCTAAATATGGTATTCCTACAGGTATCTGTCTGTGAGATACGTTCCTGTCTTGTGCTGTAAAGTGAATCCATTGGGTAAACCGTGAGTGTCAGTCAAAGGCAGAGAACTAGGCAGGGATGATGTGCTTCTTCAAAGAAGATACAAACTTTAGTATCAGTTTCAGGTCTTCTGTAACAACTGTGAAGAGGCTGTGCCCTTTATGTGCTGGATAAATTGTTTCACTAAAATCAAGATTCCTAAAAATGTAGTCCAGAGCTATTAATTAGATGAGGAAGTTATCCCCATAATTAACCATTCTTTCTATGCTATGCTGACTGCAGATTTACACGTCCCCATCAGCCCCACTGGGAAACACAAGTGTGCCATGGAAGTTGAGCTCCTTGCAGTTCTGTTGCCTTAGACAAACTTCCAGCTGTACATGGGTGACCTTTCAGTCAACGCAATTCCATTGGCATTGTCCCCAGCTCTACACTGTTGCCTGTCCCTAGCAAATACCCAAAAGGTGATCAGGACTGCTCTTGGCCTGCCGTGTACCAGGTGTGGGTGGTAATCGAGGAGCTGCCCTTTGAAGGTCCAGATGGCCCAGAGTGAGCGTGGCTGGGTGGTGGTAATGCACTGTACACCTGGGCAGGACCTCTTCTGCTATTGGAGAGCTTGCCCAGTGCTCACGTTGTCCTCAGACACGTGTTCCCACTGTTTATATTTGAAGAGCGGTTGCGTTAGCAGAGGACCGTGTGGTAGGCAAGGCTGTATGTAGTGCTGTTAAGTGATAAGCTGAACGGAGCAACCACTTTTCTCCTGAAAAAAAATTGATGCTGGTTCTTTCCTTCCTCAAAATAGCTCATATTAGCTAGATTAAAAAAAAAAAAAACAAACCCAAAACAACCCATACAAATTAAAAAAAAGTCTTATTTGTGCAGGCATGATCTTGTCATATTTTTAGTTGCCTAGTGGCCTTCATCACAGAATGGCTGGACTGGAGGGTACCTTGGAGGGCACTTAGTCTGATCCCTGCAGAGCAGGGCCAGCTGCAGTAGGCTGCTCAAGGCTGTGCCTGGCCAAGTTTTGAATATTTCCAAGGATGGAGGCTCATCACCCTCTCTGAGCAACCTGTGCCCAGCTTGGTCACCCTCACAGGAAAGAATGTTTCTTCATACGCACATCGTGGTTGTGCTGGGGTAACAAGGTGACACTTGAGACTGTGCCTATGAATGCAAACGTAGGGAAAGCAGGCCATGCTGTGTTGGAGGTGGCAATTCTGCAGTGTCACAGGACTGGCAGAGTGAAAAATAGGCTTTGTCACCAATGCATCCGTCATTTAATACATACAAGGAGATTTGGAAGGATCGCTCTCTCGCAGAGGCATCTGATGCAGCAAAGCCAGCCTGGAGCCAGCCACTGTGGGGATCACGTGCCTCAGTACGGAGGAGGGAGCTGCTCTGTTGCAGCTCCCACAGGTTTTAACATGCCGCTATATAATGCACCCAGACGTGGCCCTGTAAGCTCAGTGTTTCTTATGTTGACAATTATAGTTAAAATATAATTCATTATAGGTAATCTGGGGTTTTGTGCTCTTCTGTGTTCTTCTTGGGAGACTCCAGATTATAAGGACAGCAGAATGGAAGACAGGGCAGTAGATTAAGATGCTTCCAGCTCAGGCTGAGGGACTGCTTCCCACGAGGTGGTTACAGGAGCAGCTTATTTTGATGGACCTCTGCAGGGGCTCTTATTTCTGACACTCTTCAGGCTGCTATTTCCTTTGAAGAAAGTCTGTTTCCTAACATTAGTACTGCATGGTTGAGAGATGACAATGCTGGGGAATCCCATTTTCATGTTTCAATACCTTGTGGATGCCACCGCAGCGCCGGTCCCCACGCTTTCTGCAGTGGAGCAAGATCTTCTGGCCATGCTCCAGCCCCGGGGCCAGTGGCCTTTGACACAAGTGGGCTGGCTGCCACGTAACACTGTGGGGGATGGAAGTGATGCCCTATCTGCTGCTGCTTGATGGTGGGCTTAGCGGGGATCCCAGTCCATCTCCCTTTCCATTTCTAGTGTTGGCAAAGCAGGAACTGAGCCAGAGCTGAGGGCAAACCCTCTCCAGCTGCTAGGAGAAAGTGGGTCAAACCAGTGATGAAAACATACATCATTTTTTCCACAAGTGCCATGCTGATCCCACGAGTGCATGCTGATCCCACAAGTACATGGTGGCAGCCAGGGACACGCTAGTGGGAGGCCAGGAGGTTCCCTTCCCCAGGTAAACCCCATCTGTGGCTGGGCAGGCGCAGCTCTGCCATGTCACCCTCATGCCTTCCTTGCGTCACTCTTCCTTATTTCAAAGTTGTATTTGGAACTGCAGTCTGACACACGCAATTTTAGGTCAATATTGAAAAGTAAGTTGCTTCCAGCTAGTCTGGATGATTTTTCTGTTCCTGTTTTGTTAAAGAAGTGGTTTATTGAGATGGAGAAGTACAAGAGCAGATAAATGACTTAGGCTTTTGGTGTGTGGCTGAAGAGAAATTGCATGACTGAGTGTGAATGACTGAAAGCTCTTCATTGAGGGTCCTTTTACTAGTGAAATAAGGCTGGGGCTTGGGCACCTGCCTTCTGTAGCCATCCTCCATGTCTAGGGCTGCTATGATCTTTGATGCTGAGAGACCTATCCCCTAAGGCCATCTGACATCCTTGTCCCTGCATGACCTCAAGAACTCATCAATACCAAAAGCACATCAAACAAACCCAGACAGGTTTTAACTCAGGGTGGATATATGGTCACTTCAGAAAGTGTGGCCAGAAGGAGAGAACCAGGTGACTTGCAGTAAGTCAAGCACCTCTTGGACTAGAAGGCTTCACAGGGAAATGGGTTCAGGTCCCACTGCCAGGCAATGGCCAGGCAAGGAAGGGTCTAAAGAAAAGTAGAGCACTCCATTTTCTTCCTGCTGGAGCCAGGTGGCTTGGCAGGAAGGCATATGAGAGCTGGAGCAGCCAAGGGTGCACCACAGAGGGGTGTGAGGAGTGCCTGCTGGGGAAGTGGCAGTCGTGGGTTCACGTGTCCCCCCCAGCAGTGGGGAGGTGTTTGGTCAATTGAAGGAAGAAAATGCATGTGCACTTCTGGAAGCGAGTCCTGGTGACTCCTTGCTCATAGGACAACGTCCTTGTCACTACTGTCCTTCCCCCTGCTTTCCCCTTCCCTCCGGCCACCTCTTCTCCACCCTTCTGGCACAGGGTGCTGGAGTCAGTTGAGAAGGGTAGGCTGTTTTGGAATGCCTACCTGCTGCGTCAGAGAGCACAGTCTCTGAGCCTCCCTGAGCTCATCTGGGTGAACTTCATTCCTGGGGCCAGCTGTTGAGCGTCAGCACACGCCAAGTGTGTTCCTGGCCCGTCATCCCAAAGTAGCACAGTTTTCTCTTCTGGATGTTTGTGTGTATCAAATGCCTGCGGGGCTACTGCGGTGTTTCACTGTGGCTCGTCCGCTTGGCGTATGTAATCCTGGGATATAATTAGGTTATATAATGCCTGGGATGTATATACTGTCAGTTGCTGGGGTCCTGCAGAGAAATGTAGGTTAGCTGTTACAGGCAGCTAAGGGAATTGTTTTAAAGTATCAGAAACCATCTCTAGGGATAGGCTTATGAATATTGTTCTTTTTATAGAACTAGACTAAACAAAGGAAGATTCAACAACCTCGACATGAGAATAAATTGACTTGCTTCATCAGTGTTTAAAAGTTACACAGATCTCCCTTCTCAGAATTTATGTTGACTCTCCTATCACAAAGGCCCTTAAACACCTTGCAAAATTTGGTCAAGGGGAGGAATTTGGGCATGGGCTAAGACCTGACTGGAATAGCAACCCATGCCTTTACCGGGAAGTTGAAGGTATGAAATGCAGCTGCAATTTCATGCTGTTTGTGGGAAGATAAATTTTTGAGTTCTCTGGGTTGTGACTGGCTGGAATTATTCTTGGTGATTTAATACATCAGAAAAGTATGTGGCGTTAGCCCTCTGACAGTCTTTATATAGCAGTGTCTTGGACAATGTGGAAGCAAAGTTCAGAACAAATGAAAGTGTTGTCAGTATGTCAGTTACTGTCCTTATGCCATTCAAACTTGAAGTGTCTGGCAGCAAAGAAGGCAGCAACTGTAGCCATCATAAATAATAGAGATAGAAAATATTAAAATATCCCCACTATATGTTGTTGCTCTCTGACAGATCTAAATGGAAAAGATGATGATGAAAGATTGAATTTTTAAAAATGTGTCCATTTTAGCTTTAAGCTCCTATTCAGTACTGAGAGAAATGCCAGCCATCTAGATAAGCAGGCTTCAGGTAGTGTTTCAAAGACTAAAAAAGATGGGTGTTTAACCTTCCTTTATCTCTGAGGTGTTATCTTACAGGAGGGTGAACTTGGATAATCTTTCTAAATTGAAAAGAAAAAACCGCTACATCTGTAATGTGTATATATATATATATAAATATATATGTAAGCACTTCAGCTTCCAGTTCCTCATACTTCTGTAACACTTTGCTTTGCTCTGGGTTCATTCAATAGCACTTTGATTGATCCCAGATCTCAAAAACGTGTTTCTTAGGAAACCTCTTGGATTGTGCCTGCTTCCATCGCATTTCTGATATGGGCAAAAGCCACTGTAAGCCTTAAGGTTTTGGTAACTCTTCTTACCTTAGGAGAATGGGTTGGGGGGAGGGGGTGGCTTGAAGCACCCCTTTGCACCTCTTGATTTGCCAAGCGTCCAAACGCTTGTACTTAGGGGTTCAAAGGAGACTTGTAACCCTGCTTTTCTGCCCGTGCTGGGGTGTTGAGGTGAGGTCCAGGTGCTGCAGCAGCAGCAGCACGGGAGCGGGCAGCAGGTGCCGTGGGAGCCGGCAGCCTGGGAACCCGCCGGGATGGAGATGAGTCAGCCTTGCCTCACAGCCTGCAAAAAAAACCTCTGTTCGTTTTCTTTTTCTTGGCCTGGATTGCCTTCCAGTAATGTAATAAAGGGGACGTGGCTACAGATGAAACGAGGGAAGCCAGAGAAGAGTTGGGATAAGCTGGATTTTCTTCTTTTCTTTTTTTTTTATCCTTCTTTTCTCTTACGTTACTTTTGTGGAGCGTATCAAAAGGATGCTCTCCTCACACATGTTCTGAAACAAATGGTGAAAGGTTTTCTAACAAAGTGCCAATTTAATTCATAGGAAGTGCAACGTAAGTGAAGTTATTCACCTACTTTTATGGAATTTTACGTAGGCTGGAGGCTTTTTTTTTTTTTTTGGGTGGATCCAAGAGGAGAACTAAACATCCTCTGTTCCCCCCTTTCCTCTGCCTTTTCTCTCTGTGCACACTCCTGCTGCCTTCACCTTTACTGCTGCTGGCAGGGGCTGAGGAAGGGTGTACATCTTCAACAGAACAATGTAAAGGACAAAACACAAAGTACTGTTAAGTGTGCAGAGTAAACAAATTGCAAAGTAATAATTAATTTTCTTTCATCTTTATGTGGCTTTCATCCGCTCGTAGCTGTGACAGAGGCAGCATTTTGAGATCAAGGTTTTCAAGATGGCTGAGAGGGAAGCAGCAGCAGAAGTTGCCAAAGTTATAAATACAAGAATGAGTTTAATTTGCAAGGTTTAGTAGGAAGAAGTAGAATACTTTAATTCAAAGTCTAGCGAGTTTCCTGGAGGTTGTAGAGAAATGGGTGTTGGTCTCTTTGCCCAAGCGACAGGTGATAGGATGAGGGGGAATGGGCTCAAGCTGCACAAGGGCAGATTCAGATTAGACATTAGGAAAAAGTTCTTCACTGACAGGGTTGTGGAACAGGCTGCCCAGGGAGGTGATTGAATCATTGATCCTGGATGTGTTTAAAAGATGGGTAGATGAAGTGCTCAGGGATATGGCTTAGTAGAGGATGGGTATGGTTGGACTCGATGATCTCAAAGGTCTTTTCCAATCTAGTCATCCTGTGAGTTAGGTGTTTTGCATTTGGAGGAGATAGAGCCTTTTGTAGATTAAGGATGGGACAAACTATCAATTATCCTACCTGTAAAATGGATGACAACATATACCTGCTTAAAGAATATTTCAAGCCCTATAACAGAAATAAATTTTTAGGTAACGTTTTGTCAACCCAGTGGAGAACCCTGTCCAGCTGTTAGTATGGGAGCAGAAGTGTGCTCTCAATGGAGATGCAGTGAAAGCCCCAAATTTGTGCTAGATGCTAAGCTTTGTAAAAGGTGTTAGAAATCTGGTGTTTTTCCCTAGCATTTGCTAGAAGGAAATTACTTGAGTCAACTAACATTGCATCTCCTCTGCCACCTTCAAATACCAGTGTCCTGCCTTTTTGTGGCCCACGTTTGTCTCAGCTGCTGTGGGACTTATAATCTCTGAGGCTACGTGGGAGATCTGATGGTCAACTGTCCTTTTAGCCAAGGAGTCTTCTACGTCTTCTGTACATGAAAATGTTGTCTTAACACTGCAGCAAGAACATGGTAGAGCATTTCTAAATGGTTTAGTGGGTAAGAGCGTGTTCTAATTGGTCAGTATAGTCAATGTGGTTCTTACGTGAGCATTACTTCTCTAGATACTCATCTTGGAAATTCACAGTGAAGCATGGAATCCTTCATCCAGCTGACTGCTAAGAGAGGAATGAGCGAGTGGCTGTACTTGCTGACTGGGGTTGAACCACAATTAGTTGGTTCTATTTTAATAGACAATTTATGGGGTCCTTAGTTTAGTATACAAATACCAAAATGAGAAAGGCTTTTTTTTTTTTTTTTTCCTTTTTTATTTTTTTTGTCGTGGCAAATATTTCAGTTGTAGCTAAGGGATAAAACAAATTAGTCCATTTTCACTGGATAGCTATGTGCTGACTGGATATTGTCACTCTTTTGGTCTTATTAGTGCAGTTGTTTATCTAGTGGAAGAAAACTTGTTTTCTAGTCTACTGAAGACTTCTGTTGAAATACCTGATAATCCAAAAGCATTGAAACAAATTCTAAGATTGTAATGAAACCCAAATAAGGATGAAAAATTACACTGGTATGGACTTAGGGGGCTGTAAAGAATTAGAACAAAGGTTTGAAGAAGTAGTATGTTGATGGTCTGTAATCATAGTGCACATATTAAGGGAAAAATCAGTTAAGTGAGGGTAGATTCAAACATTCCAAGAATTTTTGTATTGTGCTTGAAGATCTGTCCCTTTTATGGCAATGGTAAGTCAGTTATCTGCTAGCAGAATAAAAAAGGATAAATTCTGGCTGCCATAAAGCCAAGATATGTGTGCGAATAGTGTGCGGGGCCAAAACTCAGAAACGTGTGCTTTTAACAGTTTGCAAGAACAGTCAAGGAAGACTAAACCTGCCTAAATGCTTGTAATATTATAGCTTTGCCTGAGAAAATTATGAGGCTTTTTAACTGAAACTCCTGGGGTTTTTTTAGCTGAAGTCTGGGTCTGTATCTTTGTTAAAAACAGCTGCATTTTTGGCATCAATGTGGAAATATTTAGAGAAAAACAGGGACTAGCAAGAGGTATAAGTGAAAATGAGCAGTAAAAAAATTAAAATTATCCTAGGAAATCTATGCTTTTATCTTTTTTTTTTTTTAACTGTTGCAGTGGCTCTGAAGAGTCAAGGCTTCATGACAGATCCCAAGGGGTTGGAGTAAAAAGTGGGTCAGGAAACATCCTAGGAACCAGGGATTAGAAGACATTGTCAAAAACTGCTGCTACAAAAAGAAAAAATCAGGAAAGTGGGAAAGGACTAAGTACTAGAGCCCTGCGCTGTGCAACAACTCTGGGAGGTTATGCTGGTGTCCAGCCCCTGACACCAGTTGTGAGGACCCCCCATCTGGTGGTCCCATTCTGGAAGGGGTTGTTCCTCTGACCATTACTGGTAAATACCAGCTGGGGAAAGACTCAGGCATGGTTTCTGGTGATGTTAATTCTTATGCAACGTAATCCTACTGTCTGTGACCTTCTATTACTATTTTAAAACTTACTTCCCATTATGGACCTCGGTGATGTAGCAAATGTTGTAACAGTGCCTAAAATCTTTGGGTTAAATAACGTCTCGGTGCATGCTCTTGGAAATGTCAAAATAATAGTTCAAATCATGCAGAAAAACAAATCCATCTTGCTGGGAGCATGCCTTTGAAAATGGGCTCTGATTCATACCGGTCAGAGAAAACAGTGGATGCTCTTTTTTAAATGCATTTTCTGGGAATGGTGTGCTTGGTTCAGAAAGAACTTGCTGTCTTGCGTGGACGGGATGTGTCACGACCATAGCAATGCTCTGAATGGCAGCCCCTGAGACGTGCGGGCGGGCAGCTGCCAACCTCGCAGGCATTCGAGCTCTGTGACCTCTATGCTGTCAGGTGCAGGGTCATTCGTTTCCTCCTAAGTTGCTAATGATTTCAGCTTCCATTTGATTAATGTGTAGAGGAGTTGGAGGTGCTGAGGATGTGGAGGGATTGGTCCTAGGAGAAAGAAAATGATGCTGACAGGGCAAAGCTGGTAAACTCTATAGGTCAAAACCGAGGAAGACGTTTTTGTGAGGATGTTTCTGTGTGCTGTCACTGTATGAATCACCTTTTCTCCTGGTGCCTAAAGTCCTCAAAGGAATGAGCCTAGCAAGGATTGCTTTATATCCATTTGTATCACCACAGCCTTTGCAGAGGTAATGTACATCCCTCTTAAGAGGTATTTATTCTACGCTCCTTTCCTTATGTTCAGATGTGGTTACTCACCAGTACTGCAGGAGCTGCTGGTGCTGGAACGGACCTGGCAATGTGAGAGCAAGAGGATGTCTGTGCAATCCTGCAGATTCCCTTATTCCTGGAGACTGTCAGGACCACAGAAAGGACAACTGCACAAACCACATGTGGGATATTATCAAGACTAACTGAGTCTCAATTCAAGTTGTGAGCTGGCATCTACATGGTCCCTGTGCAGCTTGACATGAACGCCAGCATATTAAGATGTCCAGAGTTTGCAAATTACAAATTTTGTGCATAATTTTAGTCATTTGCACAATATGAGGCACATTCAGGTGTTGACTGACATGTAATCGTGGACTCCATTTTATCAGAAGACATTTTATATCTAATGTCTATGTCTTAATATATTGACATTAAACATAATGTTTAATATATTGGTATAATGCATTTAAATAAAGTTTCCCTCTGGTTGAAACTAAACAAATCTTTTTTAGCCTATAAAAGAGAACAGCACACAGAACCTGTGCCAAAACCAGTCTGTGTGCTGAGTACCAGTCATCTGTTGAGCTCAGGTTTATTGTAGCCGGCCCATTATCCCAGGCCATAAAACCCATAAGCAGTTCTTTGTTTTTCTAAATCGCCAGTCGTTATCATAGATTAAAGCCTGAACATTTCGTGAACAAAGCATGGAAAGTTCTGTGTTTCCCTGCCCATGCTGGCTCGGATAGGTGCCATGACCACAACGGTAATGGGAAATTACACGGAAGGGGTTTGCACATGGTGCAGTGTGTATGTGTATTGTGCAAGGGAAATGTATGAAATTGATTGACATGGGAAGGCGCATATGTGATTATGTCATGTCTTGTATTGTTTTTGATAGCGCCCCTAATGTTTTTGATAAATGTGGTTCAGCTGTCTAGAAAATTATTTCACAGTTCAGAATCCAAAGATGCATAAATCACATCAAATCGGTTGTGAAGGTGAATAATGAATTCTCTAAAAAGTGTTGCTGGAAAGAATTGAATGTGATGTACCAAAACCCTGAGCTTCTTATAGGAGTTTTTCTGCACCTGAAGGCAACTAATGAATTTCTGGAATATTAGGTAAAATGTGAAGCTCAGGTACAACACTGCTAGTTAGAAATGAACTGCATGTAAAGTGATTTGTTTCTCATCACTATTGTTTACTGTGTTAGAATGAGTGAAGTGCAGAACTCCTGTGCTTAGATTTATAGTATTAGACAGAAGCTGCCAAGAAAGCATTTTTAAAATGTGAATCACACTATGCTGAAGGCAGAGGTACCTTCATAATTAACCAACCGCATAGCTGTCACTGATGTGTGTTTCCCTTGGTACCAAATAATCTGATAGCCCAATATCAAGGGAGATAATTCACAGGAACCAACTGCTTGACTGCATTTTGATGACAGATCTTTGAGATCTGATTGACTGACTGCTGGAATTTAGTCACCTACTAAGTGTAAAACTGGGTCAGTCACAGAGAATCCTGGGTGTATGCAGGTGTCCCCTTCTTTAGACTGGATGTTTGCCTGCCTCTGTTTGGGGAGGGGGCAGAAAAGGGGTGGAACTGTGAAAGAGTCCAAGCGCTTTGCATGTCTTGGTAAAATACTCAGGTACCAGCTGAATGGTACAATTTCTGGGCATATTGCCTGGGTAAGACCAACAGCCATGCTGAGATGTTCCCCTGGACCTTCCCATGGGTGCTCTGCTTTTGGAGCTGAATTCTGTCACTGACTGCAGCAGGGAGCAAGAGCAATGGCTGCAGCATCCCCTTCCAAACCTACAGGTGATGAGGAGGGGGTGGGAATGAACTGTAACAAGGCCAGAAAATGTCAGTAAGATCTATGTGTCTTTTCTTAACGCTCAGGGTGTTTCAATGTTAGTTTCAATTTCAAGGAGAAATGACCTCTGTCACTGAAGAATTACTACATGCAGAGAAGTATGCTGGCAATCTCGGGCTGCAGAGTTAAAATAATTTTTGTCAGCTTGGTTGTCTGAGGGTTATTTGGTATTAACAGATATACAGAGACAAGAGGCTGTTCAGGTGTCTGGTGCCTGTTGTTCTCCATTTCAACCCGTAACCCTGTTCCTGAGGCTGGTCTGGATCCACTTCCGTTTATTCATGTTTGTTTGTTTCGATGTTGGGACTTAGTGATGATGGGCAGATAGATTCCTAAACACTCAATTAAGATATAACAGACTGAGTGAAAACATAGGCTACTGTCTAATGTCAGGAAGCCATTCAAAGCTTCTGGATATATTGCCAGATGAGGAACCACCTAGGTGTAATTAGGTAAATGAGCAGGGAAAAATACCCACTGAGGTTGAGTCATCAAAGAGAGATTTTTTTTTAAAAAAATCATAAAGGCTTTAACAAAGAGACATCTTCCAAAAATGCTATCAGTAGAGTACAAGGCAACTTTTTCTATAAGGGTTGGTTTCGTATTTCCCGCTGTTAAGTGAACACTTCAAACTAGCTTCAAAGGCTGCGGATGTATTTCTTGGCATCTGGTTTTCTCCTCCTTGTAACTCCAGCAGTGCAAAGGAGTCAGACTACTGGGTGGTATCTTCTGGTAGTCTTGTAGTCCAGAGGTGTTTTCAGGGAAGAGAGACTAAGAATGGGAGATGGACTGAAACCCATTAATTTTGTAGCTGTGTCCAGCTGGTGTATTGTTTCTTATCTAAGGTCTACTGACACTTGTAGAGATCACAGTGTCTAGACCCCCTGTGAAACGCAGGAATACACATGTTTTGGGGAAAAAAAAGCAGCCAAAAATGTTAAGGAATAAAAGTTTAGTTTTGGTTGTTTTTTTTTTTTTTTTTTTTTCCCAGGCCTTATCAAGAAATACTGGAAAGGGAAATTTTAGAGGAAAAAAACCCCCTACATTACTTATATTTTCCTCAGAATAGACAGTAAAATAATGGTTAGGTAATGACAAAAATATTACTGCTGTGCTTTTATTTATCAGAATTCTTCCTAAAATTTAAATAGCTTGAATAAACCTGTTCCTGTTGGAGCCTGCAGTATTAGCCAGGCACAGTGCCTGTGCACTGCAGCCTGTACTGTTCTGAATCCTGTCTAAGTACATTGTCATGGCTGTACCTTGGCTTAGGACGTCTCTTGACTAAGATTTATTTTCACCAGAAGCATCCCCTTTTTATTATTTTTATAGAGTGAAGTACCTGTGCACATACTTGTTTCTGAAAACTTCATTTTTGTTTACAAGTTAACGAGGCTGACACTACCATCTCTTTCAGCATTCTCTTTATCCTAGATGTGTGCCATTAGCGCCTGCGCACAGAAACATCTGTTAGTGGGACCCCCTCAATAGTACATGTAACATTCAAAAGAATTTCATAATTCATTTTGCACAAACGTAGCAAGAGCAGCTCACTCCTTTTAGGACTGAGAGATGCATTATGCATAATGTAGATAAAACCTCATTTTGATAGGCAAGTATCTGTTACAGGTACTTTTTTCCCCTCCCCTCACTCGCTTCTATTTTTTCTTCAGGAGCAGTGTGATTAAACCCCATTCTCTCCCAAACACCTTTAAAACCTGATGGAACTTCTTACCTCTAAGTCAGGATGGTGAATATGGAGCTGTTGGAGTGAGTCCAGAGGAGGGCCACAGAGATGATCAGAGGGCTGGAGCACCTCGCCTATGAGGACAGACAGAGAGTTGGGCTTGTTCAGCTTGGAGAAGAAAAGACTCTGGGGACATCTTATAGTGGCCTACCAATACTTAAAGGGGTCCTACAGGAAAGTGGAAGAGGGACTGTTCACCAGGGAGTGCAGTGATAGGACAAGGGATGTGGCTTGAAGACGACAGAGGGAAGGTTTAGAAATCCTTTGGTGTGAGGGTGGTGAGGCCCTGTCACAGGCTGCCCAGAGAGGTTGTAGAAGCCCCATCCCTGGAAGTGTTTAAGGCCAGGTTGGATGGGGCTTTGGGAAACCTGGGCTAGTGGAGGGTGTCCCTGCCCATGGCAGTGGGTTGGAACTAGATGGGCTTTGGGGTCCCTTCCAGTCCAAACCAACCTGTGATTCAACTGTTTATGTGGTTGCTGTCCTTGGATGAGGTCACGTTTTTTGTTGATGTGATGACTGAGGAAGATGTGAACGTGGCCAGTACAGGAGCAGAAAACCATTCCCTGTTGTGCCACAAGCTGCTTTGGCAGCCCTGGGAAGTATTTTTAGCTTCCCTGCAATATCTTCCTTTCCCAAAGGTGAAGTAAGGATAACAACATTTACTGATGTTCAAAGAAGAATATATGTCAATTGTGTGATATTCTGTGATAGGGATTATACAAAGCCTGAAAATGTGTAATAAAAAATGATTTGACTGAGTTTGAAGATTAATTTTTCAGTATCACCAACTTCAGGAATAAAAAGAATGCACAGGTCCCAAAAGTTGGCAGCACACTGACATCCATCACTTAACCTATAACTCTGGGCTGCCTAGTTTCTTCCTGTACAGGCCCCTCCTGGTCTCATTTTAGGTTTTTCTACAGTTACCACTGAGACATATCAGAATGGGGAGAAAGAGGGACTATCAAAGGGAATTTGGCAGAGGGTTTAAGATGGTTCACTGCATTAGCTTGGGATTTCCATCCAAGGCTTTTATTTTGGCTACTTCTTTATGAGTGTCGGGCTTTAACCCCAGCCTGCAGCTCTGCCCCACGCAGCCACTTGCTCCCTCCTGGTGGGATGGGGGAGAGACTCAGAAGGGTACAAGTGAAAACCTGTGGGGTTGAGATAAAGACAGTTTAATAGGTAAAGCAAAAGCCGTGCACACAAGCAAAGCAAGGAATTCATTCCCCACTTCCCGTGGGCAGGCAGGAGTTCAGCCATCCCCAGGACAGCAGGGCTCCATCACACCTAACAGTGACTTAGGAAGACAAACATTATCACTCTAAACATCCCTCCCTGCCTTCTGCATCTTTCTCCAGCTTTATATGTTGAACATGACATCATATGACCGAGTTGGGGTCAACTGTGCCAACTGTGTCCCCTCCCAACCCACTTGGTGGTAGGGTGGGCCAGAAGAGGCCTTGGCTCTGTGCAAGTGCTGCTCAGCAGTAACTAACACATCTCTGTGTCATCCACACTGTTTTCAGCACAAATCCAAACCATAGCCCCATGCTAGCTACTGTGAAGAACTTTAACTCTATGCTAAGTGACCCCACTGGAGAACAAAATTGTTCCTAACTTTAATTACAGTATGTTTAAAAGTACAGCTTCTAAACAGTTTCTGCTCAGGACCCCAAAACAAACTTTTTCTTGTAAGAAAGGCAACTATTCACAGCATTATTTGGGAAGTAAAGGTGATGGACTTGAGTTTTGTTATCCAGTTTGGAGGAAGAAAATAAAAGTAATCAAACAGAATAACTCTCCTTTTACCACGTACCTTTTTTTCAGTTTCTTTAACATGAAATTCCTTTCCAGTGAAAGGAGAAATGAAGTAAATGAATGAAGAAGAGGCCTGCCAACAAATCATAAGTTTTGGCTTGTTGTAAATAATTATTAAAATGTCATTGTCATAATATGAGACTATGTTACCTGCTCTCCTCTTCCCCCAATAATTGAAAATGGGGTGGGGGGGGAGTGATTTAATTTTTTATGATTAATTTTAGAGCATTGAACAAAATAGGGAATCCAGGCTGTTCTCAGCTGGATAGCAAACAGTAGAGCTATTATGTTGGTCTGAAAACCCTGACCTCGTAGGGAAAAGTGATCCAGCTGCTTCCAAAATAGGCACATCTGTATACTGTAGGACTTTGTCTCCCAGAGATACTTGATGTATGCTCCACCAGATGAAGCAGATAAATACAGAGTTCCAGAATAAAAGGTATGAAACTATTCCTCATCCCCAAAATTTTAGGTACTCCATGTGTTTGGTTTTGTGGTGTTGTTTTTTTCTAACTTAGAAAAGCTATGTTGATCTATTTTAGGAACTAGAGCAGAGAGCATCAGTTCTTCATTCTCCTCACTACTTGCAGTTTCTGGTGGGCACCTAAGTACTTTACCTGTCTTAAATATACTTACACAGGTCAAATCACTCTGTTATTATTACAGATATTAATTCTTATGCATTCAGGTGCTGAAATACAGAAGTTCAGATAGAAATGCAAAGACAGCATCCTGTCAGTTTGCGTTGCTCTCTTTTTCTCTTGAAAATGCACTGTATTTGAGACACTCAGAACTGCCAAAGTTTAAACATGGTTATAGAGTGAGTAGTGGATGTCAACTTACCTTTGCAAGTCCTGTTTTTCGCTTGTAGGCAATTCTCTTTGCTGAGTTCAGAGTAAGAGAGCTTCCAGTCTCTGCCGACTCCTTTCCCCAGTCAAATCAGGCAGCAGTGAGGTGGGTATTGGTGAGGAAACAGATGTGCTGCTTCTCCTAACAAACCAATAAAAGGCAGCCTTCTGAGCAAACCTTCATTCAGCTGTCATAGTAGGATTAGGAGGATAGATTGACCACACGAGCAGGATACTGGGAGTCAAGAGACTCAGTCTCTGTTGTAAACACTTTATGATTAATTTAACCGGGTTGTACAGGATAGGGAAGCAGGCTGGGCTGACTTGCTGGCTGGTGGTAAAGTGGTTGCATCCTGCAAACCTGCCAAAGGGACATTTCCTTTCCTTTTCCTCTGTGTTCGTTTTGCTGTAAGCTGGAGCCTGTTTCATCCCGGCTGGTTCCCAGCGCTGGCTGCTGGTACAGTCGGCATTAGCACAGGAGAGGGAGCAGGGCCAGACCGCAGCTGTTAGAGCAGCGGGGATTTGGTCTGTGCTGCAGGAACTCTGTCAACCACAGCGTCAAGGTGTGGTTTCACGTTGACCTCGGAGTGGGGGCATGAGTGAGGCTGACGTCCTTCTGGTCACAGCCAGCTACTAGCTGGCTTCCCCAAACTGCTCCCTCTCTTGTCTGTTGGAGTTTGGGCCACTGGCTGTGTTTACGTGATGTATAACCAAATGCACTTCCCTCTTACCGCTGTCCGTATGCTGACATAGTATTAATATATCTTCATAGAGAGAAAATGCTTAAGAAATATTCTGTTCCCTTAGTCATGCTCTGTGCAACATCAATACAGGTCCCTTTCATGTCATACTAGCCTTCAATTGCTTGATGGATTTCCCGGGGTCCTCTCTCATTCAATACACAGAACGGATGGAGCTCACCTAGTGAGGGAGGGTGCAGGGGATTTTTCGCCTTTTCACATTTTGGACTTGTTTCTTATTTAACATCTCATAATCAAGTCATGCTTTGAAGGCAGAATAAAGCTTTCGGCTTCCTATGGCTTTTACCATGGTAATATCTGGGTGCTGGCACTGATTTGTAGGTGTTTACCCCCCAGGGGGAGGGAGGTAGTGTCCCGCTGCAGTCAGCTGTTTGATTCTGTTCTGTCTGTGCAAGCCAGAGGGGTGCTTGAACCTTTCCTGAGGACTTGTATTTGTGCTGATGGATCGGGAGAAGAAGCATAGGGAAAGTGATGTCAAATGTGCCTCCTAATTAGCATTGGCTACAATTGCTAGTTTGCTTTCAATATGGTTGCTTCAGCTGATGCCAGGTCCCTGAGATCTTTGGTCTTAGAAAAAAAAACATGTAGAAAAATGAGGATGTGTTATTAGTGACAGCCTGTGAAAAGCGTGGAAGTGATTTGTGCAGCATCTTCAAGGGATTTCATGGTAGAGGCAAGGACTGGACCCTGTTCTCCAGGGCACAAAACTGCCTTTGCTAGGTAACGTCTTTGCAATTGCCTGCTTCCAATCTCCGTGCATCTTCTAGTACCTGCAGCAGCCTCCAAGCAGCAGATTTCATATTCTCTATTTAGATTGACCTGAGTGGGGTTGGTGCTGACTCACGGATGGCCACACTCTCTCACAGCTCATGCCTGCTTTCAGAAAAGAGAGGTGTTTTCCCCTGCTAGGCATCCTCAAGGGAGAGATGGTGGTACCAGCTTGGCCAGGCCTGCCTGGCATGGAGGACTTAGGTTGCTTCAGAGCAGTAGTGATTCAGTGAGTTCAGCCTGTGCAAGGAAGGTGAGAGAGCTGCTTAGGAAGAAAGTAAATCCTCTGCTCAGTGCAGGGCTTATACGGAGCTCTCACAGAGCACCTTAATTTTGTGTTCCTAACTTGCCATAGCATGGAAGGAGAAGGTTGTAAGTCTAAAACCTTGAAAAATAATAGAAAGAACAAAGTGAATTGAACAAAAAAAAGAAAATGTCATAATCACACAGAATCACAGTATCTTAGGGGTTGGAAGTGACCTCCAGAGATCATCGAGTCCAACCCCCTGACAAAGCAGGTTCCCTAGGACAGGTCACAGAGGGAGGTGTCCAGATGAGTCTTGAATATCTCCAGAGAAGGAAACTCCACAACCTCCCCTGGGCAGCCTGTCCCAGGGCTCTGTCACCCTCACTGTGTAAAAGTTCATCCAAATGAGTCTTGAATATCTCCAGAGAAGGAAACTCCACAACCTCCCCTGGGCAGCCTGTCCCAGGGCTCTGTCACCCTCACTGTGTAAAAGTTCTTCCACATGTTGGTGCAGAACTTCCTGTGCTCCAACCTGAGGCCATTGCCCCTTGTCCTGTCTCCACAGACCACTGAAAAGAGACTGGCCATTTCCCCTCGTGTCCTACACTTGAGATATTTATAAACATTAATAAGTATGTCATCAAATGCTTCCATTCTGACTCTTTCTAGAAAGGATGGTTGTGAGGTGTAGCTCTGCTACAGAGATTTTCATGAGATACCAGCTCCCTGCTGCTCTCAGTTATCCCATCACTCTCTCAGTGTGGGAAGAAGGTGTGGTATTTCAAATCTTCTCTCAAAGTTTTTGTAGTTATGTTCCTTAGGCAGTGGTGAGATGAGAATTCTCTTTTCCATCTCTCATGCAGACCACTGCTTTGCTCCAGTGAGGAGATCGCACTCTGTGTTTTCTTCTCGGTTTCTCAGGCCAATGACTTTCTCCTGATTGTATCAGTTATTTTGCTTTTCCATTTTCTATTTATCTCTCCTCCCATCCTTTTTCTCCTCACTCCTCTGTCCTGATGGTCTAGTCCCTCTGTGTTTTGACAGTCATTTCAGTCTTACCCTTCTCCCTTCACATGCAGCCAGTTGACCATACATGCACTGGCAGGGCTACTACCTTTGCCTGTAATAAGCAAGAAAAGTTTGTGCAGCAAACCATGGGCTTCGATGTCAGTGTTGGATGTACTTGAGTATTTTGCCTTTTAACTCCTGCTGAGCTGGCAGTTCCCGCTTTACAAGCTGCTTCATCTGTTTAGTGCACGCGTAGCAGCATTGATGCTCAGCCTCTGCTCCTCTTCTGGTGTTCCTGCCTTTCCGTTGAGCTCTTGCCAGGTAGAACTCGCGTGTCTGAAAACACGAAAGAGCTGATGGAACAATCGCCTGCCGTTTTTCCCAGGAAATAGTTCCGTGGGTTTTTGCTTCGGTGCGGTTCTGTGTTGTGTTTATCGCTGTCCCCTCCAACTCTTAAACCCGCTGTGAGAAAATGGGAAGGTTGGATGCTGCAGGACTTCCTTGTGAACCTGCTTTCTGTCTCACAAATATAAAGCTTTTAAAATTGGCTAAAAGCTTTTTTGAAGCAACTGGAGAATGATAAAAATCTCCTGAATTCAGCTGAAGCAATGGTAAAACTGCAACACAGTTGTTTTTAGGCTTTATGTAGACAGATGCAGGTTTTTGGAACCTGTTTTGAATTATCTGTGGTAATAGAAAACTGTTTATTACTTTTAAACATGTAAAACTTGAAATTCTCCAAAGCATGTTTTTCCTTAGAGAGTATCTTGGTTCTATGATCTTTCAGAAGATGAGCGTTGGCATCATGACATGGCCCGTCCTTCTGCATGTGGTGCCTTCTATGTGCTGGTGGTGGTAGCAGGTAGCCTCAGTTGGTGTGCACTGTAGTTGAATTAAACACACAAAGTGTACAGTGAGATTTTTCTCATGATCTACTTAAAGTAGTAATTTTTAAAAAAGAATAATAAAAAGGTCTTCGTTGTCCAAAAAGATGATTGTAAGCCTTGCCTGAATGAAGTAATTTGACACGGTGAAGCTGGGTAAGTAGAGTGATGTAATTTTATATAGCCCTCAGGACAAAAAGAAATATGTAGTTTTCAATCTAGTAATTGGCTGAGCGGAAACATAGTAGAGGGGGAAAATTAGGAGGGTTGAGTGTAATATTATAGCAGGTGGTTTACAGCCTGTACATGCAACAATTTAAAAGCTTACGAAGACTAGAAGTCTTCCACAGTTTCAGTGAGCTTTAGTTTAGGTCTTGAGCATTGGGTTTAGGGCTGTGCTAAGACTTAAGGAATGGAGGAAGAAACCAGAAGAAACCTGACAGCCAAAAGTTTGTGCTGCGGTGGAGTTCTGGGTTCTGAATTAGCTAAATAGCGTCAGTAAATACTGATGGATAATTGCAGGTAGGTCTGATGGCATAAACATACGGTTTAGTGAGAATGGCTAAAAAGTTTGAGGAATGATGGGGGGTGGCTGCTCTGGCTACTGTTGGTGTTTGAATAAGGACTGTGTTTTAATTGAAAGTGAACAAATTTTAGAATTACGTCATATGTCTTTTAAATATTTATGGGTGTTGTGACTTCAGTAATGCATAAAACTGTAAGGAAAAGAGGTTGTGCTTTTTGGTCAACAAGATTTAACATTCTCACTGCTGATTCTTCATTGGGTTTTAGGACCTTTTATTTTAAAGAGATTTGCTTTTAATATAAGTCAGTAATTGTTTTATGTTTTCAAAGGAATAATAATGACATTGTGTTGCATTCTAGATAGTTCGGAGTTTAGGAATGTGACTTTTATTTTAAGGTTACATGGGATCTCCCAAAGGCATTTCACTTTTGACCTTTAGATGAAATAAATGGATGTTCACTTCTTGCAGAACGGACAGAGCCTGCTGGTGGAGTGTAAAGGCATTTCTTATTTAGCACAAAGTCAAGCTTTATGTGGAGAATTAGATATACAGATTAAGCAGCAGTACTAAAATGAAGTAATGGCGACATAATGCCAATCTTGTTCTCTCACCGAATTAAGTTTGCATTCTTAAGACTCAAACTCCTAACGTATATCTGTGCTATTAGCACTGCCTTTAGCTCCTTTGCTGCTATTTTTCCATTCATAATTTCATAGCAATAGAGATGCCTGTGTGTGTACGTGTGTGCTGAGGGCCGGGCTTTATTTCTCCTGGAGTCTGGGGTTCCTGCCACCTGTGTTAGTACGTGTATTTGTTAGCAGGTTATGCCTGGTTTTTGCAATAGAACAGCTTGGGTTGTAGCTAATAGGAAATAGATACCTAGATTAGGACTTCTGCAGAACATCTATATCTTAAATTGCATCTTCCTGTTATTCTGGAGTTTGTAACATCAGTTCTTTCAGCAGTTTGTTGAGGGGGCTGTATGTGCAATGGGTTTGTGTGGCTTTAGCTTTTTTTAAATGAAGTACATGTGTTGTAAATGGATTTTACATGTTAGAGAAGGCAAAATAGAAAAAGTGCCAAGCAGAAGATGGAGATTTATTGTGACGCTTCGTAAGCTCTAAGAATTGATTACTGGCTGTGAACCAACTTTTTGGAAGCACAGAACTGATCAGAGCAGACTATGTCCTCTGGCTGGGTGGTTTGCCCAGCAATGAGATGTGCCAACAATGGCTGAGCAAGGTCTCCGTCAGCAGCTGTGAGCTCTGTCCTGCCCCAGAAAGGCTGTAGGCAGGTGAGCAGTCCAGGAGGTCTCCTGTCCTGCCTGGTCCAGTTTTGTTTTGCTTGAAGAACATGTGCCACAGCAAAGAAATGCAACTGTTGTTTCCAGTTACTTACTGCCCACACAGCATAGGTCAAAGTGATGTTGAAATATCAATTTCCAACTTCAGGCACTTGGTTTAGATGTACCAATGAGGACAACAAAGCTCGCCAACCCTTTTCCCCTACATCATCACCTCCCCTCTTCTGGACCCTCATATTTTGGAGGGTAAAGAAAAAATTTTTTTTTTTTTAGTTTGGAGGAAAAGTAAAGAAAAAAAACTTTGAGGGAAGTTTATTTATCACTCTGGCGTAAGCTGTTGCGTTGAATCCCAAGTGGTACCATATGGAGTATGGTATATCCCTAGGGCAGAATAAGGCTCCTCTGTACTACAGCTCAGTGCATTTGCCTTTTCAGGAAAGTCATACACAAGTTTCAATATTTAAATGGATCATTGCTCAGTTAAGATTTTTTTACAAATTTAGGTCAAAATCTGAATCTTGCACAGGCCTAATTTCACTGAGAGACAGGACATCTGGGGCAGTAAGGGATTTCAGAGAAGCAGAGGTCTTTTGAAGAGCAGCTGCTTTGCTTCTAAAGCTGTTGGAGTAGCCGGAGTTCTGAATGCTCTGAGTTAAGTGCAAATGATTTCTTTCTTTCACTGAACCTCCTCACCTCTGTAGTTTGAGCCCGTCTTGTGTATTTAGAGGGAAGAATTGTGGAGAAAGTTAAAACTTACAGGCTGCAATAGTGCCTTCAGACTTGCCTTTGTAGGTGGGAGATGGCTCCAGCAGATGAGCCCAGAGAAGAAGATGCCTTTGTTTGGGCCTTCCTCTGACTATTTGTTTTGTTAGATGCGCTAGCTTTAATGAGCTTTCTATACCTCTTGCTCCCAGTGCTGGGCTCTGGTGTTGTGAAGAGAATGGATTCTCAGCTCTCTCCCTGCCTCTGATTTTATCGAAGGTACAAAGAAGGGAGGAGGGAGAGGCATTTCCTTTCCCAGTATCCTCCTCAGCAATGAAAGGGGTAGCTGGAGAGAGCATCCAGCGTGGCTGCTGTTTATGCTAAGTGAGTTGGACTAGGCACTGGTTCCACTCTTTGCTGGTAGGGACGCAGAAAGAGGTGTTTGTCCTGTCTGTCTGTCCCGTGGGCTTGAGCTAACACTCCCGGTTTTGTCCCGTGGTCAGTGATATGTCGGTGCCGAGAAGCTGTGGAAATACTTCTGTGCAGATTCTTAGTCTGGTTTTGCTTACAGGAAAGTGGAAGGGGGAGTACAGCTGTAAAATAAAACTCTCACCAACCTGTTTCGAGCTGTGGGCCTATGAATTTGGGGAAGGCCCTTTACTTTTATCTGAGTATGCTTGTGTTAGAATAACGAGGTGGAAAATTGGAAGCAAAAGCATTGGCAGAGCTTCCTGTTCCTTCCCTCCGTGGTGGTGGGGGGTCAGCAGGACCAAGCCCTGGCTGCGTAAGGGTGACGGTAGGAAGCAGCGTGAATCAGATGCACCTAAAATACAGTTTCCTGTTCTATAGAAGCAGCGTGTTCAGCGATTCCCCTCTCTGTGGTGGCTGCAGAAAAAAACCCCCAAAGCATTCTTGCGCTCTTCCGAGTATTTAACCCGTCATCCAGTTACAGTTGTGAAAAAAAATACTAAAAACTTGGAGTCCATAAAAGGAGATAATTTGAAGTTAATAGGGGCAGCGCCTCGTCGCGCAGAAATGGAACGCAAGCCGTCATGTGCTTTGCTCTTGTGTTCTGCTATATTAAATTAATCTGCCAATTTAATTCATGTCAGTACTAAACAAAGATTTACATGACGGAACAGAGACCAGCTCGAGTTTCTGCCCTGTTGCCTTGGCTCCTTCATAATGCTGTAACTTTCTGCCAGTCTGAGGACAGCAGGATGAGCCCTGGGTTGGGTTGAAAGGCAGCGGATTAAATAGTTGAAGCTCAGTAGTTGATTAAAGGTTGGCCAAAATGCCCACCCCCTGCCTCTGCTGTGCTCCCTGATACATATTAACCCAGATTGGTTAAATATACAGCTTGATTTATGAAGCACAAAATTGCTTCAGCAAATGAGAAAGCTACCTAAGCCTGTGGATTTAAGATATGAGTTGCTCTGCCTTTTTATTTTTTTCTTCAATTACTAAGTTACTATATTAGTTAATGAGCTTAATAGAGGGTGAGATAAATGAAATTTTGTGCATCTGAGTATGCCTGATGAGGCAGGAACCTCAAAATCAGGTGGGCCATGATTGCCCCTAAAGTTGAAGGCTGATGGATTTAACAGCAGAGGACTTCACGTGTGAAAAATTGTATCTTAAAACCCTTGAAACAGAGATTAGAGAGGAAGCTGCTGTGCCCAGGTGGCTGAAAGCTCACTTGGGGGTCTGAATGCCCTTGGTGCTGGGCACTGTGCCCTCCCTCCCATACATTGCTTTAGCTTTGGGCAAGTAGGAGGCATGGGGCCCCTGTCTGCCCGGGATAAACCTTTTCTGTTCAGAGGGCTGCCATGTTTCCGGCATCAAAGCAAGCATGGTAGGGCAGAAATAAGCCTCTGTTGTGTCCCCTTGTTTCCTGAGAGAGGACCCTGTCTCTGCAGACGGCTGGAAGGTGACAGTGGAAACACAGAGGAGGGAGGGGAAGGTGGCTGCAATGGCAAAGGTCCCATAACCTGGCTTTTAGCCCTTCTGCTCCAGGTTCAACCCCTCCATTTTATTTCCTGTCTTTGTGCACCCAGGAACACCCTTGCTGAACATCTCTGCAACACAGAGATGTCCCTCATTGCAGAGATATCCCTCAGACCTCCCTGTCTATGAACCCTTCCCCTTGAGAGCTAATCCTACTCCTCCTCCTCACCAGCTCTCCTGTCCCACATCAGTTGTGCTGGCCAAGCCTCACATCCCTCCTCTCCTTGTCCCTGAGGCCCACTTCTTGTTTCTAGAGGCTTTTAAAAACTAGTCTGTGATGGTCAGAGATTTGCCTAGACAGGAGGAAAAGGGGAAAATGAAGAAGTAACATATGGGAGCCCTGATATTTGCAGCCTTCTTGTGCTGGCCCAGTGTGACTAATACGTGGAAGACTAATGGTCAGATGCCATCATTGATCTGTTAATTGAAGATGGCTTTTGTCTTAATCTCCTGTATTGCAACATGTTGGAGACATGCGTCACCAAATGTTTACTGTAGAAGATTACTGATGTTCTTCCAGACTGCCTGGTGTCTGCTCAGTTCTGAAGACTTCAGCACAATTGTTCCACTGCGAATTTTAGAAACATATGTTCAGGAATACATATCTTTCGTATCCCATTTGTGCAGCTGCAACCAAAAACTTGGTACTATCTCTTACTTTAGGGAAAAAGTAAAGAACGTGCTGTACCCATGTATGAGTCATGGTTCATTTATTTTCTGTGAGAAATTTTAAATGCTGTATTACATGACCTTTGTCATCTTTGTGTACAGTGGAAAAAAGATACCAAGCCAGGAATATCAATGGAAGTCTTCTCAATAACCAAAAACAGGCAAGTAAGTTCCCGTTGGGTCTTGGTTGGTTTTTTTTTTCCCCTTCACTAAATGGGTCTTCACTGTGGAACAAATGATGATGACTGCCTGAGAATTTAGAAGCTAAATAAGCTTTGAGATCATACAGCTTCCTTGACTGACCAGCATTCCCAGGTCTTGAATCAAAGGAATGGGGCTTTTTTTTTTGGTTGGCAAACTGCATCTGGAGCAAACATGTCTGCTTCCACAATTTGAATTGAAAGCGTTATTTATATTATTAATTATTGGTTCATGTGGATGATACATCTGCTGCAGGTGGTGCTTGTAGCTGCACCCTGTTCATTCGGTGCTGTACTGAACTGAATGAAAGTTGGAAGGCACAAATCAAAACCCCATACCTGGGCCTGAAGTGCAGCTAGAGCATCTAGGATAAGGTCCATGTCCCAGGTTCCTTCCCTCATGTGCTTTAAGAAGTGTTATTACACAGTGCACTGTGTAATTAATCACTCTCTTTCCCCCCAGCATTTCAGATTCTTCATTGGGAGTTCATGTTTGGCTTGATGATAACCTAACAGCTTACAGCAGCCTGTGCTGTGGAACCAAATGTGCCTTGTAATGGATTAGATACACATCCTTTAGACTCAGAGGTATAATGTGACTGCTGTGCAGGGATATGTGTGTGGGTGGCAGAAAAAGCAGAATGGACAGAGAATGAAATGCTCTTTCAGTCACACCACAGTTTTTGTGAAGTTTCATAATGCTGTTTTCATGAGTGCATGCTCATTAACATACACCCTATAAAAATGAGCCCCAACATAAAGATAGAGTGGTTGCATGGTGTAGCATTTGTCACAGGAAAAGGGGAAGTCCAGAGTGACTTTTTTAATCTGAAAAGGGAATAAACATCTAGGAAGTATTTTAGGGGTATTGTTCTTTTAGATCTAATTTTCACCTGTTGAGAGGAGTTTTTAGGGCTTATGAAAATGGTGCTGAATTGTGAATTATGGTTTGTGGTTGCGAATTACAGCTTTCAAGATTTCTGAAAGGGGCAAAAGTAGAGAACAGTTGAAGGAATGAAGTTGAAGTAGATTCTCTTCAACAGACTCGAGTATGCTTTGGTAGGATACTCTTGAAAGCAAGACTAAACAATTAGTGTTGTACCTTTGAGCAGCATAAACTCTACAACTGCAATGGGAAAAACAGAAAGCAAAATAGGGAATTAGTTGAGAGCTTCACCAAAGAGATTTAGTGGTTTGGAGCACGTTACACAGGAGATGGCAGTGAGGCCAAATTACTAGGAACTGTTAATATGTAAGTACCATGGGCAAGTAGGGACAAATTTGGAAAGATCAGACTGGGATAAGATGGACAGAAGGCATAATAAAGAGAGAATACTCCATGTGTTTGCAAACTTTAAGAAAAAAACAAAGACAAGGAGTTGTGCCTTGGTAGTTGGAGACTAAAACCTCAGGATGAATGTCACTTATGTGTTCAGGTGGTTAACTCATGCATCATCAGGAATATGTGCTATCTTGGGGAAGGAGCAGGCTAGAAGCTACTTCAATTAGATGGATATTTTAATATTATTTGACCCCCATGACTCAGATTCATGGCAGCACTTGCAGTCTAGTTTTTTTAAGCTGCAGAGCCATCAGATGAAGTAGCCATCCTTCCTGCCCCTGCCCACTCCCAGGAGCTTACTCCCACTCCTGAACTCTGCCCCTTCTTGTGCTGCCACGGGAATTCATCCAGTTATGTGGTAAAACAGGGCAAGGAGTTGATTTGGCTCAAAAATTTTGACGTTTCAAAATTCCTTTGCTATGTTAGTTTTTGGAAAATAACTTTGACCAACCCAGTTCACTGCATGCTTGTGCTGCTGGAAGGAGGCGATCAGTGAGAGGTCTACTTTTGGTGTCTATGCTAACATCACATGTTGGTGGAGCTACAGCATCGCCCCATGGACTTAACCCTGAACTTCCAGCCTGTAAGAACTACGGAGGTGTGGTTGTATGTTACTCCTGACCCAACTGGCGCTACCTTCTTCCTCCTAGCAGTGCACTCTCATTGCTTGTTGCTGTGATTGTTTGTCCTAGTCTGAGCCAGTTCAGCTCACAAAGGAGCTTCTTTTGTGAGGAAGAGCGTGATACCTTGTGGTGGCACTGTCTGACTGAGAATGACTGAGGATAGCCTCAGCTTCACCTTTGGCAAGTGGGATGTTGCAATTTTACTAGTCATTAGCAGCTATCTTTGAGATTCCCAGATTTACAGACTGGTTTGAGTTAGAAAAGACCTCAAAGATCATTTACTTCCAACCCCCTGCCATGGGCAGGGACACCCTCCCCTAGCCCAGGTTGCCCAAGGCCCTGCCAGGGAGGTAGGAGCCTGAACAGCAGCTGTAACACCTGATTTGGTCTGCTCTCCCTTAATAGATGGGAAAAGAATACCTGTGAACTAATACGGACTAACTGGGTTTTTTTTTTTAAGTTTCCCCAAGAAAGATCCCTGGGCATCTAAACCAAAAGGAAGCACCCATGTAAATAAACACCCACGCAGCTTGTGCTGGCACCAGTTGCATTAAATCAGTTCAGCGGCTCTGTAATACTGTACCAAGTGGTGAGTGTCAAAGCAGTAGATCACAGTGAATATGGTAATGAGTTTAACATGTCTCATCTGCTTTGTGATGCAGTTGTCATGTGCCAGTGTCTGGTCATGTGGTGGAGGGAGGCAGTAGCATACAGAATCCATGGGAGGCTTGTGTACCCTGTCTGGAAAAAAGATGGGCATTGCTCCTTTGAAATGAAAGAAAGCATAGGTCTTGAGATATACCAAAAGTTGTTGAGAAGTGGGTAAGAATAAACTCTGTTTTCTGCAGGTAATAAAAGAATCATTAAAACACCAGGAGAGGGATTTAGGTTGGTCATTAAATTTGTAAGTCTTAAGAAAGACTAGACAAGCACTATGAGGAATAAGTTGATCCTTCCTTGAGACAGCAGGCTTAATACCTTCTTAGGTTCTTGTTTTCAATATTGTTTTCCATTTTTTTTTAACTGAAAGAGGAAACATGGTGCTTAACTGGTAGTATACACCAGCAGCAATTCAGTGTTTGGACACTGAGCTATGTGATACCCTCAGAGAAATTTATTTTGCTTCAGAGGTGCTGAAGAACTGCTAGGCAATATATGATGTCTTACAGTTGTCTTAAACATTGGCAAATAACTTACTTTCAATGTGCATCAGCGAACACTTGGAAAACTAATCAAACCTACTCATATGTTATATTCATATGTTTCTTTGCTCCCTGTCTTCCCCTTTCATAGGATGCACAAGGGAAGTCCTTTTCAAAAAGTTGGGGGTTTTTTGGGGTTTTTTTTTGTTTAAAGGAGGCAGCTCTGGGTGATTGTTGTAAGCAGTTTTACATGGGACTTCTACAGCAATTTCATGATCGACCAACAGTTTTCTGTCACCTCCGACCCTGCTTGCTGTTGCTTAATCTCACTTAGGCTTTGAGTAATGACATCCAGGGAACACTGGGAAAATGGCTTTCTTTGAGTGCACCTCAAAGTGAGGGAAAAATAAACCTACAAAACATTTAGAAGATCTTTATCGCTTTTTTTAGGGTTGTGCACCAGATGGAAAGCCCAGCTGCCTGTTCCTCCTGACCCCTTTTTTTTTTTCAAATCTCAGTAAAGAAAAGCACAAGGGGAAAAAAATAAGTAAAAAAGGATTTTTAATTAAGGAAGAAACATCAGCAAAGATTTTCTTTCATCAGAGAAACAGGAAGTTTTAAAAAGAGCTTCACAGAAAGGCTTTACCTCCATCTGATCTTGTTTGTTCTTTGTAGCTAAATTTACCATTCTCCCAGATTCTTCGTGTTGCCCGTAGCTGTGGATTTTTGCTCATCTTTGGGACTGAATGTGCATGGGAGTCAGGAGACAGTTCACTTTGGTGAACGTGGCTGAGCTGCTTGAGGACCTGTTTAAGAGTGGAAGGTAGTTTTAATGTCTCTCAGGGCAATGGATGTGTGCTGCCAACATGCCAGTCAGTGTTGAAGAAAGATCCAGCCTCTTTTGAAAGGCTCCTTTCCTCACCCCTCTCGCTTGGCCTCCCACGTAGCACAGCTTCTCAACACTGCCTACATTTTACACAGAACCTATGTATTGGGGCAGTTAAGCACAAAGACAGAGACGATATATTGTTCTCTTAAATTACTTAGCATATGACTTTGCACGTATCTGTGGCTTACATTAAATTGCATGAGCCATGGATTTAGTATTTTGGGTTGGTTTTGGTTTGAGGTGTTTTCTAAGCAAATGCATTTATTATAAAGACAATGTATTCATTATGAAGATAATGCTTTCCCTAGTTGGAAAAAGGAAAATCGTACATTTACAGTGGCATTGCCTTTGTAATTTTAGATGATTTATTACTTTTCAGAGCTTAGGTTTTGTGTGTGTAATTATAGTCTAAATACCAGACCTTTGCTATTTGAAACTGCAGGGAAACACAGTTCAATAGAGGGGTGCAAATAATTATTTTATTTTTAAACAGTTTTCCTCACTATTTATAAGCAAAAAAAACCCCAACCCAACAAAACCAACCCCCCCAAAAAACCCACTAAGCCTGTATTCCCTCTGTACTTACCATTTAGAGTTTTGAGATGCTGATTGATGAAAGTAAGCTAATCTTAGAAGGGATTTGGATAGCAAAACAAATCAGCTGAGGGTTATGGTTGGGTGATGGCCCTATGTGTGTGTCCTTATGCCCAGATTAGAAGGGGCAGGGATGGAGAGGGAGGCTGCCCTATGGTATCCCCTCTCCTTTTAGTCCACAGTCTGGACTCAGTCTCAATTTTCTGCTCATCCCTGGCCCATCTGGGGCTCTTATCTTTTTTCCTAGCTGTTCTTTCCTCCTGACATCTCCTGCTCACAACTCTTGCCCTATGAAATGAACTCCTTCATATTTTCCAGTTCTGCATATCTGGTCCCAAACTTCTGCTGCCTGAGCAGTTCCCTTGCTGAGGCCACCCTTGCTCTATCTACCCTGGGTTACAGCTAATGATGATATCTTTCCCTTCCCTGTGTACCATGGACTAATGCCCTCATCCCAGTGGCCTCACTAATCCTTCCTCTTACTTGGCCCTTTTTTCACACAAACAAAACAGTTTCCCTCTGATTTTGTGCAGTGGCTGTTCCCCCACTCTCCTGCTACAGAGAGCCTCCACAGGGTGTTGGTTGCTGCTACTCAGCTCCGTCAGTTCTGCCTGGTTCATAGGCCACCTGCAAGCACATCCCCCGTGCTGCTGACCCCGAGGCTCCTTTGCCATGCTGCCTAATATGTGCTACTCCTGGAAAGGTGCTTCATGTCATCTGCTGATCAAGTTAATCACAGCTAAAGGGCTGTCTTTTTTATTATTTTTTCCCCCTTGATGGGGCTAAATATTAATGTCATTGAATTATATCGGTACTTGCAGTGTGGGGTTTTTTGGTTTTGGGGTTTTTTTAATTAAATTCTTGTCTGGTTAGAGCCTGAATGTAAGATGCTAGGCTGAGAGGAAAGCTTATCTCATTGAAGCTACTCATCCCAAACCTGCTGCTGAAGCTGCAAGAACTCTTGGGGTTTTTTCTTCAAAATATTTTCTCTCTTATCAGAGTAAACTGTGCAAAAGAAACTTTATGGAAAATGGTGTGCTCTGAGTACTGTTTCAGTACATTGGTGACAATTCACCCAGATTGTCCATTTGTCTAATGAATGCTGGTAGCAGGAGTTTATCTAATCTGTGTCTTTGGGGGAATTCATTGAAATGAAGTGTATGCATTGTGAAGATCCACACAGCAAGCCAAAATTTTTGCCTCAATTGGCATGAATGTCCAGCCGACCAACTGAAGTTCCTGCGTTGTCCACAAGGAGAGAATAGCGAAGAATTATGTTTCTGTTTGTTATTTCTAGATTTGCTACTGTAATTCTGTAATGAAGCACAAGTGTGCCATGGTTTAGGAGTATCCTAAATGTCCCTAGTTGATCTATGTGGCCTCGTGATGACTTCAGCATTTAAAGGAGCTGTTTCTCATGCAACTCTACTAGGAGTCAAGATTCAAAAAGCTATGTAGACAAGTGGTCACTGACCACACTTAAGTAAATCTCAGAATGTCATTTGAACCAGTATATTTAATACTGTGTCAGAGTTTAAAGCATTTCCTGTTTTCAGTGCTTTGTAATTGTAGTCTAATCTCTTTTGGTTTGGAAGGGAGATTAAATCATTACCAGGGACTAATTTTCAAAAACTGAAAGTACATGAAAAGTCAGCTGAATTTGCTTGAAAGTGAAAATATGAAGTGGAGTGGGCTTCTATTTTGAAGTGAAAATAGGATGACAACTACTACAGTACATAGTGTAGGCACTGAAGAGCAGTTGTTCAACACACACCTCTCAAATGTGGTTCTTTTTATAGGTGAAGGCAAAGAATCACAGAACCAGAGGATCACAGAAGAGCAGAGGTTGGAAGGTGACTCCACAACCTCTCTGGGCAGCCTGTCCCAGTGCTCTCTAACCCTTACAGGGAAGAAGTTTTTTTCTCATATTGAGATGGAACTTCTGTGTTACAGTTTGTGCCTGTTGCCCCTTGTCCTGTCACTGGAAACCACTGTAAAGAGTCTGGTCCCATACTCTTGACATCGACCCCTTAGACATTTTGCTTCAGAGGAACTGAGGGACTGCTAGGCTAGTTCCTTGTCTTTGTTGACCTGGGAGCCCAGAGCTGGACACAGAACTCCAGATGTGGCCTTACCAGGGCAGAGTAGAAAGGAAGGATAATTTTCCCCAATCAATTAAAAAGACTTTAGAAAATCCATTTCTATAATCCACTTCTCTAATACAATAAGTTATCACTTTCCTAAATCCTGAAGGTACATTCCAAGAATTCTTCAGCTAGGGCCTATAGGCCGAATCCATTTTTGTAGCCATTTTATTACGGGATATACACTTGTAGAAGTTATTATAAATGAAGTAAGAAATTAGATGCTGAAATGGCTAACACACTGCCACAATTAATTAAGAATAAACAGATAACATTAAAAATTGAGTCTGATAATCCTTCATTAGAGCTACACATGACTCTCCTTAAGTATGTGTGAAGCTGTTATTCTAATGTATCCTTACTCCTCATCATATTTCTGTCAGAGGATACCTTTGCTCTACTTGAAGACCAAAATATTTTTTGTCTGAGAAGGTGGTATGAAAAGTTGCTCCTGCAAAAGGCTGTCTGAGGAAGGAACTGTAGGGACACTCTCAGTGTCTCCTTCCGCTTTTCCTTCCCTCTAGGGGTAGATCTCAAATCATTCAGATATTTATTGAATGAAGGGTACACAGTTAGAGGGGGATGAAATGAAGAATATGTGCAGTGCATGGAATGAGCAAAGACACAATACTGAATGGTTAATTTATCCCTATTTCTCCAGGAAACCCATTTCCTTATTCTTAAAACTTTGTAAGACTGAGGGGGGATCTTATCAATACTTATAAATACTTGAGGGGTGGGTGTCAGGAGGATGGGGTCAGTCTTCTTTCAGTGGTGCCCTATGACAAGACAAGAGGCAGTGGGCACAAACTTGAATATAGGAAGCTCCACCTATACATGTGAATCTAAGGAGGAACTTTTTCACTGTGAGGGTGACACAGCACTGGCCCAGGCTGCCCAGAGAGGTTGTGGAGTCTCCTTCTCTGGAGACATTCAAGACCTGTCTGGATGCATTCCTGTGCAGCCTGCTCTAGGTGATCCTGCTCTGGCAGGGGGGTTGAACTAGGTGATCTCCAGAGGTCCCTTCCAATCCCAACACTTCTGTGATTCTGTGTGTCTGTTGGTGTGCACCTAAGCTAACAGAAGGGTAGAGTTCCTGAGACATTTTCATGTCATGAAAATGAGCAAGACCCTACCAATGACTTAACTGAGGAAAAAGTGATTGCGGTCATTCCCCCTCTTACATATGAGAAAGATCAGAAAACTCTAACTGCAGGAAAAGCCTCGGAGAGAATTGGGGCTGTGCTGAGGCAACTGAAGTTTTTTTTTTCTTTTTGGTCCTTTTATTGTTTTTGTTTTTAAACCATGGGAATCCTTTAATGCCTGTGAGTTTTACTAGTCTCCAGAGAATTGGTGTATTCTGTAAAGGATAATTTCCGCCCCCCTTTCACTCTCATTTCCATGCATTAAAGGGTTATAGAGATGATACTACTTGTACAGTCTCTTCCAACTAACATACCCCACCTCTCAAGCATCACATTTGATTTCAGAATTAATCATCCTCAGGCTGGATCTAACCTATGTCCTAATCTTGGCAAGACCCTATATAGCATCGATCTGTACCACCTGATGCAGATGTGATTGTGGCTTCCATTTGAGTGCTGCCTGCACAGGAAGAAGTCAGGATTGTCATACCAGGTCACTAATGCACTTGGTGTTAGCATAGGCAGGGGCAAGATGGACTGTTGTTGATAAGAGGAAACAATTGCACGTGATGTGTTTCAGATGTTTAGGAGTTAGGTCACGTATTTGCAGTTTGTTCTTTCAGATGAGTTTGCACAGCAAAAGTTGATGATATTGTCTGTTCCAGAGCTAGGTTTAAACAAAGTCTAACTGGAAGGAAGAAAAGAAAAATAAATAAATCCATGCATTGAAAGGAAATGTCTCCTACAGCTGTTTGTGATGTAGGAAATAGGGATTCCCCTCCCAGAAGCTTTTGTGTACATTGTATGCAGTTTTGTTCAAAGTTATTTCTAGTCATTTTTCTGAAAGACAGGGGTGAAACACTTTTCTTCAGGAAGAGTTCCCACACAAGGGTTTTCCTCCACTTTTTTTTTTTTTTTAGGAAAGGCAGATTTTGAAACTGGGGTTTATGATATAGCACCATTTCTGCTGTCTGAAATCTTATCATTGTGCAACTAATCCACTAGTCCACATCTGTGGGATACTTCTATACATTTCACACTGCAAGTTTCTTTGCTTTAACAATGGCTCATTGCAAACTAAGTAGCAGGCTCAGGAATTCCCTGCGTGTTTTTCAGGTTACCTGCCTTGCATTTGTTATTAGACCAGCTCTTGACACTTCACGGTCACCCAAGTGCAGATCTTGTCGTGGCACACTGTTAAGTAGGGTGAAGTGGCGAAGCAGACCAACAGGCAAACGCTGATGCGTCATGCTGTTACAAGGTGTAACAAAGCTGTGCTATTAACTGTACAAGTAAGCTGCAAAATAAAATAAAGCCTCCAGAGACTTGCCTCTGGTGTGAAAGTCCCCACACAGGACATGCTTAGTCAGGGCACATGGTAAATTGCCAAGCGCAGGGTTGGGACGTGTGTGCCGGCAGCGTGTGCCTTTTAGCCTGGGTGTGGGCCTGTGTGCCAGCACTGTGTGCTTGTAAAAGAAGCTAGCCTAAGGATTCTTCAGAAGAGAGCCATTTGGTTTGTCCTTGAGCTTTTTGCTGCCAACCTTTTACTGCCAGTGGAGTCTTCTGGCCAGAAATTTTTTAACCATGAGCCAGCAGTGTGCCCTTGTGGCCAAGAAGGCCAGTGGTATCCTGGGGTGCATCAAGAAGAGTGTGGCCAGCAGGTTGAGGGAAGTTGTTCTCCTCGCCCTCTGCTCTGGCCTGGTGAGGCCAGATCTGGAGTTTGTGTCTAGTTCTGGGCTCCCCAGTTCAAGAGAGATAGGGAGCTACTGGAGAGAGTCCAGTGAAGGGCTACAGAGGTGATGATGGGACTGGAGCATCTCTTATATGTGGAAAGTCTGAGAGACCTGGGGCTGCTTAGCCTGGAGAAGACTGAGAGGGGATCACATAAATGCTAATAAATATCTAAAGGACAGATGTCAGGAGGATGGGGCCGGACTCCTTCCAGTGGTACCCAGTGACAGGAGATGGGGCAACAGGCACAAACTGGAACACAGAAAGTTCCATCTCAATATGAGAAAAAAAAATTCTTCACTGTGAGGGTGGCAGAGCACTGGCACAAGCTGCCCAGTGAGTCTATGGAGTCACCTTCTCTGGAGACATTCAAAACCCACCTGGACATGCTCCTACTGTATGACCTACTGTAGGTGATCCTGCTCTGGCAGGGTGGCTGAACTAGATGATCTCCAGAGGTCCCTTCCAATCCCAATGCTTCTGTGATCCTGGGATAGAAGGAAGAGAAAAAAGTATCTAAGTCAAGGTTCCTTCTGTCTTGTACATTAGAAAGAACGGTTTCGTGCAGTATTTGAAATTAGTCACTATTGTTAGGAGAAAACAAAGCATTTTTAATTTAAGTGGTTATTTTTTTTTAAATGAATAAACATTTTTCTGGATAAGAATGAAACATTGCAATAACTTATTTTTTATGTTCCATTACTCTTCCACAATGACTTAAAAATTCTGGAAATAATAAATTTGAGGTTTTGCAAAGATAAAGCTCAGATGCTTTTTTCTTTATAACATGGTGACACATAGCCATCTAAAAGGAAGGAAGGATATGAAAAATAAGACCAAAGGAAGAAGGCTGCTGTCCTAATGAGCATAGCAGAAACTTCTGTGGTACTAATTGCCTCATGTTCCCATCTTCCCACTGGTGTTATTTTTGTATAGTTTTTCCAAGGGATGAAATGGTGATTACATGATCTAAAAAGTGATACGAGTTACTGTTACATCAGGCCTTAATTTGAGTAGTGATAAACATTCATGTTTTTGATATGTGGATATTTCAAAAAGACTGTTTCAGTACGTTCTGTGATGACCTTCTTGTGAGCTAAAAAAAGATTTTTTTTTTTTCAGGTAAAATAGGAAAGTATCTGAATTTTATCTTTTCAAAACCTCAAATGTATTATTCCCCCAGTGACTCTTAACTTTGGTTGTGATATTTTAGACCTTTTCAGAAAATCTGCCAAGTGTGGAGACATGAGACAGCTTTGTAACACGCTGGTTTTAAGAGAGAATGTAAAATTTTCCACATGTGAGAAATAAAACTGCTATGTTGAATGCATATACGTTAACAACAAGTAGTGATAAAGACAGGACCCTGCACTGGAGTTTAGAGATTTCATGGTGGTCTTATTTTATTTTTGCCAGTTGGAGTATCTCTTCAATTCTTAAAGCTCGTTGACTTGGAAAATAAGACAAATCTAATCATATTTACTACATAAGTGAGTGCCCAAAGTCATGCTTGTGTAGCCAAATCTAAATGAGTAACAAGATTTTTCAAAATGACTGGCTAGTCTGGAGTTTCTGATTATATTGCTAGGTGACTGAGAGGGAATCTGATAAATATTTATAAATATCTGAAGTGTGGGACACAGGAGGGAAATGGCCAACCTCTTTCCAGTGGTCTGTGGGGACAGGACAAGGGGCAATGGGCTCAGGTTGGAGCACAGGAAGTTCTGCACCAACATGGGGAAGAACTTTTTCACAGTGAGGGTGACAGAGACCTGGGACAGGCTGCCCAGGGGGGTTGTGGGGTCTCCTTCTCTGGAGATATTCAAGACCCGTCTGGACACCTCCCTGTGTGACCTGTCCTAGGGAGCTGCTTTGTCAGGGGGTTGGACCCGATGATCTCTGGAGGTCCCTTCCAACCCCTGCTATTCTGTGATTCTGTGACACAATAGATGCAGCACTCTGTTGAAAGAATCTGCAGCAGTGGTTTGGATCTGTGTAGTACTCTGTGGTTTTGAAAATTATGAAACTTATTTTTGATTCCTACAGAGGAAATAATAATAATAATAATGTTAACACAGTTGCTAAACTAAGCTTTGCAGGTGTTTTTTGTCTTTTCCAGTAGTGTGTTTCTCATGACTTATTTTTTAAAACTTGGATGTTCTAAGTATTGTGCTTCTCCAGCAATATGCTCATTTAGTTGCTCAAAACCTGTTGGATGTTCAGAAGCTCTTGAAGGCCTTTTGACTCACATGGCCTATTTGACATCACTTTTGTCTCTTTTTGAAGGAATTGTGGGAAGAAGTCAGATGCTATGGATACATTTCAAAGAAAGGGACCAGCTGTCTCTTCTTTCAGCCTGTGTGCATTTTTTGGTTTGGCTAACAGTATCCATCCTTGCAGCTATTCTGCTGCACATACACGTTCCAAATCCTTGTGGGGTATTTTCCTTCTGGGATATGCTGTGGCACGAGGCTGTTTGTGACCATGGATGCTTGGATTCTGAATTCTGTGAAGTCCATTGATTAGAAATGAACTCTTTCTTTTTTCTTTTTCTTTTTTATCTGACATTGAAATGAAAGCCAGAGAGAATAAAATTGCAATGTATGACTTTAGCTGTGCTCCTGTGAACATGCTTGCAGGTTCTGGAATGCTAATGTCCTTTTCCTCCTCCCCATTGGGACAACCTGGCTCTGTTCATTGTGGCCCTGTATTTATCATCTAGAACTCCTAATCTCACATTTCAGTGTCCTTTCCTGCTTTGCTTTCTCCACTCTGAGTGCTCTGAGTAATGCCAGCCTAGAGCAAAGCTGAAGAGAACATCTTTATGAAGAAATGAAGGAGGGGTTAAATACAAGAGACTTGTCAGGTTGGTTCTGGGACATGGACTGCTGGGGAAATAGAATCATAGAATGTGTAAGGTTGGAAGGGACCTTTGGAGGTCATCTAGTCCAACCCCCTGCAGTAAGCAGGGACATCTTCACTAGATCAGGTTGCTCAGAGCCCCATCAAGCCTGACCTTGAATATCTCCAGGGATGGGACATCCACTACCTCTCTGGACAACCTGTTCCAGTGATCCACCACAATTTAAAACCGTTACCTCTTGTCCTATTGCCACGTGCCCTCATGAACAGTTCTTTCCTGGCTTCCTTATAGGTCCCTGTCAGGTACTGGAAGGCTGCTGTAATGCCGTGCATTTCCTAGGCTTCCAGTTTTGTTTGTATGGGATGGTAGGGATGTAAGTTCTTCCAATTCTGATGACTCTGAGACCTATTAAACATTGCATAATTAATTATTAAAATTCTTTTAAATAAAGTAACTTTTGTTTCTTTCTAGCATTATATATGACTGATGAAATATTTCGTCTTTATCTTAATAGGGCACTTTTCAAGGCTGAATTATTTTACTTGAAGATCAAATAAGGTGTTAGAGACAGGGAGCAATAAATATTGTAAAAAAATAATATAAATAAATATCTCCTTTAAAGCAAGCACCAATGAAATGAGGAGACTAATTCCCTTGTAAAACTTTTGCTTATGTTAAGTCTGGTTAAAATATGCTAATGATAAATCAAACTGACTGAATCCACCCTAAAAAGCTTGAATTATTGAATATATGTCTTTTTTTTGTTGTTTAAACTTCTGAATTACATCAGCTAGAAAAATGACCTATGAGCAAATCCAAATACCATTGTCCCTGTGCAAGAAATGAGAGGTACATTTTGTCTTAATAAGAATGTTTTTTTAATAATTACTCTTCAGTTTCTTTGATATTTATCTACTATTTATCTGTAGTGCCCAGATTCCTGATCTATGAGACAGCCAAGGTGATGAGACAGCCAAGGTGATGAGACTTCAAAAAAAAAACCCCAGACTCCAGAATTTTTCATAAACTCACGTAACTCCCATGTAATATAGAGGACCCCTGGAAGTCATGAATTTGTGCAACACCTCTGTAAGGTGGTTGTCACAAGTTGTGACTATGTGTAGGCAGCATTGATGATGCCTCTTTGGTTAATGAGCCACTCCTACCTAATAGGTCGATGTAGTGATTTTAATGATTTCAATTTTCTTAAACTTTTCACGCGGTGTATGTATGAGATTTTTTTTAAAAAAAGTGTTATTTAAATGTGTGGTTAAAAGTGTGGTCTGTTCTAGGGAGTGATTTGGGAATACATCTGGCGCATTAAGGATGTTGCCATGAGAATGACATGTTCTGAACTTTGAGTTGTAATATGACTTTTGCAGATGTGCTGGCATTGAAAGGCGGTCTCGTGATGTGACTTTGGGTGGTTTTGCTTACATTTATCACTTTTATTCCTGTGTTTTGAGGACACTTGTTACTCAAAATTGTCAATATTTGCATTTCTTGTTCTAGCGAAGTTGTTAAGCCCAATATTTTTTCATTCATGAATCTACTCAGAATGTTCTGAAACAGCTAGGCTAACTGATAGTTTGCATACAGTTTCAATTCTAGCAAAATGCCTGTTGGGACATTTCTTGAGGTACTTTTTCATTACCTGAAGATAGCTTCCTTGGAATTATGCTTGTATGTTAGTGTTGGGAACACACTACATATTACAAGGATGTCCACTTAAGGATGCAGAATAATTAGAAATTTTGAATTTCTTTAGCAGAGTTAGACACTGTGCATACTGCTATAATTACTCTGGATGACACATCTTCCAGAAGTCTTCACAGACTACTTTTCAATGTCTGAGTTCCTTGAAATTTGCATGAAGCTATGTTCGTAGTGCCACAGTGTTTGGCCATTTTTGACAAGAAAGAAGCCTGGCTTATCTTGCAGTTAAAGTATAATTATCTGAGTTGTGAATTCACCTAATACCCATAATGAAATAAAGTTGGTCAACCTGTCCTGAAAGAAAAAAAAAAAAAGAGGATGCAATATTTTACAAACCAATGGAATGAGGTTATTAGCCAGAAGTCACACAGCTATAGAAAATGGAGAGTCACCGTCAAATTTATTGAAGAAGAATTTAGAGCAGTGTAACTTTAGAGATACTTTGAACCTCCTTTCACTAATAGCAATAAAAATGAAAGTATCTTTGTTAATAAGTGGAAGTTATGCTACTGGAAGAGGGAATATGATAAGTAATATTTCATTTTAAAGGTAAACTCGGGGGATCTTCACTTCTTTCTGGCATTGTAGCATGCAGTAGCTCATAAATCAGCTTATCAATTTAATTCTGTGCCTGATAAAATGGAAGTGCCTTTGATAAAGTCTTTGTGAAGTCTATGTCAGTCTTAAACCCCCCACATCAGACTCTTCTTAAACAGTTCATCCTGTAGTCCCTCTTCCATAATCTTACCCCTCCACTGTGACAGCATTTTTTTGATTGACTCTGGCATGAAGGGAATTTATAAAGCTAAAATGGGCCATGAAAAAAGGTCACTGTATTCAGTCCTCATGTAGTTCAGTACCAGGATGGGTCTGATATGTGCCAGTGGCAGCAAAAGAATAGGCCTAGGGCTGCAGAAGGGAGATAACAAACCTGTGGCAGGTCCCTGTTGTGAAACAGCCCTTTGGTGAGCGGCAGAAGGAATGCTCTTGGTTGTGTCCTTCGCCTTGGCTTTTGGGTGCCTTGAGCCTGTTTTTGGAAGGATAGATTTTGGAAGAGCTCTGAAACTGATACTCAGCCCTCTTGTGTAATAACCCATGTTTATTGATTTCAAAAAACTGTGATTTATTTTTTAGACAAAGAATAAGATCTTTAGTGTTTCGTATTAAGCTTTTAGTGGATGGATGAGCTTATTCTGGTGTATTTGGCTTTTGAGTCTAATTAGCAAGCAAGAGTGTTGAATCCTGTTTGTGTCTGTTTACTTGTTACTAATAAGTGGAAGAAATCTTATAGCCGAACATTATCTGGCAGCTTCTTACTGTTTTTAAATAAACTGCTCACAAAATATTTACAGCTATATCTTAATGTTCATCAATGTTTGCACTTCTGCTGACCTCTACATGTGGAATGCAGGTTAGGCAAATGTTTAATTTTACTCTGCTACAGCTTTTCCATCACTCAGGAAGTTGCCATAGAAGAGAATGGATTTTCAGCTTCTCTTCTAAATCACGTTATTTCCGTTTCTGCAATGAGAGCTATTTACTTTTCTTTTGTACTTAATTAGTACAGCATTTTTGTAAACTGTCAGATATTAAACACTTCCCATGATGCTCACGAAGTATGCTTTTATTTATCCAACGCAGTCAGCAACCAAAGTGGTACAATAAAAATTACGTTGTATGCTTTACAAGAGGAAAAAAAAAATCAATTTTTGTCAGCTTCCTGTCTAGTCAACAAAGAAACATAAAAGAAAGAGAGGACTGACAAGTTTGTTTCCTTTTGCGTCTGGCAAATGTTGCACACTAAAATAATATTTCCTGTCGCTATTTTGCTGTACTGAGGTCATGTTCCAACATGCAAAATTTTATTAAAACTGCATTTTCAAATGTCCTAATTTTGAGAAATGTGTGTTTGAGAAAATTGTGCCTGGTTTTCATTTGGGCCAGACAAGTAAATTAGACTACATGTGGGTGTTGCTGATTTTTCCTTGTGACTAGGTTTTAAAAATGCCAAAAGAATCCAGGTGACCAGCCAGATCACTAAAATCATGTTCTGAAGTTGAAAGAGAAAAAAATAAAGCTGTTTGCTTGGCAGTCAATCTAGGTTAGTCTTTAGTTACCAATTTTGAGATAAATTTCTCTTTAATATCTGCTTATTTGCAGTGCATGTAGAGTTTCTTAATGCAATTACAAGTGAAAATGTTTTCTGGAATGAAGAGCCGATTTGTGTAGGAAGAGGTGGCATTGTAGTCTCTGCCTGCAGGAACATTCTGATGTGTTCATGCAAGGATTGAATTCGGAGCAGGTTAGAGGATTAGGGCTCTAGGACTCAAGGGGAAGAAAAGCTACACTGATAATTTGCCTTGGCATTCTCTGAAGTCCTCTGTGTCCTCAGGATCTTAACTATGAACTGAATCCAACAAGAGGTGTAGCCACCTCAAGCATGGAATTTAATGTGCCAAAATGTGAGATATAGGCCACATAATTTACACCTAAACTCCTTTCCTTCCCATTTAAGTTCGCTGTTGATCAGATGAATGAGGAAGACAGCAAAATCCCTAAAAAGGTCTGATCCATCCCTAGAAACTTAATTCACACAGGTGCATTAAGTTCTTCCAAGTTATACAAGTCACTGATAGCTTTTACATCCCAGCATCATGATAACATCGCTCATCAGATAGCAGAAGACGCGCTCCTCTCCATAGGTCCCAATTCTCAGAGGAGTGTTGCAATCAGTAGATGAGCCTGTGTTAATGCTCCTCTTCATTCCTTTTGTCTAAGCCAGGTGTAAGAGTGTCATAAATCAACATAAACCATGATGCCCTAGTATGATCCTGAAAGAGAGAGGCTGTTGCTCACCAAGGAAGGTATTCCCCTGATTCTGGCATTCCCAGTAAAGAATCTGGAGCCAGTGCCTTGCTCAAGGTATGAGGTGCTCCCTCAGCCATGGGGCATGGTAAGGTTCTTGCAAAGTGGACTTGGGAACTGAAACAATGGTTTAAGGGTTGCTTAGGGAGGAATAGAGAGGCCTTTGGGATCATTTGTTTGCAACAGCAAACGAAATTAAAAATGCTTTTTTGCCCTTTGGTTAGTCTTTGTGCTTCTGAGTGGTAGTTGAGCTTCCACTGGCAAGTTCAGAGAGGGCCCCAAAAATGATTCTGAGGGCTGGAGCACCTCTCTCATGAAGACAGGCTGAGAGAGTTGGGCTTGTTCAGCCTGGAGAAGAGAAGGCTCTGGGGACACATTACTGCAGCCTGCCAGTACCTGCAGGGGGCTGAAAAGGGACTGTTTATCAGGGTGTGTAGTGATAGAACAAGGGGTAATGGGCTTAAACTAAAAGAGGGTAGATTTAGATACAAGGAAGAGATTCTTCCCTGTGAGGGCAGTGAGGCCCTGGCACAAGCTGCCCAGGGAAGCTGTGGCTGCCCCCTCCCTGGCAGGGTTCAAGGCCAGGTTGGATGGGGCTTTGGGCAGCCTGGGCTAGTGGAGGGTGTCTCTGCCCATGGCAGAGGGTTGGAACTAGATGGTCTTTGAGATCCCTTCCAACCCAATTCTTTACTGAGCAAAGGCTTTTGTAAAACCCTGAGATTTGCGTTTAAGGTGTATATCTCTTGCAAATAGGGACTTTTGAACAGCCATGACCATACACATCTGGGGTCTTAAATATGGAGTAGTGCCCTTTGATGTATAATTAGAACAAAGTGAAGTGTTTCTGGAGTATGCAGTCTTCAGGAGTAGAGTTACTGACATGTCCTGAAGAGAAAGCAGCTTCTAGTCAATGGCAGAAATCACTGGCCTGTTAAAGAGCAGAGAAAGAAATGCCCTTTGGCATTTGTAACTCAGAGTTTAAGAGAAGATGCATGGGTAGATAATTGTTGACTGTTGAGTTCTTAAAATATTTGAGAAGTATGCATAGCTACACTTCTGGTACTGCTTCCAGTCCAAAATCTGTGGTAGGGTTATAATGGAAATACTTCTAAAACAGATACCACTTTAGCAAATACTCTTCCAATTTTAGGCCTGCCTTGTGATGCTGCAGTTTTTAGAACTGATTGTCTGCAGCGACTGGCTGAAATCTTTTGCTAGAACAATTAAATGCAGCTTGTAAAAAATTTTTTCTTTAATGTAGCAGTGGTACTGCCACAGGATGAACCTGTTTGGAAGACTTTTGAGATCTGTGGGGAAGAAAACTGGGTTTATAAAATGAAATTTTGTATATGTTTTGGCTGACTGCTAAGTAGACTAAACATGCTGCATGCTTTTTTAATCCAGTGTTTGACAAAGATGTTGAGCTGCTGTGGTTACTGCTGCTGTTTCCAGAATGCCATAAGGTATTCTGGAAACAGCAGTATTAATAGCTCATTAACAGTCTTAGGACTCTCTGTAGAGTCTGCTGGCTAGAGTGAGGCTATCACTATTTTACCTGTCTCCTCTTCCCAGTGTTACTCAGATTAGTGAGCTTTCCTCCTATCTAGTGCTGTGAAGTATGAAAAATATATTTTAAGTTGTTCATATTAATAATTATAAATGTATTATTTCATTGTCAGAATTTTTTTAAGGTTTGGCTTCCTTTTAGGAGAAAGGTGAGTTCACATGAAATGAGCATTGTTTAAATCAGGAAATAATTTAGACAGTTCTGATAAATTCATACAATAGAAATTGCATATATTCTAGTAAAATTTGACAGCATCTAAATACTGTGGTGAGCAGAGTCCTCCTTGAAGGATTTTAATGACAAGTCAGTACACCTGTCAGTGGAGACTTCTCGTAAGGTTTCCTTGCAGAAGCTTGCAGCATTTGATACAAAGAGGCAAACTTCTTAGAAACAGGATGTCGCACCTCTTGCAAGATGGGGCTGTGCGTTGGGGATGTTCATGCAGTAGAGGTACAGACACAGTTTCAGGGAGTGAGGAACTGCTGCCAGTACACATACAGAGCCTTTGCTGTGGGTACTGTGCACCCACATAAAAGCTATGTCTTTTCACAGCATGCAAAATCAGACCTGGGGAGGGCTGAAGGATAAGGCCTTGGTGATGTGGAGGAGAGGACCAATATGGAGCATATGTGACATAGAGGAAGGAGGTCTCTTGGGCAAGACCCAGCCTGAGATGATGGTGTTTGTGCATACAACCTCCTCCGCTTGTGATGGATCACACTGTGGGAGAATGTTAATGGGAAGTTAGGAGTTGCATAAGTAAAAACACTGTGCTCAGAGCCCATCAAGAGGAACGCTGTCCTCAGGCAGCATGAGCTCAAAATGCAGCAGCCTGTATCTGTACTGGACTGTACATCACCTGGGTTTCTTCTCTGCTTTTCTCACATTCTTTGGTGCATATCCTAACCAAGAGGATTTCTCCTCTCTGTTTATTTAGTCTAGGCAAGGATGGCCAGGAAGAAGCCCTCCACTTCCCAGCGCTGTACAGTTTTAAAGCTGTTACTTTTAAATGTATTTGTTTATGTTTACGTTCTTGTTTGATCAGCTAAGGGAAGGGAAAGCACCACTCATGGACTTGCTGTAAACATTTGCAAAATAGCTTCACTGGCTTCCTGCATATCCCTCCTGAGGCATCTCCTTTGCCTTTAAGTTTACAAAAACAACTTGAGTAAGGTTGGGGTGCTGGAGAACTGTGTCTCCCCTTCAGACTTGTTCTTTAGATGCAGTCTCCAGTGTAACAGGAGCTTGCAGGGGTCAGGCAAGGTTATAAAAGGGAAAACAGTAATGGCTGTGGACAGCACGCCAAAGAGATAGTCTCTTTGTTCAGGGCAAAAAATGGAGATGGTGCTGAGAGGGGGAGCAGCCCTTGTGGGATGAGGAGCAGCACCTGCCTCCCATGATGGAGGAATCATGGAAGGGGCCAGCAGCTTTGCAGTTGGCAGGGAGGGTACTGGGGATTTAGGGTGGTTACCACATTGGTGCTGAGCTGCTGTACTGGGTGTAATGCTCGGTGCCTAAAACAGCAGCTGCACCTTCATGTCCTGCTAACCCCTGTGATAAATGACTGTAAGTGAGGAAGCAGGGCAGTTACAGGGCCAGTAAGAGGGATATTTTTCTTCTTCACCCTTTGAGAAATTGTCCTGCAGTAAAGAACCTTGGCCTGTGGCTGCACTACTGTGGTTTGTCCTCTTGCTGGTGGGCCATGCCATGAGGGCTTGCTCTGGTAGGGATGGCAACCCCGTGCCATGCTCCCCAGAGCTGCTTAGAGAGGGCTGCTCGGTGTGAGAGGGGGTCAGTCCTCCATCTCCATGGCAGTTTCCTCTCAGACTGGTTCTGCCTCTGGCCTGGGTCAGGGGAGCAGTGGGATGTGGAAGATAGCCAAGAGGAGCTGCATCAACTGCCAGGCTGGCTGCCTCTCCGTCGGCCTCTGCCTAGTTTTGGTGGCATTGCATTTTGCCTGCCTGATAGAGCCTTTTTGGGGCAGGCTTTCAACTATAGTGAGCACCCATACTCAAGCTTATTGCGGGTGCCCTTGTGCTTGTGAAAATGGCAGTGTGCGCTGCATACTGAAGGCACAGAGGCTTTAGGAGCTCCAAGGCATTTCTAGAAAGCAGTTCAGCCCTGTGGGAATGACTTTAATGAGAAGAGGGCAAGGAGCCTGCCGCTGGTCCCTCTGCCATCCCTGGCCACTGCTGGCCGAGGCAGCAGTTTTGAAACACCATTGTAATTATACCATTTCATGGATGAGAATGAAATTTGAGGTTTGGTTTCCCTTCTGCTTATATGGCCTAAACGCTGAAAAGTCAAGTTAGAAGGCAGGGTGTTTGGATGTGAATATTACAGGTAATAGGACAAGGGGAAATGGCACAAAGCTGTGCCCTAGGACAGGGTCAGATTAGATGTTAGGAAAAGGTTCTTCACTGAAAGAGTTGTCGGGTCCTGGAACAGGCTGCCCAGGGAGGGGGTTGAGTCACCATCCCTGGATGTGTTTAGAAAAAGGGTAGATGAGGTACTTAGAGATATGGTTTAGCGTAGGATGGAAACGGTTGAACTCAATGATCTTAAAGGTCTTTTCCAACCTAGTCCTTCTGTGATGTGTGTCATGCAGGACAAGGAGCTTTGTACACTCCAGAGCAGTTGTGTACGAGGCAGGTGGTAAGTTCTGCAACAGCTATGGTGGTTCTGCAGCAGGTTTTCCCGTCCTCTGCCCAGATTTTTTTAATTTAGAAGGAGAGAATTTCTCACTTGTGTCACTTGGCTCCTCCAGCTTGCCCATTCACAAAATATAAGAGGAGGGTGGGAATTATTGGTAATGATTACCATAACTGACTTTAGAAAAGGTCCTGCCCTTTGAAATGTAGTCCTGAAAGCACTTGTTACTGGATGTCAGAAAGTCCTGGATTATGCTGTAATCCTTGTCTGTTGGTAAAGTTACAACAGTGGATCATACTGGCACTTAGAAGTTTTCTCACTTCTTTGAAAATATAACTGAAAGTGAAGTTCTTAACTAGGAAAAAGGTACAGAACCTACTGGATCTATATTCACTTGGTCAGTGAATATATTCTCTGCTTGCTGGAGGCTAAGCAGTATCTGAGAGTCTGGAAATAGACCTGCCAGTAAATAATGCTGATGGGAGGCATTATATGTTAATGATAATACCATTAGTTAGTATTCACAAATCAGTTATCTGCTTTGAGCTGTGCAGAACCGAGTGGTATAATGTGATATTCTGAAAATTTCACTAAGTAAGCAAATACTCTGGTTGTTGCCAGAGCTTCCTGTAAAAGAATGTACTTAGAGGAAACAGTTGCTTTAAATGTCATTTTTTTCCAAATATGGAGCAACAGGAATAACTTTATATTTCCTGTGAACTAACTGGAAGCCCCTGGATTTGCATTGCTTTGTGAAAATGATGTCCATATCACCAACAGGGAAGTGATGTTCACAGAGCAGCTTTCAGGGATCTCCCATGACCCTACGTCCAGGACAGACCCCCAGGGAATTTGGTAAAGAATGTCAAAAATGAGGTTCCAGCAGCAAAACATTTCAGCTCCAGCATTATGGTATTCTTTTGACTAAGAATATATGACCCTCTTTTTTTAACATCTTTTTAGTCAAGTACTTCCAACTGATGCTAATTTTCAAAATAAATATTTTCAGAAATAATTAATATTAAGCATGTAAAAATTAACTAATATTCCCTTGAGTGGCTAAAATCCACTGGAGATCTCTGATAAGAATCTGTGGTCTGTCTGCAATTTTTGTATGAACATCCTGCCGGATTCTGGTAATACTAAAAACAACAAGAAGAAAACGACCCTCCCCCGCAACCAACAGGAAAAACCCTGCCAAAAACTACAAACAGCCCCCCTGTGTCTTGAGTGATAATGTCTTTTCTTCTGATGGTAGTCTGTAGAGCGTTTCTTAAAATCAGTTGATTTTCTGGAAATTGTACAAGGTTTTTTTTATAAAACCAGAGCTGAATTGTTGTAATTAGTTCAAATTTCATCATGCACAGTGATACTTCAGACAGTTCAGGTACTATATATATGCTCATTTGGGACTTGCCTAAAGTTTCCCTCAGGCTAACAAGGATACTTAATTGAAGCACTCCCGTACCAGTAACTATGAAGCGCAACGATTTGCCACTGTGTAGGTTTGTTCCAGGAAATTTTTTATCTGGTCTAAAGCTATCTCTAGAAGATTTATTAGGAGAACAGCTCTGCATTGACAGGGAAATGAGTGGGGACTACTTCTGCTTCCTTCTGTCCTACTCATGCACATCAGTCTACAGCCAAATGAGGTCTTCAGGAGAATGAGTATTTAAATTCTTCTTATTCATGTGAGGTTTAATGATCCTTTGGAGATTTTTGGGTTCAACTACAACATTGAAGCATATCCAAAGAAGGACAATGAAGCTAGGGAAGGGTCTAGAAAACAAGTACTGTGAGGAGTGGCTGAAGGAATTGGGAGCTGGGGTTGTTTAGCCTGGAGGAGGACTTTGATGATTTTATAGGTCTTTTCCAACCTTAATAATTCCATGGTTATAATTTCCATCACTTAAACATGGGCATCTGGTGCCATTTGAAGTATTTATATAGGTCTAGCAGTTAGGGGAGAGGTGTTGCTACCTGGCCAGGCAGCTGGAAGCAGTTGGTATCCCACAGGACATTTTGAATGGCACTGTTCTGCACTCTGTGAATACTGTATGTACAGAAGATGGAAATGACTCAACTGAAGACTTTAATAGCTACTATGGAAGCTTCCAGTGATTGCTGACTAGGCCTGAACTTAATTGGCCTAGAAGGTGAAAGCTGTAAAACCAATAAGCTGTCCCTTGGTTCAGGAAATTCTTTGAATAGTCATAGCTGAAGTTGACCCATGATTTTCTGGTAAAAAAAAAAAAGAAAAATAGGACATGAACATAAACTGCCATATTTTTTTTGGTTTAATGGGAAGAAGAAGGACTTGGGATAGGAGGAAACGCTGGAGCTTGCTTACATGAAATTGTAAAACATTCCCTTTTGTCTGTTACTTATCTGTCCATAAACATCTGAAATTGATGGGTTTACAAAATTAAATGAGAACTCTGCTCAATTTCTGTTCTCTGCTTTAAGTCCTTAAAATGAAGGCATGGCCTATGCTCCTTTTCCTGAACCATTTTGAGGTTCAAGTTCAAATCATCAGTCCATGGCTTTGTATCAATTCCTGTAAGGGACAGATTTCTACTCATCAGGACTTTCACCTAGGCCAGCTCTTTAACACACACATTGCCCAGCAGCAGTAAGCCTCGTCCCATCAGAGGGCATGGGAGTGACCAAGGGTGAGGGACAGTGCACCAATTTTCTCTCTTCTTTTTTCTGGCCATCAGGAAGCCAGCAGCCCTGCTAAAATCCATCTGTGCACAGGTCACCTTCTGGTGCATCCCACTGTATTTGCGCCAGTGCTTTCACCAAGATTTTAATTCCAGTTACCAATTCCTACTCCTTGTCATAAAAAAGAATAGTGATCTATGATTCAAGCTAGCTAGTGATTTATTCATTTTGAAGTGATGTTTTTTGTTTAGGCACCATCCTTAAAATGATTGTGTTTTTAGATGAGAACAGTGATGATCTACCTCTCTACGTTGCTTCAGTTCAAATTTCAATTTGGACTTAATTCCAATTCAGATTCAAATACCAATTCAAACACTAATGAAGGCAGAGTTTAACCTTTAAAAAATTTTAGCTTGAACATTTTGGTCACAAAGGAGTGAGTTCGTCAGCTAGTTAGTGATTTGATAGAACATATGACTTTAGAACTGCTGAAAGAAATTTTTGAACCATATTCTGTGAACAAAATAGTCAAAGATAAAATATTAAGAATAATAAAATTATTAAGAAAAAATTCAGATACATTTTCCAGGAAAGCTTAAATAATACATTTTGACTTTTCTGTGGTTTTTTTTTTCTTCATTTGCTATGAGCAGAGGAAATAAAAACTTGGACTCACAGAGGAGTTGCTTTTTTCCTGATGGCCACTTCCTTGAATTTTAAAGACTCCCTTGTTCAGTGCATCCAAGGGCTTTGAATCCACTCTTGGGTTTGTGGTTGAGTACCCGTTTACCAGCTGGTGCTTGGGAGACCTGCTGTCACATTTGGGTAGTGCAGTTCCGTGCCCAGCTGCCCAGTTCCGGTGGAGGCAGGATGAGAGTGAGTGGAAATACCTTTATACTCCAGTGCTTTGGACTTCCATTAAGGAAGGAAGATGGACAGGTTCCCATCTCTGATCTAGTAAGATTTCTGCCTGATTCGTGTGAAACGAAATTATTTCAAGGGGAGAGAGGGTGTCAGTCTTGCCTTTGAAATGTTCCACAGCACAGCCTGTTTCCTCTTCCTAAGAGCAGTGAGCTCAGACCCTGTGAGGCAAAAGATGGCCTATACTAGAACAACTCATAGGTCTGGGGCAAACACTTAATGCAAATCTATGTTATGGCAGGGAGTGACTTTGAGGTTTTGTGGTTGTGTTGGCTTTTTAATTATGGCAAAGAAGAATGATGTATTTACACTGACCAATCAATTTGCTTTCCCAGTGCTTTTATGTTTTGAAGCCCTACTTTAGGCAGGAGAAATTTAATTTACCTCTGCAGAGTTCCCATCATCCAGTTTATCAATACAGAACTTCAGAAATAATGCTTCAAAATGTACTTGTTAGCTAATACATAGGTTAATACTAATTTGTCCCTCATTACTGTTGGCTAAGCAGAACTAGAAGTTTGTACGGCTGTCATTTGTGGTTTTCTTAATTAGGTGGAAGTTCTTGTTTCTTGCAAATCACAATTTTTATCCTTTTGCTTAAAATATAGTATGGTTAGATATAGAAATACCAAAGCTTTCACCCTGCTGTGTTTGTTTAAGAAAAAAAAGAAAAAAATTTTTTTTTTTACTGCGAAAGGGGAGTCATCTATTTCCATAATCTAAAGTAAATGGAATAGTATGAAGGCAAATAACTAAATTTTGCTAACTTCATAAGACAGTCTGATTATTAATTTTTTTTTGGTCACTTTATATAAGTGGAAATTTGGACCTTTATCAACATTTTTTTTTCCTAAGTTGTTAATGGACTGCAAAATCAGTTAAATGAAATGCAGCAGTGATTTCCTCTAATGGTACTTTACACACAAAAGAGCAGTCTGGCTAATTCGATGCAGTTGTATCTAAACGGTAAAAACAAGAATAGCAATACAGCTAGGGAGCTATTTTGATATCCTGAAGAGAGAAGAAAGTATGAGAGGAATGCGAGATAAGTGTCCTGCAGTTGGCATCACCTCCCTATTCCTGTATTTGGTGGGATGTGAAACTGAAGACATTATTGATCCAGCTCTCATCAGCTACGGGATTTGTACATACCTATGCTTAGAAAGAAGGGCAGCATCTGCTGTGTAGGGATGAATCTCCCTTGGTCTTCCCCATTGTGACTAGGTTAGCCTAAGGTTAGAAGAGAGTGGATGTTATGGAGGGAGAAGCTTCAGACTTGAAGCTGTCACTGTCGAACAGCCATGAAATTGGCAGAGCTGTTCTTGGTGTTTCAGCTGGAAACTGCTACTGGAATTCAGCTCAAATTGGGGTTTGAGTTAATTGGGGTTTGAGTTAATTGGGGTTGAGAGTGGGAAATCTACACTGTTTCATCAGAAAAGGTCATCAGTTGAATTCTCACGTCTAAACAGCAATGCTGTTTTAGAATGAGTGAATTATGATATGAAATAATTATGATTATTTGTATTTTTTAAAACAATTTCAGTTATGAATTAGAAACACTGTGAACAGTCAGAGAATTCTGGTATCTGTGTAGTCTCACCAGTCACATGTTCATAGGATCTTCAGGAGTTTGCAAGACATTGTATTTTGGGTAGGAAAAGTGGTTACATTCCCGGGAATGAGATTTTTAACATGAACAGATATAAGTACAATTTTTTTTTAAATTTCTGCCTTACACATGTGCTTAACAGGGTAGGATTTGAACTCAATTGATATCTATGCAGTTAGTCTTAAGCTGGTAGCCAGCTCAGCAATCGAAACTCAGCAAGCAGAATCTGAGCTGATGTTGTGGGAAAGAGAAGTACATTTTGTCTTGAAAAAGGCATTTCTGTAAGAAAGTGGATTATCCAAGAAACTGACTCGGCCTTTGTATTTTTTTGGAGATCTCTGTAGCCTCCAGAAATGGTGCATTTCCAAATAGGGCAGTCGTCTCCCTCCTAGGCTGCTCATCTGGCTGTTTGCATCGTTCCTGTGTGAGTTCCAAGCAGCGGTCCTCAAATGCCAGGAAAGTAGCTGGACATGGAAAAACAGGGCAAAACATAACCAAAGTCTGTAGCTGAGATCTGGCAGATGTCTTGCAGGCTGAACTGGAGAGCAGAGCTTCTTCCATCTGCTGCAGGAACTTGTAGCAGCTTTTTCAGATCTGTCAGTGACAGGGCTTAGTACTCCTAAAGCTCTGTATGTGATTCATGGAGTTAGAGGTCCGGGTTAAGACGCCCATTCATTAGCAGCACTTTTTTCTATATGTTAATAAGATAGCAGATGAATCACTGTCCTTTAGGCTAGCAGTCTGTGTGTAGCCAGTTCATAGGCATGATCTTGGAGGGACGTAGTCTTTTTATAGTTTAATTTGGATTTACTAATGTGATTCACTAAGCTTATCAGTTGCAGACAGTCTGGGGGAATGAGGCGGAACGGAAATGCTTGTCAAAAAATGAAGCAATTTGTATTGCTAAAATGAGCTTCTGCTTCTGGGATGGCCGATATTTTGTGGGAGGAGTAAGATAAAATGAATGTCTTCCAATATTGTATGAGAGGCTGGCCTGCGGTGCAAGAAGGCTATGGCTATTTGAAAACTGCTAGCCTACCGTGCAGAGTAAGTGAGGTATCACGGTGCACCTGGCCAAAATCTGTGGATTAGTCTGTAATTGGCTCCTAGACAGGGGATAAAGAGGCCTTTTCATCCCCCCTGCAGATTACGCTTCCTGCCCAGCACCATGCCTTCTCTGTTTTGGCATTTGGAAGACAGCAGCGGTTGCGCCAAGCTCCAAGCAGCTTCTGGGGAGGGCATTGTTTCAAAGAGGATGTCTGGGAGATAGGACAAAGCTATTTCTCTCCACTTGTCTCATTATGTCTAGTCATGTGCAGCTGAAAATCATGAACTGGATTCTTCATATCATGAGACTGATTTAAAATCATACAATTTTAGAAATTAGCAATAATTTGCATGGTTTCGGCTTACTTACCTTGTGATGATTGTCTTTATTCCTTCAGGGTGAAGTTTCCCACTTAGGACTCGATTGTGTAAGGTTCTTAAGTCATTCCTAAATGAGTACTAGAAAAGCAGATCCCCTTGTTCATGGTTTGAAAGATAGTCAACCAAATTTCTAATGATTTCTGAGGCATGAAGAGCTGTTGTTATTCTCTGCCCCACTCTGTCTGTAACCTCTGGCCCTCTGTTTCATTCTAAGTATCCGCTTTTCTCTCCATTTACCCCCTTGTTCTCCTATGTAGCCCATACTCCTTTCTGTCTATTTTATTCTCTACTGCCTAGTCCTGCAAGGTGCGCTTCATCTCTGTTGAAAGCAAGCATCCAAAATAGGTGAGATGGATCCCAGCACAGAAGTGCCTGATTCTTGCCATCGAAAAAAGGGAGACTGCAACGACTAGTAGAGGTGTTTTTACCTACACTGGGTTAGGTGAACCCAGACCCATGTTCCTGTACCTGCTGTAACCGTATTCCTCTCTCCCAGTACATCATCTCTTAAATGACCCTTTGACCTTAAATTGACCTTTGATCTGTAAGCTTTTTCCAGTCTGTACCTCCCGTCTTCCCAGAGGACCAACAGGAAGAAGCTCATACTTCCTCCTAGGATGTGCAGAATGTTATCACATCCCTTCGATTCAAAACTAACATTGTAGTAGTTGCAGATAATGCTGTCCAGTAGTGGCAGTCATTGTTGGCCAACCTTCTACCCACATGCAAAGGTTAGTTAGTGACAGTAGGAGACTATGCTACTGTAAAATAAACACAGAGTTTTTAGGGCAGGCAGCCTGTTCTGGCATAGCAGGCTCCAGCGCTTGCCTGCAGATAGGGTCCTGTGCAGCTCTGCTTCCCAATGCTCATTATCTACTTACCTTCTTCACCTTTGGTTATTCTCATCTGAGATGTAGGAAAACAGCAAAAATTTAATATAATGGCATCATTTTTGCGAGCACAAAAAGAGACCTGAAAGCACAAGTCCATTCTTCTGGCCAGGCTAAACTTAAGAACAAAACTCAACTTAAATAACAATTCTTTTTTTTTTTTCCCTAAAATGGTGCATGCTAAATAACAGGCTGAAGGAAATATGCAGGGATTAACTTGAAAACAGATGTTTATAATGATTCGATGACGTGTTTTAATTACATTACCAGATGTAATTAAAACAGACTTCTGAATTTAAGGGATGTGTTGATAAAACTGATAACATTCTACATGATGCTGGAGGAGGAAGTATGAGCTGCAAGCATGCGTCCTCCAGCTGTGATCTCATCAGGTCTGAAAAACTAAGAGAGGTCACACCGGGTCACTTCTTGAAACGGGAGGCCCAATGTTTTTCCAGGCATAACCATGTACCGCCAGGAGTAAAGCGGATTATTCAGTGGGTGGCACTTTTCCCTCCAGGTCAGTACAGAGTTGGCGTTGTAGCTCATGTTGGCGTTGTTTTCAGATCTAATTCCCTTTCTTTAGCCTAGGATTCATAGTCATTCTCATCGGTGTTGATGTTCTTCTTCCTGTGTGTTTACAGCATTTTACCACGCTGTATTATTACAATGTCAGAGAAGAAATGGGAATATTTTTGTTTTATGTGAATGTGAAGGAAGTTTGACTTCAAAAAACTAATTTAGTAGATGTATGTATAAAACAAAAAAATCTCAACAAAACCCACAGATACTTCAGGACCTGTATTACAGTTTTATTGGACAGCCTTTGATAATTTTATTTTCAGCATTAAACCCCTGTTTCTTTTCTATGCTGTACTTTGAAAGGCAATGTATTTACCATGTTAAAATGTCACTGTATTATTTAACTTGCTAGATTGATTATGTTTATTGGTCTTGCGGGTTCTGCAAATTTGAAACGGATTAGGTACGTTTGCTCTCACTTCCCAGGAGTTCTGAGGTTCCCACAGAGTCAGCAATTGTGGAGGGACAGGTTCCCAGCATCCAAGCAGAAAGCTGGCTCTGGAGAAGTGTCATCTCTGACTGCTTCCTGATTACTGCTTAACATGGCAGCTGAAGGATCTTGTGTGTGCTGGTGGAATATTCAGTGATACAAATGTTTTGCATGTTTTTTGCCTCATTACTTTCTGAGGGGCATGACAGCTGTAAAAGCAATAGACTCCTGAGTTAACTCACTGGTTGCTTCATGGCTATGAGGAGGAAAAGGAGGGGAGTAGCCCAGGTACACTTGGGTGCACTGAGATACTTCACAAACACAGAATAACTGTAAGCTTTTACCAGTCCACCAGTTAATATGGCTTCTCTTACATATCATCTTTCATGTCTTGCAAAAAATAGGCAGGTTTTATGATCCCAGTCTTTTGGTTGCTGTTGACCTGATCCAAGCAAATATCAGGAATAGTGTGGCCAGAAGGAGTAGAGAAGTGATCATGCCCCTGTACTTGGCACTGGTGAGGCTGCATCTTGAGTGCTGTGTTTGGTTTTGGGCCCCTCACTACAAGGACACTTATATGCTGGCGTGTGTCCAGAGAAGGACAGAGGAGCTGGGAAAGGGCCTGGAGAACAAGTCTTATGAGGAGTGGTTGAGGGAACTGGGATTGTCTAGTCTAGAGCAGAGAAGACTGAAGGGAGTCCTTATCACTCTCTACAACTACCTGAAAGGAGGTAGTAGTGAGTCAGGTGTTAGTCTCTTCTCTCAAGTAACTAACAATAGGTCTCGAGTTGCACCAGGGGAGGTTTAGATTGGATATTAGCAAAAATTTCTTTACTCAGGGAGTGGTCAGTCGTTGGACCAGGCTGCCCAGGGAAGCAGTGCAGCCATCATCCCTGGAGGTGTTCAGAAAACGTGTAAACAAGATCACTTCGGGACATGGTTTAGTGGGCATGGTGGTGTTGGGTTGACAGTTGGACTTGATGATCTTAGAGGTCTTTTCGAACCTTAATGATTCTTTGAAACCAGCCCCCAAATTACTCAGGTGTCTGTCTTATGTGAACAAAGGCATGAAAACTTTTAGTCACATTTACTCGTATTAAGCTCCCTTCCTCAGACATGGAAATTAAGATCTTCTCTCCCTTGCCCCTGAGTGAGGTGGCACTTAGGAGCATTTAATGTGATGAGATCAGCTGTCTGAACTAGGAAGGCCAGCTGCACAATGCCCCTTCCTTCCCTCCTGAGATGAAAATGTCTTTCTCCCAAATCCTCCCATCCACCTGCCCTCAAGATTTTAACTTCACAAAATTCAGAGAGACTTGGAGCTCGTCAATATCTGTGGTGGCTAGTTTGTCTGGTAGGAAACACTGTGAGGTGGAGCTGTCCTAAGGAAAACAAGGATCTCTGTTGTATCTATTGGAAAATAATTCAGACTCATTATGTTTTTACATGTTTTCTGTGGATTGTCCTGCTGCAGTGAATTTGCTTTTATTGAGTGTAAGTTTTCTCATCATAGCGGCAGTAACAGTCATTAGAGAGAACAAGAAAGAAAGCAGATCACTTGAAGTGTGGTAGATGTAAGAAACGGACCATAACTCTGGGACTAGTCATAGCCTGGCCTGTAAACATTAACAATTGCCTCGATATCTAATATTTAACATTAGGAGCAGTTTGTTCTCTTAGAGGCTGTGGTTTGACTTGATCTCATAAAGTATGTCCAGAAGTACTTGTTGATATGTTTTCCTGTGGTAATTATGCCAATATTTAATTTCCTTTAAAAACTACCATATTCCTATCTCAAAATTGCCAATTACTGATTGAAAAAAATGAGTAGATCAATATTAAATGAACTCATGTAAACACCCAAAAGGTGTAGTCAACATTCTTTGTATTTTTCTCCTCAAGATAGATCATGAAACACAGTTTCACCATCTCTTTCTCCTCTAAGCAATGGCACACATTCATAGAGACTAAGTATTTATGCAGAATTCGAACCATTTATTAGCAAACATATTAAAGAGATTCTTCTATAACTGGATTGATTTTGTTTTAAATATCCTGTGGGTCTTTGCATGTGTGACTATAGAATCCTAGAGGAAAATTCACTTGTTTTAAATGCAGATGTTCATATTGCTAGATGCAGAGTACCTGTGTATCTTATAAAAATGAGTTTGTTTTTTTTAAATGGTGGCCTAAAAGGCAATGATTTTGAAGTAATATCATATATGAGTTTTCTATAATTAAAAACTGTAGCAGGTTTTTTTTCTTCTCTTACAAAGGCATCTTTTACTGGACTGTGAGCGAAACCAGAAGTGTACATCTGTATAAGGATAACAAAGTATTGCGTTGGGCTAGCGAGCATTCCCCATGCTGACCAGCCTTGCAGTCAGGGTGGTACTGCTGATGTCCCTGCCTTGCTGTGGCATGTTCTGCTGTCACCCAGTTCAGCTCAATTCTCAATTTCTTTTTTTTTTATTTTCAGGGCTGTTCCGGTTGTGGAAAATGTGACTGCAGTGGAGTAAAAGGGCAAAAGGTGAGTAAGTCATCTCCCTCCGCTTCATTATCTTGCTTATTTAAACCACGTGGTGTATAATCTACTGGGAGGCAGGTGAGCCATTGGTTTCCATGAACACTTGCACTGCCACAGGGCATTGACAAGGCAATGTGCCCTTCATCAGAGTTTCTGAAAAACATCCTGCTCAATGCCTGCAGCAGCAGAGGGCAGGACAGCTTGGGATGGGAAGGAGCCCTCACTACAGGGTGAAGGCCCTAGCCTGATGCTTGGCCATGGCCTCCCTCTTTCGTCATCAAGCTGGATGCTAACCCATCACTCTCACCTTTCCTACAAATCACCTCCAGTCTTTTCCATGGGAAGCAGATGTCCTGGCTTGGTCTGGAAGGAATGTGAGCAGGTCAGTTCAGAAAAGCTCCATTTAGCCCGCTCTGCAGGTTGCTCTCCAGGAAGGCTGGGATGCATCATAAGCATTTACCCTGGCCAGGGTTAGCCCTGGGATGCAATGACCTGCAGTAGGAAGGAGGTTAATAATGAACTAAAGTACAGAGAACATTGCAGGTCAAGAAAAAAAAAGTAATACTTAAAACTTTTTTTGAGAGAACCTTGCAAATTAGTTTTAAAGTTCCCATTCACTATCCCAACTTTCTGTAGATGAAACAGAAAAGGCACTTTAAAGGCTTCTTTTAAAGCAGTAACAGTGAAGAAAAAATATGGCATACTTAAGCATTCCATGAATTCCCCTGCAAATTACCTGCTTTTGTAAATATTGTAGACATTCAGTCACTCTTGTTATCTTGTCCAATTTTCCTGTAGAGATTTTAATCTACAATGTGTTCTGTTGTGCATGCACATGTACTGTATACCCACTGTTAGAAGTGAGTGTAAACCAAAGGTTTTACCATCCTGTGATTGCAGTGTGAATGTTTTTCCAGGTAAGGTGTTTAGGTCACCCAAAGGAGGGCTTAGAAGAGGGGAGGGGTTTGTGTGTTTTATTTCAGGGGGAGTTTGTTTTGGTTTTTTTTTAATAAATACACAGGTGGTGTTCCACACTCTCACACGTGATAGGTACATATTTACAGATGAGGGTTTTAACTGTTTTTTGGTGGCTTCTCTTTGGTGACTTCCAGATCAAAGAATGTAAACAACTTAATTGGAAACCCAAGCAAAGATAATTTTCTTCATAACAGAACATAGATTAACTTGTGAGCCAGATGAAAAATGTCAATCTTTTAGATGGAGTCTCCTTTTTCTAATGAGCCATTAATATCTGTTTAATAAAAGTCAGCTATATATTAAAAACTCAAGCAAAGATTTGGGTCCGATTCAGAACTCTTGATCTTATCATGCAGAGTAACAAGTACAAAGGAATCATAGTAGAATGAGAGAGCATTACATTGTAACTCTCCAGTTGAAAGTGGTTAGCTTTCAGTTCACAGAGTATGGCAGCATCTTGTAACTAGAAAACTTTAAAAAATGAGGGCTTGGGGAAATAAATTGTCTTAAAGTTTCTGCTTCATTTATTTCAGGCTGAAACCCTGACTGTCTTTGCTAGAGCTCTTGCTGGCATTTTTCATTTGCATAATCTGTGGTCTTCAAAAAGTTCTCTTTGAAAGCAATAGGTGCTTGCCTGATAATGCTAGAAACCAAAACAACCTCAAATTAATATAGGCTATTTTAAAATGTGGAAGAGAGAAAAATAGCATCCCATAGCAACAGAAGTATTAATAAATTCCACATCTCCTGCAAACTTGCCCAGCAACTTAGTGCACTCTGTGCTCTTCCTGATGGGCTCATTTACGAACTTCTCTGACTTTAAACACGTGTGTGGTAAAATATTTACATACTTTAAGGACGTGTAGGAAATTTAATTATGGTCATTAGAAACATCTAGGCAGGTGAATGAATAATTACACAGACACAACAATATTCAAGACAGATATATGAAGGTATTTCGGGATGCACTTAAAAATAAGTTGATTCAGATCAATATTTATTGATTCTTGTTCATTATATTAACACTGAAAGGCTTTCAAATGTGTACTTAGGATTTTGAACAGAAAACTGAGTGTTACTTAAAAACATCTGCCCTCCACCCTTGTTTTAGCCTAGTGCAGCTTTTCATCCCAATTCTTTGTTTAATGCCTCTCTAGAATAAGGACAGCCTGCTATATGGTCCCAGGTCAGAAGATGGAAGTTGTTGAGGAGAAGCAAGGGAAGCATCCTTCCTGCTTGCCTCTGTAATATTTCTAGAAATGGTCTTTTCAACCAAGGCATTTGGATTTGAAACATGTCCCTGCTAAATTAATTTGCCTTTGATGCACACATTATTGTACTACCTGTTAGCTCAGATCTACATGAATCCTGCTTGATCAGAGGACTGATTAGAAAGATTGATCCTAGCCAGGATCCAGGCCAGAAGAGAGCTGCTATGGCCAGCTCTTGTGGTACCCCAGGAGACCACGTTAGAGCACATCTGCTCTCCACGTCTCACGTAGCCATTTGTGTGGGAAGTACACAGCCATTCTGCCCTGCACCATCCACAGCCAGCATGTTGCCTACACTGGAAACCCTTTTGATCTGGCTTCCATGTTGTGCAGAAGTGCACAAACGCTGAAGGGCCTTTTCCAATCCACCCACGCTCTTTAGCAATGTAACCACACCAGTTTACTGCTGTGGGAGCTTCGACAGCTGCGGAAGTGAGTGTTGGGTTTACCCTTTAATGCCTTAATTATTAACATCTGGAGATGTATTTCCTACCATAGTGTGGGAAGAAGTTCCAGACCCTATGATTTGGGGGTGGGGGTTAATTAGAATACATTTGTCCAAATAATCATATTAATAATCTCACCAGAAAAAGGGTAGAAAATAGAATTTTTGTTAAAAGCTGTGAAATATGCCTAAGAAATATTGCCCGATACCATTTCTGACACAGAAGAGTAAATTACACTGCAGCATTTTCCTCTCGCTCACTTGAGAGTCTTTTCATCAGTATGACGATTTGGTTGGCCATAGTTGGAATGCATTCAATATGTTCTCTCATTAGGCTGTTTCCATGAAGATTGCATCTCTGTGCCAAACTCCTTTAAGATGACTCATCAAGGGCATATCATTGACAAAGTCTTAAGGGTTTTCAACCCTTTCGGAAAAGTTCAGAAAGTGAGTGTAATTGCAGCAGATGGCTCTTATCCTATGAAGCTGTTATTATTATTATGCTGATCACCAGGCTGCTATTTTAGTAATGTCAAGTATTGAGTATTTACCAAACAAAAGGCACAGAAATTGTAGAAAAGCGTAATATTGCTGAAATAATACAGTAACACCTTACTGTTTTCCCTTAGATTACCCTAAAACATCTTCATTTGTTTCCTCTTACACTTTTTTCCTGCATAATAACTGACTGTTCTTTCTAACCTTGCTAAAGTGTGAGATCTGCTTAAACTGATTAGAGCCTTGAATGCTTGCCTACATTTTATTGGGTTACTGAGAACGAGACAGACGTTATGTTTTCTCTTTCATGCCTACCTAGATTTTGAGAATGATTTCGAGCAGCTGTGGAGATAAGAAGTTCTAGCCATTAATGTGTGTAGAAAAAGCATGTTAAGCATTTAATTACCATTTAGAACAAAGACACTATAGAGCTGAGTAAAATTCTCTGTGCACTGACTTTTTCCAAGAACATCCATTCTCTCATTCATGACCAATTCAGCTCATTGTACCCCATATGAGAAACATGTATAAATGGAGGTAACACTGGAACTTTGCTGTAACTAATACAGAATGATTAATCTTCTGACACTTATCAGTTGGAATGCATTAAAGTATAAAGTCTCATTCTTTAATATTAATCCCTTATGATGGTTGCCCTGCCTCAGGATTACCCATTAAAAGTTGGCGTCACAAGAATATCAAATGTGACTTTGTCATGAAGTACTGCACTTTCAAAAAAAAAAAAAGAAAAAAAAATCTCTGCTGGGAAATTCTGAAAGAAAAGAGAAAATAAGAATAGAATTACCTCTTTAATAACTGCTGCTTTTGAAGGGTTTTGTTTGAGGCCTAAGAAAACTTGAGCAAATCATTTTACATTGGCATACTTTTGTTTGCCTAATTTTGCGTCTGTATCCATATTATCATACCTACATAAAAATTAGTTCTCTGTTTCCCTTGGTGGGTGCATCATCCCTGTGTGGACTGACTGTGATGCAGAAATACACAGACTGGCTTTGCTTGAGCCCTTTTGGGTCTGGAAGCCAGGTAGCTGGCTGAAAGTCTCTGGGGCATCTCCGTGGTTCCCCATCAACAGAAGCAGTGACCAATATTTTCTCTCCTGCACACTCATAAAATCTTAAAAGTCACACAGGGCTTTCCTATCTGCAGGTAATTGTGGTTATTCATTTTCTCTGGGTAACGAAGAGTTCGCTGTTCCAGTTGACTGTCCCTGTATGTAATAAGTTTTTCTTTTGAAGTTTACTAGATTGGGAGGGCCTTCAGGTTATTATTTTTTTTTATTATAGGTATCAAAAGATAGAGCAAGCATATTTGTGATATTGATGAGTTAAAATAATATAAAACCCTTTGTTGGAGAGAAGCTCCAGCAGTTAGTGGGAACACTGGTATTAAGTACTTCTGAGTTTCCTTTAAATTGTAGCAGAGGGCAACAAAGCACTTCCACCAGTTGAACAAATCATTAACCACATCATCTGTATTGTTCATATTCAACCTGTATTAGCAACATCAGATTTTTTTTTTTTAGCAGGCATGTTCATTTTTACACTTCCCATTGGCACTATTTCATGCTAATATTTGCTGTTTGGCTTTAAGCAATTCTTCCATAGCTTTGCTAAGTGTTTCTATTAAGTGGTTGCTGTAAAAGCTGAACTTATGTACAGCACCTTTTCATACCTGAGTTGGAAAGACCGTGATCTAGCAACACCAAGGCAAGCACAGCTAAATTATACATCCCAGAGAAGGACATAAAACTTCACAAGAAGGGTGATGGGCAGTGTGGGAGGAAGGATTGTGTTTGCAGCCTGGAAAGGGCTGATAGATAAACATCTAATCATTCCTGAAAGGGGGAAATCTGAAGGCTGTAATAAAATAAGCAAAGATACTGATCAGCTGCAGGCCTGATATTCTTCAAGGACACTTGTGTTTTATAAGTAGTTTTGAAAATCAAATCCTTGCCACAATGTCTGTGTCAAATCTGCAGTGATTGTAGTGTATTTTTATTGATTTACCTTTTCTTTATGTCACTCAGAGTAAAATAATCCTTTTCATTTAAGTCAGGGGAAAAGAACATCTATGTATTTTAAAGAGAGCACACCAGCAAAGCTGTATTCTTGAAAAGAATGAGGTATCAAAAGACCTGGATAATACTGAGTGAGATATACTAAGTATCGGAAGTTTTCTACCATTTTCCAACTAGCAGACCAAACTGCTAAGTGGCATCTGGAGCCATCAGATTTTCTTGATCTGAAATAGACTCATTGGTACTGTTTGTCCAAATGGAACCAAATGAAGATGCATTTTTGCACTCAGTATGATACTTATCGTTGATTATCACAGACCAGTGGATTACACTGATGAATTTATTTCTGGAAAGAGTGCTAGAAAAGCTGATACTCCAGTAGTAGTATATAATGGGGCATGCTCTTGTTTAGCTTTCCTAAAGGTTTGCACACAGTAGTATTTCAGTTGGCATGTGGCCTTTTAAGCAGCTATTGCCAGATGCATCTCTTTGCTTGTAAAGATGTTGGTATAATCTCAGCGATTTCTTGATGGAATAAAACATGCTCTATAGCCCTGCAGAGGCTATATAAACATATATATTTATACAAATTTTATATTTATACAACTCTTGTTAGTATGTCTTCATTATTGTTTCTCAAAGGATTACAGGGCCTTACTTTGATCTGAAGCATGTAAGCCTCCAATGAAGTCAGTAAATTTTCCAAAATGTGATGGCAAAGGTGAGAAAAGGCCTACAGAATCTCCACTTCTTCAAAATCTGCATTCTCAGGAAGCGGAGCTGCCCAGCACCTGTGCAACCCCCAAATATAGTTTGGAATCTTCCCAAATCTAAAATTTTGTCCATGCAAACAGAGTCACAGTTCCAGTGTCTACCAACTACATAGTGATTATTAAATCTTCTGTCCCAGCATGCAGTTATTTCATTCCTGGTCATATGGTGTGACAGCACCTGCAGTCTGCTTTGGCTGTTTGGGTGTTCATCTTGCTGTGCACCAGTTTGCCACGGTGCAGACAGCGTTTTGTGGGTGTGGATTATGAGTCTGGGACAGGAAATGTCTGGGGTTCAGCAGTAGCTATATCTTGTTGTTTGCCCCTCAGGCAGCTTTAAAGCATTCTGCCATTCAATTGATATTGCGCTTGCTGGGGATCTCAAATCAAGCCTGCCATTATATTTGACAGTTCTGTGATATGTCAGTTCCCACACAAGAATTTAATACTTGATGCACTTAATAATCAGTCTGTGCCTACATTTTCTCTGTAGTGGTATTCACAAGAAGCACCTGGGCGTATATAATTATTAGTAGGGAAGCAGAGTAGTATGATAATCTCCTTAAGTCACTTTCTAGTCTTTCTAGCCAAAAAGGAAAAAAGCAGCTTGGGGGATTTTGTTTCAGTATTAGGTGGGGTTTTTGATCTCATACTAGTGGTAGGTAGCTGTTTGTTTCTCTTGCTCAGCTACCTCCTGTTTCAAACATAGCATACAGTAGTCATTGAAAACATCCAGCCATATCTTGTTGGCTTTCTGAAAAGCAAGTCTGAATTCTCTTAAAGTTTGGATTTCAGTAGGGAAAGGAAAAAAGCCAAATTTCATACAAAATTCTCAAAAACCACTTCAAGCAGAAGCAATAGTGAAACTTGCAACTGTGGTATGCCTGGAAGGAGACAGAACAGTAAGAAGCAGCATGAAAATGGGATTTTCAAAGATGAAACTTGAAGTAGCTGCTAAAAAAATTCTTACTGGAACACTCGATCATGCAAGCAACTTCCTAACCAGCTGGAGGACCTCTCTAGTTTAGCCAAGAAAGAAGGCTAATATCAGAAGGAGCAAGAACAGCTGCAAAAGCATTTTTAGGAAGCAGTAAAACGGATTTACATTTCCTTTCAGGTAAGTACAATACCTGAGAGTGTTTTACAAAACAGCGAGTAAATGGAGTCGTAGGCAACTTGCTAGCTTTCAGTAACAGGTAAAAGCTCCTATATCATCTTTAACAGAATAATTTAAAAATTAAGGGAAAGCTAATGGAAAAGCAACTTACACTCCCATCTGGAGATCTGTATTTCTTAGAATATTTGAAGAGTAACTAGAATGGCAAAACCTACCCATAAATTTTGTAGCTCTTAAAGAAAGCATGTGACAGCTTCCAGTGGAGTTCAGCTGGAACATTTTTAGATGTTTTGAAATGCCAACAAAAATAATTCTCACTAAGGTTTGTGTCAAAGATCAGCGTGTACAGTTAAAGTAAATACTGAGCTGAGTGAGTGAACGCAGACCCTGACATCAAATCAGATGTCTTCTCACTCTTCTCACTTGACACTGTTACTGACTGTAAACGGGTGCAAGAGAAGTATTCATGGCTAGTTACTGCAATAATAAGAACTTTGGGGGGTGGGGAAGGGGTTGGTGACCCTTCGTTTTGTTAGAGCAGTTTGCTCGACTGCCAAGCCAAGGCCAAAAGATGCTGCAGAACTGGGCAATGAATTGGTTTAAGTCGTAGTAACGGGGTGGAGGGGCTCCAGCACAGAGGTGCAGCCTAAAGTGTCTCCAGCATCCGGACTTAGGTGGGAAGGAAGGGAAAGAAAACTGAATGCTCATAGAGTGGAGCAGCAAAGAGAGAAGCCAGTGCTGCTGCCAGCTGTGTTCAGCACCTTGAAGGAGATGGGCTAGGTAAGGGTGCAAATTCTCCAGTCAAATTTCATTTCTGCCTGAAAATGTGGAGACGGAAGCAGGGACACGGGCAGCCTTGTGAAACTCCCCTGAAGGGATCTCTTCAGGAAGTTCTAGGTATTAAATACCATAAGTTTATATCAGTGCTAAGGCATGGGAACTGAGGGACATCGTTTTCCTCAGAAGACAACGACAGTGCTTGGAAAAGCCGAACTCTCCAGATGTAGGCACAACACCGGATGTTGATAGCAAAACGATAGCAAACCTGCCTTTGTACCCTGGCAAAGCCTTTGCACCTTGGTACAGCCAGCCTTCCGGCAGGACAGGGGCCATCAGCCGTGTCCGTGCGAGCGGCGCGGAGGGGAGGGCTGTCTGTGCGCATCCCTCATCCCGGGGCTGTGTCACTTCACCGCGGGCTCCTCTGGGTGGCAGTCATACATCACCGAGTTCACGTCCTCTTGCAGCCCCCCTTACACGGCCTTGCCGCCTTAATTATTTTTATTTTTTAAATCTTAAAGACACCTACTAAGCTGTATTACAACTTCTGGTTGGCATCCACTGGCAAGTAGTGATGCTGATATCCTCTACGTTGTCAAAAATAAGGAAAATATTTGGTTTTCATTATTATTAATCATTATCACATCTTTGACAATTTAATTTATCTAGGCTGAACAACACTGAAAGTACTAGAAAAAAATTATATTGTAGTGTCTGTCCTCCAGTGCTTTTATTTTTGAGTCAAAAGACTCTGGAGATTAAATTGGAGAAACACTGATTTACTCTTTTGAGCCACAATGTTATCCACATTTCATGATTAAAAATCAGAAGCTAGAATACTTTCTCTTGCTTTTGTGGAAAGATATTTTACTCCTATGCAACGTTCAAAATGTTTAAAACTTTAGAAATGCCATGTCAAACCTAGCCCCAAAAAGCAGCTGGAATAGCACTGTCTGGAATAGTACTGCCTGACATGTACTGTCTAAGATACAAGCTACTTCATTATGAGAACTTTATTGCAGTCTGTACTGCCTAGGACCAGCTGCCCATGATTTTACTATTTATGGAAGAGATTATTTTCTGTAAATATGTCCATGACAAACCTTTGGCAAGAGAATAAAACTTGAATGTAACGTCACATTTCATTCCAGGTCTAGGATCTGAACAAAAATAAATTAAAAAACCTGAAAAGTTCAAGACCTTTTTTTTTTTCTTCTGCTGTTTCATCTTTAAATGTGAGCCTTTAAACAATGCCAAATGCAAACAAATGCTAAATAATTTTCACTAATGAAGAAGGAAGGGTGGGGAGCATTTTTTTACCCACTATATTCTTGGACCTTCAGCACTGGAAGTGATTTCACACAATGTGCAATAAAACAAAGGAAGAGTTACTCAGACCTAATGAGTTCAACAGATGATTAGAAGGGGTGGGAAATAGAGACCTCTTCTGATTCAACCTGTCTCCAGGTGATAGAATTTCCTTCTTTTTACACCACAAAGACCTTCAAACATCCTCTTCTCTTGTGGTTCTTTGAGGTTCCTTTACTCCCTTGGGTAGCTCTAACTGAAACTGATGGGAAGATGCTCCTTGACCCACATCTGATTTACTTTTTTTAAAGTTTGGAAGAATCCACGCATACCTTTGGTAAAAAGTTTGTGTGACCTCTTCCTGAAACGTCATGAGCTCTGTGGGGTTATTGTTTGTTGAGGTTTTTTTTCAAAAACCAAGAAGAAAAGTTTAAACATAAAACCAATGAACTGCATACCTTGGTGTTAAGCAGGCAGACTTTGTGCAGGGAGACTTCCACAGTTGGAAAACAGATTCGGGTGCTGTCTGTTGGCTTCTGCTATCTGTTAGTCTTGTCTTTGTATTCCTGACCTTCATATACCATGCCCTCAATGGTGCTTTGAGGTAGACTGCTCCTGGCCTATAAATTCTTCAAACCAGGGGTCATGCAAGCTGTCTGTTGAGAATGAATGAATGAATGAATGAATGAATGAATGAATGAAAAGAAAGAAAGGTGCATGTACCTCATTAAACTTCAGTGCATTTTTCTTCTTTTTATTTTTGTAATGGAGGGTAAACAAGGAAAATAGTGTGGTGTTGTCAGTACAAATATGTTCGTCCTCAGCATCCAAGCTATTTCTGGGTCTGTAACATTTATCTACACTGGAGTCAAATATCACAAAAAGTAGTTCATCAGCCAAAGACAGAAAGAGGAAATGTTGAGACCTTGAGTATACATGGCTCAAGATGTCTTAAAAACTTAAATTTGGGCATTTCTGTTGAAAAAAACCTGACTGCTGCAGTTGGAAAATTAGGAATAACTATGGTATGAGCAAGAAGAAAAGTTATGTGAAGAAGGCTAGGTAAATTGTGTAGGGAGGGACCATTTCAGCTGGTTTCACTGAAATTGTACAATGCTGATAGGCAAGCAGTCACTAATTAAATGGAGGCTGAGTCTGTAGCCATGACCGACTTTTGAATGTTAATTTTACTTCACTCAGCTTATTTTACTTCTTGTTCAGCTTCTAAATCAAATTCAGACACACTGTGTACCTGCCCACTTACTTGCCCACCAACTAAGCACATACAAACTGGTATCTAGTGAAATGGATAATCAAAGATTGTTATTTCTATTTTTATCCTCCTGGGAAGCACTTAGCAGCTTCCTGAGGAATGCTCTGTGCAGCCATGAGGTGACACTGAAATATGCTTTCAGTCTAAGCAGTCTTTCGTGCTTAGGAGACACAGGCTCAGTCTAAGCATTCTTTCATATCAGGAATGAGGCACAGGCTCAGTCCCTGAACTGTAAACCTGAACAGCTCTCTAATTAAATGTTTGTACTGATAGATTCACTGATGCAGCCTGGGTTTATTTTGTATCAAACTGCACGCGTTCCCCAGTGCTGCAGATTTATGAAGCTTGGGAATGGATGCTTTCATAGCAGCAAGAGTGATTTGGGGAATAAAAAAACAGCACTGAGAGAGATGCCATCATTTGATCATCAGAGTGCAGCTTCTGCCTCTGTGTGTATGAACCTGTATGGCACTGGCTTTTGCACCCTAAGTGGGCATTTCTCAGTGTTCCCACCTCAAAGTGCAGCCTGAGAGCTTGTTTATCTGTGGGACTGAAGGAGTCCCACAGGTGAAAATCACCATGGAGAGAGCAAAGGGAGAAGGAGGTGACAGAATTAGCTCCGTGGCAGACAGCGTTGTCCTCCAGAAGCTGTGGGGTAGCTCTTTGTTGACATTTTCTGTGTATAATGTAGACAGTGGCCCCGGTAGTGCTTGGAGTTGTGCAGGGGACTCACCCAGCCCCACAGCCAGCCTGGCTGGGGAGCTGTGAAGGGGATGTAAAACTGTCATGGCTACTGCTTCTGTTAGTCATGCTAGAAACACCGGACTCATGTTTCCACATGAGTGAGCTTTCTCAGATGCTTCCTGGCAGTGCAGGGATCCAGATTTTGCTCGCTTACCCTCCCAACCCCCTCTTCAATCCTGCATACTGTCAGGGACTCAGCCCCAAAACATCTGGGTGAGTGAGCCAAGATCTTTACAGAGTTCCTACACAGCTTCTTTGCTTGCTTCTGCAGTTATGTTTCTGTAATTAATTACTCCTTACTCCTGTGGCTCCAGAAGCTATAGCACAGATAAATTGGAGCACTGAAGAATGTGCAGTGGGAATTTTGTAATGTTAAGGACTCTTAGTGCATTTGAGGACACTTGCCCTGTGAGCATATAGCAGTAATTCTGTTTGACTGATACCCACTTCACACATTTGATAAAATACTGAAAATGGTAAGTGCAGCTGAGGACAAACAGATGATATTTATTGTATGTGTTTATTTTAATCCTGAAAGATATCCAGGGCCCGTGCTCCCTCTGGTGGTTAGCAACACTCATCTGATAAAGAATTCCTCATTCCTCACCTCCATCTCTTCACTGTCCTAACGGCAGCCAATGGTGATTCTCTAACATATGCTTAAAAGAGTGTGGAGAGAAACACGGAGGCTTGAGAGTGCTACTTGGATCACACTGTAGCTTTTCCCACTGTGCAGTGTAATTCCTGGTCTGACACCTTGAAGCCAGTTCACCTGAGCACTCACAGTTACATCAATCGAAGGAGCAAATGCAGACCATGCATTCACCTCTCACGTGGCTTGGGATAGTCCAGGTAAAAACCATCTAGAGCATTGTGAGGCTGCCATGCATCGCTGTAGGCTTTGCAAGGTCACATTACAGCATCAAAATATGATGAATGTTTTGTGTGACAGGTTTTCTTGTTAACAGTTGCACCAAGGCATCAAACTAATTCCTTTCAAAAGCAATGTTTGAGATTGTTTCTAAAATCAGATGGAGCATAAGAGAAGCATAGAAAAGAATTGTTTTCTTTGCACACATGCCCTTGCTGGCATTTCAATTCAATGAGTATTAGCTTTTGGGAAGAGGGGAGCACGTGTGTTTGTGAGAGACCAAGTCTGAGCTTGTAACGGCCTTGGAGTCAGCCACAACACCGGTCTGAAGATGGCTTCTCTGGCAAGGTCAAGTATTTGTTGGTTCCCAGCTCAGCAATTCTTGCAGCAAAGTCACATCTGAGGAGTTCTGGTAGATGAAGTCCAGCAAACTCCACTGCGCTGATGTGGGAAGCTGCTCGTGCTGCCTTTGGCCCCTGTGTGGTGGTTGAGCCCTGGCTAGAGGCCAGATGCCCACCAAAATCAGTCTATTACTCCCCTTCTTGGTTGGACAGGGGAGAAATAATATAATTGGGCAGCTCAAGAGTCAAAATCATTAATGATGTGGGCAAAACAGATTCAACACAGAGTGCTGAAGAGAAAGTTATCTAATTTATTACACTACACTAAAGAGAAAACACTGAAAAAACAGAGTCAGGAGTGCAACCAACAATCTTGAAACAAATGCAACCAGGCAAACACTTTTCTCCCCACCACTCCCTCCTCAGCAGGCTTTAGTTAGAAGTTTGCTCCCTTCTTCCCTCCCGGTCGCAGCCCAGGAGGGGCAGGGACTGGGGAAGATGGGGGTCTCGGTAACACCTTCCCCCCACCCCTCCATTCTAAAGCAGACTCCCCTTTCAGCCATGATTTTGCTCCCTTCTTCCCCTCTCCTGCTCGCAGCACAGGACAGGGGGGCAGGGACTAGGAGATGGGGGTTTTAGTCAGTCCCTTGCAAGATGGTTTCCTTCTCGGCCGGGATGGGGGCATCCATCCCACACACCCTCCCCCTGCTGCACCGCAGGATCTCACCCACAAGAGCCAGTCCTCCACGAACTTTCAACAAGGCAAATCTCTTCCCACCGGGCTTCATCTCTGCTATGGCAGGCAGCAACAAATCACAGTGTCTCTCAGTCCCAGTCCTCCACGGGGCTGTAAGGCCTCCTCCAGCAAACCTGTTTGGCTCATCTCTGTAGGTCGCTTGTGCTGGCAGGGGCTCATCCCAATGTAAGTCACGGCATCTTCTCTATGTCTCCACCGGCTTCATCCAGCGTGGAGCCTCTCCACCAGGCAGGTCAGGTTTCCGCCTCTTCCATGGGTTCTCTCCACCGACTACTCCATGTGCTTCTTGGGGGCTGCAGGGGCATCTCTCCTCTGGCACCTGGGCGCCTCCTCCCCCAGCCTTCCCGGCCTTTTGTGTCTGTCAGCTGCTTACATTTATATGCAAATACACATCCCAATGCCCTTAAGGGGCCAAAATTGCAGCCTTCCTGGCACTCGGTGTTCTGGTGGAGTCTTTGTCTCCTATATGTGATTCTCAGAGGTGCTATAAGCAGGCCTGCAGAGGATACCAGCAGCCATTTTCTGCAGCCCCTGGCCCTCTCTCTCTCCTCAGTAGCCAGTTATGCAAAACTGCGACACCCTGTGTCCCACATTGCTATGGCCTTGCATCAGTTTTGGGAGCCACCTGACCACGCAATGAGCTCCTCAGCTCCCTGAGGGCAGGAGCAAACTCAGTCACTAAAGAAATGTCAGTTAACTTAGTGACCTAAACTAGTGCAGTGGAGGCTGAGGGAATCGTACCAATGATGTAAAGAAGGGTGCGGCATCACCATCCCTTGAAAAGGAAGAGGAGAAGAGCCACCTTGGCTGAGTAGACCAGCTCAGCTGCCTTTTGACAGCTCTCCTTGAGACTTCATTTTATGCCTTTTCAGCTGGAGGGCAGGCACGTGTCTGTCCTGCAGTCTCAGCTGCAGGGCCATTACTGGTGGAGGCAAAGGAAGCATCTCTCAGATGGCGTTGGGAAGATCTGCACATTGTTATTCACCACATGCCTGAGTCTCTGGAGAGCCTGAGAATGTTATATTCATATGGGCCCAGACAACCCATGAGCCCACACTTCTGGAAACGTATGATTTATATCCATGTTACCAGTCTCAAGTCTCAAGTCTCCCAGTCCAGCAGTCCCTAGACAAAATAATAGGGGAAATAATTTATAATGGGGTGGTGATTATTTCCTCCCCCTCAATATTAATTTATTACAGCTGAATCTTCTGAATCTTCTTGGACTTGATTGGACTTGGTGATCTTAAAGGTCTTTTCCAACCTTGTGATTCTGTGATTCTTACTTCATGTGAGACTCTTGCTTAGTAATCTACAGTTGTTCCATGTCTCAAAGAGCATTTCATGGCTAATTTGGACGGGTGGAAGCCAGAAGAACTATCAGCCCATGTACTTAGGCTCATAACAGGTTCATTTCTGTTTAGAAGTCCATTTGGTTGCTTTTAATTTGAACTATCATCTCATACAAAGGCATTTGGAGGCATTTCACAAAAGCTGGACCAACACAAGCATCTTGCTTAATAAGTGAGTGCACCAGTGACTGAGCACTTGCTGTCTTTGTACAGAGCTCCTCTGCATTTCCAGCAGCTGAGTGGCAGAACATTCATTTTTGTGAGCTGAGTAATGAATTCTCCTTTGTGCTTTCTGACAGTTTGCATTGAATCAGCAGAGGTACAGATGACTTGGTTACATCTGTTTTAGAGTCTCATGAATTGATGTGTAAGAAGCAGAAGGTCTTTCAAGATTACTTGCCAAGATTTTGCAGCTGTTAATATTGGAACTTGAACAATACATAGCCCTTGCAGTCAGTGTCTCATGCTCTTCACGCATTGCAGCTAGAAATCTCAGTGCTGAGGGAAAAATAAGTGGGGTAGCAACAGTGATCTGGTGCTTGCCAATTTATGTAGTGTGGATGCCTCAGGAGTTGCAGAAGAAATGTAGTGCAAACATGAGCCGTTGGGCTGTTTGGCTGGAACATTGAGTAAAGAAAGGAACTGGGCAGGCAAGCAGGGGAAGGATGCTGCTCAAGTATTTCCTTGCAATGCAAGGCATCTTCAGGACATGCTTATGTCTGTACTGCACAGCACAATAAGTGATAGCTTCATCTGAGCCTGAAGTTCCAAATAAGCCGCTTTGGGTAGGAATGCAGTGGTATAAATGTTGCTGCCCCAGTGATCTCTGTGGACTAATCCACCCAGTGGCATTAGGATGCGTGGAACTCTGCATTCACACAACTTTACAGCTTCTAGTAGATTTTGTACTCTCTTGTTCAGTGTAGATACTTAGAGATGGATAGAATTTTACCGTAATTTAATATAGTTTCACTGATGCAAAAAAAAAAATACATCTCAGGGTGGAAAGTTGGTACTAACTGGAGCAGGAGTACTGAAGCAAGACCTTTGTTTGTCAGTGCTGCTTCTGTCCTTACAAGTTTTGGCACACTGCTCGCAAAGATACAGTCTGATAGCTGGACTAAAGAAAGTGATTGGAACTCATGAGACATCCCTAGGTCCCTGGGTTTTGGTGGAATAGGTTGCCCTAACTTCTGAGTTTCCATGGGTATCATGGAAGAGCAAGGTCTCTCAGGTGTAGCCTGAGACTGTGTAAGTATGGGTTTCTTACCCAACTCTTACTTTGCACTACTTACCCCAATGTTATTTTGCAGTAAAGTCAAATGGGAAGGTAGAGGGAGAGGTGTAAGCAGCGTGTAACTCCATGCTCCCCATTAGAATAAGTGGCCGCAGTGACAGGTTGCCTTGCAGAGAGGGACATGGCAGCTCTCACATGCAATCACCTTTATGTTTCTTTACTTCCTTCTGGCAAATCACAGGCAAAAAGATGAGTTTGGTTCCACTATGAGAAACCATGAGTCTGCAGTATTTGGGATGGTACAGCCCTCCACATGCTCAGGAGCTACACTAAGGCTTGGGACATTCAGTAGCTTGACTGGATGTCCAGAAGTCCTGGACAAAAAGCCATTTATTTTTCTTGTTGGCCTAACAGTTCAAGTCAGTAAAATAAAATGTCTCTAGGGAAACCTGGGTGTATCTTAGCTTGAAGAATTTTGGTATGGTTTCAGCTCTGCTCCTGCAGCTCTGTTTTACCCCTCAGACAGGGAAGTCTGGGACGTTGATGACAGCCTTGAGACAATTGACTATATTTGCCTTGGGAGCCCAAGTTTTTATTTATTTCAAGCCTTGAGTTAACCTCCTTGGCAAGCTGAAGTGGTCATTACCTTAGTGAGTGATTTACAGGCACGTTAAAGCCCTTTTACAGTGCCAGAACAGTCTTAAGGGAGCCTTAGATGAAATGGAAATCTGACCTGTAAACCTCAGTTTTATCTTTCTTTAAGAATGGAGGAAGGGCTATTTCCCTGTGCTGCAGAGTGCAGTGGTTCAAAGTGGGTTGAAATCTTCAGATGGACAGAACTCCTGGATGCAGAAAGTATTAGTTGTGCTACACATGACTCGTATTTCCCCATAGATGTCAAAATAACCTTGTTTTCTTCTCATCTGCACATCTTGTGCTTTCCTTCAGCAATGGAAAACCCTGTTCTATGTCCTTGAGTGTCTTCCCCCTCCTTAGTCCAATCTACCATGAGTGCAAGAGCCTGATGTTCAATGTGAAATCCTGGTCTGAAGTGACACATCTGATTTTGTAGAGATAGACTTGTTACTGCAGTGCCTATTAGACAGCCAAAGTATGGGTTTATGACCCTCAGTAATCTCTTTAGCATTGCAGATAGCCCTCAGTTTTTTAATGACTTCAATGTTTATTCAGGGGCCTGGTTCCCGATGGATTCTTAAAATACTTTTGAAAACTATTTGTTACTTTAGAATTTGGACTTTGTATCTCTTACAGCTGACCTAGAAATCTCTTTCTTCAGCTGTTCTTCTGTTTGCTTCTTTTTGTTGGACTTTGTGGTCTTAACACACTGCCTGGGATTTGGGTTGCTAGCAAACTTTATTCTCAAACCACAACAAAGAGTACTGGGGAGTAAATGGAGAAGATTGTGCCGTTTTGGCACTTTAAGGAAAAACTAATAGTTTGCCTCAGAAGGAACCTCTATATTGAAAAAAATGGTTTTGTGGGAGGAAAGAGAGGCAAAATGAGATTTTTTCCTGGCAGGAGATTTTAATAAATGAATGTTATTTTGATTGGACTGTATCATGTCCTTATCATCTCAGTTACAGTTTGCTCCACTCCTTCTGCCTTCCCTGCTCTAATTACCCACCAGTCACTTCTCTTCCCCTTTGTCTCTTTATCTTCTTAACACTCTTCCAGCCAAGGAGCTAAAACCCAACATCAACCCAGTAACTCCACAAGTCTTTAAGTAATTGCCATCTTCCAAAACTAACTAGCACTATGTCCGTGGGTCATCCATGATGTCCTCTGCCCCCATATTGTAACTTTGTCTTTGCAAGATGCCTGTTACTCCTGAAGAGTGAACTCTCCAAGACTCAGATGTTTTTCTTCTCTTGTGTGCTCAGTCCTCAGCTGACTCCTGCAAGTTACCGGCGTATTGCTGGGAATCTTTGTCCTGACCAAACAGGAGAAAGGTTTCTTGCTATTCACCATCCTACAATCCAAATAGTCAATCGTTTGTTAATTAAAAATAGCAATCTCATCTCTCATTGTTCTGCTGAAAATACATAAATCTTTGTGGAGCTTCCTTTTGTGTGCTTTGAACCTTGTTGATTGTATTTCTTTGCTGGTAGCCTTTGAAAATTAGTCTGTGTCTAGAGTTTGTAAAACAGGTGCTGTGTGTTCTAGCTGTGGTCCAAACGTGTCCTTTTTACAGTTGCTCACTAATGTTTTATTCATCCAATATTCCTACATTTTTTGGACAATATGAAGTAATTCTCCCCGTTTCATACCACAACTTGAAAGGACAACTCTAGATACTTCCTATGAGGAATTTATGGCTTTGGATTTGCTGTTTTCAGGCTTTACCATGCATAATTTCTCTCTCTCTCCCCTATATGTAGATTTTACAGCCTTTATTCAGGCAGCGTTCCTCTTGGTTTCACTGGGAGTCCAAGTATAGGGAAAGTGTAATAGCTGCAATATTGATCCAGAGTCTGGATGGATTTTCTGCCTCTAGTTTTATCTGATTTAAATAGATTTAGGGTTGTAGGGAAAGGGAGAGTATAGAAAACTCACTAAAGAAGAACCTAAAGGATGACACGTGTCTGCATGTTCAGCTTCATGGGAAGATCCTGTGTCTCAGAGCCCTCAGGCTCTAAGCTACCCTGAAACTCAAGACAAAGTGACACCTGATCATCAGAATCTGCTGTTGTGAATGATACACAAGAAGACTGATACTGGCCATTCCTATGGTAGTGATTGAACAATATTTGCAGCTTTCAGGAACTCATATGGTGATTTGAGGTGTTAGATTTTCTACCAGGGTTTAGTGGTATCTCTGCAGGGATGCAGGTATGTCTTATTAGAGAGGAAGTGGCCTTCCTGATCCCTGAGGTATAAACATGCTATAAAGAGTGTTAAGGAGACAGAAAAAAGGTTTCATTGATATTCAAAGAGTGCTTTTCTATTATGCTACACTCAGAATCTGCCAACCTATTATTGAGCCAGAAATATTGCTTTCTTTAGAATAATCCTTCTTTCAAATGCCATTATGAAATGTTTTACAGTCACATGTAGCTTTTTGCAACCTAACAGGTTTCTCAAGCACAGAAGCAGGGGATATGTGTGTTGCTTGTAGAAGCAGCTTCAGTTGTTTAGTTGCTGATGAGGTTTTTTTTCTTCCACAGGGAGAAAGAGGCTTGCCTGGACTACAGGGTGTGATTGGGTTTCCTGGAATGCAAGGACCTGAAGGTCCTCCTGGGCCACCAGGGCTTAAGGTAAGAATTTAAGGTTTAATATTGACAACACTCAGATTTCTCTAAATGGTTGTCCCTGAGAAAGACAAATCTATCTCTTTTCCTTTGTAGGGTGATACTGGAGAACCAGGACTGCCAGGAACAAAGGGAACAAGAGTGAGTTCTAACTTACATTTTTGCATTTATGATGCCTGTGGGTTTATATGTCTTTAACTCTCCATGGCTGCCTTCAAATGCCAGATGGGGTTAGTCTCTTCTTTGAGTTAATCAATGGCATCCCCTTGTGCTGCATAATAATATCAAAAATCTTGCTTTTGCCTTTGAAGTTCTTTCTGTGTTGGGCAGTCAGCGCTGTTGTCCATTTGCATTTTCACCTGGTACTTACCACTGCATCAACAGCACTGGTTTGAATATGCTTTTGATATCTTTCTGACATACCAAGAGGCTTTTTTCCAGCCTGAATATGAAACAACCTTCTTACCCCTTGCAAAATTCTCCTTTATGTTTGCCATCTAACCTCCTTGAAACACTCCAGCAGAGAAGCTGACACACCCACGAGCACATAGATGTTAAGAATGTACACAGGGTGCAGAGACAAATTAAAGTCAGGGATAGAGATCTCTTGACTTTGCTAGAAGAGGCTCTTGAATATGCGTGTAACCTCCCTGTTGTAATTTCTGTTTTATGTGGTGCTTATACAACACTTATTTTAGCACATTATGTTAGGGCCCTGTCTTTTGGGGCTTTGTGAGGTGCCGATCTCATTCTGAGCATTTTCATGTTTCACAGTGTGACGATGAAAAAGGATCAGAATGACTTCATCAGTAATGATGCACACATTTTCAGCTCTACCCTCCCCTTCACAGATTTTCAAAATGCCATCTCAGTTTTGTTCTCCCCTTTCCCTGCAGTTGCTGCAGCACGTAGAATTTACTCAATCAACTGCAGTTCCTGAGCTATCGAGAGGGGATGTTCTGCTAGATCAAGAAATCCTTATTTCAGTCTCTGATGTGCATGATACCCTGGGGTATCCTGAGTGTTAATGGGAACTGGCATCTCCTGACAAATGTGTTTGTGTGCTGCAGTGCAAATAGACTGTATCTTAGCAATTAAGAAGTTTTAGAAGATGCAAATATACTATCTGAGCACAGGATTCCCATACATCTTTTCTGCTTCACAATACTTGTGTTAGGAAATACTGCAGGAATTAATAAGCTGGTAGGATGAAAATGATGTGCCAAGTCACCCCCTGATTCATTACGCTGGAAAAACCTTTTCAAGGAGAGCGAGTTATCTCAACCCGGTAGGTTTTTTGATAGTAAGGATGAATTGATACACAGATGTGGAGTATGTAAGATAGAGAAGCATCTTTACAATGCATTAACATCCTCTTCTGCTATGAAGTGGTGCCTACAGTATATTTCATTTTGAGAACAATGATTGTGAGAAGACAGGATCTCTGCATTCCTTTTTTTCCTAAAGTTTTGGTCCAGTTCCTGTTGAAGGAAATTCATATTGCTGCTTACAAATTTGAAGAAATGCAGAAAGTTCTTTTCAGTTATTGATTGCTACAGTGCCATGTTTGAGGGGTTTTGAAGATTTGAGGCATTTTGTCAAGCAAGTTTGCAAAAAACTGCTACTTGTTTTTTGTCTGTTACCGCTGGAGATGCGATTTGCGCTGCAGTTTGTCATTGCTGTTCTGTGGATTTGTCATCTCACTTGATGTTTTTGTCACTTGCAGGGCCCCCAGGAGCATCAGGCTTTCCAGGAAACCCAGGCCTTCCTGTATGTGTGAAGTATTCATATTTTTAGAAAGAATATTAAAGTTTTAATAGTGACATTGGACCTGGATTATTGCTAATATTCTTACTTTCTTTACTTTCTTTTCATGCAGGGCATTCCTGGACAAGATGGCCCTCCTGGTCCACCTGGCATTCCAGGGTGTAATGGCACAAAGGTGACATTTACATGTGTTTAGAACAGCACTTCTATGTTGAAATAAAAACATCCCTGAAGCATATGTTCCCTAAACAAACCCCAATTTCTCTGTTCCTCTTAGGGTGAAAGAGGTCCAGTAGGTCCCCCAGGTTTACCAGGCCTGACCGGGAGCATAGTAAGTATATTGTTTCATGCTTGATTTGCTTGTTGTAACCCTGATTCTTGAAACACAAATATAACTATGAAATTGTGTAGAGTATAAGATGTAAAATATACAATACTGAGGAAAAATAACATCAAATATGTCTTTTTCCTCAGGGACCCCCAGGACCTCCTGGAATGAAGGTACATTTTACTAAGTCTGTTCATATCCTACTTCTAACAGTAAGAATTAGGGTGAACTCTACATGCTTTAAGGTACACAGTCATTACTTAAGGACTAAAAAATTGTACTGGCTTGTTTCACTTTGTGCTCTGTTCTGCAGCCCCACTAAATAAAGGCAGTGGGGTGATGTCCAGTTAATAACAATTGAACACATGTGTTGTTCCATGCAGGTTTTAAAAGTGTAAGTACTACATGGATCACAACAAGAAGAAAATAGTATATATCATTAATTATGTGTAAGTAGTGTGGAGGCCACCGAATCGTGCATAGATTGTGATAGATTTTACAGTTCAGACATTTGCTTTCATTTATCTGATGTTTCATTTATCTGATGTTTCAAATAGATAATGTTTGTGGAGGAAAGTGACATAACTTGCAATACGAGAAGCATCCAACACATCCTAAACAGTTTTCATAAAGAAAAAAAATTAAACTAAGTAGGTATCTGAGTGCATTTTGTGAGCTGGAGAATGAAATATTGAATGTCAACAGAGAGCTTTTGCCCTTTAAAATGAACAGCTGTAGTTTGTAGCTGTAAGCTAAATATAAGTCTGAATGTAATCTCAGACTTGGTGTGACTACCTGAAGTTGTAAAATGCCCTGTTCTTTATCTCTTACATGGGAAGAACTGGCATCCTTGCTTGCATCAAAAATAGCATGGCCAGTAGGTCCAGGGAGGTGATTGTGTCCCTGTACTCGGCATTGGTGAGGCCACACCTCAAGTACTGTGTCCAGTTCTGGGCCCCTCACCATAAGAAAGACAGTGAGGTCCTTGAATGATTCCAGAGAAGGGCAACCAGGCTTGGAGGGCAAATCCTATGAGGAGCGTCTGAGGGAGCTGGGGATGTTTAGCCTGGAGAAGAGGAGGCTGAGGGGAGACCTTATCACCAACAGCTACCTGAAGGGAGGTTGTAGAGAGGTGGGCGATGGTCTCTTCAGCCAGGTGACAGGAGACAGGACAAGGGGAAATGGCACAAAGCCGTGCCAGGGCAGGGTCAGATTAGATGTTAGGAAAAGGTTCTTCACTGAAAGAGTTGTCAGGGCCTGGAACAGGCTGCCCAGGGAGGGGCTGAGCCACCTTCCCTGGATGTGTTTAAAAAAAGGGTATATGAGGTACTTAGGGATATGGTTTAGCACAGGATGGGAATGGTTGGACTTGATGATCTTAAAGGTCTTTTCCAACCTTGTGATTCTGTGATCCTGTGAAATGACATAGGCTAGAAACACCAGAGTACTCAAATGTTTCGTCCCTAGGCATGTATGCATAGGTACACAACTCCCGAAATAAAATCACTTCCAGTATTGCAACTTTGTACAAAAACACAGGAAAAGTTGGATCTTTTGCTATCAAAAAGAAAGATGTAAAGAATTAGAGAATGATCAGAATAGTTTTCTAAATTAAGACAAAGTGAATTCTTTTTTGAAGAAGGATGCCATAAATGGCTTTTATGGCAAAATTCGATAGATGACTGAAGATCTCAGCCTGGAAAAAGGATTGTGAGGTTACCACTCCTCTCAGCAGCCAGGTCAGATGCTCCAGTTGTGTGATGATACTGCAGTAGCGATAGATTCGGGGGCGAAATCTTTCCGATTATCCATTACAGTATAGGAAATTAAGGTGTGAAGGAAGAGTTGGTACTGGAATGTCTTCAGGTGGCTTTAAACAACAGCTGACGATCTTAAGTTTTAATATCTCTTGCTATATTTTGGCTGAATTAAAAGAGGTGAAGTGACTTTCTTTAAGTTGGCTTTCCAAATGATTCTGAACTTTACATAGCTCCAACATTCCTCTTGTCTCAATATTCATGGTTTTGAATGTATTTGAATGGATGTTCAAGTATTTTTCTTTTCTTATTATAGGGAGATCCAGGTGAAGTGATCGGTCTTTTACCTCCTAGTTTGCTAAAAGGTGATAAAGGCTTTCCTGGCCAACCTGGACTACCTGTAAGTCTAAATGATGCTTGAATAGCAGTGAGCTTGAATTAAATTATATCGCTTTCATGAAATTACAAAATAAATGCCACTTTTTAATTATGCCGTTTTTATTTTTCATAGGGTCCGCCTGGAACTCCTGGGTTTCAGGGACCAATGGGGCCACAAGGGCCTCCAGGAGATCCAGTAAGTTTCCTCTCATGGTGATTTGCACTTTAATTACAGAGCTTTGCTATAGGGAAGTTCTATAAGGTTTGTATATCCACGGTTTGTTGGGATTTGGGAAAGACAACCTGTGGTCCCAGGCTTCACGTTTATCCTCCTGGACTCTACCATGGTAGGAATGACTGGCTAACATAGGTTTTCAATAGCTGCTGCTCCTACGGCCATGTTCTCTTTTTGCAGGCTTGGATGATATTTTTCTGTTGGGTGTGTTGTAATGCTTCTTCCTTCTTTCCCCTCTTCCTGCACTTCGCTTTATGGTTTACTTTTTATAAACTAGCAGCCAGGTCTGAATCAAAATTTTTGCTGAAGTTGTTCTTATGGGCAGCCACAGTAAGTGGAAATCTGGATATTAACTGGGTTTTTTTTATGGTAATTGCCAAATGCGAAGACATTTTGGTTATTTGACATTTTGAGAGGTCTAACATATACCTCCTATCTTCTCCTGTACTGAGTGCAGGTAACACTAGCAGGGATGAAATATTTCCATCTGCTGAAGTCCACCCAGTGTTTTCTGGCTATTAAATTAAGATTTGTGAGATTTCTACCCTTCTGAAGAAAACCAAAAGTGATGTAAAGGAAAATAGTACTACAGTTTAGTCAGCATTTTCACTTGCTGATGTGAAAAAGAAGAATTTTAATTTAAAATAAATTCATATAATTTAAATTCAATTTCAAATAAGTTTAAAGAAAGGTAAGGACTAATATTTAGCATGCAAAGCTGCAGAAAAAAAAAGTCTGCAAAAAGTTATCCTATGGTGCAGTACCATAGACTTATTTTTGATTGTCTCTAGTCTAGTTGTCTAGATGCTGATTAGGTCCAACACTTAAATGCAAAGCCAGGTCTGATGAGATACTTTGGACAGATTCCGTATGGTTTTATTATTTATTCTAAGTTGTGAGTTACAGACAGGAGCAGAAAATTATATCTTGATTTAATGGAAAGATTTGCATTTTTGCTGTCTTTATAAGAATAAGGCATTATTCCAACTAGTGTACTACGTACATATATATGCTAAAATTTACTGTCTTGTAGGGTCCCCCAGGGCCACCAGGACTCCCAGGAGAGAAGGTAAGTCTCTTTATTATAAATATTAAATTTATTTGCTTCTTTATTTGACACACCAGTTCCCCAAAAAGCTTGAAAGAATGGGCCAAAGGAGTGAGGTTTTTACACTTTTTATGCCTTAATGGACATCATAAAGAGAAATTTTTAGCACATTTTTAAGGCTTTTGACAAGTTCATTTGGAGCTGTTATCTCACTTGATCAAATCAGTTATGATCACATTCTGTGATTATTTAAAGGCATCTAAAAATGTCAAAAATTTCAATAAAATGTTGGGAAAAAGAGCATATTGACAATAAAATCTGATAAATTACAGTAGATTTTTTCCCCCACAAATTGTTGTCCTAAACAGCAGGGAGACTTAGGACATAATTATTTGTTCCAGACATGCATATTAAAAGATGTATCCTGTCTTTTACATCCTCTCTTTACTTTTGCCATGTACAAAATACTTTCATATACATGTGTATATGGATGGATGGATGGATGGATAGATGGATGGATGGATGGATGGATGGATGGATGGATGGATGCACTGCTGATAAAAATTGACTAAGCATGTGTAATTTTTATTTTCAGGGCTACATGGGTTTGGGCTTTCAGGGTCCCAAAGGGGAAAAGGTAAGTCTCTTGAAACCTTCTAAAGAACAACTGCCAGAAACATTCTTGATGCTCTGTTTTATATAAAGAAACTGGTGGAATCAATCTATGGAATCAAGCAGTGTTGTAATTTTTGGAAGGCTTGAGTAAATTTGTAACTTAAGCCTAAATGAATGAAAGTCATGAATGGTCATGACTTCGTTTGTGATGATGTTATACCTGACATTAATTTAGGTTGTTAGCACGTTTTCCAGCTGTGACTAATACTACTACTTTAGTGTGCAGTAGGCAGATCTGCAAGCATTTAGTCTGTGTATTAAGACTCCCCATGAGATTTATTTGAGAATGGTTGTGTTCTGAGAGATGAGATTTAATGTACAGTTCAGAATTACCAGAATTAATTGTGGTAGTATTCTTAAGGGCCTGTCTGCCAGAGCCTGGATTGGCAGTGTATAATCCTGAACCAGATTTTTCATTTGTCTGATTTTACTGTGTTTTGACTCAACCAGGAACAGTTTTCAGAGCACACAGACTGGTTTACTTTTCAATGAAACCGAACTAAAATATGTGCTCCAGGATCCCAGTTATTGTTGAGATTATCCTATTATCATAAAATTTCTTGGAAAACGTTGGCTGTAGAAGTATGTGGAGATTTTCTGGACTCCTCATGTTTGTCTTTAGCAGAAAAATAAATGGTATTGCTATGCACTACTGCTTGACAGAAAAGTATCAAACCTTTTTAGAGGTGTGCAGTAAATGACAGTGCTTTTGCATTATATAAGGACATGAAATTCTGACCCTGCTATGGACACATACATTTCAGGGTCAGAATTATCACCTTGAAGTTCCACAGTTATCACCCTGAAGTTGGGTTTTACAGACAGTTGTAAAGCTGATGGAACACTGTAAGCTTTAACTAACCTTTTCTTTCAGGCATCATAGAATCACAGAGTGGTTATTGATACACCTGACCTCTTCCTAATTTTCTTCCTCCTAAAGGAGGAACTAAGAAGCTTTTGCACTATTATAATAATTAATTGGATATGTTCTTGATATTTGGTATTAGTGTTCACCCTAAAAGGAGATCCGTCTTCATGGCAGTCTCAGTCTGTTACCCATTATATAGCTGTGTCTCCTATAGCTATGTATGTATCCCTTTCTCTAACTGATTTTGCTGATTTTTTAAATAATCTATATTTTTAAAAGGAGTGGTACTTCTTTTTAATGGTATTGGTCTTAATAATGGTTGTCCTTAGTGTCAGTGTTTTTTTCAATGGATAATTCTGGATTTGGTGTTGACAGGGAGAACAGGGGGTAAGGGGACCCCCAGGACCCCCAGGACCAGCACCACATATGAAAGAAAAAGGGAGTGAAATCATAAAGGGAGAAAAGGTGAGACCTTAAGCAATTAATCTTGAGTTCTCTGAAAATCTTAGCAACAGGGAGTAGGATAAAAAAAGGAAAACAAAAAAAGGAAAATATTCAGTCGCCTACAACCAGTTTTTCAAAATCTCTCCCTGTATTATTTCATGAATGAATTTTGATTTTCTTTATAGAAGTTTCTCTGAAAAGTATATGATTAAAATGATAAATGCATAGATGTCTAAATAAGTAGTGTATACAGCGGAGGACTTTCTGAGGCAGGAGGATTCGATAAGCGTAGTCCTGTAAACACCAAATATTCTAAAAAATGTAATTAAGTAGCTCATACTGAACTTTTCATATACATTATCACATTAATGGAGTCTAATGAATTTTTCAATTACTGAATTAGGCAGTCTAAGTAATGCATATAATGAACTTGCTTAATTGATTCCCGTTTTGTGTTTGTCTAACTTCATGCACATCATGCTATTGGGGATAGTTCTTGAAACAGAGAAAATGTGCTTTTTTCTGACATGAAGAATGAAATTATTTACAACTCAAATGAAAAATGGGTAATATTTTGCTGACTAATCTCCTTTTTTTATCATTTCATTAGGGTGATCCAGGTTTAAAGGGTGAACGGGGAAACCCAGTGAGTATTGCATAATATCTTTTTTAATTACAATAAAACTTGTGAAGAATAATATAATGACCCTGAATATCTTTATAGCTACTTGATAAAAGGAATTTTACTTGAGGATTTGACAGTTTTATTGATCTGGTGTGTACTTATTTTCCAGGGATTACCAGGTTCAGGTTTCAAAGGAGAAAAGGGTGAACCTGGGCAGCCTGGTCCACGGGTAAGTAGGCTCAATATTATCAATACTATAATTACAGTTGTTGCATTGTTTCTATTAGCTAATTAATGAAATAGTAAATTTGGTCTATTTCAAATGGGTAAGTTTGGTGTTACAAGTCAAGGTAGTAGTAACATACAGTACTATTATTATGTAAGATGCTTTCAGATAACCAAAGACATGTAACAGTAGCTTTCAGTGCTGAAGGGAAAGGCAAGACTCCCATTGATCTCAACTGAAGCAAGAATAAGTAATTCTGGAATAGAATTAAAGCAAAGCAAAACAAATCACTCTGTAGAAATGACTTCAGCTAAATGGAACACTTGAATTTATTTCAAATACTCTCTGCAGTCCACAAAATGAGCCTGCTTAGCTGAAAGGTACCATTTCTTGCAAAGAAAAGGAATGTAGTGAAAAATTTAGATGACTGAGATACATTTACTTGCTGTTTTCCTGCTTGATTTTAGATTGTTAGAGGCCATAAGGTCAGTTTGCCTAGTCTGACCTATACCATAGTGCCATCCAAACTTCTGCATGAGTCAGGTTATAGCTCAGTTTTCTTGGGCTTATGGGACATGATCATATTGCTGATGATACACGCACAATCCAACCACTGTGACACCAACTAAGGGTCCCTTCCAACCCCTACAATTCCATGATTCTATGATTCTATGATTCTATGATCCAGCCTTCAGTGGATTAGGCTACAAACCTAGGTGCCAGTCATTTCGTAGTCCATAGGAAGAAGAGGCTACTGGAAAGTAGGTTAATCCATCTAGGTCATTTATCATGTACCTATTGATTACTTCAGGGGGATCTAATCCCCTCTGTAGGATAACACAGAGGTCTAATAGAGAATCATTTTGCTCTGGAGGAGGAAGTCTTGGATTCTAGGTTATCACCTGTCTTATGATTTGAAGATGTGTCATTCAGTTTAGAGGAAGTGTTTCTTACTACTAGATTACCACATGATCTTACACTCTCCAAGCCTTCTGCTGAAACTGAGCCACTGAATGTCTATGAATAAAGATTTTGAGAGGCAGGAGAGTGTATATATATATATAAAAAGAGATTGCTGTGAAAGGAAATGTTTCTGGGTCTAGTTCCAGTTTCCTGTGCTGTTGATATATTTTGTCTTGAAACCTCCTTAACTGGGAAATCCATGTGTTATTCCTGGATCTGGGAACAGATTTGCAGGACTTTATTTAATTCAGCAGCTTGTAGGATGTTGATTAGCATAAGATGTAGGCAGTCCCAGTTTGCCTGCTTTGTATCCTCTGTGCTGTTGGCTGTGTTAGCACGCCAATTAATTCATTACAGTAGTGATTGTTTTGTTCTGGTGTTTCACCCACCGTATTTAAAATTGCCATATATGTGGCTATTTGTTTAAGCAGATTGGAACTTGGTGTTTTACAGGGAAAGCCTGGAAAAGATGGTGAACCAGGACCAAAAGGAGAACACGTGTGTATTCTACTGAATGTCCAGTGCTGTTTCTTACATTCAAGATGAAGAACTGTTTGTGTATTGTAAATGGTTGAAGTTTTCTAACTGTCTGGATTGCTTACTCCAAAGTTGTGGCTTTTGGTGAATTAGTGACTGGTTAGAAAATTTAAAACTTTGATGCTGACAGACCTAAATTAAAACCGTATTTGTCTCTTCTGGTTTTGCTGTCTTCTACACACAGGGTTTGCCTGGTGGGTTTGGGATTCCAGGACGACCTGGGGAGCCTGGCGCGAAGGTGCGTAGTAGCTGCCTTTGCTTCCCATCACACAGAGCAAGGAGTTAAGAGCTTGCATGGGGTGATCATAGATGTGCATTAAAACTTAAATATACACAAAGCAATATTAAATGAATGTTACAAAGTTGTAAAGTCATCACTCAGAGAAAAAGTCAAAATTAAGGTATCTGATTTATATCTCTCATATGAATTGATCAATGCAGGCTTTATTTTCACAAGTTCTTTGCCCAGCCAGCACATATAGAAATGTACTTTCCTAAAAATCCCAGTTTCTCTTAATAGTGTAAAGCAGTACAGGCCCACTAACTAGTTACTTAACTGTGTGTTATAATAGTCCAGGTACTTAACATTTGGAAGTTGAATGAGTCTGTATCAAAGCCTTCAGTTGCTAAGGAAATCCTATTTTGTGGGGAAGAAAATCTGAGCTGGATTTAAAATGTAAATTTTATTTTGATTTAGGGTGAAAAGGGTGAACAGGGTTTTCCAGGACCTCCAGGAAGAGTAAGTAAAATAAATTCTTGCTTTGGTTTTGACATCATAAATTTTGTGAGAGTCAAAGTGCTCAAGCAATGAGGGGGGAAAAAAAGAGATTGCATGTTCTGTTTGCATTCTAATCAGTCATGTCCTCATTTTTTCTTAATGGAAATAAAAGTTGTTTTAAAGCTTTTAAAAAGTTTAAAATTTTGGAAAGGAGCTCTCAGACAATGATTTTCACATATTCTGGACTACAAAAATGATAGACATTGGTAATTGATGTAAAGTATCCAAAAGAGAGTTCAAAAGAATAAGTCTGTCAGCTTTGCAGTCTATAACATTTTTAACACTTCAAATAAAAAATGGGTCTAGTCAGCAAAAAATAGATCATTGATGGTGCTGCTTCCCTAACATGGGGAAAATTCCATACCTGCTAATTTGATTTGAAAAATGATGCACACTTTATGAATATTTTATTGCAAATATTAGTATCCTGCATGTCAAGCTCAGATCAATGTTAGCAGAAATTGACAGAACAGAATATTTTAAAAATTAAGGTAATACAAACCTAGTTGGTCAGTTCTTAGACCACGCTAAGGTTACCTGACATCATTTTTGTTCAAAAAGCTGTTGTAAAGGTCATGAGGAGTAGTCAGCATGGATTCATCAAGGGGAGATCATGCTCGACCAGTCTCATAGCCTTCTATGATCTCATGACAGGCTGGGTAGATGGAGGGAGAGCAGTGGATGTCATCTACCTTGACTTCAGCAAGGCCTTTGATACTGTCTCCCATGACATCATGATAGCAAAGCTGAGAGAGCATGGGATAGATGAATGGACAGTGAGGTGGGTCGAGAACTGGCTGTCGGACCGAGCTCAAAGGGTGGTGATCAGTGGAGCAGAATCTGACTGGAGGCCTGTGACTAGCGGTGTTCCCCAGGGCTCCGTGTTGGGTCCAGTCCTGTTTAACATCTTGATTGACGACCTTGATGAGGGAATAGCATCCACCCTCAGCAAGAGCCAAAGACACAAAGCTGGGAGGGGTGGCTGACACACAGGAACACTGTGCTGCCATCCAGTGAGACCTGGACAGGCTGGAGAGCTGGGCAGGGAGAAACCAGATGAGGTTCAACAAAAGCAAGTGTAGAGTCTTGCACCTGGGAAGGAATAACAGCTGGAATCAGTACAGGCTGGGGATGACCTGCTGGAGAGGAGCTCTGCAGAGAAGAACCTGGGGGTCCTGGTGGATGACAGGTTGGCCATGAGCCAGCAGTGTGCCTCGGTGGCTAAGAGAGCCAATGGGATCCTGGGGTGCATCAGGAGGAGTGTAGCCAGCAGGTCAAAGGAGGTGATCCTCCCCCTCTACTCTGCCCTGGTCAGGCCCCACCTGGAGTATTGTGTCCAGTTCTGGGCTCCCTGTTATAAAAAGGACAGGGATCTCCTGGAGAGAATCCAAAGAAGGGCTACGAAGATGATAAAGGGCCTGGAGCATCTCCCCTATGAGGAAAGGCTGAGTGAGCTGGGACTGTTCAGCCTTGAGAAGAGAAGACTAAGGGGGAATAATTAAAGTCTATAATTATCTTAAGCAGGGGATGCAGGGGGAATTGGCCAGCCCCTTTTCAGTGGTCTGTGGGGACAGGACAAGGGGCAATGACCTCAAGTTGGAGCACAGGAAGTTCTGCACCAACATGTGGAAGAACTTTTTCGCAGTGAGGGTGACAGAGCCCTGGGACAGGCTGCCCGGGGTGGGGGGTGGGGTCTCCTTCTCTGGAGATATTCAAGACCAGTCTGGACGCCTATCTGTGCAATGTGAGCTAGGGAGCTGCTTTGGCAGGGGGGTTGGACCCGATGATCTCTCGAGGTCCCTTCCATCCCCTACAATTCTATGATTCTATGATTCTATGATTCTATGATAAAGCTCTCTGATTAATCCTACTACTGACATGAAGTATTTTCTCTGGTAATTTTTTAGCAGCTGCAACCTTCCCACAGGAGTCGTTATGTGTTGCTGAAATTGCAAATATAAATAAAACTGAACAAAATTCTTTTCACAAAGCAAAATGGCATCAGGTCAGGATGGGGGAGACACAAATGAGGGCACAGTTGTATGTTTCTAGTGTTTTAGTCTTTGGCCTGTGATCCAGGTTATAGATACTGGACCCATAGATGCCTTTGGTGAAAAAGGAGACCCTGGAGCTTCAGGTTTACCTGGACTGAAAGGTCAAAAAGGTGAAAAAGGTATGTATTATATCTTGTCTTTTTGATTGAGTTATGCTTTTGGCTTTCTTATGAAATGAAATTAAAATATCACTATCTGTGAGCTCAGGTGCTCTGCATAACAGTGAAATGTTCCAGTTATTAATTTTTTTCAGGTTATTACATTTATTTGTAGCATGTAGAACACTTCTTCTCATAATAAATAAGACTGCCTTTCAGTTTTAATCATAATCCAGTGAGATTAAGAAAGATGGAAATCAACATGAGCATAAAGTGGATAATAAAGCATAGAATCCTCGGAGTCCTCAGAGCTAAATTTGCATCTTAAAATTGGCTTGCATAATTTTCAAAATTCTTCAGTAAACAGGGAACACCAGTCATTCCTTTCCATTTTTCCCATTACAGGCCTTACCCTAATAAAGAAAGATTGGTGGAGAAGATGCCACATAGCACAGCCTTTTCCATAAATGTATTGTTTGCAGATATCTATAGATTATTTAACTCTAAGCTTTCATTCAGGCCATACTACGTTGTAATGTGTATCCAAATAGCCTGTGTTAAAAGTTGATTGCTTCCTAACTGCAAACCTCTTTTTCTAAAGGTTTCCCTGGTATACAAGGAATCCCAGGACCTCCAGGTATGGATTTATGCCCACTGACTTTGTTCACATATTTACTGTGTTCTTCTTGGGTAAAGAGTCCTGAGAGATGTTCTCCTTAGCTCCTTAGCTCCTTAGCCAGTTACTGCCTGACTTAGAGAACACCCAGGCAGTGACCTCTCTGGGGGTCTGATCATTCTCCTAGACCCTTCCTGTAGATTGCTTTTCCCATGTCTCCAATGTGATCCAGTCTTGCTCTTTGTGTGGAGCCCTGATAACTCTGCCTAAATTGAAGAAATATTGCCCACAGGTCATCAGAGATAGCCCAGAGAGTATGGCTCCGTTGGGCAAGAAGGGCTGTAAAACATGAACACAGGCATGGATATGTGCATATGTACCTATCTGTGCATACTGATATGGACATAATTTGTCTTGCTCTTATATGTGTTTGCATAAATATAATAAAACAAGGCTTGTAGGGAGAAATAATAATATTTATTAGATCAAAGTCATTCCCGAAGGCTTCCTGTTTTGGTGTTTTTTTCTGACTGTTCCACTTGATCTAGTAGAAGTTATTTCTTTTGCCTGCAAATGTTACCTTTTTCATAGTCTACACATCCACGGCCACACTACTGTTATATTTATATGTACATGTACATGTGTTTGAACTAAACCACGATTTTTGCTTTTTAAAAATTAAGCAAATCACTTGTGGACACCTGGCCCTAGCACATCCTGCAGTGACACTGCTATTACCTCCTTTGCTCACATTTGCTATCTTGACAGTGAGCTAAAGCTAAATATGAAGTTAATGTGAGCCTGGGTCACACAGTTTCCAGGAAAATTTTCATGGTTTAGGGAGGAGATACTATCAACTGCTGGCTGTAATAGCCCCTAAAGAATTCTGTGTGACAAGACAAGAATAATAGTAGCTCTTAGTCTGTCATTACCCTCTAGAAATGGAGATTTGTGTGATTTTTGTGTCTTCCTGCAATGTTGCAGAAGGCTCAGAATGGTTTAGTGATGAGTCTAGTGATTAGCTGTGAACTGAAATAACTCACTCGAGTATCAAGACCTGTGTGACTGGACAACTACTGTGAGTGAGCTAAAAGGAAATCTTAAGCAGCTTTTCCTAGCTGTTTAACTGCTTTTTACTGGTTGCTGTTTGCTTATTATCCCTACAAACAGTTTTGGTTTTAGCATTCCTGAAATCTGATAGCTTTGCCAAATACTTATTTACTGAAGTTCTTAGGCAAGCTGTCCCTTTCTAGGTGTTAAGATTTGATTTATTATAAGGAAGATTATAATAGTTTCCAAGTGTAATAGCTGAATTAACTCCTGTGTCTCCACTTTTTCCTATACAGGAAAAGTTGATTAAATCTCAGAAAGGCAGTTAGTACAAAATAAGTGTTTGTCTAGGGATCTTATCAAAGTGAGTTATCCTTACCTGTAGTGTGTATGTAACCTCAATTTTGTATAAATAACCAAGAGTAAAAATACAGTCCCTTTCTATTTTCCACTAATATTTTTCTGTTTCTCTCTGAAATGGAAGCTAATGTTGGATTCAATGATCCTTATAGGTCCCTTCTAACTTGGAATATTCTATGATTCTAATGTGCTGTTAATGTTACTGTCTTTCTGCTTGTAACTTTTTTTCATGTATGTTTCATTCTCTCCAAAGGCCGACCCCTTCCAGACAGGGTCGGATCACCTGGTGTCCCTGGGGAGAGAGGTGAAAAAGGTGAAAAGGGTTCTCCAGGATTCCCTTTACCTGGACCTCCTGGAAGAGATGGTTTTCCAGGTCCTCCGGGGTTGCCTGGCCCACCTGGTCCTCCAGGAAAAACAGGTAGGTAAAGCACTTGGTTGCTTTTCACAGTGAAGACTCAATAGTACACATTGTATGAAAAACGATAAGGAGACAAGTTTATAAAAGCTAAAGTCAGAATGTAACTACATTGTGAAAGAAAGGTATCTGAGCTGTTAATGGACCAAGTAAAAGCTGTTCCATGATGCATCAAGCTGCGTGTTTTCTTACTGGGACAAGGATTCTTTGCTCAATGTTTGTAAAAATTTTTCAGAAGTACATTGTGGACTGTGACAATATAACCAAATAATTGATGCTAATACATACTAGTTTCCTCCAAGTCCTAATGTGCCAATTTAGAGGTATGTATATATTTTCAGTTATAGAAGTAACAGGTACTAATATTGTTGGCATAAAGATAGCTGTTCAGTATCACAATTTGCAATTCTGCAGTACCAATCTATGTAGGAGGTGTCAGAGGTGCTGACCAAGATACTAGTCTGCTAGAAGTATTTACTGTAAAATGAAATTACCTTACAGGAGAATGGAGCCAACACTTGCTGCATACAGGTCTGTGAAAAGCTGGTAATGCTGTGACCAGTACCCAATAATATTAGTAGTACTGATACAAAATCCCACAGCTCTGTATAATTAGATTCTGATGAAGCAGTTTTATACAGAAAAATGCTTTTAGTTTCACACTGCAATGAAGCAGTGAAAAACATACATATGAAATTGGCCCATGCTTAATAGCTCTTTGCAATTGTTGTTGCAAAGTTGTTGCTGTAGGTCATACTGATACTGTGAATTAAAATTGTCATTTCAGCATAAAGAATGGTATTCCTATTACAATAGTTGAGTTAGTCCAAAACTCCTGAAAGGAACGTTATTGTCTATTGAATTTCTAAACCAAAACACTTGGTTCAAAACCAGTTGAAGATGCCTGGTTAGTTGTTGTTGTGTTTGCCAATGAAGCAATGCAAAATCCAGCACCTAGCATATGAAATTACACAGCTAAATCTTACCTAGCCCTAAAAATACCCGCAGTATGCTTCTATCACTGCTTAATTCTTCTCCTTCCCCAGGCACTTCTTCAGCTTTCATGAAGTGTATAATGGGAAACAATTTGTTTTCTTTTAACTGTTTTTTGCCAAATTTCATGTTAACATTTTGACTACTGGCTGTGGCCAAAATGATGTCATACTGTATTGAGTCAGAACCTATGTGGTATCATCTAACAGAGCAAGCACCGTTTATATTCTTGTATGACACCTGCTAAACATTGTCATTTGATACCTACTTCAGTTCCTCACATACTAAGTTTTTTCTTTTCAGGAAGCTTGATCAGTATAAAGAAGTTAAATAGATGTTAACAAGCTGCTTTTGGCCTAGAAGATCTCCTAAAACATTGAAAACAAAAGTCAGGGTACAAAAAAGACTCTACTTAATTAATTTCATGTGAACACAAATATTCTCAGTTCTCTTCAGGATCAAACCAGTAATTTTCCATCCACAGTGGGGACATTCATAAATGCAGCCTTATAATGGGAACCTGCACTTGTCAACCAGTATTCTTTGTTGCTTTTCCATTGCAGATGGAATTGATCAATGCCAACAGGGAGAACCTGGTGCACCAGGTACTCCTGGACCTCCAGGAAGAGATGGATTTCCAGGAGAGATGGGAGAGAAAGGTAAAGTTATTTAAAGTGATTGCTTTCTAATGCTCTGTACCCTTGAGCTTGTATATGTAAAGAGGTGAAGGAGTTCAGCTGGATCCAGAGAAAGTGTACTTAAATACTTCATGGACTTGGAAGGTGTTTCTTGAGCCCGTGGTGAGTGAAAGAAGGATGTTGTGCATTGAGTTGTGTGACACAAACTTACTTTACATTTCACTTAGGCTACATGTTGCTGGAAAGTGATAAAGGATGGAGCAGAGCTGAAAGAGGAGCTGGGAAGAATGGATTGAGTATAGCACCATTAAGTGTAAATTGAACTGTTCATGGCAATTTAAGATGTGAATTCTCGGCTGAAGAATTAGAGTAGGACAGATGCATTTGGAATGGAAACGGTTTATGAATCATTGCCATGAGTATAATTGGAGCTAAAATTGTAACACCTATAAATAGGACTGTCAGCCATGTGGTTTAGCAGCATGGACTAAATGGACATACAGAAAAATGAGCTGCGCTCATTTACACGATGGTTGATCCTTCCTAATCTCATTCTGTTCATTGCTTTTCTAAAACTGCAAAACTGCAGTGCCTATAGAGATTTTCCTTTTTCTGCTTTAACCTTTTTGCTTATTCTATACCCAGCTTATATTTCTTTTCTTCTTTTTGGTCCTCTTCAACCTGGTCCCTTTTAACTGATCAGTTAAGTATTATCCCTAGGATAAAACTGAAGTTGATGCCATTCCTTTAAAAATTGTAAAGAATCTTGAATATCAGTTTGCTGATAAATTCTCTTTGAAGCATGTAATTAGAAGTAGCACATTTATTTTTATTCTTTCAACATGAAGTGTATTAAATTGGCATTTGCCCCTGAATCCACCTGCTTGCAGTTGTCTTAAATCTTTATATTGTTATTCACTAGTTTTGTTGGGTTGCTTGGCTTGTTTTTTTAGGTGAAAAAGGTGAATCCTGTGCCTTATGTGATAAAGAAGGACCTCCTGGACTTCCAGGACCACAGGGACCACCAGGTCCATCAGGTAAAAAATCATTAACTACCTGAGAATTAACCTTATAGGCTAAAATCAAAAACTGCAGCATATATTGTAAAATTAATTACTTCTTGACCCACCATTCAAATTATTTGTGAAACTACTCAAAAGAGGATGGAATATCCTTTTGTTTTGGTCCTGATTCCAACTTTCTGATGCAAGCAACAAGAATTACCAAGGAAGCAGAAATTGGCCACAGTGGAGGGTCTTTGTGGCCCAAATGTTTTCACAGAAGGTTGCAAAAATAAAAAATAATGTGGGAAGCACTTGCCTAGTGATGGCCCACAGATACATTCCCAATCCTAGCTTTAAATTCTCTGGCCAAAAAATTAATTATCTTTTCTGCTACTGTGCAAGAGAAGTGCCACATGCAAATAGGGTATTATATGTAATGTTTGTTCCCATGGCTGTTAAGAAAAATGAATATGGTTTAGGTAGTTTCAAGACTGCAGTGGTTACATGATAGTTCTAAATAGTAAGGTGAACTCATTCCTAAGTTAAATGAATCATCAATTTCAGAGTTGATGCATGCAGACACATGAGCACATACATCCAGACAACTTCACTGACTGTAGCAGCATTATGTTGATAAAACTGGGGATTGAATGAGATATTTTGAGGAAGATCACAAAGAATCCACATACAATGAGGTTTTTGTAAAAGCATGTAATAAACACAGTTATATTTTTGTCTCTCTGATAAGGTTTTCCAGGACAATCAGGTTTCAAGGGTGACAGAGGCTTACCTGGACTTGATGGCCTTCCAGGGGTACCTGTAAGTAATGCCCTGCCAAATGCTATGTGTCCTATGAGACATGTCATCGAAAAACTTCTGATCATCACAGTGGTTGTGTAATAGTTCCGTTTAAAACCAGACCAGCACAGTGATACGATAAAATCAAGGAGCAGCTCCTAGCAAAATAAACTAGGAAGCAGCATGGTTGAGCTATGAAAGGAAGAAAGAGCTGTCAGAAATGGGTTATATTTCTGTGTTTGCTCATTGTATGCACTCAGCAGGACACATGATCTTCTGGATGAGCAAGCTAAGCAGAGGAGTTGGGTAAAAAGTAGGATTTCACAGGAAACAGATGCAGATCTGGTCTGACCTTCTTGTGAATCGTTCCAAGAACTCTGCTGCTGTGTCCATATATATTGAGAGAGAGAGAGAGAGAGAGAGAGAGAGAGAGAGTGCCATCTAGTGCAGTGTAAGCTATCTAGTACTGGTATGAAATACACTTTCACAGTTCATTTGAATTCTGGGAGATGTGTGTGGTATATTCTATAAAACACAATTAGTTATCAGGAAAGTGAAGTAGTTTTGAAGAAATAAAGAAAGGCTGCGTACCATCCTGATAATATGAACACTCGTAGTTATATTGACATTGTGCAACACAGCTCTTGGCAAGTAGGGCCGGGTATCAGAAGCAAACCAGCCAGCAAACCAGTACAGCACTTGTCTAAAATGTAACAGAAATTGCTCCTCCAATGAGCGGTGTACTAGCACTACATTTGATCCCACTTGTATGAATTCCTTACTCAAGGAATCCTATTTCTTTTCCTTGAGTATAAATAAAGCCTAGATGCTTGAATTTGGCCAGTGAACTTTTGCTGGGATGGAGGAGTCCCATTCTCTGTTTCCACCATGATAAGTCAGATGGTATTACACAGCAACTGAATCTACTATAATATCAACGGGCTCCATGAAAGAAACAGTGGAGGAAAATAAGAGGCATCCCAATGTATTCAAGATTTTTTAAACTCTGGTATTTGTTCGCAGCACTTGTTTTGCCACACCTTTGTGTTTTCCTTTTATTGCCTCTTAAGTTCTTCTCATGTCTTTCATCAGATGAGGACTGGCTGCTGCTCTGAATGCTTTTAAGCTTGTTTTGCTCCACAAAGTTCAGCCAGGTGTTGATTCAGCATATAGTTTAGCTTGGAAAAACTACATAAAAGGTAGCCTTGCTAGCTCACTTTTTTTACAGGCATGCCAGAGCATCAGGGTCTGATCCAGGACCCACCAGAGCTCAAGGAAAGATTACCTTCGACCGTGTTCTGGTTCACGTTTAAGTGGAGGGCACACGTCAGCCATAAGCAGTGGACGTTGCCCATGAAGTCTGTTCTTTACTACCCTAGTGGGTAGCTCTTGACATTAGAGACTGTTTCTATGACAAAAGTGCATGTAAGTCCTAGAAAATATGTAGGGAAAAATGGGATTAGCAGAAGTCCAAAGGTGAATTATTAGGTAGCTAATTTCTTCCTAGGGGAGCTTACCAAACCCTTCGCTGAGCATGTGTGTAGCTTTCTGATAGTACCAACTGACTGTGATTGTTAATAGTACAAAATCAACTAATGTTAGTAATGAAGGGAAACATGCATTTGGTGTCAGCTAAATGTCATAAGTAAACTACCCAGGGAGAAGTTTTAAGCCTTCAGTTATCATTAGCTCTTGTGCATTTTGTATAAGACAATTTAATTTCAAGGACAATCCATATATTGGATTAATATAGTTGATTTTAAAAGTTTTGAAAGAAATAAAATTGTGGGTGTGGCTTGCATAAGCAATTTTGTATCTGTAAGTTTGGCTGACTTTGTCTTTGCATACTGGAAGTGTGTTGTTTCCTGTGTGGGTACTACTTTTACTGGTATTGTAAATTGGTCAGGGAAATAGGTTCCACAGTGTTACGGAATTCATCATTTAAAAGTTGGGGCAGACACTTGAACTCTGAAAATGCCTTTTTAAAAAGCTTCACTTACCCAGGTGCTGATAATGTATAAATATGCAAAACTGAAATCCAGTAGGTAATCAGTTGAAAATTCGCTGTAATTTTGTTGGTGTCATGGCCGGCACTTCTGTAAGTGGTGTAGGTTTATAAGCACCATCTGAGAACATACACCTGTGATATGATAGATGCCAGAATGGTCAAAACAAAAAAATTTGCATTAATTCCTTATACACACTGCTGTGTCCTGGAAAATATTCTCATCTCTCTCAATGGAAAGCATAATGGCTCACTTGATTTGGGTCTACTCTTTGATTTCTGAAGATTTGTTTTCTTTTGTATCTGGTGAAGGGTTGGTAGGGCAACTGATGACATCTGAATTTATGAAATTTCAGGGGCCCCCGGCACTCCAGGAATTATGGGCAGCCCTGGTGCAAAAGGAGAACCAGGAGATTTTTCTTATGATTCTATCCTGAAAGGTGAAAAGGGAGAACCTGGTTTCCCAGGACAACCAGGTACTCCTGGAAGAGAAGGAAGACCAGGAAAAGATGGATTGCCAGGTCTCCAGGGTCCGAAAGGAGCATCGGTATGAGTGTTTCTTTATGCTTACGTATTGTCCTACTGCGTGTTTATTTATGTTTACACACTGTCCTATACATTCTGTCTTTCAGATCAGAATTCACATGCTTTTAAGCCCTATATATGCTATGTATTTATTGGCCTCATTCATTGTTCCACATCTTGTTCTTACCTTTGAGTAGTTCGTTCTTCCTCAGAGGAAGACTCCAGTTTCCCTGGAGCTAGGGAAGAAAATGATCCTTCAACAACAGACTTTGAGAGTTAGATTTTGACCCTTTCTTTTTACATGTCATGCATATAAGTGATCTGTCGCAGATGTATTCAGCATGGCTTGCTAATTTCAGGGCTATAAAGCAAGGTTGCTTCCCCCATGGAGTTGTCCCTTGCATGGTCAGTAGTTTTGTCGTTTTCTCCCTTTCTCACATCTTGATAGTGAGACCTAGTGTGGATGTTTTAACTGATACCTGGAGATGATTGAAGGAATGCAGTTAGAGATTGTTAAAGACAAGATTCAATTCTGTGCTAGCATACTTACCTTCTTCTGGGAACTAATGCAGCAAACAAAGTTTTTCATTGATAACAAGTTCAGCTGATACAGATGTAATGTTCACATCTGCTCCCAGATCCAGCGCTGGGACCATAGACTACATGGTCCAGTTAGCTCCACTGCACACTGGGTATGATTTCCATGAAGTATTTCATGTGGAACCCAGTTATGTTTCCATTGAACTCAGTGATAAAAAATCCACTTTATTCAGTATTACAGATACATGTGCTAAATCCAGGTCATGATATATATAAAGAGAGAGGATAACATGTTCTTTCTTGCCAATCAGGCAAGACATACACTTATACTTTGCAAAAATTAGGGTACAGCTGGCTTGAAAGGAGAACGTGGTCCCCCTGGCCAACCTGGATTCCCTGGAGTACGTGGTGAAAGAGGTTTTCCTGGCCCTCCTGGAATAGGTGCTGCAGGGTTACCTGGTGAAAAAGGAGACAGAGGCCTTGCTGGAACCCCAGGTTTACCAGGCCTTCCAGGTAATGCTATAGTGTGCTTTAAAATTAAAAATAAAATAAAATTAAGAAGACAATTGTGATCTTTATTTGGTACAACTTAGAGGATCACTGGAATTAAAGATTGAAGTAAAAATATTTTCTAATTTCAATCATGTTTGCTTTCAGCAGTATAACCTCCTTTGAGGGAAGTTTCTTGAAGAGTTTGTTAGTCCAAGCAGGATGGTTTAGGTTCATCCTGACTGAGTTCATGCTAGTTTTCTATAAAACATTTACAAAAATACTTAATACCAAGTCATTTGTAGCAGTGTAGATGGATTCATATTTCTGGCTTGGTGAAACTCGTTTGTTTAATTTCATCAGTTCCTGTACTCAATACCTTTTTACATTCACAGGAGCAAAGGGTGAAGCAGGACGAACTATATCCCTCCCTGGACCTCCTGGGGCAGATGGCCTTCCTGGGCCACCTGGTTTCCCTGGACCTCAAGGTACAGTAGCCTGTTAATCTTTGTCTGATGATCCTAATGGCTGTTTTCCCCAGAAACTGGCCTTTGTATTAACATTTGTCTTGTTTTCACTTGCAAAGGTGACAAAGGGAATCCTGGGCTTCCAGGTAGACCCGGCCTTCCAGGAGAAAAAGGTGCTGTTGGGCAGCCAGGTATAGGGTTTCCTGGACCTCCAGGACCCAAAGGTAAGATGAATAACATCATCTTAACAGAGATGATGTAATTGGAGTGTGGATGGAAGCCTGCATTACCAACCACAGATGCATGAGAGAGGCAGCTGAAGAACCTCCCTTGGGAAATTCCACAAGCACCACAATAAGCATGCTTTCAACACACACTTGCTTTGTGGAGTGATGTGATGCAGATACAGGCAGTGTCAAAGCTACTGCTAGAATAAAAAGTGATGTAGTACATCATCTTACACTGCAGCAACTGAAGTTACTGAGAGATGAGATGACTTCTCTGAGAAACACTGTGCATGCTTGGTAAAAAAATATGCTGGCATAAGAAGATTTTTGGGCCAGAGCTAGCAGCTCTGCTGTGTTCCAGGTGGCCAAGTGGTTTGGTTAGAATACTGGCTTGCTTAGCGTGAGTTTTATCTTCTCTGCACGGCCATTGTCAGGGTATGCACATAGCTTAGAGGGAGTCTAAATGTTCATATTCTAGTTCTGGATTTTGGGACATGTATTTCATAGTGCTGCTACGCATTTAGAACTCAATGTCTGAGCCTTCAGCAGCCACCTCAATCCCCAATATTCTTGTGTGTCTTCATTATTATTTCATTTACTATGATTCCGCACACCAAAGAACTGGGAGAGTCAGAAAGACACCTCTGGTTACTCCAAGGCAGGCATGGGACAAGCCTGAACAGAAGAGATACATTGTGTCTGGAAAAGGATTGCTGTATGCTCTTTGGTGCCAGCAATAAAGGAACGATATATCAAATACATTTCTTTCAAGGACCCTTCCTTGAATTCAGCTTTGCCCAATGACTTTCCTGGGGCTTAGCCTAAAAACTGGATTTTCCACTTCCTGGGACTGTTGCCCATGAGAGGAGCTTCATCTCAATTTATTGAGCATGTGCTGGTGTTGAGTGAGTCCTATCTCTGAGTCATTTGCCGACTTCTGTATGTATTCCTTCCTGCATTCCCAAGGCCACAGTGCATGGGCCAGCTGTGGCATAGAAACCTTCTGTGTGTAACCCTCAGTGGTGCATATAGGACATGGCACGCGACATATGCTGAACAAAAGGTGTTGATTCACAGGTGGATCACTCAGTCTGAGGCTGCAGGCATTAAGTTGCTTTTTCTGAAGAAGACTTTGGGATCCCAGTTTTGTAGACAGGATGTTTCTCAATGGCATGAACCCACAAAGCTATTTGTTCAAGTGGAGATACTTGACATTTATTTATTCCAAGAAGTTCTTTGCCATCAGAATCCAAATGCTGCACGAAGCTCAGCATTCGAATATCTATTGAGACTTCTGGGTGCTGGCATCCCTAGAAGTCTGGCATAAAAGACTACACAGACCTTTTTTTATATGCTCCTGTGAGAATGTGAATAGTTCAGCTAGAAGCCTGCAGAAACAGCAGAGGACACTTAGAGGCAGACAAAGTAATGCTGTGACCTTTGTTTTGTTTTATAGGTTTCCAAGGTCAGCCTGGCTCGCCTGGTCTGCCGGGGACTCCAGGAACGCCTGGCCTGGATGGTTTGCCAGGTGTACCAGGTTTACAAGGGCAAAAAGTAAGTGTCATCTGCTGCTGCTGTTATCTGTGTGTGCCTGTGCAAACAGGAATCTGTGCAAAGATCCTGCTTTTTCAAAAAAACCCACAGTTGCCCAGATTGTCCTTCATCTTGTATTTCCCACTATACATACAAAGGAATATGAAATTAACACTAAAGGGCTTATGGTTCTCCCTGGAACTCACGTATATCACTCTGCCTCTGAGTGATTTAAAATAAGGTCACTGAATGAATTACTTGTTCTAATGTGTGGATTCCAAATCTCTCATGTTTCTTTGGCTAGGGTGAGCCTGGTGTAGGTCTCCCTGGCCCTAAGGGATCGCAAGGCCCCTCAGGCCCAGCTGGCATCCCTGGAGAAAAGGGAAATCCAGGACTTCCTGGTTTACGTGGTGAGCAAGGCTTTCCGGGCATACCTGGACAGCAAGGATTCAGAGGTAATCTCACCAGAAAATTACAGCTCTGCATTTCTATTTCTTTTCTAAAAGTCACTCCCCCATACATGCAGCAAAAAGCCTATTCACCACTGAGAGATCTTACTGATATCTCAGAGTATTGCCCTTTTTCCTTCCCCTTGTTTTCTCCTACCAACCACTGTTAGCAAATAATAACAGCAAAGAGCAGTCCTTCCTCCAAGCCCAGGCAGGCAGTACTAGAGGCTGAAGTGAGGTCTAGTTGGCCAAGTGCTTCTCAAGCACCATCTTCAGCAAAGAAGATTTCAAATAACATTGGGGGACACTCAGTCTATGTCTCTATCTCCTTGCAGGCGAGCCCGGCCTCCCAGGACTGCAAGGCTTGCAGGGCCCTCCGGGTGCTCCAGGACTGGGTCCACAGGGATTGCCAGGACCTGCTGGGCAGCCAGGACCCCAGGGGCCACCAGGTGAGAGGAAAATGCTCCTGTCACAGTGCTTAGGAGTGGACTTTTGAAATAAATTGATATTGGCATTGCTCATGAACTGTGAAGTCAGTGGGGGTGAGTGGGGGGCCATGTCAGGAGGCATTATTTTTCAGTATGCTCCGATCATTGTTGGGTAATCTATGCAGGATCAAAGCCCCACTTAGAAAAGTGGGACTATTTCTGCTGTCTGGCTTTGAGTTTTCATTCTTCATACCATGTAATTTCTGGACTGCATGTAGACATTATCAGATACTCTTGTTAATGGCATTCCCCATCCTCCATTAAGGACTAATCCTGTATCTTCTGTTTTTCCTAGGATTTCCTGGAATAAAAGGAGACAAGGGTTACCCTGGTATCCCAGGCCTAGATATGCCAGGACCAAAAGGGGATAAAGGTAGCCAGGGCCAGCCCGGAGTACCAGGGTCTGTGGGGTTACCTGGCCTGCCAGGTCCACAGGGGGCCATTGGACTGAAAGGATCAGCAGGTAAGCATCCTCCTCGGAAATGGACATCTTTGACAATTGTTTTATTAAATTGCAATAGCACACCCTTTCCCTTAGTTAGGATTTGACCCATCAAAGAACCCAAACTTGGGAAACCGCAGGGGCTGATGTCACTAAAGCAGCTCTGTGCACGCCTAATCAAACTGCTACTCAAGTCCTTTGCTGGATCAAATCCAGCAACTTACAGGAACTAGCCTGTAATGTTGAAAGGGGATTATCCTGTGACAGAATGTGGTTTTAATAATGTCTTTGTCAATGACAGTGTTGTTTATTGTAACAGGAAGTTTTAAGAATCTAAAAAATAACACTAAAAACTGTGTTTTATTCTGCTTTGCATAATACTTTTTACTATTTTCTTTATTGGGCTATTCTAGATTAATCATCTTTTTTGTTCCATTTTTCCTTAAGTAGTATAATTCCTAATATGATAGGGTGTAAATAATTTGATTTCTTGTACTTTTTTACATTACTCACTCGTTCAATGTGGTTTCAGGAGCCAAAGGAGAAATGGGAGTTATGGGAACTCCTGGATTGCCAGGAACTCCTGGACCAATTGGAGACCAAGGGTTTCCTGGTGAAAAAGGTAAGAGAGAGATTTTCTCAAAATCAAAAGTGTAAAATCCACCTTTTTCATTACGGAAGATTAATCTGGAAGAACCAAATATACAGAGTATGCGTGGCCTAAGGAATTTTTTATATTAAGTAACTTCCCTGGAAGTTAAGAGTAGTGTAATTTAGAAAGCCATATCCTAGGAGCAGTCAAGTATTTGGGCACCAAACCAGGATTTTTGATCCATTCTTCAACAATGTAGGGGATTGCCAGGTGTGAGGATGCCATAGATACTGCTCCAAGGAAAATACTGTGTTTGAAATTATAAAAACCAATGAGGAAGGTCTTAATTAAATCCTTCAAATAATGCCCTGTATTACTGCCAAACTCCTGTCCCTATTGTTTTGAGAGTCTAAAATGAATGGCTGTGTAGCGGGAAAAATATGTCAACTTTTTTGACAGGGCTATTGTGAAGTCCTGGTATAAAAAAACTTCACATAAGATAAATGAGATGTTCCAGAGCATGGTACTGGGTGCTCAAATTTTGAATAAATAGCTAATTTAATTTGCTGCTATCCAGTAAATATTTTCGCAAAGCTTTGTATTCCACGATAAAATTCTATGCTGTTTCTTTACAGGTAGCCCAGGTTTCAAAGGTGGAATTGGACCACAGGGTGATCCTGGTGTGAAAGGAGATAAAGGTGAAGCTGGTCTCCCAGGAAAACCTGGAACAATGGATAACATGGACATGGTTAGTCTCAAAGGCCAAAAAGGAGATCAAGGAGAAAAAGGTAACTTTAATCTCTGACTGTGGATAAGCAATTAATTTTATTATATTAAGAATATACTCATATAGAGTTAAGCAGCAATGCTTGGAGTTCAGCTATATCTTAGTTTTAGAACAGAGCTTTAAAAATAAGATTAAAGAATTTCAAACAGCAAATGTGTATGTTTTTTTCTGGTATCTTTCAATTCCATAGAAACAAAGATTATTCACAGACAGAAAGGGTTTTGTTAGGATGGAAGATGTTAAAGTTGCCATTATAAAATCTATTTTATCTCTTTTTTCAGAAGACTCTGTCAAATGAAGAGAAATTTTATAGGTAGAATCTAGAGCTTTACAGAAGAAAAAAAGCTGTCTTTCATGTAAAATATGTAGTGGAAGGCCAACTGATACTGTAAGAAAAAGCATGCAGCCTTTTGTGGCATACATCTTTGTGACCTGAAGACATTTCAGGAAAGACATATGTGTATGCCACCAAAAGGACATTTCAGAAACATCTGGAAATACGCAGGAGAAAACCAATCAGATTTCTATTTAGAAACTTAATGGTGGTGGAGATACTAGGTTTTATAGACATTCCAGTCTTGTTGGATTTTTATTTTTACTGCTACTTGAAAGTTTAGTTTTTTAAGATCATTCTCTCTCCTGGTTTTCTTTTCAAAGAAAAAAAAAGAGTGTATATTTTATATATATATATTTACTATTTGTCCTTTTTTGTTGTGATTTACTTTTTATTTAAAAAATCCCATGGGAGTTTTAAAATAAATAACTGCTTTAGTTAAAGTAGAAGTGTAGGGCTTAGAAGAGAGCTACTGAGGTCACATCTTCCGTTTCCCTCAACCAAATCCTTCAGCCTTTTGTCTATCATGTTTTCTGAAATAATTATTCTTGTTGCTCTTTATGACTTCTTCTCAATTGAGCTGTATCATTGCTAGAGAGCACGTTGTGGAAACAAGCAAAGTACTTCAACTCAGGCCCTGCTAGAATGAAATTTCTATTCCTTGAAACAACAGCTGACTCAGTGATTATCTGTAATCCTGGGTCATTTACTTCTGCACTGTTGCCTATGCAATTTCTCTTTTTTTGTATGCATGCTTTTGACTTCTACTTACCACCTCTGTGGTTTCTTATACTCTGAATTTCCTGATGTTGATTTTCAACCTTTACTCCAACTCTTCAAAATCCTTCTGCAGTCTAATCCTGTCTTCAAGCCTTTCCAGTCAGTGTCATCTGTACATGTCCTCAATGTTTTCTCTGTTGTGCCCAGGTCAGAGCTGGAACCCCTTTCTAGTTTCTCAGGGAATCACCATGAGCCATGTTATATTTGAACTGAAGAGTTTCCTAGTCCATGTACTTCTGTCTTATCTCCATGTCCCGACTACTTGTTGGAATGAGATGTGGGCTTCTGTGTCCTGGTTGGGTCTCAGAGAAACCTGGGCATGTGGATAGGCAGTGCCTCTCAGCATGGACAGCCAGGGACTGCAAGGGAGGGCAGGAACAGTTCTGAAGTGCATCTGCCTCTAAGCTGAGATACAGCTTCTGAGAGCACTTCCCTATTTGATGATGCTCCCAACCTTTAAAGATTTAATTTTAATTAGTTTTTTTCATTTGTTTCTGATCTTGATATATACGGTGGTATGAAAGGATTTAAAACAAATCCACATTGGTTGTTTCTTGTTACTTTCTTATCAGCTACTGGCCTGTAGATGACTGACTGATAATTGGGTTTTATATCCTTTCTGGAAATCCAAACTAGGCACACTGGTTACATGCATATAAAGAAGTCTTTGCTGAGAAATTCAAATGGTTAATTTCTTTGGTTTCTGACTTCATCTATCCATCACTAATAATGCATCCTTGCAAACTTGTGTGCTCTACATTTTCCTGACCACACACAGTCTGCAGATTGACCTGGCTCACACAGCCTGGAAGGATAGGTTCCAAACAGACCCCAGCCTATGAATTTTTGCTCTTATTCTGCCCATCTCATCTCCTACAACCCAAAGATACTTAGTACCAGCAGAGAAAAATAACCTAGTTATTCTCTTTAACTTTGCCGATCTATTAGTTGCCCTCCTCTCTCTAGACATGAATATCACAATAATGTTCTAAAAAGCTTCTAAATTACCAACTGTGCAGAAAAGTGTCTGGTTCTACCCAGAACCAGGACAAAAAGACACTATTTGTGATCCTACACCTATATGCAACATTATCAGAAAGGGTTATGACCAAAATGTGTGGTCCTTAAAGCTGGAGAAGAGGTACACCACAAAATGTGGTGGAGCCTTCTAGAAAGGTGAGGATGTTTTATCATTAGGTAGAACTGAGGAAACAGCAAATTCTGTCTGTGAACTGGTTGTTCACATGTACCTTTTTAGACAGCAGAACAGTCAAATCAACCATTTCTATTAACACCTGATATTGTCTGGCACTTCTGAAGTCACCCATTAATCTAAGTCAGGCACACTTTTGGTTGCAATTTCTCTTGAAGATATCACCTGCCTTGAAATTTCACAGACATCTATAAAATGGTAATAGTCAGCAGCCTTTCCTCAGCACTGGTGTAGTGACTGGAGAGATGTGTTCTACTCAAGGGGAACTCTCCCCTACAATGTATGAAGCTGCAATTCCACCATTTCCTTGTTCAGTGGAAAGAAGCAACAGTGACCATAATTGTGATATTATATATATAATTATATATATATTATATATATTATATAATTATTATACGGTATTACAGTAAATATTTATAAAATTGATCTCACTGTGTTTGTTTTCTTGGTGTCCAGGGGACCATGGAGCAACCGGAGAAAAAGGGTTACGAGGGGAATATGGAGAACCAGGAATTCCAGGGAAAGATGGTGAACCTGGTACTCCAGGACATCCAGGTATGTCTGAAGCTTGCAACAGAGAGACTGTTCATCAGGAATTTTAAGCCACATTAACTAATGTGATTTTAAATTTTTCTGCTGTCCATAGGACCAAAAGGTGATCAGGGCCCCCCAGGTTTCCCAGGGGATCCAGGAATTCCAGGACAAAAAGGATCAGTTGGTGAAATGGGTTTGCCAGGTACTGACTGATGGAAATTTTCCTCTTACTGGAAAACTTGAGGAAGATCTCAAGTTAATCTGTAACATTATGAGGGATCTATTGACAGTGTCTGTGCTTTAGGCTTTTGTGACATTGCTTTCTCAATTGTATTGTGATATTCCAGTAGCTGGATGCATAGCATTTCTGTATTTGTTGCAGGCAGGCAGTTTTCCAAGTGATTTGTCTGTCTGTGTGTCTCTGCTCGTGTGTAAACTGCATTAAGCGGCTTGTGTATTTTCCCCTTTCTAAAAGTTTGGCAAGATGCTGCGTACTGTATGCTAATTACAGGCTGTAGGTCTGGGAAGAGTTGTGTTTGTCAAGGGGAGAGGTAAAATAGAAAGGAGAAGAACCTATCTCTCAACACAGAAGCTTCTCTAAACTCTGTTTAGATGGCCTTGTGCCTGACATATTTAGGAAATCAAAGGTGAAAGACTGAAATGATAAAGGGGGACAGAAAAATTCACTACAGCAGAGTCCATTTATCACTGTGGTTCTGTTGCAAATTATTAAAATCAACATAAACTTCTATTCAAATCATATTCTTAGCAAGAATTCTGTTTACTCTGAATCAAGATTACGACCTTCTCTGATGAGGAGAGCTTATCTTCCCATAAGAAGTCCTTGTTAAAGAGTGACCCTCCAGAGTTAATTTACTGGCTGTTTTAACAAGATGCCTTGCTTTTCTAGCTCTGAAGAGCTAAGGCAGCACTGAAAAAACATTGTCAACACTGCTAGGGTACCACTAGTTCTGATAAACCCATTTTTCCTTTTCTCTTACTAGGAACACCTGGAGAAAAGGGTCTTCCCGGAGTACCAGGTTCACCAGGCACACCAGGGTTCCCTGGGCAAAAAGGTGAAAAAGGAGACAAAGGACCACCAGGTTTTCCTGGAATTGGCTTTCCGGGGTCTCCTGGTGAGAAGGTATTTACATCCCTAAGGATTTCATTATCTGTCTCTACCAAGTACTTCATTTGAAAAGATGCTACTGGCCTTTAAGATACTTAATTATATTTTCTATTATGCTCATTTAAATACCTGATGAAACACTTGATAGGTGTGCATATGCACAGGTTTAGATGCATTCTGTTTGATGGGACCATTATCTCCAGAGAAGAACTTTTAAAAATGCTAAGTAAATAAAGTGAGAAGGGCCTCTTACAAATGGAGCAAATAATCACACTGTAATAGTGGTTTTGTACTTCTAGAGGGATAGAGGAAAGCTGAAAAAACCTGTAAAATGTTCAGATATTACTGGAAAGGAGAACTGTATTAATGCTGTCTGTAAAGTTAATTTAATCTCAGTATTCTAATAGGTTTCTCACTTGTTTCACATTCCTTTTCCTAGCTATTCAATGACAATAATCATTAATTTATAAGTAAAAATTGTAAAAATAAAACTTACTAATCTGGTAGCAAACTTGCTAAAGATTTAAAAATATTTTCTTTTGAAGATGATTAAGTAACTGTAATAAATAAATTAGAGTCTAATTTGAAAATGACACTGAAAACCATTATAAAAAGCATAGAAAACTGCTAATTTTAATATGCTGGTATTATGAAGCAATTGCTAGAAAAGTCAATAATTGTGATAGTAGAACTTAATGCCAAATTTAATCCTAAATTACTTTGTTTCTAAATGGAAAAAGAATTAAATTCTTTATAAGTCGGATGGATAAGAGGGGTGACGTACCTTTGCAAACAGAAAAAAACTGTTTCAGAATTAATGTGTGGATTTTATAATGTGTGCTGCTTCTTCTAGGGAGAACCAGGAAGAACAGGTAGTCCAGGTTTATCTGGAGATAAGGGTGAAAAGGGTAGTGCAGGAATTCCTGGAATGCCGGGTGCCCCAGGTCCCAAAGGATCCCCTGGCATGGCAGGATTTCCAGGCAAGTGCTTATCCTTCAATAAAACAGAAATTGCAAAGTTAACATGAAAGTTAAATGAAACATGGCACATGTAAACCCATGGTGTCTTCCTTTCTTTAGGGAGTCCTGGTCTCCATGGAGAAAAGGGTGAAAAAGGCCTTCCTGGCTTAAGTGGCATTCCAGGTTTAAAAGGAGAACCAGGTAAGAAAGAAAGAGATACCACCAAATGCTACTTAAAGTTTTGCTTACCTCCAGGCAGTGGCTAAAACAAATACTGTGACATTCTATATTCAGCTTGGGACAGATATTTCCTGCTGCCTTTGGTCATTTCAAAAGTGAAAAATTAGGGTGCTGTTTCCGAGGTTAATGTGAGTCAGCGTGGTGTGAGGCTGGTACTTCTTTTGCACTGTTTGCAGAAGGGATTTTACCACCTTCCACTAGACTGGCTGTTGCCATAGCCATTTGTTCTGTTGTTTCTGGGTGCATTTAAAAGCAGTAAAATTGATCCTTTGCCTCAAACCTGAACCGCCATGTTAGCATGATTACACAAATGTCAGAGAGGGAATGGAGGAGGGAGTAAATCCGTTGCTGTTACGACTACAACAACATTTTTGAACTTGGAGCCTCATGTTTTTAGTTTACTGGCTTTGGGACACATCATCTCATTGGACAACGGGCTGTGCTATTCACAAGTCTTTGCTGGAGTTCACACACTCTGAAGTCACTGAGATTCCCAATATTAGGCATATTAAAATCTATGATACTTGATTCCTGTCTCACGCTGATTTAATTCAGAAGGAACTTGAGAGAGAAGTCACGCTGCAGTCGTTGAGCAGTACCTGCTTGTTCTCTGTGGGAGGAAAAGATTAAGCAAAGATTTTTTTAAAAAAAAAAAAAGTAGGGAAAAAAATAGGTCTGGTTCATATGTGAAGTGAAAATGGCAATGATTTTTCAGGTGAACCTGGTGTACCTGGTCCTGCTGGCTCCATTGGACAGAAGGGTGAACCAGGTTATGACGGAATTCCAGGTGCAGCTGGCGCAAAGGGTGAACAAGGTACCGTGACTGTGTTGTCAAGTTTATGGAGTATGAAAACGGACAGAGACATGCTACACAAGAGTAGCTGGTAGAGGGGTGTGCTGGGTTCGAGGTACTTTGAAAGGAACCTTAGAAAACAAATCTACTTCGGTGCCTTGCAAACTACCATCATCCATCACTGTAAAGCTGCTCATTTAGATGAGCAACTGTGTTTAATCAGTGTAATCTTGAAAGATTTTTTAATTTATTTTTTCCCACAAAAGCTGGCAGTACTTTAAAGAATTGGCATGGTTTGGAATTCACTTCAGTCTGCAACTTAACTGTGAAATAATGGAGCAGGCTTGCCTTTCCTTAGGGGAGGGTTGTCAGTCCTACAGGACCCATTGTGCTAGATACAATACCAGTATATAACAAAGTCTTCGCCCTGAAGGACTCTTGCAAAAACCATTTATTTAAATTTTAAATTTGCTTAGTAGAATTTTGTTCATTACAGGTTAAACTTAAGTACTGTCTCGTCACCTGATTTTTTGCTGCCTCTATATTACAGGTATTCCAGGTAGAGGACTTCCAGGATTTCCCGGTGCAAAGGGAGATAAAGGTAAAACACTTCTTCAAACAAACAGTGAACATCCCTCCCAAAATACTTTAAACATCATTCTGTAATTCAGATGTACTTTGTGCTTCATTCTTTTACATGCTATACCTTCTCAGAGCAGGCAGAAACTCTGAGAGCCTCAAATACTAATTTCTGTTACAGTGGCAGCATCTTGGAGATGAGTTAGATATGCCCTAAAATAGGTAATTATTCATAGTGTGGAATTTACTGCAAGCTGTGCTGTGATGAGGTAATATAAATAACTCCTGTATTTGTGTGCTGTGCTTTTGACTCCAAGTATTTCTGTTTTCCTACTAATTTTGCAAGAATCAAAGTCTAGTGAGGCTCTGTGCACTGGACACCTAAAGACAGTATTTTCATGGCCAGGACACTGCAGTAATTTTTTTTACCTGAGTCTGTTATGCAGCCCAGATGCAATTTTATTAATTGGTAAAACAGTTACTCTCTGTAGCTCAGAGGAGCACATCTAAGCCATGCACAGGAGCATGGTGCCAAGATGCAAAAGGCAGCAGGGACCCAATGAGATCTTACTGGAAAGAGGTATTACCTGGACTCAGGACTCACTAGCTTTAGTACAGACACAGGGATACCACAGTTTCAAGACCACTTGTGGTCTTACTTGTGGTCTTCATGAAGTGTGTCACTAAACTGCTTAATTGGCTTGAGTCAATGCTTATTCAAGGTGTCTGTAATGCACCATGCTCCATTTTATGCAATAAGTATGCCTTAGACACTAGATTGCAATAGATACAGTAGTAAGGAAATATCAAATTGCTGCTGCTGAAAGACGTTGTGTACAATTAAAGGATTTTTAATTTTAAACATCCAGAAAAAAAATTCAACTAGTCCATCTCTGAAATAAACATGACATGGCAGGCATTGAAGAATCTCTATAGCTTGAAATGTCAATGCCCTACCTCACTCATTGATTCTATAGATGCAGGAAACTTGTGTGAACAGTCTAAAGTAACAAACCAGAATTTTGGAATATCATCTATTTACCATCTCAGAGTAATTAACGGTCACTAATTGCTGAGAAAGCCCTAATGTTAGGGAACTTACTTTAATAAGCACATTTTCTAATCATAGCTCAGTAAGGCATGTAAAATGCTAGGTTAAGAGAGCACTTTTCTCACCTCACCCATCTCTCTCGTTTTGCCAGTACAGCTCATTTAAAAATATCTGATGTTAGAGTAAAAAGATAGCCAGCTGACCTAATTTGTCTTCCAAATGTGTTGTAGTTCTAAAAATAAAACAAGTCCAGGATTTAAAGACCCTGTTCTGTTTAGGCAAAAAGCCAGGGATAGTGTTATTCATACATTTTATTCCTCTTATTATTGCACTTACACCAGCTAATCTATATTCTTTTTGCTCAATCATAATGTAAAATTCAACTGAATTGCAAATGTTAACGATTCGTTCAAGCCTGAAAGTAAGTACCAACTGTTTAAATCTAGATTTATTTTTTTTTAAATAAAAAATCCCTTTTTCTCCAGGAGCAAGTCCTTTTGTGCTCAGTCAAGCAAAACATCCATTACTTAGCTATGACAGTAATAATTGTAATGGAGTAAGGGTTTGGAGGCTTTGTATTCCTTGTGGAAGGACTGATGGGGAGATGCTGAATGTTCATCTATTTTTAGAGTGAATTAAAATAGCCCAGTGATCAGTTAAGCTAAGAGAAGATAGACCAATCAAACTACTGTTTTCCTCATACTTTATGTCATAATGCAATGTGCAGAATAATCCAGTTTTCTTAAAGTTTTGCATTTTTCCACAAACATATAAAGGCACAGTCAAAGTTTTCTTAAGGAATAAAGCTTACTCTGAGTGGTTAGTAAGGCAGAAGGTTTCAGTGATTGTGATCCTTTCTCTAACCATATTTTTGGGTTTGTTGTTTCAAATTTTAGGTGCGAAAGGTGATGTGGGTTTTCCAGGATCCCCCGGAAGCCCGGGGATCCCAGGCCTGAAAGGAGAACCGGGATATATTGGTCCACCTGGACCGAAGGGCAACCAAGGTCTTCCTGGACTACCTGGGAGTGCAATTGAGGGCCCTAAAGGAGACAGAGGACCCCAGGGCCAACCTGGCCTTCCAGGTAATACTTTCTCTTTAGTATTAATATCCTACTGTTAAGCAAAGCTTACCTAACTACTTAATAACATAATCAATACTGCATGTCTCAGAGATCAGCGAAAAGATTGCCTTCATAGGCAGTTTGGCATTATGTTCTAGAACATGCTGATTTTCTGTCCTCTGGCAGTTGGTTTTGTCCAGAAGTCTCTATGATGTTGAGAAGCTTGCCTCCTATGTTTCCCTCTAGACTTTATTTACTGTTTTGAGGCATCCATGGCTGTGTGTTTCTGTGTCCTACAGTGTTCATGTGTTTCAAAATGATCTTGCCGGGTACCCTGTGCTAGAGGCTAAGGAGGAGAGTAGAGCAGAGCCGCGGCATGTCTCTCATAAGTTCCTACCTGAGAACATACTGTTTGTTCTATATGTACAGAAAACTCTTCACTATTTTCCATCAGCCACATACTGATAAAGGATATTTGGTCAGATGGGGAATCATACGGATCTCCTGGCAACAGATTCTCCGACTCGTTTGCTTGAAATGTTATGATAATTACTTTGGTTCTGCCCATATGAAGGTTGAGCCAGTTCATCCTCCATCAGGTACTGCTCTGAACAGATGTCGCCATTAAATACTCTCTCCTTCTGGTTTTTAGGTTTACCGGGTCCAACAGGGCCACCAGGACCCCCAGGTCTGAAAGGGGACAAGGGAGAGCAGGGGAGCAGTGGCTGGCCTGGCACTCCTGGAGGTCCGGGAATCAAAGGTGATCAAGGTTACCAGGGACTGCCAGTAAGTTACTTTCAGTACATTCCAGATTCGCTGAAAGCTGGTTCTTGTAATTAATGGATATATTAATCATAGATGTTTCTTGTTCAAAGTAATGATGCTTTATGCTCAAAGTGCCTTTGGACTCACTGCTGCTGATGTAAAATCAGTTTGAAAACATTTCAATTCTCTCCTTTTACAGGCTGCCTACCAATAAGCCCCAGTGAGCTAATGAACTTATTAGAAATTTATAGATAGAGAGTGGTAACATACAAGACCCAGAAAATAATTTACAGTATATTAACAGTACAGGATGGCTGCAGCATATCCATAAATCCTGCAAGTGCATTAGTAGTTAATTTTAAAGGTTGCATATTTCACGATAAATTGCCTTCTGAAAATACCTGAACTGTTTGGTTTTGTTACGAAACCTTTCAAATAAAGTGCACTTTCAGTGCTATCGGTGATGAAATATAGCTGCTGATTTAGAAATACAAACAGGCAATGCTATTAATACACTGTTGTCATATATTATTCATTTTCCCTGATCTAAACCAGTCCCTTTTTGAAATACTGGGGAGAATGAAGTAGAATAGGACAGTCACCCAGAATAGTTGGTCTTCTATACTCTTTCTCCTGGAGTGTCTGCTGCCTCTTTCCATACTGACATACATGTTCTGTAGTTTAACCTTCCATTTCCTTTTTCCCTCTAAGAAAATAATAATAAAATTTTTGGAAGAAGTGGTAAGAAAGTAGGTAGGTATGACTCAACAATTCCTAGTATACAGATGGAAGGAAGATTTGGGAATAAGGTGCTGATGTGAAAAGCACTATACCGATAGTGGACTTAAAACATCCCCGTTATTCGTGATAAAGCACGTATCTACTGCATCCTTTTCTGCATCCAGGAGTCACTTCACAGAAACTTTAAGGATTTGCTTTGGTGTTCTGACACTAAATCTTGGCTGTTCCTTTTTGTCTTTGAGACCATCCCATCCCATCCCAGTTTTGAAGGCAGTAAATATAAAAATAAACCATTCCCATTTGCTTATTTTAAGAATTTGCATCACTTCTGTAGAAGGGACGAATTCCTATACCCCAGGAAATTCTAAAGCTTTTCACACACAGCTGTCGTGGTTTCACCCCAGCTGTGGGCTGAGATCCACGCAGCTGCCTGCTCCTTAAAGTAAAAGAGCAGGGGAAGAGGGAAAAAAGGAAAGGGAAACAAGGGAAGGGAAAAGGAAGGGGCAAATAACTCTAAAACCAAGAAACTAAGAGGCCCGTGGGTTGGGATAAGGATAGTTTACTAAGAGAACAGAAAGATAAAATATAACAATGCTAACAGGACTTTAGAGCAAAGGAATATGAAACTATTGATCCCCAATGCAGTTTCTCCCCGAACCACACAACTCAGGCCGTACCACCCAGAGCTGTCCCGGAACCCGACCGTCCCCCCAAGAAGCACGCGTCCCGCCACCGCCCCTCTTCTTCTTCCCAACAGCCCCCCGTTATATTGGGCAGGACGTAATTGGCATGGAATACTCTCTTTGGCCCATCTGGGTCACCTGTCCTGGCTTCGCCCCTCCTTTCTCATGAATAGAGAAATACGAAGAAGCTGAGGAAAGTCCTTGACTGTCTGACTGCAACTAAGAACATCAGGGTGTTATCAGCACTGCTTTTATTGTAACTCCCAAACACAGCACTCCATCAGCTGCTACAAATGAAGTTAACTCTATCCTGACTGAAACCAGGACAACAGCTTGATATTCCAGTCCAAGACTGTTTATCAAGAATGGAAAATGTCAAAGGATTTTGATTCCTTCAACTGGAAGAAAATCATTTACTACCCTTGAGCCACAGTACACAGGACTGGATTGTTAACTCAGTGTGAAATGCTCCAGTGAGAGTTACTTCCTCTGGTGATATGTGCAAAGATAATGTCTTTATCCTCCATAGTGTGACAGGCTCCTGCCCTGATTACAGCTCTATTGCACGTACAAATCTCCAGGTACATGGTAACCTATATCAAAAAGGAGTTTTTATTACATCATGGGTGACAGCCATTCCTATCCCAAAACACTGAATGCAGACATCAGACTCTGAAATACAAATCCTGTGGAGTTCTCTATGCATTTAAAGATCGAAAAGAGAAAACAAACATTTTCATCATTTTCAACAACTGAAATAATTTTTTTTTGTTTGGAATAGATCCAAAACAAAATTTTGTTTGCTAAGCTGTATCTGATGGGGAAAAAAAAAGTTTAAGAAACTGCACTGTTGTAGAAGAAGTGTTTTGATGATAAGCTTACAATAAATTCTTCTTACAAATCATTTCATTTGATAATTATAACCTAAAAAAAGGTTATATAAAAAAAAACCCCTCTTTTAATTGGATTTGTCTGACTCATGACTGTCTTCTGAATGAATATTAGCCTTCCTGGTTTGTTCTATGGAAGTTTATATCTTATGACACAAAGAGAGGGGCATTTCTTTAAACAATCTTGTATACTGTGACTATGTGACTGAAGGAAACTAGGGAATCTTACTTGATTAATACTCCCCTTGAGAGTATGCTACCCTGAGGGTAGCATTTCTTTTATTTAACTTTGCAAGTCTCACTGTTTACATCCATTTTTGGGCTTATCATCTCTTCTCCCTTTATAGTCAGTGGAAAGAATTAGATGTTTGGAGGGAGCCATTCTTCCCACCCCCATATAAACATCTAATTTACATAAATGAAAAAACCGGTCCCCTGTGCATCTATTTCTTTCCAAGTATGATGAGATGAATCCTACCATTGATACGGTTTTTCATTGAGTACTCAATTCACATTTCCAACCTCTGGTCAGTAAGTTACTTAGCAAAGGGATTTTGTTTCTCTCCTCCACCCGTGTTCCACATTTTATAATATAGGGGACTATCACTGCCATATTGCTTGGCCAAGTAGAAACTCTACACTATACTTACAAGATTTTAGCAGTTGATGTGCAAATGACAAAAGAAGAAAAGGAAATTGGAACAGATTTAAATGACTATTTATGTTCTCTTTTGAAATGTGGGCTTGCTTTTCCTTGAAGTGAGGCTACAATTGTTACTATTCAGTTAATGGGAGCAGCTTTGAATAGTGAAGGCAGAAGGAGTTCACATTGTGTTTGAAGTGTTTAAGTTCTTAGAGTATTTTAGCCCAGTTGAAAAGTAAAAATCTTCAGTGGATTATAAATTGTTGAGCACATTTAATTTCATTCCATATGTGAATGTAGAAGTTTTCAGGTCTGCTGTGGCCTAGAATTACCCTATTTAATTTTCTAACTAATAATCACCTTCTGGGCCTCACTGAAATTAGTATTTGCTGAGACTTATACTTACTGATGTTTTTCATAGCAGTCTGATCTGTGGTTGAGAACCTTTTTATTAGCTATACTGTTAGTGAGACCTTATGCTGATCTAGCAACTTTGTAAGTCAAAAAAAGTTCAGAAAAAGGCGTCCTGTTCGTTCCTGTAAGAGAAGCTTCTCATCTTACCATGGTAGAGAATACCCATTCCTTAAACTTAATAGCCTTTCTCTCATAATAATTTCTTTACATGGGTGTCCAAAAATACACAGCCTACTTAAAAGTCATATCACAATAGTGTAGGATAACTATACTTCACATTTTCTTTTATACAGGGTAGTCCTGGTTTACCAGGAGATATTGGTCAGAAGGGTGATCTGGGACCTCCAGGAGTTCCAGGCATCCCAGGTGAGAAGAAAGTTTACCATATTCCTAAAAGTATGCAAAGATGTCTCTTTCATATCCATCCTCTCTCAGAAAAGGTGCTCAAAAAACGTTGCCTCTCTGTTACAAATTACTGAAACAGGACAGTGAAAGCTGTCTCAAAAAGCATACAAGGACATTGAATTTTTCCTCAAGGTTCCTAGCCTTTTGTGTGTTTTCTTATTTGGCAAATTTAGTTGTTTGTATCTTGCTCTTGTGAGCAGTGAAAGAGTACTTATATATAAAGTCTTTGCCCTTACATGATCATGGGGTCATACAGGATTATTCTGCACATATCCTTCCAAATCAAGAAGTTATTGAATCTTCATGTAAATATTTCCTTTGACTTCAGGTCCAAAAGGAACTCCTGGCTTCCCAGGCCTTAAGGGTGAACGAGGTGACCAAGGTCTTCCTGGATCTAAAGGTATAATCATTTTTTTTTCCCAGGTGGCTAAAACGGTGTTTTGTGACTATCAATGAATATCTCCCTCCCCCTTTTTTTCAGTTTAAAAAGGTAGAACATGAAAACAGATATCATGGTATCAGCATTTGAATGAGCAAATTAGATACAAATATTTGGTAGAGCGTGAATGTATTTATCTCTTGCTCTGAAAAATCAATAATGAGGTTTTGTCACTATCAGAATCTTTAAATGGAATCCTAGAACCATAGAATCACAGGCTGGTTTGGGTTGGAAGGGATCTCAAAGCCCATCTAGTTCCAAACCCCCTGCCATGAGCAGGGACACCCTCACTAGCCCAGGTTCCCCAAAGCCCCATCCAACCTGGCCTTGAGCACTGCCAGGGAGCGGGCAGCCACAGCTTCTCTGGGCAACTTGTGCCAATCCCTCACCACCTTCACTGTAAAAACTGTCTTCCTTGTATGTAATCTTAATCTCCAGCCCTCTAATAATTTTCATGGCCCTCCTCTGAACCTACACTAGCCAGTCCATGTCTTCCTTGTACTGGGGACCCCAGAGCTGGATGCAATACTCCAGGTGGGGTCTCATCAGAACAGAGTAGAGGGGTAGAATCACCTCCCTCCACATGTTGGCCACACTTCTTTTCATGTAGCCCAGAATATGATCAGATTTCTGGGCTGTGAGCACACATTGCAAGGTCATGTCCAATTTTTCATATACCTGTATCCCCAAGTCCTCCTCTGCAATTCTACTCTCAATCCATTCATTCCTCAGTCTGTACTGATATTGGGGATTGCCCCAACCCAGGTGCAGGACCTTGCACTTGGCCTTCATGAGGTTCACATTGGTCCTTTTCTGAAGCATGTCTGGGTCCTTCTGTATGGCATCCCTTCCCTACAGTGTATTGATTACACCACTCAGCTTGGTGTCATCTGCAGACTTCCTGAGGGAACTCCATGCAACCTAAGGGCTGGACAGCTCTTTCAGTCCTTGTGAGGTTTGTTTAGGTGGAGACATCAGCACAGGTAGGCTGCAATGCTTCTGTTTGGGTTTCAGCCACAGCCTTGCTGTTGCAGCGGTGGACACCATTTTCTTTCATCAGGTCACAGTCTCCTTATTGTTCTTAGAAAGAGAGTCTACTTAACAATGGTAATATTTTTGAAAGATGTCATCCTTTAAATTCTAATTCCCTGGAGACTTCAAGCTTCTAAGTAGGCTTGCACAGCCATTGGTTAGTTGGCGTGACCATCGGTGCTGCAGCCTAGACCTGCCTGGTGAGCAGAGCAGGCAGCAGCCCAGCAAATGTCAGACTATGCAGATCTTCTGAGCGAGCTGCTGTGCAAACCACCCCCAACAGTTCTCCCTGCTTGCATACCCTGGTCACCGTGCTTCTGGTCAGGGCTACAACTGTGGGTCTGCTCTGCCCTGGGGGGAGATATGGGATATAGGAGATAGTGATGTGGTTTTCAGCAGCAGGACATGCAACTATTTAGGTGTTACCAGAGGGTTATCTGTGGCCCACATTGTTTCTCCCATTGTCTTCTGCCCTCAATTAACTTCAGGTTTGACATCTTAACAGGTATGACCCTACTCAATGCACATATAAACTCTTGGGCACATTGGTACCTTTTAGCCATGGGCTCTGTCTGTACACTGACTACATAGATGTCCATATAAAGTAACCTTGTTTACTCACTTTTTAATTGTGCAATACTAAGTGTGCTGATTTCCTCTGTTCACTTTGGCAGGTTTACAAGGTCCACCAGGCCCACCAGGTGCTTTTCAGCTTGTTAAAGGGGATCCTGGATTACCTGGCCCTGTAGGACCAGTTGGTCTCAAAGGATTCCCAGGGCTTCCAGGTCCCAAAGGACAGCAAGGTGAGAGTTTCTAACTTGCCAGTAGAAATACTTTTTAAGGAATGTAAAAATAGACCAATGATAGGCTAGGCACTGTAAGATTTTTTACCATAATATTATCCAAATTCTTACAAGTCACCTAAATTGTGTCAGCAATGAGGAAGAGAATCCTTCTTTTTGAAGGAGTCCCAGAAACAGATGTGTTCCTAGTCATTTTTTATAGGCTCTCACTGCAGTCATCACATCAGTATCTGAGATCAGCAGTAAACAGAATGACTTGCGAAATTCTGCTCATCTTTGCCCAGAATGTGTTTGTTAGGGTTTATCCTGTCTCTAATGTTGAATCCAGACTTAATTACTGTGTGTCTCTGGGAGAAGACAAGCATGAGGAAAAACACATTGATCTTTGGAGTGGAAAGTGCTTCCTGAGGAAGCTTACTCCCTAGTCCTAGATTACATTTCTTAGTCCAGACATGACAGTTTTTATAAAGTAAAGGAGAACTGCAAAAAATTAAACTGCTTAGGGGATAAGAGAATGGAGCAGAGGGTAAGACAAATGAAATGCTGGCACAAGAACACGTCCTTCAGAATGACAGGACATGGAGAGTGGGAGCTCAGAGGTGTTCCTAAGCTGTTAAGATTCTAAGAGAAAGCTTTGTTCCTGATTGTTTTATGAGAAGATAATGGGGAATTATAGTGGAATATAATTAATATCTTCTTTCTATTTACTATAATAGCTCTGGAAGTGTGCACTTGAAGGTGGGGTTACAACTCTGCTGTCCATTAGAAAAATAGCTGTGTAATAATCTCAGTGACTGAGCACAGCATGGGTTTGCTTGGATGGGATCTGTCACTTCAGTAGTCAGTTCAATTTTCCAGTAGTCAGTTTAATACATGAACACAATATTACTTTTGGAGTGAACAGGAACAGGACAGCTGTGGCTATGGAAAGCTGATGTGCCACAGAAATATTGGTATGGTGCTGTGATGGTGTAAACATCTTTTTCCACAAGTCAGCATTGCTGAGTTTATGTAGGAGTCAAAGCACCTAGAAATCAATAAAGCAAAGACATAATATACTTTTGAAAACCCATTAGGGAAGAAGCTAAGAGAATACTGCTTTTCCTAGTGTTCATGACCCTACTTTTCATGGTCTATTTTCAATTGAGTCGTATGATAAGTAGAGAGGGAAGAGATTACTGCTTTTCATATTACAGGCAAATACTAGTTATTTTAGAAGCACATTCCCTGCTTACTTCTCTGTTCTTCTCTGTAATCACTTCACCTGCAGTAACCCACATATGTACTCTCTATATTGAAGTGTACACACTGAATCTGCATGCAGTTAGTTTATGCAGAGGTGTGCCTGTGCCTGAACGTATTAGAAGTCCAAAAGTCAGAACTAACATGAAGTAATATCCAGTAATAATTATTGCTTGTTTTTCAACAGGGGTGACAGGACCCTCAGGTGTACCTGGGCCACCTGGTAGTCCAGGGTTTGATGGTAAACCTGGGCAAAAAGGAGAAGTTGGTCCTTATGGTCCCCCAGGTAAGCCCAGGAGTTCTTCAAATAAAATTCTATGATTCCTTCTTAGAAAACTAACATAGGAGATTAGGTGTGAATGTATCTAATTATACTTCTTCAGTTATCTAGCAGGGTACTACTGTCTGTAGAGATAAAAGGAGATTCTCTGTATTGTAGGGCCCAGAGGATTCCCTGGTCCACCTGGCCCTGAAGGTTTGCCTGGGGCTATGGGCCCACCGGGTGCACCATCTGTTGCTCATGGCTTCCTTGTTACCAGACACAGTCAAACCACTGAAGATCCAATATGTCCATTTGGAACAAGGCTGATTTACAATGGCTACTCCTTGCTTTACGTACAAGGCAACGAAAGAGCACATGGCCAAGATCTGGGTAAGCAGACACCAAATTAAAACTCAGAATTCATTACAGACCAAATGTTTCTTTCATTTATAGATCTGTATCACAGAAACCTGTGTAATTATTATTAGCTACCTGGTGCATTATTAAGCCTTCTAGGGTGGTATAAATAATGGTTTGGTGTATAGTTGAAGCAGTGTTAGTTTAAGAAAGTCTCCATCAAAGGCTTTGACATGGTCATCTGTAGTATCTTTGTAATTTAAATTAGTGAGATATGGGCTGGCTAAGTGAATGATAAGGTGAGTGGAAAAATGGTGGGTCCATGAGGCTCAGAGGGATGTGTTTATACGTACAAAGTCTGAGTGGCAGTGCTTGATTAGTGATGTCCCTCAGGAATTAATACTGGGCCAATACTGTTTAATGAATTTATTGAAGACTTGGGTAATGAGATGGGGTGCACTCTCAGCAAGTGTGTGGGCAATGACAGATTGGGAGGAATGGTTGATTCCCTAGTGGACACAGCTGTCATTCAGAGGGAGCAGGCCAAGCAAGAGAAAAGGGCTGAGGAGGACCTCAAAGAGGTCAGTAATAGCAAATGCAATGAGTTACACCTAGAATGAAATAACCTCGTGCAGCAGAACAGACTGGGGATCGACTGGTATACCGAGTAGCAGCAGTATGAACTGCTAGAAAGCTGCTTTGCAGAAAGGACTTGGGATTCCTGGTGAGCAGTACTGAACATGAATTAGCAGTATACCCTTGCAACTGCTACTCTGTTCCCCACCACCCAGCCTACTGGGCTCTACTGGCGAAAGCACAACCAGCAGATTGAGGGAAGTGGCTCTTCCCCTCTGTTTGGCAGTTGTGAGACCACACCTGGGATACTGTGCCCAGACTTGGGCATCGCAGGACAAGAAAGAGGTTGATACACCACAGCGAACACAACAGCTAGCTACTGAGATGGCTAGTGGGGTCTGGACAGCCTGGTGGAACTAGGTCATAACGGCTCAGCCATAACAGAAATTTAGGGGGACACTTCCATTGCTGTCTAGAGGGAGGGTAGAGAAGATGGAGCCAAACTCTTTTCAGAGGGGCTCAGTGACAAAGATGCAATGGACACAAGTATGAGAGATATTCCAGTGACACATGAAGAAAAACTTTACCGTGCTGATGCTCAAACACTGAAAGGGAACCCTGGAGGGTTGTTGAATCTGTCTTTGGAGATAGTAAAAACTCAGCTGGCCATGGACCCAAGCAACCTGATGTAATTGGCAGGGGGTTAGGATGAATGACCTATAGAGGACTACTCCAACCTAAACTATTCCATAATTCTTCTACAGGCAAGACTGAGCTACGCCTTGCATTGTCCTGTTCCTTATGTAACGAAGAGAAGTCGCTTCCTCTGAGAGAACTTTGCCTTCCAGAGCAAGTGTTGTCTGCTTTTTAGCTGCTCAAGGAAATAAATCTTTGGCAGCTTGCAATAATTCAGTAAAAATGGGTTAACAAGTAATTTTCACTTAACATTTCAGGCACGGCAGGAAGCTGTCTTCGTAAATTCAGTACCATGCCATTCTTATTCTGCAATATCAACAACGTATGTAACTTTGCATCAAGGAATGACTATTCCTACTGGCTGTCCACTCCTGAACCCATGCCAATGAGTATGGCTCCTATCACTGGTGATAATATCAGACCATTCATCAGCAGGTAATGGTTTCAGTTTTGCTATGCTTGTAAAATGAAGAAGCCTGTGGAAAGTGTGTACGGTGCTTGACTTTTCTGGGGCAAAGGGCTTTTAATCTGGATGTTTTTATTTCCTGCCTTTAAATTTAAAGTTTTGAGTTCCTTTGATGAAATGTTTCAAAGTGTGTGCTTGCTTTCAGTTTAGACTTTGATCAAAAAGAAATCCATTTTTGGGGAAACCCAAACAAGTAGATCAGTCTATTTTGAGTCTAATTGAAATGGAAAGATTTACTTTGAAAAGACATTTTGCAAAAACTGTGATTTACTTTGAAGGGGAAAAAGGTTTTAATTTGTTCACAATTCTTGTCCAAAACAATTCTTTCTTTTTTTTTTTTTTTTTTTGACTAGCCATAGCTAGAGGCATTGTAGGGCTCAGTTTCCTTTTGTTGGAGATTGGTAGTGTTATTTATTGTACAGTAGAGTGCCAGGTTTCTTCCATTGTTTTGGACATACTGCCTGAATACAGCCATTATTGCCTGAGTTAAAGGAAACAGTTGCAAAATCAATCATCTGCTTTTTAATTCCCGATTCTCAGCTAGCATAAAAAGTAGCACTTGTATCAGGCATAACTATTGTGGATCAATCCAACATGTTGAACTCTTGGTCCATTTAAAATGTTTATGCCACTAGGAAAAACTATCTTGTCATAACATGCCCAGTGCTGAAGGCAGAAGAGTGAGCAAGAGTGTGGTGAGCTGCGCTGCTGTCGTTGGATATGAATCTGACGAGAATTCCCAACTCAGAATGTAAATTATAATCATTAGATAGAGGCATTGCTATGATTCCTATCATCGCTTCTAATCTGTATCAGCGCTTGCTGATCCCTATTCCTGCCATATGAAGTGAATGGGAGTGGAGATTGCCATATCTGGGTTTTTCTGTATATGCCGTCCAAGAGGAAGGACAGATCACCAGAGAGCTGTAGTCTTGATAAGATCTCAGTATGTTCAGAAAAAGTATTTGGCTCTGCTGCAAAACAACTGACATGTATTTTACATAATAGAATCCATGTCGTGTCTTCAGTTGTACTCTGTACTCTACTTTTGATAGAGTATACCAATTGAAAGTGGTATGCCTTGAAAATGACTGGGCAGATCAAGGGCAAGGTTCTCAAGAGAGACTATAGGTTTCATTGGTCTTACCTTTTTGGTTGCTCTTTGGGTGTGAGTGGAAGGGGCTTGCCTTTCAGAAGAATTCAAATGACCAACCTCTGCAATTCATGTTCCCTTGTTGCCATGCCTGATCAAGCACACAAAATAACCCTTAGCAATCAATCTTTAAACTCTCGCTCAAGGAGGTACCCACCCACATTTTGCCTTATCTTATGCATATAAAGTAGCTTTTGCACCATAAAGATGTGATTGTGTGTGTATATGCATATGGGGGTGTGTGTACATGTTTTGTTCTCCTTTTAGCCATAGCAGAGAGTGAGGTAATGGCAATACACATTCTTTTACCCAGCGAGGAATCTGGAAAGACTGTTCTTTCAATTAATTTTTTTAGTTGAGGCTTTTAAATCAACAGTTTTCCCTGTCCAAAAGTTGAAAAGGTGTAAAAGTGTCACTTGCTGCCTTGGGTCAGGGGACTTCTTTTCATGTATGGCCTTCCACTGAAATACCAGGAATCTCTTGAAGCAAAGCAGAGCTCCAAGAATAGAGGCAGCTTTACATTCTTCTTTTAACTTACCCTTTCATTGATGTGTTTCTTAAAATAACTGTCTCACTTCTGCACTAAAGATGAAGGCAGTAGGTATGAAAGCAGACTTCACAAGTCAGAAATAGATGGCTTTCATTCTGAATTCCTTTCCTTCTGAGCATTTTCCAGAGTCCAACTTAATCCGTTTTGCACTTGATTCTTTTCACCGCTCTGATAATAGGAATCAGACTGTCTAGGTCCAAGTATCTGTTTTGAATCATTTTCATCACTGCCAGATGCAGTAGTCAATTTTGGAGTTGTACAAGGAAAAAATGGATTATATCTACCAAATTCCTTATTACCAGCTCCCATATTAAAACTTCCAGCCCAATTCACATTTTTTTCTGGCACTCTGGGAAAGGCAGGATCGGTCATTGCATTATTCGGTAACCTGGCAGTTCTGAGACATGAGGAATTTATCTGAAGTGAAAGAACTGGTGCTGCACAAGCTTTCTGCAGAGTTGCTTTCAAGTTCATTGTTCAAAGTGCTTTGCTAGAAATCTGTTGCTGTTGATAAAGGCCACAAATGTAAATAAAAGCCACGTTCAAGGAAAATTCCATCGGGAAGAGTCTGCATTAGATTAGATTCGCAGTGATTGCCTTTGTAAGATGTTTTCCAGAAACGATGGCTTTCTCTCTGGAAGTTGCTTAGGGCTGTGCTCAGGATGATGGATTGCTGTTACTTGTCTCTGATCACAGTGGATCACTTCTGAGTGATACTTGCTGAGTCACAGCGCTTGGCTGTTTGCCTCTCACGTTCGTGAGGTTGAACACTTAAAGAAACTATAGTACACATAGGACTAGAAAAAGACAAATATATTTAAATATTCAGATACAAGATCTCTTGCTTTTTGCTCTTAGGGAAGCTAATAGGCACAAGACTTCAGTAGTTAAGCAGTTCCTAAGTAAATTGAAAGGTGAGGAAAAAGGAGAGGACAGGAGGAAAGGACCATTTGACAATTTTTTGAAAACGAAACATTTTTATTTTCCTTTGTTTTTGAAGGTGGCAACATTTTTCTAATTCAATATTCCTTAAAGAAGGTAAATTCTGGGGAAAAAAAAAAGTAGTAGTAATCCTCTTAGCTCATTCATATCTTGGTCTTTCTAGATGCTCTGTGTGTGAAGCTCCTGCTATGGTAATAGCGGTTCACAGTCAAACAATTCAAATACCATCCTGTCCTGAAGGCTGGAGTTCACTTTGGATTGGTTACTCCTTTGGGTAAGTGACATACACTTGAGGCATACATTGAGGTGAGGAGAGCCTTTGTTTCAGGCTCTGATCTACACTCCTGCTGGGAAAGTTATTTACTGGCTATGTCACTTCAGGTCTTAGGAGGATGAAGTTGACCTCTACCCTTTCTGGTGACTTTAAAAAGATTCTGGATAATTACTAAATGAGAATAGTGCAATAGCAATTAGTTGTTAAGTTTTGAGGAAAGGCACACAGCTTGCTCTCTTGTTTGCAGCTCCAGCACAGGATCTGAGTCCTGAGTAAACGATGATATAAGTAACACATTTTCCATTGTCCTACACTGATTCTGCAGTAGCTTCCTAGAGCGGTAGCACACCAGTGCCTGTACTCTTCCCATTTCTTGACAAATAAGCCTTCAGTTTTCAAACGGCATTTTTGACCTTATATGCAGTTTCTTCAGCTATATCTATACTAGTAAAATAAATGGGGCCAAGGAGTGGCCTTGAGGAGACACTCTGTAGTCCTCCATAGTGGTTAGCTGTTAGCATGCTTGCTTCCTGTCACGCTCAGAGCTGTTATCGGCAGGTGCTCTCTCAGGCAAGGCCTGGGCGTGGTCTGGGAAACAGCATGGACCCAGAGCTGTTACCCCTCAGCAGTGGGAGAGAGGCCACCATGATGTGGGGCAAGAGTTGGGTTAAGCTCTTCAGGTACAAACCATATGGGTCTGTATTACCTCTGGGCTGGAGAGTCGACCCATCGAGATAGCTTGGGCCCTGCTGTCAGTCCTGAAGGATTTCTGTGCATACCGCTGCCCAAAAGTTGGTGTTGCTTGTGTGTTGTGCCACCATTGGCCGTTATGTGAGAGAACCCAGTGCCACCTCTGGAGCCCTTCAGCTCCACCTATTTGCACTTCCTTGAACCGAGGGACAAAACAGCAGATGGACAAAACAGAGGACAAGGAGAGGGACGTGAAGAAATCCTTCTGTAAGAGAGTCAGTAGGTGCTGTAGCAGAAGAAGTAAAGATTCCCTGTCTGACAGATGCTTTTGCGTTTTTCTAGCACACCAGCGCTGGTGCGGAGGGCTCTGGCCAGGCCCTGGCATCTCCTGGTTCCTGCCTAGAAGAGTTTCGCAGCGCTCCCTTCATTGAATGCCATGGCCGGGGCACCTGCAATTATTATGCAAATGCTTACAGCTTCTGGCTTGCCACTATAGAGAATAATGAGATGTTCAAGTAAGTTTGTGATTTATTTATTGGTATGTGAGACTTGGTCAAGGCTTGTCGCTGACTGGGAGAGGTATTGTTTGAATATAATACATGGTTCAATATTGGCTGCACCCCAGCCTGGTTAGTATGCACAGTTAATGATTTTCTTAGTAAAAAGAGAAAAATTATAATAGCTTTTCGGGGGATTAATGAATGTATCTTCTGTTAGTGTTTACAGTGTGTCATTTGAACCTGGTATTTAGCTTTTCAGAATAATCTAACTATGGTTACATTTCCACTATGTGATTGTATTCACTGAATCATAACTGGGATAGGCTGAGGTACTGATTGAAATTAGGTTAGAATGTAACATTCTTCCTAGTGGATGTTAACACCTAACCAGAAACCACTTGAAATTAGTGCAGGTGTTTGAACTAAGCAAGCTGAACAATTATTTACCTCTCCCTAATATTGGGAAGGGAGTATGTTTGAATAAAATGCATCTGAAGGCGGAAGCCATAGGCATTTCTTCAGTTCTGCTGAGGTTTTCATTTCAGGAATTAAGTGGTAGCAGCCTTAGTTCTGGTCTCCTGCACATAAGTATTTTTCAGCAATTTGTTCCATATGAATTTTATTAATATGTTAGCATATAGACCGGTTCTGAGGTCTGCATAGCTTACCTGATTAGCAGGCGTTCCTCTGGAGTGCAGGCAAGCATTCCCTTCCACTGCAGGGCACTCCTGGTACCTGTCACCTGGTACCCTTCATCCGGTACTTTTCATCTCTCAATGTCTGTTAGATCTCTGAATTCTCCTTAGCCTGTCTTGGTCAAAATGAAGCAGGTTGGTTAGCCACTTTTGCCTGCTTGTCTGTAAGACAGTTGTCAACTGAATAGGTAGAAGAATTGAGCACTGAAACTGATCATAACTGCGGCTGTGATAATCACATCAGCCAAAAAAGCAACTACTGAAAGAGCCCATTTGCCAGCACCAGGGTAAGCACTGGCTCCCTAGGAAAGAGGAAGGTGGATCAGAGAAACGTTCAGAGGAGTCAGCACTGCAGTTGTTTGTACTACTTAGTTCGTTGAGTCCTACCCAGAGACCTGTCAACTTCATCCCCCTTTTCTGGCTACAAACAGTAGCTCAAATTTGTAAGACAACCAGAGATCAGAGCACCTGTCCTACTATCATAATTCACAAATACTCCTCATTTTCCTGAAAACTCATAATCCTTTTTAAAGAAAAACATGGAATGTCAGCACAGTTTTCTCTGGAAATGCCTTATAAGGAGAAACTCCTTACGGTAGGTTGGAGACTAGACATTTTGGGTTGTCTTCCTATATGATATCACAGGGTTTCTTTTGCTGGCCTTCCATTTTTCTGCAAAGTCCCAAGAGTTAGCAGAAATTCAAGCCCAGTCAAATGTCTTCAGTTTCTTTGAAACTTTTCTTACTGCCCAAACTACTGTGTGCTTTCAAACTGCCAGTTAAACAGGTAGTGTGTTCTAGTTAAGAAAATGTTCAGCCTCATGACAGAACTGAATTCTGAAGTAACCAGAAGTGGATGTTTAAAACTAACCCCACAGTGATAGACTGTGACCAAGCTTGGCAGTGACCATGCACTGGGAGAACTTAGGGGCACACTTGGCTGCCTGTAGAGTTTGAGTTGTCAATTATAAACCTGGAAACTCTTTGTAACAACAGTTGTTAATGGGTCTTTTATTTATGTTTGACAGGAAACCAACTCCCTCAACTCTGAAAGCAGGGGATCTGCGCTCAAATGTTAGCCGTTGTCAAGTCTGTATGAGAAAAACATAATGACTTTTGAATTTCAACTAATTTCACACAATATGGTGCTATTCGTTTAACAGCAATGAAACCTAGACATATATCATATGTACCTCATTGTTGTCCAATATGAAAACAGTAAAGTGCCTTTTAGGAACTTGCATAACTAACACACACTGCTTTACTGGCCCTGTCCTTGCTGAAGAAGAAAAGAGACAACAAAGATAAGCTTCAAATGTTGACATGCCAAATGGCACTTTTGATCAAAATACATGTATTTTTTATATAAATGCAATGCACTGATAGAATAAAAAGTCAGCATTTATCCAGAAAAAATGCAAAGGTGCTAGGAGGTATGCAGTTCTGCCTTATACTGTTTGACCCCCTTTCTCAGTCTTGTATTATATATTTAGATTCATTTTTCTTCCCCAGATAAGTTTGTTGTTACCGTTATATCAGTGTCTCAAAAATCCCAGACTGGGTATGTACTTATTGTTCCTGTACAAAGCAATACTAATGTAAAGAGGTTTGGGATTACAGACTGGTTTAGCAACCCATAACCATCTTTTCACAACATAGAGTGCCATCCTGCAAACCTTTGCTTCTGTTTGTAGTCTTTAGTGCTATTGGTTTTAATGGGACTACATCTGGAAGAGATTGCCAAACTGGTTTTCCCAAATAGGCAAGTAAGTGTTTCTGCTATGTTGGTACTATGCAGCTTCTTTATGCAGTAGAACAAACTTTCCTGTGGAATAAAGAATGATGCAGCAATGGTCAAGAAAAAAAATATATATAAATATTTTAGTAATTTATATAGATCTCAACCATTAGGCAAATCAAGCTCTGAGTTTATAATTTCAAAAAGAAGCTTACAAAAGTTTTCTTCTTTTCAGTGTCATGAATTAGGTGTTAAATGCCAAAGTATGATGTGAAATGTTCATTTTACATAGCTCATTTCAATGCTGAAGTTGCAGAGACTGAACCCAGGTTAATAGCTATATGTGTTTATGATAGTAAATCCTGCTTTGAGCTTATAGTCTTTATTCTGTATTTAATATTTTTCAGGGTTTTAAACGCTACTCACACACTGAATGACTTGATTTTGAAAAGTATAAGGCCTTAATTTGGGTAATGTTGTGCCAAAAAAAATAATCTTCAAAGGGGCCTCAGAAATATTTCTTAAGAATTTCTATGCAATGATACCATTGTTTGAGCACATCCGTGTCCGAAAGTGTTTTATAGACTATTACCATGCGAATACCAAAAGATCTTTGCAAATGCCAAGGCCTTTGTGTAATTTCTTACATGTGTATTTCTTAAGAATTCAAGTTTGTAATAAAACTATTTGTGTAAAAAAAACAAAAAAAAAAAATCCAGAAGAAAAGAAGATGTCTTTAATAATTTGTTATTAGCGTTCATTTGCAGCAGTGAATTAATTTTTAATAAGCCACCAATAAATGCACAAGCTTGATGCAATCCTAGATGATTTTTGTTTTGCACATCTTTCAGATGTACAAAGCATCCTCAGAAGGGGAAAACATGAGACTGCATCGACACCTCTGTTCTTACCTTGTAAGAGCTGGTACTGATAGACAAAAACGTGGGTTATGTATATATTGCTGAAATGTGTTTCAGGTGAACACAACTCTGCTAACTTCTTCTGAGCTCATGGGAAGCAATCAGGTTATCCACATTTTTTCACTCTTCCCTTGAATTTTTTCATGCCCAAACCAGAACTGAATTGCACAGGATAAAAATTAAAGTGTCTCATAGAGTTTTGCTTGTAACTGGGCAAGGCAAATGTTGGCTCTGTTGTCTGAAGAGGAAATGGGCTGGGATATCTTTTTCCTTGTCAGAAGCATGTCATTTATTAATGCTTTTCCAAATTTGTGAAGAGGCTGCTGCTGCCGCTCTGAACTCAGTTTCATTTAGAAGCCTTCAGGACATGAGCTGGCCAAGCGACTGTGGGCACCTGTGCAGGAATTGGCCATTGCTTTTAGCACCAGTTCTTAATTCTGGTGGCAGTTTTGACAGGCGCTCATTTGGAGTTGGACTTGATGATCTTTATGGGTCCCTTCCAGCTCAGGATGTTCAGTGATTCTATTTATAAATGACCAGTCCTCACAAAAGTCCCTCACCAGCCCATAAAATACAAGAACCTGGTTATGCCTGGTCAGCCTGACACAGGGTTTTCCAAAGTGTCCCTTGTTACTCAGGAGAAGACAAGACTATAGGCTGATTCCTTGTGGCATCTAGGAAGAATTAAGGCAACATTCAGCCTCCTCTAACTCCAGAGGATCCAAGCTGCTGCTCAGGCCTTTTAATTGCTCTCTGGAGCTTATCTCCTGGTCAGCTCTAGGCTTGATTTGCTTGGACCGAATTGTCTCAGAACTGCCAGGCAATTTATAACAAGGTCTGTGTTCTGTTTGCTAGTGAAGGGACCACTCGCTGCATGTGTAGCGAGTGGGTGTGTAGGGACCTGAGTTTTCTCAACTGGGAGCATTTTGGAAACAAGGTTCTTTGAAAACTTTCAAAAGCTGTTTAAAAACTATGGTTTGGTGTCTTGCTCAACTAGAAGCAATTATTTAGTCCATAACCTCTCCAGCTCAAAAAATGACCTAAGCTATCATCATTCTAAAGATGTCATTTCTACTTCAGGCAGTGAGTAAACTTTTTGGTGGTTGTCGAATGCCAATCAGCTCTGCTAAAATTGTTGTGAACATTAGATTTTGATGCCGTGGGTGAAGAAGAGCCCGTGTACTAAAGCAGAAAAGAAGTGTGAAACACTTTCTTGCTTTCAAAAATCTCTAAGTACCCCACATTCAGTCAGTACAGTCCATCGTGTGAACTGCAAACATGGTTTGTTAAAACTGTCTTGCCTAAGCTTAAATGCCAAGAGAAAGCTTTCCCAAAGAACTACGGCTTGTTTCGTAGGCCTGTTCTTGAATGCAGTACTTGAAGAGTAACTTTTCATGACCCAAATAAATACATTTCAAAAACAGCAGGTGGTGCCCTCGCTCTCTTTATGGTGAGATCAGTACTAACGTCACAAAAGCGAGTAGCCTTTCAGTCTAACCTAACTAAAGCCTACAGCAGCCTCGCGGCTCTCTTTCCCCACATCTTGGTCTCCATTCTGACGCGTGGTACTCACCAGCCCTTCTCCTTCTGAAAGGTGAGTGGAGCAGTCTTCAGGAAGAATAAAAAAAAAAAAAAAAAAAAGAGAAATAATTCTGTGCAGAGACAAGATAAAACCAGGATATAATTGAATAACCCAGGCTGTTTATTGAAACAAGGGATCTCTTAGCCTTTGCACCTTTCCCGATAGGTGTACCTTCAGTTCATAGTTACATCTGTTATCTTTCTTGTAGTAGTGACTTCCTTGATGAAACACGCTTTCTGCTATGAAATGGGACTCGTGTGAGCAATAACTCCATACTAGGCCCCCTGAGAAGCCATTGTATTAAAGCAGTCCCTTTTAATGGCCCAAATCCTAAAGCTGTGTGACTTTCTGAGAATTCCTTTTCTACCTCTCGATGTTTCACACAGCCTGTTTAACCCGCACCACCTACACCGAGCAGAACACAGACACAAGGCCACGCACATGGGCCCCAGAGTGCCCAGTCAACCCAGCAGTCCAAAAACTGGGCACCTGGCACAGACACAGTCCCCCCCACAATGGGAAATAACACGTGTCACAGTGTCTGCTGCATCTCCATCCCATGCTCTAATGGCTCTGGCTGGCAATGCCTGCACTCGGGAGGAGTCCAGCCATGTTTTTCCTGGGGCTGTGATGGAGCTTCCTCTATGCTCTTCACATCACAGCAGCCATGTGCTGCCCACTGCACTTCTACATACAGAAACAGTCTTTTGCATTCTGAATTAGATCACCCGGTGAGAACACGAGAGGCCAGTGTGGAGCCTTCAATGTATGCGTCAGGCTCAGGCTGGTGCTGAGACCAGTGATGCTCCTTGTTACTAGGAGAAGAATTATCCGGTGGCCACATGGAAGCGTTCAGCCTCTATTTGCAGGCCCAGGTCAGAGTGTAGAGGGAAGGAAATCATTCCACCCATCCACTAGCTATGGGTTGGTTAGTATGATGTCATTGTGAGCTTGCGATATTTGGGAGGGGCGGGGATCTCTGTGGCATCATTATAAATAAACACACACAAACTTCCATCTATCGCTAACAGCTGAGCAAGAAGTGCCACATGTGAAAGTCACATTAAGAGTCAGAACAACCTCAAAAGATAATTTCCTGGAAGAATAAGTTTCCTAAACAATTCTCTTCCTTCGGACTGTGAGAAGAAAGTCTTTTGAGGGCCAAGAACAATTGCCAGCCCTTACTGGAACATTAGTGACAAAGGATGAGGACAAGGCTGAGGTACTTAATTCCTTCTTCCCCTCAGTCTTTCATGGTAAGGTGAGATGTTCCCTGGATATTCAGCCTCATGAGCTGGAAGACAGGGAGGGAGAGCAGAACAAAACTCCCATGATCCAGGAGGAAATGGTTGGAGACCTGCTGGGCCAATTAGACTTTCACAAGTCTATGGTGCTGGACAGGTTCCACCTGAGGAAGCTGGGTACTGAGAAGCTGGCAGACATGCTTGCCAAACCCCTTTCCATCATCTACCAGCAGTCCAGGCAGGATGGGGAAGTTCCACTCAACTGGAGGCTGGCAGATGTTGCACCCATTTACAAGAAGGGTTGGAGGGAGGAGGATCCAGGAAACTACAGACCTGTCAGACTGACCTCAGTGCCAGGGAAAATCATGAAGAGGGGGTCATCTTAGGTGCTATCATGCAGCACATGCATGACAACCGAGTGATCAGGCCCAGTCAACATGGGTTTATGAAAGGCAGGTCCTGCCAAACTAACCTGATCGCCTTCTATGACAAGGTGACGAGCTTAGTGGATGAGGGAAAGGCTGTGGATGTGGTCTACTTGGACTTCAGTAAAGCCTTAGACACTGTTTCTCACAGGATTCTGCTTGAGAAACTGACTGCCACTGGCCTGGACAGGCACAGCCTCTGCTGGGTTAAAAACTGGCCAGATAGTTGGGCCCAAAGGCTGGTGGTAAACGGAGCCAAATCCAGCTGGAGGCCGGTCATGAGTGGCATCCCCCAGAGCTCAGTCTGGGTCCAGTTCTGTTCCACAACTTTATCAATGACCTGGGTGAAGGGATTGAATGTTCCCTCAGTAAGTTTGCAGATGACACTAAGCTGGAAGGAAGTGTTTATCTGTCTGAGGGTAGGGAGTATCTTCAAGGGGGATCTGGACAGGCTGGATCTATGGGCTGAGACCAATGGGATGAGGTTCAACAAGGCCAAGTGTAGAGTCCTGCACCTGGGACATAACAATCCCATACAGTGCTACAGGCCTGGAGAAGAGTGGCTAGAAAGCTGCCTGGCAGAGAAGGACCTGAGAGTGTTGGTTGACTGACAACTGAAATGCTGTGTGCCCAGGTGGCCAAGAAGGCCAAAGGCATCCCAGCTTGTATCTGAAATTGTGTGACCAGAAGGCCCAGGGAAGTGACTGTGCCCCTGTACTCGGCATTGGTGAGGCCACACCTTGAATACTGTGTCCAGTTCTGGGCCACTCACTTCAAGAAGGACATCAAGGTTCTGGAGTGTGTCCAGAGAAGGGCAACCAGGCTGGTGAAGGGGCTGGAGGGCGAATCCTATGAGGAGCAGCTGAGGGAGCTGGGGATGTTTAGCCTGGAAAAGAGGAAGCTGAGGGGAGACCTTATCACTGCCTACAACTATCTGAAAGGAGGTTGTAGAGAGGTGGGTGTTGGTCTCTTCACCCAAGCGACAGGTGATAGGACAAGGTGAAATGGCACAAAGCTGTGCCAGGGCAGGGTCAGATTAGATGTTAGGAAAAAATTCTTCACCAAAAGGGTTGTTGGATATTGGAACAGGCTGCCCAGGGAAGCAGTCACCAACCCTGGATGTATTTAAAAGATGGGTAGATGAAGTGCTCAGGGATATGGTTTAGTAGACGACAGGTATGGTTAGACTTAGTGATCTCAAAGGTCTTTTCCATCCTAGTGATTCTGTGATTCTCTGATTCTAAAAAATGCAAGGAAGGGCTGTGAGTTTCAGTTATTGCTCTCTTGCCAAAAATATGCTTGTGGTGTTGCCTGAGGTGTGTGTTAGTACCTGCATGAGGACAAATCACTACTACTTCTCATGACCACAGAAATGCTTCCTATGGTAAAGGTGTTTCACCCAGCCAGGCTTACTGACACCCCCTTCTGCCTTCAGCTCCCACTGGAGGAGGATGTTACTCTCTGATGAATATTCTTACTTCTGTTTCAATGTTGATTTCTGAAGAGATCTTCCTTTAGAGCTTCTTACTGTCCTCAAACCAGAGAGAACAGAGCACTGCTTTTAGGTAAACGATAAAAAGATTTACAAATGTCTGAATCTTTCAGTTTTACATATGTTTGAGAGCTGCCTTCATTTTCCTCTGGCTATATGCAGTCAGCCTTATTTATTATAATTGGTGTGCAGAGGACAGAAGACTTGACAGAGTGAAAGTTATAGATGGAACATGATCATTTGATGGTCTGTCAGCTCCTGTCTCATCTAAGAAAACATGTTACATTTCATGCAGAATTGTGGCAGGCTTCATTTGTCATCTCAGCTCCATGAAGTATGATTTACACTGTAGTAAATAAGCACGTAAAACGACCTGGGCAGGGGAGGAAGTCTTTGCAGAACAGTTGAGCATTGATCAAACCTTTTTATTATTATTCTTAACACGCAGCTTTTAGACTCGTGTAACTCACTGTATGCTTTCTCTAGAAGGTTCCTCTTGGGCTCGTGCCAGAGTGGTTATTTCTCACTATTGGTTTCTGGAAGAGGTTCAAAGTGGAGAATGCTAGCACATGCCGTATCTCCTGCCAAAGCTTTTGTTATCTTGGTGGGCATAGTAGCTGGCAGTGGAAGATGTTCTCCTCTTCCTATTTCCTCTAAATAATTACAGCAGCATTTTTTCCAGCCTAATTTTGGACATGAACCTGTTTGTGAGATGTGATCAAAGTGGGAACCAAATAGTAGGGACCTGAAATGCAATCACATGAATCAGATGTCAAGAATTGTTTCTGTGTGCCACTTTCCAACACGCAACTGGGAATCCCCATGCTAGCTGTGGTGGTCAGTCACTGACTCCTGGGGCATCTCAGTAAGTTGTTTTATAGCTGTATTGAGATCTTTCACCAGTTAGCATAGCATGGAAGATATGCTGCAGCACCTGCAGGAACTCGGATGGGTAAGAAGGTGAGTACCTGACAGAAGAGAATGAGGACTCCTGGTAGCTCAGCAGGTGCATCTACAAACAAAATGATCATTTGCTCCCATTTCCACATAGACTAATTACAGATTTTTCACAGATTTTTTTGGCAACAGATGTTTTGATCAGCAATTGGGAACTGTCAACAACCTCTGTTTAAAGCTAATCCCATCTGAGCCTTTTAGAATTGTCCATTGAACAAAGGAACGGATGCAGCCCAGGGCAGTAGAAGATGCACCCTGCCACATCCTCAGCCCTCCCTCTGCCAACAAAAAACACAGAGAAGTGTCGTTACCCCAACAAAAATGCACTGCAGCTCTCCTCCTCTTCTGTCCAAAGGCAAATCTTAACTTCAAGGAAAGATGGTGAACTCTCTAAACCAGGAAAGAAAAATCTAAAATGGAAATTTGAGAAAATATGTTTTAGATAACATATATTTACATTATACCACCATAACAGTTGCTCAGAGTAAGAAAGACAGTATCTAAAATGCCAGAAACACCTACAGTTATGAGGGAAATTGAGGGATTCCCCATAAAGAAGGGGATTTCCTAACAGGAAAGGTATGGAAGTTACAAAGGCCAAATAGAAAGTCTGCTCTGTTGAGCAGACTCACCTGAACACAGCCATATCCTTTTAAAATAAAAATTACATTCAGAGTCCAGAGATCACTGCAGTTGCTAGTGGTGCAAACCAGAAGCATGGCATTTCCTAGGGGAAGGCACTGTGACCTGGGGAGCGCAGGAGAATAATTGGAATTCTGCTCTGATGAGGTGCTTTGGAGCCCCTGCACGATTTCACTCACAGCTGCTCAGGCAACTGACCTAAAAAATTGGAGCAGGTCCTACTAGTCAAGGCCTCCTCTCCTCAGAGGACGTTTGTGAAGAGGACCTGGAAGGTATTGCCAAGCACTTGATTGACCGCTACGATAAATTCAAGCTCTTCCGTCTTGTCTTTAGTACCAGCACATTTTTCAGTATGTTTTGTCCTGATCAGTTGTAGTCAGAGACATCTAGCCAACATATGTATATTAATAACTATTAGCAAATAGATTTCTTTCCAGAAAAACACAGTACAGTGGAAACTTTTAACCAGCTTCTCCTCTTTTTCAGGCAAAATGCAGAGAGTCTCAGAGAGAGAAGTTTTGGAGTTGTTTGTTTGCTCTTGCAAGGCACTGAGCATGACCCCTCAGGAATGTGTAGGAGAGGAAATGAAAAGCAGACGTGGGAAGCTGAAAAAGCAGCACTTCTCCTCTATCATTAAGTATATAATAAGGTAGATTACATCAGTTGTTGGCCTAGTCTCCCTGGTGAACAGGTGTCATAGATACAGCACTGTCTAATCAAATATTAACTCACCATGTGGCAGCAAGTATGAGGAGAGGGAACGTGTAAGATCATCCACCTCCTTTCACATGCAGCCAACTCTTCTGTGAGGCATTGAGGTCTGGTAAAGGATGTTCTTGTCCCTCTCATGGGGTGAATCTGTTTTTACTTGTGACAACCAATTTTTTTTAGTTCTTCCTGTAACAAATGTACATTGGATAGTAACGTATGAGCAGCACAAACTCAAGCAAAGGGCTATATTTGTGTACACAGCTATGAAGTAAAATCGTAGCAGCTCAGTAGTAACTATCTTCAACCGTTACTTAGACTAACAGCAGATACACAAGATTTTTGAGTCGTGTATTTCTATGCTGCTTACAACTGCAGGTAAATGCCTCTGCTCCCATTTTACAAGCAGGGAAAATGGGAATGAAATTACATGAAGTTAGTTAGGAAAGCAGTCAGTCGTTGACCCCTGGGCTGGGTCTGTCCCTGCTGGGTCGTGGTCTGCCCCAAAGTGTTTGGCACTCCTGAACAGTGCTTAAAAAAGAAAATAAATACTTGTTTAGGTTTTGAATGTTCCATTGCATTTGTCAGAACTGTTACTGTTACAGAAGCGAAAGAGCTGCCATAGTTTTACAAAGACAGCTGGATCAGATATGTGGGTATTGCACCTAGCATCAAAGGTAATACTTGGTGAGAGTCACTGCCTGTCTTCTCAGTCACTTTCTTGGAGAAGAAAATCCATAAAGTATGATACCCAAAGTAGAGCCCCTGAAGCAAGCTAATGGGAAGTGAACTGAGGCAAGATCCTTTTTTTTTTTTTTTTAGGAAAGACAGCATATCACTTGCTTCCTCATATGGCTCCTGGAAGAGCCAGTACAGAAGGAGAAATGACAGCTAGGAGAGGATGTTCTGGATGACCAAGTACCTTGACATATAGACTCTGAAGTGTCCTCCTCCATCCATCCTAGCTGTCCTTTTGCCAAGACTGGAAGGCTGAAACTCCTCCACACAGTTTCAAGGAAAGGGCTAAAAACTTTCTCTTTAGTAGAGATGGGATGTAGTAAGTTGGGTGTAAAGTGACCATAAAGTAATAAATCCTGAAGAGTCCTTTATAACCATCAAAGAAGAGAGATTTGGAGCTCTTTCTTCAGTAACAATGTAGGAGCAAAAAAACGTTAAGTGTGAAGGCCTGACAAATTTGCACAGGTACGTGTGGGCATTGCCCGAGCTGGAAGGACTGAAGAACCAAGACGTTTTCCATCCCAGGCTGTGTTGGCACATACCTCAAAGAAACACATAGCTGTTGGCCATAGCTGCGGTTCCCTATTGTCAGATATTACCCTTCCATGTTCAGGGGGGATTTTTATTATATTATCCCATCACCTGTACTACTTGACCAAAACATTACTAAAATTCAGCAGAGAAGTCCTGCTCTGTAGTTTTTAATTGCTTGATGAAGGTGGGAGATGTGCCAAGAGCTGGAGAGATCTAGGTGTGAATATTAGCTCTGACTCAGCTCCACCTTGAATGGAGATACAGGTGCAAACTGATCCCTCTCCATCCTGCTTGCTTTTGGGAAGAAGCCCAGATGCACTGGAAAGAGAAGACAAGCTAGCAGTGATCTCCAGCAAGTTCATGTTGTGGGCAGCCGGTAAGATGGGACTGGCGGGTGCATCACAGGGTAAATTTGCTCTGAGGTTGGGACATGGCCAAGGTCTGTGGTCTACAAACACAGCAGCTGTCCCACCATGCAAGTACGGCTGGTGTCATCCCACTCTGCTTCTGCTCAGGTCAACATTAGTCCGTGGGAGCCAAGCTGGTGAAGCTTGAGCACCTTGAAAAACACCTTGTGATGTATTTAAAGAGAAGGCGCTAGCCCACCTGTGGATGATAAAGTCTTGTCATTTATTCAAGATTAATAGAGGATGTCTCTCTGGGTTCTGTGCTGTATCACCTTCAACATCTTTTGGATCCCTTAATGCGACAGAGCCAGTGAAAGAGGTAGTCTTCTTGAACTCTCATTTCTGGAAAGGAGACCAGTAAGAGCTCGTCATCAGTTTTCATTAACACTAAATATTTTAGCAAGCTCTTGCCATTTTAAGTATTGTGGGGAAAACAAAGCAGTCATCTGCCTCCTCTAGCAATTTTCATAGCTCATGAGACTAATCGTTCCTGTCAGGTAGCTGGATAGCTTTTCCATTCTTTATCGCTGACAGCCTTTTTGCATTTGCTGTTGAAAGCACAGGCTTCAGCCTGATGCTACAAAGACTACCCTACATATTTTAATCACTTCCTAGAATCGCTCACCTTTGGAAAGTGGCGCAGCGCTGCAAAGCACAGGAAGGACAGCATTGGACCAGTTCCTACTCTCCAGAGGGTTTGTTGGCAGAAGCGTAATGCTCTCAGTGAAAGGCTTTGAGAGCAGGCTCTGGTCTTATCTTGGTGAAGCCGTGAGCATTACTTTTAGTTCATCCTCAGCTTCTGCTGTGAGTTAATTTAGATTTTAATTTTTCTAACTAGCTGTATTATTGGTGGGTCCTGAGGGGCTTGTTACAGAGAAAGAATAGGAAAATTCTCATGTTTGTTTGTTTTTTTTAAGGAGAAGTGGAAGCTTGGTATCAGCAGAGAAATTCTGCTGCAGCAAACTTGCACTGGTGGGACAGGTTTAAGCACTTAATCCTTTTGCTGCTCCTGTTACAACAATTCCTAGAATATGGCAACACTAACAGGATGTTTTTCGTAGAGATTAAAAAGGATTATTCATTTTAGTGACTCATCTCCAGCCAACCCATTGTTGAGAGCTGTGGCTGATGGCACAGTGTGTTTTCCTGATGAAAGGGAAACAAACTGGAGAGACCTGCTCCTTTTCAGCCACCTGACCTTTGCTCTCTGCTATCAATATAACAGTTAAAACATCCCAACAGAGTGTAGTTCTCTTCAGCACGTCCCACGTGTCTGCCCAAGCATCTGTCTCTCCCCATGCTTCACCTCCACAGACTCTTTGGAAACAAACACTACAATACCATGTAGCGTCTACCCCTTTGGTTTGCTTCACAGTGGTGTAATGTCTGTGTGACAATGGTAGGGGGGCAGCCTCACCTGGTGTCGTGGTTTCACCCCGGCTGTGGGCTGAGATCCACGCAGCTGCCTGCTCCTTAAAGTAAAAGAGCAGGGGAAAAGGGAAAAAAGGGGGGAAACAAGGGAAGGGAAAGGGAAGGGGCAAATAACTCCAAAACCAAGAAACTAAGAGGCCCGTGGGTTGGGATAAGGATAGTTTACTAAGATAACAGAAAAATAAAATATAACAATGCTAACAGGACTTTAGAGCAAAAGAATATGAAACTCTTGATACACAATGCAGTTTCTCACCGACCCACACAACTCAGGCCGTACCACCCAGAGCTGTCCCGGAACCGACCGTCCCCCCAAGAAGCACGCGTCCCGAGACCGCCCCACTTCTTCCTCCCAACAGTCCCCCGTTTTCCTAGGCAGGACGTAATTGGCATGGAATACTCTCTTTGGCCCATCTGGGTCACCTGTCCTGGCTTCGCCCCTCCTTTCTCAAGAATAGAGAAATACGAAGAAGCTGAAAAAGTCCTTGACTGTCTGACTGCAACTAAGAACATCAGGGTGTTATCAGCACTGTTTTCATTTTAATTCCCAAACACAGTATTCCATCAGCTGCTACAAATGAAGTTAACTCTATCCTGACTGAAACCAGGACACCTGGTCTTGCTTAGAAGTTAATTCTGGGAACAACAGGCCCAAGAATATTTCCTGCAACAAACTGAACCCTCTTTTGATGAGGTAACAAGAGCTGCTGGGTAGAAACACAAGAACAAGCAAATTGTTCCACAAAACGATGCAAATATATCTTGCTGTCTTATGGTAAGTCAGGAATTCTGGTGCTGAGTAAGGCTCTGTAGTCTCATGTTCCTCTACTACATATACACAAAGTCTTCCCCTTTTCTAAGGGCAAGCTCTAAACTTCTGTTTAATTCATTTTCTGTCCTCTCAGTCTGCTTGGAAAAGGTTTAAATGGCAAGAACAAACAACTAATGGCTTTACATTTAAAAATAAAATAGAGCCTAGCTTGCAGTGTCCCTTTTAATATTAACTTTCCTGGCACAATTAAAGGGCTTCTTTCCTTTTGCTCCTCACCGAGGATTTATCCGTGAAAAGCTTGCCACTTAAATTTTTTCATCTGTGGGAAAGCTGATTAGTTTTCTAAGAACTACTTACAATCATTCTGCTTTGTAGGTCGTCTTCTGGCTTGTTACCTACTACTTTACGGACACAAATTGCCAGCAGTCCTTTGAAACATGACAAGCACATACATTCGAGAAGACTTCTTGGGATACGTTCTTGAAATAACTAATTGTACCTGGTAACAAAAGTCATTTTCTTACACTGTAAACAAAATAGGCTTTGGTTGAGCATCACAGAGCAAAAATAGTCTGGATGAATGATTTTCCTGTGAAGCAGGAAATACACGTTCTCTTGACATCATTGCCACGGTGCATACTGCCATCTGGGTGTCCTGAGAAAGCACCTGGCTTGCTTCCTTACCTGCTGCTCTTGTCCCTTTTCAGTGGCCACATCCAAGTGGACTATAAACACTAAAATGTCATCCAATGCCAAGCTTTCAACCTTACATAATGCCATTTGCTCCGGGTTTTTCGCAACGCAATTGATCATCCCTGTTTCACAGGTGGAGGAGCTGAGGCAAAGATGCCCACAAGCCACGGGTTGGGAGCAGAAGCTCGACTTCTTCATGCACTGAGTGCCTACTCTGAGATCAGGCTGGCACTCACTGCTGTCGTCATGTCCATAATTACTGTCCATTACCCTCTGTATAAAAATATCCCTTCTGAAACGTTGAAGCACCTTAAGAGACGATATGATAACACTACATTTCTGTGAGGACTCACAGAACTCCCCCAAAGCCAGTCACAGCTGACCTTAAAGGCACATTTTCTGCTCCACATTCTTCCTCTGTGCCAAGGTAGCTGAATGCTGAAGAAGTGCCTGATTTACACGTGTTGTTTGATACGTGTCTATGTGTAGGTCACTCAGAGTACATTAGGAATTCAGTGACATTTGTCAGTCAAACTATCGCATCCACCAAGCCACTGCCAGCGTTAATTATTTCACAAGCGAGTGCACTCAGTGACGTGCCTCAGGCTGGCGTATTGCCCAAGAAGGGTGATTGGGGTTTTTTTTAAATGAGTCAAATTTTTCTTTCCATGCTAGCACCCTGTTAGGTGCAATCATGCTACTCAGATACTTTCAGGGTAACGTGAAGACATGTTGCGCGTCTTTCAAGCAGAAAGAGGTTAAAATTGTGAACTGCTAGCTGTCCCTTGCTTCCTTTCTTTGTGGCGGATCGCTGAGACTCCTGATACCCTGTTCAGTTTTTCAGGAGCTGAAGGCAAGAAGTGATTTCGTTGCCCACAGGAGCTCGGGGGCTTTGCACTGCAGCCAAGTAGCAAGAAGCTCTTTCAATTTTGGTGCTGCCGCAGGAAGCTCACAGTATGGTTCAAGTCTTTGTCATGAATCCCTGAGGCTTTTTGTCTTACCATAGGCTGAAGCGAGAACTGCAACCTGTACTGAAATCAATATAATTTAGTAGTGTATTATAGAGAGAAGAAACAGGATTTTTCTGGAATTTAGGAACAAATTGCCTGTAGACTACCGCTGATGGCTTAATCTCCGTTTCATTCAGTGAATGATAGGACATATGGCCAGCTGGGGTTTACCAGATACTTCCAAATCATTGTTATTTCCAGTTAGAAATGCTATCTGCTGTGAAGTCAGATCCCTGTGGCGGAGGCTGCTGAGCCTTCGCGTGCTGCCAGAGTAAAGGCGCTACCCCGATCGTATGTAGCCCAACTGGAGCCATGGCTATGACAGGAAGCTGAGCGGAGACGGGGCAGCCTGGAAACTCTGTCCCTGGTAATTATGTTCGTTGCTGCTATAAAAAGACTTCAGTCAATTATGAATTTTGTCAGAACATTCTAATAGGGGTGGAAGGAGAAGGTCACTTTGAAAACAGCTCGTATTTATTTGTCTGTCAGTGCTCATAAGAAGCCATACACACGCACCAGATGCTAGACTGGCTGTGCCCTTTGTTCATAACACAGGCAATTAAAACAAAAAGAAGAATGTCCAAGTGGTATAGTTTTAATAATCCCAAAGATTAGCAACTAATCCCAAACCGTAATGAATTTTCCATCAGCATGACTTGTAGGTCACTGCCACTATAAATCTTGTCCAGTGAAGTCCGTTACCCAAAGGGATACTCATGGACAACAGATAAACAGAACAGAAGCCAGTGTCAGTGGTGGAAAAAATAAAAATAGCACCGCATTGACTGGATTGGCAATCTGTAGGTGGCAGTGCAATCAACTCAACTTACTCCCCAAGGAAAATGTCCTTAAGGAGGTAAACATCCATCAACTCTTCCATTTACATGATTCTGTTCCATCCATCTAATATCAAGTCTTAGTGACACATGGCTACTGGAGTCCTCATCTTTAATCACAAATGTCTTCAAATGACTGGTAGGCATGCTGGGTGAAAAGACTTGGATTTCCAGTCAAGTACCAGAATTCTGGCCAAAATGTGATACTGCAGAGAAAAAGGTGTGTGAGGAGACACAAGTCATTGAGGAAAACAGAAAATCTCCTCCGGTCTGAGCATGCCATTGCCGAGCATGCTGTATGAGCGCTGCCAGTGTAGTGTGAACTACCAAGAAGGTCAGTCCTAAATTGCTACAGATGCCTAAGGCCTTAGCTCATAGAAGTCTGAGGCTCTGGTGCAGATGAAGTATTTGAAGTCCAAAACCATGAACCAGAAGTCTTCTGTTCAGAAGCCAGTTTATCTGTGAGGGAAGCAGAGTACATGGATTACTTTAAACCATGTTGTTATTCAACACTGTTATGAAGCCATGACCTGAGTAAAAGTCTGAAATGGTACCAAAAGCATAGCCATGTGAACAACGAACATCTGAGCTTGTCTCACACAGTCCAAGTTAGGATGTTATAGCCTGGATGGGTGGACAAGTAGATGGTCAGACTCAGAGGGTCATGGTCAGTGGACCATTTTCTGCCTGGAGTGTGCTACAGGGTCTGTCGGGACCTGTTTAATGTTATCAGTGATCTGGAGGAGATTGTGAAGCACAGTCTCGTTAGGTTTGCAGATGCTTGGGACACACAGCCAATACTCTCCATGGAAGGGCTGTTGGTCAGAGGAACCTAGACAGGCTGGAAGGCCAACAGGAATTTCATTACATTTGAGAAACCAAATGCCAAGTGGTGCACCTGGGAAGCAAGGGTCTCTTGCAAAGATACAGGCTAGGAACTGTCCACAGGGCAACTCTGGGCAAAGGGTTCTGGGGCAGCTGGCAGTGAGCCCTGGCAGCAGAGATGGGGGGCAGCAGTACCCAGGGCTGCATCAGCAGGAGCACAGCCAGGAGCTGGGGGCAGGGGTTGTCCCCTCTGCCCAGCACTCTCTGCTAGACCACACCTGGATGCCATGGCCGGTTTGGTGCCCCCTGATGCAGAAAGATGTGGATAACCTGTAGTGGGTCCACCCCCTGACACTCAGAGCTGGAAGGTGTCCCTGTGAGCAGAGGTTGGGGCAATGGGGCCCATCCAGCCTGGGGCACAGATGGCTTTGGGGCACCCTACAACCCTGAGCAACCTGCTCCAGTCCCACAGCTGGCCCTGCTTGGAGCAGGGGTGCACAAGGGACCTCCCGAGGTCCCTTCCAACCTGAACTATTTTATGATTCCATGATAACAATCAACAATATTAGATATAGGAGCATGAAGAATATTCCTCCCATTGTGATGCAATTCCCATCCAGTGACACTGCTGATAAATCCTGGCTGTGGACAGTAGCCCAGACCTGTGCATCTTCACCACTGGCATAAATTAACATACACCCTAGTGACTCAAAAGTGTTTAAATAAAGCAGATGCTCTTGCCCATTTTTTACTGCAAATGGCAATTTTGTCAACAGAACATTTCAACGCTGCTTCTTAAACATGGAACGAAGAACCAAATTAAGAGCTTTGCTTTTTTTTCCATCACTATTTACAGATCACCACCAGTATCCTGTAATGGACCTGACCGTGACTTAAAGAGCACCTTTTGTTTCTAATTTGTTCTTTTTTTTAAAGCCCTGTCATCATTTTAGATTTTATTGGTCATTCACTGTGACTGGTGACATTTCACTGATTCACAGCTTCCGCTATCTCCTTCCTTTTTAAAGTTAAAACCTATGATCACTGACATTTTTCTTTCCTACCCAGATTCTAAATATTTATTTTGAGGATTTCTTTATCACTCTGCATCCTTTGCTTTATCATCCATTGCATTTTTCATAGTTTCTCAATCACAGTTTTTTATTTAGCATCCAAGAACAAGTTCTCAAACGCTTTCTCCCATGCTTTTCTAAAGCATTTCTTGCTCTCTATATACATTCTAGTCTGTAATGTTGCCAATTAGCTTAAACATAAAAAAAATTACTATTTAAAGCTTGATATAATAGAATGCTGGTTAGTAGCAGAACGGTGGTCAAAGGAATTTAACCTGATCATGATCATTAATATACAGGCAAGCGTAACTATGCTAAATCAGCAGTGAATATTTGCTTATCCATCAAAATGAGCTCTAATGTGGCAAGTCTCTTATCATCACCTTCTGTGAATACTTTAGGGCTTCTATAGTTACCTTACCTAACTCTTCACCCGGACATAACGAGTCATACTATTTCATACTCCTGTGAAAAATGGTTAATGTCATTCCTTTGTTGCCACTACCTGAAAAAGTGAGGCCCTCTTTCTAAATGTTCTTAAGGTAGTTCCTACAGTAGAGCTGACATGTGGACAGGGTGAGCTCCAGAGGTCCCTTCCAACCTCGACATGCTGATTGTCCCTGTGATTTCTCCTGCAGAAGCATCAATATCTCTTCAGTATCACCTGCGCTCGCTGCTTCCAATTGCGTGCCACATCTACCTTATCACTTTTTAACTGCTGCCCACTGACTACATTGGAGATGGAATATAAAAGCCTGGGTCCTTCAAAGGCCCTTGAACCCAGGCAGCATTATGGCTCACAGAAATGGGTTGCAGGTCCAGAAGTGATATCTGATGCCTTCATCAGTGGGATCCCAAGGACTCACAGCTTTAGACCGCAGTGCTGGTGCCACAGCCCTCCTGAGCCCACAGTTACCAAGACATGCCATGCTGTGATAGCTCCCGGTGCCTATGCCACAGGCCCAGTCTTTCCCACTGAGGAATGATGCCTTTGGTATGGTGTGACTACTGCAGCTTGCTGCAGCTCCTACTCCTACTGTGCTCCTCTGTCACTGCTGCACAGGTTGAGAAATTGCACTCTCAGCATTTTTAAATGCTCTGGTAAGTAAAACCTAGCATGTGTAGTTAATCATCGGTCTTTATTTCCATTAACTTATCGCTAGAGGCTCAGAATAAGAGACTGGAGTTTTCTGAGAAACAAGAAAGCAGGGGGAGGCCGGGAAAAGGTGTGCTCACTCCTTTACTGACCTCATTCCAGCGACTGACACATCACTGGGCGTAACCCACAGCAGATACAGGAACCACTATAATTTAAGGCCATTTCTCAGGGGTTTTCCACTGTCTTCAGATCCTTTGGACCTCTGAGCACTACAGTTATTCCCTACGCTACCTTGGAAACTCCTGCACCAGGCTTGTGAAAACAGCCACCTACTCTGGCCCCGGCCTCTGAAGCTGATGTAAATTCCCTAAATGCTGCTTGATTGTTTAGGAATACATGGGAGGAATGCCGGATTCATCCAAATGCAGGTTCTTACTTGCACGGACATGCGGTGCAACCTCAGTGGATGGGGTTAACAGAAAATGAGCTCTCTGCCTGTGAACTCTCCCAGTGTGGGCTTCAGAGACGTCACATTTAGCTGGTTGTGCAGATTCCTGCCATTCTGAAGAACTGGACAAAGTGCGGTGGGCAAGGATGGGGCAGGAGAGAAAAAGGTGGAGAGCTGACAAATTTCTGCGCTCAGTAACTGTTGTTCAGGGTGTTGTTATTTGTGGTAAACTGTATGGGGTAAGCCCATGCCTCTGAGGGGATCACTGAGAAGCCACTAACATCCAACCACACAGTGCCATGTTTTGAATGAGATTTTGAAGTCAAATACTGTGAGAAAGAGAGGGTTGCAAAGATGCCTGAAAAAGAAGTGCTGGTGTATGAATGCCGTGTCCGGTGCGAAGGAAATAGCCACGAGCTGGAAACAAACACCCCACCTTGTTGTGCAGCCCTGTGCTGCATCTCATTGTCATTGAAAGGAGACAAAACAGCAGCACAGAGGAGATGCCCGGCTGCAGCATCTTTCTGTGTCTCCGTGGCAGCAGAGCTTAAGGAGCAGCTCTAACCCCTGAGTCCCGCTAGCTCCTGTACAACAGAGCACTTTGGAGTCATCTAAATGCAGAGCCTCTATGTTCACGAGTTTCCCTGAAGACTTTCCCAGAGCTGATGTGATCTGAAGGGAAGCTTCTCCCACCCCTTTGGGCCTATTTGCTTTCATATCCTAGATAAGCAAGTTTCTGGGGAAAACGAATATTGTCGGAGTTTTAAATAACTTATAGCAGGTAACTCAAAAAGATACTGACAATAAATGAACCAAAGCCTGCCAATTAAGCCCCTGCTTGTGTCCATCTTCACCCTGACAATGAGATAACCAACAAAGTTGAGCCACCTGGCTTACATTAATTCAGACACCAGGGCCATCCAGGCACGTGCTAAAAAAGAAGTTATGTCTCTAAGAGACACTTTTGCACTGATCAGCAAACTGTGAAGTCATATCCACACATGCCCTGGAACTGCTTCCTTACTCAAAAGCTACTGTGGAAAGTTACTTTATTAGTTGTGGAAAACTAATGACTGTTAAATGCAGTAACACAGGGACTTCTAAAATTGCAAAGTCCATCATGTTTGGATCCATGCTATTAAATCAGAGGTCTCTTTGGGTGAGTTCAGCTATTCCTTTAAGAATCCTTAGCGTAAACCACTGGAACTAGTTGGGTCCCAGTGCTTTCTGAAAATAAAAACAACAAAACCCAGACATAAAATATTTTACCTCCTTGAAATACTCATGAGTGGCAGAATGAAGGAGCTAAAACCAGCAGGGCTGAACTCTCTTGGAAATTTGGAAGGCAAATTGCTGAACAGTGCTTCATTCTGTATCTGTGTTTTGCACTGATGAAATCTGCTACGTTTTTTCATGGATGCCAAAAATAAAAGCCAAGTGAAGTGAAGGAGCCCATGCTGATGTCACAGAAAAAGTCTGCATCCTGGAGCAAAGGAGACAGATTCCTTTGTTAAGGAGCATAGGACTGGAAAAGATCTCTGGATCTTCACTATGTTGCACGGAAAAAAATACCAGTGTCTTTGTTGTAAAATCTTATTCTCACTCCAAGGGTATGATCTTATTAAAAGACACTACAACTAAACCAGGTGATTGTAAGAATTCGACCTGCTTTTGTTTGACATTTCATTTCACTAAATTCCAAGTGCAATTTTGTCCTGGACTTGAATCATTTTCCTAGTGCTGAAGAGCCAGTGGGTCTGTGCAGCTGGACAGTGGGGCACAGTCTCATGGATGTGAACTCAGGTGGATGGAAAGGATCATCCATTTAATAAATCCAGCTTGGTAGAAAATGGGGATAGATAATACTGATTAGAAAAGACAGGATGGTCGGGCTCCATATAAACGATGCCATTTAGGGCTGGGCTGCTCTCTCCTGCTACTTCAACAGACACAGGAATGGCTGCAGCATGAAAATCACAGAATCATGGAATCACAGAATTGTAGGGGTTGGAAGGGACTCCCAGAGATCATTGGATCCAAACCCCTGTCAAAGCAGGTTCCTTAGGACAGGTGACACAAGTAGGCATCCAGACGGGTCTTGAAAATCTCCAGAGAAGGAGACTCCACAACCCCCTGGGCAGCCTGTCCCAGGGCTCTGTCACCCTCACTGTGAAAAGTTCTTCTGCATGTTGGTGCGGAACTTCCTGTGCTCCAACCTGAGCCCATTGCCCCTTGTCCTGTCTCCACAGACCACTGAAAAGGGGCTGGCCATTTTCCCCTGTGTCCCACACTTCAGATATTTATAAACATTGCTCAGATCCCCCTTAGTCTTCTCAAGACTGAACAGTCCCAGCTCACTCAGCCTTGCCTAATAGGGGAGATGTTCCAGGCCCTTAATCATCTTCATAGCCCTTCTCTGGACTCTCTCCAGGAGATCCCTGTCCTTTTTATAACAGGGAGCCCAGAACTGGACACAATACTGCAGGTGGGGCATGACCAGGGCAGAGTACAGGGGGAGGATCACCTCCTGTGACCTGCTGGCCACGCTCCTTTTGATGCACCCCAGGACCCCATTGGCCCTCTTGGCCACCAGGGCACACTGCTGGCTCATGGCCAACCTGTCAACAGCTCTCCAAGTCATGGTGAGCCTGGGCCTACATAAAGAAAGAGCTGATTGATGTAAGACCAAAGATTAGTAGATTACTCAAATACTGCTATTTGAACATGGCTCTAAACACACAGTGAGCCCAGACTTGCCTTGTGTCCATGATGTGGCCTGACAAGCTAGGGGAGTGAGGAAGGAGTGCTTGGGCTTGGGTTAACAGTGAGTTCAGGCACCAATGCACTCCTTACTCCAAACCCATCCTACTCTTCAGCCCCAGCCCAGGAAACAGGCTGGTAGTGCACAAGAACCACGTGCTGCTACTCAGGTTAGTTAAGAGGCTGGTTATAAATATCGCATTAACACCATGTAATCATTATCATTTCTGTCATCCTGAACTGGAAGAAGATAGTATTGGTAATGGGACTTTTCCACCAACCAGCTGAAACCAGTTACATGCAGGCTCATGTAATGGGCTGCTGTCGGCTGGAGCCCAGAAGCTCAGTGAAAAAAGACTTTGTCAAGCCCTTGGCTCTGATGGGGGAGCGAGGAGCAAGCAGGTTATTTCTAAACTTTAGCAGCTAGCCTGCGCCGGTTAGCTCACTTCTACGTGCAGTCTGGACACTCCTGAAATGTCTGTCACAGGACATAAACATTTATGATTTCTTTAATGCCAAATCCTTGGGCCCTGAACCAGTTTAGGTTAAATGAATACCTGCTATTATTCTTTGCTTCTTTGGCTGCAAGTAAACTCAGTGAGCTTAGCTATTTAGCCATCAGTTACTTCATGTTTTTAGTGAGCGTGAGGACAGTCATGCCTCTCTTGCAGATCCACAACACCCTGCAGATAATCTCAGTGTCTCAGTGTGACAGAGTGCACAGGGGCCACCCACACTGGGAGATGTGCCACTGCTGTGTGACCTCTGCTGAAATGGACTGAAAAACCCATCACAGAGACAGAACCTTGCTGAAATAAGGGAGGGCTGGAGTAGACTCTCATCCGGCATATTCTCCGGTGTTGGGACCTGAGCCTGAAGCTTTGGGTGCAGCTCCTTGCTCCGCAGCCGTGTCTTCCCCACTCTCTCGTTTGTTCTGGCTTCACTTCTTGCTTCTAAAACATCTAGTCATACGGCACACCACGCCATGCACGCTAGCTTTACGTAGCTATGTGGCTGGCAAAATCACTGAGCAGCAGCCCCTTTTTGGCATAAACGTTATAGATTTTATTCTCACAGGGCTTGAGACTTTGCTAAGGAAACAGCTTTGCAGCTTTGGCAGCCAGTTTCAGATCACAGAGAAACTCTCAAGGTATTTGTAACATCTTCACGACCCCTCTTTGCCTTTCTGTTAGCAGCAGTATGTTGACACACAGAGAATTATCAGCGAGAGGTGTTTTGTTGTGGGTGTTTATTTGTCTTTTTATGCCAGGAGTCTTTTCTTCCTGACTTGTTTGGTACTTAGCCAAACTTCAATGGTGTAACACCAGTGATTTTACCCAGGGAAAATGCCATCCATTTTTTCTTTTCTGAGAGACTTTAGACTGTAACCCCACCCTTCAGGGCTGGGTTATGATCACACCACTCTTGAAGAGGACAAGTCAGGTTACAGTGCTCACTAGATTAACCAAACATAAAACGTGAATGCAACAGTTCACAATCACAATGAGCAAATGCCCTTGAGAAATGGGAGTTCTAGCAGAACAACAACAAATTAGCTTGTTATGAATAACATTTACAATAACTTCACAAGTAGAGCTGCCATTCTGTTCTGCTAACTGTATAAGACACGAAGTCACAAGGTGAAACTGCCAACTGCTAGGAATGAGAATAAAATTCACTCCTTCACATCAGGGCCGATTAGAAATAACAACTATTGCATCTTGATTCCTGTTCTTGTTAACCTTCTGTTGCTCAGCTAAAGGTCTTTTCCACTGATTACAGCTTTGGAAGATAAATCTTGCAGGTCCTGAACGGCTTTCCAACTGCACCTAGCGTCCCACAGACTTATGAGAAGGTGAACCCACACAAGGATGATCTTACGGGTCTCTTCCAACCCAAATGATTCTCTGATTCTGTAAGGGGTTGGAAAAATGTAATCCTGCAAACGTGGCGAATGATCTCTTTTGATTCCAAATGAGAGCTGCAATGTGATTAAATTTTCTCACGTGCCTATGTGCCTGCAAGATTAGGCCTTAAGCATGACTTGAAAAGGAGAAAGGGAAGGAACGCTTTTGGTGGAAGCACAGAGGAAATAATGCCTCTTTAGGCTTTACTGACTCTATGTATCTTTCTACTTGAGCTATGCATACGGGTTAGCAGATTTAATTTATGTGTATGGCGGCATGGAGGTCAGAGCTGCAAACCCAAGTAATGAATAAAAATTAGAAAGAACAGTTTATACCAGGCGATGGAGCGTAGTGTTGGGGCTGCAGAGTCTGGTGTTGAGAAGCAGCCAGAAGGCAAGGCGACAGCAAATCTCTGTCTCTGCTGGTCTTAGGGCTGGAAGGTGAAGGGACAGGTTTGGAAAGCGAGGTGGCTGATGGCTGTTGCATGAAAAATACTAAAGCAAAGACAAGCCAGCGGTCAGCAACACATTCACTGCCACCGCTTCCCTCGCCCCCCTTTCCCCACATTGTGATTTACTTCAGACTGCTTAGCTCAGAAAAATGTAATGTTTACTATGCTTTTGAATGGGATGATTTTGTTGTGAAAACCACACGTTTATATCAACAGCAAAATGTCTGTCCAGAGGCCAGGCTTCACCACATTTTTTCTGCATCTGTGGGTGTTGTGGTTTAACCCGTCCGGCAGCTGAAGTAACCACATAGCCGTTGGCTCGCTTCCTCCCTCGGTAGGATGGGGGAGAGAGTCAGGGAAAAAGGTAAAACTCATGGGTTCAGATAAAAACAGTTGAATAGGCCAGAAAAGGAAGTTCATACTATCGATATCAACAACAAAAGAAATGATGCACAACACAATTTCTCACCACCCACTGACCAATGCCTAGCTAGTTCCTGAGCCTCAGCCCTCCCCAGCCAACTCCTGCTCAGCTTATATACTGATCATGACACCATATGGTATGGAATATCCCTTTGGCCAGCTTGGGTCAGCTGTCCTGGCTGTGTCCCCTCCCAGCTTGTTGTGCTTCTCCTGCGGAAGGCTTATGCCTCTTTGCTGGCAGCACCGGGGAAGTTGAAAAGTCCTTGACTTAATTGTAAACACTGCTTAACAACAACTAAAACATTAGTGTGTCATCAACATTATTTTCTTACTAAATGCAAACCAAAATACTAGCTACTAGGATAAAAATGAACTCTATCCCAGCCAAAACCAGGACAGTGGGCAGTGACTCCAGGCTAGTTAAAGAGGCTGAGTGTCCTGGTGCTATTTCACACCTCTGCAGACTCTGATTTATTCTTGAAGGGCCTATTTGGAGCTGGAATTTGAACAGAGCACAAGTCAAGAAGTGGCAGGACAAAGGTTTTCTGAGATATGACTACAGGGAAGGATGGAGCAAGCTCGCTTATGCGGCAGCAGGTTGTGGTCAAGGTGCAAAAACAACAGAGGCTATAGGAAAGTGATAAGATCCGCAGCTATACGGTCCATATGATATTGGCATTCAAGATCAAACTGAGGGGTGGAATAAATCTCACCCTAAAATGATAGGTGGGATTCAGTTTGAGTCTAAGATGCCTAACTTGTGGTAACTGTATGTAGCTGTCACATATGGGCAACTCGTCTGAGCTCCTGCTACTGTCAACAGAGGTTTAGACAATGGAATCCGGAGAGAAATTCAGCAGACAAGTTGCTTGGGGCATGATTCAGCTGTCTAAACATCGACATCTAATGCCAGATGAGATGCCCCAGGACGCACCATCTGGCCTACAGCTGCCTCTTCTGAAACAAGGACAGCAAACAGGTCTGTATTACATCCTCCAGCCCACACAGATGTTTCAGATACCTTCATACATCTGAAACGGATGCTGGGCAGGATTGTCTAGGGGTATATCTGAAACAGCTGAATTGGGTCCTAGATGCCTATTTTAGAATAAGCCTCTAGGATGATTTTCAGGGTCTCCTAAATTTAGGTCTTGTAACCCTGATATGATTCCCATACAGATGCAAAGTCCAAGTTAGTTATTATCACTACCTGCACAGGTGTATATATAAGCAGGCTACTACTGAAGGTGAGACATGTAATCTGAAAATGAGACTCAAGATGATACTAGGGGATACTTGCTGATACTCTCTGACATACATCAAAAAAAAATCAAACTACAAAGGGAGTGAATAACTTTGACATCTGGCTTCGAAGCACCTGAAACCAGGTGAAGTGAAACCCAGCCTAGGGAATTGGTTCCAGAAGAAGGACCAACAAGATTCAGGTCTGGTCTATAGAAGAAAAAAGTCTTTTCCCTGTAATTAGTGGTGCGTCTCTATCTGAATGATTTCATAGTGGTACAAGCACTTTTATTCTGGGACCATTTTCCAGTTTTAGTTATATTGCTTGTGAGGAGGCTGGGGTAAACTGGTTCCAGGATAAGTGTGCCTGCATGGTAGAAGAAGGGAAAGGAGAAAAGGGCTGTTAAAGCCAATGTCACAGGGGAGGTTAGTCAAACCATGGACAATGGCAGTAAAAGGAAGCACTCGTTTAAGTTCCTTCTGATTGTCTATAAGTGATGATAAAACATTGGCTCCATGTGCCTTGTTTTTAAATGGTTTGTGTTTTTATACTTACTGGCTGCTCCTTTCATTGTGAGCCTTTTGTTTGATACAAATGGTTTCAATATGTCTTTGAACTGCCTGTTTGAACACACAGCTTAATTCGCTTCCATTTTCAAGAAGAAAATATCTCAAGCACTCAAAAATGTTTAGAAATAACTCCACACTCATAAAACATTAAAATCTTTGCAAGTAGCCAGAGTGGGAAATGCTGCTGGTTTGTTAGATGTGCGCTCTATTTGAAAACCAATTGTGTATTTCATTTAAGTATGTAAAAATAATCTGCTTGTTTAAAGCAACTTTAAGATGCCCCTTAAAATGACTGCTATCCACCATGCATGTCTCTTCCTACCACTATCAGAAGTCTCCAATCCTGCAAATGCTTCTACATGACACAAAAATTGCCGTGATCTAATTGACTTGGGGAAACAACACAATGACTTCAGGGGGACAACACCCATGAGTAATGGTGCGCCTGACAGTTTTAGCAGAAGCAATTTCTTCAGGTCCCTTCCCAACTGAGTGAATTTCAGTTGCTTGCATGGTGTGTGTAGGAACCACTATCAGAAGGTTCCTGATATAGGAAACAAGTAAACTGATCTTACAGGAAATGCTCCAAACAGATTTTTAATCTTTCATTCTTTCATCATTAAAATGTCTGCCAAACTTAGTAGACAGTTGCTGCTCACGGTGATGTAACCTTTCTTCTGAAGATGGTATGGAGTGTGGTGAGAGGACACCTGATGCAATCCTAGGGTTACAAATGTTCTTCAAGATGTGTGTATGTAATGATGCAGTGCTTTGTGCTACCAAGGGCCATGGGTGTTATAAAGGGAGCAGAGAAGAAATTCTTTCAATATTTAATTTTCCGTGCCTTGTTTTGCGAACACTTCAACCTTGCAGGTTTAAATTAAAGCTGCTTTCACATAGTTGGTTTTGGTGTTTTGGTTTTTTTAACATTTCGTTTTGCCGATGCAAAGCCCATCCAACTATTCCCTCCTAGGAATATGTCTGAATCACAGTCTTCCAATGTGGAAACATGGGAAGCCTAAGTCACCTTTACCAAGGAATCCCTTCTGTGGAAAGTCTGGAAACTTTACAGTGTTATTTGCTATACTGGCTGAAGTATTTTTGTTCCATTAAAACCAGATGCTATTCCTTAGTATTAAGACAGATTAATTTCACAGATACAATGGAATCCTATTAGAGCAATCTGGTTTTGTTTTTAAACAGAACGATTTCATCGTATGCATGACGCCTGGCTATAATATAACTGTTTTGATGTGCAAATGGAAATCTGGGAATCTGACTTTCTTACAGTATATGTAAAAGGTGGCTATATTTGTAGACTCTAAAAGTGGATTCAACTGTACAAGTGTTTGAATACATACCATCTGTGTTAAACATATGTTCTTTTAGGCCTGAATTTGCCACTGCCATTTTTTTCTTTGAAATTGTTACAATGATCTTCAAACTGACCAGGTGTGTCAGAATTCAAGATTGATTGAGAGCCATCCTTGATACATATTAATAGTAACTCTCTCTGTGATTAACAAAAAAATAAATGGAAAAAAAAAAGATTATTTGTGAGATGAGGCACTCCCCAACGCTGTGAGGAGAACTTAGTGTGTCCCAGGGTCACAACCAGACACGCACAGATTTGAACTTCAAAAGTGGACAGAGAGGACCTTGGAAGTGACTGGAGAACAGTGAGCTGCATACGGTACTGTTGTCACATCTGGTCCCAGAGACAGGAGTGAATGGAGGGCTGCTTATAAACAGCCCAGCCATGGCACAGTTTTCCTTCATCCTTTCCAAGCGAGGTATGTTTTCAGTGAGTAGAGGCTTAGTTATGGAATTTAGTTCTCTTTCAAGAACATCTGTGACTTGCTTTTCTAATTAAAAGGGCAGTCCACAAACTACTTTTTATGCTGGGAGGAGAAACGATACCTCAGAAGGATGTCTGGGGCTTTAGAAAGATGCAACGACTCACAAGGGGGAAAAACAATCAGCAGCCATGCTTTTTGGAACAGCCACATCACTTTTTGATAGCATTGTGTCATTGAGCTCTGACAATTACACGTGTGAAATAAAATGAAATGTCACTGGGTCTTCCATTTATTATACTCCATCATAATTGATAGCCTGAGTCTTTCCAGCACTGGCTTTGATCTTGCTGTTTGATTTATGTGAGTTGACTCTAGCGCCTTGGAAAAACCTCAGCTGAAATCAGTGGGGTTGTGGAAGGGTGTATATTTTCACCGTGTGGCTCAGGCTGCAGGATAGGAAAATTATTTTCTAAGACTAAAGATTGCTTTTTGAGTTTGCTACTATGAAATGCAGGACTAATGTACTCAAAATTTTTCATATCAAATACTTGACAAAGGTCTCACTATTTTCCCAATGCAGGGAAACTCAGGTCTTACTTCTCACAGCCTACACATCTTCTCAGACTTCTTCCCTGATGCTTCTATAAGATTTGCAGCAGCCCGTCTCTTGGTGACTCCTTACTCAACAGAATACCAAATTACCAATTTATAGACGGGAAGTCCACCCCCAAGATGTCCTAGTGTTACCCATTATTTTATATGTATTGGCTAAAGTGGATAATTTTAACAAAAAATAAACATCTATGTAGCTTGGAGAATCTAGCCAATATTTATTATAAATTACTGTTATATATTTGTTCATTATATATATATATATATATATATAAATAATATTGAAATATCTCATTCCCCTGAGACCAGTGGGAAAGCCTGGACCATGAAAGACTTACCTTTGGTGAAGGAGAATGGTGTCAGACAGCACTTAAACCAGACATACTGCAGTCCATGGAGCCCAATAGATTGCATCCATAGGTGCTGAGGGACCTGGCTGATGTCACTGTAAGGCCACCTTTCATTATCTTTGAAAGGTCACGGTGCCTGAGGGATGTTTCTGAGGACTGGATGAAAGCAAATGCCACTCCTCTGTTCAAGAAGGGCAAGATGGAGGATCTGTGGGTCTACAGGTTGGTCAGCCTCACCTCAATCCCTGGGAAGGTGATGGAGCAAATAATCCTGAGAGACATTTCCAGACATCTGAAGGACAAAAAGATGATCAGGATTGGTCAGCATCGATTTACAAATGTGAGTCATGCTTAACCAACCTGTGTCTTCTCCAATGAGGGGACTAGCTTGGTGGATGAGGGGAATATGGTGAATGTTCTTTAACTTGACTTTACTAAGTATTTTGACAGTCCCCCGACAACATCCTCATAGACAAGCTAACAAGGTACCGGGTAATTAAATACACAGTGAGGTGGATTGAAAACTCTCTGAATGACCAGACCCAGAGGATTACAATCAATGGCACAAAGCCCAGGATGAGCCAAATCACTCGGACTGTACTCCAGGGGTCAATACTGAGACCAATAATCTTCAACATCTTCATCAATGATCTGAACAGCAGGGCAGAGTGCACCCACAGTGCCTTTGCAGGCAACACAAAACTGGGGAGAGTGGTGGATACAACAGAATGTTGCTGTTCAGAGCAACCTGTATAGGCTGGAGAACCGGACAAAGAGGAACCTTGGGAAGCTCAACAAGGGCAATGCCAAGTCCTGCATCTGCAGAGGAATAACCCCCTGCACCAATACATGCTGGGGGCCACCCAGCTGTAAAGCAGCTTTGACGAAGAATATATGAGAGTTAACAAGCTGAACACGAGCCAGAAATGTGCCCACATGGCAAAGGCCAACAGAACAGCATTAAGAAAAAGCAATGCAAGCAGGTTGATGGAAATGTTCCTTCCTCTCAGCTCTGGTGAGGCCATATCTAAAGTGCTGGGTCCAGTTCTGGGCTCCCCAGTACAAGACACACGAACATACTGGAAAGTGTCCCGTGAACAGCCACAAAGATGATGAGGAAAGGTTGAGAGAGCTGGGACTGTTCAGCCTGAAGAAGAGAAGGCTTAGGGGGATTTTCTCAGTGTGTGTAAATACTCATGAATAAGAGGAAGCCAGGATGTTTTCAGTAGTGCCTAATGACAGGATAAGAGACAATGGGCACCAGTTAAAAAATTCAGTTTGAACACATGAGATCAAAACCCATGTTTTGCTGTGAGCACTGTCAAACACAGAGATGGATTGCCCCGAGAGGCTGTGGAGTCTTCAGTCTTCATTGTTAGATATATTTAAACCTTACTGGACACAGTACTTGGAAACCAGCTCTATTTGCCCCTGCTTGAGAAGTGGAGCTGGACTAGATGATATCAAGAGGACACTTCTGACTTCACACATTCTATGATACTGCACAATGCAGTTCCTTGTTTTTAATTGTATTTGCTCTTTAGATTAAAAAAAATCCCTGTGGAATTACTTGGTATTAGAATAACTGCATATAAGATTCGTCATTCAAAGCAAAAGCTCGTTTACTACTAATTACCTCAAAAACCACAGGAACTTCCTAGACTGCAAAGGGTGAATTAAATCCCTCGTAGTTGCTATTCCCCAGATTCCTCCTGTTTTACTTCTGCAGCTCTCCAGTGTAATCCAGGTGGCACTTTCTAGTAAAATAAAGGCCGTAGCTATTTGTTTAGCTACTTAAAATGACCTCAAGTGATATCTCCAGAGGTAGGTTATAAAAACTGGTCTAAGACAAGGCTGAAAGCAGAAAGGAATACAGCTATCACATAGGATTTCTGCTTTTCTTCCTAGCATGTAGCTAAGCTGGGAATTCTGACATAAGGGTGACATGTTATGTCAGTGCTGTAGAGTATTTACCTTTTATGGTTATGCTTTATGGTTCATCTAAATGCTTATATGAGCTCTGCCCTTGCTACCTGGCAATGCACTGCAATTAATATTACACTAAGTACCACTGCCTTTAAACCAGGGTCTTGCAAATGCAGTTATTAGTAGTGGAAATAGGATTTCACATGCTAGATGAATAATTGAAATAGTGGAATGAGGCTTTCTTAATACTATATTCTATGCCGTTTAGTGGCACAAATGTATTTTATTTAAAAAAGAACATTAGTCTTCAATGGCAAAAACCATTTTGCCACTTCATGTCAAGACAATTAGTTTGCTGTTGCCACATAAAGTCTTTCCTCTCTCAATAATGCTGAAGTAGACACTGTCGGTCCTTTGTTCTTTCTTCATGCGCATTTGTCTGTTGTTTCATAGTTACTGCACAGGAACAGCAACCACTGCCATATAACAGAAAAACCCGAAGACAGAATCAAAGAATCACAGAATCACAAGGTTGGAAAAGACCTTTAAGTTCATCAAGTCCAACCGTACCTGTCCTATGCTAAACCATATCCCTAAGTACCTCATATACCCTTTTTTAAAACACATCCAGGGATGGTGATTCAACCCCCTCCCTGGGCAGCCTGTTCCAGGCCCTGACAACTCTTTCAGTGAAGAATCTTTTCCTAACACCTAATCTGACCCTGCCCTGGCACAGCTTTGTGCCATTTCCCCTTGTCCTGTCTCCTGTCACCTGGCTGAAGAGACCATGGCCCACCTCTCTATAACCTCATTTCAACTACTGTAGGCAGTGATAAGGTCTCCCCTCAGCCTCCTCTTCTCCAGGCTAAACATCCCCAGCTCCCTCAGCTGCTCCTCATAGGATTCGCCCTCCAGCCCCTTCACCAGCCTGGTTGCCCTTCTCTGGACTCGCTCAAGGACCTCAATGTCCTTCTTATGGTGGGGAGCCCAGAACTGGACACAGCACTCAAGGTGCGTACCAGTTTCTGGAAAGAATCCGATTTTCTATACAAGTTCTGTCCAGTTGGTCAGCAACCAGAAATACTGGACTGTATGGCATATGTGTATCCTATGGTGTTTGGGAAATTCCAGAAAGAACCACAGCACATGGTATCGAGATGTGTCCTCTGAGTGTCCAAACCAGACCTCTCTACCTCAGTTTCAAGCCCCTCTCACCTTCCGTGCTCTCACACCCTCCCAATTTTCCCCAGAACAACTCTCCACTCTTAAGCTCCTGTTCTCTGGCTACCCTTCCCAGGCATGGCTAAGTCTATGGACACCCTTCCCTGCCACAGAACCCCGGTCCTCCTTCTCTTTTCAAACCACTAGCTAACTCCAGTACTCATCTCACTCACCCCCTGATCTCTGACACAGACTCAAAGTACAAGTCCCAGATGCTACACAGAAACAGACTTGCTGGGATGGACACTCTCGGAAAGCACCAGGGCAGAGCAATACAGATGGGGTGGCATATGCTGCTGTGAGTCAGGAGTAATAGCCCAAATTCTCCCTTCCCAGCCCCTGAGACCTGTAAAACACATTTCATGGCTCCTTAGTTGACTGGGTAGCTGCAAGGTTAATGTGACAAAGAGCAGCCCTGATGTGATAGAGAGCAGCCCTGCAGAGAAGGACTTGGGGATGCTGGTAGATGAGAAGCTTTACATGAGCCAACAATCCACACTTGCAGCCCAGAAAGCTAACTGTATCCTGGGCTGCATCAAAAGGAACATGGCCAGCAGTCGAGGGAGGCCAGTGGTCGAGGAAGTTGATTCCAGCAGCTCCTTACAGCAGCCATTTTCTGCAGCCCCTGTTCTCTCCCAGCACCCAGCTACACAAAACTGCAACACTGCCCCTCTGCTCTGCTCTTGTGAGACCCCACCTGGAGTACTGTGTCCGGTTCTGGAGTCCCCAACATAAGAAGGACAGGGAGCTGTTGGAACAGATCCAGAGGAGAGCCATAAAGATAATCAGAGGGCTGGAGCACCTCTCCTGTGACGACAGGCTGAGAGACCTGGGCTTGTTCAGCCTGGAGAAGAGAAGGCTCTGGGGAGACATTATTGCATCCTTCTAGTACCTGAAGGGCACCAACAGAAAAGCTGGGGAGGGATTTTTTAGAAGGGCATGTAGTGATAGGATGAGAGGGAATGGTTTTAAATTGGCATGGGGTAGATTTAGGTTGGATATTAGGAAGAAATTATTCACTATGAGGGTGATGAGACACTGGAACAGGAAGGTGGTGGTGGCTGCCCCCTCCCCAGAGGTGTTCAAGGCCAGGTTGGATGGGGCCTTGAGCAGCTTGGCCTGTGAGAGGTGTCTCTGCCCATGGCAGGGGGTTGGAACTTGATGATCTTTAAGGTCCCTTCTAGCCCAAACCATTCTATGATTCTACAATTCTACGAAGGTTCTCTTATAATGAACTGCCACTCATTTAATACAGCATAGGTATACACGGAGTGATTAGGGCTGAATTAGCCATGAGATGTGTGGGCAGGTGCACTCACTGTGGGTCCGCTGCTTCCCTCTGCTATCTTTCTAATGGTAGCAAAGACAGTGCTAGGTAAGGGTAACTGGGAAAGGGAGTTTTTGCAGCTCAGAGACACTAGATAAAGATGGCTTTGGAGCTCTACAGGGAACACAACATTTGGGAGAAAAGTCTTAGAGGCAAGGTGAAGCAAATGATGAGGCTTTTGGTTTTGAATGCCATATTGGAGAATGGTTTTCTATCCCACTGATGCGGGGGTGCTCCTCTAAATTTAGTGATGTCAATCGGTATTTTAGCATTTTGGCAGTCAAATGTAGGAATTCAGTTATTACTATATTACTTGCTGGAAAATACACTTACAATCTGATGGGAAAGGACAGCCCATGGCCTTTTCATCTAGCCATTCTTAGCCTGTAGGCTGCCCATCTTTTATTTCTTTTCTTAACCATTCTTGTTTCCTGCTCCTTCTCAGGAATCGTTCTCCAAAATTCCCATTTCCACCTTTCCACCTCCCCTTCCCCTTGCTCCATTCTTCAGCCAGGTCCAAACGCCTCTTTATCGGCTTATCCTTCCTGTGCTGGCTCCCAGGGTCCTTCCCTCAGCTGCTTTCTCCCCCTGCCTGCAGCCCCCTTCCCACCCTGACCCTTGAGTCTTTACCATGACCTGGCTGCTCCAGCTCCAGCTTCCTTTTCTGCTTTCCCCAGGTAAAACTGAAGTCTTGCTCTGCCCTCTGCAGCTTCCACCCAGTACATGTGCAGGAAGGGTGCCATTTCTAGACAATTAGCTACAGATTTCTAAACAACAGGTGAAATCACTGTTTTTCAAAGGCTTATGACTGGACCATATTCGATGGAAAAAAGCAGAAGGCTTTTTACGTGTAAGCCACTCATGTCCTGCCCCCTCTTAGATTTCAAGTGCTTTCTGTGAACCTCTAGATTTGAGAATGGGTTTTCAAAAATGTACAAAACACCATGCTTTGTGGGTGGCAGGACCTTTCTGTGTTGAATTTTCCACAAAAATTCAGTGTCCTTTGTCTGCCTTGATCTGAAGTCTTTTGGACATGCAGTTAAGAGGTAGACAAATCCTGTAATGGGAAGCCTTGCTAAGGGTAGTATGATGGAAAGCTACAGGCTACCTTCTTACCAATCCCACCTAGTGTGGGGAAAAAAATAATTACTGGTTTAAAACATCAGCTCACCAGCTACTGAATATTCTAGTAAATATGCTACACTGAAACTGTGTTTTGGTGTCACCTCACCCAAGACTTAATTAAGACAACTCAAAAAGCATACTTACTTCAATTAGCTTCGTATCAGGTTCTGACTGAACAAACAACTGCTCATAAGACATGAGAGGTAATAAACATGGCCAGCTTTTTTGTTTTGGTTTGGTTTTTAATGTGAGTTTGGAGGAGGAAGGGAATAACGTGCTGAGAAATCTTTCATTTCTTCCTGTCAAGGTGAAAGAAAGGAAAAATACACCCAAGATGTCTCTTTAAAAGATCCATTTAAATGGGACCACTGTCGAAGGAGGTAATTATTTTTTTATCATAAAAGCTTGACAGCCTCCTTTTAGGGCTGAAATGCAGAAACAAAATGAAATCTTTTGTGTGATGGATTGCGTTAATGCACAGCAGTTTTCTGAGTGGGAAAACCAGAGAAGTGATTAGGTTATTTTTATTACTTTAGCTAGAGACACTGGATACTGCTGCTACAACTAGTCGCTGGGGTATAATTAATAGACCATTTGCTAATAGAATAGAGAGCTTTAAAGGCAAATGCTGGTTGGGATTTCAGCTATCTTGCTGCATCCCAAAGGGTTGTAAAGAGCATGTTGCTGCATGGCATGGTCTGAGTTGTTCTCCCGGACTCTGCATGGTTAAACTGGGTTGTTCAGAGAGACCTTTGCTGTGCACAGGTCTAGACAGACCATGGGGCCCTGCCTGGCTGCTGTGGCTGGGCTGCGAGCCGTTTGGCAGCCTGCACGTCAGGGTGTGTGCGCTCGGACGCCAGCTGTGCCAGATGCCAAAAACAGTCCCAAACTCAGCTCAGGAGCTGGGAGAGGTAGCACTGTTGTGCAAGAGGAAAAGAGGAGCCATTTCTACCATGCTGGTCAAAAGATGGAGAAGTGAAGAGTCATTCAGAGCCTTTGTGTGAGCACTGACCTCTTGCTAGTATGTGGTGAAATGAGTGCCACAGGCAGTTTCTCTTCATTGTCAACCCATCAGAGGTATACCTTCTTCCTCATCCACTTGCAGCCATGAAGGTGCTGTCTGTTAAGACTAACACAAGGTTAGCAGATAGACGAGAAACTTTCCATCACCTTTGGGTGTTGTGGGTCTTTACAAGAAATGGGGTGAGGTAGGAACCTGGTCTGACTCTAGTTGTTTTGCATATATGTGCTGATCCAAGAAGCAAACTCAAGCAAGAACTTAAAAAAAGTGTGTGTAAGGGACTCCCTGAAACAAGCAGAGTCCATTGTGCTCTAAGACACATGATCCTGGTTTTAGCAAACATCTCAGCCCTAGAGAGCCAAATTCAGGTTACCATGAACTTCAAGCCATCCCAGTTTGTGGGATGGAATCAGCCTCTCTGTAGGTTCAGAGTACAACGCCTAGAACTGTGTCTCACTGGCACTGCCACCTCTATTTCTTATTTTGCATGTAGATAGGGATATTGACCTAAGTGTTTATTTACATGTTTCTGATTGATTGAAATGTTGTTCACCACTTGGGGAAAGAGCATTTAAGATAATGTGTGTGGGAGATATTAAGAAAACAAGAGTAATGAAAGCTCTGAAGGCGTGTATTTCCCAGAAAGGATGCTAAGAAGGAGAAAAAGTAATTTGTTGTGGATGCAGTGTGGTCTTTGAAGTCTATTTCTCTGCCTCTCTGACAGATTTTACAAGATCTCAGAAAGACAAGATTCAATAGCATCCAAACCATTTTTTTTCATTTTATTCTGAATTGTTTGCAGTGTTCTAGATGTCCTTATACTAGTTATATATCTACTTGCAACTTTTCTCCCTGAATCACTGAGCCTGCAGCTAGCCAGGAAAGGACATATACATGCTTTCCTTCTCCTGTCCCATGCCGCTTCTCTGTTGTCCACGTCGGTTTTGTTTCAGAGTTTCCATTTGCTTTTCAAGCCACATGGACCGAGTACACTGAGGGTTTGCTACCCTTCCAAACACAGTGATTTTAGCAAATGCTTGTGAAGCAATTTAGGGTCTGTTAGGGCACACCAACCTGGGAGATTCCAGCTAGCCCACTGGTGCCCGCTGGAGCACCCATGCCTGGCCTTCTGACCCAGACCCACATGGCTCACTCGACATCCCAGCCTGGCTGCGGCCTGTACCCACCCCACAGCCCTGTCCAACCCTGGTGACTGTCCTAGGGCTGCTGGGGGCCTGAGGACTGTGCTGGGTGGGTGAGGGCCCAGCCTGCCCTGCTTGCCTTCAGCTCTTGCTCCCCTGCCTGTGCAGGACAGTGCGGATCTGCTTCAGGGTTCATTTTTTAAGGTTTCCCCCTGCTTTGTTTTCCATTTGTAGATCTATTAGCACAGGAGGTAATCCTATCTGTGGCTTTTGAGAGCGACCACAGCAGATTCAGGCATACAATGAAGTTAGTTTCCAGAGCTTAACTAGCTACAGCACATCAGCTGGCATGGTAGCTGCCTTTGTACATTCTTAGTCTTCAGCAAATGCAAGATAATTCAGCTTATCTTAACTCTTTATTACTGCGGGCTCAATTAAATCCAATTACTTCACATTTGCTATAAGATTACACACACACAGAGGATTACTGCCACTCAACTGATGGTGGAGACTCTGACAATGGCTGAGCCTAGCCTAAATATTTCTTGTTGCTCTTAAGGATAATTTATACAGTTCTCTGTATATCTTCTGAGTTTGTTCCCTACAGTTTTATCTCCAAAAAAAAAAAGTGATATGCTTTTGAGTGCCACCACTTGTTAATAAAGGAATTTACTTTAGGCTAAACTGGTGACAGTTGAGAGAAAGGACCAGGCTCCACAACAAATGGAAAGTCTTAGCCTGAGGCTTACATGATACTCCAAGCATTGAAAGGTTAGGAATTCCCTTATAGGAATCCCAGACCCTGCACAGTTAGCCAGAATTTATCAGAGATGTTTCTAAGGATGAAGTAATGCAGTATTTTCTGTTACTGTTTGTTATGTTTCGACAGGAGATAAATTCATGCTTAAATCTTCCCAGTATATTTAAAGTGAAGTTTTGGAGAAGTTTATTGCTAAACTCGTACATGGGATGAAAATCTTAACTAAAAGAGAAGGAAGAATTGAAGGTATACATGAAAAAGGATTAATCCAGCAGAAGGTTTCAGTAGGGAGAAGAATGGTAGTACAGGCAACTTCTGAGGAGACAAGGACCTTTCTATGCAAATTAGGCCATAAATAGAAGAAGGACCATTTTAATATGACATATATTCTGGGGCCCTGATGAGTATGATATTTATAGAAAAAAAATGGCACACATGTGATGCCCTGCCATCTGAGGCTTAGTGACTCCCAGAAATCTGCTACTTAGGCAATCCATTATTCACATGATAGAAGCATGTGATGTTGGTTGCAAAATAAGGTGCATACTGTTTGGGTTTTTTTTTAAATAAAGCATGCATCATCTGGAGAGCAAGGTGAGCACAGATTATCATTGCACATACTATTAGTAGCTGGCTTTTCAGGTAAGGTAGTAATGGCTTGTAATGGTATGACTAAAAAGAGATCTTCATCTGCATCCTTCAAACAGATTTTATGGGTTTTGAAGAGCTAAATTTGTACCAGAATGATCTTGAGTGCCATACTGCTAGCACTCCAGAAAAGTATTTCAGCACCTGCTCTCACACAGAATTAGCTCTACTTATATTCTTAAAAGGAAGACCAAATGAATTATACTATCTGCTATTAATAATTTCAAATGTATCTCTGAAGAGCCATGACATTGTAAATATTCATCAGTTTCTATTCATACAGTAATATGAAGAGGTAATACACTACATTATGGATAACTTCAATTTTAAAGTAAGTGGAGGACCAAATCTTTGATGTACATAGATATATAACACAAAATGCTTTTAAAATGCACACCCCTACAGTTTTGGTTATTGTCCAATGACAAAAACTAAAAACCAGACAAGAACGAACTATGGCCCTGTAAATTTGTTTGCAAAGCACCTCTGAACACTGTGATGGATTGTGAGTCAAGTGGCTTGCTCTTTATGTTCAGTGCATACAACAGGGATTTCAATAAGGTCAAAATCAGTAAGGTAAACCTTGAAAGCATTTGCTATTTATAAATCACTGAACTTCGAACAAGTACACATCATACACTGGAATCTGACCTTAGCAGAAATAAAATCTAAAGGGGGTTGAAACTCACACAGTCGTTACACTACTTCTCACACAATATCATATTTAACGCACGTTCTCCTAAGAGCTTCCCCACTGAATATGGTTCATAGGTCAAAATGTTCAGCTTCATTTATCATGGCCTTAAATATACAACTTCCCTAAGTGTGAATGGCTTTAGAGAAAAACAAATAATAAAGAAAGAAATCGAGGCATCACATTTATGTATTTTTAAGGTAGGAACAAAACCAGCCTGAGAGATACAATCCTGGGTTCCATCTCAGTCCGCTTCCCTCGTGCCAAGTGACAACATGGGGACAGACGATCTACCTGATCTTACAGCTTGAATTCAGTTCTCTCGGGACTGAAATAAACACAGTAGTGATTTTTTTTTTTTTTTTTTTTACTGTTCATAGATACTTGTAAAGATTCTTTATTATAGCATTTTCCAGCTGAACTCAGGGAAGTGTCAGACCTTTTGTACCTGCTTTCTGTGGTTTTACATCAGCTTTGCAGTGAATCTGACAACCCTCATTAACAGCAGATATGATATAGAGTCACAAGGCTCACCAGTGATTTTAGCTATGTAGGACTGTGAAAGTCAGAGCAAAGACATTCGAAAGCCTGTACTGTGTGCAAACCTTCAAATTCCTGAGGCAGGCCTGGCTAGGGAGGTACGAGGACACCCCTCATGCTGGCCATGCTGTGGTAATGAAACAGCTAGGAGGGAAGGAGAGCTGATATTATCTTCAGCTGACCTAGATGGATTTGGAAGAGGACATATGTCTAGAGCTTCAGCCAGGGGTTATAAATACAGGATTAAGTTCCCATTCCTTTATACTACACTTCCATCTAGGAAAGCTGAGTTACCTCAGTGTTTCCACAGTTGTGAACTGCTGATCTTTGCCATAATGGCTAAATAGCCACATTTTCGTTCCAGAGCTGTCTGTCTACCATTTATAGGTCACCCATTAAAGTGACCCCTTTAGTGAGTTTTTCATATAGCAATTATATTTAGGGATCACATCTCTTTGGTGGCATGATATCACTTCTATGATTGGCACTCAGTAAATGAAAGATACATTTCAGATTTTGGAGAAAGAGAGATGAAAGACTCTGTGATTCTCTTAACAATCTATCCAAAATGTGGATAATATATTTAGATAAAGAGAAATGTTACAAGCATGAGAAAGATCTATTAAGCTGTCTGAAAGGGGAAGAAATTACGGAAATGAAAGAAAAGGAACAGAAAATTATATTCTTCATGGAGCTGTCTTCAATCCATTTGCAGCTCTCTTCTTGCACAGTATGAAGCCCAGCTGTTGATCAGCCACACTAACAGTGTGGATGTGACTCTTACTCTGCGTTTTAACCATGTCAAAGTGACTATCATCAGGCATGCTTCACACACAGTCCTGTAGAAAGGGAAGTAGGACAAAATAAAATTAACGCTCTCATCTGAAGAGGAGGAATTTGTGCTCATATTGGGGATGGAAAACTGGTCACATCAGACACCACAGTGAATAATCAGACCTTGTGTGTTCACCTCCACGTGACTCCTTCATCTGGTGGGTGAAACATTCTCCCGATTACGGCATAGCTGCTGAGTGACAGAAATAATGGGTTAAGATGCCAGAGTGAAGGGGTCATTTTACAAACTTGGTCTGTTAAAATGTGAGATCTCCCTGTAGCATATTTAAAAATCTTCGTAGTCTTAATTTGTCCCAGTATTGTTGGTGGAGTTCATGTCTCCTATCCACAGGTACTAGCTAGAAAGATACATATTTTGATGGAGAGCTTGATCCGGAACAAACCTGTCCAGTTCTGGTGCCTTACTGTTACCATGCAGGAGGCAGGCTTGAGGCATTTAAAAACAGCAGAAGGAACACTGGCTTTTAAAGTATCAAAATGTACCTTTGCTTCACAGCATGGCCATTCTGTCAAATACTGGTAAAGAAACTACAGATATTTGTGGTTTGTTTTTTTACCTAGGACAGAACAACCTTCCAATACCAGGCTGTTTATATTAAGTTTGATAAACACCTGAGGCCAAAAAGAATGACTGCACTGAAGTCTGGAATCAAAAATCAGCCAGGCATTTTTATTAATGATATCACAGGGTAAAAGAATCCTCAGATAATATTTTTTTACATCACATTATACTGGGAGCACTTGTGCTGAGATTCAGGGAAAGATGAAGTGATGACTTTAACAGATAGAGAGTGGATTGTAATTTGGAGGTAAAGTAAGTCCACTTCAATTAACAATTTACAGGGATAAAATCTACACTGACTTCACTATGAATTTGCCCCATGTAGCACCATTTAAAGCACTCTGAGGGTTGAGCCCTGGACATTTGGAAGAAATGTGTTCATCGGGAAACATTTTGCTGTGCTTTCCTGAATTTTGCTTTATTTCTGTGATTAAAGGAGTACCTGTCACCTATACCCCTCTTCAAGGTTCCAGTTTTTCCAAGATGATTCTGTATTTCAGAATGTTTGCAGGGGGTACCTACCACCTGAAAGACACTCATATTATTTTTATGCTGAACAGGAGGAGCTTCTTCAATATCTCTAATTGTGAAGTGACCTACAGTAACCTATGGTGGAATGACCTATAGTAACCCCCTGACATGTGGCTGCGTTTACATTTCAGTCAGTGTTGAGTGTCAAATACTAAATGCAGCATATAAAGACCTTAGGTCAATCTGCAGTATTTTCTGGAAGAATACGCCTTTTAGAAACCTTTCATGGATTTCCCAAGCACAGCAGGTAAAGAACCAACTCATTTAAGATCTATGAAGTTAAATTGCCTGGTACAAATAAGCCTGAAGTTGCAAAGGTGACAAGAGTTTGTAGATGCCCAAATCAGGACAATTCCTGTGATCAAACCAGATCTGGCTACAGTGACCCAGGATAGATAAAATCCAAGTCATCCAGCACCAGGCTCTGAACAATTCCTAGTTAAGAGCTGATGGAAACTGCATCACTCTAGACCCTGTGCTGGGATGGAGCTGGATGGTGACTTTCAACTGTCATCAACTATCTCGTGCTAGTATTACCCATGGCTCTTTGCTCATTTTGGAAACCTCTAGATGTTGTTACCTCATTGGTTCTGGCATGTGCACTGCATGAATTTTTAATCATGGAATCATAGAATCACAGAAGGATTTGGGTTGGAAGGCACCTCAGAAGCCATCTAGTTCCAACCCCCTGCCATGGCCAGGGACACCTTCCACTAGCCCAGGCTGCCCAAAGCCTCATCCAACCCAGCCTTGAACCCTGACAGGGAGGAGGCAGCCACAGCTTCTCTGGGCAACCTGTGCCAGGGCCTCAATGCCCTCACAGGGAAGACTCTCTTCCAGATATCTAATCTGAATCTATCCTCTTTTAGTTTAAACCTATCGGCTCTTGTCCAATCACTACACTCCCTGACAAAAAGCCCCTCTCCATCTTTCCTGTAGGTTCCCTTCAGGTACTGGCAGGCTGCAATAAGGTCTCACTGGAGCCTTTTCTTTTCTAGGCTGGAGAAGCCCAGGTCTCTCAGCCTGTCTTCATAGGAGGGTCTGGCTGAATCTCTACTGAAGAAGAGGTTCAGTAGCCAGTCTTCAGCCAAAGGCTAAGTTCACAGATTGGCTTATGCCCACCCCGTCCAGGGCTAGCACTGCTAGGTGTTATTTGCCCTAGAGAGGGCAAATGGGAATCATCTGAAACAACAGCCAAGCAGTGGGACTGATCAGGTTTCCAGGAGCTGGGGCAAATGGGTACCATTCGAAACAACCGCTCCAGTGGGAACGACCAGGTCTCCAGGTGCTGAACTCATTTATCGCCTTGTTGAGAAACAGGGATTGTGTTTGTGGCTCCCAAGAGAAGGGAGGAAGAACAGCTCTGTCCCTAGCAAACTGACCTTCAGAAAAGAGTACATGAAATGTAAGTGTTGATTTTAGAGATGCCAGCCTTTCAGGAACTCCTGGAGTCGTGTTTCTTCACACTGCTCTTTTCCAGGGAAGTCTCTATCCCACATGATCCACCCAAAGTGAAATATAAACCTACCTACTTGCTTTCTCACACCAGGAGCTCAGAAGAACTCGTGGTATTTGTGAGTGCCTTTCATCTGTCTGTGCAGCAGCAGAGCCTTACCTTCAAACCGAAAATGTCTGTGTGGGGATACTGAGCACTATCTTTGGCCCCTTTCTTTTAACACCCCAGTTTGGAATTGTGCTCTGTGCTGCAGAGACCAATTTGCTAGTGCTCTTGGGTTTATTTTCTATTTTTGGACTGCAACAGAAAGTATTTTTATTTGGGATTTGTTTTCTTCCACCACCACAGAACTGTGATGTTCTTTTGTTGTTGTTGTTGATCTCCCGTATCAGTTGAAGGAATTAAGCAAACATGCTTTATTTGTCAATCTGGCAAATGGAAAGAAAGAGAAAAGAACAAATCCAACATCACAGGATGCTAAGAAAATGAATTCTATTTTTAGCCTAGTACATTTTCAGACATGTAAACACCTCTCTTAATCGCAGACCCTGCGGCAGTGCTCTAGGGATTATTGAATTGCTTGGAAAGCTGGCAGCCCTATATGGCATACCAGTGAAGGACCTGACAAGACTAATTGTGTTCCAAGTTGTTTTCAGCACCAGTGGGAAATGAGGTCTGTGTCCTGGATGTACTGTACAAACTAAGTAGTAATGACGAAGGAAAGGGAGGTGGGGAAGGCAGGGTGCTGAATAAAGGTAACAGGATCTATAGGCATATGACATTTCACTAATATATCTGGCCTCTGGAATCTGAAAAGTAGTTGCATGTTTCAAGGGAGTGAGAGGTACTAAGGAGACTGCCCATGTTTCCCTTGGAAATGGTAAATGTCTGTCAGGTCTTGAGTACATCTTTCTACTTCCCTTCCCTGTAACAGTAAGAATACAACATTAATTCTTAATGAAGTTTCCCCTCCAGACACAGGACTTTTTAAATTCAGGGAAGTTTTTTTCCCCTCAATACACTTCTGAAGCCTAAAATTTATGTCCAAAGAGTTTCAAGCTCTAGTAATAACATTTCAGGATTGTCCCCTCTTGGAAATCCCCAGTAGTAGCAAATTATTTGCAAATACCTTTTCACTTGTCTTCTTGTCTTCAAATATAGGTTTCCATTTAATCTATTGCTTGAATGACTTACCTGCTGTCCTATGAAGTGTTCCTTAAAGAGTACTGAATTCAAAACCTGTGTGAGCAGGTGAAGCTTCTGTGGAGTTCACACCTGTTTACCTCACGTTTTAAATTGGTTCTGTTCATCAAATTCAATATCTTTAATCAAACTACTCTCGCAGCATTTTGAAAGCATTCATCAACCATTTATGTGACTCTGGGTTCTGGTGGGAAGAGGCAGGTAACCTTTTATGGCTCAGAGCTCCAGGAAAACTAGCTTGCTTTCTGTGCTGCAGGAACAAACATGCCATAAAAACACCTCATTGAAACCGATTTAACAACATTTCCTCTTTTTATGAGCACAGCAGTAGGTTTGTGCAAGGTCTGGCTTTGGTGCCCTCTTTTTCCCCCCTTTGTATGCCATTAAGCATACAGTCTCCCGCAGAATGTGAGCTGTTTCTTCTTTCCTAGGGCATATCTTCCAGGCTTACAGTGGCAATCTAAGATTGTGATCCTTCTCAAGTGTGCTAGCTCTTAGGGGCTGGTGTTATGAGCCCTCTGACTGAGGGTTTAATAACAGGAACTTTTGGCGAAAGCAATCTCAAAGGGAAATTGTTGGCAACATGGGGCTCAGGAATAATCTGTCTACCAGAATAATAAAAGGGGAGCCAGATAAAAGGATGAAAGGACGTGAGAGGTGGTACGGAGGAATGGAGGCTTGGGGAAAGTAGCCAGGAAATGAGAGAAGGTCTGGAAGAATATCAGGGGAGTGATGGAAAGAGATTGTGAGGAGAAGCGTTTCCAGAAGGGAGAAGCCTGGCAGAGAAGTATGAAGTGGTATTAAAAGGAGTGATGCATGCTCTGGCTTGGGGGCAGGCGCAGACTGAGCCTTGCAATGCGAGGACTCTCCTCAGGGCCCTGGGCCAGAAAGCGAAAGGGTTTTTATGCTTGGGAGCAGGCTAGCAGGAAAGCTCTAAGCCCATCTTCCTAAAGGCATTATGCAGCCTTTTGTTGGTACATTTAGAACAAACTGGTGAGGTGTTACTTCCCATCAAATTTATTCAGCTGGATCTGGAGGGAACAGGTCCTGAAGGATACATATATCCCACTAAAAAAAATAAAAGAAAGTTGAGTGTGTTCTCTGCCCCATCAAGCTAGCAGCGGTGACACAGTAGGGTTAAATCTTTCTTCTCTCATCCAAACAAGCTGTTCTTATCCATTGTCTCCATCAGAAGCAGGCCTTTTTCTGTGTTCTTTCCTGAGTCATGCTTGAATGCTGGGCAGGAGGAGCTAAACTATGCTAGGGAGCTTACTAGCAGTGTGGCTGGTCCATGGCCCTGGTCAGTTTCCCAGAAAAGTCATAAACCATGAAAGTGCATTGGGGTTCAGAAACAAATGGGAGAAGGGTGACTTGCTGCAGATAAATTCTTGAGGCATTCTTTAGCTCTAAAAATACATGTGAAATCTTCAAGGAATGTCTCCAGTCGGTGTAGGTGTTCCTGCTTCCCCTATGCCTGAAAAGAAGGTGACCAGCATCTAAAACCTGCACAAGGATGAGCACAGAGCTGGTTTACCCTATCAGAGAGATGATGAACATCATTGGTGCTAAGTCACCAATAGAGCCTTGGGATGGTGCCAGCACTATGATGATTTTTAAAATGTTTGGAATACATATATATATATATATATATATATATATATATATATGACAGGTTAATCATAGGGATAGTCCACTTCTCTGGGGACCCTGAATATTTAAACATGAGGTAACTGATGATGGAGAGGGATTAGAGAAGTTAGGTCCCAAAATGCTAAAGAAAGAATTTGTGATTATTTTGCTATATTATCAAGAAATAAATAGGTAATCTGCGTTGGTCTGTGTCACAGAGTAACCTGCAGCTTGGTTTCTTGATGATCTAATCTGGCGTCATAGTTGGAGAGCTCATCTATCCCACATGCCTGGTCCTTTACATGGTCTTTGGATAAAAGAGCTAGGAAAGTAAACTGGGCATCTCTTCACAAAATAGAGCTAATATGTAGCCAAAATACCTGTGCAGATCCATAAATTGAAGAGTACTCAAATCTTCCCATTGCTTCCTATGCAGCTGTAGTGTATTTACATTTTGTTATCATGAAGCTGAACTTTTTAAGAAATACTAAATAAATTTAATACTAAATAAATTCATAAGAATCTATTCTGAGAGGAACTGTAACTACCAAGGCCAAGAGCTGCTTGCTAACTCCACAGACATCAGCACAAAAATGGCAATATATTCTGCCAACAACAATGTGTTGTTCCATAGCAGGACTATCATCCCCAAATTGCCATCTGTGTCTCCTGCAGTGTTCAGTGTCCCATGTGGCTAATTAGCTGGCATATGCCATCGTGTGAAGGAAGGAATTGTTCTGTCTTGTTGGACAGGGTTTTTTTTTGTTCAGAATTTAAGATATCTGCACTTGTTCATCTAAAAGGTAAAGTGTTTGTGATGGGAAACTGTGAATGTTCTGAACACTACAGAGAACAAATAGGACATGTAATTTTGACTGCAAAGAGTTTATCTAATTTAGACAAAAAGCCTAGAGGGACACATAGATGACTAGTCATGCATTTTCAAAATTGCTTCCAATAGAAATCCGGGTTTTCAAGAAGAAAAATTCACAAGAAATTCTTGCTATGAACTGTCTTGTTTTCAGATAGGAACTGACAATACGTTTCAGTTCAGGTATTCCACTGCAGAGTCTTGCAGAAGTTATAGTTGAGGCTGTCTGGGATTTTCTTTCTTCTTTGTATGTAATTCCCCTTCATGAACTGAACCATGGTCCCACAGATGCAATCTCATCTCTTGCTAAGCGGAAACAGTGTGGTGTCTCATGGAAGATGTAAGCTAAACAATAAACCTTATTTACAGAGACGAATGTACATCAAATAGACTGGCTCTCAGTGGAATAGAAATATTTCACCAAAAAGAGATTCACAACAGATTTTCACAGGGCAATTTTATTTCATTGGTTTTGTCTGCCTTTCCCTCCTGGAAGGGCACTGTCTCCATGCCAAACAGACATCAAGGAGCCAGAAGGGTGTGGGATTTGTAGTTGAAAAGATGAAGAGAGGAGACTTGTTTCTGAAATACTTGGAGCTGACAATACTGCTAATAGTTTGTAGCTGGTTTTTAAAGAATTATAACCTGGCAGGCTCATTCAACTTCTGCTGACTCTAAAAGGTTATTGAGATAAATATATGGTTGCTTACTTTAGCAATGTTTGCCTAATACAATTTTTCAAACCTTAGGGAAAACTTGGCCTGAGACAGTTATTCTGAACTCAAGAAGCAATGAAATCATGCCTAGATCTAGCATCCAATATTATTATTCATAATTAATACATATTCATGATTATTATTACTAAACTCATAAATAGCTACAACTTAAATACTTCTGCTGTGAATACTCTGGAATACAAACCACCTTTTTCCATCCAGAACCTGAGGGCAGCACTGAGAGATTCCTGTTTCATGCTCAGAGGCTCTATGGAAATTCCAAATGAAGCCCTATGGATGGATGGTGGGGAAGGTGGGATGCAGCAGCAGGACTTTTTCTTTAGCAGGAATTTTCTTGTTACTTCATGGAGTTAAGAAGTTGGTCTGGCAAGGCTCTGTATCTTTCCAGCTGAATCCCATACATGAAATAATTTCCTATTGCTTGTGGTTTAGAAAGTAATTATTAGGCCATGCCCAGAGAAAATTCAGGGTAGGTCTGAAAACACTACAAAAATTTATCTGTGATCAGAGGATGCTAGATCTCTGTGGAGAACCTTTAGAGAAGTCCCATTGATGTTCTGCTGGGATTTGAAATGCCGCTTGCAACTTCAGAACCACAATAAATCTGCATAATTCACCTCAGCAGCCTCTCCGGGGCTTTTATCCCAAGCAGTTTTCCAGCTTTCTTAAACATGCTTTACTGTATATTGACACTTCAGCTTTTTGGGTATTTCTGTTTCTTTGCCCATATGAACCACTCCTTAAAATGGCCTGTTTCCCTGGCACCGGGAATGAAACTGGAACAGCTTGTCCTGGCAACTGTTGCTAGTCTACAGTAACTGGTTGTATTAAAAATAAAAACAACAACAAAACAATTGTTTTTCCTCATTCCTTCCCAGTAGAAATCAATTAGTCACAGCCTTTATTTAGCACATGTGACATTTACCTAAGCAAAGGCAACTGGTGAGCTGGCTATGTGTAACAGTCCTGGGGAGCACAGAACTTACTCATGCTCCAGGCTTCACTGTGTTGTCCTGTTTGTCACCAAGGGTTAGTCATTATTCAGGGCAGTGCAGGATGTTTCTGGTAACAGGACAAACTGCTATGAAATCCTTATTGCCATGAATTTGAAAAGAATTGGAAGGGACAACTGATTTCATTACTTGCTGCTGGGAGTATGCTCCAGCAGCACACCATGCAAAGAGCTTTTCTTGCTGGGCTTCATGCCAGGGCCACATCCTCAGCATAAACTGTCACCTTCGGTGCTTGTTGGCTGCTGTCCATCAGATCTCCATGTGCTCCTGCTAGTACAATAAATCACACATTCGTTCCTCCATCAGACAGTACTTCCCCACTCCCTCCCCATCCCCATCCTGGTAGTGTGTATCTCCAGGCTCCAGGGAAAAGTAGGGGATCATTTGATTTTTTGACAGACACCTGACTCATGACACGTGTGTGCAGTTGTCTTGGGAATGCTGCTCAAATCAAGCCAAAATTCAGTGTGGGAAAGATGAAAAAGAACAATCAGAAAAGTCTTGGTTTAGCTTGTTTGGTTTCGTTTTGGTTGAGGCAAATCTCCTGGAAGTAGAGGCCCCAGGGGACTTGCTGCAGATTCGAATTAATTTCCCTTCTCGGACTGAGGTCATTTGGAGGTACATCACCCATGTGTGACAGAAACACCTGAGTCACCTGGCATGAAGCAGATGACCTCTTGATATAATTTCTGAAAAAAATGTGTAGTTTTGAGTCTCTAATGTGCCTGTATTGGTAGGCGTTCAAGCAGTAGTGTGGCTGGGGCCTTGGTACCTGTCCTCCCACATGGTACATGCCCTAAAAACTATTGATTTTCCTTTCCTGCAGCCTCCCGCCAGTATTAGGACTCCAGCTTAGCATCTACTTTGCATTTATCAGAATAGAAACATAGAATCACAAAACCACAGAAGGATTTGGGTTTGAAGGCACCTCAGAAGCCACCTAGTTCCAATCCCCCTGCCATGGGCAGGGTCACCCTCCACTAGCCCAGGCTGCCCAAAGCCCCATCCAACCCAGCCTTGAACCCTGACAGGGAGGGGGCAGCTACCACTTCTCTGGGCAACCTATGCCAGGGATTCACCACCCTCACAGGGAAGACTCTCTTCCAGATATCTAATCTGAATCTATCCTCTTTTAGTTTAAAGCTATTGGTCCTAACACTACACTCCCTGACAAACAGCCCCTCTCCATCTTTCCTGTAGGTTCCCTTCAGGTACTGGCAGGCTGCAATAAGGTCTCCCTGGAGCCTTTTCTTCTCCAGGCTGAAGAAGCACAAGTATCTCAGCCCGCACAGGAGAGGTGCTCCAGCCCTCTGATCATCTTTGTGGGCTTCCTCTGGACTCACTCCAATTTATTTATTGCCTACATCTGAGAGAGAACTGAGTGAATGAAATGTTTAATGCAACATGTGAAGAGTTTCAACAAGAAATATCAGAAATAAGTCTTGGTTTGTGACAAATTAAATTGTTCCTTTGATTTTACCCCCATTACCATCACATCAGGTATTATCACTGTCTCAGTTCTGACCAGCTTTGTGAGTTGCCTGTGTTTCGCCTGTTGCCTTGTGTTTTGAAGGGTGGTTTCTGCCTGTCAACTGTCGCTCTCAGAAAAAAGCTCCTTCTTTTCTCTGACAGTATCTTGAATGAAAAATAATGCTCTCACCTCTTAGCTTCATCTAGGCATCACCCTGCTTCTGCAAAACAAGCTATTTCGGTGGGTATATTCACATGAGGACATTCTTTAACTCTATCAGCTGGTGATTAATCATTGCTTAGATTCAGAATATATAAAAAATTTATTTTTAAAAGATACAGTCCTATACATAAAAGCCTTCAAGGATGACTTTGAAGTTTGGAGATAATTATTTGGCAAGCAATGTGGGGTCTGCTGACATGGTTGGTTAAAGAACATATTGTGCTAATTTGCAGCTATACTAACAGAGATAAGAAGCCCAAACTACAGAACCGAGTACAATCGGGAGCATGTAAGTGGGACCTATGTTATGTCTCTTGGATCTCCTGAGGTTATGGCTCTAGTTTAGAGCATTTCTTTATTTAAAACCCCACTATTGGAAAGAGATGTGTTGGATGTTCCAGAGGAATTTGACAACTGGATGATTATCCAGAAAATTAGATTCCCCTTTAATGCTGGATGCACAATTCAACTATTGTTCCCTGGTTTTTCTCTCCTGGATAATTGCAGAAGGTACAAATTTTATTGCCCGTTTTAATGCATCTATCAGTGTTAAAGGCTTTACTGGATGAATTGATAGGTTCTGAACTTTGCAAAGATTCCAAGGACAAGGGTGTAGGGCAGCAAATAACTGTAAGGACATTGGTCTTCTAGTTTGGCCTTACTGAGGGTACCTCAAGATGAACTTTGGTTATTCATGCAGGAGTGATTTAAAATACCTGCTCCATTTTTCTGCAAGACATTATTACCCCAGAAGCAGAGGCAGCAGAAAGGGTGATATACCCTTCTCTCAGCTTACAGAGGTCATAGCCTGGTGTATTCACCGAAACAGCAATAAGTCTTAGCTTTTGGGCAGTAACTCCTGGCTATGTGGGCAGGCAGCAAAGAGTAATAACCTCTTAAATTATTCCAGCGTACATTGCAAGAACTCATTTAGAGGCACTCTGCATAATCTTGTGCCTGTATTCTCTAAGGTGTATTTCCTTTCTTGAAGCTTTGTGTACAGATTGTGTGTTTGCACCTACGTACATGTGGTCATTAGGCATGAAACAGTCAAAATACACATGTGAAATTTTCTTGTGTGCAGCGTGGGTGGATACCCATAGTGCTACTGATCACAGTAATGTCCTGGTGCCTTTAGAAATCCTGTTCCTCTGCGTTTGTAAAGTGGCTGATCATGGTGCCATCCTCTGGCAGCTGGCTGGGAACCCTGAGATGGCAAGTCAAAAGTCAGGCATTTCTTCTTCACAACATGCCAGGCTTTGGGTGGATCATGTCAACCCTTTGTTAGGTTTGGTATCTGTGCTGCTAATTCCTGCTTACAGGTGGAGCTGCACTGTTCAGGAATCACTTCAAACACCAATAACTTCAAAAGAGACCTCATGGCATAAAAGCTTTGTGAATTAGGAAGCAATGGCTATACAACTGTGATGTTTGTGTTTTTGGGGTTGGGTTTGTCTGGGGTTTTTTTGTTAGAGGGTTAATGATGTGCTATAACCCCGTGTAATTAATATAGTCTTAATGGAGCCAAATAAAAATATTAATAAAGCTATTCCTGAATAATTACTTTGGTGTTCTTTCCTTAGAGAAAGCAACTGCAATGAGTGCAGTCTATGAAGGGGCAAGTAAGAGTTGAGGCTGCATCCCTCCTCACCTGTACCTCATCTGCTGGTCTAGCTTTTCATCAAAAGCTTTTAAATATGCTTTTGTAAGTCACATCCACCGCTGTTGACTTTGGACTCCGGAAATTCTCTGACTGGATATTACTTGTCCCCTTAATTCTTGGGATTTCCTTATGAACTTCTGAGATCTGATTTGATTGAGGCCTATGTCTTTTTCAGGTCAAAGTATTACTTCCCTAGTCTTCATGTGTTTTTGAAAAAGTATTAGGTGGCTGTACTTGACATTTCATTTGGGATGGAGGAGAAGCTGGCTAGTGGTTTTCCATGGTAGATACATCTTTTCAGGAAATGCCTGCTGGAAGGGTTTATCTTGGCATATCCAAGATGGCACTTGTTAAAAATAGCTTCATTCATGGCTTTAGTTTTTGTTGTTGCTAAGAGTTTTGTGCTTACTAAAGTATAGTGTGCATGCATGTATGCCAGGACAAAGATACAATATCTATGGAGTTGTGTATAAGGTTTTATAAATAGTTATCGGGATGAAGAGTTAACAGGCACATCAGTCATGACACATGTGAGCCTCCATACATGTTCACGCAGCTTGCAGCTGAAGTAATGTAGGAACTATGGTCCATATGATCCAATCCCAATTAAACCTTAGTGATCATGCAATTTATCAAATCAATAAAAACACTTCCTGCTTTACCCCAGCTTGAGCAGAGTTATCCCCAGGTTGGCACCTGGAAGTAGTGTCCCCTTACAACATCTGACAACTGCAGGGCCACTAATGCCAGAAGCTTACTTTAACTCATAAATGACACTTTATTATTCCTTCCTTTTTCTTGTGGGAGGATGATTATTGTCAAGACTTTCTTTTCTGGTTTTATCTCATTTCCTCAGAAGATGAAGACTATTAACACAGTCTAAGTACGTATTACATTTTTGAAAGAGCTGATGTTTCCTTTTTTCCATATAATCTTTGGCTGCCTCTGTCTTGAAATGTTTCTGTTTCCCTCCCTCTGCCCTGAAGAAATCTGATAATGGGTTTGGGTGAAATAATAATAATTAAAAAAAAAGGAGTGGAATGCATCAAAAATTAGAAGGGTGTCTACTTTTTGTTGGATTGCTTCCTTTGAAAGAGGTCTGAAGCAATTTAAGCAAAACATGATCTTTTCTTCTTCCATTAAGTTACCAGTGGGTTATACATGTGTAGAGAAGTTACCTTACCATAAATATAGTTTACACCCTTATTCCTTAAATTTTCCTTCTTGATAGCCATGCTATGTTGTGTAACCTGTGTAATCATAACAAACTTAAGAAATTTTCTGAGTGTACAAGCTGTAGAAAACTTTATGACTTGAAGTTTTTAGCCCAGATTTTTAGCTTAGATTTGTTTCCCTCCTTCCTCCTCCTTTCCTCACCAGCAGACTCTAAATATTCCAGTAAATGAAGACTCAAGATACGCATTTCTTTAAAGAACAACAACCTTATGAATGCTGTTGACGTTCTTCAAGGAAAGATAATCTGTAGCAAGAGATCTGGTACTGAAGGTCGTTTCCTCAATAACCCTTACTCCCAAACCACATTCTCCTGGGTTTCACCCTGAACCTGTTTTTAGTGACTTTTATACTGTAGTTTCAGATTAGGGTGTGTATTTGGATTTCTGATGCAACTGTGGATGTGGAGGTAGGTATCTGGTGCTTGAGAGTATTTCAGACATACTATCCCAAGGACTACTGTAGAGCACCAGCACCGATTTTCAGAGGAGACCTGCAAGAGAACATCTACGCTGCACAGTGGTCCGGCACTCAGAAAGCAAACTTGCTTTCTAATTTGCTGGCTTGCCAGCTCCCCAGCAAACAGGCTCTTGAGAATCAGTTAATGGTAGATCATATATCTGAAGTTGGCGCTGCATTGTGGAGTGCAGCCATAGCCTTAAGAGCCTTTAAAGGACAAGTGGCTATTACTGATCTATAAAACATTATTGCATAGCAATTTATTCCACAAAAACAAAATGCTGCAAGGAGAAACGGTATTCATTACATAAACAGCACACTTCGACAAACAAGATTGACATTCTATAAGCAGCACACATGTAGGAATGAGAACTTTATACAATAAATCATGAAAGGAACAAACTGTTACAGTCTGATGTAATTTCAGTAATTTTGTAATTGAGAATTTCCACCCACTATGCGTGAAAGGAAAAGTACACATCGTCCTGCACACCCATTATGTACTTACTTCTTCAAGAGAGGCAAGTGTGTTTGCTGTTGAAATGGTGGCTTTGAGTCCTTTCCATTATTCCTTGACCATTCACAGTGACGTTAGTGCTTCCTAAAGTTAGGAAGGGGAGAATTTGTGTTTTGATAATTCCTAATTGGAAGGAAAAAATACCAACACCCTCCCCCTGCCCCCCCAGCTATTTAATTGAGCCTTTTTTTTTTTCTTCAGCAAGACAAAATAAGCTTATTGGGAGGAAAACGGTATGATAGCTTACAGTTGATTTCTTTCAGACAGCAGCAGTGGAAAGTGTCCTTTTGAATATGATTACATATGTGAACAATCAGTGAGATCTGCCAGAGTTTTCACTGCTGTGAAGTTAATCTTTCATCTTTTCAAACATTTGTTTATCGATCCGCATCAGTTACCGGATGAACATCAGCAGCTATGGCCTCAATTATACATGTTTGTACTAACTGATAGAGAAGTGTACATGTGTATATATACAAACACACATACCAATACTCTAGACACACACCAGAAACTTCTGTACTGCTAAAAGTAAAATCAAACTCACATTTTCCATTTCCATTTTTGAACCTACCTTTGAGTAATGCTGCGAATTCTACTGACTTATTAGGTTCTGACACTTCTTATCATTCAAACTGCGGTTATTCATACAAGCCAAGCCTGAGCATCAGATATTGGAAGGTCAGTTTTTGGCACCGTGCTTCTGGAAAGATGTGAACCAGTCGGAAAAATCTGGAGGAAAGAAACAGGAATGAGAAAAGGTCTACAAAACATAACCCATGGGGAAAGATTGAAGGTACCAAGGTTGTTTAGTCTAGAGAGGAGTAGACAGAGGGAAAAAATATTAATAGCTTTGAAATATCTGAAAAGCAGCTACACTTATCTATTTTCCAAGCTGATGGCTGATAAAGCAAGAAGGAATGATCTTAAAATGTGGTAAGGGAGAGACAGATGAGACACTAGGAAATACACTGTAATGGTATGGCCAGAAAAGCCCTGGAAGAGAGCTGGAATCTCAATCATCTGGAGATTTTGAAGAGCATGTTAGGAAAACACCAGCCAAGAGTAGACTTTGGGGGCGGGGGGAGGGAATGAAGGGGTTGAACTAGGCAATCTTTTGAGGATATTTGGAAAACTCCTCGTTTCTGAATTACCTGATTTCACATCATGGGCTGTTATATTAGGGTAACACACTCCCTTCAATACCCTTCCATGTATTCACGATAGCCTGGGGACAGATTTCGTTTTCTGGATCAAGGAACCACCCCTGTGCTGTTGCATGCAGTGGGAGCATACCATTTCTTTGTGCTGTCTTTCCAGTCAGCTACCAGAGTGGCTAATGTTAGGTGCTCCAAAGCCACTCCAGCTAAAATAGTTTAATTCCTAAAGCTCTATTTGAAGCGTGTGTGTCAATCTGGCTGTCACATTTGACTGAGCAGCTTCTGCCAGTAGGTCTCCAGCACAATGAATGATAAGGAGGAGGTAAGGCCGGGCTATTCAGCCCACCAAAGTTTCTTCTCTCTTAAAACTTTGCTGACCTTGTACTGGCCATAGTTGTCCCTGCTAATCTTGCTGCTTTCCCATAAACAAATCTCTTTACTATTTCCTCACATACAATTAATTTTTAGACAATTCTTGTTCTGTTGGACAAAACTCACTCATCATGGGTGGTACCTCTGACATTTTTTACAGGACATAAGGTCAATATACATTAGGTTAAGTTACAGTCAGTACAAGACAGACTGGATTTGGAGGCTGTAATTGTCCTCAGAAAGAAATGGGCAAGGTAGATAATGTTTTAATATTGTTTTAAATATCATATTCATTTTGATATATTGCCTTTCTGGCAAACCAGGTCCATTCTTTAGGAACTGCCAGCATGAAGCTGATAATGCATTACACACTGCAAATCAGTCCAAGAAGTTATAGTGGTAACTGGCAAGGCCTCCTCTTCTCAACAGCCTGTTGATATTTAGAGGGTAACTCGGACATTTCAGTACTTTGCTAGCTGAAACTCAGATTATAACTTTAGATTCTGGGGAAAAAAACAGGAACTACTAAGAGACCGATCCCATCCATGGTACTTCTCAGATTCTGGTGCTGAGACCCCGAAAGGGCTCAGAGGTGGTGCACTTCACCTTCAATGTCTGGATTCAAGATGGACCCACAGACCCAACCCAGCTGCCTGGCTCTTCTCTTCAGTAGAGAGGGAAAGGAAAGCATCTCAGAGTGGGGGCTGCAGATGCCTATGAGCTGAGAAGAAAGCCACCCCAGCTGGTTGCTGGAAAACATAATGGGTGGGGTTGCCCTGAAAAGCCTTGTTTTCTCCTGGGGCCTGTCCTAGCCACTGGGCTGTGTTTGGGTTGCTGTGAGGCTCATGCGGATCTTCTCAAAAAGGGGTCTGCAAGTGATGTGCCAGAGAAAAGAGATAGAAGTGAGAGGGCACACTGCAGAACGATGCTCACCTCAATGTGTGAGGCCACCTCGTAGCTAATCTGAGCCTTACAGCTGTGATGTGCACCAGCAGGCAGATGAGTGCTCCTCTAACAGGTGAAAATGTGAGACATTCCCCTTCCTACCTGATGCCTCTGAGTGAATCTACAGTTACCATACTCCTGTGGACTAATATTGGCCAGAGCTGGAGAATACCTTCAGCCTTATATTTCCCACATCCCAGAGCTATCCCCTACCTGTGGAGTTTCTCGACAGGGAGAAGACCACTGCCATCACCCTCTCTTCCTCTAGTGTTTAGCCTGGCTTACACCTAAAACAAGCACACAGTTGTTCGCTCCCTGCCCTTCCTCAGTGGGATGGGGGAGAGAATTGAAAAGGAAAAAAAAAAAGTAAAACTCATGGATTGAGATAAAGACAATTTAATAGCACAGAAAATGAGGATGAGGATGATGATGAGGAGGAGGATGATGATGATGATAGTAATAATAGAATATACAAACCAAGTGATGCACAGCACAATTTCTCACCACCTGAAGCTGATGCTCAGCTAGTTCCTGAGCTATGCCATCTCTCAGCCAACCCTCCAATTATGTATTGAGCATGACATCATATGGAATGTGTCAGCTGTCCTGGTTTTGTCCCCTCCCAGCTTCTTCCCCTACCCCTTTCTTGTTGTCATGGCAGTATGAGAAGCTGAAAAGTCCTTGACTGCTTGGCAACAGCTAAAATACTAGTGTGTTATCAACATTATTTTCATCCTAAATCCAAAACACAGTACTACACCAACTGCTATGGGGAAAATTAATTTTACCATTGCTGAAACGAGGACATGTAACTACATCTGACAAGGGAAGAGTCCTCACCTGCTGTAGTTTTGAAACAAAGGTAAGGAAAATATTTGTGACTCTGAACCTTGAGGGAGACAACTATGCACATGCATTCCAGAATATAAACCAAACACCTACTCTGATAACCCCTGGTTGTCTTGGCTGTGTCCATACTTGGTATGCTAGCTGTTGTAGGCCATTGTGATGGGCTTATTTGCAGCATCTCTTGTGCTGGCCTCTTTAGAGGAAGCAATATTTTGCAGGACTATAGGGAAAATATGGATGAAAGCTTTTGAAGGCATCATAACTTAGTTAACTGGCTTGTCTTCTTTGAGACTATATTAAAAAAAAGGAGGAGAGCATTGTTTTTGGACAGGGATAATCTTTGCATTACACAGGTATTTTGTGAGGGACCTCATGAAAGTGAACATGTTTAGTGATGCATTGCGGACTGCTAAGCCCGAGTCCATAACTGCTAAAAGGCTAAAACAAACCCCAAACTTTTTACCAGTATTTGAGGCCCTGGATCCACCTGCCACATCTCTTGTCCTAGCTTGCATTTCTGGGCCCTCTAAAATCCCCAGGTGTGTATAAGCATGAGTCACACAACCTCCATCTGCTCTGTGATCCATGTTGGGCATAAGAACCTTATATTGTTGCCATGAAGTCTAAGGACTCATGTCAAACTAAACACACTTTTTGGGTGGGTATAATAATGCTGTTTTAAAGGGATACTCCCATCTAAAGATTTTATTCAACTGAAGTGTAACTATTTGGATGGAGAGGGCCATAAAGGTTTGTGTCCTTAGAAAGAATCAATAATGCAATGGAAGATGAAAATTTATTCCAAAGACCCAAACTTTTTGCAAATTTTTTACAAGATTCATAATTGTCATAGTAGAATGTTAGAAATAGCTATAAAAATGGAAGGTAGTTGTTGTAGTTTTGCGTGGCTGGGTTCTGGTGCAGGAGAGGTGCTGCAGGGGTGGCTTCTGCAAGAAGCAGCCAGAAGCTCTCTGCAGTCCCCACAGAGCAAACACCAGCCAGCTCAAGGCTGGAGTCGTTGCTGACCAAGGCCAAGCCCATCAGCCTACTCATGAGGAACTGACAGAAACCCCCATTCTCCCAGCCCCAGCTACTCCCTGTGCCACAATGGGGGGAAGAAGGGAGCAAAATCATGACTACAGTGAAGTCTGCTAAGAAGGGAGGGGTGGGGAGAGGTGCTTTAAGATCTGGTCCCACTTCTCATTACCCGACTCTGGTGTCACTGGGTGTGCAGTGCAGGGTAATGAATTAGAGAGTTTCTTTCCTTTATTTTGTGCTGAGTCTGTTTTGCCCGTGACACTGATTGCAGAATGATCTCTGCCTGTCCTTATCTCTACCCCTAAGCCTTTCAATAGATATTTTCTCCCCTGTCCAGCTGAAAAGGGGAGTGATAGAGCAACTTTGGTGGGTGTCTGGCCTCCAGCCAGGGCTAAACCACCACACTAGTTTTATTCTGTAAGTCCTGAGTTTACAGGTTTACTTACAGTTTGCAGATTCAATCACATTATTCTAATGAAAATTAACAAGGTAGTTAAAAGTATGTCTACAGTTTCTTTTAAATAGCTCTTTCTGTCTGTCAAGCAGTTCTGGAAATGCTGCATGACAAGAGAGAACTTAGACGTCAGTGGCAATGGCTATGTGGCGGGGGAAATTAGTAACCCTGTTATTAAGAAGGATATTATTATGCATGTTTACTGGTCAGAATAGAAGGACGTTTACCAGAGCAAACCCCACATCACCTAAAACATTTCAGCAGTACAAACAAGGATTAAGTGAGTTCAGGAATTGAGAAGTATCTCTGGTTTAGCTCAGGAAAGCCAGCTCCTTTTCTTGAAACAATTTCATAATCCTTCACTTGCATATAAATTGCAAGTAGCAAGAGACTTGTAAGGGTTGTACAAGCATGTTTTGTGTGATGAGCAGCCTCCTCCCAGCTGCAGTTTTTGGGGGTGGGGGGAGGGAGTGGTAGCAGCAGTATTTGTAGGGTCACCATTCACACTTCAAATGTGACATACAGAATAACACTGGTGCTGTTCTGAATGTATATCAGAAAGCACCAAAGTGGGTATAATTTATCCCTATGGCATCCAGATGCCATGGAAACCCACCTCATATAAGCCAGGGTGTTTCTTTTATGATTTAAATTCCATTTCTTCTGGCCCACATGAAACATGAATACCACCAAGGGAGAATTCGCATATAAAGTACCAAACGCTTCTTAGCAATTTCAAACCTTTTCCAAAGTGACAGTAAGATCATTTGTATGATCCCTGTGTACATTTTCAATCCCTTGGTTTCTTCAAGAAGAACTCTTTAATGTAAAACGTTATGTGAAGCTACGCCCGTGACATTTTAGGAAGAACAATCCCATACTCTTACACAAAATCAGATCGCATTGTACTTCCATTGGATGTAAAAGTGGCCAGAATAGAGTCTAATGAAGAGACTATTTCCTTACAGAGTGACTAAACAGAAGGACCTGTAAGTTCTTTGTCTTTCTTAATGGTTTAAACAACTGTTTTTCTAGCATGGTTCTCTATCTCTGAAGGTTCCCACTCGTTATGAGGTATAAAACTAGTGAATTCACACACTAAAGAGGGGTAGGATAGTTATATTGTTGGAAATCTACTTGAGGAGCAAAGTTTAATCTAAATTTTGTTGGAAGGGGAGAGGCTGCATGGCAAACTGGATTTTCTGTAATACCCTTAAAGTTCACGAAGGACCAGCTGAAGACTTGACCAGCTTGCTTGTATTTTTTCATAGTCAAATATGCAAAGTAACTCAGACTGAATCCTCCCAAGTTTCTGTCACTGAGTTCTGTAGGTTAGCTTTGTATCACAGAGGACAGATGTCATCTCTCCACTGCTCGCTACCTTCCAGCTGTATCCTTCAGCTCCTTCATAAGTCTGAAACTAATCTTACTGTGCTGAAACTTTGAAAACTCTTTTGTCTAAAAATGTTTCTTGTTAGCAGATGACTAATCCTTGCCATCTCTGCCTTCTTGTGATATTAGGAGCTTCTCCCTGTACTGCTGCTATTTCCCCGTGTCTCAGTGCTGCAACACTTGCACTCACAGGTATTTGGTGTTTTCACTGTCTCTCTACAACAGCTGCATTGATGACAGCAGTTTCTGTGTGTATAAATACCTGGGGATAAAAATAAAACTGAGTGCCACACTTAATGCTCTGGAACACTTTGATAATGACAACTGCATATTAATTTTCTTTCAGGTTAGTCAATAGCTATTGGTAAGGTGCAGGGATGGACTGCTTCTGTCAGCCAAATTGGAGTTATACTCATGTAGAGTTTATTCATTAGTGAACTCAAACTAGAGTTTATTCAATAATTTTATTGAAATATTTACACAAATAATTTCCTTCAAGTTCTGAGACCGACACTCTGTTGCCTACAATACATACTTTGCCTCAAAAGGGTGTTTGGGTAAAACCCACTCTCCTGCTTGACTGCTTCATTGCCCTGATACTGAAAATGTCTGGCAGATGAGCACATGACTAGGCCACTGGGCTGGTTTTAGATGTCACCACCATCAACCAGCCACACAAAGTTATTACCCTGGAAAAGATGTGCAGAGCAGAAGATGTGCCCACACCTTGGCTGTTCCAGTTCACACTTAAGCTGCTGATGGCAGTGGATTCAAATTAAGATGCCAGAGTGCAAAAGCTCATGGCTTTGGGCCTGGTTGCTTCTGCGACAGCGGTGGTGACCACCAGCAGAGGAAAAAGCAGCTGCAGAAGACCCATAAAACCTTCAGTTGCTCCAGCTGTTGACTATGATCATCCGTCAAGAGTAACTGCAAGTCCGAGATATCACTGCAAGTTGTACAGATGTCTCTGAACATGTCTTGGAAGCAGCGACCTCGGACACGGCCTGAGAAAGAGCCACAGAAGCCAGTGCAGGCAGCATTTCCAGTTATTTATTCAGCTACTCAGCTGGTTGCATAACCCAAGCTGAGAGTTGTGCTGCCATAGCTACACGGTGACAGCACTCTTTCTAGTTTAAAGTTAGTCTGGGCTTCTGATCACCAGCCCCAGTCAGGGCTCCACACAAACAGACCAGTTCTGCCCTTATTTGTTTGTACAGTGGGGTTTCAGTTCCCCACTGGGACCTTTGGGCACTGCTGCAATAGAAATAATAATGAATCATTAATAACTTCTGCTGAATCATTTGAAAAACTATTCCCTGTGCAGTTGATGTTTATTTATTAGTGTAGAATAGGTGATGCAAGAAAATACAGCGAATGAAATGAGCTGTGGACTGTTTTGCACCAATTCATCGTATGTTTTCTTCTGGGGATAATTATGTCTTAAAATGAAAGCAAATTATGTGCATTTGTGGCTGGAAAGATTCCCCTTGCCTCCGAATATCTTCTTAAAGTGGCTTTGTTTATAAGTCCCGGTATTGTTTTACTATTAATGCACCACTGATAAAATGTCTAGAGAGAGAGATGTGGGTTTTTTTCAAAATGGAGATATGAGATGTCAGAACTGGGTATGTTCTGTCCTTCTGTTGTTAATAATTCCGTGTTCTTTTGGCATAAATTCATGCCAGCCTCCACCTTTGGACCCAAAACAGCTAGATGGAGCTCTTTCCTCTCTAATTAACAGGGAACTACTGTCTTGAAGAACTAATTTAAAATCTCTGGACAAATCCTGCCAATGGAAATATTCTCATTTTTAAAATAAGATAGCTCTGAGTAAGGAGTATGTAGGAAGATTTTGTAAGATTTGACCCAAAGGCTTAAACTGGAAAGATGTTAATGAAGTGCATGTGAACAGAGCTAATTCTGCTGTGCATGGACCATCGACAAAAAAAGATAAAATGAAAGAGTATGAAGCAGAACTGGAAGATTTCCTGTCAAGCATTATCTCTATTATTTATATATGCACATATACAAACAATTGGATTAGATGATATAATGGTTGGTCTTTGTCTCTGACTCAGTGAATCCCAGGCAGATGTCACGTGCTTTCGTTAGTGAAGATAGCTAAGATGCCATGTGTTAAGAAGCTCTTCTGAAGCAAGCCAGGTAGAGGTCCTGTGATCTTAAATAGTGTGGCCAAGACTAAACATTGTCATGAAAATGAACAAAGCAGGGCAGCAGTCTCAGATATTTGTGCTAGTTACTCTTGCTAAATTAGAAAAATCCACCCTAGTATGCATATATTTCCTTCTGTCAACCCTCAGGAAATGAAGATAAATGAAAATGGAGAGCTATTTGCCTTTAAAAATATACACAGTAAAGATATGCATCATTTATATAAATTTAATTATTGGGAAAGTTAAGGTAACTAATAAACAGAGATCTGAGGATGTTTACTCTCTGTTTTCCTTTGTGATGCATGCACTTATGTTGGGATTGAGCTAAAACCTCTTAGAATCAATGGGAGATTTTCCCACTGATTTGGGGGAACTAAAAATAAACTATACCACATAATTGCTTTCACAAACAACTCATCAAACTCCACTCTTGAAACTGTGCTTCTGACAACTCCTAAGAGATTCTGGTTATAGAAAGAGACACAGCTGAGCTGCCTGCTTCTGTTTTGTTCTCCCCTTCATAGTCTATCAACACCGTAACCAAGCAGAGGGGACAGAGCTGCAACAGCACTTTGTGGCACTCATGCATCCCCTCGACTTCAGAGCACACAAGCATCTTCCAGAGGTTACCACAACCTCCTGCTAGTTCTGCTGTCCAAGACCTGGAGCCTGTCTTCCTAGGCAGCCAAAGCAGGGTGGGTATATTTGTTTCCAGTAAGTACCTCCATTGCCACGGCCCAGGATGGAGGACCCCAAAGCTGACCCTGGGATTTTCTCAGCTGTACATGGCCCTGTGGGCCTGAAGGGGTCTGCCTGAGCTGCATGATTGTCGCATGCTGCTACAGTCAATCACAACTTCGATCCCTCTCTGCCTGTTTAGCTCCAATTAACAATAGTTACTGTTCATTGCCACAGCTCCTACTGGAAACCTGTTCCAGGATCTCACTGCACTGAAGATCAGATACATTCTGATCTCCAGATACAATGTATTAATTAGCCAGTTTATACCTACCTGTTCTCATATACCTGAAACGATAAATAGACCTTCTCCCCCCATGGTGCTAATGGAATAGAGTCAAGCTGTGGCTACATTAGCAAATTAATTTCAGTAATATGACTGGATTGGCAGACAGAAGCAATCAGGGCTGAAACTATTGTGTTACATCCTCTACAGGCAGTTTGGAATTTACTTGGGATATGATTTATTCTGGTTGAATGCTCCACTGCACATGTGGTTCAAAGCTTTATAAAGGAAATCTGTACTTCAGACATTTTCTTCCTGAATCTCAGGTTCCTCTAGGAAGTACCACGCTCTCCATCTGCCTCATGCAGATTCACGCCACTTGCTCCCAGCAGTTTCCTCTCTGCTGTTATCAGTGTAAGGTCAAACATACGAAAGTGTCACTTCTGTTCCTGCTCACGCTGTCCCTGCATGACACCAGGTGAAGCTCCATCCACCTCTGTCTCCAAGGCCTGCACAGCGTCTGCTGCACTGTGCTGCAGGCAAGGAGCGGTTTCTGTGGCTTCCAGAGGTAGCCCAGCATGACGGCCAGAGTCAACTGACACCTGCGCTCCCTGAGTCTGCTCCGACTGCTTTCCCTAGGCCTGACTGCTGTTGAGTTGAGACTACTGGCACAGTGTCACCATTGGGATGTCCAGGAGTGGGTGTGAAATTTGTAGAGCACCACCAAGAATCTCTCTTGTCAGCTGGTGCCAGGCAGGGCTTTGCCATCCTGACATGGGACTTTGCAGGCTGATATCTGTGTTCAGAATAGCCACGGTAGCTGTACGGAGCCTTACAAACTTCAAAGCCTGGTCTGTGGCTTACCAGCTTGGGATGGGCAAGCCCCCCATGGACAGGGTGCAGTGAAGCTCTTCAAGACCATTCTCACAACCTCTTACTACATATAGTCCAAGTAGGTGACATCAGCAAAATCGGGGAGAATTTTGCAATCCAGGGGTTAAAGAAGTGTGCGTGTCTTGGGGAAGAAGGACAGGGTCCTTCTTCCTTTTCCATTTCCCAGCACATGGCAGCTATGACCACCTAAACTGCAAGGGCTACGACACCAGTTGTTGCTCAGGCCAAAGCAGGGCAAGATGCCTTGTTCACCAAAAGGACTCAGGGATCTTGTGTGTTCTGCAGTTCGGTCCATGAAGTCAGTGGGGTGCTGGCATCATCTTTTCAAGCTGAAAGAGGATCATTCAGGGCACTCAGGCTGCATAACTATGCATCACTGGATCATAAGTCTGTGCTCCTCCTACACCCCCAAGGATGGAAACACTGCCTTGCTGCAGAGAGCTTCCTGCTACATGCGCAAGTCATGTGTGTTTGGCCAACCCACTGCAAGGTGGAGGGCCACGCAGAACAGCCTTGATGCCAGTGCCCCCCAGATTATGGCTGCCTGCTCTGCCCTACAGGGCTGTGGGAGAACCCATTCGGACTGAAACTGTAAGAACAGTTTCCTTGGAAAGACTGTGTACAACCTGTTACACTCTGCACACAAAACACCTGGGATGACATGCATGCTTGGGTTGCTGTCTGGTCCTTCACTGATGGAGAGCATCTGAGACAAGGTATTTAAATGCACCTATCTTTTCCAGAAATGAAACTTCATAATGGAAATAAAAAAGGGGTTTTTTTAAATTAAATTGTCTTTTAGGTCTGTTTAGTCTCTTTTTCTCCAGAAGAGGCTACAGATTACTTCTGTAGTCCTAGGAGGGGCTTCAGCTGCTCTCTGGTAGCACTCAATACTCTATTCCTCTTCTGTAGACATGGTTACTTTAAGTCTTCTTTATCTCCCTTTGCCTCCTATCATTTTTATTTTTGTGTATCAGTATGTGCCCTGACTCAATAACTCTGAAGAAACCACTCCCACCCTACACTGAGGTGAGCCTCCTGCCCTTACGGGTCTTCCCTGGAGTAGCTGCTCAGGGGGATGTAGCAGCCGGATGATAGACGTAGCTCAGGTGAAAGAGGTGCTGGGTGGGTGGAGTTTTTTGCTGCTTAGCAAAGATCTGACAGTAGAAGGGGGACTTGAGGCTAGTTTGCTTGCATGTGGCACTGCAGGGAGCTGGCAGCAGACACAGTGGTGGGAGGGAAGCTTGTTGAAGGCTGTGGTGGTGCTGCTTGGGGGATGGAACAGTCAATAAGTGTTGGAGTAGTAGAGCTAGCTAGCCCTGAACAGTGGGAAGGGACCCCTCAGCAGTTAGATTTTTCTCTTGTGTCAGGCAAAAGTCTCTCTTACTCCTCCTTCATTCTTTTCTACTTTTAGGAAAAAAAAAAAACAAACCTTTCATCTCTCCTGTGCCTCTGGCTTTTGCCTCAAATGCTGGATTCATAGAGAGGCTGAGACCTCCCAGCAGCCTCAAAAATTGCCCATGTTCCTTGCCCCAGAGAGACTTAAAGCTGAGGTCCCAGAAACTGTGCTTGCTCTCCCATGGAGCACTTAGGGGACAAGCTTTCTGCACTGACACAGCTATTCAAGGAATCACTACTACACCCTTCCCATGCTATGATGGGCCATCAGTACCTACAACCCACAATAACTTCTCCAGCAGTTTGATCTTATCACATAACCCCCTCCTCCCAAAACCCCCAAAACCACCCCAAAACCACTTCCCCCCCAAAAAGAAAAAACAAACCCTAAAAGAACTGCACATGCTAGGATGTCCCAGAGTTTTAGATCAAGGTGAAATACCTGAAGCTAAGCAGATGGGTTAGCATAGGTGATTTCATCTCCTTAGTTGACGGGGCCCATCACTGGGTAAGGAGATCAGTGTGGTAGAGTGTGGGAAAGTCAGCATGGCCAAGAACTGCTTAGGAGCACAGAGAGAAAGAGAGAGAGAGATAGGGAAGAGATGCAGGGGGTGGGGGAGAAAACACAGTTACCAGTGCAAACAAGTGCCTGGGGATCAGTGCCCACTGCTGCCAGCGTTGGAACCAACTGAGTGGGATAATGTTGGTAAAAACTGGCTAAAGTGGCCAAAAGAAAAAGGTGACACCCAGCCTGTAACTGTGTGTGCTGAAGAGAGGAAAGCAGTCACCATACTGTCCAGAGCTTTTTCGCTCTCCATCAGGCTGTTTACCTGCCATTGCTGGTGGGGGGGGGGTCTCTCTTCATCTCTTCCCAGGAACCTGGGTTTGAAACTGAAGAAAGGTGGAGAAGGTTTGGTGGTTGCCCCTTCTCCTGCTCCTGAGCTCCTGGACCTTTTAAGCATCTGGAATAATCATTCTAACACCAGCTCTGAGTTGTCTCTCTCTTCTTCCTTGGTGCTCCCTTGAGCCTGAGGCGCTGCACCATCCTGTGGGGTGGCCTTTTGAGCCTTCTGCTTACAGCAGCATTGGGATGGGTGGGCAAAGGAAGGATGAGGAAACCTCTGCCCCCCATCTTCCTGAGAGGGCTCCAGGAGGAGAGGAAAGAATTTGTCAGACCCTCTGTGCCTCTGAGGGTACAGTGCCCTGTTCTGTTGCCCATGGTCATCCTCCCCACTGTTCCCAAGCTGATATAGGCACAGCTTTCTAGAGAGCTGGAACAGACTGTTGTCTACCCTGACAGACTCCTCTGAGAGGCAGGTGAAGTCAAGGTTTGAATTGCCCACCAGTTAACTGATTAATTACCTCTATGCCATGTCCAACAGTTTGACACAGGAGACAGTCACCAGTTGGCAGTTGACCATCAACAGAGGACGGCAGAGCAGCATAAAGCTTCAAGCATTGGGAGGGGCAGAGCAGAGAGTTGTCATTAGGCAGTGAGAGCAGAAAGCTTTCTTCATGCTCACAACGATCCCTTACTTTGTTTTCACTGCCTGTAATATGTATGTATTAAGCCAAGGCATTCCAGCTCCCAGGGGTAGCAGATGAAGTGTTTGATTGCAGTGAGGGCATCCCCTCGGGATTTGTCACAAATCTGCTGGATGCCTTGCTACCAGCTGTCAGGTTGAGGAATGGTCCAGGACCATGTGTTACAGGGATTGTGAAGAACGCTCCTGGGTGCTCCCTCCAGTAACCAAACTCCTGGAGTTGCTGCTGATGCCAACATATGCCCACTTTCCCATCTCTCTCTCTCCAGGTCATGAGACACCATGCTGTGGACTTCTATTAGAAGTGGCAGTATGTCCGTAAATATGATGGAGAACCCTTTTGTCTCTCCACTTTTCTTCCAGGAACACAGGTCCCACATATTATCCTCTGTTTGCAGACTGCCTGCTCAAATGGGCAACAAAACAGCTTCTCTGCCCTAGATGTTATGTTCCTGGAAGCACATTTCCTTCCTTCATAGACTATTTGGTGCCATAATGGATTTCTATGAAAGGACAAGCATGACCATAGGAAGTCTTGGAAGGAGGCAGGCATGCAGAAGCACACAGAACCATGCAACTTCTTTTTTTGGTGTAAGAATGTTGAAGAAAGCTGGCGAGGAGCAGCCACTTGCTACTCCAGTAGCATCCTTATGTTGTAAATACAGGGAAACATTTCATCATCTACTTCTCAGTCTCATGACTGAGAGCAGGGATGGGAGCAATAGTGTTATTGTGCATGGTGCCATCACTACATCTTCAGATGATATCCAGTGCATACAGGAAGGGGAAGAGACCTTGCAAGAGTGTCAGTCCACAGAAGGCTAAGAGGGGTGAATCATCATGATGCACTGCATTTCCAGCTTGCCTGGATGCCTGGCCTGAACTAGACAATTCTGCCGGATGGGATTGGATGAAAGGTTTCAGATCTAGACAGTTGCTACATGGAAAAATTCTCTGGCAGCTTACAGCCCTTGGAGAATAGTTTGCAAAAGCGGGCAGACCAGCAATATGCTGAACCACAGCTCTAAATACACAGCTGTAATGCAGCTGCTAGAGGTTTACTCCTTCTCTTCCCAGCCTAGAGGCAGGAGCATAAAACTGTACTCCTACCCATGCCTGAATTAACCTGGACAGAGGGTGAGTGTTGCAGGTCACAGTTGGAGTGGCCAAAGCAGGTGTCCCTCAGAATGCCCTCACATGCCTTCTGCAGGGTGTAGGAGTGGGGTCTGTAGGACTGGCCTGGTAGCACCATGACTCAGAAAGTTCAAACAAGCAGCCAGCGTGGTGGACTCCCAACCACAGCACTTTTAAATCTGTCTGTAATAGACATAGATCTCCTGTCCCCACAGTGTGATTATGTTCTTCAGAAAAACTACTTTCCTTCCTTTAATTTCAAGCAAAATTACTAACAACCTGTTGATACTGATGCTTATTGGGCAGTTATCCAGCTGCCCAAATAGTTTTTAGCCTGTTCATCTTGCAGCTTTATGAAAGATGTTATTTCCTCAAGTGTCCATGAAACTTCTAGGAGAACGGGCATGTGTCTGATACTTTGCCAGACAATACAAAGATTACCAGATGGAAAAGGAAACACTGACAATGTTGGTCTGGTAACTAAGGGGAAGGGTACCAAACACAGTGACACCTCTGCAGAAGATGAAGAGTCATTTGCAAAACCAGCTGAGGCATAGAAGTTGCTGATAAATAAAAAGGCAGCGATGGCACTTCTTCCTTTGCATGGCCAGAGAGATGCTCTGTGGTGGTGTGTGATCTGTGGAAGAGTCAAGAGACTCCTCACAGTGCAGATATTTTACCTGGTGGCAACGTGGCCCACACCCTGGCTCAAAATCCACTGTTTTCATGGAGGGGAAACAAGTTAGTGTCCTGGCATCGCAACTGAAATGTGGCACCTGTAGATTAGCGGCACTGTAGATATGGACCCCATGTCTAGTTTCCACGCCCACTTTCTCTTCTGAGGAATTTGGGTGTAGGGATGCTTTTTTGCATCTGACCCACCCCTGTTATGAAAGTTGGTGTTTGGTCCCAGAACTTGGAAGCATCTATGGGTCAGTATTATGGACATGACTTGTAGGCTGTCTCTTCTCAACCTACTAGGTTTCACTGCAGTTGGATGCCTCCTACTGTGTCCAAAAAAGATCAAGGTCGATGGCAAACCTACCTCCTCATTTATCTACAGAGGGCTTTTTTTTTCATTTGGCAGTATATGATCCAAGAAGATACCTTGCAAAAGTCCTACAGTATTGAAAAGATTGAATAAAGTAAACTAAGTAATTTGGGACACTAAACTTATCCCATTGGATCTATGTGTTTTTTTAATTTCCCTCCTTAAATGATACTTTTGGAATTGAATGAAGTAAAAAAAAATGGACTTTATTTTTTTGCCGGCAAACTGTAACAATGGGCCGTGGCTTAAATCGTTTCCTCTCTTTAGGATATCATGTGCAAAACCTTTGTACATATTAGTGCATATTTTAAAAGCAAATCTTTGATGTAGATTTATTGTTATTGAAAAATGAAATTAAACCCTCCCAATTTGGTGCCTGGTATTTCCCCTTCGCTATTTTGTATCTTCCAGTTGGATAAGCATCAATGAATCATCACAAGGTGTTTGCCTGAGGTTCAGCTGTGTGATCACATCTAACTTTGTTCCTCACAACCTGAGGGATTAGCAGGAGCATAAATGAAGAGATTTATCTACTTCAACCATTAAGCACAAATATTCAAGTTTTATTTATCTTTTCACACTTACTGTGTGATGATAATCAATATAAGATTTTTGTTTTGTTTAGCTCTTTTGATGCTTTTCTTTGGAAACAAGATAATCCAATATTTCAAGAGGAACTGTTGCTAAGATTTTGCAGACTATCAGGCACCAAAAATCTCCTGAAATACCTGACAAAAAGTATTTACAATCAGACCTGCTTAACCCTAAATCAATCAAGTGCCATTTTTATATAGGCTAGAAGAATCTTTGGCCAACAAAAGGGTGACAGGAAACCAGATAGCCAGGTATTTGGATAAAGTAAGAAGAGATTAACCAGGCCTGAGTGGCATTCTGCAAAACAAGGAAGAGTAAATGCCAGTTCAGAGTTCAGCACGGTAGGTAAGAAGTAATAGTGCATGCTGCCTCCTCTCTGCCCTGCCAGTAGTAGGACGTGGGGTGCAGAGTCCCTTGGTAGCTGTGGGCCTTGCAGGAGGCTGCCAGCGGAGCCCAGCTACACGTGCACTGTGGCAAACAAGGCTCAGGCCCTCTATCTGGAAGCAATTTCTGGCCATCCTGGTTGACTGGCAGAGCCGTAGCAGAGATAAAGCAAATCCAGATTTTAAAGCCCAGTGTCATCAATGCCCTGCTGTACTAGTGAAAGTAATTTTTGGTGTCCTTGTTTTTTCTCCTCCCATTCTGAAGAGCACAAGGAACACGTTCTCAGTATCACTCACGAGGCTGCCTGCTACCTGTTCCTCTCTGAGGCCTCTTCTTGGGACCTTCTGCAAGGACGCTGGGGGAAGCCACTAGCTTATAACAGCAGTGAGGATTCCTGTTAGCAATTAGACAATATGAAATTAAGCTTCACTTCATTTGGATTCCTATAGTTTGTCTACATTGTCACGTGCTTAGAAATATTATGCTTGTCATCCTTCTCTTTCTCCTATTGTTTGTAACACTCACTTGTGTTATTTCCTATGCTAAAATGTAGGATGTTATCAGATGTCTGTGGAATGGAAGTGAGAGTGTCTATAAAGGGATATTCTACATAACTAGATGCTTCTCTGAGGTGTGGGAGTATACTGGCATAACCATTTGTGCATCTCAGCCTCCTCTGATTCCTTCCAGACCCTTATCATACCCAACATGGTTCAAGTGCGAGAGCATTTTTGAATTTGTAGTTAAATATTAACCAGTTCATATTTATTGCCTCAGATAACCTGGTTGGGGATAAAGAGAGGAAAACAAATGGTGAAGGTACTATGCCACAGGGAAAACAGAAAGATTTCTAAAAGCTGTCAGATGAAAATGGATCATTCTTTTCTAGGCAGCAGCCAATGTCAGATGCTTCAGGAAAAGTGGCAGCTAATATCCACAGAGTTGATTTCTAATGCTCCTGATGGTATTGTTTCCTGATACATTAGTGATCTAAAACATTTCTTGTCCTGAAAAATGAGTCTTAGAATGGATCAGGATATTCTAAAATACAAAACCAGGAAGACATTTCTCCAAATTGAAACATTAGGATTTGTGATGATGGTGTTATAAGACCGACAGCTGTGAAAAGCCATCGTCAACCATACCTGTATATTAACACATCTGCACTCTGTTAGGAAAATGCTGCACTATTCCTTCATTTTCTTGTCTTGTTAAATTGTTTTCTTTCTCCTTCCTTGTTTCCTTCCACTCTCTCCACCCCCTTAGGCAAAGGATCTAATCAGAGTAGAGAGGGCAGGTAGGAAGAGAAAGAGGAAACAGCCAGTGGAAAGGTACGGCTGGCAGGTTGGCTGGGCAGGTTGGCAGGCAGATTAGCCAGGTGATGGATGATATTCAGGAATGTTTGCACATTGTGCCTCCTTAATTGCTCTCCATGAAGTAGTGAACTAAAGAAGGACTGATTTTATTTTAATCTGAATAGCTCACATGACCAGTACTTCATTTCATCAGAACATTTTCCTTGTCAGAGTGAGCTCCCTATTATTCTGTCAATGAATATTCTCACCTTTTCTGATTGTGATAAGCCTTACACATTTTGCTTTAGTAATGTTAACAAAGCAGGCTGATGGGTGCAAAAGGGAAGCAAAATGCATGCCTACTATCCCTGAGTTACAGAGTGCACTACAGTGCACTACAAAACACTGTCCATGTTATGACATCGGACAGTGTCAGAGTAAATTATTAGCAGAAAACTTATCCCTCCACAACCCCCATACGCTCAGTTCAAGTCTTAGGGAAGATCCTATATAAACAATCGATGTGTACAGCCTTTCTTGACACCATGTTATTCCTAATGAAGAACAAAACACAAAGTTTCAGTTAGGCATGGAGGTAAAGTAAGAAAGAGAGGGCGGTGACGGGGAGGGTGTAGACAAATGTAGGGTTGCACAGGTACCCACCTAGTCCAGTTTTTCCATGCTGGGATTAGATTTTTTTTCCCAGCAGCCACTAATTCCTGTGCTCTCCCTGAGGGGCTCCCTACCAAAGGCGCTCCTTACCAAGGCTTTAGGACTAAGTCGGGCAAATGGCAACAAGCTCCCTGCTCAAGGCAGCTTTGTTGCCCTTGTTGTGGGCTTGGAGGTGAGGATGAGTAAAATATAGTCTCTGAGCAGGCTGGCAGGGGTAGCATGCTTCTGCTCTTTCCAGCTGGGACCTGACTGTTCATTTGCACAAGTGAAGGGAAGGGACCTTTTCCTTTTTTAGATCGTGTGCCTTAAAGTGCATATTCAGTAAAATGACTTGGAAAGTCGCAGCGCAGTCCCACTTTGTTGATTAAACCAGAGGTGTGTTTAATTCACTTTGACAGCACACTTCTTCCCCCTGTTGTATTTGCAGCAGCAGGAATCCTACTCGCTGGCTAATAGTTCCACAGAAACATGCAATTACAGAAATTGCCTATCCGTCTTCAAGCCTCTTGCCGTGGCCAACGTAGTGAAAGTACTGAAACTTATCTGGCCAGATGTGAACTGGGTGTGTGCCACAGAGCCTTTCCTGTCCCTCCAGGCAACCACTGGCAACACAAATTTGTGTGTCAGGGACAGAAGCATAGCTACAGATGTTCTTAATGGCTGTCAAATTCCTCAATCCTGTTTAGAAATAGGCACCGTTCCCCAGGATCCCTTGGGCTAAATCTTAGAGTAGACTTAACTCATTACCTAACATAAGAAGTGAAAAAGAGAGTAGGTGTATGGTGTGAATCCATGGTGATGCACAGACAAGATGTTAGACAGAGTAAGAAGAAATTGTGTTTCCTTCCATCTAGCTAACTGTGAGAATAGTAACCAGAGAACATGCAGCTTGGTAGGAGAAACCCAGATCTACAGCAATGCATCCATTGTGACCCATTAAAGAAAGATACCAGCGGTAGCATCTGGAAGTGTAAAAGAGAAGAAGCACTGCTTTTGGCAGAAGAAAAGCAGAGGGTTTCCCTCCAGCCACATCTACACCTTCTGTGTATGTCCACTCACCACCATAGCCCAAGGATGCACTTTGAATGATGGTCTGTAAGAACATTCACCATCCCAGAAAAATGTTTGAAAGTGCTATCTTTGTCCATTGTACACAGCATTTTAACCTGCAGCTGAAAACACAACACAAGAATTCATTAGATACCACTGCACCCCTGTGAGATAGGAAAGGGTTTTCTTCTGGATTTTGCAAAGAAACAATAAACAACAGCAATTATCAATGTCCAAGTATAAACCTACAACATCAGTAACGAAAGCAAAAACACAGCACAGCTTTCCTCTGTGCAACTGTCTTCTTCCTTTCAATACATTTACCAGTTTAAAAAGAACGAGGAATTCAGGCTAATAAACTACAGGGAGTTATTCCCGTAGGCTAACCAGAACCTGATAAGGCCAGTCTCTCTAGACACTGGATGGACACAGCTGGGATCCTGCTAAAGGAGATTTACTTTCTCTTTCTGTCCTCCTCTCTCAGCTTCTGAACACAGGTGGGCAACTGCACGTGGCTTGTAAACATTTGGAGGAAATGCCTGCATGAGAACAGTGATAAGTGCTTCTTGAGGTTCTGCAGGAGCTGAGGGCAATCCTCACCCTGGAGTGAGGAAGAAGCTGCAGATCCCAGCGCTGACCTTTCGTGTCCCTTTCACATCCCACTGTGAAGCAATGAGACCCTTACTCAATGCAACTTCCTTCCTCCTGGGATGACCCCTCGTGTTCTTCTTCTCCTTGGATCACCTATGTATGTGGTCATACAAATGTGCTATATGTCTCCTATTGGCAGGAAGACTGATTACCCTGGAGTTACTGAAGAAATGATGATAAAGTCAGCAGGGAGACACCCTTCAGGGTGAGAAATGTATTTTTCAAAGTTATTTTTAGACTTTTAATTTCAATGGAAAACAATTTTTTTAAGGTACATGCGTCCCTGAGAGCCTGAGAGTTAAGCACACAAATACCTTTACATCTGTGGTTCCTAATCCGTGCTGAATATGCATTACCACCTAAGGCGAAACAAGACACTTGAAGGTTTAATGTTTGATCTAAGGCCTCAGCTGCCATTTATCAGAGCTGCTCAGGTGCCTGTTCCTTTATTGTTTTCCCCAAGAAAACCATGTCCAAATTTTAGAATAATTATTTTAATGATTTTCTCTAATGAGTGAGCTGAATTGGCAAATATTTCCCAAGTCACTTCACTTTCTCCTCTGGCTTAATTCACTTTCCTCCTGTGTTTGTTTGCCTTCGCCAGCAAAGAGGGCTGGGGCACGGCAGCCGACGTAAAAGCACGAGCCTTTGTTTTTCCAGTATATATATATACATATATATATATATATTGCTCAGTGCCCTGGAAATGTATTTCCATGACAGCCTCCTTGAATGGCATATTTGCCATTTTCAGTTTACTCTCCCTGTGTTTGCGTATGCGTGTGTGAGCGTGCGTGTGCGCTGGAGGGTGGGTGTGCCTGCAGAACAATTCCCATTGATGAGAAAGGCGAGGAGGAGGTATTTAGGAGGTATTATGCAAGACTTAGAAGGAAATAGCCCGCGTAGCTGCTGGAGCGAATTAATTATTAATGTTTATAGCTTGAAAGTTTTTAGAAGCCCAGCTGTTCAGGGTATACGTGTGTGTGTACATACGTGTGTAAACATAAAGGTTAATGACTCACGCTGTGTTTAGTCAATGAATGAGTAAAAGTGCCCAGGCTTCAAGCAGCAACTAGCAGGCATGCCTGAGATTATCCACCCTGGTAATTACCACCCAGAACCCATAAACAGTGAAATTTCATTTGCTTGGGACATTCTGGCAGCCATTGCCGTGTATAGGGTCATTTATGAAGTGACAAAGAGATAAATTGTTTGGTATTTTTTTACAAACACATCATGTATGTTTACAGGTGAATGGTCATACCAAAGACAGCAGAGTATGTTTTGTTCCAGGAGAAGCCATGTAGCTGGTTTTAAATGGTAGAAGTCTGGTGTTCCCAGAAATGACCTGTATTTAAGGAAACAGTTGCACAACCAGCCAACATCCAGCTTGGCACGACAGCTCGTTTTGTCTTCAGCTCTGAATACCTTATGGAAAAAATCTGTATGGAAAAAAACCCCTCCTTCTTATCCCAAACAAGTAGAGAAACACAAAAAGTTAAAAATTAATTTTTTTTGAAGTGCATTAAGACATCATAGCTGAATATGAAGCGTGAATTCTGATTTCCTAATTAATTATTGCAAAAAGGAAACTCCATGTGTTCGATTTTCACCCCTTCTCCAGGACTAAGAGCTCTTGCTAACACCCCACAAGACATAGGTCCCACTCTCTTTTCTCTGATTAAGTGGATTTGTGTCTGGATCTCGAGCCCCGTAAGTGGTGTGTCCAAAAGCTCTGGAGTCTATCTGGCTGGAGTTCTCCTATTCTGTATGGGATCTTGAAACATGCTCTGAACCTGGTATTTGAAACCATGCATAAACCTCTTCTAAAACACCCAGGAGTATATTCTATCCCTACCAACGAGTATTTAAACCTTTCTTTTCTAGTGAGAGGATGGAGGAAGAAATTGAACCTCAGAAGGTAGGTTTGTTTTTTTCCATGGTATTTTGGTAATCAATGCCTATGTCTATCCCTTCTTTTCCATTATCTCATTGTTTTTAATTACCTTGTGTGGGAACAAGCAAAAAGTTCAATTTCTTCCAAGACTTTGACTTTTTTTTTTTTAAAAAAAATTCACTAAGACAAATGAGATGCTTTTATTTGTTCATGCCATAGCCTTCCCCAGCTATTGCTCTTAAAAACTTGTCTGCACCTGTCACATTTGCCTTGCTTAACACTGTAGTAAACCAGTGCTCATTGCTGGCCAGAGCACGTGTTCCCTGATGGTGCACAGAAAATACCCAAGCAAATATAGTAATATCACACATTCCAGAAGGGGCTTCAGAGAGGGCAAAGAAAGGATTCGTCCTCAAAGCTCTGAGGTCCTGTCATAAAGAAAAAACAAGAAGCAGACGATAAGAATTTCAGTAATTATTTGGTGCTTTGTACTAAAAGAACTTTTAGATTTTATATATATATTTTAAATATATATATATATATATATATGAAGATTTTTGGTATTCAGAAAATTCCAGATAAATTTAGCTTGCTTTCTTCTCTGTCACTTTGCCAGGTTTAACCAGGGCTTAAATCTGAGACTTGTACACTCCTGGCATGAAAGATCTATGCATAAGGAATTGGGGCAAGGTGAATTGCAGACAGCACTCTGCCAATCTTGGCCACATGCATTCCTAAGCCTGGAAAACCAAGGGAAGCATAGAGAGAAGGTCTGCATCTGAGAAGGCACACTGGCACTGCAGATGTAGAAGCTGGGTACACCCAGCTACTGTAGAAGTGGTTAGCATCCAGAATTTGGGGGTCTTGCAACATACTGGCTACTGTTCACAGAGGCATTAGCATTGCACCTGAAAATGCTGGAAGTTAGAGGACGGTGTGTTCCTATCAGATTACAGTACAGGTTGCAGTTCCAAACCGTGGCTGAGTAGGCTTCTGAAGCACAGGCAGCCACGTTTCGTACTGCTCATACATAAAATATACAAAAGATTCAGAAGCTTTTCTTCTACTGTCTTCATTTTAATACTCCTGCCTTCAAGGGTAAGGTCAGCAAACCAAGCATCAGTGAAAATGAAGTCATCACCTGTTCCTCAGGTAGTTTGACCCTGGCTGGAGGCCAGATGCTCACCAAAGCTGCTCTGTCACTCCCTTTTTCAGCTGGACAGGGAAGAAAATATATAATGCGAGACTTAGGAGTCAAGATTAGTACAGGGGGAGATCATTCCACAATTAGAGTCACGGGCAAAACAGACATGGACTAAAAAGGAAAAAATAATCTAATATATTACAATACACACACACAACAGAAAAACCAGAGTCAGATAATGAGAAGTACGACCAGATCTTAAAACACCTCCCCTCACCCCTCCCTTCTTAGCAGACTTAGCTTTCTCCCCCCACATTGTGGCACGGGGAAGGGCAGGGAATGGTGGTTTTGGTCAGTTCCTCAGGAATTGTTTTCCTTCTTATTCAGTGGGGGGCATTCCTCAAACTCTTCCCCTGCTCCAGCATGGGGTCCTACCCATGGGAGACAGTCCTCCATGAACTTTTCCAACATGAGTCCTTTCCCACAAGACTTCTGCTCTTCACCAACTTCCCCTGCCAGGGTGGGTCAGTTCTGTGGGGTGCAATCCCTTAGGCCCAGACAGCTACTGCTACTGTCATTACTCCACCCCAGGCAAACCTGCTCCAGTGTGAAGCAGGTCTCTCTCTCTCTCTCTCCCTCTTTCTCTCTCCATGCACTGCAGGTCCTGCAAGGAGTTTGCTCCAACATGGGTCACAGCATCTTCCATATGTCTCCACCAGCTTCAGTGAGAGGTCTCTGCTTCTTGTCCTCTTCCACGGGCTGCAGGCGGACACCCACTCTACCATGGGTTTCTCCATGGGCTGCAGGGACATCTTTCTCTCTGGCACCTGGGGTGCCTCCTCCCTCCCCCTTCACTGACCTTGGTGCCTGCACAGTTTCTTACATCTTCTCACTCCCTTCTCTAGGGGCAAAAAGTGGCTTTTTGCAGGTTTTTTTCTCCTAAATGTGATTCCCAGAGGTGCTGTGACCATTGCTGATGGGCTTGGCCTTGGTCAGCAATGACTCTGGCCTTGAGCTGGCTGGTGTTTGCTCTGTGAGGCCTGCAGAGAGCTTCTGGCTGCTTCTTGCAGAAGCCACCCCTGCAGCACCCCTCCTGCACCAGAACCCAGCCACGCAAAAGTACAACAGCTCCCTTCTAGAGAGACAAAATTCAGCTTTAACTTCTGTATGTGTATGTGTGTGTTTACAGAGATGGGAGAACAGCCAGCACAGCTGTGGCAATAAAGACATGCTTTACTGAAGTCTGAGGTGGTTGAGGGGAGAGGTTTATTGAGAGCTCCAGAAGAGTGCTGTAAGGCAAAAGCATGGCATTTCACATGCAGACAGTTCTCCTCAAAGCCTCTTTCCACACAGAACTGCCATTACACATGAGAGATGAACAGCAGCACGGTAACAGATATCATTATGCAATTGTTAAAAATATGAACAATGCAATGGCAAACATGCAGCATGTGAAGGTGAGACCTGCCGAGCACACACTCATTGAGGTCTTGGAGCAAGTGACTTTCCTGTTGGAAAGAAGGAAGTCCCTTGCACCTTGTAAGGTTATAAATACCAGCTTCTCTACTTGTGCTTTATCAAGGAAAACTTCCAAAACTCTTTGGAAAATTTCTTCAGTATTCCTGAGTGTGTAGATTATGGTTGTTTTCAGAGGCTTGGGGAGTCTACCCAGTCCATACACTAGATGTGTTTGTAAAGTACTGACTGCCTAGGTATCTGAAAAGGCACAGGGCACCTCAACTTTTCATGACAGTACAACTCCCTCTTCAATTTGCTTTGTGTTATGATTACACATACTATTTACATAGCTGTTAGCAAAAAGCATAAGGTTATGATAGATCCACCTTCAGCAACACCTGACCACCTCCAAACAAGGGATGGTGTGAGCCACACATGCTGGTTGATCTGTTATTCCTTGGCTCTCAGCAACTGCTTTCCCTCCTCCCACCCTTTCCTCTCTGAGCAATTCGTGCCCAAAAAGCATTGTATGCCTGGGGCAGACTTCCACCATTCGTGCTCCTGAGCCCTGTCGTGGCAGAAGAGACTTATGGGAACATGTATAGCAGCCTTTGCTCTGTGTACACCCCTCTAAGCGTATGGCCAAGAACTGCTGTACCTTGCCATTTTCCCCTTATTTCTTATTTATTTACTGTTTGTTACTTTGGTCCCTGAAACATGTGAAAATTAAAATGTTCAGCAAAATATGTGTCCAAGAGAAAAGCATGGCAGCTGAGAGAAGTTTGTGTATATGTTGTGTAAATAATATTGAAGATTCATAAATAAAGTTTAACACAATTCTGTGACTGGGTTTGAGGTAACAGTCCTGAGTTATATGAGAAAATAAGGGTAGAAACCCGAAGCAGTGTACAAAAATAGGTTTCTGTACCAAGTAATATGATGACAGTAAATGCTTCATGTCTCTTACAAAAATATCATTAAGGATGTTCATGAGATCAAAACCAGAGAAACCAGTTCTTCAATAACTAGTAAATTAATTGGAGCAGTAACCAAAACCAGAATTATAAAATGCGGTGATGAATGTAAAGTAACAAGGGCAAATAAGCACTGCCTTTGCAAAGAAAATGTCTGTTTGTGAGAGTCTCAGCACAGCAACAGTTTCCAAAGGATGGGATGAGAATTGCATTTTGTATGAAAAATTTATGTTTGGACAATTTGGATCCTTTCAACACTTCGTTGAAATGCCAGAAGCTCCTGGTAGACAGGAGGTCCACACACACGGATTTCAACATTAGGAGTAGAGTCTTAAACTTTGGCCCTGCATGCTGGGGAAGAGCCCGGAATCTTCAGCTTTAAAAACATCCCTCCCTCCCCCTTGTTCTCACACACACATATGCAGGCACACTTATTTCTGTCACCATTTTCTGTGATCTTATACATAGGAAGGTTGGCACTGAAAGTTTCTTTAGAAAGGCAGAATGTTTGAAATCAAAAGTCCAGTTCCAAAAATAAAAATGTTTTGTTGAAAAATTCCAAACCACCCTCCATAGAAAAGCATGCAGTCCTGAGATCCCAAGTGCTTTTATTAAAGCCTGTCACAAAATCTTTATAATTGTAGCTATGTGTGACAAATACTGTTATCTATTTTGGATTAAACAGAGCTTCTAGGGATTGCTGGAATCAAAAGTGACTGTCAGCATGCAGGAAAAACATTTTTTTCACTGTCTGAACTGTAATGAAAATCTGTGCTCATAATGTAACATCAGTAATAGCAATCAAACAATGCTAAGATAGACAAGAAGATGGAGAAGAATATCGTTATGTAAACTGGGAGCGTGCCAAGTGGTGGTAGACACATGTAAGAACAACAGAGCAAAACAAACCAAAGCCTGAACTGAAGTTTCATGGCAGTGGGCTAAAATGATGCGGATTATGTGGAAACTCCTGCATCGTGAGAGCGTGAGATAGTTTATGCTAGGAAAGAGACAAGTAAGAGGGGCTAAATGTTGAAATAAAATGTTGGAAATTTAAATACAAAGGGAATGTGACTCGGGAGGTTCCTTTTATGGGTCTCATAATGTGAGATAAAGGGGATGACCTATGAAATAGGGAAACAATGTGTTTAAACATGGTTTAAAGGAAATTATCTTTATGCAACGTGCAATTATCTATTAAGACTGATTGGTAGAAGATAACTGAGGCAAAGGTCTTAGCCCGATTTGAAAAATGATTAGACTTTTATACAGATAATAAGAACATTTATAGTTAATTAGACAGGATAAGAAATTTAGAGGATATACCCACGGTGTTTCATGGCGTAAGAGAACTATCAGTCAGTAGATGTTAGTTAGATATTTCCCCCATGGCTAGATTATTCTGAACCTATTTATTCTGGGCTTTCTTTCACCTTTTTCTGGACCATTTCTTGTCAGACTCAGGGTGACAAGCCAATCTGTGGGTCAACACTGTGTTGTCAAATGGTGATTCCTGTGCCATAGAGACCGTGAGAGAATTGTGTCTGTGCAATTCTGACCTGGAACTGGATCTGGGAAAGATGCGAACCTGTACGAAACCATTATGTTGCTCTGCCTGGATATGTCTCTCCAAGCTGCGCAGAGTTGTGCGAGAACATCATGATCTTGAAAGCTTTTGCTCATTATGAACTTGGACAAAACTGTCCTATGCCTTCCCCAAAAAAGTCTGGGAGGATCGACATGGGCCGTTTTCTCTAAGAAGGGTTTTTCAAAAGCAATGGTGACCTGAAACTGAGCCAGATGAGCTTTAGGACAGGGCACAGCTGGGACTGGTGGATGTACTCTCTGGCAGCAGAGGTGACGACAGCTTAGAGGACACCCGCAGTTCACCGAGTGTCTCATGGGATCTTGGGGTCTTGGTTCTCTGGGATGCCTTCCAGACCCAAAACCTCAGTGTCTGCTCTTGCAAAAGCCTCAGAGATCAACTGAATCATTTAAAAGGAGCGAGAAAGTTATAGGTCTCAGCACAACCCACAGCGAAATATGAATTTCTCTGCCTCTGTAGCACAAGTTTCTTTCAGCTTTTCAGGGAAACATACCTGTAGAGAAGATGCTTTCTGTTCATTGACCTCTGTTGTACAGCATTCACAGCAGTTTTACGATCCAAAAAAAAATGTTGCGATTATCACGATATGGACCAACTGACCTGCTCTCAATTAGGGCTGATCTGTTGAGGGCAACAGAAGAAACAGAGTCTTTTATAAAAGACTGGGAAATTATTTTAGACAGTGCAAGAAAAAATCAAACAGAAAAGTAAAACTCGTCTTGCCAAGCCTGTTTACACCCAGTATTGTCAGGTAGATAAAAATAAATGTAGATAAGAAGGCTGTATGACATTTGTGGGTCATTCTGTGGGTCTTATTGAAGGATAGGATAAGGTGAGATATTATTCTCTACTGGCTGTTTTACCAGCAGTCTGATGTTCCATTATTTTAGCATTGTTCTTAAAATACTACATAGGATGTGAAAAATTCAGTCTAGTTTCTGAGAAGCTCTGTTTGCTTGTATTTCTTCTGTGGTCAGGCCTAGATGCAGTAACCGAGAGCACTGCGTTCTGCAGTCCTCTGAAGAAAAGATTTTCTACTCCAAAGTTCTTATGTTAGCTAAGATTTTTAATGTAAACTTTTATCTTAAAAATTACACTGTAAAAGCAATGCTGACAGCATATGTTTGACCTTAAAATTACTTAAATTCTTACAATAACTTTAAAAAGTGTATTTTCATGGCTCATATAACAAACTATGTTGAACCCAAAAACTCGATGTAAACATTCTCAGTTGTCATAATAATTGGAGATACAATATCCTAAGTAAACTTTACAGCTTAAAACCTGTGGATGTACAGACAGGATACAAGTGGTTTATCATAAAATTACTTAGTTAAATTGGTTCATTATACAATAAAATCTGACTGATACCTGCAAAGCCTATAAATCTGGTCCTACACGTAACACGGATGTTTCTGTGTAGATGAAGGCTTAAAATTTGCAAAGAAAAATATTACTTCTTTAAATGATTGAAAAGTAACAGTGATGTTTTGCTGCAAGTTTCAACAATATTATAAAATATTTTTAGAACTCTATTTTTCTTTACTGGGCAGATCAAATTGATGAACTTGTTTTTCTGCCACATTCTTAAAGAGCAATTGAAATTTTGAGACCTGTGTGTATGAAAATTCATGGATATTTTTAGGAATTTGTGCTTTTTCAGCTGAAATCCAATATGCCATAATAGGAAAACTAAGTCAGAGATTTATTTTTGTTGCTTACATATTTTCAACAATTTTCATTGTCTGTCTGTACAATGTATGTGTTTCTGGTAAACAACATGTTTTGCAACAGGCAGAGATTTTAATAGCAGCCCTGTGCAACCACATACAGAGGGTTTTTTTTATGATAGAATTACAAATTATATCGTTGAGTAATGTCGTCTAAATGCCCTCATTTTTAGTTTAAAGTAACTGAAATAGGGAGCAAATTTAAAGAGACACCTGTCATCAGAGGTAGTGCTTTCTGATAAAGCAGCAGCTCAAATACATCTATATAGAAAGTCATTATTTATATATATATATATATAAAATATGTGTGTGTGTATATATATATAGAGAGAGGTGCATTTTGAAAAAATGCTAGCAATTTTCCTGGTCAGTTTTAATGCTGGAGAAACCTATTAATAATTCCAGGTCAGTCCATGATATTGTTGGTGAGAGAAAAAGGGAAGATGCTCATGTTTATTAAACAGACAAGTGAAGTAATTTGAAGAAATCATCTTACCCAGTTCTGATCTCAGTTATATTGCATGAAATCAGACAAAGTGTGGAATTAGTCCTCAAATAATTCAAGGAAGTTCTGGATCAACAAGGCAGCCTTTGGAGTAAAAACTGCCCAAGAGTTGTCCTGACACTCAGCTGTAATCTTTCAAGTTGTTCTTTGGGATTAACTAAATTCTTATAAATATCCTTGTAAATGCTTTGAATTTAAAGGAATAAAGTTTATACTGTCATTACCACTTTTAACAGGATGCAAGCCATTTGCTTGAGGTACAAACCATTGTTTGAGTTACAATGAACTTAAAAGAAATCCCATAATTTGTGAGGGGTCTGACTGGTCTCACTGGGTAAGAAAGACACTGCTCACCAACAGGAAGAGAATCAGAGTTTTTATCAAAAAGTTTTGATTATTTTCTAAATGTGTATTTATTTATTAATTTTAAATGCTATCTTAACCTTAATCTTTTAAACATATTTTTCTATTTCTTTTTACCTCTTCTTTTTTTATATACTCCATTCTCATGACTTCTCTTCAATGTCCATTACCCAGTTACAGGCTGATGATATTCCACTGAGCCCAGAGGAATCTAAAAGGAGGGGAAAAGGTCTGGAGGGGAAGGGAGAAGGCAGCAGCAACAGTTCTGCAGCGTGCAGTCACGTGTTAACATCGGGCAAATCACTCTCTGTTTGAACGCTTTGTTTTCAGAATGAAGTGTAGAGATAGATGAGAATTTCCCAAGTTCTTTTCATGCCTCTTCATAAGGGTCTAGTCATATCAATAAACAGTAATTATCTAAGCCTGTATTTCTGTGTATAAAGTTCTCTGATGTCATAAACATGGTGCTTTCAAGCCACTCCTTCATCCTCTCGTTAGTTAAAATATGACATGCTCTTCAAATCTGGGCACCTGACTTTGTCTCCTACAGAAACACACACCATGGAGTGTCTTGGGCCCCATGAGTCCATACAAGTGCCTTTCCTGATAAAAGCCAGTCCTTCCTCAGAAACAAAGGTTAATCACCTGACCAGCTAGAGTACAACTTGATGCCTTGCTGTGGATTAATGCTTAATCACACCCTCACATCAGCGTAGCTGTCCTAGCCCCACTGTGCAGCGCCAGATGTGGGGCGCTGCCTTGCCCTTGGTCCCTGCAGCACTGCAGGCATCTGTGGGCTTGGAAAGAAAACAGGTAAGGAACTTCCAAGCTCTTCCTCCGGCGTTGTCTGCATTTCCATCCGTACCTGTGTACCACGGCAGTTTTTAATCTGATAGAAAGCATGTCTGTTCTCAGGGTGCTGTGCAGTTTGCAATGCCCAATGATGTCTCTTTTTTTAAACAGCTGTTTTATGTTTTCTCAGCTCCACTGGTAATTCTGATAAAGATGATGATTATGATAAACATGAGGGTGTTCATGAAAGCACAGTGAGAGGTAATTCAGGATACACTATTTTCTAGTAGGTTGAAGGGAGGTGGCTCTCTCCTTATATGACTCTTTTTTTTTATTACTGTACATATTGTGTAAACATAAACTCTTTCATGTCTGGTTACTTTGTTCATCTTGTGGCTGTTCATATACTTACACAATTTCTTAATTAAAAATTGCAAAATCTTTACAGTTTCATCTCCCTGGTCCTGAAATTTAAGCTGCTGAAAGAAAATGCTGCCCTGCCGGCTGTGTGCTGTACTAGGACTTGAATAACCAAGGTTGGTCCTTCGCACATTCCCTGAAAACTTGCTAAAGCAAAACAGGTTGAACAAATGCATTCTCATTTATTTGCTTGTGGGTTTGGGTTTTTTTCTGTTTGCCATGGAAACTCTGTTTTGCTCATTGGTTCAGACACCCGATGCTGATACTTGTAACTCATAGGATAGTTTTATCATAGGAGTAGCTAACTGCAGATCAATAATATCATTGGTACAGTCTTTATATATTTTAAAATATATATATTTAAGAAATAATAAAGCCCAAGATCTGTTCTCCTGAACACTGTAATGCTAAGGAGGAGGCGGCTTCCATTTTCAGGAATTCAGACATGCCCTTTCAGTTGGTACTTTCCCCCCAAAACAACACAGTTTACCCAAAAAAAGAGCACTGCCTGAAGGCAGCACACACTATTGGATTTTTCTCTTTTCCTCTTGGCATTGTACTCTCCTTCTGACTGTCTCATACCCAGCTGCAAAATAAGTCGGTACTACCAGGTCCTGTTTCTGCAAGCAACCCCCTAGGAAAGCAATTGGTTTGCATAGCTTTGGTTTTGCTCCTGTTTGCTGGGCATTGCCTTAGTGCTACAGCTGCCACTGGCCAAAGGAATGTTTAATTGCTGCTGCACTGTACACCCAATGAAGGATGTTTAGCGCTCGTGTTACCTTCAGGTGCACCTATAACTGACGGTGGCTTTTGCAGGTCTTTCAGCTGGCCTAAGTTTGTTCTGTCCCAGTGCTCAAGGAGCTGTCCCTACGACAAGGAGCTCCCCTGAGCATTGGACCACTAGATCTGGAAAATCCCTCATATGCATGTGTCATGGGAAGGGATGGGAGGATGCAGCCTGGAGGAATTTGATGCTTTGAGCATGTATTTGTCATCCTTTTTGTGTCCGATCTTAGAAGAGGCTGAGCAGTTAATTTGGGTAGAAGATAAATTGTGCAGAAGTTCACAGGATAGGGCCTTTGTGGTGAGGAAGGTAGGAATCAAATCAGGCTTTGTGAGCCTGTGCCCCTGTGTTTCACTTCAGTAAGCCATCGGACATACTAAGTAAGGTAACACTTGCTTTATGTTAGTAATATTTCATTTTCCCTCTGACCTGCAAATTCACCCTCAAAGATGCCGGGTGCAGTCTAAATGCCCCTACAGAGGGAACTGCACTCATCTGCTTGGAAGAGACGCTTATGGAAGAGTTGAGGCACACCCCTCCGGACCTCACCTCTCCTCCTGCGCTCTGTGGGCATGCTTTCTGCTAGCTGATGAGTGGCTGATCAGTCATCTTTCATTCTCAGAAACCATTTCCCACGCCTATCCCACCCTGATGTAACAGTCACTGAAGGCAATGAAGAAGTTCTGATTTCAGGCCTGAGGAAGGCATGCCTGCCCAAAAGGCTGGCTGTTTTTTACTGGGTGGTTTAATAAAAGATAGTGTGTGTTGCTACAAGCGTTCCTCTTGGACTCAAGCACCTGAATGTTCTGAAGCACAGACAGGCTCTGAATCCGATATGAAGTGCAAGACAAACAGTGTGTAAGTAAACAAATAGAAAATCCTAGAGAAGCTCCTCGGCTGTTTCAACTGCAAAACGAGTTCTTCAAAAGATTGTTCTAGATATCAGTTCTTGTTTTAAGTAAGAACCGTGAAATGCAGAATTACATTCTCAGTGCATTTATATTTTAGCTGGAGCTCCGTCCCCAGCTTCCCACACTAAAATTAGACTGAGAAATATAATTTCTGTTTCCAGCTACTAGGTTAACTATTAGCTGTCATATTTTCATGGCTGAGCTTTCCCAAAAATACGGATCTATGTTCTGTGCAACTACTCTCTTATGAAAATACCACCGAGAGGAATTAGTCGTATGCGTTCCTCTCTCACACCCACGAGGTGCCAGCCTGTTCAGTACCACCGGGCTGAGCACAGCACAGGCTCTGTAATAGAAACCTTCCCTTTGAAGGTGGGCAGGTCCCCACAGATTTCAGCTGCGGGGAAGCTGGCCACACATCCTCTGCAGACAGCAGCAATGCCACAGTGGGAATGCGTGGCAGCCCCCACCGCTGTCCTCTCTGAAGGTTTGCTTGTGATGGCGCTTTTTACCCTGCTTCTGCTTTAACCTGGCTCATTCTGATAATTGGACCAACTATCCAAGTAGCTCAGCAAAGTGGTGTCTGGGACAGTAATATCTAGTAGTGACAGCCCTTAAAGGTGGGCTCTCCACCTCCTCCCACTGCTGCTAACAGAGAGGGAACAGTGAATCACTGAAGGGTTTGGTTGTCCTTTCCTTTGTTTTTTAAATTCTTTTGACTCTGAATCCTCTTTAGCACAAGAAAAACAACTGGTAGTCTAGCAGCAATGTGTGCTAGGGAACAGACATATGAATTTGTATAGGAAGGAATATGAAAGGAAGTATTCAATCTTAGAATATGGAGGTTTTATTTTTCCAGGCATTAGTGAGATTATCCAACTACGGAGGAGGACTGTTTTCATGCTTCTCCTGAAATTCTTTTCTGTATCTCATTGAGCTTCTGATTCATTCATTTCTGTGCAAAACAGAGTGATTACAGACTTTAAAAGCCTGTAACTTTATTACTGTGGGTGTACTCTTCCCCTTCTTTTTTGTTGCTATGCCAAATGGGTAAAAGGAATGATTTCTTTAATTTATCTTCTAGTCCAGAGCTCATTATCGACAAATATTAAGCACAATTTCATAACTTCTAACAGCTGAAGCTTTATCTTCTGAGGTGTGAAAATGTGTGTCTTAATGATGGTATCTTTCCTTTTTTTTAATTTTTGGGGTTTTTTTTTGCCTGTAGGCGCTGTTGCTGGCATCCTGCTGCCTGGAGAGCAGAGGGACATGGATTTCTCCCTGCTTGACTAGCGCAAGGGCTGACCTACCTGCAGACTCTCTCCTTGGGTGAAACTGGCAGCTCAGGCACAGTGGGAAGAGTAAAATGCCTGCTTAGCACCTTGGTGTTCTGTTAGTAGGCGAAAAAAAGAAAAGGGAAGATAAGTAGCATTCCCCAGGTCCCACTGCAGCGCTGGGAGCAGGCAGTCAGGCAGTTGCATGCGATGGTGCTGTCCCCCCTATTGGGGATTGACCTGTGGGTCAGTGCAGGGGGGCAGGGAAGGCGCCTTACTGGTGGCACTGGTTATCAGAGGCAGAATATATTCTCTCCACAGGTTTTCTGCATCTGAAGAGAGACCACAGTCAGGTGAAAGGGAGGTGCAGTGCTGACTGCTTTGCAGCAATCCGATGTCAACCACTTGAGCTGGAGCTGCATTGCCCTGCAGTTCAACTTTGGGTCATGCCAGCAGAGAATGCAACAGAAGAGAGTCTCACTTCTCCTCTTTTGTGACTCCCTTCCCTGGCCATCCCTCCTTCCCTCCTCTGCTTCCCCCTCTCTTAGATCAGTCCTGTTTCTCCTTATGCCAGGTGGCTGTTAAGATATGGCATAGACAGCCTTGGCAGTGTCTTTGTCACTGAGCTTGCCTAGGAATCCCTGCATCTTTTGTTATTGAGTGAGAAGTTTCAGAGTCTTGTATGAATTTTGAATCACCTAACATTTCTACTTTTCCTAATACACAGAGGCTTCAGCACATGATTTGTCCCTTCCATGAAGTGATTTGTCCAAGATCATGCTGGGGTCTGGGACTCGTATCACCTGTCAAGTTGAAGTTGCAGAGTGGTATTAGTGCTGCAAAATGGCATTATCCTCTCTCTTAATTCAAAACACTCCAATGAAAAAGTATGCAAATATTTGACATGCATGTCAATTGCAAGGTCCTCTGGTAGCCAGGCTAGGAGACAAGTCACCCTTCTGAAGTACTGTTCTCACACTCCCATCCACCAGCACAAACTTGTCTTACCTCTTCAATATCACTGGAGCATGATGCCACCAAAGTTTTATGCCAATAAATATCCCCAGGACAAGGCGGTTTGCAAGTCTCTGCCATTCATGAAATTCTCTAAATATTCTCTGTCATGTGCAATATTTCAAAGGCCTAGCAGCAAGAAAATGTGCCCTGTTTTACAAGGGTGAGCTAAATGCATTTCTTTTGCCCTGTGCTTGAGATGAAAAGAAACCAGGCAATTAAATAAGGAAGTCTGGGGCCCATTTTATGGCATCGTATATGACCACAAAAGGGAGAGTGGTAATTGCCATTGGTGTGTGATATCCTTTAGCAACCTGGCTCAGAGAATATCTCTGCATCCTAGAACGCCGGTGTTTTATAGAGCCTGCAGGCACATCAGTCTTCAATAAGAGAGCTCACCCCATTAAAGCATTTAAAATTAATTTTAATCCAGGGAATTCAACTCCTGTCTTTAAACCTTTACAAACAAGTTTAAAGCTGCCATGCATCATAAATTCGTGGTGGTCTACAGAGGTATTTTTGTAAGTGGAACAAAGCAGAACAATTACGTGGGGGATTCAGCGAGGCCCAGTTGGAGTGCACAGTTAATACACTTAGAGGAGAGTTCTTTCTACCTTTTGTAATAGCTACTCTATGTTTAAAGTCTACAGAAAAATGTCACTGTGATAACAACTATCCCTTAAGTCAGGCGTGTTACAATGAAAAGTCTGTGCTGCTCCTCTATCCATATGACAATAAAAGAGCAAGGTGTCCTGTCCCGTAGCCAGCACATTGTCATATAGGTACAGATTGCTGTACACTAGGGTGCCGAAATTTGTCCTGTTTTACTGCAAGATATGGGAAGCACACTGCTGCTGGACTTCACGTATTCCTTCGTACCCAATATTGCACACTCATAGCTTTGAGAAGGAATAACACAGAATTTCAGCTCTTGTGCGTTTAACTTCACAGTCAGAAGACATTGTGCTGTCAGTGCCTAATTACACAGCCAATATGTAAATGACCAGGTTTCTCCTTCCGTTCTGTTCCAATTTCCTTGCTATCCAGCCTCTGTCTTCTCATGTAGTAAGGCACCATTGATTCCTACCTCCCTTTTTTTCAAAGGCTCTGACCTTCACTACCTGTTATGCTTCAAGCAAGCTGTCTGTGCTTCCACTGCTGCTGTTTCACCCTGCAAACACACCATTAAAGGTGATGATGCTCTTCCCTGGAGCCAGCACGCTGCTGTTCACTGAGCCCATGACCCTGCTGTCCTCTTTGGCAGTGGTACCCCATTGCACCAGCAGGTCTCGGGATGAAGAACCAACTGCTTGTGGGACGCTGCTGGCCATTCCACCAACTTTTCTGACTCAGCTCCCCACAAGGTTATGCACCAGACCCCAAAAGCGAAATGATCCCAGCTAATGTCCCCCACATCCTGCACTAGAAATTGTTTTTCAAATGGGATCACTTCTTTGGTCCTACAAGGAAGCAGCTGAGATGAAAGAAGACGGACATCTCTTAAACCTGCTTCCCTGGAGAAATCTTAAGTGAACACTTAGGCTCATTTATTTCCTGTTGGTATTTACACACTGACTCCAGTCATAATTAAACTGCAAGCTCCTTAGGGCAGAGACTAGCCTTTTTGTTTGTGGTAATTAACAGTTTATGCGACGAGGCCTCTATGACTGGACTTCTGAGCGATACAAAAATCAATGCGTTATACTTCTCAGGTTTGGGGGAGGTTCTGGCAGCCTTCAAACACAGAAGATTGACAGCTGTTTTGGAATGCATGCACATTGGTTGAACACTGCTGCCAAAATGGTGAACAGTAATAATTCAGTCGATGCTAAAACTTGCATGATCGTATTAAGGATTTTGAGTTAGTAGTCTACTGTAGTCACTCCCGTCTCTCCAGGCTTCATTTCAAGCTGTCTGCACAGTGAGTAAAGCAACAATGCATTGATTTACTTCCACTTCATGTTTTCAGTGTTTTCTGGAGTGGTTAGGGTTGGAAATGTATTTATTTTCCCAACTTAAAGCTTGGATTCCTGGGGGATTCAATGGGCTGCTAACTTCATAATGGCTGCCAGGAGCAGCTACTGACCAAGTGTCTTTGCTCTTCTGGCTCCAGTCTCCATGTCAGTTAGAAAAGAGTAAATATTTTCCACCAAATTTTACAAAAGAGCTACGAAAAAATAGAAATCTCTGAGGGGAACAAACCCAAACAAACCCAACAGGTATATTTCAAATATTCTGTGTAATGCTAAAGTTATTTGATTCTGAACACTGAAAATGTTTTAGTTGCTTAGCTGGTTGGTAAGAACAAGTGAAAGAAGGAAATATACTGTGTGAAAATTTTCTTTTCAAAGTCAGTTTTTTATTAAAACTTTTAAATCATCTGCATTTCTGACAAATGGAAACCACATGGGGATTTAAGTTACTGTTTGTATAATGTGTCAGGCAACGAAATTTAGAGCTTTTTTCCGAGCATCAGAGAAACGTTAGGAGTTCACAAACTGTCACCAGTCTCATTAATCACCCTGGATTTTTAAGTATGCAATTCTAACCATGCTAAACAATTAAATCAAAGTTAAGGCCAAAGCTTGCCTCTGAATACACACATGCAGTATCCATTTAAGTCAATGTGAGGACAAAACATAGCTCTTCAGCCTTTTAACTGATAAAGTCCTAAAATAGCTTTATAGGCAAGAATTTCCTGGCAAAACTACTGTTTTGTAAATCTAAAAGCATGCAATCATATTTCAATGTAAAATAGCATATAAATATCAGGCAACATCTTGAATCGTAGCCAAATGCACCATTCTACCAAGCACAGCTCAGAAGTGCTATGTGCAAAATTGATGCTTTGCCTTCTTCCGTATTGGTGCATAGAGACAAACACAGAAATCTGCACACACGTGTGTATCACAGGATTGGAAGCTGCCATAGCCCTTTGTGCCTCAGTTGCAAGCTGTTTTTCTGAAAGTCAGAACAGGATGTGAGTGGAGAGTCTCACAGGTCCTGACGGTGCTGTATCCCTCCAGCAGCCCCATTCAGCTCAGTTAGCGGCTCCCTTTAGTAAAGCACCTCTGAGTGTAAGTATCAGAGAAGTTTTGATAAAAATGTATTAAACCATATACTTATTTAGGTAAATCTCAAAAGCCAGGGAGAAATTTTAACATGTCAGAAAGAAAAAATGCAAGTAATCTTTTTCTGAACATAAGTTCCTATTTGGCTATTATCTCCACTTGTAGTTCCTTATTTAATATTCTATATATAGTATAACTTTTCATTTCCTTTTGTGAACCTGATGTTTAGAGTTATGAGTTGCTGGAGCGCCATCCTGGAGGAGAGTGCAGTTCAGCAGTGGACCAAGTGATTTCTCTATAGATGGGATTTGAAGACCAGTGTTAAGTGACTGATGCAATTGAGAAAGAGTTAATTTTCTTCACAGTAGCTAGTATAGGGCTCTGTATTGGAACTGTGCTGAAAATAGTGTATATAATATAGAGATGATTTTGTTATTGCTGAGCAGCACTTGCACAGACCCAAGGCCTTTGCATCCCACCAGCAGGATGGCTGGGGGTGCACAAGTTGTTGGGAGGGGACACAGCTGGGACAGCTGACCCCAACTAACCAAAGGGATATTCCATACAATATAATGTCATGCCCAGCTTATAAAGGGCTTGGGGAAGAGGAAGGATGGGCAGCAGCATCTGGAGTGATGGTGTTTGTCTTCCCAAGTCACTGTTAGGTGTGATGGAGCCCTGCTTTCCTGGAGATGGCTGAACTCCTGCCTGCCCATGGGAAGTGGGGAATGAATTCTTGTCTCACTTTGCTTGTTTGCACGGCTTTTGCTTTACCTATTAACCTGTCTTTATCTCAACCCACGGGTTTTCCCACTTCTACCCCTCTGATTCTCTCCCTGATCCCGCCAGGAGGGAGGGAGTGAGCAGCTGCTTGGGGCTGAGCTGCCAGCCAGGGCTAAACCACAACAGCAACGGAGAAAGCAGAAGCCGTGTTGAGATGCAGCACTGAGGATGAGGTTGTCATAGTGATAAACCAAAGCCATCTCTGCAGCAATATTGTGAACAGATATTAACAACTCTAGTATAGGCCAAAGAGGACTTTGAGACAGTCGGGGTAGTGAGAGCCCAGACTACTGCTGTAGCTGTATGAATGGAAAACAACAGAAGGCACAAGACCAAATAGGAGTAAGGTCTGAGGCTAAAACAATAATGACAGTAGAGTACCTACAGATAAGTAAGCTTTCTGTTTTCACAGATCTGTCCACATTGTGGATCTGTTCGTAAGAACACTGAAAATAAATATTCATAATGGCCACAGTTCAGCAGTTAAGAGTCCTAAAGGAGAAGACAAAGACTAGAGACATCCGTGGGACCTTTCTGAGCTGTATCTGACTAGGAAAAGGAGGCATAACTGAGGAGACCTGGAGAGATTGCTTCAACTCTGATGCTCCATCAGCTCCTTGAACTCAATTCCAGCCATCAATTGGGTGCTGAGTTCATTGCCTAAACTTCTCAGGTAAATCCAAACTAGTAACAACTACTTAGCACCGTTCAGCAGTGCTGGTATGGTTGCTTCACAAAAGGATCTGCTGACCACAGAATCAGAGGATAGAGGACAAGGCAGACCACTGGAGGTAGCCTCTCCCAGCGCACTTGCCCAAAAGCAAGATCAGGGCTGTACTTTCTCAAGCTTTGGATATCTCTATAGGTAGATTGTCCACAGCCTCCCTGGACTCCTGTTCCAGTGTGTGACAGCCCTCATGGTAAAATATTATTCCCGTATTAAGTTGAGAATTGCTACTGTTACAGCTCGTATCCATCACCTCTCCTCCTTCCACCTTGCCTCTCTGGAAGGACTCTGACTCCAACTTCTATGAAGCAGCTGCAGACCTTCACCTTCTCATACAGATGAGCAAACCCTGTTCTTGGAATCAGGAGGGCAGAGGGCTGAGTCTAACCACATCAGGCACTCACAGCCATGCCGTCCTCACTCTTAAATCACAGCCCACAGTGCTGTGCCAATGGGGAAACAGCATCTTGTTGTTTCCACTCTGTTTGCTGAAACAGGGCTTCTGGTGATATCTCTTTGTAAGCTCATAGTTTCTTAAAACAGAAGACAAAGATCCTGGTGTCTGTGATCCAGCTCTTATTCTAGAGACAATAGTTTACAAGACACATATTATAGTGAAACTGCTAGCCATCAAATGGTAGAAAAAGAAAATACTCATTCACATAATTCCTGATGTTTGATTTCTAAAAGCAGTAGAATGAAAAACTTCTCTTCCAGTGAAAAGTGAACTTAAAGCAGAAATTAATTTGTGAATGTCTTAACTTTTTTCCTGGTACCATTTAAGTTTTCAGAGGAGAGGTTTTTTTACATTCTTGCTTTCATAAAACAATATGCAACAACAGAGCAAGAGCCTTAAAACCATAATATAAATATATATAAACCTTAAATATAAAACCATACTGGCTTTTTTTTTCTTATTTTTCTCCCAGATAAGTTAACTCTTCTTGAAGAAGCAATATCTTGAAAAAACTTCCAATCCAACACACCAGTCATGGCTGTATTCCATCTCCTCCATGCATGCATGTATTCTGCATTCAATATTCAGAATACCGTAACTTTCTTAAGCAAATTGAATTCATTTTATGGAACAAATGAGAGTTCTTCTGTATTGATTAGTAAGTCAGTTACATTGGAAATTTGTCTGCCAACTCACCTCATTTTAAATACCAATGCATTTGAGGCTTTGCTTCATTTTTAGCCAGTGCTTATTTAAGAATCGCTTAATTTTGTCAGATCCACTGAGGCTTTCTTTTCTTACCCTAGTGAAAGTGAGGAAAAAAAACCCACAAGTTTATTGAGTTTGAATGCTTGTGCAAACAATGCAAACACAGATGAGGATTCATACCATTTATATATATATGTATATATGCACACACACAGAGACAGAGAATATACACATATACACAGAAAGCTTTTTAAAAGGGCTAGGGTAAAATTGCATTTCAGTAGAGTCTGGATTAAAAAAGCTTAATAAAACTTTTTTATTATATTCAGCTTTAGTATTTTTATTGGACATTTTTTTAGAAGACTTTTCAGAAGGTCTTACAATTAAAGAAGCTACAGAGCCCCTGCATGCTGGTCCCAGCCCAACATATGGCCCCAAAGTACTGCCTGGGACATTCCCAAGTTTGTCACTCATACACAGACATGTTATCCTGCAGCTACTGATTTTCTTTAACGTTTAAAAAACAGGCAAATGTTTAGGAAAAGGATACTTTCTGGTCACATGCTCAGTTACGTCCCTGTTCTCACTGTTCTCTGGGAATCCAGCTTGCTCAATCCCTTGTCTTCGGTCGCAAATCCGTGTCAAGAGCTCCTGCCTTCCCCACCTTCAGCTGCTCATTCCTCACGGAGCAGCAGGTCACTGGCACCCTCAGCAGTGCTGAAGCAACAGTTACATCACTGAAATAACCCAAGTTCGTTTTGCTTTGGTTTGTTTGGTTTTGTTGTGGGTTTTGGGTTTTTTTTCAAACGACTTACAAAAAGTATTGGTGGGTTTTTGTTTGTTTGTTGTTTTGTTGGGTTTTTTTCCCAACCCAGTATGGTGTCTGGCAGAGTTCCACAGAGTTAAACTAGCACAACTGGGGAAGCGATCAATTATAGCTATGGGGCAGGTAAAAGCAGCAAATGCAGGAACTTCTTCTATCAGCTGCCACCTGAAAAATAAGTTCCTGTAACTACAGCATTGTGTGATGTGCTGGGGGAGTAGAAGAGTATTTTTATGAATATAACTGCAGTGATTCATGTGTTTGGTGTTCTGGAATGTGTTGAGCATATGGTATTGCAGGCTTTATGTAAGTGACCTTGCAAGTTTGTATTTTTAAATCTATTATGGAACAACTAATGAATAGGTTCTGATTTCTCCTTCCTACTGGTGCAGATCTTGAGTTTCTGGTAAGTGCACCGTTTGGGGAGGATTCTGCAACCATTCCTGTAGGACAAACATTTCTTCCATCCCAATGGAACAAGGAGTTCTCCGCAACAAGATCTCCTGGGAGATTTTTGCTCCTGGCATATGCTACCTTGTTTTTTTTCCGTGGGAAGAAATGATGTGAGCCATGATAGGAATGCAGAGAGATACTGTATACAAAGTCTTATCATTTTCCAGGGGCACAAATAAGCTAGAAATCATCTTACTGTTCTTGTTGCTTGATGGAAATATAAGGCTGTAACTACACTACTGAGTGACATGCTGACCGGGAGCGTTACTGGGCCCAGAAAGTCCCTTTCTTCCTGGTGCTGTGCTGGTGGACATTTCTACATTGGGGTAGTGGCGTGGCATCCTGTGGGCTTTTCAGTTAGCTTGTTGACCACATCAGTTGACCACATCAGGGACAGCCAAATCTTTCTTCTGAGTGCTACAGTTTAGTGGCAAAGCCCCAGCGTGTCCATGGCATAAAGCATTTTCCATGGAGACCATCGAGGCTCTAACAGCAGATTGTAAGCAAATAACTTTGCTGAAATTCCACAGAAATTCCTATGGTAGGTGTTAAATGACTGCATACCCTAGTTAGATGTCTCACTAATAGCATCCTAAAAGTGTTGATAATTGCTGCTGCTGGGTTGGGTTTTTTTCACTAGAAATATTTTATTCTACATATTAGATCAAATAGTGTTGAAGCCTTTTAAGTGAAAGGCCTCAATTAGTGCTTTGTAGAGTTCTGGACTGCGTTTGGTGACACATATGGTCTGCAGGGCCTCAGATGCAGAAATCGATCAGAATAGCTCTTCCAAAATAATTATTCCTCTGAGCCATTCTGCAGGCACAAATCCAAAATGTAAATGAGCATGTTCCAGAATAATTACTCTACTTACAAAGCAGGGTAAATAGCCTAAAACAAAATAATTTCTATTCCAAATTAGGCTCTCTGTATAGAGGAGTCATTCTGGAATATAGGAATAGCAAGAAAATAGGTAGACCATGTTAAGCATTTGATTACACATGTAGTCTTGATGTTAATATTTTCACTAAGAATCCCTATATTTCTACAGTCCTAAAGCCATTTAGGGTGTACGTGGTTGTTTCCAGCACATCTACAAAGCTACATGATTATGTCAGATGCACTGGTACCAAGGAAAAAATAAATCGAGTTTGAGTTCCTAGATCTGCGTATTTACTATGGAGATAAGGATTTTTTTATACTTTGAGTACAGCACATCCGATGTAATGAACTAGTTTACTTGCTTGAATGATAAATCGACTGAGGCCCCATTTAGATGAGCATTTATTTTTGTGGCAGAGCAAGCTGACGTGCCGTATCTCCCCATCCGTATGCTCTCCCATTGTACAGCTGCACAGCGAACCAGGCTGAGAAACTGATAACCCAGAAAAACACCCAGAAAAAACTCTATCTTTTAAATCTGTATTAACTCCTCACTCCACTGTGGGGCCCTTATTTGGCATACAAGGGGAATTGCGCGGCAGGCTGGTGATAACAACCCCTTTTCCTTTCCTTTTTTTCCTTGAAAGCTCCCATCGCTTTACCTAACTGCAGAGAACTTTCTGCTGTTAAAAGTGTTAGCAAATAATTTCCAAAGCCAAAGAGTGCACGTGTGTGTATGCAGTTGCTGTCAGTCAGTCTAATGGCACAGTGTTGTGAAAGAGGATCAGATTCCTTCACCAGCTTTCAGTATCTGTATTAATTAGCATTGTGTTTGAAACTATGTTAGCTTTTACTTTTTTTCTTGTAAGATGCTATGCTGACTTGTCAGCATTTTAGTTTCTTTTTTTATCCCAGTGGCCTCTAAGAGAGTGATTCAGGTCTCTACAAGTAGCATGGCCTGCTCAAAATTGTATTACAACACCACAGTTCTAATTATTTGCATGCAAAATTAAAAATGCAAGAGAACAATTATGCCAAAAATGTTCTCTTGTCTAGACAAAGCCTTTTAAGGATGGCAGGATGGGCTGAAGGCTTCTGAACTTCTCTCCGGGTAATTCTGCACACCTACTGTGCAGAAGAAGCGCCCGAAGACAATGCCTCTGGGACATGTCAGACCTGTTGATAATCCATACACATGGCATCAAGGCTATTAGGTTTTGATAGTGTCAGACTGACTACTCGTAAGCTACTGGCTGCATACTACATGCAGTAAGGCACATGTGTCCTGGTGATGCTGGCTTTACTTCTTGCCTGACTTCTGCCTGAAGAATGATCACTGATCATCACTGAGTCTCCTCCAACCAGGACAAAAACTCTGAGTGGTCAAAGACAACTGGTCTGGAAATCCATGGATACATCAGATCAGGCCCCACAGCATATCTACTTTTGGGAAATGCCTTTCAGATAGAACAGTTGCCTGTGAAAAGAACCCTGAAAATGTCTTCTTGAAGGCACCCTGCTAATTAAGGAGCTGAAATTCAAGCAACTACAACCTTAGGAAATGTTTCGTGAATGTCGGTGCACATCTTTGTGCATGTGCCAGATTTTTGAATGTATAGCTTTTCCATTGCCAGGGAGACGAAAGTGGAAATGTCTAATAAGTAAGCCTTGAGCCAAGCAGAAATGAGACAGCCAAAAAAATCTGGCTAACCCAAGCCACTTTTTGATATTTCTCCCAAGAAGACAGCTACAAAGCACTAAATTTTAGAACCAAAGTGTTAGCAGGAAGAGCACAGTAAAAAGCCGGGGCCAATAAATCGTTATGAAAAATCGTTATGGAGCCGACACGGAAGCCAAATTAAAAATAGGACTATCATCACTTTATTAAGAGTTTGGTTTGTTTTTTTTTTTTTTAATGCCTGCTGGGCAGTGCTTCTCTTACTTTTGCCCTCAGACCAAACCCTGGTTCAGCACGCAGTTATCCCCAGACAAGCACTCACACACGCTTACCGGCAGCTTTATTTTGATACGTACACGTACCCCGAGCAGCAGAAGAAACTGCACACGCCACATCTCGTGAGACGAATTCTGTCCACAAGCTTAAGCAGTCTTCACAAGAATGCAAGTACAGGCCATGCAGTTACTCCCATGGCTGAGTGTGAGATGCCACGAACTGGGTCAAATGATGGGTGGCAGGGGTCCAGGGCGCAGGAGTCATGTGTCAGTATGTGCATGTCTGTGGCTATGCGATGGGGGCAGCTCAAGGCGCCACAGGTCACATGCTGAGAGGGTGAGAGAGGAGGGCAGGCTGTACTGCTGGTCTGCAAGATCCCCTCTGGAAACACAATGATAACTGGGTAACTAAATAACTGGTTCTTTTCCAGCTGACGGGTGCTGAACACCAGCTGTAGCCTGAAGTAGAAGAGTAACCATGGCACTGCTCTACGTGTGCATCGTGTTGGCTTGCCCAGACAAGAAAGCATCCATATGCAAACACATGGGTGATAGTTTCTGACCTTTAAATCACACCAGAAAATTCTGTTCCTGCTTTGTGCTTATGTTTTGAAAGGAAAAGACAACCTTCTGGTCATGCGGCGCTTTGAGAGCTTGGACTTTGTAACAGTTTCCTGAATGTGACCCAAAGTGAGGAAGGCATTGGATTGTCTAATAGCCAGGGCTCAGCTCTGGAGAGAGTAGGAGGTAGGTTTTCAAGTTGCTTTCCTCCTATGAGGATGACATGTCATTAAGTAGTAGCAGAGAAGGAGACTGAGATTGTCTTTGGGAACCGAGGATTTCCTGGACAGATGCTAAAGCTGGATGACAGGGGTACTTTATTTGTGGTGTTTATTTGATAGCTAGATGACCTTTTGCCTTACAAAAAGAAGTGGGTCTTACTACTGTTTTATATTCGTTACTACAGTTGTCACATTTTCACAAAGCTCTGGCCAACAGTAAGCTTCTAGTAGAAGCTTACTATTTGTAGAAACTTACTACTGGTAGAAACTGGTAGAAACTTCCTGTTCTTATGACGGGAGTCACAAGAAGGCATTATTACAAGTCTGAGATGTAAGACTAAAATGGAAGGTGTGTATAGGGCCAAACCTGCAAATTTTGATTCCCATTTGGGGTACAGTAAGCTTCCTGGTGGGAACTCCATTCGTTTCCTGCTCACCCCCTGCAAACACTTCAGTTCTCAGAAATGTGATTGAAATCCAGCTCCTCAACTTCACTGTGCATAATCCTAATCTGTACAGCATTATCAGTGCATACCTACAACATACCCATAGGACTGGGCTCTTCAAGCAAGTGTTTGCACTACTGGACAAGGTAGTGTTATACTTTCAAAAGGTATTGGCCAGTGTATCCATTCAAAGGAATGGAAAACCTGTTTTGGTAGGGTAGGAGAAATGTCTTCTAGCCTGCACCATGAGCAGCTAGAGAAGGGGTTGGGCTGGAGAAATTATTTCAGCTGACTTGCCTAGACAGACACACAGAAATGAAATGGCATAAGCCTCCTGTGCTGATGGAGAGGCTGTAGAGAAATCCAGAAATACCAGTATGATAGCAAAATTTTCCCAGAGTTAGCTGTCCCTGAGCAGATTTGCCAGAGGAGAAGTCAGGTGAATGTTGCACTCCAACAAAAGCAGAAGAAGGGGAAAAGTCCCATGACACAATGATCTCAGAAGAAATTCTCCCTACCAGCATTTGGAGTGAAAAAAACTAAAGGACAGATCTGAGCTTGAGACTCTGTGACGCAAAGAAATACCACCATTTGACTCTCTTTCAGTTTGCTTTATGCCTTCACTGCTGTCCTTTCTGGGGAAGGTGAGCCACAAACTTCCTTGGATTCCTTGACAAAAGAAGACATCACAAGTGTTTGCACTGGTTGAATGGGGGAGCATATGGTGAGGTGGAAAGATGGTACTCAGCCACCCGGGGAGCACATTTCCGAGGGCTGTACAAGCAGTTTCACATCACTGCCAGAGTGGCACATGCCTCAAGGCAGCCAAGTTCAGGCCCTTTGCCCACATTCCCTGCCACCAACCTTCTTCTCTTCTCAGACTGTGGGGGTTGAAGAGCCCTGGGTCTGTAAAGATGACCTGAAGGGGCAGCCTGGAGACGATATCAAATTGTGTCGCTTCTGCTTTCTCTCACAGCTGTCGCAGCTTGTTCCTCTGTTTGCTTCCAAGCCGACAGCAGCCTCACCTGTTGTCAGTATTCAGACTCTCAAGCTCTTTAAGCTCTTTGCTGAAAGATGCTCCCCAAGTGTCAGCTCCAGTCATGCCTGAGCCACACCAGTGAAGGTGCAACCCCAATAATAGTATGCAGAAATGACACCGAAGTGATAAATACTTGAATGATTAATCATTATTCATATGATTCACTCTGATAAGCTAAGCTAGAATAGCCCTGCTAGCTTGACTAGGGCTCTGAAAGGAAGTCAGCTGGTTGCTGCAGCACCCCAAGGCAAGCAGCTGCCCGTGGCCAGCCCTCCCTGGGTTTCAGGAGGCTCTGTCAGTTTGGCCTATCTTGTGACTGTGATGCTGACACCTAGGCACCACCATTCCCTGGGCTGTCCCGGAGGACCTGTCATTTCTAGACTGCAAGGCAGCCTGTTGCCCAACAAAACCTGGAGCCCAGCTTACTCTCAGGGGCAATGCGATAGTTTTGTTCACTAACAGTCTTCCAAATTACATTACTGGAAGTATTTTTTCTGCATGCTGTGCTATAAGCAGATACCTCCCACAAAGCACAGAGAGACTGGGTAAATGCGGTGACTGTGCTAATGACCAATTAATGGAAGTGAGAGCCAAGTTATAATGGCATCAGCTCTTGAGAAACTAGCAGCAGCAAATACAGTTGTTGCTTTCTTAGATTTTCGTGTGTAAGTCCTGCTGACAACTGAGATCAGCAGAGAGTTGAACTGTGTGATCAGCTGGACTATGAGGTCATGTTTTCCCTCACTAGCTGCAGTAACTCCAGGCCTGAAACTTCTGTAAAAGCCAGGGAGGATCCTTGAAGGCCAAGTCGTGAGAGCTTCCTTAGAGCAGTGAGAAGTCTGCAGTGTACGTGAGCATTTAAATATATACATGCGTGTGTGAGAGAAAACGTGTCCATAGTAGAGACAATTATATCAGCACTGTAACAGGAAGGTAGATGGCCTTTCTTATTTGAGTACAAGTAGTCCTTTAAGTAATAGCACGGTTGCATAACAGCACGGAAATTTAAAGCTGATCTCTGTTTGCTCTAACAAATGTAAGGCTGGCACCCTGTCAGTTATGACTCAAGTAACACATTATAACACTTCAACCATATTGAACTGTGCGTCACTAGAAGAGTTATTTCGTACTTCATTTTCTTGCTTATGGAGAAAGAACAAGTAGAGGAATGGATTTTTTTTTTCCTTTTTCTTGGTGAGCTGTGGGTTTCCATTCACTTTGGGATGCATTGTAACATGATATGACTGCAAGACTGGCTCTCTTACAAAAAACACCTTGCCTGAGTAACGCTGTTGTTTCTAGAGAGGAACTTCACTTTACGCAGTACTCTTTACTGTAAGCACTGGTGAGGTAATGGAGTCCTAAAAATCAGCAAAAGCAAAAGATTTTAGGGGTTTAATTTCACTGTTGACTAATATGAGGAAAAGAACTCACTTTGTTTTTCCTTCTGTTTTTCTGCAGAAAGGCCTGCAGCTGCTGTCACGGAGGGTCACTGACCAACCAACAGAGCTGGAGCAACTGCGATTTCATCCTCACTTTACCTCTGGGCAGTAATATTGCCCTATCCTTCACAGAGCTTTGTGGTATCTCAAAACATGTAACATTTGCTGTTTTCTTTACTGTGTTGTTGTGGGTTTTTTTGTGAGAGTCTAATTTAATCTTTCTGTTCAGAATCAGGCAGGTTCTCATGTTAACATTTTCTCTGAATTTGTTCTGAACAGCAAATATTTTTCCTTCATTCATTCCTTTATTGTCACCATTTAAAAATCACTTTTCCTCTTTTATGTTGCAGGATACGATACTCGTGCGTGTCATGCCTGCTTAATCTGGTGTTTGTTAACCCTTTATTTCCAAGGGTAGCCTAGTAGGTATCCTCCCTTCTTCCTTTGTTCTGACAAAAGCTCTTTCTCTCCGTCTCTCTGTATTTGCTATAATGTAGCTCCCTGTTCTGTTATCAAAAGATGGGAGCAAAAGAAAAACTTTGTGAGTGCTTGAAGCAATGTTCTGTGGGCAGTGATTTTATCGGTCACCATTCACCAGATTCCCCTTTACCTGTGGAAATCTTACAGGTAGCAACAGAAGGAGATAAACCAAATACAGAGCTGGTCACGGGCATTAAGAAATAAGTAGTCTTACCCAAAAGTGCTTTTAGCTAAATGATCGTCTCCTTTTGGTTTTAAACTCATTAGCCATAATTACCTACAGTCATACAGAGATCTCATTCTCCGAAGTGTCTTGAAGGCTTGAAATCTTGAACCTCATTAAATTGTACCTAGATGCAAACAGGGCAGGTGTTACCTTCAACAGTAGAATTTCTGGATCATTTAGACACTTTGGATATTTTTTTGTGTAACCTTAAGCTATTAAGGAGGCTACACTCCACTCCAGGTTGACAGCAGTATAGAAGAAACACAGGTCTAAGGAGACAAGCTTAGTTTTCACTACTTTGGAAATCAGTGAAAGAATTGGACAGTCGCAGCTCACCACACTGGTTTCAAATGGAGGTCTGATGCCCTCCTTGGCAGTCCCAAGTAAATGATACTACAGGTAAGCTATTCTGGGAAGAAAAGTCAGATTTCACATGGGAACGTTTGGTGCAGAATAAAGATGGATTCTTCGCACTACTAATCCTGAGGAGTTGAGTTTCAGAGGATGTTTTAAAAACTGGCTTCAAATAATCTGTAAGTCGTTGTTGCCTTTGCTAGTCATTTGTGACAGTGTCTCAGTCACAAAACAGCCTGAAACCTATTAAGATTTGAGTATTACTGACTTCAGCTGAATCATGTTTAAACCTGGGCTTTGACTCATATTTAGAAGAAGATTTAGCCGGGAAGGGGCCATTGTCCCAGCTGCCCATCCTGTCCAAAGTTTCAACCACAATAAAACAAAAAGAGGTTTAAATGGGATTGACACCCAGTCCTTCACTCTTTTAATTTCCAGCATGATATATTAACACATGATTAGCATTAAAGTAAAACCACTACCAGTTTCTGTTTATGACTATAGGACAAACTGTAAACAGAGGTGATTCAGATATCTGTCCTCCTCAGCTGCTGCCAGGAGAGAAATGGGGTAGTTGTGGGTGAAAGCTGCCTCAGCAATCCCAGCTGAATTGGGCAGTGAACACAAGCCTGAGCCTTTTAAGGAACTGTGTGGTAAGTTTATTCTACTGGGGCTGGAGGTGTTTCTGTGTCTATCTACATGCTCTATTCAAAGAGATCATGAGTGCCCAGACAAGCAAGCAAGCCTAATTAGACTGGAATTAGGGCTGGCAGTGTATTCCAGAGGCCTGTTACAATCCTTGCATGAAAAGTGCAGATGAAAGACAGAAAGAAAGCAAGAAAGAAGGTGAGCAAGCAGGAAGGAAGGAAGGAAGGAAGGAAGCAAGCAAGCAAGCAAGCAAGCAAGCAAGCAAACAAGCAAGCAAGCAAGCAAGAAAGAAAGCAAGAAAGAAAGCAAGAAAGTAAGAAAGGGCAGTGAAAGCTTTGACAACAGCTGATCTTGCAGGTGACTCAGGTATTTCTCCTGCTTCTTTTATTTTTTTCCTGGGGAGTCCTGTTAAGGCTGTAAGACAGCAGCTCTGGGCTATACCATTTCAAATCACACCTACCACTCATTCCTTCCTTACTTATTCACTGTCTCATCAGTCATCCAGTTCCATCTATACATATGCTAACGTCATTCACTACGTACTTCAGAATTATCTCCCCAACCACATAGTATATGAGGGATTCAGATAGATCAAGGAGGTTTATTTTCTGTTTTAAACCTATTTTTCCTACCCTTGGGAAAATTTCTTCTCACAGGTGGAGCTGCAGAAACCTGTGGAACTTGAGAGAAACTTGCTGCCAGCACAGTTCTTACTGCCAAAAAATGGGTCAGGGTACAAAGCATTTGACCCTTTCCATTTACAACCCTGTTGTTATTGACCATCAGAAACTCCAATGTGATCACGATGAACTTCTCTGTTCCCATGAGATCTTTGACTCACTGCACTTACAAAGCATGTGCTGGGCTCTGAAATGCTCTAGACTTAAATACTGACTAAGGTTAGTGATGAAAATAAATCACAATGCTTTTTAGTAATTACGATGTTTGAGCTCAAATACTTTCTGCAGTGTCTTCCCTCAAAATTATTTTATAGACAAACCACAAAACTTTCAAAATGAAGCTTTTTGGACTTTAAAACCCAACATCAGCATTTCTGGTGATGAAGTGCCCAAATTATCTCTTATCACAAAACATTTTCTAGCACTGAACTTACTTCACAATTCCAAAACTTTAGGTATTGTTTCTTTTTACAGAAGTTCATAACATGATGCTTCTTTAACATCATTTCCCTTAGATACAGGAGATTCTCCATTTTATAGCCATCACCATTCTAAAGAATACCCAAGGCTGAAAACCAGACACACATAGAAAGAATACAAAACATGTCACATGTAAAATTCGATGTTTAAGCCAATCTCATTATTTTTTGCTTGACTCATGATTCTTGACTGCTGTGATTGGCAACTCTAAAAAAACCCTCAGTAAAACTTCATGGTTTTCTACTAACAGTTTTGAAATCTGACTTTTTTTTGGTTGTTTTTTTTTTTCTAAATAGAAAAATCCTTTTGAGGTTGTGAAAATCTCAGCTATACCCCACCTCGCATCTTAGCTGGTTTAATGGTGACTTTTCATTTCCCAGTCCCAGAGAACTTACCTGAATAAAATGAACAAGACAGTAAAAATATTGTCTGGCAGCATATTTGAGCTTGAGAGAAATTTTCTTGGAGACTGAAGAAAATGAGAGCAAAAATCAAATTTGAATGAAACAAAAGAGAGAGTGCTAATTATGGACTTGCTGCCACCATTTCATCTTCCACTTGCAAAATGCAAATATAATTCCCACTGAATTGTTTAAAAGATCACACGTCTGAATTACGAAATGACATGTGCTGTAGCCTTCTGAGTAATAGGATCAATGTATTGAGCGACTGAAGGACATCCATCCATCCATCCATCCATCCATCCATCCATCCATCCATCCATCCATCCCTGTGAATGTCATGATACACTGTACATCTGTGGACAAAAAGCATTCATGTTTACAGAGCTGGACCTTAGGTGCTTGATATTTCCAGGTATTATTTATACATACATTAACTACACAGGCAGTGGAAGTGGGGACAGGTATCCTAAGTACAGGGATGTTGCCCAGTTGTGTAGGGATGAGGTCAGGAAGGCCAAGGTGCAGCTGGAGCTGAACTTGGCAAGGGATGCCAAGAAGGACAAGAAGGGCTTCTACAGGTACATAAACCAAAAAAGGAAAGTTAAAGAAAGCATACCACCCCGATGAGCAACAATGGAGAACTGCTGACAACAGATGAAGGAAAGTCTGAGGTTCTCAACAAAGTTTTGCCTCAGTCTTCACTGGCAGCCTCTCTCCTCACTGCTCTCGTGCTGATGGCCCACAAGCTGGGGACCAGAGAGACAGAGTCCTTTCCACTGTAAGTGAAGATAAGGTTCATGACCATCTGAGGAACCTGAACATACACAAGTCCATGGGACCCAATGAGATGCATCCCAGAGTCCTGAAGGATTTGGCTGAAGTAGTTGCCAGGCCACTCTCCATGGTGTTTGAAAAGTTATGGTGGTCAGGTATAGTCCCTAGTGACTGGAAGGGAGGAAACATCATGGCCACTTATAAAAAGGGTATGAAGGAGGACCCTGGGAACTACTGACCTGTCAGCCTCACCTCTGTGCCTGGGAAGATCAGGGAACTGATCCTCCTAGAAGCTATGCTGAGGCACTTGGAGGCAGGGACGTGATTTGAGACAGCCAACATGGCTTTACTAGGGGTGAGTCCTGCCTGACCAATCTAGTGGCTTTCTACAGTGGAGTGACTGCATCAGTGGACAAGGGAAGAGCTATGGATGTCATCTATCTGGGTTTCTGCAAGGCCTTTGACATATTCTTCTCTCTCAGTTGGAGAGATACAAATTTGATGGGTGGACTGTTCAGTGGATAAGGAATTGGCTGGATGGTCGCGTCCAGAGGGTGGTGGTCAATGGCTTCAAGTCCAGATGGAAGATGGTGACAAGCGGAGTTCCTCAAGGGTCTGTACTGGGACTGGTGCTGTTTAATATCTTTATTAATGATATTGACAATGGGATTGAGTGCACCCGCAGCAAGTTTGCTGATGACACCAAGCTGAGTGGTGAGATTAGTGTGCTGGAGAGACAGGATGCCATCCAGAGGGACCTCAACAGGCTGGAGAAGTGGGCCCAGGTGAACCTTATGAGGTTCCACAAAGTCAAGCACAGGGTCCTGCACCTATGTCAGGACAACCCCTGTTATCCATACAGGTTAGGAGGTGATGTGCTTGAAAGCAGCCCTGAGGAAAAGTGCTCGTGGATAAAAATCTGGACATGAGCCACCAATGTGCATCTGCTGCCCAGACGGCCAACTGCATCCTGGGCTGCATCAAAAGCAGTGTGGCCAGCAGATGGAGAGAGGTGATTCTGCCCTTTTACTCCGCTCTGGTGAGATCTTGCCTGAAATACTGTGTCCAGCTTTGGAGCACATCCAGAGGAGGGCCCCAAAAATGATCAAAGGGCTGGAGCATCTCTCCTATGATGATAGGCTGAGAGAGTTGGGCTTGTTCAGATTGGAGAAGAGAAGGCTCCAGGGGCCTTCCGGTACCTGAAAGGTGCCTATAAGAAAGATGGGGAAGAACTGTTCACAAGGGCAGGTAGCAATAGGACAAGGGGTAATGGTTTTAAACTTGAAAAGGGGAGATTTAGGTTGCATATTAGGAAAAAGTTCTGCAATATGAGAGTGGTAGATCACAAACAGATTGCCCAGGGGGTAATGGAGGCCCCATCCCTGGAGATATTCAAGGTCAGGCTTGATGGTGCTCTGAGCAACCTGATCTAGTTAAAGGTGTCTCTGCTTACTGCAGGGGGGTGGACTAGATGACCTTAATTGTCCCTTCCAGCCTAACACATTCTATATACATTTACAATTGCTTCAGTTCATAAATGCACTAATGAATCACATTTTGTGACCATGGGTAACATCTAAAGGTGACTTAAAAGGTAGATAAATACAAGAGTTTTTCAAAAATTCCCAGAAAAAGGAAAAGGTAGATTCCTTCACATCTTCCTGTTAGTGCAGTGACTGGGCTGTGCAACTGGAATTGGGCTCTAGTCACGAGGCTCTTGCTTGCTGTGAAAGTTTCCTCAGCAGTACTACTTCATACACACCATATAGCTGTCCTGGGTGGCCAATGCACAGAGAAAAAGCTTATTTCTTCCAACTCAATTTCAACTTCAAATGAGCATGGAGGGCCTCTTCTCCATCTATTTTTCCCTATTCCCCACTGACTCTGTGGCAATTCTGGTACCTCACTATGTCCTCCTCCCTCTCCACAGTCTGCCACCCACACATCAAAGCTCATACCTAGTAGGTCCCTCTCCCTCACCAGAAGAAAGGAAATCAAATCAAGCTGCCCCATGGAGTCACTGCACCAGGTGAGCTGAGCTGAGCCTCCTTTCCTTCTGGTACCACCCCCGCTCTACCTCTGCTACAGCTTTGAAGATGGAGGCTTTGACTTTGCTCTAGGACAAGGCCTGTTCTTGTAAATAAATAAATATGAAAAAATTTCCAAATTTCCAGGGTTTTGGTTGGTGGTTGTTGGTTTTATTTTTCTGCTGCAACAGTAGCAGGAGGAGACACTCTTCTGATAACTTTATTTTGCTTTACATATAAGGGCTGCAGTTAAATGTGGAAAGCTTGCAAATCATAGGCTGAAACTTCGAGGCAGTGAAAAGTTTCATGTGAAATCTGTTAGCCTTTGTCAAAGAGCCCCTGACAGACCATATGCCAACAGTCACAGGAGCTACATGGTGGGCTGTGCAGGGAGCAGTGTCCATCTGACTGAACGCAAGCTCAGCACCTTTCTGGGCTTGGCCAGCAGGTAAGGAGGTCATTTTTAGCTCACAGAGGGGAGCTGCTGCTTCTGGCTGCTGGAGGGAGCCCGAGCGGGAGGCTTGGCTCTGCTCCCTGGCTGGACTCACACACAATGAGCCCATAAGGCCTCTGCCAACTCCCTGCTGGTGTCTGGCTGCTGGCTGGCAGATGTAAACGGCTCCTTAGCTGGAGGGTGACCATGGTATTCAAAGCCAACACACATACACACAGAGCGAATATTTTTATTCCCTCATATAAATTGTTAGACATTTGCTGCCAATTACTTGCTAGAAGCTAAGGCTTAAAAGCCTTCTGCAGTCCTTTTCTAGCTCTTTCCCCGCCCTCTGCTCCCAAAATACAGCATTAATCTTGGTTTGGCTCTGAGTGGTTTGCATTTTATTATTTTTATTTAGGGTGATATCTGGCTGCTGGTGCTTCATTTATATGACAGGAAGAAATGTTCTGTTTTCCCGGGCAAATGTTTTACCTCTCACACATATTTTGCCCTGTTAGCAAAAGAGGACCAGATCCCCCAAAGAACAGAGGGGCTCAGGCCTAGAGCTGCCTGGGCCTCGGGATGCAAGTGGTCGACATTTTGGCTCTACCAGTAGTCTTGTTCGAGTCAAGGATGGCAGGCATAGGCCAATGTTTTTTTTCCAAAAAGTGCAGAGAACAACACTGTCTTTCTTTGGCATCTTTTTTGAGGCCTAAAAGCCTTGTTTAATATTTTGCTGCTTGTAAAATCAGCCATTGCCAGGGACAGGCATTTGACTCTCTGTTTTAATGCCTTGCAGAAAACAGGAAGTAATCCTTAATTTAATGAATCATTTTTCATTAGTGCAGGCAACACGACTACTGTCTTCCTTCCCTTGTTAAAAGAATGGCTTAAATCCTGTACTCGGAGTACCTTTCCCTTTCTTTCTAAAATCTAAGTTATGGTGTTTTGACAGAACTTCTATGTATTTCAGAAATTCATTGACTTCAGGTTGTTCTTGTTCTTCTTGGCATTCTCCTATCATGACAATTACAGAAGCCTTTTAAATATGGGGGTTTTCCCCTAATTTTGCTGTCTACACGCCGGAATGAGGACAGCAGCTTTAGAAAGTATATTTACTTGGTATTTTGACATATTAAAGATACCTGCTCTTTGAGGTTAAAGGGAATGGGTTGTTGAATCCCCTGGTAACTTGTAATTTCAAATGAAGAGTATCTCTAGGGTCTGCAGAATTTTTTTCAGCTTATATTTATTGCTTGATTTTTTTTCACTTTTTTGCTGAGATGTAAGTTGGCCTTCTTAATTTGTTTATAATGCTACTACCGCTGTGAATTTGCTACCGGCCAAGTACTTAAAATTAAAACAATACACAAAACATGTACACAAAGTTCACTGCAGGGAAAATATTTGATTCCGAGTCTGTGTAGACATGGAGAGGAAAAAGGACTAATTGCCAAGCAACTTAGAACTGTAGAATAAAGCTGTATGCAGGTGTGCTCCTTAAATGCAGGTTCTTTGAAGATGTGTTCTGTTGAGAGCAGTCCAAGCTTATATTTTCTCTAAGCAATACCATATTTGGCATGCATCAGTGGCTTTTGACACATGTTTTTGAACATTTATAATAAAACTTACTGCTAAAATAATCTTCCTACTCTTCCAACATAAATCCATACCTGTACCCTGTACCCATTCCTGATTTTTACACTATGATGTCATTCATTTTAAACCTTTAAAGTCACTCAGAATACACACTCTTAGTGTCTGTTCAATTTTCTGCTGAGAGCTGTTTGCTGCAGAAACAAGGAACTCCATGAATTCACTGTGAAAACGGGGGCTTAATAAAACAGAATGAATCTCTTCATTAATTTAAGCTCCTGTATCAGTGTTCTGTGCCTTTTAGACACATTGGGCTTTTGCTGCCTGCCAACCATATCTCAATTTTAAGCTTTGAAACATCAGAAGGGATGTCCGTAACCTCGGTAGCATTACTCGCTGCTGGTATGAGTGGAATGTTGGCCCTACACAGGGAAACCACATCTCTCCTTGTTAACTCCTACTGACAAAGCAGTGCATGAAAACCACAGATACATCTTCTATGTAAATGCACTTTGTTTGAACTGGAAACTATCGCAGCTCATTGACCTTTAATTAGTTTACCAACAAAAATGCAAACAGTGGAATTTGTGAGCCGACACAGGGCAGAAATTGTACACCCTGGTGCAAAACATGTTGTAGAAACTTTTCTTTGCATTCTTTTCTGTTTTCTAAAGGAAATAAATAAATAACACTAACTTCTATTTAGTTTTTTCACCAGCTGGCTTTCAAAGCACCTCCTTATTTAAATGTGAACCGTAGATCTTTAACTAGGTTATAAGATCCTTGGCTACAATAGCAGAAATATAAGAGAATATACCCCAGATTGGTAATAAATGCTATGTAAAGTCATACCCATTCTGTGCATAGTGGATTACTATTCAGTTGTCACTGATTACTTACATGGTTTATATATATACAATTCAGCTTCCATTTAAATCATTGTGAGACCGGCTTTACTTAACGATCAGGTATTGACAAGATTTGTTTGAGTAATATGCTCAGTCTCTGCCTATTTCCTGCATACATATATACCTGAGGTTATGGAATAAAAACTCTCTTGGAATAAACTTGGGGTGGCCACACTATTTACAGATGAAAAAGCTGCACTGTATGAAGGGGCCCAAAGAGGTGTGTAAGAAATGTGTTACACAAATAAATGGCACGTGGTTTAGAATTCATATATTTTATATATATATAAAGTTCTTTTTAATACCTGTAGGCACATCTCTATCAGCAGCTGGTGTGATGCACAGGGGAAGCCCTGGGTTTTGTCTTGCTGAGACCTATTATGGTTCCAGGCCCATGTGCCTACTTTGCATCTTCATCGGCAGTAAGATTCATGCCATCAGGTTGGTCCATGACACACACACTGTGTGTGTGTATGGTGGGTGGCTTCTGGAGAACCTTGAGCCCACACTGCATGTGAGGTGTCCCTCTGCATTTCCCCAGTCTTGATTTCCATCTGGAAACTGGTCTGAACACCAGCAATGTGCTTGGTGCGTATCACATCTCTGAGCATCAAAGGAAGGTAAATGCATATCAAAAACCAAGCAACACATTAAATCACTAACATAGAAGCAGAGACTGCATTTTGTGTTCCTCAGTCTTTCCATGATCAGCCTCATAAGTGTGTCTATGTATTTGATATAGTCCACAAATTTTCCAAGACATATCAATGATAATATTAAAACATTTGTTTTATAAATAAATGGCATCATGCAAAAAACAACACATGCTCACCTAGGTATCTTCCCAGTGCACATCAACTTCACCAGACCTTCTAAACCTAGCAGCACCTAGTCCCTCTGGACATAGTGGAATGATCTATCATTGAAGTGAAAATATAGCTATGCCCAGAGGGACTAGGTGCTGCTAGGTCATAAGTACGATTGAAAAGCAGACCGCAGCTGTGTTTCTATTCATGGCATGAAAACAAGATAGGATTTTGCAAATTGTGGAATTTATTGCACTTCAGTGATAGTCCAAAAATCATGTAGAATATATTATGATAAGTAAGGAGGGGAAAGATATTTGAGTTTAAAAGATAAATGGACCTGTATTGGAGCTTAAGAAACAGGCTGTGTGATTTGAATGGCAATACTCAATAATTTATGACTTTCTGGGTGATTCTGTTTCAGAGTTCAAACTGTTGTATTGTATTCCAAAAATCTTTCACTATCATTACGTGTTCAGAAGGCTTTTACATATCTGGGTATTTCCAGGGAGAGAGGGGTGTCAATTTTCAGAAAAGATAAATAATTTCTTTTTTATTATTACAATGCCACAGTTTAATACAAAATATATAGGTCACCTAAGACAATATATCTGCAGGGTTTAGGTTTAATAGAAGTATTATACAAAAAATATTTAGCTATTCTTATATAAGTAGAAAGAAATCTATAGGCAAGGCACACTCTGTAATGTAATAAATAATTGACTTTACTATGGAATGATTCATGTCTCAACAGTTTGTGAAGTACAGATAGTAGATATTCCAGAGTACAGCACACACTGTACCCAAGACTGTAAAATAGCAAAAGTCTTTAGGCCAGAAAGAGCTTATGAGATAGGCATAAACACTGTTATGAACAGGGGAGGACAACTATTCCAGATTTAAGTGTGCTGTAATAGTAGCCTCTATGCTCAGTGGAAACTGATGCCTCTCATGTGACGAGGGGTAACCTTGAAGATGCGGACACATGCCAGGGCACTAGATGCAGAATGCAAAGCGTCCCCTACAAACTCCTCTGCATACTGGGACGTTGGTACCCTTTACACTGAATTTCAGTGATATATTTTGCTTTGTCATTTCCCAAATCCACGCATTTTTCCCTTCTAACATCTACCTCAGAATGACTAAATTAAGCAAATGTAATTAGCTTTTCACAAAACGTGAAGTGAAATGTTGGTATCACACAATAGAAATGCTCATCAGAATTTGCTTTATCTCTTAATAACTTTTGTCGTGTTTTAGCAAAGAAGCGAGAAGAGATATAAAGCTTTCTCTGATGGACTCATCTGGTGGATCACTAAGACACTTTTTAAAGAGTAATTGAGTGAACTGCTATTTAAAATGATGAAGGATATAAGCAATAGTGTTAAAATAGCTGCTCAGCTCCAAAGGGAGCAAATAAAATTCCTAGTACATCAGCTACAAACTTGCTGGTGGTCAGGAGGAGGGGGTTAGAAAGACATTTCTAGGCTTCCTTGTAGAGATAGTCCTTATCATGTAAAGCATTATTCAAGACTTTGACCTTAAGCCATCACCGCAATTTTATTTCAGGACAACTGAAAGTAGTCCAATAAGCTCTCTGTAAAATCAAACATTTTTAGATAGTAATCAGCAGCAGATGAAAATTAACCCATTCCCAGACTGTGCAATGAAAGACTGTAGTATGTTGTCCACATCTGGTCCTCAGAACAATTTAAACAGCTTGTCATGAACCTTAATAATAAAAGGGCATGGGGCAGTCTGCAAATAAAATAAAGGGTTTAGAACAGACATATCTGACCCTAAAACTTTGGGACCACAATTCTCAGACTCTCCTTGCTATATTTTTATTATTTCTCCACAAGCTAGTTTGAGAGCACAAAATGTAAGTGTTTGCCCTCATATTTCAGGTCAATTTAGCTTTATCTTTCCTCCTCCGCTGAAGTTGCTGACACTGTTAACTTACTCCTGAGGCCCCCAAAAGTGACCTCATATATGAAACAGTTCAGTCTATCCCCATTTCTCTGAAACCACAAACTATTTCAGACATGAAGCTGGTCTTGTTTCTACCAGTTGCCATACTTCTACAGTGTTTATTGGGGAGGAATTACTCCTTGGCAACACACATGGGCACCGTATTCTTTCAGATATAAAATCACAGAATCACAGACTGGTTTGAGTTAGAGGGAACCTCAAAGACCATCTAGTTCCAACCCCTGCCATAGGCAGGGACACCCTTCACTACACCAGGCTGCCCAAAGCCCCACCCAAACTGGCCTTGAACACTGCCAGGGAGGGGGCAGTCACAGCTTCTCTGGGTAACCTGGGCCAGGATCTAACTGCCCTCACAGGGAAGACAGTTTTCCTTATGTCTAGTCTAAATGTACTCTCTTTCAGTTTAAAACCATTACCTCTTGTCCTATCACTACATGTCCTTGTAAAAAAGTCCGTCTCCGTCTTTCCTGTAGGTCCCCTTCGGGTACTGGAAAGATGCAATAAGATCTCCCAAGAGCCTTCTCTTCTCCACGCTGAACAAATCCAACTGTCTCAGCCAGTCTTCACAGGAGAGGTGCTCCATCCCTCTGATCATTTTTGTGGCGCTGCTCTGTACTTGCTCCAACAGCTCCATATTCATTCTTATGCTGGGAACCCCAGAACTGGATGCAGTACTCCAGGTGGGATCTCATGAAAGCAGAGTAGAGGGGGAGAATCACCTCCCTTGACTTGCTTGCCATGGTGTCTTTGATGCAGCACAGGAAACGGTTGGCTTCCTGGGCTTTTATTGAGCATTTCATCCACCAACACCGCCAAGTCCTTGTGCTCAGGGCTGCTCTCAATCCCTTCTCTGCCCAGCCTCTAGTTGTGCTTGGGACTGTACAGAACCAATGTGTAAGACTTGGCCTTGTTGAACTTGATGCAGTTCACATGTGTCTGCCTCTCAAGCCTGTCAAGGCACCTTTACAAATGGCTATTTGTAAAAGCATTGAAAACCTATTTGCTGTTCTGTAAGCCCACTATTTATCTGGACTTACAGTTTTGTCAGTCCGATACCTTTCAGAAGACAATTCATTGTCCGTAGGGGAGTGAGCATGGTGATCTGGTTTCTGAGGGCTTTCATGCTCTCCACACTAATGATGCTCCTGCTGTCACGGGATCCTCTCCAAGGGGATTCTTTTCACAAAGAAACTGCCAAGACGTTACTTGAGGACTGGAAAAATATTCTCAATAGGTAAGTCCTCAAGTGCAACAAAACATGGGAACAAAAATTCTTTCCCCAAAGTTCCTAGTCTCGGTTTCTAGATAATTTATGACTTTGTTTTCCCTACTCTTGATCACATTGAATAGGTTATTGTGAGTGAGAACGGATGGGATGAGCAGGAATCTGTATGTAGACCCTCAGGGTAAAATAAATTCACTAGAGCGTTGTCTGCATCCATGTGCTTACAGAATGAAGTCTTTAGCAGATACAGATTCAAATATACCCTTTGAAGTCCAGGAAACATTCTGATTTACACCAGCCTGGAGTGTTGTCCTCAGGCATCTTGTTTTCTTTGTTCTCCTGGATCCTTATTAGCATCTGGCAATTTAATTTTAATAAAGCATAGCAATATGCAGTTGCCTACCTATAAAATCTATCAACCTGACTTTTAGCAAAACAAGGCCTAATTTTTGGGTTAGAAACAACCCTCAATACTGAAGCTGTTGGGAGCAAACAACATAGTATTTCATAAAATCGTCCCAAGCTTCTGTAACTAAAATTACCCATTTTACGTTACTCCATACTCCCCGAAAGCTGTCTTCAACAGTTACCTACTCAGCTTCATGACTCACGCTGGGGAAACTGAGAACACTGTTCTTAGCTGTTAATAAAACTCTGTTGAGCTTTCCATTGGTACCTGAACAGGGGTTATGGTGGACCCTGTTCAGTATGATTTTCATCTGAATCTAAACAAGTAGTATTGCTTTGGGGCTAAATTTTGAGGAAAATGCATGTATTTAAACAGTCTTGATGATTTTTTTTTCTAGTTATAAATTTAGAAACATGGAAGATCCTATGCTTTCTATAAATCTTATTAGTTATAAAGTTGCTGGAAAACTGGCTTAAATTGGCAGCTTCTAGGTATTTTACAAATAGTTCTAGCTCCAGTTTTCCATGTACAAGGGAATAGAATTTCTGCCAGCTATCTTCACAAAACAATTAATTTATTTCACAGTAACTTCAGCTGCTGCCTGGAATCGCTTTAGCTAAGTCTAACTATCAGGTCAGGCCTGCCAGTAATGTTTTGAAGGTTTTAATTCCTTTGCTTTATTTATGGAACCCAGCACTTCTTTACAGAGTTTTTCAATGCCTACAAGAAGAAACTGATATCCATACATCAGAGGAGTTAATTAAAACAAAATTTCTTACCTGAGAGAGACCAAAATCCATAAAGAAAAATCTTTCTACTCCCTTGTTGGCATACCTTACCTTTAGGAATTAGATAAACAACTCCTAGAGCAAGTCTTCTCTTTTATTTTTTTTTTTTTTATGAGTGACTAATGTACTTTGGTGTGTCAGTCTTTGGCAGTTTAGCCTGAACTGCTATTAAAAGGTCCTGATTTTTTAGAAGAGCTTGTGTTTTCTAGTCTTTTGATTTGCCTAACGCGAGTATCAGAAAATTAGTATGTTCAAGCCATAGTTTCAGGCCATGAAGCGCTCAGTGAGGAAACGGGCTTTAAATAGTCTTTTCCCTTTCTCCTCCTGCCACCCTGCACTGTATCATGTGGCTGAGAGCAGACCCTCAGCTCTGCTGAAAAATTGTTTGCGGCACCATGCTGTGAGCTTGAAGATGGAACTGAAAATCTTGCAGATAAACTCTTTGTAGTGTGAAAACGTGGCCCAGAAATCACTTGTCACTCTAGACACTGCAGGTCTTTCTGTTCCAGGATTTGGAAAAATCACTCTGCTCTGTTTCTTCCATTTCTAAAAGTCAATTAAACCATTCGCTTTGTACTCTGTGTCTCCTCAGACAGCACAGTTACAGAGCTGTTGTTTGCTTAATCTTCTTTTCCATTATGATTGCATTGTTTGGATGTTACAAAAAGGTGGAGGCATTTGCAGGTAGGCAAAGGCTGTCGGTTCCCTTCTGCACCTTTTGAGACAGAGGGTGTAGATTCTTTCCTCCAAAACAGCACAGCTTGCATCCAATTTTAAACTGGCCATTAATTCTGTGAAAAATATTTTTAAAAAAATTCTAAACAGAGTGAGTTTCATATTATAAATTCTGGTTTTGTTATTTACCTGTACTGTGCCAGTGGATGGAACTGGAAGACTATGGGAAAAGTGAGCATTTTTCTTAACTAAAGATATTTCTGATGAGGAGTTACACAGTCACATTGCTGTCCTTCTTCTATAGGAAGCAGAAGCTCACATACCATGGCGTCCTGTCCTAGAAGGAAACCTGTGGCCTCCATGGCTCCTCTGGTAAAGTCAACCCTGATTAATTATTTTGGGGGGAGGGTGGGGTAGGTGTGGGTGGGTGTGTAATTCACTGTCAAATGTTCCATGTGGGAGCCACAATACGTGAAGAATTACATAGCGCTTTTGGCAACAGATAAGACATGGGGCACTAACTGGTCTATGACAATGACAATCATAACCTTGTCAAAAAACAACCTTTGCTTAGAATTAAGTAAGAGCATTTGAACGTCTCTGCCCATGAACACTCCCCACTACTCTACCAACAGTGTTCGCAGTCAGGGCATTCAGAGAAATCATAAATCTCAGCTTCTTTTTCTCTATCAAACAGGACTCTGATATGTTCACTTAGATACTGTACTTGGTTGTATCCCAGCACAAATGGGTTTACAGCTAGTGAGAGAATAATGACTAGACATTTTGCAAACATTAATTTCTTGGTGCTGATTTTCTTCACAAGATGAACTAAGATCATATCTTTTCCTGTTAGAGTCACTTTGTTTCTAGCCATAATCCCAAGAGTGTTTTGATAACAAAAGTCTAACTATATCCTCACTGTTCCAAGTTAGTAAATTACTTAGGACTTTTATTTATGTGGATTGATAGGACATTTGGGAAATGATTGTTCATTAGGAGAAAGCTGACATGAATGCACAAAATAGCATCTTAAGGTATGACAAAAGCATTATGCAAGCTGATGACATATTAGCAATGATTTTAGCAGCTAATTGATTAACCTATGGCAAATGAGCTAGTACATTTAATTACAATTTTATGTGCTGTTGATACTTGTGCTATAAATAATGGAATTACACGTGGGTCACTCCAGTGTTTAGTTGTGGAATTGTTTACTTGACATACTGATGTCATTAAATAATTATTCCAGATCACTGGGTAATCACGGTGACTTTTTACAAGAAGGAATCATCCTTTCATTAAGTCAGTTTCTAATTCAGTCCCTGAATTCCTTTAGTTCCAGATCTATTTAAAGCAAAACATACAGAGGGGCTACAAGTGCATTTGTGTTGCTTACATCTCCTTGTGTGAAATTCAAGTATGAATAACTTGTTTTGGCATTTCAGTTTCTGCATCCTGACCTAACGCCCGCTCAGCTTTTAAAGTCAGGTCTCTCGATATTGCATAACAGAAGTGGGATAGGAATGAGTAACTGGCTTGAAGTCCACATGCCTCCACTGACCTGTGCCCACATTGCTTCAGGTTGGTCCTTTTCATGTGAGAATTGCATTGAATGAGCAAGATGTGACAAGTCAGTGCAGAGCCCGGGAGAGAGCTAACAAGTCATTTGTGGGGATGATTAAGACCGGGGCTAGAGCTCACTCCCTGGATCTTGGTTATTTAGCAAGGTGTACCTTCATTGACCTCCACGAGGTCTGGGTCAGACATTTGCAGTAGCATTGCTTGCTACTGACTCATCTGGTATAGTATGAACGGTACATAGAAGGGATGTAGTCTTGACTGACAGGACATAAGCTCTTTGTGGAACTTGTCCCCTTGCTTACATTAAATGGAATAGGAATGAGGGTTCAAGGTGTCTAATTTGATTAATACTAGCTGAAAAGTGTGGCTGTGCTAGCTAAAAGGTGAGTACGAATTCATGGTTTCACAATAACTCAGCTTCAGTGGTAAGACTAGTTTAATGAGTTCCCATCCCCTCTCCTCCCCCACCACATCTCAGTCAGCCCTTTTCTGCCCCCAGTTGCTCATTCCCACGCCCTGTCCCCTCCAAAGCAAATGTTGTTTTTAATCCAAATCAGGTCTGTGATCCAGTTTAGATTGCAGTTCCACAAACAGTGGTGTTGACACAACTGTGGAGGTGGTACAACACGGGGAGGCAGGAATGAGCGGTTAGGGACAGCGTATTGTGAAATGACAGCTGGAAAGTGATACCTGGAAATGAAAGACTTTTTACATTAGACCTATGGAAACACTACCATAATTACACATCAACAAATCCGAACATAGAGCTCAGTAGAGAAAGTCAACAAAATAAATCACCTTGTCTTCATACAAACCCTGAAGCTGGAGAGTTCTAGTAATCTGCCTTTTTCTGTCTTTAGTTCTGCCAAGCTGAAGCAATAGCTGAAATGTTCAAGACTGTCCTGAATTATAAAATGGGTTGCATATGTTGTTGTTTTCCTCCCCTCCACTCCCGGGTGAGCTTATTTTTCATTATGAATGTTTATGTTGACTTCCCTGACATTCTACTGCCCATCTAATCCCTCATTCAGTTTTACAGTTAAGCAGTAATTAGAAACTAGTGCTGGGGGAAAAGCATGTTTTAGTTATTCGATGTCATCCAGCCTCATATAAAATACAAACTCTCCAAAAGTGGCAGTAAGAGAACTGTGGAGGACCCATTCTTACCTCAAATTCAAAACAAAACATTGAACCCTCTAGCTCAGAACAAGCGCTTCTTCTCAGAACTATCTCCAAAGTACAGCGTGGTTTATAATGGAGAAAAACAAGACTGTGTTTTCTTTTCGTAAAGAATTTGAATGAAAGGAACTCAGAAGAAAGCACAATGAAATGGACAGCTGTATAACGGGTGTGACAGATTGTTCCCACTTCTTAAGTGCTTCTATGGACCAAGCCCTCCCATTTTGAGATTTCTAAATGGACATGTTTTTTAGGAACAAGATGATGTAACAGTGCAAGCGTCTTTGGTTCCTCAGTCTCCTTTGCCACACAGCCACTGAGAAGCGGGTGAGACAAGTTGGGGACTGGCAATGAAGGGATTGGGGAAGGTATGCCTGTCTGAACATCCAGCTGCTGCCCTGGTGAAATCCACTGCCTGTCCCTCTGCTGTGAAAGTTGCAAAGATCATTTTGGTTCTCCAGAAAATCTTCTGGTAAAATTGAGAAACTATATTTCCAAGGTAGGAGGAAAAAAGCCTGATAGGCTCTCTACTAGATCTTAAAAAAAAAAAACAACCCCAAAAAAAACCCTATTCATGAAATAAGGCAGAATGAGGCAAAAGATTTATCTTTCCCTTGGGTGCTAATAGCCCATGAGATAAGAGGGAAAGGCAAGCAGAGAGAGTGCCACATATCAACCCCTGTTCTTTTTTTAATCAGGAATGTAGTGGGAGCAGGAAGGAGGCAGGATGGAGGAGGCTTGAATGAAAATATATTTGCAAGAAGTTTTGTCTCTAGAATCTTCTCTGTGATGTTTTTTGATAGTAGACATTCCTGCATTCACATACAGGGCAAGACAAGGCCTTAAAAATTTTACTTCCCATTTCTGTTTCCATTGTGGCATGTTTACTGGCTGCGGTATTTTTATGGCTGCTTTTCAGTGGCTTAGAGGTGTAGAGCACATTTTATTTCTATATCGATATCATAACAAACTGCATTCAGCAAACTTAAATCTGGTATTTGGGGTTCTTTCACTGTAATTTCTCACCTAACCCATGGTAAATGAGTTCTGGCAAATTTATCTTACAACATTATCCTCCCTCACCCCATCACTCCTTGACCTGACTCTCTGCCTGTCATGATGCTGAGGGCACTGAGGACCTAGAGCAAGGTTAGAGCACTGATGGATAAGGGAAGAGCAACTGATGTCATCTACCTGTACTTGTGCAAAGCATTTGATAATGTCCCACACAACATCCTGGTCTCTTAATTGGAGACACACAGATTTCACAAATGGACCACTTGGTGGATAAGGAATTGACTGGATGGTCACACTCAAAGAGGTGTAGTCAATGCCTCAATGTCCAAATAGAGACCAGTGACAAGGGCTAATGGTTTTAAACTGAAACAGAGTACATATAGACTAGACATAAGGAAAACTGTCTTCCCTGTGGGGGCAGTTAGATCCTGGCCCAGGCTGCCCAGAGAAGCTGTGACTGCCCCCTCCCTGGCAGTGTTCAAGGCCAGGTTGGGTGGGGCTTTGGGCAACCTGGGCTAGTGAAGGGTGTCCCTGCCTATGGCAGGGGGTTGGAATTAGATGATCTTTAAAGGTCCTTTCCAACCCAAACCAGTCTGTGATTCTATGACTGCAGGACCTCCCTGTTCCTGCCAAACTCACGGTTCCCCTCACTCTGTTTATACTCCAGGACACCTTGTCAGTCCCTCAGCACCATCAGCAGCTGTTCCAGGAATGCTACAGCAGCAGAACCAGTCTCCAGCCATCCACAACCCTGCCCTGTCCAGGCAGAGGCCCCATCGAGCCAGGCCCACATGCAGGCCTATGTCCCCATCCCCACAGCCCTGCCCATGCATCCGTACCTGATCTTGATGCAGAAACATCGTGCCTTTCACAAATGTCACCGGTTATGTACTCAAGCTTTTGTCTGTTCTGTGCCAATTATCTCACACTCTTAGGCTAAAAAGAAGCCAGGCAAATAAAAAGTTGTGCATGATGGTGGAGAAAAACCCTCTTCTGAATCAGAAATACAGTTTTTCAAATGAAATGTGCAATGTCAGCTCTTACAGAGCTGCAAATTCAGGAGCCAGGCAAAAAGCTGAATAGACAATAAAATTAGGAACCAAATAACAATGTTCTTGTCTGAATAAAAATGTACTCTGTGGATTTTTAGAGCTGTGGATTTCATAGTTATTACTAAGTTTGTTCTCAAGATTTCTTTGCACTGCAGGGTTTCTGTATCATAGAAAACAGTTCTGGTTCTTCAGAGGGGCAGCTGAAACATATATCATCTGTGGATGGAGGTCCATGAGATGTTTTCCCTCTGAAAACAGTTTCCTTTCTTAGCTGCTTGCTTCCATCCAGTACTGATAGTTATCTCCTCAGTTTTGCCAGCGGAATCATTGAAAAGGTTTTACTCAATAGTATCAGTAAAATGTTCCAAGCTAAAAAACATAATAAAAAAAAGTCTTTTCAACCCAAATGATTCCACTCATCAAATTTAGAGTACAACATGAACACACATTGTCCTGCAACACGGGCATGGCTAAGGAGATGACAGATTGTTGTATAAGGGCAGGAGTGAGTATCTGGGGTGAGAAAGGATGGAAATCTAATAAATCGGTTTTGCCCACTGGAGGAAATGAAGTCTGGAACTACACTACAGCCCTTCTCTGAGTAGGACTGGACAATATGAAGATTAAGAAGCACTGATAGCTGCCAAGGGCTCATCTATATGAGCATCCCACAGGATAGACTGAAGGTGCAGTGCAACAGCAGGGAACTGAAACAAATAAAGTGTTGTTAAAACAAGGCTCCTGGTGTTAAGCATGGTTTGGTTACAAAATTAAGGTATGTTCATCTTTCCACAGCAAATAATCCTTTTATTTTTCTGGTGGAGAACTAGAACAACTGTTTTTAAGGGAGTGAATATTTGCTCACCTAGGTTGGTTTTGCAGTAAATTTGTAAGAAAATCACAAAGGAATAAGAACTGAGATTGACTGTAAGATTTTTGAACTTTATGGGAAAGTATTACCCGGGCTAGAAGAAGGGTTTTGTCTGGGATGTGTAGGTGTATTCACTGACTCCTCTAAGTCTATGCTGTTTTCAGCGTAGGTGCTGATTAAGAGCTTAGACCTGTGATTACTTTATAAACAGACACGGCAGTTTAAGATGTTTACACCTGACGTGTGGTTTGATGGTGGAACCCTCCTCCGGCACAAGTGTTATGAGAGACTCTACGAGGGTTTCCAAGTCATAGATCTGGTTGGGTTAGTGTCCCTGTGGATGCCTGTGGCAAGGCAGGGGGAAACACACTCCTGTGCTATCCCTCATGTCAGGGGAGCTCTGTGGGCAAGACCTTCTGCCGAAGATTAGAAAGCTCAGAGCAGCTAATTGCGAGCCCCAGTGAGATCCAGAAATTATCACCTCTAGCACCTTACAAACCAAATTAGCTGACAGAGCCTCTGTGCTTCCCCCATTCTCCTCTTCCCTGGATTGCACTGAAGTGAAATGTGCCGGGCTCTGGCTGCCATCAGGGTTTAGGAAATCAGCATACTGAGTGCTAGGCTTGAACTTAAAACCATACAAATGTATCTGAGACGATTATATGTAAACCAGAGAGACATTTCTGTGCAATAATAATAAGAACAACAACAACAGCAACAAATTCGCCCTTGGTAAAGTGTGTTGATTCCTCAGCAGTTACAGTGAGCCACCACAGCCTCTCACAGACCACGCAATTGCCAACTGCGAGCTGAAAAGGAGCTGAAAGCGCGTAGCTGATTTGCAGCAATTTATTATTGGTCACTCTAGGAAAAGGCATGGAATGAGCTGAATCCTTCTGGTGCTGATAAAGTTATACCAAAATGGGATTCCATGGGATTCTGCTATCGGTCAAATAAAATTAAACATGCTCTTAATAACCTTGCACTGTTAATAACCTTCCACTGTTAATCTCTGCATAATGTGAAACTATGAATTAAGAAGTCTTTTCATGTATAGGGGCAGAACTTCATTTAAAGACCTTGATGGTGCAAGAGGCAGACTGAAACAAATCCATATTGCAAGCAGTCAGCTAATGGATGCGGAGATAAAGGAGGACAAAAGTGAAGATAGAAGCAGCACAATGTCAAATCTATTTTTTGCACAATTTCCTACAGAAAAGATTCCTGTTAAAAGCAGGAGTGAAGCTAAAAAAATGTAAATGGTAAAAATGATCAATGAGGCTGATAAAAAAAAATTATTTAAATTTGGTCAGATGGCAAATGAAGATTAATGGACCCTTGATTAATCCCATATTTAAGTCTGTAAGTCCACTGGCTTGGCAGTACAGAATATCCTACTCACTTTTTATTTTTCTATTCCTTTACAAGCCAAGACTTATGCTAATTTTATAAACACAGTTTGTGCTTATCTTAATTTACCTTTGTGCTTATCTTGATTTAACTTTGATTAAATTAAAATGAGACCACGCTATCGATGACTTTTATCTAAAAATTCTTCCTAAAAGTTTTTTCCTTTTATTCTTAAGTGCAACGGTCTGTTTTATTTTAATAGAGTAATTGAAATTCACTGAAATAATAAAGCTCATTCAGCTAACACATCCAGTTGGTGTACCCCTGCCACACAGCCTGGACAGATCGCAGCATTGGCAAAAACATTTTTCTGGCAGCAATCCTTTAAAAAAAAAAAAAAAAAAGAAAGGCTTTCTTTTGCTATATTTTAGGAGTTGGGGCTGTTTAACAGAGAATAAAAGACTGCTTTTGAAATACAGGCATGATTTACGGAGTGAGGTGATCTAAACATTATTTTATAATTATTTTATAATTAACGAAACACAGAATTTCTTCCCTCAAACCCTACTGCTCTGGTGTCTTTAGCCCATCCCAGCTACAACACTACCAGCACTGTTTTCATAACAAAGTAGTAGAAGAGCATGTACTGTTCAATACATTTATTTCAAGCCTGACACTACGCAAGCAGAGCTGCGGAAAGAGGAGAGTCACACCCTTCAGCCAAACATTGGCAGGTCACTCTGTCTTACAGTGGGGCTCGCTCTCACTGCACAGCCCTGGAAGAGTATTTCTGCTAAATAAGAGTATCAGGGACAAATTCTTGCTGCTGAAACCAAGTGGCACTGAGAGGTTTATGCCCGTCCTGCTCAGGCACAGTTTCTCAAGCAGGAAGTGTGTCACGCTATGAAGCACGTTGTCCTGTGATCTCTGTGATGCCCCAGGGGTCCAGGACATATTCACTCCTGCTCATGTGGGAACTTCTTTTAGGGAAAGAAGGGCCAGCATTGGTGATGATCCGATCAATGTCCAATGCTCAATTTTTACTTAACTTGCCAATGGGGCTTCTCTGTCCCCAGTACAATATATACCCACCACTCTGTCTGGGGACAGTCTTACAGAGCTTGTTCATGTCTGCAGTGGGTCTGGGACGTGGCTTGGATTGTAGCTGTTTATGCCTGAGGATATATGGAGCATCGAGCAATGAGCAGCCCAGAAAGTCACGGATGTCCAGCCAGGAGGTGCATTCAGACAGGGAACATGTCAAAGTGAAAAAAGCCAAGATCTGTTTGGTTGCAAATGTTGGAAAGTCTGTCATGAATACGGCAGAGAACTTAAAATACAGGGATCCTGGTTTTAATTCAGCTTTCTGAGTATCCATCTTCAACCAAGCTAGAAACTACTTGTCTGAATGCTAAGCGCCAATAACAGCAGCAGAAGTGCACAGAGACTGTGCTTTGACTTTATGAAGGCCCAAAATTGCTTAGTACTCCAGTACTACAAATCCAGCTAGAAAGCATGTTACATGGAGGAAGCAGTATTAGAGGACCATTTTTGCTTTTTTTTGCCCTAGTGTCTTCACTAGCAAAATGTAAGAGGAAGATAATAATACCACCTGTAAGAGGAAGATAATACTACCACCAGAGTGTCGAGAAGATAAATTCATTAATATTTGCAGAGAACTGGAGTACTACAATGAGAGCAGCATAGGAAAGCCCACGAGAAAGTGAGTGATTTTCTGTGCAGTGCAGCAGTCAGGAGGTGTGTGGTAAATAGTGGATGGGGCACGCCTTGAGAGATGAGTCTAAACCAGAAATATTGAACAACAACCCACTCCCTGAGCTCTGTTCATCCTTTCACGATCCTGCTATCTGCACCTCCCATGAAGTACGTAAAAGGAAAATAAATGCTGTCTGGCTTCAGAGCAGATGGGTAGCCTTATTCTCACCTAATTTTAGCCTATAAAATAAGATGTCTAGTCTATGCTTCCCCTGTAGTCAGTGAAAAGAGGTAGGTATCTTAGGAAGCAATTCATCACACTACCTCTGACACCCGTGTTAGGTCAGAGTGATCACCATCTGATAGTGTCTATCTCTTTTCCTGGACACACACTGAGGGAGTGCAGAGAAACAATTTGGCTTAGTCCCCCAGCGTCGAGATGACTTCAGTGTTTAGATTAATCCCGCCCTAAATCTCAATCTGAACAGTACAGTGTGCCACCCCAAAACAAGTAAATCATTTTAACTGCCTTGTTTTCCTTCTAGTTTTCTGAGAATCATGATATGTTTTGCACTGTAAAGTAAAGGTGCTGAAATTTGCATCAGCCTGTCACTGACAAGATGCTTCAAAGATGTCGTTTGTGGGACAGCTGGAGGGTGATGGAGTGACTGGTATCGACCAGAGAAGGATCCCTCCCTCTCTCTATGTCACTGTATGCAGAAGGCTCCTTCACAGAACATGCGAGTGAGAAAATTACATGATTTAGAAAGAGGCTGTCTTGCATTAGGAAACAAGCATCCTTTCTTATGCTAGACAAATGAGTTTAATCATTCATATCACAAATATGACCTTCATATTATGTCAGGATGAGAAATCAGATATATTGCACAAACCTGTTAGCAAATAATGCAGAACCAGTGAAGAAATTTTATTTTGTGGTTGAACAAGTATTTAATTTTAAATCCAAGATGAAGGGGAGAAATAAAAGCTCACAGGCAACAAACCTGGTTGTGTGCAGATAGGGAAAGAAAAAAAAAAAAGCAGGATTCTTCCAGGCATGATTTTTTAAAAATTAATTTATCATCTTTTGGTTATTAAAATGGAGCTGTGAAAGCTTACCTCTACATTATGAGATCCAGTCCTTTATGAGCCTCTGAGGACTGGGCTTCTAGCTTTGAAATGAAAAGTAACATGCCTGAATTCAAATATTTTTTTTTATTTTCATGAAACCATTTCCGAACTCAGATCCAGTTGTATTGTATTTTCTATTTGTTCTTTTAGTTTTCCTGGATTGCTATTAGAAGGCATCTTTTGTGAGTGAAGCTCACATCCACATTTCTTGATGCTTAAGTTGGAAAACTTACTTTTAAAGGACATTTCAGATTCTGTAAGAAAATACAGAATAAAGAGATTAATTAACAGAATGCTCAACAATCAATCATCTTCAATTAAAATTTAGCAATAGTTAATGCAGTCACAAGTCTGTGTCAGTCTCTGTGCTCCAGGGACAAGTCAAATACATAATGCAAATCCACCCTACTTCTCTTCATAGCATTAATATTCATTCTATAAAATTTTCATGGTAGGTGAAGTTCTGCATTTTATTTTCTAACACCAACCCAAGATAGCAGGTTTATGCTGGTCCTTTCATTTGTTTTCTTCATTCACTAAACACTTAGATTTCTTGTGTCCCTCATCGGGCAAATTCTTTACCACCTGCTGTTGTAGTTTTGCGTGGCTGGGTTCTGGTGCAGGAGAGGTGCTGCAGGGGTGGCTTCTGCAAGAAGCAGACAGAAGCTCTCTGCAGGCCCCACAGATCAAACACCAGCCAGCTCAAGGCCAGAGTCGTTGCTGACCAAGGCTGAGCCCATCAGGTACAGTGCTGTGCAGGCACCAAGGCCAGAGAAGCGGGTGGAAGATGTACCCCAGGTGCTGGAGAGACAGATGCCCCTGCAGCCTGTGGAGAAACCTGTGGTGGAGTGGGTGTCCCCCCACTGCCCATGGAAAAGACCACCACCTGCAGCCCGTGGAGAGGCCCCACACTGGAGCAGGTGGAGACATACAGGAAATGCTGTGACCTGTGCTGGAGCAAGCCCCTGCCAGCACTTGCAGCCCATGGAGAGAGACAGAGACACAGATAGATGAGCGAGAGATAGAAAGCCGCACCAGAGCAGGTTTGCTGGGGAGAGGCTTGTGACCCTGTGGAGGACCAGGCTGGAGCAGTCTGGGCCTGAGAGACTGAGAGACATTCTGTGATTTATGACTGCACCCCATAGCAGTGACCCACACTGGGGCAGCTGGGGAAGAGCTGAAGCCCTGTGGGAAAGGACTCGTGTTGGAGAAGTTCGTGAAGGACTGTCTCCCGTGGGTGGGACCCCATGGTGCAGCAGAGGAAGGGTGTGAGGAATGCCCCTTCCCCCCATCCCCAGCTAAGAAGGAAAAGAACATGTGAGGAACCGACCGAAACCCCCATTCCACCAGTCCCTTCCTCTCTCCATGCCACAATGGGGGTGAAGAAGGGAGCAAAATCATGACTAAAGTGAAGTCTGTTAAGCAGGGAGAGGGTAGGGGGAGGTGCTTTAAGATCTGGTCCCACTTCTCATTACCCGACTCTGGTGTCACTGGGTGTGCAGTGCAGGGTAATGAATTAGAGAGTTTCTTTCCTTTATTCTGTGCTGAGTCTGTTTTGCCCGTGACACTGATTGCGGAATGATCTCTGCCTGTCCTTATCTCAACTCCTAAGCCTCTCAATACGTGCTTCCCTGTCCAGCTGAAAAGGGGAGTATAGGGTGGCTGTGTGGTGCTCAGCTCCCAGCTGGCAGCAAAGCCACAACTGGATAACCAGTACTGAATTTCAATGGACCAATATTTAAAAGTTGCCACTTTCAGCTGTCAGAAAGCTTTACAGCAGGTTAGTGTTCAGCAATGTTAGAACTGACAACAGGAATACACCTAATTTGCTTCAGTGAAAAACTGGTTTAAATTAGTTTAAGTGGGTTTGCATTGCAGTGGATGAAGAATACTCACACCATTTGTTCTGTTGTGGAAGTGATATCTCATAGAGAGGTGATGTAAGGCAGTTAGAAAGTGAAATAAATCTAAAGTCCCTGCATTCTGTGATGATTATCTCTTCATGTCATGGTGGGCCAACCACCTCAGTGTGCTGGAGAAGCTTGTTCTAAGTGCTGAAATTTGTTTTATATCTTTCTGAAGGTCTGTGAAGTGTGTCCCGATGTGCAGAAATTCCCATCAATTCACAGGTTTGCAAAATAGAAGAGAAAGGCTCTGTAAAATCCTTCCCTCAGCCATTATCTACCTTTATTTACATTAGTTTGCTAGTGATTAAATTATGAAGCTGATCCCATACTCACCATGCAAAGTTCAGCCTGCAAGCAGCCAACTTTTTAGCTTTGCTGTGCTAAAGCCAGCAGGGCCCTGACTTACCACGTTGTAATGCTGTCTGCAGGACTTGTGTGTGTCCTCTTTGCCTTCTGTCAACGTCAGTTTGGACAGTGCAGCCCTCACAGAACTACTTCTCTGATAAGCTATGGGTAAAAGGCAGAAATAAGGAGCTGCAGAAGGATCACCTCTGGCCAGAACAGCTGCTTGAACAACTCTCTGTGGCTGCAGAGCACTTAAACATAGAACGATTGCAAGAATCTAAAGAGCTCTCATATGCCGGTACCCAGTGATGGTAGTTAGGCTTCAAGGTATTGTCAGTGCCTGACAGCATCCAGGAAGGTTAATGATCAGTCGCCTCACTTGGCATCGATGAGCTTGCAACTTGCAAGCTTTGCTACTTGCGAAGCTTGGAGCTATAGCATGTTTTGGGTTTTTTTTTTAAACTTCCCTTTCTTAAATGTGTTTATTGTCAGTGGATTTTTAATTTCAGCTTTTGTGAGGGGAACAACAAACGAATCGGCTATTTTACTTCATACATTAATTTAGATTAATTTTAATAGGACTATAGTTGCTCATCAGTCCTGTTACCTAATACCTCTTTCTGAAAGGCTGTTTTTAAAATCAGATATTTTCATTTACTGGCAAGGTCTAGATTGAAGAGAAAAGTTGTCTTATGCAGCTAACTGTAACTGAAACTCACGATGAAGCAGCTGTAAATCAAAACTAAGTAAACAGTTTTGTTTAGTGCCTAGACATTTTTTCGCCATGCTTCAGGGCCTTAAAACTGATTTCTTTTATGCTGACCTCTGCTCTTGTCAATTGACTCTCCTGTTACTATCTGCCAGTTTTCCATAAGCATTTGTGCCACACATACTGTCCTCTCTGCTGTCTTTCCTAGCTATTCCAGTGTGTGTTTCTTTCTCCTTCCCAACTCCCCTTCTCTGAAAGCCTGGAGGAAACATCTGAATGAAACTTTAAGCTAAGAATAAGTTAACATAAGTTAACTGCACGATTTTTTTGGTCTCCTGAAAAGACTTAGAGTTTCTATAATGTGTATAATTATTTTGCTTCCTCTGCTTTTTTTTTCCCCTACACATTTTGTTTTCCTCAGTTTCACACTAGACCACGTTAGACAGCATTACTTTTTACTTAATGATCTAACACGTTGGACCAGATATATTGATGTTGATTAAGAAACCTGCACTGAATTTTGTGCTTAGGTGTGTTATGGTTTTTGAGTGAAAACCAGGTGAAAGACAACAGCCATATTCAACTTGACAGAGATTTCTCCTGAAACAGTCAGAAAACAGCCCAGTTTTTGCCATCATCCTGAAAAGGACTGTGTGAAGTACCTTTATTTTCTTGTTTTGAACCAAAGTGTGTTCTGAGTTGCCAAACAGGAGAATCAGCATACAACTAATATTATGCCAAAATAGATTGCTGAGTGACATTTTGAATTATGCATTCTATTGTGCCTAACCCCCTTCCAGTCTCTAATTGTGGGTCCCTTTTTGTGCATGTTAAGTAGTTTTTCATCTTGACTGAATTCTAATTTTGTCTGAACCTTTGCAAGTATGTATGCTAATTATATAAAAAAATCATTTTGCATTCATTTTGAAACTAGAACATGTTTTCAACAAAATGTTTCAATTTCATAAATGTGAAATTGCAACTACTCCTGGCTTTGTCACTCAAAAAGATTTTTTAATGTTATGTGTTTGAATATATTTGAGATACAAATTAAATTTATCATTTTTCCTGTAGTTTTTAGTAGCGTTATTTTCAATAAGACAAAATTAACCTTAAAAATATACACAAATATTTCTAATACAAGTTACAGAATAAATTGTGAGACAAAAATCAATGGAAGTTGAATTTTTCTAAATTTTAGAGTAATTTTAAGGAATCTTTGTGCAAACACAGTCATAATGTTCATTTTATGAATTTATTACAGGCCTCGGATGTAATTCCATTTTAATTTTATACATTTTAAATGATCCCACTGTACTTCTGATTGCACACATAATAATAGGCATTATTTTAAAAGGAAAGGAGTGGCAAAGAAGATAGCTTCCTAATTATTTCTTTACCTGCTACTGAAAAGGAGGGACAATGAAATACAAATGATTACTCAAAGATTTAAGTGCTTAGTTATTAAATGAATCAAAGTGTAAAGGAAATAACTAATTTTATAGTCAATTTGAATTGTAATTCCCTATTATGCCATCAGCGATCCAGGCATACCATGTTTTACCAATGAAAAATTTGGTCCTGTGTTAGGAAAGACGCATGTCAGTAGCTGCGCACACCTCATTTGCATTGCTTCACAGCAGAGAGAACTTGATGCAAGCTGGATGGAGTGCATTGCTTTGAACAATTCACAAGTTGTTTTACTTTATTACAGAGGTATAACAATAAAAAAAAAGCTGTTGATAAATGCATTTCCTGTCCGTCCCCAGTGAAGAAACTTAGGCCTTGCTATTGCAACAGTCCTTTTGTAACCCAACTTCACATAAAACTATTCTCTTGTAACTAGAATTCCTAGTGTTCATCATAGAAAACATAAATTCTGCAATGTGAAATGGGACAGTGTGCTGTAATTTGCCATTCCATGAAATCAAACAATTATCAGGACTGTGGGAAAAGCAGTGTTTGTCCAGCAGGTTCCCAGCCACGCAGGAAGCCTCGCTTTATTTTCTAGGGAGTTGGACTCGATGATCCTTACGGGTCCCTTCCAACTCAGCGTATTCTGTGGTTCCATGAATAAGGCTCTGGGACAACATTCACAGAATCACAGAATCACAGAATTGTAGGGGTTGAAGGGACCTCGAGAGATCATCAGGTCCAAGCCCCCTGCCAAAGCAGCTCCCTAGGACATTTCACTCAGATAGGCGTCCAGACGGGTCTTGAATATCTCCAGAGAAGGAGACTCCACACCCACCCTGGGCAGCCTGTCCCAGGGCTCTGTCACCCTCACTGCGTAAAGGTTCTTCCCCATGTTGGTGCGGAACTTCCTGTGCTCCAACTTGCAGCCATTGCCCCTTGTCCTGTCTCCACAGACCACTGAAAAGGGGCTGGCTGATTCCCCCTGCATCCCCTGCTTAAGATAATTATAAACATTAATTAGGTCCCCCCTTAGTCTTCTCTTCTCAAGGCTGAACAGTCCCAACTTATTCAGCCTTTCCTCACAGGGGAGATGCTCCAGGCCCTTAATCATCTCTGTAGCCCTTCTCTGGACTCTCTCCAGGAGATCCCTGTCCTTTTTATACCAGGGAGCCCAGAACTGGACACAATACTCCAGGTGGGGCCTGACCAGGGCAGAGTAGAGGGGGAGGATCACCTCCTTTGACCTGCTGGCCACACTCCTCCAGATGCACCCCAGGATCCCATTGGCTCTCTTATTCCAATAGGGGTAAATTGGATTAATAACCCAAACTGCTTTGAAGAAGAATGCTGATGTAAAACGGGTGAGAGAGTTACCTGAGAACTGTGATGAACTTTTTGTGGCGGCACATTATCTTGACAGGAAGACAGGGGCAGGTTCTCCACTCCCGTGTCTATACCTATAGCTTTTACAGTAAGGGAAATTAACTCAAACAAATGTACTCAAGTAGGCTATATGTTTTAAAAGTTTCTGAGACACAGAACAAACAGCGTTAAGCACAACAGTGACTAATAGATGAAAAGCTGAACAGTGTTCAGACAGTAAAATAGTAATTAAGACCTATTTAAACATTTTCCTTGTGAAGTAATGGTAGCTTTGAGAAGTATATTACTGACTTCATATATTTTTGGCCAGCTTAATCCAGGGCCAAAAGGACAAGCCTATCTCCTAACTTGTCTGCTCCTGTCATTAAATTCTTACCTACCAATGCTAAAGAAGTGCTCTTCTGGCACCAGATATGGTAGGCCGAAGAATTACCAATATAATTAGGAACTCCATATTGATCTCAGAGTAGTTTAATAACTGTTAATTATTAAGCTAATTTCTGACAATTAGTGTAAAGCCAACACATGTGCATAAACATCATCTCAAACCCCATTTCATTTTTTTCTGAGTATTCAACAGTTCTGACCATGGACCCACAACTAATTTAATTCACATCTCCTGTCCCTGAGTGATAGAATAAAGAGAAGGTTTAGTACTTGTTATTGTGGAACAATGTCATATATATCCCAAGACTTAGAATATTTAGAATTCTAGTAATTTTTGGAAAGTGTTGCTTTTTAGAAGACCTATGCTTTCGAATGTCTAATTGTTATATTTTCATTTTTATATTAGAAAGCATAGGTCTTCTAAAAAGCAACTTGGATACACAGAGTTGTATTTTTTTTTTAAAAGTGTTCTAAAGAACTTATAACCACAGGCAGACCAGATTCTTTGACTACAAAGTCACTAATCAGCCATTCTGTTGTGGTGGCGATCTAAGGCTGTGCTATTCACAGAAATGGTGACTTTGTCCTGACAATGCCTTCATGTCTCCTCCTCTGATCCAGATGAAGCACAGCCTTTTATTTTTTGTAAGATAAAATTTTGTGAGATCAGCAAACTGATCCATGTCACCTTGTGCGACAGCTCGGCAGAGGCAGCAGGCACATGTGGTCAGGGGCCATGAGTTTTCAAACTGGCTTAAACTGATGATGATACTGTGCCTTTGATGTGGTAACAGCACCTCTTCTCTAACCACATGAGGAGTTTCAAATGGAGTTTTGATGCATAAGTGGGCCCTTCTTCTGAAGGTAATAGAACCTCTGTTGGAAGAGTCTTTTATTCATCTTCGTAGACTGCCAATCTGTTAGACTGAAATGAAAAAAATGATTGAAACCTACCTGATAGTTTTAAGAAGATTTGGGGTTTTTGTCTGTCTGTGTTTTAAGGAACACTGCCACTGATCTCTCAGAAGCGACACTTGGAACAGACCCCTAGCTAAATGTTTACCCCTCTCCTAAATGTGAAGAGAAGAAATATGGGATGTTCCTATCCAGGGAACAGGGAGGCACCATTTTATCTTCATAATGAAGAAGAGCGAAGCCACCAAGATCATATTAAATACATAAGCTCAGAGGTGGCCAATACTTAGCCAACAGTATAATTTTGAGTGGTCTACAGAATGGTGGGGTTTTTTTTCACAGCAGTGGTCATTTCCCAGTCAAAACAGATGGTGTAATGGACACTTGTCTTGTTGTAACTCACCTTGCATCAACTGACGCCTTGGGAAGAAGATATTGATGCATCTTCCACTCTGTCTCAGATGCACAGCTTCACATCACTGTGGTTACACTCAGAGCAGAGCACCAGACCCACATTCAGGCTTGGGTATGGCCACAACTGCAATAGTGGTAGCTGATTTTAGACAGCATCGCTTTGAAAAGGTAAGTGATATCCACTGAAAATGCAAAATATCAGCAAATAAAAGTGTGCTTTAAAAAGAGCATGGCTGGGATGCCTTAGAATGGTATCTTGCTCCTGCTGGCTGCTCTGCTTTTCTGGAAGAAATTGTTGCATTTTTGTAAGCCTGACAGAACAGGCACCATGTCTGCTCTTGGGCTGCCACAGCCTCAAGCTTGGCTTACTGCCCTAAATGGCCCTCAGTCCCAGTGAACCCTAATGCACTGGGCTGTGGCTGGTGTGGCTGGAAGCAAACACACTGGTTTTGCTGTAGGTGTGGAAACCTCCACAGAGAGGTGAAGCAGATAGCAGGGGGCTCTACCTGCTTAAATTGCTCCAGCACGAATCACTAAAGATTTCCTGGTGGCACCCTACTTTAAGGCACTTTTTTACAGTGCACTTGCTGGTTTTTATGAGTAAAATAGCCTTTTCTTGAACTCTCCTCTGAGAATTAAGTTAACATTAAAGAGCCTGTGGCTTAGTCTCAAGCATTTCGTGTCGCAAACAAATGGTACGCATGGTGACCTGGACAATCAAATTGCCTTCATACAGTGATCACATGTATTTACTTACCTCTTCTGTCTTTTTCTTTCAGGGCCTTACCAGTATAATAGCTCTAATGAATCCTCTCCCTGAGAAGGCTGGTATGTTCTTGTAAGAAGACCAGTAGTATAAAAGGTCTATTTCTTAGTAAATTGCTGAAAAACAAGGCACGGAACAAAATGAAGATGGACCTTTTCTAGAGGCTCTCATCTAGTTCATCTTCCCTGGCAATTTAGTCTGTCCTGTTCATGTATTATCTTTCCCAGTAAGAAGTTGTGTCTGAATTGCCAATTTACTCTTAATTCTACACTATACAAATCTATTCTGACCTAAGGTTATACTTAGAACTGACCTGTGTACCTTTTAAATTTGACCAAAAAATACCTCATTCTTATGGTGGTTGTCAGCCTTTAGATCAAGATAATTCAAACTCGTTTATCTGCACCGATGTTGGTATGCCCTGTGACCCTAAAGCAAAAGCAGAGGGTGGAGCTTGCACGCTAACTGTGCGATGTGATTTACGGCCTCCACACAGTCAACAGTGATGTCCATTGGGTCCTGTTCTCACCAATGAAAATTTAGAGGGATGACTAGTGAACTGTAGCATTTAAAGAGGTTGTCACCTGTACTCTGTGGTCCTCCACACCTCCTTTTTATCTATCCCTGCCCCAGGTCACAGCTGCCCCAGGAGAATGGCAGTACAGAATGTGTGAATCATCCTCAGCTGGTGTGCAGCAAAGTCAGGGAGCTCAGCATCAATGTTTGATACAGGTGGACTTCAAACAGGTTGTCAGGCTTCAGACAGAAGCTGTAACGTGTGGACTTGCATTTGAGCCACCTAACTCCTGGCCGGGAGGCGGTTCTCTGGCTGAGCAGTTGTCTCTCAGGTCATGACATTTCTTATAATGGACTTTGTTTTGTAAACAGCAGCACGCTCTGGTAATGTTTTAATCTCCTAGATCCTCTCAGGAGAGGCACCCCTCTGTTTTCACCCATCACCTCCTTTAATCTTTCTTAGGTAAACTGGCTCAGTTAACACAATCTGCCAATACATGGCTATGGATGACAGCAATTTCAGGTGCCACAGACAGACCTAGAAGAGGATTCATGGCCACAAGCTAAGGACTTAAACTGGGGAGTAAGAGTGAGCAACTTTGGGCACTATAAAGCATTTCCCAGACACAGTTCTCTTTTCTCACCTTTACTGCAGGGATGACTAAGTTAGAAGCTGAGTGGCTGATGGCCATGAATTAAAGGACTGTGTATCAGCACTGGTTTATTTTGACAGGCCTCAAAATTCTGGGGTTATGGCTGCTTCCCAAAAGGCCTAGCCCATCTTGCAGTGGAGCGAGCAAACTCCAAAGAGGGGAGAAAGCTAGACCAAAATAGATGACTGTGAGCAGGCAGCATTACAGCCACACCAGCAAAAGCCATTCTTGCTCTTGAGTCAGAGTCCTGTGTGAGCATGAGTCAAATCCCTTAATTGTGGCAGAACAACAATGGAAGTTTTCTAGGTGTAGCACCTTATTTGGTCTCCTAAGCATAGCCTAAAGTAGGAAAAAAACCCTCTACAGAACTGAACCTTTTTAAAGAGCAAAAGCATCTAGAAAAACTACTACCTTACATGCTTGAGTATGCTTGAGTGATGTCACCATATCTGGTGACATCAGTTTAAAGACAATCACTTTCTTGTTTTAATTTTCCCATGCTTTGTGATGCTGGAAAATTCCTAAAGTTCTCTTTTAAAGAAAGCATCAAAATGTGCCCGGATACCAGCTTGTCACTCAGGGATAGTAGTCACTTCATATATACGCACACAGAGAGAATTGCATATGCAAAACCTACTCAAGCTAGTGTGATGAGTTGGAAACAAAACAGAACAGTGCGGGGAAAAAACGGGACAGGAGAGATGTAGTGATTTTAGTAGGCGTGCACTAGCTGAGTACTTTCTGTAAAATAAGAAAGGATAACCAGCCTTTTTTTCTTTTCTTCTTTTTTTTTTTTTGGTGACTGGAAGGTCACCTACACTTGAATGAGTTTTTCATATTCTCATGATTCTGTTTTCCATAGGCAAAAACTGTCAGTTCTCAAAATATATGCAAATAAGTGTTATTTACAAAGACAGTCTGGTCATAGATGTAATGAGTTCAAATAGATTTAGCCTTAGCTCAGTTCAGTGTTATTTTCCAAGATCCTCTCTTCACATGCAAGAGTCATACATTTAGAACAGGCTGCCTGAGGTCATAGACAGGATTTAACGAGTGCAAGCCTGCTTAAGGAGGCCGATTTGAACTGAGTGGATACAGAGCCTTATTTATGACACAAACATAATCTGAATGAAATTGGTTTATGTCTTGTTCATGTTTAAGAGTACTGTGCTGGCCTTATGCAATATTTGCATTGGAAAATAAGAGATTTGCATGGGAGTGAATCACTAAAATTATTCACAAGGCATTACAGGATTTTTACAGTGGATCTTTCATAAGGGAATCAGGACAGATACTGTGGCATTGATTTACGAATAAAATGTGGATGCTATGTGTGAAATGCTGTTAATTTCTTTTTGTAAAGAGACTCCTTCTCCATCCTTTTGAGTTTGAAATATAAAATCTCTTATTCTTTGCATAATACCTTTTGCTCTAGAAGACTTGAAACCAAGCTATCTGCATCAGGGTGCTAGTGCAGGCACTGAACGCGGAGAAGCGATTTAGGCAGTATGAGATAGCAGCGTTTGGAGCACGTAAGGTCATCTCTTGAATAGGAGGATTTTCTGCTAGCAGCTGGCACTGCTGAATCTGACCAGTGACTGGAAGGCATCATGCCAGAAGCTAGGACTTAAAAAGATCTTCAGGCTGGGAGGCACAAAATTGAAATGGAGAGGAGCTGATCAGCTTTTTTTCTAGTTTTAAAGATAGGTCAGGGAGGTGAGGGAGGCAATGATTGATGGGGTTGGCACTTCTGGGTTTGGCTACGTGGGAAAGCTGCACTGAGGTAAATTTAATTAGCTTTGAAGCCAGTATAGTTACAGTAGTGCCTGTCCATGTTTTGTACCTTCTTGGTATAGGAGGACATTTTTAATTTTCAACCTGTCAGTAATATATTTAAGATAAATGGGGGAAAAAAAATCATTCTTACTCTGTCATAGGAGTGTACAGTGAAAGTCTGCACTGGTACAAAGTTAAGGCCAAATACATGCCAGGAAAGATTTGTCAGAAGAACCTTCCCAGCAAGCACTCTTAAGACAGGGAGAGTCTGTATGAGTGAGAAAAGCACTTTACCTGTGTAACATACGCCACAAAAGTGCAAAATAAGGTGTGCCACTATTTGTGCCACAATAAGTGGGTTCCCCCTTGGTCTCTTAACAGTGTCAAAAGGATGCAATACAAAGCACCTCATTGCCCATGTGTGTAGTGCCCTGGTTTTGGCAGGGAGAGGGTTAATTCTCTTTATGGTAGCTGGTGGAGTGCTGTGTTTGGGAGTTAGGATCAGAATAATGTTGGTAACACATAGATGGTTTTAGTTGTCGCCAAGCAGTCACAGGCCACTTTTCAGCTTTTCATGCTGCCCTGCCAACAAGAAGGGGTGGGGGGCAAGAATCTGGGAGGGGACACGGCCAGGACAGGTGACCCAAACTCGCCAAAGGGATAGTCCATACTATATAACGTCACATTCAATTTGTAACTGGAGGTGATGCGGGGTTAGAGACATGTTAGCTGAGGGTATGCGTGTCTTTGTGCAGCAGCAGCTTGGGGCCTTGTGTGGCAGCTTTGGGGGGAATGGTGTTAGTCTGGCCAAGTAATGGTTACGCGTGATGGCACCCTGCTGTCCTGGGGATGGCTGAACTCCTGCCTGCCCATGGGAAGTGGGGAATGAATTATTGCCTCGCTTTGCTTGTGCACACGTGCTGAGAAGCTGGGCAGCTTGGGGGTCTTGCACAGCATCAACTTTTGTAGGATAAGAAATTGTGCTGTTCATCATTTGTTTTGTGGAGGTGGTTGTTATCTTCCCTTTTTTTGTGTTTCCTATTAAACTGTTTTTATCTCAACCCACGAGTTTTCTCACTTTTACTCTTCCAATTCTCTACCCCTCCCATCATGGGGGAGTGAGCAGATGAGCAGTGCTTAGTTGCTGACCGGGCCTAAACCACAACATACAGCTGCCAAGGGTACTTGTTATGTCAACTTCTCCTTTTAAAATCACATCTACCTTACGTTACACTATGCCATTCTCAACAAGTCACACATAAAGCCACCACCAGCCACATTAATGTTATGTAGTAACACGGTCACTAATCATGTTCTAACGCAACAGTAAACACACAGAAGAACGTAGGTAGCACATAGTTTTGCACAGATATCCTAATGGAGATGACTCTATCAATTCAGAGTGTTTTTACTGTAGAAAAGATTAACTAATTTATTTTTTTTAATCTCAAAGAAACCAACATGCGTCAACTCTCCCGTGCTAAAAACATAGTCAAGATAAGGTGCTTTAATTTTGCTCTGAGGTGAGTTTTCCAAGGTCAGTCCCAGGCAAGAAGATAGGACTGACCTGGCTGAACTAACCTTGTGGCAAAATTAAAGCATCCAGCATTTGGCTGCGTTTCCAGTTTGGCATGTTGGGCATATATTAGTGATTTCTATGCAAAAATGTCTCTTTTTTTTTTTTAGTAGTAAATATCTAGCCTTTGTAATCTGTTTTTGTGTTACCTCAGAAGCAATTCTCTAGTCTGCCCTTCATACAGCACAAAACCTATCAGAGAGACCTAAATTCTACATACAACTGAAACTCACTGTGGACATCTGTATCTATGACAAGTCCTCTGAAACAAGGAGCGGTATGTCCAGAGTGTTTCGTTATCCTCGGTGAAGCAATTTGCATTTGGAATAGTCATGCCTACACAGTGCTCTGGAATCACTATGTCTACACAGCTGTTACAACACCACTGCTTTGCATTCTTGGAAGATTCCATGGTTTATTGCTTTGTCCCTCTGGTTTTTTCCATGCTGCTCATTGTGAAAGATTCCACCAGAAGGTAGTACAGTATTACCCATGATTTCTCTCATTTCATCACAATGTTCAAAGTCATCTCCATTTTCGAAGGACTGTTGGGCATCAGGAAGACTACTGGGATGTTCCTGGTGGTGTTTATTTATGTAGATCCAGGCCTGGAGGTTGGTGGGCCTGCCTGTGGCAGGGGGGTTGGAACAATATGATCCTTGGGGTCCCTTCCAACCCAGACCATTCTGTGATTCTATGATTCTATATATTTAGGGACAGGGATATGTGCAGCAACAACTGGCTAAACTAATGCATGAAATGGTGAGGCTCAGTAGTGATGCAGAACAGGGACAGCCAGCAATTTCAACTGGATTTGGGAATATTAACTTGCCTTGAACAGAAAGATTTCCCCACAGATGTAAGAATGGAACATGTCATAAGCACAGTGAAATATACTCACCCACTGTCATCCAAAGGCTCACCATTCTCATTTGGTAATGATTTCTGTGGAAAGAAATCCAGGAAAAATGGTCAGGATTATTGGGAATGAGTTACAGGCAACAACTAAAAAACTGTCAGGCTTATATGGGTTGGCAATGCAGAGATGTTTATTGATGACTTTAAGCATTTGAAGATAGTTAATTGTGTTTAGGTCATCAGTGTGACCGATAAGGTTTTTCTCATTTCAGATTGTCCCTGACAGAAGGCAGCATTTTTCTGTGATGTAGCAAAGACAGATGATCACCATGGGAGACTTACTAATATTAGAACAATGTGATGTGTAGGTCCAACAAACCTACATTTTTAGAAACACTGGGCTATTTAATGCTTTTTTTTTCTTTAAGGGCAAATATAGAAAACAACAGCGTTATGATTATTCTTGCCTCCCCAAAAGACTTGGCATACCCATACACCTGTGTTTCCTCTGTTTATGAAGCCTGTCACTGGATGAAACACAGCATCACCAAGTGAAGTTGTTTCAGATTGTACATCAACAATCCTCAGAACCTGGATGCTTGACTCATGTGAGAATTATTTGCTCTGGGTTGTGCAGATTCTTTCAGAGAAAAGTAAACTGAGAAACATTTTGAGTAGGGGAAAAAAGGAGAGAGGGTGCATGCCTCTGTCTGATGAGGAAGACAACAGGCAGGAATGCCCTACAATTCACATGAGAAACAAGTGCAACTTGTAAACAAAATGGATGGCATCTTAAGGCAGAAGAAGGGAAATTCCTGTACATGAAAGGTTTTAATATATCACACAGGGGGATTTTACTGCATTCTGCAAAGCCTGTTATGAAACGTTATGAAAATAATTTCAGAAGATATAAGTTAGTTAGGGAAAGAGAGCGGGGTGGGGGGTGGAAATACGCTGTGGACCTGTAGAAATACACTGTCCTTTTGGACAGATGAATGATTATACAGGGTCTCACACAATGCATACTTCTTATTTGTTGCTTTGCAGCGTGGAATGTGGAAGGACAAACTTGTACCTGCAAAATGCTGTTAAAAGGTGATACCTCAGTAGATATGGTATTAGAGAAAGGCTGACAGACACAGAGAGCATTTTGTCTTTGAAAAAAGTGCATTTAGATTTACCCGCTCTCCTTCTCCTGCAAAAAGCTGTTTCTGAAGGGTCATAACCATTTTCTTCTATTCTCTCTGCTCTTAATCATGGTAAATTTCTCTCTCTTTCAGCTTCTCCATGTTTTTGACACTCTGTTGTGTTCTTACATAAAATCCCTTGATTTCCTTTCCTTGCACAGATGGGACAGGTGTTCATCCAGTGCAGGCACCTGCGGCTACAGTTGCTGCAATGTGGCATGGGTGGGAAAGATAAAAAGGAACAGGTAGTCATGCCTGAGAAACAGCCTCTGTGCCAAGAATAATAAAATACTGCTCTTTCCTTAATTGCACAATATCCATTCCAAAAAGGAGTACTATCTTTGCCTGAAGATTTCTTTTCTAACACCCGGAGGTCAGTATAAAGTCATCTGTTAAATAAACAGGATTCTGCAGTCACCAAAGATAAAAAATGCTTGAGAGCCACCGTAGTTATTAAAATATTTGTGTAGTCAGAGTTGGGTGATTTCTTTTGTAAAAAGTCAGTCCAAAGTTGAAGGGCTATAGTGAAAATAAGCCAGAGAATTTATTCTAGTGTTTTTTCTATCCCTTACCTGGTGTTACAATAAACTTGCCTTCTGCTTGTAAGGCCACACAGAGTTGCCACCTTGGCTATGTATGAATCTGTGGCAGATGGTAGAACAGGAGAGAAAGACAACAACGATGAAGGGCTCTTCAGCAGACTTCATCTAAGGGTTGTTTTGCATTTATAGGAAGTGAGGCTGAGGTCCTGTACATTGAGGTACTTTAGTGTTCAACTCCAAAGTTAAGTGCTTTCCTTCTACTGTGGGTTGTCCAGAAAAGAAAATTCAGTGGCAACTTTCAGTAACCAACAATGATGTAAGACACTAGCTATTGAAGGGAGATGACATTAGTATGGAGGACATATGTCTTAAGGGTCAGAGATGGATGGGCTTCTTGTTATCCATCAGGAGAAATAAATTCAAGAACTGCTGTGAATTTGTGGTGAAGTTTACCCACAGTCAACTCAGTGAGGAATATGTCATTTGGGTTAAGGAACCAAAAGTGATCAGATACTATGATGCATGTATTACCCCTTGAATGCTCCTAACTATGAAAGGTAGAAGCACTTCAGCTAATCCTGGAGGCCACATAATGTTCTTGAAGGCTGTATAAAAAGGTGATGCATATGCATTTCATAACCTTTGACATTTCATGGTAGAAATACCATATATTAGATATAAAGCTATGTGTCTTCATGAGACATAGCCATGCATTAATCATAGAATCATAGAATCATAGAATCACAGAATGGTTTGGGTTGGAAGGGATCCCAAGGATCATAGAGTTCCAACACCCCTGCCACAGGCAGAGCCACCAACCTCTGGGCAGCCCCTTCCAGCCCCTCACCACTCTCTCTGTAAATAACTTCCCCCTAATATCTAATCTAACCCTTCCCTCCTTTAGCTTTAATCCACCCCCCTTGTCCTGCCATTGTCTACCCTTTTAAAAAGTTGATTCCCCTCCTGTTTGTATGCTCCCTTAAGGTACTGGAAGGCTGCAGTGAGGTCCCCCCACAGCCTTCTCTTCTCTAGGCTGAACAAGCCCAACTGCCTCAGCCAATCTTCGTAAGGGAGGTGCCCCAGCCCTCTAATTCTTAAATTAATTAGTTCTTACCATATTCACCCAAGTGACGGGTGATAGGACAAGGGGGAATGGGCTCAAGCTGCACCAGGGAAAGTTTGGGTGAGACATTAGGAAAAAGCTCTTCACTGAAAGGGTTGTCAGGCATTGGAACGGGCTGCCCAGGGAGGGGGTTGTGTCACCAACCCTGGATGTGTTTAAGAGATTAAGGGTAGATGAGTTACTTAGAGATATGGTTTAGTAGAGGATGGGTATGGTTTGACTCAATGATCTCAAAGGTCTTTTCCAATCTAGTGATCCTGTGATACTCATTGCAAGAGGCAGTGTGATCATAACCAGATTAGCACATGAAGGCTCCAGAGTAGGTACAGCCAATACTGAGAGAATCAGGAGTCAGTAGCTAGCTGTGTAAACAAAAGAGTTCTGTACTTCACAAGCGCATCAACAAGTTCTGTTAAGTACTTCTGACACCTACACCACTCAGATGGGTGGGCAGCCCTTAGCATAGCGCTTTATGCTTCAAAAGGTACTGGAGGTATTCAAGCAATTGGCATACCTGCATAGTTTGTGACAAATGATACATGGTTTAGGACTTCTTTCTTGCTTCAAGTCCTTGGTTAGAGATACATTCACAAAAAGAACCTCTGATGCTGTTCATGGTTAAGTCTTCGGGGCGTTCATTTAGAGGCCTTCATGCCATGATTCCCTGCCTACGGTGATAGGTCAAGAGAAAGTTTTGGCTTGTCCACAGGTTTTGTTGGCACAGCCTGCACAGAAAGAGGGAAACTGGTCAATGTTGAAAATATCTTACAATAAATTACTTTATTTGAAAAGCTTTTCAATCTCTAGAGAAGCAAATATCATCAGTAGGAAAGGTAATTTCTAACACTGGAATCTCACTTAGACATTTTTTGTAATGTATCATTGTTGCTGGAGGTCTCATGCTTAATGATCTAAGAAGAGTACTCTGTTCGAACTACAGGCTTAACAGCTGCATTGATGATTATCATAAGTATTTTGGTGAGCCCAAGTGAATTTAAAAACCCGTGTTACAAGAAAACTGTTCTTCTGAGGATTTTCTGTCTCTCTGTCACTAGAGCAGATCCCTCAAATGCAAAAGAAGCTCTTCACCCAGCAGCGAAGTCCTTTTGAAGCAACCTCTGTACCCGGCTGGATATTTGCACCGAGTCACCATGTTAACATTTTTTGCCAAATTGATTGGTAGGTTAAGACGATTCATTTGGAATCAGCTTCAACATATCCCTTCAGACAGCTCTCTTAAGGATCATCCATGCCTTTATGGTTTTATTGTAGAAGGAAAGAAACACATTTTAAGTTTGGAACACATTTTAAAACCTTAAAAACTTTAAGATTAACATTTACAAGTGTAGTAAGAATTAAAAAAAAAACCCACAAAAAACATTTAGGTAAAGAAAATAAAAAGAGATTACATGAGCTTAATTAATAGTTACCAGAATTAGAGAATGCTGCCTTGATTTATTTAGTCTGCTTCATTCGACATACGGTAACCTTAAATATCTACTTATAATCATTACTTCGATGTAAAGCTGTTTAGTTAAGAACTTTAAGTTCTTTCATCAAATTTAACAAAAAACAATAAAAAACCCTCATAGAATCATAGTCTAGCTTGCAATTTTGGTAAAGAAAACGAAGGGGTTTACATCATTTTCGTATCTTGAAGACTCAGAGGCTCAGCTGCTGCTTTTCCTCATGATTATATAACCAACTCTGGTGGGTTTTTTTTTTTCCCCAGTTAAGAAAGAAAAATGCTGTATGGATGACCAGATGTACAAGTCTGCAGTGCAAAGAACTGGATCAGGACTAATCACTCTGGGCTCCTTTTATTGTCTGTTGGGGGGAAAAGAAGCAGGGAGGTTGGGGGAAAAAAGAGAGAAGCAGCACTTTAAGGCATGATTCATACCATCCTAATGTAGGTACCTAAAATAGGTCAGATTCATTGAGCTCTAAAATGTCTGTTTTTCTCTATGGACAGAGGCACGGACACCCTAGGGAATCGCTAGCTTAGATGTGGATATCTGTGTTATCAAGTAAGGCAAAAGGATTTCCACACCATGTAACTTTTGTGAGCAAGAACAAATATCTGTAAAGAAAGAAACATTGCCTATATAAAAAGGCTTCTAATACAATGATATGTGCTAAAGCTCTTGTTCCATGTCTCCTACGATGCCCTAGATCTTCTAAAACTTACAGACTGAATATATATATATATATATATAAAATGAAAATCTATAAAATCTATCAGAGAGCAAAACATGTTCTAATACCGCATTATCCTTCGTTCTGCCTCACGAAAGGGATTGCTCATAAAACTTAAAACTAACACTTGCCAAGAAGTATGTAGCAGTGATCTAACTGCAGATGTGCACACAGAATTCAGTGCTGATTAGTAGGTGTATTATAATTACCGCATACAGCAGTATTAGCGTATATTAGTGTAGATACACATACATATACTAGCAGAATGCTTAAAAGACAATTATATATTTTAACTGTATTGAAGAAACACTGAAAGCAAACAGTCAGTCATATGAATTTCATACATTAACAAATACAGCATATTGGTATGCAGAACAAATGCATCTATGGGATAAGCAAGAAGAACGTGTCTCTGGTTTATTCTGAATGTCTGTAGGGCTACATTCAAGATTCATCAGAAATCTTAGCAATCATGCGGTTCCATTGCTAGCTGTGGAAAAGGAAAAGCATTCATTAAATATTTCTGGTTTGCATTTAGAAAGGAAAATAAAGTCTGCATCACCCAAGTATCATCTATTCTGACATTCTCCTAAGTGGCTGGTAAAGAGCATCAATGAATTAATTTATTTTTTTTAATTGGCAGGACTAGATAACTTCATTTAAATCTTTTAAAAGGAATCTTGTGCTGCTGATGAGTGACCAAAAGCTTTGGCATAGTGGAGACATCCAAGAGCCCTGGAAAAATCTAATGTCCTGTTGGTATTTCAGCAGCGTAAACAGGATGACCAGCGTAACTGTAGATGAGTTAACTTGACCTTGGTTCCGTGTGAAAGAATGGAACAGCTGACATGGACCCTGTCCATAAGGAAATAAAAAATGGTACCATAATTACTGCCAGTCAACGTGACTTTATGCAAAACAGGTTAAGTTAAACAAATTCCATAGTACTTTTAAGAGATAAGAATGTTGATTGTTTTATTTGTTTAATAAAGGTAGCTGTGTTGACAAAATAATGTCTTTCAGACTTCTGTTAACCATTGATATCACATGACACCATGATTAAATTATTAGTACCAGAACAAAACCCAGAAAACATATTAAATGGGGGTAAATGTTATAAGCCAGAAATTCAATGTCTAATTGCTAACTAAAACTTACCCAGTATTGCCTGTGTGGTGCTGCAGAGATCCTTTCACATCTGAGACCATGCAAGTCAGTGCCTTTTCCTGTGGCGTGACAAACACACACCAAAAAAGTGAATTCTAGAAATATTTCTAGTGACCTCTAGAGTTCTAATATTTCTATTGGACTATAAAAGACAAAAGGAAAGGTTACAAGCAGAAATCTATTTAGACAACTTTCTAGCAGAGCAGAAACAGTATCAGTATTCATATTTGGCCAGGGATGTCAACAGCAGCAAAAAAAGCTTCTACGAGTACGTCATTGATAAAAGGAAGACTAGGGAAAATGTGGGCCCTCTCCAGAGGGGAACAGGAGACCTGGTTAGCCAGGATATGGAGAAGTCTGAGGTACTCAACGAATTTTTTGCCTCAGCCTTCATCAGAAAGTGCTCTAACCACACCATCTACGTTGCAGGTGGCAAAGGCAGGGACTAGGAGAACAAAGAAGTACCCACTTAGAGAAAAATAAGGTTTGAGCACATCTAAAAAACCTGAAGGTGCCCAAGTCCATGTGAGCCGATGAGATGCATCCATGGGTCCTGAGGGAACTGGCAGACAAAGACTGGCTACTCTCCATTATACTTGGATAGTTGTGGCAGTTCAGTGAAGTTCCCACTGTCAGGAAAAGGGGAAACATTACCCACATATTTTTAAAGGGGGAAAAAGAAGACACAGGGAACCATAGGCTGGTCAGTGTTACCTCTTGCCTGGCACGACCACGGAGCAGATCCTCCTGGAAACTACACTATGGCACATGGAAAATATGTAGGTCACTGGTGACAGCCAGCATGGTTTCACTAAGGGCAAATTGTGCCTAACAAAATCCATGGCCTTCTGCCACAGGGTTACAGCACTGATGGATAAGGGAAGAGCAAATGATGTCATCTACCTGTACTTGTGCAAAGTATTTAACAATGTCCTACACGACATCCATGTCACTAAATTGGAGAGACATGGATTTGATGAACGGACCACTCAGTGGATAGGAAATTGCATGAATGGTTGTACTGAAAGACTTGCAGTCAAAGGTTTGATATCCAAATCAAGATCAGTGACAAGGGATGTTCCTCAGGGGTCAGTGTAGGGACTGGCACTAACAACTTCGTTGGTGACATGTACAGTGAGTTCGAGTGCATCCTCAGCAAGACTGGTGACAGCTCCAAGCTGTGTGGTGCAGTCTGCACACTGGAGGGAAGGGATGACATCCAGAGAGGCCTTGACAGGCTTGACAGGTGGGCCAGTGCGAACTGCACGAAGTTTCACAAGGACATGTGCAAAGTCCTGCACATGGGTCGGTGCAATCCCAAGCACAGCTACAGGCTGGGCAGAGAAGGGATTGAGAGCAGCCCTGAGCAGAAGGACTTGGGGGTGTTGACTGATGAAAAGCTCAACATGAGCCAGCAATGTGTGCCTGCAGCCCAGAAAGCCAACTGCATCCTGGGCTGCATCAAAAACAGCATGAGAAGCACGTCGAGGGAGGTGATTCTGCTCCTCTACTCCATTCTCATGAGACCCCACCTGCAGCTCTGGGGTCCCCAGTACAAGAAGGACATGGAGCTGTTGGAGAGAGTCCAGAGGAGGGCCACAAAGATGATCAGAGAGCTGGTGACCTGTCCTGTGAAGACAGGCTGAGAAAGTTGGTCTTGTTCAGCCTGGAGAAGAGAAGGCTCTATTATTTAAAGGGGCTACAGGAAAGCTGGAGAGGGATGGCTTACAAGGGAAGTAAGCTGTAGAAGGATAGATTTATACTATATACTAGGAAAAAATTCTTCCCTTCAAGGGTGGTGAGGCCCTGGCCCAGGTTGCCCAGAGAAGCTGTGGCTGCCCCCTCCCTGGCAGAGTTCAGGGCCAGGTTGGATGGGGCTTTGGGCAGCCTGGACTAGTGGAGGGTGTTCCTGCTCATGGCAGGGGGTTGGAACTAGATGGGCTTTGAGATCCCTTCCAACCCAAAGCACTCTATGTTTCTATGAATATTACCAATTAAAGGCTATCTATCTGGGGAAAAGGACTTGTAAATTACACTTGCAGGAAATAGCTCTAAAAAATAGGAAGGCAATGGCTGACGGTCAATATTTTGGTGTAAAATAGTATGAAGTTGGCTAATGAGATCCACAGTTTCACTCTGGAAGGGGTCAGAGATAGTCTTCTAACAGATATCATGCTCAACTGGAATTAAGCTCTCTGTAAAGAACGGCAGAAACAATGAAAGCTGCCACCCAGCAAACATGTATTACTTAGCTTTGGCCTACACAAACTGAGCAATTTCTCTGGGATAGATTGCAAACAGAGTGGATGGAGAAATGGTTAGCAGGGGTTATGTACATCTACATAAATAAGACACAGAATAACAGCAGGGAGTTTTTCCTTGCTGAGTTTGGGTAAACGAGAGCTTAGCTGCATCATTTGCAAATAAGTTTGCACAACTTTGCTAGGCCTTGTGGGGCTTTTGTTTGGTTTTGTTTTGTTTTTTTTTTTATTTTAGTAAGCACAAAGCAAGTTTCAGAGTGAATCAGGAAGCTCAAGACAGTACTGAATTTTTTGAGATGTTTAATGGGAAACCCATCCTGACAGTGTCTGGTTTATTTTCCTGCCTCCTGGTGCCCAGGGATTTTATGTGTAAGAGGTGGAATGCTCCCCTTGTTCCCTCCAGGGTAGCTGTTGCTAGCATCGGAGGACAGAGTCGTCTGTCCATCTCCCTCCATTTTACCTCCAATTCCCCATCCCAGGGAAGCCCAGGTGTCCCTTCTCCATCACATAAAGACTAATTTTCCACCCCTTTTTCTTTGCTGTAATGCTTTAAAAGGGAAAAATTATGAAGAATCTCTATAGGTCTCACCTCACTCTTGTACTTTGGAAGAGTACAGCATATGGAGAAGGAGTTTGATGCCAGCCTGAGGATCACAGAATTGTAAGGGTTGGAAGGAACCTCAAGAGATCATCAGGTCCAACTCTCCTGCCAAAGCAGGTTCCTTAGGACAGGTTGCACAGATAGGTTTCCAGACGGGTCTTGATGATATACCAGATTGCATGCAACCACCCCCAGGATCCCAAACTCTTAGTCTTGTCCAGTCTGCAGGGCTAGGGTTTCAGAAGGAAGCCAGGGAACAAGAAACGGGTGCCAGGCCACTCAATGTTTAGGTTTCGGTTCTGTATGGGGTGAAACCTGAAATCCTGGATTCGGATGAAGAAACTCCTTGGGGGTTGCTAACCTGGTAGGGTTAGGTAGGCTGCTGCAGGGAAACAGAGATGAAGCTGAAGATAAGTAAGTGAGGAGGTGCATATCTGTTGGCATTACCTGTGGATAAGATAGCACTAAGGGCTGGTAATGTGATGGGGAATCAGACCGGTGCATCAGGTCATGTTGTGAGGCAGCAGCCCTCATGCTGCCCTGCAACATGGGCATATACCCCACACACCTAACAAGGGTACGAAGTGTCTTTGGTGACTCACTACCTTATGGCCCTGCAGCTGTTCCTCTCTGACCTGACACATGATGCTGTATCTGACCAGTAAAACTCGGGCTTTGTTGGTCAGCTACATCTCGTGCATCAGTTCACAGAGCAAAAGAGCCTGCAGCAAAAATGTCTGAGCTGTGGGCCAAAGGGAGAGAAGTGTCAGGCAGGACCAGGCACACATGGTTAGTGCATGAGACTGGGCAAACTGGGAACTGAGAGGTAAATGTGGGGCAAGGCTGATGTCAGGTCTGAGAGAGAGCAGGAGTTTTAAAAAATCACCTAGAGAATCACTGACACGCATAGGGAATGTGAAGATCAGTACCGATGAAAAGGGATAAAATGGAGGGGTTATAAACAAGGTACTGATGGATAACAGCATCATTGACCTTCAGCATCTTCACCACCACACCAAGGATACTGTGGGTTTCTGGTTTTAATCTAACTAGCCTGGACTTCTGCACTTTCTAAAGCAATGACGCAACCGCTGGTGTCTCTTCTTTGTCTACCGTCATCAACAGATCGCCTGTGAGAAGGGAAGGGGAAAAAAATGTCTCCCTTTTGCTCCCCACTGGCTTGCCTTGCTGACTAAACAGCTGTCCTACAGCTGTCCCACAGCACTCAGAGAGCAATGAGCAACTTTAAAGTAAAAATGCCTTCCAGTTTTCCAATTTTCAGCAAAATCATCAGGGTTTTGCCTCATAATTTCTAAAATGCTTATTGAAGCTTTCTGACAAATTCCAAAGTGGTCACATTGTACAGAACCACAGACTGGTTTGGGTTGGAAGGGACCTCAAAGCCCATCTAGTTCCAACCCCCTGCCATGGGCAGGGTCACCCTCCACTAGCCCAGGCTGCCCAAAGCTCCATCCAACCTGGCCTTGAACACTGCCAGGGAGGGGGCAGCCACAGCTTCTCTGGGCAGCCTGTGCCAGGGCCTCACCACCCTCACAGGGGAGAATTTTTTCCTAATATCTAATCTAAATCTACCTTCTTTTAGTTTAAATCCATTACTGCTTGTGCTATCACTCCACATGAGTGAACAGCCCCTCTCTGGCTTTCTTATAGCCCCCTGTCCAGACAGGCAGGCAATCACATGCATACAGTCATCTTGGCCATCTGAAAGAGAGGGGACGAACATAAGATAGTTCTCCACAGTCTCTTTACAACTAATAGAGAGGGACAGTAATTTTCTAATGGAAGCAAGTCATACCCATTTTAGGCCATTGTTTTGTGATCATCAATACCAGAGCTGCACACAAATAAACATGAAAGATATTAAGCATAATCTGAACATGTCTTTTAACATAAGTCGAATGTTTTTGTTAAGTGAGCAGGGCACACAATATTGAGTCCCTGCTGGCATTAGGGTATCATGTTGCCTACAGAAGCTCTAGAGATGCTTAACTGACATGAAGGTGAGTGCTGAGAGTCTATAGTACCTGGCTGGGAACAAAGTTCCACATACAAAGTTAATCACAGAATCACAGAACGTTAGGAGTTGGAAGGGACCTCAGAAGCTCATCTAGTCCAACCCCCTGCCAGAGCAGGATCACCTAGACTAAATCACACAGGAATGTGTCCAGACTCATTTTGAATGTCTCCAGAGAAGGAGACTCCACAACCTCTCTGGGCAGCCTGTCCCAGTGCTCCGTCACCCTCGCAGTGAAAAAGTTCCTCCTTATTTTCACATGGAACTTCCTGTGCTCCAGCTTGCACCTGTTGCACCTTGTCCTATCACTGGCCATCACTGAGAAGAGCCTGGCTCTGTCCTCCTGACTCTCGCCCTTTACATATTTATAGACATTAATAAGGTGACCCCTCAGTCTCCTCTTTTCCAGGCTAAACAGGCCTGCTCCCTCAGCCTCTCCTCACAAGGAAGGTGTTTCACCTTCTTTGGTGGAAATATCTTGACTCTTTGTACAAAATTCGCATTTGTTGCAATCGTACAAATCAACACCTACATCATATGGCTGCATATTACCTCCTCCAATATTAACAGGAATGCAAACGTAGATTCACTGTGTTGTGAATACACTCACTGGGAAGCTCCAGATCTACCTGAAAAACGGGCAAATAACGGTCCATCACTTTTGAAGGAACTCCACATGCTAAAATGCATTAGTCATCTAACTTCCACATAGCTATGGTTAGCTGAGATGAACACCTCACTGAATATACAGGAAGATTCAATCCAGCTGAGTTTACAGCATCTCTTCATTTATCCCATCACTTATGGAAATAACTTAATGGCCACTTGAGGCCTGTAAAGGAAGACTTAAATATTATAATCTAGTTCAATCACAAGGTATTTGTGCTGCAGAGGACATCACATCATTGAACTCTCTACAGTCTGCTTTCAATTCCATGCTGCTATAACAAATACAATGTGAAATGTGAATCTCTATACTTAAGTGACTTGTTAAGCTTGAGGAAAAAAAATTTATCCAGGAAAAACAATAAAGTAGAATGTGCTTGTTGAGAGAAAAGCAGGTCTTGTGGGTTGTGGTGGTATTCTACAGCTGTACGGTCACTTCTGGAAATGAAGAGTACACCTGCTGCATTTATGTGAAACACCCCTGGCCTATACAGCACTGGAAAAGGGTATTCCCCTGAGGTCCTTTGTGAGAGGGACAGAAATTAACTTACTGTAACTAACAAACTTAAGGCAAAATATTGTCAGTTCTCTGGGGTTGTCTTCAAAAAGAAGGGAGCCTCACCCAGTGGCATGTGTTCCTGAAGCTCACAGAAAGAATTCAGAGGGAATGGGTTGTAAGATTTTATTATTTTTTTTTAAATTCTTGAAATCAAACTGGAGGCAAGGTAGTTGTTTAAAGTAATATGCTAATTTCATGTGTGTGTGTTTGTGTGTGTGTGTGTGTGTGCGTGCGCAGTGTGGTGACAGATCTGAACCTGCACATGGGAGAAGCAAATCAAAGTTAATTGTCGGCAGCCTTCAAAAGCGAGGCACTGAACAACCCATCTTCTCTTCCCCAAACAAAATAAAAAGCAAGGAAAATCAGCAACTCATTAGACGGCGTGGTAAAGTTATTGAAGCATTATCAGTCTACAGGATTGGTAATGTAGGGCTGTCTGAATGTACGTGTTTTGGGAAGCAGGTTTTTTAACTTGCTTAAGGTACAGCCAACCCGGGTAGGGGGGCAGGCAGCTGTTGTGCTTAAACTTGATTATCCTGCAAGAATATCTAAGATCGCTTACCCATAGGCATTTTTCAGCAAATGTTCAATTAACAACTTGACAGCCAACCATTGACTTTGAAACTATCTGATCTTTCCCCGATCAATAAATCGCATCTGTGTAATTTATACCGCCCCGATGTGGTTACATGTTTAGCACATTTATTGTGCTTACACGCTCCAAAACAAAGCAAAGAAGGTAATTTTGTCACAAAGAGGGGCACTTTCTTGGGAAATCGTTAGAGGAATCTGTTGGGTAGATACATGGGCTGGGAAAGGTAAACCAGAGGCCAAACTACGGTGCAGTCCATGGATCTCTCACCAGGTCCAAGCTAGTTTGGAAAGAAGGATTTGTTAGAGGAGAAACTCGGAATGCTTTGTACCAGAAAAGCCCTTTCAGCTCACTGGAGGGCATCAGAAAAAGGCACCCCTAGGAGCCTTCATTTCTGAGGCTTCGCCCAGGCTATTACACAGCTCCGGCTGAAGACAGGGCTTGCTTTGGTTTGGTCACCGTAAGGGAGAGGACTGAATCTTCGCTCACTGATCCGCTCCCATGACAGCTGCTTTCGAGAGATGACAGCAACTCTTGCAACATCTGCGTTCGGAGTTATTCACCTTTAAAACCTCTACTTCGCAGCCTCGGAAGATTTTGCGAGTCAGCAATTCCCTAGCCAAAAGAAACTAGATTTCCCATCTTGTCATAGAAAGAACCGAGTTTTCCAAACTCAGACGTATCCTGAACTTCCAGAGTGCAACCTACTTCTCCTTATTAGATACTGGAGTAGACTAAGGAGTGATCCAAGGGATACTTCCTATTCCCTGTGGGGTCTGAGGACAATGTTTTAAACCTCCTTTGCTGTATCGATAAAGATACGGGGAAGAAAATAATGACAAAGCGATGAATAGAAGTGAAAGATGAGATCAGAAAAAAACAGGGCTGTGTAGGAACTTAGTTATGCACCCAGAAACATTGCCTTATTGTATGATTAAATGCAACAGATGAAATTAAAAACATGTTCACTTGCCATGATTACCTCATTCTCTCCTGTTACAAATGCTGTTCCTTTGCTTCATCAGCAGTTTAACTGAGAGCACTCTGTTCACTTGTATTTGATTTTGTGGTCTCCCACTTCAGTAATGAAAACATAATGTTCACATGAATATTTTATTAACATTAAATGACCATTTTGTTGTGTGTCCATGAGCACTCTGCAGAACATGCACAAATCTTTCCTATTTTTTTTTCCTTTTTCTTTTCACAGAAATAATTGACAGTCATTTTTTAAGCAAGTTATTAGTATTATTTAGAGATACACATTGCCTCTGACCACGGTAGTGCTTGCTGCAAAAATGATCTTGGAGATACCCACTCCTCTTTCTTCTTCCCCACAACCCAGCCATGCACAACAGAAGCTGTTTTGAGCCGTGATGCCCACCAACTGGGAGAAGGTTTTGTTTCACCTCTCTTGTAGGTTGCACATAAAAGTGCATAAATTTCTAGTGCCAAGAGTTTTGCGCTCATCTTGTCTGTGACGCTCAGTCTTTCTGGAATTAACGGCTGCACCTGAGCTGTACGCCTGGAAAAAAAAAGTGCTTCTGGAAATATACTGAAAAAGATACCTCACCCTTTCCTTCCATGCTTTCCCCATGTGTGTGAGCCCACCAAAACATGGAAGGTTAACGCTTCTCACTTCTTTAAATGCTGAGCATGCCTGCAGTGCCCATCAGTTAGGCAACTGGCGAGCCGAAGCCGCTGCCTGCAGAATCGCCTCTCTGCCGTTTGACTCCCCACATCGGCAGTCTTCCTCAATTCATTGTATCTGTACAATATATACATTAAGCAAAACAGAAGGAGGCCCACCATTAATTACTCATCTACACAATGTCTCACACAACGGGAGCCCGAGGCTCCAGCGGGTTTCCCAGACACTGTCTAAATAATGCAGATAGATGATAATTCTCCTTGAAAGCAGCCAGCCCGCTCTGAGGGCGAGCCTTCCTCGCTTTATTCACGTAGAACTTCCACCGAAGGGGTACGCTGGAAAAAGCAGGCGAGATTTTTCCTCTGCAGCCAGCCTGTTCCCCCACGTCTCTTTATCTCCCCGGTGGTCTTGTGCGCGCACAGATTAGACCAGCAAACATTGAGTAAGAATTGCACCAATAGCTTATCCCAAACAGCAAGTGAGGACTCATAATCACAGCTTTATACTCTTTATTTTGCACAATCAATTAAGTATACAGAGGGAGAGAAAGACAGAAGGCTGGTTTTCCCTCTCAGTAGGAAAGGGCTATTTATATGGTGTATATATCATAGAAACACAATAAAACGGGACTGGAATTAAACATGAGATCATCTAGACTATCATACTGCCCTGAGTCAGGACAACTGTACTTGTGTCATCCCCGATAAATATTTGTGCAGCTTAAAATGCTCCAGTGATGGGGACTCTATATAAATCCCTTGACAATCTACTCCAGGACTGTGTTACCCCTGCTGTTAGGAAAATTATCCCAGATAAACGATGGAGGAAGTCAGACTCCCTTCTGAAGTTCAGTTAAAAAAAAAAAAAAAAAACGCGCCAGAGGAAAAAGAGCTAGTACCTAAAGCAGATGCAAGGGCCATCTGAAACAAAGCCGAATCAACACACGAATTGTAGGGCAGAGGGGAAAGCTGAATGCCTGGGATTGTTCTGCTGGGGAACAGCCTTCAAGAGCAGTAAGAAACGAACAAAAAGAGAGGCTGGAGCAACGCGCCCAGGGAAGGATGTAAAGCAGTAGGTTTTTCAGACAGATTCCTACCTGGAAAGAAACAGAGTTGGAGAAAGCAGACCAACAAAAGCCCCTCTTCTGCTGGAGTCCTACTGCCGGTGGGCAAATAGGTCTTTAGAAATTTTTGGTAAATACTGCATCAGAGAAATACTGATTTCTATCAGCAGTCTCTTCTCGAACAGAAAAACCCCGAAGGAGCCTAGATTTTGGCTATCAATGCAGGTCGGGAAGGTACATTACAAAATCTCTTCTTTTCTTTTTAAGGAGAAAAAGAAGGGCATTGCTTTCAATGATTCTTAGATACTTATATGCCCTTCTCATAGACAAGAGGGGCACAGACTTCAGCTACTGAGAGGGGCACAGACTTCAACTATTGATTGAAAATATTTGACTCTATCGCTTTTTTCTTCTTTTTTTCCCCTAAAACAGGGCTGATTCTATTCTATCCGGCTATTCTCTTTAAAAAACAAGATATTTTTAGATTCTCGATCACTCCGAGAGGCATGAAAGCAAGATAGCCCTCCCCCATTCTCCCCCCCAAAAACCAAACTCCCCCAACAACCAGCCGCGACAATTCAGAAACTCTTCGCCGGTACCTGCTCTCTCAGGAGAGCGCCTGTGGAGCGGCGGGTGCCGTCGCCCTCCCCGCTCCCCACACCTCCCTTTTACTACCCCCCCGCGCATCTCCCCTGCCCGCCCGAGCGGAGGCGTCCCCGGAGCCAGGCTGGCCGCACCGCCGGCGGGGCCCGTACGGCACTGCTCGGGCCGGGCCCCGGAGCCGGAAGCCGGCGGGCGCGGCGCTGCCAGCGGGGGGCAGCACGCACAAAGGCGGCTCCAGGGGACGGGTGTGCGGAGGGGAAGCGGAGGGGGGTGCGTGTGCCCCGGGGCTCCCCCGCGGCGGCGGGGACCGCTGCGCCTCCTCCACCGCCGCCGACGTGCTTGAGAGGTGGGGATGGGGGGATGGGGATGGGGGGAGAAAAGGAGAAAGGGAAAAACCCCACCGCGGCAACAAACCGAAACAACCCCCAAAATAAAACCCGCAACCAACCGCAGCAAAAAAAAAAAAGATGTTCCAGGAAGAAAATCCTGGTGATTGCGACGCGCTGACGTATGTCAGCTCTATGCCCCCCCTCACCTCCCCGTGCGTAATTTTCGCACCGGCAGCGGAGGGGCGGGAGCGGAGCACGAGCTGATGCCCTCCCCCTTCTCCCCCCCACCCCTCCCCGCCCCGGGATCGCCCCCGGGCAGGTTTAACAAAGGCACTGATTTCCGCGGGTGACGCCAAACCCGCGGAGCCCGCGGGGAGGTGGTTACGCAGGAAGCGGGTGCAGGGAGGGTTTGGGGCGGGGTGTGTGTGTGTGTGTCTGGGCCTCGGACCCCCCCCCTCACCCCCCGCGCCTGGCTCGAAGCCGCAGCCGTCCTGGGGACGCGCCGGTGAACCTGGGCGCGTTCCCGGAGCTGCCTTTTCGGGGTACACCTGTCACATGACGAAGCGTTTGCCTCCCCGCTCAGACCCGCGGGAGCTCTGCGCAGCTGCCCGACTATCAGCCCGCTTGTGAACTACGGGATTCTGAACTTGAAATACTCACCTGGAGGAAGAAATTACCTAAATGCAGAAAAACATCCAACTCTCTATCGAACAGTAAGAAACCGGGAGTAAGGCACACTCCAGGTGCTCCCCAGCTTTATTCCCAACCCCCCTCCGTAAGGATGCACAAGCTAGTCACTTCTACGCTGTTTCAGTGTGCATTTAAAATAATTAACAAGAGCACCGTTAGCTTCAAGAATTACTGAGTATGGACAGCGTCACACAACTGTAACCCTGATTTATCTCACTCGGAATTCTCCAGCAACCTGTGGGTGCAACATCCACGCAGGCAAGTAATCTTTACTAAAGAAAGAAAGAAGTATTTTCAGCATCTACGATTTATGAGTATCTTTCCCTCACGTACAAAGCCACACAGAATTGTTTTTACAGGACCGGAGATTTAAAATAAACAAACAAACACACACCCCAAACAACCCAAAACCTGGCAGAAAAGCGGCGGCACCAATTTAAGGGGGTAAAGCAACTGTATCCCTTAGTGTTACTCTTGCTGCTGAGGGATAAAGCAAGCTCTGGAGAGTTTCCGAATTAGTACCAACACGCTACTTTAGAAAGCTATCTGGCAAGATGGGCTGTCTCCCCCTTGCAAACAAGGCAGGCTTCACAGGTGGGTAGTAGCACAGTCATGGTACACTAGCACTCAAAGGAGCTGAGAGAGGTTAGGGGGAGAGGAGCCGATGGGAGTTCGTGTCCTCTTGCGGTAGGGTTATGAAATGTGTAAGCAGAATGACACTGTATCAAAACTATGCAAATAAATGTGCAGGGGAACGAACTGACTTCACCTGTTTATGTAGAAGTTCAAGGACATCTAAAATATAAATCACTCTATTTTGTTGGAACAGATAACTGTACTCCTGATAGCATGAGAAAGTGCTGCTGACGCACATAATCTTTCCCTACACTTTTTTCCCATGGCTTCACTACCATCAGCTCTGTGATCCTGGCAACAGGTAGAAGGCAACAGCCAAGCCAAACATCAAGTACATCCCTTTCAACTGTTACTCCTTATCCTGAAAGATTCTTCAAAAATCAGGCTTAGACTAAGAACAAACAAGAAAGTATTTTTGAAGGATGCAGCAAATTTTGGAATTCAATCAACAGATGCATCCAGCCCCTCAGTAGGTGTTTTGTGAGCAGCCTGGCTGTGATTTTGGCCACTATGTAATTTATATTTAATATAGCAGTATATTTATAGGAGCTGGTGCTCCAATCCCCCTAACGCGTGTGTGTGCGTGAGTTTGAGGGTTGGACAAGGACAGCAACAAAACAAAACCCAACGGGATCCTCTGTCTGTTGGGCTTGTAGAATCAAGCTTCCACTTCTAACTAGAACCAGTTTCCATGCCCTTAGAGGTAATACTTTTATCTGACTATTTAGCTACTATTCAGGCAAACAGTCCTCCCAAGCGAAATTCAGTGATGGCTCGAGAAGTTCGCTGCCTGCCACTGCCAACTTTTTAATCATCTATCCATACAGTTCAGTAACCAAAACATGGAGTTTAAGTACATTAATGTGTAAATTACATAATCACACCTTCTTTCTTTTTTTTTTTTTTTTTTTTCCTTTTTACATATAGCTGAGGAACCCCAAGTACTTGCAGCATGGAAACATGAAATCAGTAGGGCGCTGGGTCAGAAAAAAACCTTTTCGCAATGGCTAAACTAAACTTCGTTGTTTTCATAAGCAAGATTTGTAGGCATGTCTCTGCCAGTTTAGGGCGGATGGATGTAACATTTTATGACTGACAACACTGACAGCAAATGCCCCTCACATAGTGTATTTTGCTAAATCTGACTGTTACCCAGCACAGTTCATTTTTCTTGGACGAAAAAGGAGATGGCTGAAGCAAGGTACATGTGCAGGAGCATAGTTTAGCAGGCAGGAAAGATGCTAATATTAGCACTGTTTTGTTGGTCTACTTTGTTTATTAGCAAAGTATTCCCAGCAGAGACCTCAAACTAGAAGATAAATGTGGTGAAACAGAGATGGAGCAAGGTGATATGACAGAAGGAATGGGAGAGGTAAAACGAGATCCTTTTTTTCGTTTATCATGATAGAACTATTCTAGAGATGATTTAAGCAAGCAACCTCTGGCAAATCTATTGCAGTTACTGAAGATGCTGCTGTCCCTATTCACCCACCCCTGTTCTGTCTGAAACAACCTGGTAGAACCAGAGATCGCGTGCTGTGCTTCAACTGTGCAAATTGACAGTCCGCTGTATCGTCACTGAAAACCCCACTTGTTTCAGAAATTAAAGCCAGTGCACTGCATGACACATGGGAAATAGCTAAAGCATAAGGCACAGCAGCCTGTAGAAACAGTGATCTGTAGCTGAGAGGTGGGATGGGTGAGTGATGCTAGTGCATTCATTTTAATTAAACATCCCTGTAATTCACTGAAATGACCAGGAAAATTTTCCAGAAGGGATACAGTTTTGGAAAGCAATTCAGAAGAGTTCAAAGAAAATTCTGGGGTCATTCATTCTAGAGTGTCACCCATGAAACAATGGTACTTTTTATCCTGAATTTTACACACACCTGAGTCCCACTTCTTGTACTCCATACCAAAGTTATGCATGAAAAAACAAGCCCCAAACGTAAGTATGGAAAAAAAAAACCCAAACTTGTTATGCAGTGGCCACTGCTAAAAACGAACTGCTAAAGATGTTCCTTGTATTGATGCCTATGCAGTAATAAAAAGTATAAACTTCAACCCTGACTTCTAGTGTATCTTAATGCCTTTGTCCTAAAAATTGTTTGCAAACTTGGTTCTGCTGCTATAGCCAGTATAACAAAATGTGTATTGCCCGCGCTGTTATGAGCAACTTATATGGAAATACCAAGTAGATGAATTATTATTAATCTTTTTTACATGCCAGACCTCAGAATGCTTGCTCAAGATCACCAAGTATATTTCATAAACGTCTGGGAAAATCTTTCCAAATTTCCAAGGGGGTTCCAGACAAATGGCTCCTCTCCATGTTGACGGGCCCGGAACACTTGGGAGTGACAAGAAATCGGTCAGATAATGACCTCCCCTCGTGCCCTCAGCGGTGTGAGTACAGTGGATAGCTGGGCCCGTTACAGTCACAGGCGGAAAACCCAACTGTTCCCGGATCTTCACATGAAACTCGCCCTGCTGAGCCCTGCTCCACAATCATGACACACAGTCTCCAATTTACAATTCCCTTCCAATTCTATACATGATATTTTTTAATTTTTTAAATTTTTTCTCCCCCAGATACGGAAGTCAAAGCACGTTGCCAGGACAGTACAGACCGTAAGCACGGTTCCTCTGTGAGGAGCCGCTGCTCAGGTACGGAAGGTCACAGGCGCCTTGCCCAAGGTTAGGCGCAGGGTCGCTGGCGGGGCGCAGGCACTCTTTCCCTGAGCTTGTGCAGAGGTCGGTGCCTCAGATCTCCCAATTACTCTTATTCACACACCCCCCTCGCACTCCCCCTTTAAAATAATAATTAAAAGACCCACAAAACCCCCTCAAACAAAACAGGTAACTGCTACCTCGTACTGGAACCTTAGTGTTTCCCCGTGAGGCGAAGGGAGAGGTCTTTCTTCAAAAGCTACCTTGTTGCAGCGTACCGGTATTTACAGAGAAGCGGTCTTTTCAATCGCGCCCCCCCCCTCCCCCTTCCCCCCAGTTACAGCTGCCGATTTCTAAATGGGTTATTATGACCCAAACCGCGGAGAATTTCGGGCAGGAGGGAGCGGAGTGGAGCCGGGCGGCGGCAGCAGCGGTACGTGCGGGTTGTGGGAGGCCCCGGCCCCGCACGGCGGCTGTTGGAGGCACTTTATGGCTTGTTCTGTGGGGTTTTTTCTCCTCGGTTGGTTCAGTTTGGTTGCAGGCCGGGAAATGAAATCGTGTCCCGACGGCATTCAGGGGAAAGAGAATGGAAAGGGCGGGCGGATGTTTGCGTGACCCCAGACTCACTTCTCCTCCCGGGCATGTGCGCGGGGAGGCTTCCCCGGCCGCTCCCGGGGCGGGAGGCGGGAGATGTGTGATCAGGGACACGCTGGGCTGGGCATTTTCGGCGCAGCCTTTTCCCTTCGGCCCCGGACTTTCATGCTTGCCGCCCGCACCGCTGCACGCTCCGTGAGGAGCCGCCAGTGCGCTCTCCGGTGGGGCGGTAGCCAGGCGTCCCCGCCCCGCAGAACCCCCTCCCGGGCCCCCGCGTTCATCCCCCCCCCGCCTTCCCCCGCTCCCGCCGCACACGGGAAAAAGAGCACTGGCAAGTCACCCGCCCCTCCCGCCTCCCACCCCGGCTGGGGCCCCATCTCCGCCCGCCGCCGGAGCAAATCCGCCACCCACCCCCCTCCTCCCCGCGGCGATGAGTCGCGCCCCTCTCCTCTCCGCCATTCACCTCCCCCCGCCGGCGGGGAGAGGAAAGCGCCCGTTGATTCCCCCGGGCGCGGCAGGCACGGGCGGCCCGGTGACTAACGCGCGGGTCCCCGGTAAACAAGCGAGACATCTCACGTTCCCAACGGCGAGAGCCCCCGCTCCGGGGAAGGGAGCCGGTCAGACCCCGCACGCCGCGTAAAGGAGCGCGGGTGGCGGCGGACGAAGCGGGCTAGCTCAGCGAGCGGGGCGGGGGGATGAGGCGGGGGCCGCGCTTCGCTTTCGCTCTCGCCCCCCCCCCTCTCGCCGCTCGTCCCTTAATTGCCTCGCCGTGCTGTGTTCCCCCCGGGGATGGGGGGTGGGAATGTTCGTTTCCAGAGGAAACGCGGACGCTGCCCTTATTCACCGCTACCGCGGGACGCACGGAGAAATTGATTTATTTAATTAACACCCAGTATCAGTGCCGTTCTCTCTCCTTGCCCACCCCCCTCTTCCCGCGCGGCATTTCCTCGCCGCACGTAAATAGCCGCGGCGGGAGGCGGGCGCAGCCGGGCCTGAGTGGAGCGGGGTACGGCGAGCCCCCGAGTGTTTCGGGGCGGGGGAGTGGGGGTAGCTGTTGCGCGCGAGGTAGGGGGAAGCACGGGGGCGGCGGCGCGCGGCGTGCCGCGTGGGCGCGGGCTGACACACCAGGTGGAGGAGCGCGCGTACGGCGGCGGGGAGAGCCGCCGTGCGTGCGTGTGCGAACGAGGCGGGCTGACGCACACACGCGTGTGTGTGGGTGTGCTGGGGCGGGAGGCTGGCGCACAACGCACGCCCGGAAGCTCCGCTCCGGGGGCGAGGGATGGATGGATGGATGGATGGATGGATGGATGGGGGGGGGGGGGGAGGCGGCCGCAGCAAGCGGCTCGGCAGCACCTGGTGGCCGTGGCGAGTGCGCCTCTCCCCCCGCGTGCCCCGCTCGCCGAGGCTACTCTGGATGGCGAGGGACAGCACCAGTGCTGTACCGGCCTCTCTCCGCCGCGCCCGCGCTCCCGGCTTCGTGCCCGGCGATCGGCGACGAACGGGAGGCGGGTCCCACTGCTCCTGGAGGGGTCCGGGCGCCGTGGGCGGGAACGCGCCCGCCACGAAGGGGCGGGAAGGGGGCTGGGGGGTGAGGCTCCTGTCGCCCAACGGCGTCGCGCCGCCTCGCTCCCGAGGGCCCGCCTCGCCGTCCCATTGGCGAGCGGAGCCGTCCTTCGGGCGGCGCGGCGGCCAATGCGGGGCGGTGCCGGCGGCAGCTGCGCTCCGCCCCGGCTCGGTGTGTGAGCGTCTCGGTAAGGCGGCGGTCACGTGTTGTTTTGCTCTTTAGTTGGGGCACTCGGTGCGCGATGTGTTACTTACGGCGAAACTCCCGCCGGCAGCAGCCGCGGCGGCACCAGCAGCAGCAGCGGTCGGGGAGCGGCAGCGGCGCCGCCGGTACCCGAGCCGGGGAGGACGCCGGGCGACCGCCGGCAGCACCCGCTGCCTAGAGGCGACGGCAGAGGACTCCGCTGCGGCTCCGGGCAGCCGCCCTTCTCCTGCGGCGGAATAACTTTTTCTTTTAACCGCTTCAGCCCTCGTCCTTTTCCCGCGGCGCTCGGCCCCCGGTCCCGCTCGGCGGCGGCAGCAGCAGCGAGAGGAGCCGGGCGGCGCTCCCGCCGCGGGCTCGGGAATGGCGAGTCCCACCGTGATGGGGCTGCTTCCCCCGCTGAGCTCCCCGCCTGGCCCCAACCTCAACAACAACAACAACAACAACCAGGGCGTGAGGAAGTGCGGATACCTGCGCAAGCAGAAGCACGGCCACAAGCGCTTCTTCGTGCTGCGGGGCCCGGGCGGAGGGGAGGAGGCGGCGGGCGCAGGGGGCGCCCGGCTGGAGTACTACGAGAGCGAGAAGAAATGGAGGAACAAGTCCGGGGCGCCCAAGCGGGTGATCGCCCTGGACTCCTGCCTCAACATCAACAAGCGGGCGGACGCCAAGCACAAGTACCTCATCGCCCTCTACACCAAGGACGAGTACTTCGCCGTGGCGGCTGAGAACGAGCAGGAGCAGGAGGGCTGGTACCGGGCTCTCACCGACCTGCTCAACGAGGGCAAGGCGGCGTGCCAGGGGTCCCCCCACCGCCACCTGGCCTCCCCCTTCTCCGCCTCCTGCAGCGCGGCCGCCGCCTCCCTGGCCGCCGCCGGCGAGGACCTCAACTACGGGCTGATCACCCCGGCCACCGCTGCCTACCGGGAGGTCTGGCAGGTGACGCTGAAGCCCAAGGGCTTGGGGCAGAGCAAAAACCTCACCGGCGTCCACCGGCTCTGCCTCTCGGCCCGTACCATCGGGTTCGTGCGCCTCAACTGCGAGCTGCCCTCGGTCACGCTGCAGCTGATGAACATCCGCCGCTGCGGCCACTCCGACAGCTTCTTCTTCATCGAGGTGGGGCGTTCGGCGGCCACCGGCCCCGGCGAGCTCTGGATGCAGGCGGACGACTCGGTGGTGGCCCAGAACATCCACGAGACCATCCTGGAGGCCATGAAGGCGCTGAAGGAGCTGTCCGAGTTCCGGCCCCGCAGCAAGAGCCAGTCGTCGTCCTCCTCCTCCTCCGGGGGGGCCGCAGGGGGCAGCGGCGCCTCCGCCACCCACCCCATCACCGTGCCCGGCCGCCGGCACCACCACCTGGTCAACCTGCCTCCCAGCCAGACCGGCCTCCTCCGCCGGTCCCGCACCGACAGCCTCGCCGCTGGCGCCAGCACCAAGTGCACGCCGTGCCGGGTGCGGACGGCCAGCGAGGGTGACGGCTGCCGGGTGGGCTCGGTGGCCGGCAGCCCTATGAGCCCGGGCCCCGTGCGGACCCCCCTCAGTCGCTCGCACACGCTTAGCAGTGGCGGGGGCCGGCAGGCGGGGAAGCTGCTGCCGGTGCTGGCCGGCGGCGGCCTGCAGAGCAGCCGCTCCATGTCCATGCCCGCCTCTCACTCCCCCCTCCGCCACCAGCCCCATCAGCCTCTCCTCCAGCAGCGGCCTCGGCTCCGAGCCTGCCCATCCGCATCACCCGCAGCGCCCGTCCAGCGGCAGCGCCTCTGTCTCCGGCTCCCCCAGCGACGCCGGCTTCATGTCCTTCGACGAGTACGGCTCCAGCCCGGGCGGCGACATGCGGCCCTTCTCCTCCTCCTCCACCGCTAGCAACCGTAGCAACACCCCCGAGTCGGTGGCCGAGACCCCCCGGTGCGGGACCCCGGAGGCGGCACCGACCTCTACGGCTACATGGCGATGGAGCGGCCCCCGAGCGGCCGCTTCTGCTACCGGCCCTGCCCCGACGCCGCGGCCGACAGGGGCCATCGGAAGCGGACCTACTCCCTGACTACCCCGTGTCGGCAGCGGCCCGCCCCGCCGCAGGTCTCCTCCGCCTCCCTCGACGAGTACACGCTGATGCGCGCCACCTTCGCCGGCAGCGCCGGCCGCCTCTTCCCCTCCTGCCAAGCCGGGGCTTCCCCCAAAGTGACCTACACCCCGTACCCCGAGGACTACGGGGACATCGAGATCGGCTCCCACCGCAGCTCCGGCAGCAGCAGTACCAACCTGGGGCCGCCGGCAGGGGGGAGGACGAGGAGGAGGGGGAGATGATGACGGCTACATGCCTATGACCCCCGGCGTGGCCGCAGCCTTAGGACAGGGGGGCCGGGGAGGTGATGACTACATGCCCATGAGCCCCACCAGCGTGTCGGCCCCCAAGCAGATCCTGCAGCCTCGGGCGGGGGTGGGTGGCGGGTCCCCCGGAAACGGCAGCAGCAGCTACAAGACCAGCTCACCGGGGGAGAGCTCCCCTGACGACAGCGGGTACATGCGGATGTGGTGCGGCTCCAAGCTGTCTGTGGAGAGCTCGGATGGGAGGCTGAGTAACGGCGACTATATCAATATGTCCCCTCGGGACCCGCAGCATGTGCCCCAGGCTCCCTCCCTTACCCCCCGGACTTCTTTTTTGCCCCTTCAGGGCACGGGGCAAGTGAGCCCCCCAAGCCCAGCTGCTATTCGTACAGCTCCTTGCCCCGCTCCTACAAGAGCCAGGGCCTGGTGAGGGACAGCGACCAGTATGTCTTCATGAACTCCCCGGGGAGGATGATCCCGGAGGAGGCAGTGTGCGGAGCGGGCCAGTCGCCCACTGGCCCCTTCACCCCCTCCAGCCACACGGTGCCTTCGCCCCTGCGGCACAGCCGGACTGAGAGCTTCCTGAGCCAGCGGTGCCAGCGGGCAGCCCGGCCCAGCCGCCTCTCTTTGGAGACCTTGCGGACGATGCTGCCCAGCATGAACGAGCACCCTCTGCCGCCTGAGCCCAAGAGCCCCGGTGAATACATTAACATCGACTTCGGGGACGCTGCCATATACTCTCCCCCCTCACTGCCTGCTGACAGCCCGGCCTCCTCCCTGGGCTCAGGTACTGGGCAGAGGCGCTCCCCTCTCTCTGACTACATGAACATTGACTTCGGGTCACAGTCGCCCTCCCAGTCAGGCACGGTCTCGGTTGGCTCCCTGGAAGCGCTCTCACCAGGCTCTTCCTCCAGCGCCAGCCAGCCTGATGGGCGCTACCTGAAAGCAGCCGTGGGGGTGGCTTGTTTGTCCAGCCCGTCTGATGGCGGGGATTACACTGAGATGACCTTTGGCATGGCCACCACCCCACCTCAACCCATTGTTCAGAAACCAGAAAGTGCCCGGGTCACCAGCCCCACGGCTGGGGTGAAGAGGCTCACCCTTTCTGGGGTGGAGGCTTTCATTCTCTCCAGCCCTCCCCCAGACCCAAACCGGGGGGCCAAGGTCATCCGGGCAGATCCCCAGGGGCGCAGGAGGCACAGCTCGGAAACTTTCTCTTCCACCACCACTGTGACCCCTGTGTCCCCCTCCTTCGCACACAACCCCAAACGGCACAACTCGGCCTCGGTGGAGAACGTGTCCCTCAGGAAAAGCGAAGGCCTGGAGGAGGAGCAGGGTAGCAGCCCCATGTGCCGGGAGACCTCCGCTGGCTTCCAGAATGGCCTCAACTACATCGCCATCGATGTGGTGGACGGGACCCTGGCAAACTGTGACAAAGCCAGGTCAAAAGCCAGGCACGTCCTCAACGGGGGCATCAACGGAGTGGAGATGAGCGCCTATGCCAGCATAGACTTTCTGTCTCACAACCTGAAAGAAGCGAGTGCTGTGAAAGGTGAGTAGCTACATCTGCCAATGCCTGCCACGCGTGTTTGTGCTTAGTGTTTGTTTCTCCCCGTGGGGTTGTGTTTTGTTGGGTAGGGCACCTTTCCCTCCTTGCTTTCTTAAAAATCTCTTCCCCCGCCGCCCCTGATGTGTCCTGTAACAAACAGGCTGTTTGTATGAGAAAAAGTTTAATTTGGGGATATTTCTTCGCGTTTGAATTCTACTGTGCTGTTATTGTAAGCGTTTACTGCTGGGTACCCCAATAGAAGCTAAATGTTTACACAGTTACTATGGGCTGTGCTTCAGAGTTTTCTGATGTAAGATTTTGGAAAGCGTTCGGAAAATGTGACCAAAAATAGTTTTATGTTAATACAGCTTCTAAATGCTATTTAAAAATGTAAAATGATCGAGTTAAAAACCAGGATTGTTGGACTGAGGACATCAGATTACAAAAAATCCTTGGCTCTCTATCTGGGAAGGTCAGACGTACCAAATTGAGAAGGATAAATTTAATATCTTGATTTTGAAATATCTTATCTCTTGCAAAAGTTTAACAGTAAATCATGGTGAGCACAGAATGTGAATTTTTTTTTTTTTTTTTAAATAATAAAATATTTCCAGAACTCACTATATGCATGAGCTGTTGCATGTTGCATCGCACATTTGGCTTACAGGCCCACCCTATGGTGGTGTGTAAGTACCTTCCAGCTGGCAGCTCCATCCCAGCGTGAATGACCACTTGGTAGGACTGCAAACTGCCTATACAAAGGCAAAAGCAAACAGAAGATACCTGAAACTTAGGGTGAGGGAGAATTCGGGTTTTAATCATGTAGCTGTTCCTTTGTTGAGGTGCTAGTTAATGCTGTCAAAAAAAAAAAAAAAAGAAACAAAGAAATAGACTCCCCCTCCCACTTCTACCCCCCCCCCCCCTTCCTCAATATAGTAACCCACCCTTTAGCAAGTGAGGGATGGTACACAAGTGGGGGCTGGTTGAGGGGTGGACCACAGGACGGCTAGTCAAGAATTAAAAGTTAATGATGAAATACCGTAGGGATTCTCTTTGCTCTCACATTTATGCAAGGCATTGTACCTTAAATCCGTATGCATGTATAGCCGTGTAATATACGTTTATGGGTCTGGCTGGGTGAAGTGACATCCCACGTGAAAGTGGCGAGTTAAGTATTGCTTCTGTATTCACAGTGCTGATAAAGAGGTCATCGGTAATAAGCAGAGCGCAACAGTTTGTAAGAGGCACTTGAGAGGGCTGGGTTTTGTTTGTTGTTTGGGTTGGTTTTTTTTCCTTCTGTTTTCTTAGCAGCTAGTTGATTTTGAAGAAGGAAATATTTTCTCTCTTGATAGGAGGTACAGGAAGATGGAAAAGATGAGAGATCCAACGTTTGCAGAGCAAGCTTTGAACCTAATTAAGACGAGAGGATTGTTGAATGAAATGGCAGAGTTTGAAAGGATGAAGGCTTACTCTGAGTGACTGGAAGGGTCGAGGGCAGAGCGTTATTTGTCTGTCGCTGTTAGTTTTGCTGGGCTTGCTTTCAGGATCCCTGTGACTTGACCCAGGCCGGTGCGGATGCTGCTGGATACCGGGCACCCTGTCCAGCCTTGGGACTGCGATCCCGGGCACCAGCAAGCCCGGGATGCCCCTTGCTCTGCAAACTCATCCATAAAATTATTTTCATTATTATGTTTCCCTAATATCGAGGAGTTTTTCTTGAGCCACCTACGGGCCCCCAACTGCAAACCAAGCCCCATGTTGGGAAAGAGCGATTTCCACAACATTCCCCAAACTGCTGACCCTAAGGAGGGGAAGGGGGGGGGAGAGGAGGGGAGGGGAGGCAGGGGGAGGGGAGCGGGCACCAGTTACCGAGAAAACCTGGAGTGGATGGAGCGCGGTCACCATTCAGGGGAAGAGCCGGAATGAAAGAGCTGATAAGAGCAGATAAGCGGGATAGGGGGAGGGGTGGGGGTGGGAGCCGGCTGCTGCCCTTACCATCCAGTAAACAAAAGGATAATGCAGTAAACATAGCCGCGTTAATTTGGTACACGGCATACAGAGGAGAGGGTTCGCTTCTGCTCTGTTGTTTGTCAAAGGGTGCTCATAAGCTTGCCTGATTTTAATATTTAATCAGCATGCGTGTTTGTTTTTTCCTCTTTCCCGTAAGCTTTGAAACGCAGACCGCGGCGAGGAGTGTTCGGGGGGAGCTCATTGGGATTTACTGGCTGGCTTCTCCGTCACCCTGCTTCCCCCAAAAGCCACGCGTGCCTGCTGGGCGCACCCATGGGTGGGGGGCTCCGGGGTGACCGTTGCCAATATCTGGCCGGGGCGGTAAGGAAGGGAGCTCACATGAGCATCATCGCTCAGCAGGCGTGCGGGGTTAGGTACCAAAAATAGGGTTTTCAGGTTAAACTGGGCATGTGGTAGGCGAACTGGAAAAGTCCTAGCATGGAGAAGGAGAAATAGATCACAAAGGACTCTTACCCATGTAAGTCGAATCAAGTAATGAACTTCTGCAAATTTCCTCGTTCCTCCTTTGGTTTTCATTGGGATTTCACACTGGGGATTGTTTATGGCAAGGCTTTTGCTGTTAAGAAAAAGATCCCCAAGTGTAGTGGCAGTAGAATTTCCAGCATTGAGATTTGAGAGACTACTAAGAGTTTCATGTTTTACAGAGAAACAGATATGCAACTGAAAGAAAATTCTATTTTGAGCATAAACAAAATTATTTTAACACAGTAATTCATGTAGGTTTGACAATCTAATTTTGTAAAAATTAATGGTTTGCACAAGAGATAGTAAACAATGATTATGTATGAGCTTAGTTGTTTGCGCTTACAAATTTTAGTTTTAACTCTATTAGCAAAGTCAGAAGCTTTACTTCTTCAGAACTTCCTCAAAACCCAAGAGAGGTTTCTAGCAATTTTCAACCAGTGGAGAACTCACATACATTTAATATTTAAAACAGAGGGGTCTGAGATGCAGCATATGCCAACAAGCTCCTTGTAATTGCCTTCTCAGTAAACTTAATATTTCTGTTTGTGCAAAATACATGTATAAACCCAGTTTGAATCCTCCCTGAAGGTCTGTACCAGTAGATGTGTTTTAAGGGAAATTATTTATGTCATGTAAAGGTGGTCGGTTTTCATGTGTAGCTTGTCTTTCTGCTACCAGTAACTTGCCTCTGCTGTAGGGAGTGCTGTGCTTTTGGAAATCTCTGTCCGTACTATCCTGTCGTGGCAAGAGACCCAGTGCATCCACAACTGCTATCAAAACAGAAAAATTTACAGGTTGCTTGAAGTGACCAGTTCATGTAGTTCTGCTGTGTTCTGGAAGTGTGCTACTGTTTAAGAACTGGAGAAACTCTTGCCTTCACCTGATGTATAAATAAAAGAATACTGTTACTGCTTGGTTAAAACATGTTACTTTTGCTGGTAATTAGCCTTTGTTCTAAACTCTGGCTGCTTTTTTTGCTTAAAAACGTATGAACTGTGTACGGTTTTCATTATTTATGGAGACGTTTACACTTGTTTTTATCATCTAGTGTAAATTATTTATTCCTCTATATTTATGACAGATTTGCACCCAATGACGATGTGGCTTTTTATGATGGATCTTAGTTCTGTTGAAGCCTAATGGGAGTTTTGTCTCAGTTTCGGGGGAGGGGATAAGATTTTACCCTTGGTGTGTAATCCTGAAATTCTGAAGTAAGATTCTCATTAAATTTAGTAGGTGTGTAATAGGGGATTTTGCTTAATTGCAAACGCCAGACTTGGGTGAGTTATCTTTAATTTTGTTTTCTTTTCCATTAACAAAATGCTCTGTAACTTGTAAATGTTTCTAGTAGTTGGTCTGCTTTTCAAAAATTGGGCGGATGCTATGTGTAATGGTGCAAGAAACCTCCAAAAACCCTGAGAGTTGTTTTGCTCCTGTGTTAGTTTCTTTTGTATTCATTTATTTAAAGAAGTTATCATCTGTAATGCATCTACTTAAGGTCGTAACAGGGTGATTTTTGATAATAATGACCCCCACGCATTGTCAATTAGCTATTACTTTTGTGAGGGTTTTATGATTGCACCTAAACAATAAAAAGCCTATCTTAAGAAATCTCTTCCCGTGTCTTTCTGATGGCATTTCAGATTATTGAAGACATAATCTTGTTTCCTTTTTTTGTTTGGCATTACTTTGGACAATGAATTCTCTTACTGAGTTGTTGGGTTTTTTTCCCCCACCCTCCGATACGCAAGTTGCTGTGAAATGTTGGTTCTCAGAGAAGCATGAGAATGTCTTTCTTACAAAATTTGTATTCACTTTTAAATTACTTCTTAAAAGTATTTAAAAAAACCCTATATGGTGTGTTCAGAAGTCCATACAACTTTTAGTTTTGTTTTGAGTAAGTTAGTTGTATGTGTTGTATGTGTAGTAGTTTGTCTTGCTGATAAATTCTCTGCGAACATCTAAATTAAAGCTGGAAGAACTGCTTTTAATGGCTTAGAGGGTTTTTTGGTGGTGGTTTTGGGCTCTTTTTTTTTTTTTTTTTTACTTCTTAGGCTTGAATTAAAAGATTTGAGGTTTTCTTTTACTACCTCCAGTATTGCACTTCTTGTCACTCAAGATTCTATTTTAGTGGTGACCAAACCAAGATGGTGAGGTCTGAACCTAGCAGTGCCATATGTGAAACAGGAAATGTAATCCAAAATTATCTAAGATCAAATTATGCCTTTGACATTTTAAATTACATTGATTATATGGATGTCAGCTTTTTACAAGCAGATAGAATATTAAAAAGTGTAACACATATTAGACTTTATTTTCCTTTATCCTTTTAAATTACATTTTAACTACACTGCTCATCGAAAGAATGTCATGCTTACTTTGAGTCATTTAAGATAAATTGTTATAGACCAAGTTGAATGGTGGGTTTGTTCTAAAATGAACCAGTACAGTCATTGCTCAAGGCAGAGGAAATGCTTAGGTTGATGATTGTTTCTGATTACTTGATTTCTTTGAAGATAGCTGCCGAGAGTAACCGTTCTCTTGTAAGTAAAATGGATAAAGGAATGTTTGAACAGAAAGAGCATTAGGAAGTGTTTTGCATGGTGGGGATTTTTTTTTTAATAAGGAGAAAATCACATCGGTTTCTTTACACTTGATTTATTATTATTTTAAAATAGCTTTAATTACACTGGAATTCCAAAGCTGTTTAGAAGTTGAAACACAGTGAGCATCCACAGAAAAATTCAGCTAGATTTAGTGGATGTATTCTAACTTCCCGCCCTGTTCAGCAGTTAAATGACAATACAGGTACATCCAAGTATTTTCTGTTTACATACCAAATTTTCTATGAAGTACCATTGATATGTTATTTTAAAAGTAATAAACACATTAAGAAACGACTATATCTGGGGTCTTTTTGTTCCTCCCTCCGGTTTGTTGAGGTATAATATGCTTTTGTACTGGTCATCCATATGTTTTCTTTTTGTGTCTGGCTGTTCTCGTCTGTTAGTCACAATATACTTCAGCACAGTTTGTGAAAGTTTCAATGCTCTGTGTGTAATAGCAATTTAGAGTATAGTGACTCGTTTGATAGATTAGGATGTGTAATTAGGAGGCTTTCACAACTCTGTTTTTTGTTGTTGTTTCTTACAGTGTTTGCTTAGGAGGTCTCTGTGTATAGATGGTAATCAGTAGCGTCCCTTGAGATTTTTGGAAGCTGATGTAGTGACCCCAAAGTTCAGATATGTTTTGTTTGTGTGCCTGTTGTCTGGCACGTAGCTATTTTTAAAGTTTTTGTGCGTATGGATGTAGGGGGTCAAGAGTGGCAGCCTTGAAAAGCCAAGTTCAACTGAGCAGTCCCCCTTGTTGAAAAGGCTGGGGTTTTCTCCATCAACCTTTCCAAAGGAAAACTTTCCCTGATTTTTTTGTTTTGTGTTGTTTTGATTGGTTGGTTGGGTTTTTTGTTTTGTGCTGTTTTTTGATTTGGTTTTGGTTTTTACACTGGTGTTTTTCTCAGCTGCTCTTGGATATCCAGCCTGTGGGTACCTTGGGTTAGTCAGTGCTCCAGGCCCCCTCTGCCAGCAGCAGTCAGAGAGCCAGCAAGGGTACCTGCTCCCACATATTTTAAATGAGAGTTAGAAAGGAGCACAAGTTTCCCTCCCCCTGCATCTCTTGTCAGCTCTAAAGGAAACTGGGATTACTGGTTTCAGTTGTATTTGGAGTTTCCACACTAATTTAGGTAAGACGAATCCTTCAGTTGTAGGGCTCTAGGGGTTTGTATTTAAATCAAGCTTTTAAGGCCGAGGCGTTAGGAGCCTAAACACAGAGGAAATCAAGGTAAAGATTGTTTACATCCTTACAGCGGCTGACCTAAAAAAATACACTTCACTTGTAAGTCACATTTGAGGCTGACTCAGACAGCAGCTGTATGCAATCTCTGCCCGGTTAGGAGTGAGTAACTTTCCTGAAGAATAGGTATGGCCGCAGCGGCTGGTGCGGGAAGTGCGGAGCTGTGCTGTAGCTGAGGTGGAAAACAGGCCGCTAAACTAGCCCTGCTTGGGGAAGATGTTCAGTCTGATTATGAAAACTTCCTTTAGAAATGGAATTACGAGACCAAAGGCAGTAACTCAAGAGGGCTGATGCTATTCAGGTATTTTTACTTACTTTTTTTTTTTTCAAAACAGATGGTCTCAGGTTTTTTTATCAGTGTTTACAGTCCGAAAGTGTGTATAGGTGTATCAGAAATAGTAATCAAAAAAACCCCTTAGTTCTTGCCCACAGTGAAGGGCACTATGCTCTGGAAAGAGGCAAATTACAAGTTAACAGTGGGGAAGTACTTTCCAAAACAAACAACTTTGATACTAGGGTGGGTTTTTTGTTTGTTTTCAAATACAGATTTCCCTGTCTCCGTTGAATAAAAGTTATTTTTAGAGCATGTGTTTTATCTCAGTAAATGATTCACAGAAGTAGTTGAGAGGAAAAAGCGAAAACAAAAACCCCAATAAAACAGCCCTGTGCCCCAGACCTGCACCCCCACCTCTGGTGGGAACATCTACATTGCAGAAGGGTAATGCAATAGCCTGATTCCATAGATTAGGAATGATTCAGTGTTTTGTTTACATTATTTGTCAATCTCTTCAGCATCCTAGAGGAGAACGCTTCCTTCCTGGCAGATGGCAGCCCCAGGGCCATGCACCTGCCATTACAAGCACTGCGCACTAGTAATCTACCCTGGCATCGCTGTTGACAAGAGGCTAATGATTGGAGACTGTCTGCCTGACAGCCTCAACAAAATAGGAACATATTTGTCCTTCAGCGAGGGTCCGAGAGAGATCCCAGGAAGGGCGGTCAGGACAGTATAGGGAAGAATCGCCGTGGAGTTGAATGGAGAGCCCTTTGGGAGTGCTTGCGCTGCGAGCCGCTTTTAAGATAAAGATGCTGCGGAAAGCGGACGGTGTCTCAAAGAAGGGATTTTCTGTTTCTCTGGCAGAGCGATAGCAGATTTTATATTAATAGCTCTGTGTCGATGGGAGGAAGGCTTGTGTGATTTAGCTGGCCGCACCACAGTCCACTGCAGCAGAGCCTGCCCTCGCTGGAAGCAGGAGGTCGGACGCGCTTGCGCAGGGTTCTGACTTCTGCCGGTAAACAGGGCCAAAAAAGAAAGTTGGAGTGTCGCTTTTAATTGTTTGGGTGGTGTGTTTGGCGCTTGCATAATGCATTCTCCTTTCAATCATTTCATTTGTAATGTGATACAGTTCTATTATGTCATTAGACCAGGATCCTCTTACTTTATCTTTCATTAATTTCTCTTACTCCTTTATGCATGTTTACTTCTCTTCGTTGAAATTAGTGGGTGACACTTCTAGGGGACGCTACCCAAGGCAAGGGTATCTTTGAAGTAGGCCAGGATGTTCTTTGCTAAATTTAAAAACTGCCCAAATATTACCCAGAGTTTGTAGAGTATTAAGCAGGATTACATGACGCACAGATTAGACATTGTTGAGCAGCTTGTTTTTGTTTGAAGGGGTCAGAAATGGAGGCACTGGGCCTTTAGTGTGGTGCCAAAACAGCAAACTTGCTGATACCAGGAACAGCAGAAGTTTCTTAGAAACAGTAAAGCACAGTGGAGATATTTCCAAGCTTTTCCAAGTGATGCTTTAGTAAAATTTGTTTGATATGTGCCGTGATGACAAGTGTAAGGTATGAAGCTCATTGTTCCGTTGGGTCTCAATTTCCAAATCTGTTTCACAGATACTTTAAAGTAGACCAAGAACAACGCTGCAAGTGCAACTCGCAGCAGAGGACTTTGCATCTCTTTAGTTAAAGACAATTCAATAAATCACTCCAGTAGCAGTGGAAAATCATGTCAATGAAATAAGATCTAAGCAGTTTTAGATGTGTCTCTTGCATTCTGTCCTTCCTGGAAGTATGTTGCTTAAAAATAGTGTTTAATACAGACCTAATGTCCGGCTTAACTCCTTGTTGATTTAGGTAGCATTGACAAACTAATGCATGGAACGAAAATTCTGATTTTTTTTTTTTTTTTTTTTTTTTTTAATTTGGATCTAAGCTTTTGCTGACCAGAAGTCACAAGATTGATTGAACAAGGCATCTGACAGCCTTTTGGGGAAGAGTTAGGCTTAATTTTTACATAGGAGACAGTAGAGTTGAACAGTTCCTCAAGAAGAAGGAAACAATAATGATGTTGGCTTAGTCTGCTGATGGAGGTAACTGAGGTTATAATAGAAAGCTATTATAACTAACTGGTTATGGTATTTTACCATTGTAAATAATGGTAAATATTAAAAAAAGGAAGAATAGAATTGACAAACACATGCAAACCTCATGAGTTTTCTAGTTGATGCAAACCCCCTTTATTATCACCAAGTTGGCTGCTTCAGCTACTGTGGTCTCTCCAGTGCTTGAATTATTGAGAAGTTGCACTGTGAATTTATTCTGTAGCCTTTTTACCAGTTTCTCTGGTACTGAATTTAAAAAAAAACAACCCAGCACTCCAGTGAGTGGTATTAGTTTATTAAAAGGCAGGTCAAATGTCAGGTGATGTGTCTAACCAAAATTTTCACCCATACACCAAAAAAAGGCTTCTTGTGAGGGAATGATGAGATTTGGCTCTGGAAGGCAAAGTTCTTCTGCAAGGCAGTCACACTCGGTCCTGCTGTAACATCATTTGTTTTTACAGTGGAAAAGTTTATAGGCAGGTGGACTTGTATCTTTTACACCAGGTTGCAACTCTGAGCAATTATTTCTGCCAAAATTAATGAAATGTAACTATGATAGTACTGTGTCGTTAGGATAAAACAAGAAAAGTTACGCTTTTGTTGGAGCAGTCTTGTATAGAAGCTATTAATATTAATCACCATCACAAATCTTTATCAGAGTTGTGAACTATGAAAAGTCACTACAGGATAAAATAACTTGCAACTAAATAGTTTTGATCTAGCATAACTCTTTGAACATCTATGTTTGGATTTGGAATCCAACTTCTATAACATAATGCAAAGGTGAGTAATTCCCTCAGTGACCAAGTTACAGAATTAGTGCTCGTGAGTTTAACAGTAGGTATAGAAAAATAACTATGCAGAGGAGTATTAGGTGTAGACATATATATATATATATATATATATATATATGATCCTGAGGCACAGAATACGTTGAGAGACTTTGCCATAACCTTAAAATGATTGGTACTTGCAACTTCATAGTCCCAACAGCATAGCAGTTCCTCTCAGAAACACCAGCAAGAGGTTCTAACGTGCACCAACTAGTGCTAGGATAATTTGCTTTTGGGTATCTGAAGAAAAGTAACTTTATTACTACTCTGTTCATTTTCAATCTTTAAATATCAAATGAAAATCCTGTCTAGATAAGCTTTTAATTTAAACCCTAACTGGTGTATTTTTAAAATAAATGGTAGATTGCATGGGTTCCAAATAAATAAGTTGGGTAGTACTTGGTTGTTGAACGTTGGCCAATAGGATGATTTCCAGATCCAAAAGCACCGCTGTGATTCAGCACTGTAAGGGATTTCTAGTCCAGGTCCTCTCTTAATTTTTTTTTCTGTTAGTATGAAAGGTTCAAGTGACAGTAAACTAAAAGCTTTGTAAGATACGAGATAGTCCATTTGTTACTTTAAAAAAACCCCAAGTAGTCGGAACCTGATAGTAGTGAAGTGGCTGGACTTTTTTGTTATTGATTTTTAAAGAACTGGAGTTCAGCCCTCAGGAAATAAATTGATTTATTTTTATTTTAATAAACGTATACTCAACCGTGCTAGGAAGTAGAAGCAATAGACTTGCATCTTGCAGCATGAGCAAGCACGGTCAGACTGGTGTGTCGGAATAGAGAAGAGCCGGTCTGTGCTGTGAAGGAGCTATGTGGGATGTGTGGATACCGTGCTGCTGTTTGATGGAGTCATTGGGAGAGGTCATTTACAGACTCTTCTGTGAGTCTGAAATTACTCCATAAGCCTTGAGTCTGCTCCATTGGTCATGAACACGGCAAGCTTTAACTTGCCATGCTGGCCTTGTAGATGCCATGTTGTCATATTAAGAGAAAATACTGCAACAATTTCTGTTCCTCTCACTCCCTAGTAGATGTTTTCCATTTTCCTTATCCTCATAGACTGGCTTTAGCAGAGTGGTAGCTTTCCAAGCCTACAATTTTATGAGAGTTATTTACATGGGATTATTCATCATGTAGATTTGGGCTTGTATTCTACTTATTTTGACTTTGCCAAAGAATGTATCTGCATTGATTTTTACTAATAATTTCCATATCACTATAGTGTAGTTTGCTCTATTTTCTTTAAGTGTAGGAGGAGCAGAAAGCTGAAGTTTTGTTTTGGTTTTGTTTGGTGTTTTTGTATTGTTTTGTTGTTTTTGGGGGGCAGGGGGAGGGGAGGTTAGCTGGGTTTTTTTTGAAAAGGTGACAGGACTTTATGTGTCAGGGAAATAGTGAGCTCTGTTGAGGAGTGATGTGTAGGAGACAACTTAAGACTCTCCACCACGAGCAGAATGAAATGTATGCATCTTGTTCTTAGTCAGGTATCTTAACTCTGGATATATTCGTAGTATCTCCAGTTAATTTGCTTTAGACTCCAGTCTCTCTATCAGGCACTGATTTTTTATTTTTTTTTTTTTACTGATCTTCTTGAGGCATACCTTTTGTAAAGGATTACCAGAGCAGCCGAGTCATCTTCATTCCACTCAGGAGGGAAACTTTCATTAAGTTCTGTTAAAGATGGTAAAATAAATAGATAAATAAGTCTTTTATTGAAATTATATGTAAATTTTTTTTTAATCATGTAGATCCATTGTTTTATTGGACTGCAAAGTGGCTTTGTCTTACTCATTAGCATAGCAGTGGTTTCATGTGCATGTGTGTACATAAGCAGGATCTTTGTTTTGCTTCTGTGGTCAAGAAATGTTTCACATTTTGGCATGTCTCAAACTATTTGAACTTGTTACTCACATCAGACACAAGCAAAGCGAATTCTTCCACGGAGGAAGGGAGTGAAGTATCTTTGATGCATAAAAGCCTGTTGTCTCATCAGTTTAAAAAAAAGCACCATGTTAAAAAAATTAGTTAATTGTTAGTTAATCCAGGAACAGGAAACTCTTCTCCAAATTCCTCTGATTTAGTTTAGGAAAATATTTGTGATAAATGATACCTGTATGAGTACAGGATGTCGCATAGCAGGGCCATGTCCGTAACTGTCAGAATGAACAGCATTGCCATCTGTCTTTTAAGTCTGAAATTCTGTTTCTTCTCTAGATTGGATGCTACCAGGGGTGGGTTTTTTTTTTCCCTATTATGTGTGTTTGTCTTGGTGCATACGGCAGCACCTGACTTAAACTTCTCCTCTGCTTTTGTAACGTGACAGCTGTATGTTAGACAGAGATTTCCAATATTTTTCATAGCAGTGATGAGATATTCATAGGGAGGTTTGTAACCATTTCTCTTCTTTCTCACAGACTGACTTAGGTCCCATTTTGGGCCATTTCTGACCACATAATATCTTTCTGGAATAGCGATAATTAATTACTTCAATTCATTTTTTCAATGTACTTTAATTAAAAATAGCTACTGGAAATAAGGCCCTCTGATATATTAGAAAGTAGTCAGTGAACTGTAATTTGGAAAGTGGAGGAACTGGTCATTTATAGCCTGTTCATGTTGGGTTTATCTTATATGTGTTTTATGGAAATGGTTAAGTGATTTTTGCCCAAATCTTATTCCTGCTGTATTGTAAAGTGTATCTGTGGTCTCTGGTCTCAAACACATTTGGAATCTGGCTTTTTTTTAATGGTTTTGTTTTGTAATACTTCAGAGACTTTTTTGACAACAGTTGGAGAGGCTGAGGCATCAACATGGAAGACACTGTCAAAATTGTTGTGCCTTTTATTATTGCCTCAGGCTGGTTGGTTGTTTTTTCACCCCTCATAAACAGGCATATTGTGATGGCTGCAGAAAAGGTTTGGTAAGATTGTTTAGCACAGAATATTACTTGTAAACTGAGGGAGGATATTCTAGAGGAGTCCATTTACCTCTGTTTTTTTCCTAGCCAATTTTGTGGAATTCAGCAGTGCTGGGCTCTTATTTTGGTGTGGTAGACACAGGAGTATAATTAAAAGGCAGAGATAGCTTCATCTGAGGCCACAGAATGACCACAGGACTTAAAAATCTATGGGGACCTTAGTGTGGGTGCTTAATGCCTCCTGTGTTGCAGATTCCAGCTCAAGTGCCTCCAGTATGCACAGAGGGTCTGTGTTTCTGTTTTAGATCTCCACATACATGGTGGCGTTTTTTTCCTCTAGCCAGTGTTCTGTTGCGTAGAACAAGAGGTTTGGCCCAGTCTGTAGGCACCTCATTTGCTCCCTATTAGGAGTTCATCAAAACAGTCCTCTTAAAATAAAGATCTGGCTTCCCTAGGTAGACACTGGAAGGATACAGGTGCCTTTTAAGTATTGAAGAGGCTGATCAAAGCCAGCCATGGAGATTGGCACAAACCCGTCTTTCTTGAGCATAGTGGGAGCCTATATGTTTGGCATAAACGGAACATCTAACTTCCAGAGGCCTGGGTCTTTTGAATTCAAATGTGCTGCCTGGAGTCTTATTTTAAGGAGGAGGACTTGAAATCAGACTGATACCCATACATGGATCAGCTGGCGTAGCTAAGTATTCCTGTCTGACCTGGACTGTTCTCTAGTTAGTTGATGATGTATTATACTTGTTCGGCAAATGTGAAATTAAAAGGGATTTGTGTTTTCTCTGGCTATGCAGCTGCTGCACTGTTGGCTGAGCACTTTTTAATGTATTTCCTGGTCAAGCACAATACATGAAATACTCAGCGGTGTCAAGGCCTTAGCACTTGGAAGCAAACTTGAGCTTTAAAGGCACAGACGCCTTGGGGGAAATACTGGTGTTTTGCAAAGTGTTTCTTCATGCGCATTGTCTGTGATCTTTCCTTCTTCTGTTCTTTGTGGAACCCCCTTCCAGAACAGCATCTTCACTTCATAAAGTCTCACCTAACGCATGGTGTCCTACAGGAACTTGGAGTTCTTTAACGTGATGTCCTGAAGCGTGCATCGCACCTATTTGTGGTGTCCTAAGTATAGCACTGAAGAGCTGGGATGCTGGCAATGGGGGGAAATAGGCGCTGGTCTTGATGTACTGGAAAGCCTCCCTGAAGTCTAGGGAGCTTCTCTGCTGAATATCACGGGACTAGAGCCAAGCTTTTAAGTATCCCGTCTTAAGTGACAAAGATGGGGTTTAGTATGTGTTATAGAAACAGTCCCAGCAACGTGCTACAATTTCAAACCGATGATGGTGTCAGTTATAGTTGTGTGGTCAGATAGATCGCTGTAAGTAAAGCGTGTTTTTCAGAGATGCCATATGAGGTACCAGTAAGCCTTTTAAAGAAAATTAAGTGTCGTTGGTTGCTTTTGCTTAGAAACATATTTACTGGCAACAAATCGCGGGAGCCATAAAACACAACAAAGAAACCTGTGTGAGAGCACTTGGGAGAGGAGGAAAAAACCAGAATGGGTGAAACAGTAGAGTACAGCTCTGTAAATATTTACAGAGCTCTTGTAATTACAGAAGAAAGTGCATGTTGCTCCACAGTTCACAATATTGCCTGTAAATTATGTTAATTTGTTGTGGGTTTTTTTTTTTATTGGGTTTTTTTATAAAGTCTCTAAAGTTTTGAGAGAAGTGCTGTGAAATCACAGTGCTCTGTATTTTTCATATTTTAACAAATACCTTTCTTTTTCTTGGAGAAGGTAACATTTTGTACCGTGGGTCTCAGCTGAAAAACAAGAGCTGTTTTCGAAGCTGAGATTCATTCTATGTCTCATGTTCTTGTTCCTTAGGATAGGCAGAACTTGGCATTTCACATTCGCCTTCTTTAGCTGACTTTTTTGGAAGCGAAGCTTTAGTGTCTGGTTGGTCTTGCGAAGCTAATGAATGTGGGCTCGCTTCACTTTATTTCTGCAGAATTAGATGGGAGGATTTAAGGCACATCCAGTGGGTCTGGGAACAATCTCATCCATTCAGTACAACCTGTGGTTTTTGTTTGAGAAAGAAAGTAAAATATGAGTAAGACAGAGGAGGTAAGTACTCTGTATGCTTTCTGCTATTGCGAGTTACTTTATGACCAGCTTCTGATTTTGAAACTGGTGTTCTCAGAAGATAAATTTTAACCACCAGAATTACTTTTCTAAACACAAAGTTTACTAAGCTTTTTTTTTTTTTTCCCCTCTGCTTTCCAACTGGCTACATTAGCCTCCGGAAGTGATATGTGGGTGATATTTATGATGCCCATGTGACAAAAATACATCCTCTTATGTCTTAACACAGTCCTACCTTCTGTGTGCAATACAATGCACATCGTCTAGAGAAAGAAATCTTAATTCATCTCAAGGTTAAGTTCAGAGCAGGAAGTTACATGTACCCCTGTTTGTTTTAAAAAATGCAGCGTAAAAATGTTTGGTTTATTTTTCTAGCATGTCTCAGAAATGCACTTGATGCAAGGGAGATTACAATCCAGTTTGTAAATGAGAAGTGTACAGCTAATGTTCTGTGAGGCATCGTTTTTCTTTGATTACTAGGGCGTCTGTCTGTTTATTGAAGGAATAGTAGGAAATACCGGCTGGGGGATTGTGCTGGAGGAAGAACGGCAGTTTTCAAGGAGAGCTGGTGGGTTGCTGTAGAACCCTAAGTATTAAGGTTCACATGGAGGAAGGTGTTGAAATCAGCTGGGACAGGGCACCTCACTAAATATTTGAATCTGGCCTTCGGGTTAAAGAGATCTCTGCTCATGGTTGTGAATGAGCTGGCTAGGTGTCCTTTTATAAACATTATCTGGAGAGATGATTGTAGCCCCATTGTGTACCTGAGAAAAGAGCTAAGATATTTTGATTGCTCTCTGTGGAGGTATTATGTAAAGTATTTGCTTAAACTCTACTCCTTTGGTCCTGGGCAGGATCCATCTTTCAAATCCCATGTCTGAACTGTCTGACCAGGACATTTTCCTGGCCCTGGGTTCATGGTGTGGACACCCCACTCACCTTCAGGCTGTATGGAAGGTGACAGAAAAAGGCTCAGGTTTGCATCATCTCCCAAACAATCCCCGCTACTCATCTGGAGGGGAAAACCCAGCTCAGGCAGGAAGGGTGTCCCTGAGCACTGCGGGGTTCTCTGGTGGCTTCCGAGAATAATCTTGCTTACAGCTCAGGACTTCAGGGCTATAGGCTGAGCCTACCTGCCTCATTTCAGATGACATATAGATGATTATAACATAGCAACGGTAATGCTCTAATGACCAGAAATAGATCTAGCAGCATTTTTGATCAGTGATAATTTGAACTGGTTATTCAAACAGTTAGAAATAATATTCTTGTAGAAATATTTTTAAGGCTTTATGTATATATATATATATATATATATATATATATATATATTCACATAAAATATATGGTTTCTCATCTTTAAGTTGTGTGTCTGACAGTGTACCAAACCTGGCTATTGCTGGTGGCTGGGTGTCATGAGCAGACTAAGTACCAAGGTGTGTTGCAAATGAAGTGAAGGAACATGCTCAGGGGTGATGCAATGAGAAATAGCTAGCTCTACTTGGAGGTAAAGCTGCTGGTTATGGGTTAGGTGGCAGCTGGGAGCCACATCTAATACGTGATGAACTGGTAAGGCTGTGCTTTGGATTTAGCACCCCCCACACACCCCATCATTGCGAAAGGTTTGTGAGTGGTATAGGAGGAAGTTCACGAGGTTTTGTTCTAACAGGTTTTTCTCACAAGGTTAGCCTTCCAGATTCTTTCTGCAGTGTTGTTTCCAAGCACTTTCGAGTGCTGGGTTTTCTTTGTAGTTCTTTTATGTGTTGCTAGCAGGAGTGATACATGTGATAAGGCATAATCACAATTCTATTCAGTTAATTTACTGTGATTACTAGAAAAATATATTGTGTTTATCTGCATGTACAATGCCTGGAATTATAGTCTCCATCAATAGAGGTTTCTAACAGCAGCAGTATAAAACTCTTAAAATTTACAGAATAAAAAAGCCTGTAAAATAAGGAGACTCTGGCTTTATTCATGGAAATATTTAACTTTTTTGTTGGGTTTTTTTTTTAATCCAAACGTTTTGTATGTAGAAACTTGAATTATTGTTTAAGTGGAATTAATAAAGCAAAAAGGTTCAGGGCTAAACCTGATTTGTACTACTGTATTAACAGCTCTGAACTGAGAGACACAGTTTTAAATGAGCAGGGGTAAAATTACATGCAACAAGATTAATAGCTGAAGTGAAATATGGCACTGTTCAATGACTCAGTAATGATACCTCAAAAGATACAAAATTGAGAAAGTAAACTGGTCTTGAATTTTCTAAGCGGAACTACCTAAAACGTATCAGCTCGTTCTTTTTTGGTGTGAGAAAAGGATCCTCACCTGGTCTTGTGGAAAAACAAAAAACAAACCAAAACAAACCCCACTCTCGTTGAACTTGAACAAAACAGACCTCAAAAAAAACCCCCTCCAAAAAACCAACCAAAAAACAGAGGGAAAAGAGAATCTATTAGGAAATTCTGTAAAAAGATATGATTTCTTTTCCTCCAGTGTTCTGTCCTGAAAAGCAGACTTTAAGAAATGGCCAAAATAAAGTAGTGACTTTTGTATACATTTTTCTCATCTTTCAGAGAATTTCTTTTCCCTTCCCCCACCAGAATCCACAATCACAGTGCAACTGATGTCCCATCAAAGTGTTAGAAACCTTTTCAGGTAAAATGTAGCCAAGGTTTTCTTCTCTCAGGAATCCTGCAAGAAGCCTTGGCCATCTCTGCAGGGCTCTTCATCCCAGTTTTCATCCCAGCTTTGCCAGGGTTGTATAGAAATATTTGGGCACTGTGTTTTTGAGCCTTTGTGTTGTGCTCTCAGGTTGTAATAGGAAATATCCGTACGGGGGAGTTGCAGTTCCTGTTGCTGCATGTCTCAGCATGTAAAGGAAGGACAGCATGCTGCACGCAGGAAGTAAGGCTTCAACTTCTTTGGGGGCATTAAGTTAACAGGTGGTAGGCTGAGGACAAGCAGGAGGAGCTCATTCTTTGTGTGCCCTGTGATTCAGGTGTGAAGCCCCTGGCTGTGGGGGTACTAAAGGTTATGTGAAGGGAGGTGAAGTGCAGGAGGTCCTTGGTAGCTAAATCATTAGAAGGTAGATGAGAATTTGGGGAAGTATCTCCTTATGCTTGTCTTGGCTTATATGGTCTTGCTTAAGCAGCTGTTTGTGACTTGCTGTCAGAGAGAGGAAACTGGATTAGAGGAGTCTTTACCCTGCTTCAGTGCAGCTGTTTTGTGCTGTACTGCTCGTTTCACCAAACGGTTTCAGGGAGGTTAGGGGTTGGTGGTGTGTTTTCATCGTGGAACGTGAAGTCTGCAACTTCTTGCCTAGCTTCATTTTTCCCTCACTTCAGTGTTACTGGCTGATTCACACCGGTGATGGTGAGAACACAGAAGATTTCTAGAAAAGCATTAGAAAGAAATTGAAAATCTTTTTCTATCTGAAGGTGTAACAAGAGAAACCAGTAGGGCAAAGATTGTCCTCCTGTGCATGCCAGGTTGCTCCTCTTAGCCTTTCCCAGCCTTTTTTTTTCTTCACTTGCTGGGTATTTCTTCTGTGAGAAGCATCATCTCTCTGAACATACCTCCTAACTTGAATGTCCAAAAGTTTTTAGGTCTCCTTGATAAGCAGTCTGAAAGTCAGTTTGTTTAACAGGTGGGTAGTTGGCTGAAAAAGTTGAGCAGAGTCTTGTATTTAAAAACATGCTGCTCACTGAAAGATAAATGGCCATCTCCTAGCGTGGAGAAATGCTCCAGTCTCTGCAAAGACTTTGTAAATCTGAAACCTCTTTTGATACTAGGTGCCTAAGGCCTTTTGGTAAAGCTAGAAGCAGGGACCAGTCTTTCAAAAAGTGCCTGGATGAAGTGTTTCTGTTCCCCTGCCCACAATATTTATGTGGTTAGAGCAATCACCCAGGACTGACCAACATCTACTACCCTTCTTTTTGACTGTGTTGCAGTTCTACTGAGAGGGCCAGGTCCAGCAGAAAATGGCTGCTGGAATCTTCTGCAGGCCTGCTTATAGCGCCTCTGGGAATCACATATGGGAGACAAAGACTCCAACCAGAACTTGGAGTGCCAGGAAGACCGCAAAGTTTGGCCCATTAAGGGAATTGTGATGTATATTTGCATGTGAATGTAATCAGTTGACAGACACAAAAGGCCGGGAAGGCTGGGGGAGGAGTAGGCGCGCCCAGGTACCCAGGCGAGTTTGCCCCTGCAGCTCGAGCAGAAGCACCTGGAGTAGCCGGAGGAAAGGACCCATGGAGGAGGCAGAGACCCGACCTGCCCGGTGGAGAGGCTCGGCTCCACGCTGCATGGAGCCGGGGGAGACATAGAGAAGATGCCGTGACTTACGGTGGGATGAGCCCCTGCCAGCACAAGCGACCTACAGAGATGAATGAAACAGGTTTGCTGGAGGAGGCCTATAGCCCCGTGGAGGACTGGGACTGAGAGACACTGTGATTTGTTGCTGCCTGCCAGAGCAGAGATGAAGCCCGGTGGGAAGAGATTTGCCTTGGAGAAAGTTCGTGGAGGACTGGCTCTTGTGGGTGAGATCCTACGGTGCAGCAGGGGGAGGGTGTGTGGAATGGATGCCCCCATCCCGGCCGAGAAGGAAACCATCTTGCAAGGGACTGACTAAAACCCCCATCTCCTAGTCCCTGCCCCCCTGTCCTGTGCTGCGAGCAGGAGAGGGGAAGAAGGGAGCAAAATCATGGCTGAAAGGGAAGTCTGCTTTAGAATGGAGGGGTGGGGGAAGGTGTTACCAAGACCCCCATTTTCCCCAGTCCCTGCCCCTCCTGGGCTGCGACCGGGAGGGAAGAAGGGAGCAAACTTCTAACTAAAGCCTGCTAAGGAGGGAGTGGGGGGGAAAAGTGTTTGCCTGGTTTGCATTTGTTTCAAGATTGTTGGTTGCACTCCTGACTCTGGTTCTTTTTCACTGTTTTCTCTTTAGCGTGGTGTAATAAATTAGATAACTTTTCTCTTCTGCTCTCTATGTTGAGTCTGTTTTGCCCGCGTCATTAACGAGTTTGTCTCTTGAGCCGCCCAGTTATGTTTTTTTCCTCCCCTGTCCAACTAAGAAGGGGAGTAACAGACTGATTTTGGTGGGCGTCTGGCCTTTGGCCAGGGCTCAAACCATCACAGACTGAAAATAAAAATAAATGTCAATCCTCTTTTCTCTCCTGCCCATCCCTAGCACGTCTTAGCCTTATATTCTTTGATAGAGCACTCTCATTCTTTCTTAATGAAGCTGTTTCCATGGAATAATTAGATATCCACTGTAATGGAAAGGGAAAGTGAACATGACTTCCCACAACTTACATGAATCCTTATCCCTGTTCCCATGAATATTTAAATTTTTAATATTAATAATTCTTTAGTTTAATCACTGGAAAAGATTGCTTTTTCTCCCAAGTGAGAGAGAGAGGAAAAAAGCGCATGCTTTTAAGCTCTTTGAGAGCATTCTAACATTGTGTGTCCAGTCTTTTGGGTGGAGGTAACCTGGTAGCTTGGAAGAAGTTATTGGACTTTGGAATTGGCTATCGATATCTGGAAATAGCAGTCAGGTTCTCACTTGTGGAACTAGAAGTTTGATTATACTTTCCCCCACATACACGCTGTTACCTGCCTGAACTAGGTCCACCAACATTAATTTCAGACAGCAATTGAATAAAGTATCAACCTCAACAAGAGAACTTCTTTCTTGCCAGACCTTGTTGCCCTTGGTAATGACTGAGGGACAAATACGCCTTTGACGCCCCAGCTGAGCAAACTTCCCAGCAATTGTATAAGTGTGTAAAAGGATATGGTCTCAGCTCCTAAAATGAATACCAAGTCATACACCTCATGGACTCGGAGGTCTTTCACAACTCTTCTTTATCCAATCCTAACATGAAACAGGGCAGAAGGATTGTCACTTAGAAGTGCCTGTTCCTTCTCCTTGTCTCTAAGGGGCTAGAATGGCTAGCTCCTCATAGCGTGAGTAGGTCAGAGATGTAGAGGTGCACCTTGGGGATGGCAGAATTAGCCAAGTGTTGCCTAGCATATACTGAAGGAACAGACATGCTAATTCAGTTGTTTTTCTTGTGTCTCCAAAGACGGGCTTGGTAGGTAGCTGGGTGTATTAGTCACCAACCCTTTTGTCCTTTGCCCTTCATCGCTTGTAAGGTGAGCAGTGTGTTTTGCAAAAATTCTGTCTCTTAAGAAACTTCAAGCCTTGCTTTGTAGGCAGCGTGCTGTCACTGGAGTTTGTCTCTTGCTGTTGGTCTGTTCCTGGGAAGATACAAAATCCCAGTGGAAGGCCAAAAGGACTGAGCTTTTTTTTTTCCCTAGCATTTTGTTTGCTCAAGGAAAGCAGCTTGGTTTTGTTTAATTTCATGTGATGACTTTGAATGGTTGTATGCCCAGCTTGCAAGGGAGAGAATAACTGAACAAATTTCAGATAGTACTATGTTGAGGTTTCTTGGTCTAATTTATTTTATCCCAAATCATAGGATTAAATCACGTCTATACAAACTTGTTTAATAGTACACAGTGGCTGTAGTTCTGAAATTAAGAGATATAATAGCAACTGCATTAAATTAATCCTGGAAAAATGAGCATGTCTAGTTTCTTAATTTTAAATTTGAAGTGCCTATTTTTATTATAATTGATAAGGGAAATGTATTTCTGGACTAGCACTTTAACTATAAATTCATTACTATGACATTTGTAAGTTTAATCCTTTATTTTCCAGATAATTACATTTTAATGTTTAGTTATTCATATTACAAGATCTATAAGAACCTTGACAAAATGTTATGAAACACAAATTATATCAAATTCTGAAATCAACTAAGCATAGCCCTCATCATCATCTGTACTTCTACTGTAGACTTAGATGCTTAAACTCTAGTGTAAGGTTGTAGGTAAAACAAGTGTTAGTAGTGTAAATATATGGTAAAAAATACAGATTACTGTGATTTTTTAGTACCCTTGGATAAAAGTTGATGCTAACTATAAAGTGTGGGGTTTTGTCCATGCCATCAGATGAACATTTTAGCCTCTTATGCTTATGCTGGGGCGGGAGAGAAGTACTGACATGCAGCACCCTTTTCCAGATACTCTAGTGTTTTGTTTCCCATTTTAGAAGATAATATTGTTCCCCATGGTTACATTAATGCAATTCAAGATGTTACGATTTGTAACTATTTGATGCAAGAGTTAAAAGCTCATTTTAATATAAATAACTGTGGCCACAAAATCCCTCCTTTACTTTTTTTAAGGTACTTTTTTTTTCCCTACCAGTCACGAAGAATCAATGTTGATCCGATGCTCATTTTTCTAAGTTGATAAAACAACACAGACTTATCTAAATAACATGATGTAGTTTCTTAGTGGAATAATATACCAAAAGAGGCTAGTTACTAGGGGCAGCATGTCTCCAATTATGATCAACCATGACTCGTTTAAAATAATAATAATAATGACAGCAACAACATGGCTTTTTCATTTCATGCTTTAACTTAGTTTTCCCATTAAATGGGGAAACATTTTGCTTTGGATGGGTATTATTCATGGGCTTTGTAAGCTGTTGGAGCATACTACTTTATGTTTTCCTGCGAAGTGCTGTTAAGTCAAATGTTGAAGCTCTGATGGAAATCTTTTCCTGTGGCGATGGCCAAGCTCAGCTTTATTTGCTATGAACAGTCCCACTGAGCAGAACTCAGATTCCCAGGAATTACTTGTGGAGAGCTGAGCACACAAGTAGTTCTGTTATCTTTACCAGGGGCATTCATTAAATTGCTTGCTGAGAGCCAGAGTCAGGCCAGGATTTGGCTCCAACTGTGCGCCTCCCTGCTAGCACCCCAAGGAGCAGGCAGGCTGCATTCACATCGGGGTGCTTGACCAAGCTGCGACAGTTGCGACTTTACAATGTGCAGTCTGCACCCTGCAGTCCCTCCTGTAAAGCAGCCCTCAGGGACTGCTGCTCAGACCATCTCCCATTGCCGTCAGTGGCAGGTCATCATGGGTTTATTGCCATTGGGACCCATGCTGTCCCCCCCACTCTCAGCCCCTGCCTCCCTGCTCCGCTTACTTGCTGGCATGGGCCGCTCCGGGCGTAGGGATGGTGCTGCTGAGGTGCAAGGCCTACAGCCTACGCAAGTCCCTGCAAACCCACCTCCTGCAGGATGCCTTGGCTACTGCAGTGCATGGAGCTGGAGGGTAGGGAGGGCAATGCGGCTTGCTGTGGGGAGGACACACATGTCATTGGCCAGCTGCCTCGGTCAGGGCCACATGTCTCCTCCCCAGTATCAAGGCTGGGGGCCAAAGACATCTATCTCCCTGTGGATGGGATTCGGTTCCTTGGCCTGTGCTGTCCAATGGCCTGGCCTGGTACCCGCAGATGTACATATTGTTAACCTCCAGATTCGGTTGTATCAATAGGATCGCTCTTCCAGGAAAAGTTAAGTTAGCAGGATCAGAGCTTTAATCGACTTGGCAGGCAGCATGGGGAAGGGAAACAAAGGGACCCAGCAATTTGCCTGGAGTCAGGGCAGAAGCCCATGGCAGAGCTGGGTGTTTTTTGTCCGATGCCTGATGCACTCTGGCAGTCGCGCTGCCAGTGGAATAAATTTACTGGTTATGAATAACCGGCAGCGTATTTTGCCATGAGCCACATGAATAGCTGATTCTGTCTGCGTGCTTGTTAGCAGATGAAAATTATTTTTAGGAATTAAGAAAATTTTATTCATTGCTTACTGACTTTGAAAATTAATAAGCAGGCTAGATCTGCTTTAATTAACTAACCATTGTATTCTTTTCACAGTATATTTAAGAAGACATTGAGTATTTGGTAGTTTTCTAGCAATTTGTGTGTGTGCTTATTACCTCATCTATTCCCCAAGAAGCACTGGTGGAATCGGCTGACTTGAAGTAGTTTTGGAAACTCAGAAGGGATCCTGGATGCTTTTCTTAATAAAGTCCAAAACCAATAGGAAATGTCAGTATTGACACGGTGCTGGACTCTATTTTGTGTGTGCCCACGAGGAATGAGGTTATTGGAGAATATATTCGTGTCCTGTAGGAATTTTGTTCAGCTCTTGGATAAATACAGTGTATACTGGTGTGTCAGGCTGTGTAAATGGAATGTCAGAATGTTGACTTGATACTTAAAATAAGTAAAAGATGCTGATAATCACTGGAGTAAAAATTAACATTGATATTGATGTAGTTTGCTTACTTTTTCACTTTAGCATGGAACTAGCTACTTATTTCTTGCAAGTAGGATTCCCCTGAAGCTGACGTTGCTCTTACATGGAATAAATGCTAGAAGTAGTTATTTTCCCTTTCTTGATTCAAAGCTTACTCAGAACCTGATTCAAAGCCCATTGAAGTTGGAGGAAATTGTTCTACTACTGAGGACTATTTGAGTTAGTTTTTGAATTATAGGTCAGCTTTATAGACTCATCAGCTGATGTGTTCATAGCATCATAAGCTCTTCAGTTTGTGCCTGCAGTCCCATCGTCCACCTACAAAACCCTGTGAACCGAGTGTGGAAGTGCTTTGAAGCATTGGCCACTTCACCTGCTCCAGTTTAATTCTGGCTGGAAAGTACCTGTTGTGCTGTAAAGACTACGACAGGTTTACTCAGTTGCTAGTAATCCTCCCTGATGACATGCCTGGGCTGACATACTTCTGGAAACACACTTGTTTGTGTTTTGTGTTGTTTGCATGCACAAAAATATCTTCCTCCGATTTCTCTATCTAAACATGTGATTTATTCATTTATTTTTTTACCTTTGTTTGGCTTTCACTATCATGAAAGCCAAAGGTCACTTTTGGGAACCTAAATTTATTTGTCAGGTTGGTTTCCATTTGGAGGAGGAAGGCAGTAGCACAGAGTCAGCAAGTAGCTTTAAACACTCCCTTGTTTGCCTACATGATGCATTTATCCTGTTTCCCCTACCAGAAGTGGGAACAAAGTAGTTTGTTAGGCAGCTCTTCCTCAAACAAGGGATCTCTGCTCCCTTTGAGAGTCATCCATCCTGCCATGTGCTCTCCCATGCAGCCTTACTGGTTGGTGATGGCAGTTTTGGGGCTCCATTTATTGCATCATAAGGCAGTTAACGTTCTTCATTTGAAACCCCCTCCCAGTCCAAACAACAAAAGCTCATTTTCCAAAGATTGAATGGGTAGATTTGATTTAGTTTCTGATCAGGAACGTGGCAGCAAATAAATGACAATGGGTGGGGGCAATGAGTGGTTTGGTCCTGGCAAGCTATTAATTTATCTCAAGCTGTGTCATGAAACAAAATCCTAAGTAATATCCTAAGTATCTGATTGTATACTGGATCAAATTGACTGCAGCAGGACTAATTTCTTAAGTACACCTGAAATCTGAGAGAATCAGTAGCATATTAGAAACTCTCACATATATGCCAAGATATGTCAACCTTTTTTTTTTTTTGTGGACACTCAAATGAAAAAACCCCTTTGTGTTTGTTTTGGTTTGTTGTTGGTTTTTTGTGGTGGGTTTTTTTTTCCTTTTTGAACAGAGGCTTGCTTATATGGACTGAAACTTGCCCAGAAAAGCAATATGCTTACTTTGTCATCCAGGTTTCATATATCATTTATTTTGGGTTTATGGTCCCAAAGGAATTAAACATAGACAGGAATACTGACTCCTTGTATGAATACAGTCAAAATTAACGGGCTGTGTTCTTTACAGACCTTCCTAAGTAACGATGTTGGTTCCAAAGACCTTCAGTTTTTTAGGAAAACTTGTGTAATACATCTCCAAACTAATATTTTCATCAAGCTTGAGAAGAGCATACAACATGAAATGGCACTAAAGGACTAAGCGAACTAGGCACTATTAATAGCGCCTGGCGCGGCTGCAGTGTTTCGGCCTGATGTTTTATCGGGATTTACCACTTGGTTGGCACCTTTCGAAATGAGGTGTCAGTGCTTTGCCATGTGGAATCTACAGTCTGGCTGTGTTAATAGCTACTGTTTGTGCATCACTGCTTCCCAAATAGTGTAGCAAACAGGAAAAAAAAATAAAATCTAAGCAATAAGCAACATACTAAGGGAAATTTGATTTCTTCTTTTTTAATCATCACGTTAACAAGTCGTCTTAGTGTGATTTAATCAATACAGTAATGTTTCTTTATGGTGGTGGCACATACTATCCTTTACTTCTTTGCAATGAAAAAAGATAAAAGGAATCCTTAAAGTAGGACGGGTCACTCTGTAATCAGTTTCTATTTTACTGCGTAATTCACCTTCCCTGTTTAAAACAGTTTTGTAGTCAGTAATCTGAATGAGATTCCTTTCATTTGCATATTTACCCGCATTTTTACTTCTGGAATGATAGTTGCTTAGTAAATCAAATAAATTAGATACTTAGTAAGTCAAATAAATTAGAAGAAAGTTCTATCTGTGCTTTGCTTATGTTTTTAGAGGACTCTTTCCTTAAAGACTATATAGTCTCAAGAAGCTTGTTTTTAATGTCTAGAAGTGGGCAGCGTTTGGTAACACCCAACTGACTGAACACCCAGTTGAGCCTGTGCCTACTTTCTGCAACTCTTTCTTCTTTCCACTGATGCAAATAGTGATGGTCATAACTTGAACTGCGGGCGGGAGGGGTGGTGTGTTGTGTTTCCTAAGCAGTTCTGTCTCCTGGGGTTTGCTGGTCTGAAAAGCAAAGTTATTTAAAAAAAAAAAAACCGAGGTGATATTGGATTCGGGAGTGCTGTTTTTTATTGCCTCTGCTATACCTTATGATGTATACAAATATAAAAGCAGTTGTTGTGTAGTCATTTTTTTCCCCTGTGAAAACCCATTCTGAATGATGTCTCTGTGGTATATTTTGTGCTGTTTAAATCATAATTTTTTTTTTTTTGCAACTTTAATTGACTTTTGTTTTTATTTTTCTTTTCAGAGTGAAGGAGTTAGTTTTCTCACCATGACCTCAAACAACACGAGTACAACATTCAGAGAAGCTGCTCAGCATATACCTTTTTTTTTGTTGTTGGTTTGGTTTTGGGTTTTGGTTTGGGGTTTTTGGGGGGTTTTTTTGGTAACTGAAGCTGCTTACAGTTTACTTTTTGTTGTTGTTATTGTTGGTCCGGACAGTTACTTAACTTAACTGTTGTGGACTAAACTGTGCAACAAATCTGGGAGGAAGGGAAAGCAACCTGCCTAACTCATCACCTGTCCATAGCATCTACGGTATCGTTTTGCTGCTGTTTCGACAGAAGTTGGAGATGCTCTTTAGCTCATAAGAACTTTTCTGCCGGCCTCTTTAACTAACGGCCAATGCCTTCATTTCCTTTTTCTGCAAAGACAAACTGTATTTATTCTTCGGCATATTAGGGGATTCTGTAACACCTGCTGAAGCAGCGGGATCTGGTATTTACTGGCATGATTTCAAGCCTACCACAGTACTACCTCAGTTCAAAGTAAAGCCAGATTCGCCGTGTTGGTGTGCGACAGAACCTCCTGTTATCTCTATGCTGAGCCTCTCTCAAGAACGGTCGTCGGCCTTACTGAACTCGCAAGGCGTACAGCTGCTGCTGCTGGGTTGTGAATCACTAGCCGCGGGGTTTTGCGTCTGGGACAGGGCCGGGCCAGGGCCCTGAGAAGTCAAATGTGGGATGTAACTCTGTGAATCGGACTTGGATGGAGGATTCAGAGTAGTTTAAAAAAAAAAAAATAAAAAAAAAAAAATAAAAAAAAAAAGTAAAAAAAAAGTGTAACTGAAGCAACGTAAGTTAAAAACATCCAGCTGTATTGGGGGTATCTCTCTTTACCTTTGAGACACTTGTTTAATCCTCTCTATGTAGGTGTTTATGTAGGTACTTCAGATTGCAAAAGCCTTTTCTCCTATTTACAAGCTCACTTTTTTCAGCTAACCCTGTTCTTAGCTGCGTTTCTTGTAACCAAAAATCCACGTAGGCATGCTAGGAATGCAGGGATGATAAGTGGCATCTGCAGAGTCAAGCGCTAGTATTAACACAGTATTATCTCGCCATCTAGAAAGTCCTGACACTTGCCTTTTACCAGAAAAGCACCATTTCAGCTGCAGACATCACGACAGGGAAGAAGAACCATTGGGGTCACTTCTCCAAGAGTTCTTTTCAAGGCTACCTGCGCATCACAGTTTCCAGTAGCCTGAAAATCCGAGCGATGTGGTGGCTACCGTCACTAATGTCACATACAACTGTTGCACCAGACTAGCAGAATGTCACGCCACCCTTGTTTCTCCTTCGATACATATGTTGAAGAGTTTGTGTACACTTTTAAGGGTACCTCCCCAGTGCCTGCTCTGATAGACATGTAAGTATTACTAAATTATTTGACTTACGTGAGACTTTTTTTGGGGTTTTTTTAGTTTTCTTTGTTTTTTAAATCATTGTGCAAGGTGGAACCTGTACTTCACTATTAACAGTGCATTCTCTTTTGGGATTATTTTTGGGTTTGTTTTTTTTCCTGAGGAAGACGAGAGTCAATGTCTTACAAATGTAATGAATGGCAATGCCATCTTCCTGCTTACATGCTGAATTTTTAGAACTGAGGATTGTATTACAAGACAAAGATGAATGTAAACTAATTCCTTCCCTACCCCGTGACACACGTTATTTTTCAGTGTAATTTTTGGGGTCTTAAATCACAGCAATGCATAGGCTACTTACTACAATATTAGATCTAAAATGAATTTAAATATCTAATCTATCTGAGGTTTTTTGGTTTGTTTTTTTTTAAATAATAATAATAATACTATAAATGGTTCTAAGACATTCTAAAGTGCTGCTTGATCAAGTCTGGAACTAAACAAATACCTTTGACATTTTCTGTCTGAACTCCCCGTAGCACTGAGTGCGGTACCTGCTGAATTAAATGTTTTGAACTTCTATTTTGAAGTAGCCCTCTGTACCAATTAAGAAACCATGCCACTAAAACAAACACAGCAACTTCAAAACAAAAACTTGAGGATGTAGTCAATTCTTCTCTATCCTGTATATTTCACAAAGGCATATGCAATACTTACATTCTTAATTTAGTTTACAGAATGGAACCAAAATGTATAAATGTTATGTTTGCTAAAACTTCACAGTGTATATTGGGTCTTTGTACATTTTGCCTGACTTACCTTAAATTTAAAATATTTTTTGCTATATAACCTTAACAGTTATTAAGCAGTGTTTTCTTTTTGGGTACGTATTGTTTCTGGATATCAAGATGTTAAATATATTTCTTGCTATTGTGATATGACAAGAGACTTAACTTATCTTGCTGTGTCTTCCAATGTACACGCTGTATATAAGGATAAATGTGATGCTGCTGGAGACCAGAATAAATGGAACTAGAGTAGTGTATTGTATTTAGTCTGTATTGATCATGGATGCTCTCCTTAATAGCCATATGCAATAAAATACATTATTTATGAAAGGAGTAAAGTATTTGTGTGCCTGTTTGTCTCTAGGGGTAGGGTGGTTTGGGTTTTTTTCTGGTTCTTTACATAAAATAACTTTTTTCTCTTATTTTAAATAGAAATATGCTTTCTCTCAATAAATCATACTGTTCCACACATACCTATGTGCTTTTCTTCTAATGCACATAATCATGAAATAAATTTAAATCCTGTTTAAGAATATAAAGATCGCTACTATGAAGGCAAAAGGTTGTGTATTTGAGGAAATAACTAGGAGCAGAATTTGATCTTAATTTTTTAATTCCTCTTTCAAAAGTGAGTGGAAGACTCTGGGAGCCACTCCAGCAGCCTATTTAGTGGGAACAGACTTGCCCTATGCATTCTGTATAATCACACTCATACAAGGTAAACAGAGATATACTATCTTCATGCTCTGGCTTGCAGGGGCTCTGGGGCGCAGTTGTTGACACCGTGGGGTCACTGTAGCCCGCTCCCGATCAGTGGGAAGGTCCTTGACACCTGTGTAAATGACCCTTTTTCAGTGTTCCTTGCACCCAGGTAAATGACCCACGTGAGGGCCACTGACTTGTGACAGGGATTGTGGCAATGAAGGGCAGGTGACGACAGCAGTAGGCTCCTGAAAAGCTTGACGTCCATTCCGGGGCAGTCTTGCTGACATCCCCTTTGCTTCAGCTGAGGAGTGTCTGTGTGACCCAGCTTTGTCAGTGACACGCAAGGAGACATTATCCCTCTATTTACCGTGTTTAAAGTCATGTAGAGTGAAATCTGGTCTTGAAACACATAATGTTGTACTCTCCTGGGCACATCTACCATAAAGTGGGATGGTACTTTCATGGTTACCTTATGGTTTGGGGATGGTTGAAGGACCATACTCATACAAGTTTGTCTTCAAAGGACAAAACTCAGGTTCTTTCTCTGAAAGTGGCTTCAAGGGAAAAGAACAATTCTGTCTGTTGCTGTAGTGGGATCATCCTGGGGCTGCTGGAGTATCCATGTAAGCCACAGAATGTGGACATAAATCACAGACAACATATATGCTGCCCAAGAGAGAACATTCAGTTCCTTCTCTCATCTGTCCTGACCGTCTTAGCTGCAGGCTTAGCTAAGGGAGACAAACTGGGGTGTTGTAGCTTTATGGTGCCTGCATCCTTGAAGAGAAAGACCAATTGCTTTCGGCTTTGAAATCGCACTGGAGAAATAAAACTCTCCAGAAGTATCTTCTTTTTACTGTCAGCAGGGTTTGTGAGGGGTACCTTACGATACCAGAAAAGGATGTGTTTGGTAAGACATCTAGAAATCCTGTGTCAGATTCTCTGGTGGGTTCCATTTCTGATAATCAGAGCATAAAGGAAACCACCCACAGCACAGGATGATCTGATAGAGGCTGCTTCCAAACAGATCAACATTTGCACTGACCTGGGAGTAGTGCTCTTAAGTCCTTGTCCAGTGACCATCCTTCTCAAGGACCTCAAAGCAATCCATGTCTTCCAGCCTCCTTGGGAACCTTTGTATACTTCTTGTCGTACAGGGTGCAAGGAAGGGTTGATACATATCCATGTGTCACCCCAGTGTGGAATGGGGTTACCTTGAGCACTTACCTGTGGCCTGGAGCTTAGAAGCATTCCCAAATTCTTCACTTGAGTGTGGCCTTGGAGACTACTATAAAAGGTATCATCTTTCAATAGCCTTTAAGTAATGAACCCAGAATGAGCCAGCTGCCGCCCTCAACACCTATTCCTACCATTCAACTTGCTTTCTGCTCTCAAAGAGGACGGGAAGAAGGAAGGGTTCAGGTCTTCACTACACTAATTCCAAGCTCTTTTGTGAGTATTCTGAGTGAGGAAATGTGACTTGGGGTCTGATCGTGGGAGAGCCATTGCTGAATAGTGTGACAAGAACAGGTTTGGCCAGAGATGCAAGCCTTCCTCTGAGGGAAGCGAATAACCTATGAAATCTTTCAGAATATTACTACTGCTTCAGTCGTTCCCAGATGGCTTTTCTACCTTGACAAATTTCAGATCAAGATGCATTGCAAGCCTCACCTAACATGGACATGTCTTTTCCTGGGGTTCCCTTTGAAAGGGTCCACAAACAGGGATTATATTTACTGAAAGGGTTGTGGGTTTCTTTCCTTTTTAGGAGCCCATAATATTTAATTGCATTTGATCATAGCTTTTTCCTGTTTAAGTATACATTTTGTGATATTCAGTGGGAACCTGGCTTCTCAAATCTGAAGTATCTCAACAACCTACCAAAATAATAGGGAGAGAAAATGTCACTGTTCACTTTTGAAAATACAGATCCCTGTTGGTCTTTTGGATTTGTGGGGTTTTTTTTAAAATTTATTATTGTAATGTGTCCAATCTAGATATGAGACTAAGGGGATGTTTTAAAATGTTCAAGCTAGGAGTGGGGAAACTGGTCTGTGGGGTGGACATGATATATAACGTCGCTTCATTTGAGCCATGGCCTCATTTTTTTTCATATTATTTGGCAACATAGTGTCATGTGTTGAATGTGTGGCTGCTAAAAGTTTTTGGAAAGTCTACTTGATCCTCAGTATTTCTTTACAGGGCCCCTTTGCATCTTCTCTTTTCCCCTCTGCTTAAAATGAGTAATAAACACATTCATAAAGGTGCATCTGCAAGTGCTAAACTGAATGCAGAAGGTGTGTCTAGAAGGTGAGGAGCACCACAGCCGAAGTACTAGCTCTAGTAGATGCTTATATCCTCTAGAGGATATAAGCATCAGGCCATGTTTGTCTATTGTAAATGGAGGATGCAGAAGGTGGAATTAGACACTCCTTGAAACATCCATTGATGGGTTTACAAGGAGGGTCTGGGTAAAGAACAGGATTCCCTTGCCTGGAAACACACTTGCTGCAGATGGACCAGTCAAACTGAACTCCCACATTTGACAGGTATTCAACATTAATGTACTATTCTGTGTCAACCTTTGAGATTTCTGCTACTGCTCCCAAGAATAGTTTTCCTTCTCATTAAGTAAGGATCCTGTCTGAAAGTGTGGGTGTACCCAACAATGCAGTTATTACTTCCCCATTCATTCATTAGTCTGAGTAAGCGTTACTGCAGAGGTGAACATCCAGGCCTACCATTCTAGCTCAGACAAATGCCAACGTGGAAGTTTTGCCCAAGCAAAAGGGTCCAGACTTAGATCTTACAATGTGACTTAAATTTCCACCCCTCCCCCCCAAACGTACCCTTAATTCAACATAGAAGATCAAATTACGAAACTTGTGTTTAAAAGAGTATTTCCTACATTTCCACAGGAATGCTTTTGTGTGAAAAGTCTGACCTTAAATTAGTAGAGTCAATATAAGCTCTGAATTCCTTTAAAAAGCTTTTTTTCACCCAGGCATGATGGGGTTTTAGACAAATTTGTATACTAAATGACTGTGGAAAGGTCCCCCAGGTATCCCTTATAAGATCTCCAAGGGCTGAGTTTGTGGTGCTACAATACATTAAGATGGTATTTGACAGAGGAGTTACTTCTGGAGAAAATTTCTGTAACATTGGCTCTTTGCTGGCAACTGACCTGGTTTAGATACAGATGTTGAAGAGAAGGGAACTGGTGAGACTGGTTACCCTCAGTTAAAACTCATTTGCTCAAGAGTTCTCTTCTTCAACCACAGATGAAGCTCTGTATTCAATATTATGAATCCAAAACCCCAAAGCAGCACCATGGTGGAATTCTCAACAGTTTTGGGCAGTGTCTTTTCATATCAGGGGACACAAATGCTTTCCATGTGTCAGGAGAAGAACCGTCCTGGTGTTGCAGAAGAGTAGCAACTCCTCCCTGCAGAGGAAGGTCAGGTCAGAGCAGGTCTCCCGCCCTCCTGAAACTCATGGGCGTGACAAAGCATCCTATTCTCATCAAGCCTTCAGAAAAGTACTGCCATCCTGACAAAGGACCTGATAGTGACTGGGGAGGAGGGTGTTGCAGGGTGGTGTGTTATGCCATTACTTCAGCAGCGTGATAAACCTAGGTGAAGCTGTCACAGTTCCATTTAAATGTGTGTATACTGAAACAAGCTGTGGAGATAGGGGAGAAGTAAGGGATACAGCAGCTACAGTGCCGTTTCTATCATTGCTGTATATTCACCTGACCCGGAGGTAACTGTGAGGTGTTCACCCCTTCCCTACGCGGCAGCAATTGCCTCAAATTACCCTACACTTGCCATGGGATCGGGGTTTAAACACAGAGGCTGGAAAGCAAGTTCACAGTGAGCTCACCCCTAGTAGACTCACTGGGATCACCTGCAACATACCCACCAATTGCCCTTTTACTGGTGCCAATTTGCAGTCCAAATATCACAAGCTGTTGCACGAAGATAAACCTCGGGGGCCCAGTCTCAGCGGCCACAGATTAGGAATATGCCACCATTGCATTCATGGTGATTTACTGCAACTGCAGCTCTGACTCACGGTTGTTTGGGAGGTTGTTTGGGTTTTTTTTATATATATATATATTTGGGGTTTTTTTAAACGTTATGTTATCTGAAAGCTTTTCTGTGTTGTGGTAAAAGATTGCTTTTGGGCAGTACCCCAAGAGATGTGGTTATGGTCAGTTATTGATCACGTCTATCAAGCTGTTCCAGAGAAATATCTTGATTCTTAAGTGGGATACTCGAAGAACATTTTCTTTTTTCTAGAATGGCAAACCTCTCAGTGGCCGCCCGTTTTCTCAAGGCTAAACTGTTTTTACATCACATCTTTTCCTGCTGCTGCTCTGTGTGTCAAGGCAAGCAGAGAAGAGTTTTCATGGTAGTCTGTGCCTTTAGCCAATGAATCGATAAAGCAATCCATTATTAATTTCAGCTGCAGGTAAATGAACGTTTCTCTGAGGGTTTCGGAAGAATAAAGGTTAAAATTTAATCTTATATATCTAAAGAACAAATATTGAAGTGTTTCTACTTTGAGCAGAGTCTTTTCTTAGTACCAGACTTGACAAAGGAGGAGTAATAATTTCCTTCTCTGCCTTTGATGCAGCGTGATTAATATCCCAGTCCTGGATTCTATATTAATCAAATAATAGTTCTACTATTTCACTGAAATACTAGGACAATGTAAACTTTTCATTACTTTATTGACTTTGTCTGTATTTCTCGGAAGGTAACAGACCCCAGGATTTTTCTGGTCTAAAGGAATAACGAAAATGAGATTTATAATTGAGCAGCTGTAGGCCAATGCCTTCCAACCCAGAAATGCTGTACTGCAAAAAAAAATTCAAGGCAGAGTAATTTTCATTTTGGAAACCTGCTTGATCACTGTTTGACAAGCACATTTGTTATGTGATGTACCTGAAGAGCTCCACTGGTGGGTTATATCTGTGATCTCTCTTCATTTACAGACGTGGATTAGGAGAAACTTCCATAGAATCACAGGATCACAAAAGGGATTGGAAAGGACCTCTGGAGATCATCTAGTCCAACCCTTCTGCTAAAGCAGGATCACCTAGAGCAGGTTTCACAGGATCACGTCCATCTGGGTTTTGAATGTCTCCAGAGAAGGAGACTCCACAACCTCTCTGGGCAGCCTGTGCCAGTGCTCCGTCACCCTCAGAGTGAAGAAGTTTCTCCTCCTGTTTAGGTGGAACTTCTTGTGTTCCAGTTTGTGCCTGTTGCCCCTTGTCCTGTCACTGCACACCATTGAGAAGAGTCTGGCCCCATCCTTTTGATAACCACCCTTTAGAAACTTACAGGTATTGATGAGATCCCCTCTCAGTCTTGTCTTCTCCAGGCTGAACAGCCCCAGCTCTCTCAGCCTTTCCTCATACAAGAGATGCTCCAGTCCCATCATCACCTCTGTAGCCCTCGGCTGGACTCTCTCCAGTAGTTCCCTGTCTTTCTTGAACTGGGAAGCCCAGAGCTGGACACAATACTCCAGAGGTAATGAAGAAGAACTTCATTAATGTTTGGACTTGACATTAGACTCTTCAGCTATTGAACTTCCTGTCCTGCTACAAAATATAAGCTCCAGCAATTCCATGTGAGGTGCATTATAATTTTGTGGCTGAAGTTTTCCCGCACTGTTCAGCAAAACAGTCTTGGTTCTCTTCTGCAGAGGCAGCATTCCATCTTTACCAATGGATACTGGGATAAAAGTGTAATTGTACTTGCTGCTACACGAATACACAAGAAAACTTGCTATACAAGAAATCTCCCGTTTTGTGTGCATTCAAATGTATCTTGACAGATGTCAGTGTACCAATTGATGTGTCTTTGGAGGATGTTGTTTGGTTTGTTGCTTGGTTTGGTTTGCTAATGAGTGGGTGACTAGTTTACTTGCTCTCTAGCACAGAAGACCCAGAATGCAAAAATCTATTGCCCCCTGAATGAAAACAGAAATTTCAAACGGATTTCCAACTTTTGTCAGCCACCAAAGACTTCATCTTCTTGCCTCAGAGCTTGAATCTCTGGCTGTGTGCCTCTCTCAGTGCATCCATTTCAGTTGTCATCTTAATCCCTGTGACTGAGACATCATGAGGTTGAGGGCTCTGCAAAGCACTTTTTGCAGCCCTGTCTAGCTGCATTTGTCTGCAAGGTGGCTCTGGAAGGTGGATGGCTGGAGGGAAAGGAAAGGGTGATTTTTCACATTTCCTTTTGCATTTCAGGTGTTTCAAGGGAAGAAACCTTTTCAGGTTTTGCAGGCCTTTGAAGGGAAGAAATAAAAACCTCTGGGTGAGCACAGAGTGGCATGCATCATCTTACAGGAAACCCTGAACAAGTGATGGGTACAGAAATGGAGGCTGGCCTCTCCCCTGGCCACTGAGACAAGGAGAGCTAACGGCGATGGATGCATCATCTGCTGGGCTCCACTTAAGCTGGTCCAGCTCCAGCCAGCCATGCCAGTGGGGACTGTCACAGGATATCGAACTCAGTCTCGGCTGGCTCTCCACCATTGCGCTTTCCCCACTGTAAGGGCAAGCGCAGGGCCCTTGAGGTATTTTCACGCCTTCCTCAGAGGAACCCAGCCCCCTGGCAGGTCCTCTCTGTTGGGCAGGGGGATCCCCACACCAAAGCGGACCACTCTCCCCTCCACTCCGTGTGAGTGGCACAGCCGTCAGTCGGTTGGTGTCGGCCTCCTTCCCAGCGCTGAAGGGGCTGTGCTGTATCAGCTGGGATCCCCCGCTTTGTTTTGATGCGTGCCTCCTTGGCCAGAAGCCAGCATTTTGTTTACCTCTTAAGAGAAGGTTCATTAATATGTTTTTCCTGTTTCTCGTTTATTTGTGTGTCATTTATCCTGCATAAGCAATTTTGCTTTCCCAGGCCTTTTATTTTTTGTTTTTGATGTTGGCTGGGGAATGGGGGAGGTTTGTTTGTACCATTGATATATTGGCGAGTTAAGTAATTGTTTGCAAAATGAACCACATACTGTTTGTTGTGTAAAGGATTTCTTTTCTTCTTGGGCTTTTTTTGGGGTGGTTTTGGGGTTTTTTTTTTTTAAGCTTCTGAGCCAAGCTTTGCTAATGGAGAATTTTTTATGCAGCCCCACTGAAGTCAATAGAATTGCTCAGTTATGACTGAGCATCCCATTAAGGCCCACTGTAATTTTCTCTCACGCCTTGCTTGTAAAAGGGTGTATTTATGTGATAGCATCCACCGCTGGTAGCACCCATGGCCCCGGTACGGGACTAGATGCAATGCTAACACTGGCAAGTGAAGCCCCCTATTTCTAAGCTGCCAGAATAGAACAACCTGAGAAATTTAAGAGGAACAATACTGAAGATCTCAATCTGCATTAATATTACACTGCTGCCAAAAGCGGTGGTGCTATTTTAGAAATCAGATTCAGGATTTTGACGGTGCAGACAGGCTGATCAAACAAAGTGGTGAGAAAGTAATAATTTCTCAACTTTCACTGCGCTATCCTACGGAGGGTGTAACTTTTTTGTATTTTTAAATGATGAGATGACAATGAAGTTAGCAGAATTCCTTCCCTTTTTGTTACAAGCACGGAATATTTTTTTTCCCCAAGCTCTCCATGGCCAGTTTGAGCATTCTGGAGGGACTGTGGAATGCAGAAGACACCAAAGAGTGACTCGGCTCGCAGGGCGGGTAGAGTTGCTGCTGAGTTTCGGGAAGGGAGTGTTGGCTGGGGCAGTGCTTGGGCTTGGAGGGCCCCTTGGGCGGAGGGGAACTGGGGAGGGCAGATGCCTGGCATGTTGCAGGTGCCTACAATGGCCCTCATGTGGTTATTTAAGCATAGGAGTTTATGCAAAGTGAGAAGCATAGCACGTGCTTTTCCATTCCTCGGTCCCGGAGCTTAATTAAGTTTGTCCTACAAAGTGTCATTTCAGGATGAAATTATTTTAATCATTTAATCAGATGCGTTCAAGGTCAGATTGAGAGAAGGAACTAATGAATACATTCTGGGAGAAAGACACTTTATGTTCGGTGCCACTCTGTTGCGGAATGGCAATTTCCTCTTCTTATAAAGCCCTAGCACTGGTCCTTCAAGGATTTATGTTTTTTAAAAATAATTTTAAATCTCCTTATTTCAGGGCAGAAAAAATGTGCTTGACCTGCTCTCTCCAAGAAAGGAAGCCCCTGTCTAACTAACACCCCATTTCCTTTCTTTTAAGGTAAAGCATTAGGCAATGCTGCATAGTGATCTTTTGTGATATATTCTGTTTCCTCTTCTACTAGATCTGTGAGTCACAGCTGGCAACACAACATTTTCCACTGGCACCGTGACCACCGTGAGGAGGATTTTGAAAGCCAGCTTCCACATTCCTTCCTCAGAAAGGAGACGTGTTCCAAAAAAGTGTAAGATCTCTTTGTCATCCTGACTACCTGTGTTTCAAGTTTAGAACCTGTTTCCTTGGTAACTAGACTTGCTAGGCTAGTCTGCTCACATCACGCACGCAGAGGCCACCGCGTACTGTCCAAAGCTTATCAAGCCCCTTAGCAAAAACACTGAATGCCTGAGGCTTTTGTACTAATTTCCAAGGGTTCCCGAGGGACAAACGATAAACTTTCTCCTCTGCTCGCCTTGCCCTGTATAACAATCTTTTCCTGTGATGCTGGAAGGTATCGTGATGGGCAACGGTGACAGGGCCTCCCTCCACAAGAGGAAAGTCGCTCTTCTGCAGGACTCGCCTCTCCATCGCAATTCCTTCCTGGGTTCTTCCCAAGTGTGGTCAGCTGCAACGCCGCTCTACTGTACGTTTTCTGTCTACGAATGCTGCTGTTGTGGAAGACGTTCAAACTTAGCTATTCACAGCATATCTCTGTGCTGTCGTCACATAGCTGTGTGATGGGCAGCTTCTTGGATATTCCTGACTGGCAATTTGACTCTCCACACCCAGACAATGTACATTCATAGCGCCTTGGTTGCTTGCCACCTAGCCCATCTGTTGGGTTGACTCTTTGCCCGTTTAAAAGTCAGTCAGACAGGGGTGTAGGTGCCAAGAAAATGTGAATTGAGAAGGGGAGTCTGCATAACGCTGCTGGCAGTGTGTCTTCGGCAAGAGCCTCCTCCTTTGTGGCAGCCATCACTGCCAGATGCCTCCCTACACTAGGTTACAACTGCTGACATTTGTGTACCAAGAAAAGGATACGTGAAGCAGAGAGAAGGAGAGAAGAGTTTTCAGGGTAGCCTTGGCAACTTGCAAGGCAAGCTGTGCTGCTGCAGGTACTCGGCTTGCAGCACAACCAAGAGACGCCAGGAGCAAGTGGAGTATTAAAAAGTTACTTGGTAGGAAGGAGAGTGCATCATCAGAGTACCAGGGTGAATTTGAGAGACAGCCTGTTACACTTGAGAAGAGAGCCACTGACCCAACTGAGATAGCTGCAAGAGTCCAGGAAAAGTATTCTCCTTCTCTTCCATGTAGGAGATCTGTATGAGACTGTAAGCCCTGGGGACTGTTCCTGGCTGCAGAGTAGAGATTCGAAGATAAGATCCCTTAAGATAGATCATCTCTCTCTTAGTCACAATCGGGTTTTCCGGTGAAGAGGATTAATTCCTCTATGTGTAACCTTTATAATCCAAATCTGGGCAGTGTCAGGCACATGCATGCTCACAATACGATCCATAAATGTGTGGCTGACTAGGATTACTATTTTATCTGTGAGGCTAACGTGTATATCTGTCATCTTGGCTTGGGTAGCCCTTAATTTCTGCTGAATAGGCATTACTGCTGCCCTTCACACCAGAAGAATCACAGAATCACAGAATATTAAGGGTTGGAAGGGACCTCTGGAGATCATCTAGTCCAATCCCACTGCCAGAGCAGGATCACCTAGAGTAGGTCACACAGGAATGCATCTTGGTGGGTTTTGAATGTCTCCAGAGAAGGAGACTCCACAGCCTCTCTGGGCAGCCTGTTCCAGTAAGGTAGTCTGTTTCCATCATTGCTTATTATACTTGAATATCAAAGATAATTACCTTCAATGGGAATTTGCCATATCAGTGGCTATGGATCAGCAGCATGCTGCAACCTAATCAGTATTTAATGGGTTATTTTATCTTCTGCTCAAACTTACAATATAAATATATATATATGTGGGGCCAGTCCAAACTCTAGAAGGATTGAAATAATTCTTTATAATAGCTCTGTGTGATCTGAACTATTTTGTTCTGTTTCCAGTCCTTATGTGCTTGGTTGGGCATTTTTTTGTTATAAACAAAGGCATGGCTTTCCTACCTGCCCCGTGAAATGCATCATAGCACCAGGAGCCTGTAACTACTGCAGTGATGATACCTCTCTTCTAGTGAACCCGAGGAAGGAGCTTGTGAAAGACACTGGAAGCGAAGAATTATCCAGTCATTATTTGGGGGTGCTTGCTGCAGTGGAAAGATGAGCTTTCAGAAACTGGGCAGGATTATTTTTGTGATCACCCATCTTCTTTTATCTTCTCTTTCTGGTGTCTTTTGTCCAACATCTAATCACAAGCAGAGAACCCCATCTCCTGCTTGCCTGGAGAAGGGATGCATGGCAAATCATGCCTGATGCCGTACTCCACTTTCCCTGATGGCTGCAAGTAGAACTGAGGAATCTGATGCTCAACATGTCTCCAGACCACTGCCTGAGTTAGGGACCACTGCCTGAGGGGACAAGAAGCAGATTTGGTGTGCCTACTTGTCAGTTAATAGTCAGCCTTATGTTGTACAGTAACTGCTCTACTTGCTCACTACAAGGGAAAATAAAAAACAGAAGACAGTAAAAATCCCAAACAATACCAACAGCTCTCTCTCCTCCCCTATTTCCAGAAGTGTCAGACAGCATACTGCAGCTCTAAACGTGCATAATATCAAGTAATATCAAAATTAGTATGTGGTGATGCTTGCATAGCCTTTGCAAAACCAGTCTGCTGCTCTGTGGTGTGCTGGCCACATGGCCTGCCCTTGGTGCCTTTCTCCCCATCCCGATCCCCTTTCGTCTCACAGCTTTGGATCTGTAAGATGTGTCCTGCACAGTCCTCTGCCTCACCAGCATGATGGGGATCGACTGGAAGTTGGGGGTTGGACTCGATGATCTCTCGAGGTCCCTTCCAACCCCTACAATTCTATGAAGTAGGTGCCCTTGCTTGTCCCCCAACCATGTCACTGGCACACTTTCCAGGATGCTGTTGTGAAGGACTATGATGTGCCCACAATTCTGTGATTGTGTGATTGTGTGAGTCTGGATGGGGACTGGGGACGTAAGGATCAAGGCTTTGGTGTGGGTAAGGTGGGGCATTTTTCCAGAAGAAGGAGAAAAGCAGAAGGCCGGATTGGAAGAGGAGAGCTCGGTAAGCCATGGGCTGAGAGAGAGAAAGAGAGAGGCGTGGGGAGAAAAGAGGAGACAGGAAGAAGATGAGAAGGTGCCGGAGGTGCAGGTCTCACGGTGTTACTTCCCTCCGGTCTTTACTCCAGAGTGAAGTCTGCCAGGAAAGTCACATTTTCTGGAAAACAGGGGTGATATAATGAGGAGAAACCAAACCATTCTTTTCACCCAGAGCTGCCCGCCACATGGCATTCGGTAGTATCTGTATCATGAAAGATGATGGCAAAGTGTAAACCCAAGTGTATGCCCAGGTAGTTGGTTGTCACCAGATCAGTCCGTACTGGGCAGAGGAAGAAGTGCAGAAGAACAATCAGTGTCATGGAGGAAATGCTTAATATTTAGTCTGACCGGTGCTAGGAAAAATGAAAGTTCTAAGAACTGCAAAAAAAGAGAAGTCAAATACTCTCCTGGTGTTAATGCACTGCAGTCCAGTGAATAAAGTTGCAGTCAATGAAAGCAGCCTTTTAAAATAGCACAGCTTAATGCCTCCCTCTTCTTCCGTGTACTCTACAGGGACTCTGGCCAGCAGCCGAACTGCTGCTTTTCAGTCCCAGAAAAATATTGCCCTTTTTTTCCCCCTCTTATTAAAGACTGTCCAGAACTTAGCTGAGAAAAACAAATACTCTTTACTTAAGCTGTTTGTTTACATCAGATTGTTTTAGTGTATATTTTTCCCTATGTCTTTTCCAACAGCATTTCTACTCTATTGATTTCTATCTATTGATAGCCGTAGGTTGTAGGAGAATTAAATGATCAGCTGTAACATAAGTCCATTTTCCATCCTGGATGTAGATCCATTTTCCATTCAGTGTTTGTAAAATGCAGCCTTCGGTGTTCCAAATTTGGATGTTCAGCATTAGCATAGTTAAAAACATTTAGAAACCAGTATGATACGCATGCTGCATGCTCTCTGCATGTTCTGTATGTTTTCTTTGTGTTTGCAGCCACTTTAATAAATACCCTGTGCAAGTAACATCCTCTTACCTCCTCACAGCAAGGCAAGGTGGAGGATGCAGTTCCGAAATGGGTCAGTGAATGTGGAGGCTACAGCAAGAAAGAAGGACTCTGATACAGGCCAAGTTAAGGTAGCAGATGCCACTGCCACTGGAATAAACAGTCCTGCTTTCCTCTTGCCCCTGTGCCTCATTCCCCCTCAAGCCCACGTTTCATGTAGCTGCGCTGGGCAGGGGAACACGTCCAGGAGAAAGCTATGCCATTACAAGGGGCTTGGCTAGCTCTATTGCGGGACTGTGCCCCGCTCCGGTACACCTCATCGACACTCACCTTCTGATGTTGAATCAGAAAGAAAAAAAGGCAATGGGAGAATGGGACTGCTTCTTTTGGCCTGGGTGTTGGACCAAAGTGTTTGTGGAACTAAAGTTTCCGAGTGCCAGGTCTGGATCTCTTGAATTAACGTAGTTAAACCACGAATGAAATCCTTTTCTGGCAGAGAAGCTTCTCTGGCCTACGGTAAGCAACATCCATTGCTTATTCAGTCAGGTTCCTGGAATACAGGCAATAAATATATTTATTTTTTATTGTTTTTGTGAAAGTTTGTATAATGCTTGACTGCAGCAAGACTTTTCCAGGCTGAGTCAGGCTACACTCCATTTTCTCGCACTACAAACCGAGATATTACAGACCAACATGTAATTTTTGGCATGTATTTTGGAACCTTCGTTGTGCCCATGAATCGGCAGTGCCCTGCAGTGATGTCTGCTGGTGTCTTGGGTATTTCTGAAGCCTATGGCATGGTGTCCTTGTGTCTGTGTAGTGGGAAGGAGACCACCAGAGAGCGGCAACCTGGCTGCCCTTCTGAAAAGTGCTCTGGCTGCTGCCCTTCTCTGAGTGGTTCTTCCCATGGTCTTCTGTTCTAAAAAGGAAAAATGAATTTAATGCAAGGGTCCATGCTAGCAGATGGATTTGTCAGTGCTTGGATGGTTATGATTCACTTACTAGCTTTACCAGTGGCGTTTATGGTTGGGTAAGCACAGCTCTTGCTCCACATGGTTAGACTGGAGCTGTTTGCACGATGATGCCTCTGAGTGAGGAGGTGACAGTGTATGAGTAAAGGTTCGGGATGGCCAGTCCTCAGTGGAAATATGTGCAGGTGCAGTTCAGCACAAGGCTGGAAGTCCTTGAAACACTGCACATTCAGAAATCCCAAATAAAAAAACCAATCCAGATGCCCTACATCTAGGGATAGACCATGGGTGTTATGGGCTGGATAAGGGCTTAGGAAAGTGCCAAAGAAGTGAGTCTCTGTTCTCAGGGGCACATAGCATATTTAGCAGACATCCCCTAACAAAAACAGGCGGATCGATGACTAGGAGGGTAGCTCAGTGCAGTTCATCTGAACTGTGGGTATCTCATATGCACGGAAGAGATAACGTTTGAAGGCATTGCAAGTGGTCTTGGATTTCTGTAGGCAGCTCTAGGTGGACGGTACAGCAACGGGAGACTGTTTTTGTTCTCTGGCTTTGTTCAATAAGATGAGCGTCTGGGTATCTTGGGTTGGAGGGAAACACTTGTATTGATATGCAAAACAGCTGCAGTAGGTTGAAAGCACAAATTATCTTACAAACCACACCGGTCAATGTTAGGGTTGTGAAACACTGCAAATATAAGCGTACCACTGAAAGGTCGGGGGGAGGGGGAAAAAGTGCTTTCCCCTCTTTACAGCCATTATGAGTCCACTAGAAAACTCTTTTTACTTCTTTTCTTTCCTGGACTCCAGAATTCCCCCTGCCCCCGCCCCGCCTTTTGTTTCACTATCCTGGAGTTGGGAAACATCTCCTTTGACTGTCGGAGTGCTGCTTTCATTTGCAGCTCCACTTTGTTTTGCAAAATCATTCAGGAACTCTTCTTGACCCAGAGGCAATTGTTTGACAGCATTTCAGCAAACCCCGTAGGAAGACAGTCATCAATTCTTGCTTTACTCACTTTCTCTACTGTATTTCTTTTTCTTTTCTTGCCTTTGCTGAAGACGGTTCACTTGTGCCTTTGGATTCCAAGGAAAAGCCTGCTTTTCTATTAAAAAAAACCCCAACAACCAAACCAACAACAAAGCAGCCCCAAAAAAGCCTGGTGTAATTTTCTGTCCTTTGGAAGATGCCAAGATGTGCAGTTTCCTTCCTGCCCGGAGGTCTGAAATTACCACAATTCCTTCTTGCCATCGAGGTCTCAGAGGCTGCTCTGCCCCAACACACTTGAGCCAACACTTAAGAGTTAAGCCTCTGCCGGGGCTTGCCGAAGGAGGTGAGGAAGTATGAATGTACCTTGAAATGCACAGGGCTTTTTTTTTGTTGTTGTTGCTGTTATTTGTATAAACATTCCGAAGATTTGCACCCAAAAAGGAGCCAGTGGCATTTTTACACTAAAAGTTGCTTTTAATCCGAAACGGCTTTTCAATTTCCAAAAAAATTGCACATCATTGGACAGTCTGCAGGAAGAGAAACAATAAACTCCTCAAAGCCAAGCTTCCAACTGGATTTTAAATTATTTTTTTCATTCTCACAAAACAAGAAAAATTAAGCAAATTGCAGCCAAACACTTTTTTTTTTTACACCAAGGAATTAAAAAGCCCAAACAAACCCTGCCCATTGACTCTAGGTCGAAACTGAGAAATGACATGAAAATAAAGAGGGGGAAAAAAACCCCAAACACCTGTTTAATTTTGTTTGTTTGTTTGTTTGTTTCCAGCTTTGTCCTATATAAAACAGCCTGAAAGGTTTGAAGATTAGATACGGTGACTCCTGAGACAGAGTCCAACCCTCCGTGCTCAGAGTGGCTGAGTCAGATACTTGGGTTTGTTCAGACTGTTCCTCTGTGCTTTGGAAGGACAGTTTGCCATGCCTGCTTGCTGGCGCTGTAAATGACTGCATAAGCTTTGAAGTACTGGAGAGTCTGCCCCAAAAATATTCCCTTTCTACCCTAGCATAGTCAGATACATGCCAGAGTTCACTGTACATCTCTAGAAGCATTTCCAGGATCACCATGCGGGCAGAGGATCAGGAAATCAGTTAAAGAGCCTGGTGAAGAACTGTAAATATTTGCGTCAGACGAATGCGCTTAGAAATAGATGAGTAACCTGTTTCTGATGCAGGGAGTTCATCAGGAAGCCTTCACACAAAGAGTCTGAGAGATCAGGCCCCATATCGTTTGGATTAAGATGTCGCTATGTTGTTATCTGGGATGAAGTGTAGGATTTATATAAACATCTTCTTTCCCGTGCTGAGGATCAGCCAATTCAAACAACTCGTATAAGTGGTTTCCATGCTAAAGAGGACTGTGTTTACATCTCGAGCAGCTGTGGCTGCATTTTGGTCCTGTGCAAAACTAAACCAAAACAAAAACCTATTTAATTTCACAATTGTTACCCTGTTTGCAGTCCTCTTGGACATAGTGGCTGCTTTGTTCATCTGGCAGTGTAAAGCCCAGGCTGTGTGGCCAGAGAAGGAACATTCCCACCTAGCGGGATCCCCAGGTTTTGGGAAGTGCTGTTGTGCTTCCTCTGCCACTTCCTTCCTACCTTGAGAAAGGAAAGACAAAGGGAAGGGCTTTATTTTTTTTTTTTTTTTTTTCTTCTAGACTGGCTTTATGTGAGCCGTATAGAGACATCTTCAACTGACATCTAACTTTGTCATTGCAGCTCATTTTCTGTCTCTCTTGGTGATGTGGGGGAAGGATCTGGTAGCCGTGGGTAGCAGGGCTCTGGATTGATCACCCCTCTCTTGCTATTACATGCAGGAGTGGCTGTCACAGCTTCCTTAGGCACCTCCAGTACAATGCCTCGGAGAGTGCCTTCAAGGTTGGGGACCTGGGGCTGGGGGGTCATAAATAATAATTTAAAACCAGTTTCTGGCCACACTGCTCAACTGCACTGAGTTTCCTGAGGGAAGATCAGTGTCCTTATTTCTCCCTTAAAAACCGCAACATTTAAGTCCTGTTCTTCGGTGTTTTTTCTTCCCAGGTACAAATACACGATCCCCTCCTTGCATAACTCTGATAGCCTGACACTTTAAACGGATACAAGTAAGGAAGAACATCTCTCTTCAGATCTTAGTCATTCTGCAATTCACATACGGCTTTGGCAAGAATTTTTCTTCTTTAAAATCTGCAACCTGTGTATTAATGAACCTCACCTTGCCCCAGCCATTTCAAGTCAGGTCTGATGAAAGCCACCTTTGATTTAATTTCTTGTTTGCACTAAAACGCCTCTTTGAACCCTGGTGCGGGTGGCTGACCTTTAGAACAGAGAGCTCAGGAAGCTGTGCTGGTGCAATGCAGCTGGACGCATTAAACAAGCGTACTGACAGTCAGATGAAAAGTGGCTGCCTAGCTGAGGTACACCTGTCACGTTAGTGCTGCCAGGGGAACTTGGTGCTCACATGTTTGGTTTGTTGTGTGGTTTGGTTGGTTGGTTCCCTTTCCCCCAGCCCCGGCTCCCCCCACTCTCCCCCTTAAATCTCAGTTACATAAATTTGCTAGGGAGATTTACATCTACAGCAATACGGAGGCACCCCGCATGATATTTAAAGGAGCTCTGATTCCTTTTCTCTGGAATGCAGGATCAAGAGAGGGCTTAGCCACTAAAACTGAAAAACTAAATCAAATAGCAGTGGCTTATTCTTTAAAGTAAACAGAGCAAAGGCTATCGGTGGCAGCCACAGCAGCAGTCAGGTGCATGCCGACACAAAAAGAGTGAAGAATTTTTTCCTAACAGAGGAAATTGTTGGAGTTTGTTTACTTTTTCCAGGAAGAAAATGATCTCTTTAAAGGATGCAGGATAATAATAATCATCATCCTCCTCCTCCAGACTTGTTTGCAGTAAAAACATCCAACATTATCCAGCTTATGGCCCTGCTGGGAAAAGTGCTGAGCACCCCAAGTTCAAAGAGGTCAGTGATTTAGGTGATGGTCTTAGAATCAAGCCCAGTAGCAGGATGAGGCAGAGCTTTAGGGAATGACACTCAGATTTATCATTAATAAGCTGTAGGAGAAGAACTACAGACCTGTGAGCAATTTTGCCAATAGGTACAGCTGTTTTGCACAGGCCCGCTAAAGGATGTGGAAATTTGTTGGTCTGGCTGCTGTTTACCTTGAAACAAATCTTTGGTTTTCATTTCTCAGGCTGCCCAGGTTCTGTCACCTGTTTTGGATTTCTTAACCCCATGCTAAACTATTGTGTGCTTGACTACTCTTTGCTCCATCAAGAGTTAACTCCAATGCAATAGAGAATAATAATGAAGCATGCCAATGAAAAAAAAAAGACCTCTTCCTTGAAAATGGCAAAAAATCAGAAACAACCGTGTTTTCATGTGATGGCAGGTAGGTTTCAGACAGGAATATTAATAATTTATCAGTGATATCATCTGATCAGTGAGAAGTGATTTCAGGCTTACTCCTTTTTCCTATGCAAGACTTACTATTGCAAAGGAAAAAGCCTGGTCTGTCCTTATTTTGAATACAAAGGAGGCAAAACCCACATGAACAGCATCATTGCAGTGGTCTCCAGCAATGTTATCCTGCTCTTTGCTCTTGCTTTGGAGCCACGTGTGACAAATGGTGCTGACCCAAACGAAAGTTAGGGGGATTTGAAGGCAATGCATGTTGCAAGGTGGGAAGTTCTGGAATGAAGGTGACTCCCTGAAGGATGGCTCAGTGTCATAAAGTTGTGTCTCAAGTGGATTAAAAAATTAGGTCAGACAATGGACACATTTTAACAGCTCTGTTGCACCCCCTGTGCCAAAGCCCAGCCTGGCCAGGTTGGGGTGCAGCCACTCATCTCCACCTGCTGAAGTGCCAGCAATGTGAACACACATGCCTGTCAAAATAACATCGCATGTATGAGTTTTCCTTAATAATGATGCCCCATTTCTGTCTATAAGAAGCAGCCTGACTGCATGTGAATAATTTTTATTGGTTGCAATGGTTATCTTCATATTAGTGCCCCTACTTTTTATAGCACAGCTGAGCCAAAGGAATAGCTGGCACCCCTGAAGGGGCCAACCTCACTTCACCCTTTTCCTTCTCCACTTCTTTCTTTTCCTGCCCCGACTCCCCCATCTTCTTTTTTTTTTTCCACTGATAAACATAATTGTCTCCTCCTCTTTAAGCTAACTCCCTCAGCCAGGGAAAAAACCCCACCCCAACATCCCTTCTTACTTTGTTTCACTGAGTTTTAGGCTCACTTTAGTGAACTGAATTCACTAAACTTCTTGGTTGCACCTCTGTGCTACTGGACGAACAGCACAGCTGGCACAGGCTAAGTGGCAGGCATGGCGAGGGAATGCAGGCTTTCTCTTTTCCTCTAGCAAATCATTTTTTTGGCTCATCTCATCCTGCTGAACAAAGTCATACCCTGAAAACTTCATCCCATTAATATTTTCCCAGTAGCCTTTTTCCCATCAGCAAAATTTAAGTGGTTCTGATTTGTCCTATTCCTCTACTTCTTCCCACTTTCTGCCGTACTTCTCCTACTAGGGCTACGAAGGTGATTTGGGGACTAGAACATCTCTCTTATGAAGAGAGGCTGAGGAACTTGGGACTTTTTAGCCTAGAGAAGACTGAGGATGGGATCTTATTAATACTTTTAAATACTGGAGGAGTGGGTGTCAGAAGGATGGGGTCAGTCTTTTATCAGCGGTACCCAGTGAACAGGACAAGAGGCAACAGGCTTAAACTTGAATATAAGAAGTTCCACCTAAACATGAGGAGGAGTTTCTTCACTATGAGGGTGGCAGAGCACTGGCACAGGCTGCCCAGAGAGATTGTGGAGTCTCCTTCTCCGGAGAGATTCAAAACCTGCACGGACATGATCCTGTGTAACCTGCTCTAGGTGATCCTGCTCTGGCAGGGGGGGTTGGACTAGACGATCTCCAGAGGTCCCCTCCAATCCCTGTCATTCTGTGATTTCGTGGTACCACTTTCTTAGCTGTCCTGTTACAGCTACTTGTAGGCATGTGTTGCAGACTGGATCATTGAAATTATTAGAATCCCTCTTCAAAAGCAGTTTAAGAATCAAAATAATTTAAAAATTCCTTCTGGTGTTTGTGATCAGAGCCCATCCCAAAGCAGCCCGTTCCATTGGCAGAGCTGGGAGGGCTCTGAGCCACAGCTGTGAGTGGGCTAGGTGAGTGTGCAAAGGAGGGACCCGAGTGTCTGGGAGCAGGGGAGCAACAAACTATTTTGTACTGCTTCACCATTAGAGAGAGGGAATGTCTAAGTTGGGTGGATTTAGTTCTCGTTTTCAGAAAAGGCTGCAGCAAACACAACTGGGTCATGTTGTGCAACAGATAAAGCAGAACTTCTGACCACTGGTGTAAGTACAAATTTTTACAGTGACAACAAAAGGCTAAGGACATCAAGGTGACAGGTATGTTTTCAGCTTTGATCATACAAATTGAGAACTGGTGCCAGCTGGGAATGGTTCAGCCTTTCCTGGGTTTCAACTTTAACAAAGAAGCAATTTTGCTGTGGGAGCTTGTGGGGCTTATTTGTTACACCTGACTGAGCTGTGCTTAGAAAATACATAATAATGAACACTTTCTGGGTTTGGAATGAAAGAGGGGCTCATCATCATAGCCATGATTGCTTGGCATAGAAGAATGTGAAGTACATTATGGTATTCTCTAAAGTCCAGATTAAGGAAACCTTCAAACCTAGTTATCTCCTAACAGTTCTTTGTCTAGTGTTATGTCTGCCCTTGGTCAGCCACACATAATGAGCCACCTCATGCTGTAACGTACATGCTTGTATAAAATGCAGTTGTCAGGTTAGATGTTTACATGAGACAGGGATATTATGTTTGTAAGGAACACATACGCTGAGAGCTGAATTTGAACACCAGGCAGGAAGGAACATTGTGTCCCCAGGGGGTTAATGACTTGTTTATATTAAACACAGAAATACTCCCTGGCAAGTTTCTGTTTATGGGGAGATGATTCCACCCTGCTATCTGAATGGGATGTTAATAAGTCTCCAAGATAGATGGGGAGGGCCAATAACCGTTCAGGAGAAGTGTCAAAATTACTTCTCTGATTAGATTGCAGATCACAGGCATCTGTGGTGGGGTAAAAGTTTGAGTGTGGCCTCAACAGGAGTCTTTGTTTTCGACAAGACTTCTTCTGAGAGTGAAAGAGTTTCATCCCAAGAATGGTGTGAATGGGAGCATCTTAGCAGTCTTGGAAGCAAAGAAAAACGTCTTTGGGTGCAAAGAAGAAAAATGTCTTTGGATGGGTCTAAACTACAGACATACTTAATCATGACATTTAGGATGCATTCTACCTAGCTTAACAGAACTTTGGTGGTTGATTTTGAAGAAGGTTTTAAGGCCCGTGCAGATGGGAATCTAATCAGAAATACAGGCTCAGGGCCAGAGGGGACAAAACTCTCCCTTGTTTACAATCAGAGCTGCTTTCTGACCTTCACCCATTGAACGCTCTCATTCAGCTTTGAAAATTTGAATGTTCTTTCTGCCAGTGCTTTCCAGACATTTTATTTCTTCTATGACTAAAGCTAAGCAAGTCACACACTGTTTACAATTGCTACTCATGCTTTGCTAAGCTGGGACTGATATTGTTATCTCAGACTACTTCTAACACTATCTTCAGTATACTAAGGTCTATTAAAAGAGTTAAGATTAAATTTTGATCTGTCCCTGAACGTTAGTAAAACCACTTTGGAAAGCTTCTGTGGAGGTTGGAACTAATTTTCTCTCTGTTTGAACAGGTCTGTCTAGCTCTTTCTTGTAGAAACCAAGAGCTTCCAAAGAGTCATAATAAGGTTTGTAATTTTGTGAATAATGGAACCACGGCAGCGACATTGCAAAGGCTAAAAAAGATCAAAGATAGACACCCTAGTGCTTTCTGCTCACTGCTAGGTAGGTGGAATTCAGAAAAAAAACCTGCGTCTGTAAGGTTATTTCATCTATCTTAGAAGTTCTGGGGAGAATTTCTTTGGCTACTTCTAAAGATACGTACGGTCTGCTGCTTTGAACTATTGTGGGCATTTGTGGGCTATGAAGACTTATTTTTCGAGTCCCGAGAAACATGCAAGTCATCACCAAAAGCTAGCAAAGATATAAAGCATGTGCTATCAAAACTTCAAAGCAAAGGGGAAAAAAAAAAAAAAAAAAGCAGCTGCAACTGTGTGGTTCACAGGAGATTTATTTTCCTAATGCGACTGATTTGACAAGGAGAGCACTCAGATGCTGCTGCGAGGGGAAAGAACATAAAACACTGAGGCTGTCGCCACTGACAGAGGTGTGTTTTTACTAAAGAATTACTCGGTCACGTTGGCCAACCCTGTGTAGAAACCTAATGGAATCAACATTTTGCTCTAAGGCAAGTGAGATCGTAACCATGTGGGGAGACTTGGGTGTTGTCTAGTTATTTTGGGTGATAGGCAGTTTCCTAGAGGACTTTTAGGAAGGGCTGTAACTGAAGCTGGTTTTGTAAGGGAGGGGTGCTAAAAAGCTGCTCCCGTAGTGACTGGGAGAGAGGTTTTACTGTTTTGCTGATTACTGGTCAAAACAGGTTTCGTTACTGCTTTCTAGTTCGTTCTAGCTCTGATCTTCTTGTGTTTATAAATATTCCACATTAGACACCTTGTTAAAGGAGAAAGTTTCTGTGTTTGTGATTATAAATCCCCCGATTAGATAGAGATAAAAAGATTTAACAAGTAGAGATAAGACTCTATTCAGGAAATAAGAGCAGAGGAAGATGTGAAAGTAGGAACGCAGGAAAAAAAATGTACCCCATTTAGACATCTTCTTGACAAAGCTGTTCAGGAAAGAGTCAGCAGGAAATTACAATATTACCAGGAAATTTTTTAAGCCAGTCAAAAAAATTAATGGATTTTGAAAGTGGGTCCTGTGTGGTTTTGAATTAACATCTATAGAATCCTGCTGGCTTAATCCAGGGATATAAACAATGGATGAAATTGACCCATTATATTTCTGCTTTAAATAAAATACATTTCTCAGCTTGCATAATATCCTTTCTTGGTTTCCTCTCCCCTTTCTTTCATTCTTTCTTTCTTTCTTTCTTTCTTTCTCCCAGGGACTAAAGACCATATTCGAAACAGTTTTCTATCTGTTACTAGGACTTTGTCCTTTTTTCCCTTTCCCATAACTCACAATCGACCCTGAATCAGGTTCCAAGAACAATCGGAACTGTTTTACAAAATCAATAGGAACGTTTTATTGCTTGTTATTCCTTGCTGGGCTGCTTTATTTCCTTGTTCCTTACTGTGCTCCTGTCCTATGATTTTTTTTTTTTATTCTTTTAATTAGGAGACTAGTAACCATGTAAATTGTCTTGTGGGTTCCTTTTCCACTTAGTCAAAGGAAAATTCATAATATAGGTTCTTACAAAAATGGCTTTGGGTGGGTAACAAAAGGAACTTCTGTCATTGCTCCTGTATAGAGAAGGGTAGATGGAAGAATTGAGTGCCAGGGACTTTCCTTCCTTTGAGGCTTTGTCCCTCGCTCTGGATACCTAAATAACAAGGTGATAAGGAAGACAGGCTTTACTGCTAGTTTATAAAGGACCTGTTCGCACATGCACTGAGCATCTCCTCCCCTATAAGGTATGAAGAAATGTGTCAGATATGCCTGAACCAAAATCAAGTCATAACTCTGGCAGTCACTGCGAGAAGTTGTCACTTCTGGGTGTTCGTTGTCTTACAAAGCCAGGATCAAAGACACTTATATTGAGATAAGGGGAAATCTTGGCCTTTAGATGTCTAAGGTTGGTCTGCCACCAACTTGGCTGTAGTCAGGATTTCACCTTGAATGTTTAGCTTGTTGTATGTCCCAAACTGCTCTACAGAGCAGATGTTTTCCAGTCTTCCTCTAGTGGCTAATGTCCCTAGATCTTGCAGATCCCTGCAAGACTTTCCTTCCCTATCCCTCTTTCTCACATGTCTCATAAGCTACTTTCTTGGAAAACTACTTTTAAAATAGGTGTACTCTGCACACAGGTGTTAGACCAATGCTGAGTCTGAGACAGCTGGTCTTATTGTGATAGGGGTTCTTTATTTGTTACTGATTAAATCAAACATCAGACCTGACAGCAAAGTCTATATATCATTTTAGCCTGCAGAAAAAGAAACGGGAATTTAATTTTATTATAAGTTTGCCTTAGGATCATTTCATTCAGATTCATGACCCCGCACTCATGTATTGATATTCAAGAGATTAATCTTATTTTAAATGACAGGTGAAAGTCTTAAGATCAGGCATATGTTACATATCTAACTGCACAGCAAGTCTCCAAAAGGATCCTTCCTTGCTAATTAACAGATTTCAAGGCACTGACACAGTGATAATAATTCATTTTAGAGTTCACATATATACTTGATTGACTTTAATTTAAATATGCTAAGATACTACTACTACTACTACTAAGTTCTATAATTGGGGCATTGTAGGAGCTTAAAGGCAAGTGTCAGTTTGTCCCACACCTCCTAGCAGATTAGTTTGCTAATATATCTGTTTTATAATGAAATTGCAATGGCCAAGCTGTAATTTGGGTTATCTGCCAAATATTCTTATGCCTATTTACATGATGAGCTTCAGCTGAACCTGACACATAGTAGGTATTTCCAAAATACACGCCAAATTTATGCAGCTCACGGAGAGAATGAGACATTTTTAATTCGAGGTGGAGACTCTTGCTCTGCATAAGTCTTTCTCTGTCATTTCATCACAGTGAGCTTCTTTCAATAAGTGCAAATAACTGTATTGATTAAGTAGGGTCTGAGAATACCCAATTTCCTCCCACAAGGCTGGAAAGGTGGTCTAACTTCTTGGTTATTAACAACAAACAAACAAATAAATAAATGTATGTCTGGGGACCACTGTTTCTTTCTCTGAGTTATCAAGGAGGGATGGTGTAGAGAGGGGGTTGGATTTGTTTCCAGAGAAGACTTTGTTGTTTAGGCAAGTGATCACCAAACAGCCTTTGAGCAGAGGCCAGTTGCCCTTCTACACATGGAACAACAATGCTTCAGGTATCACGATAGGCTTTCACCAGCAAATGTGGATGTTCTCAGCCCTTGTCTTAGGTGCACAGTTGGCCACTATACTGACCCTCAAAGCACAACTTTCTTACTTGCTTTTTAGACCTAATCAGCTATTTTGTACTTCACCTTACCTGCTTTATGACTGGCAACAGGCAACCATTCTGCATATGCATAACTCACTGTTTTGGTCATGTTGTGTCCTGCCTGTTACACAACAGAAGAGAGCTGCTACCGGTGTGCCTACTTCTGGTGGCAATAATGTGGAGCTTTACTCTGTGCCACCAACTCTGAGCATGGTATTGATACTCACCACGGCGAGGGGTCCTGGAGCCCTGTCTCTATTTGAATGCCAGGACACACCTTCACAGAAATTAAACAGCCAGCTGCTCTCTTACGTGGTCCCTTCCTATCCCTTTACCCTGTACCCACTCCTACTTGGTATACCCAGAGCATCTTTCACAAGTATGCCTCGTCCTGTGTTTATGTGATGGGCATCCTTTCATAAACATGAGTATTTGTGACCAAGTGCCCTGTGGAGCCTTTGGAAAATAATTGTTGGCAATATTAAAGAGAGGATAGAAAATTGAGGTGGGGAAAACCCCCAAAATATAGCTTAAGAGAAAAACACTTCAGGACAGGAATTTTTGATAAAGGGAAAGGAACGTGTCAAAATTAAATTCTTGGATTTTTCAGACTTCATGCATTTAGACAATCCTGAGTAGTCAAAACCTCATAACAGAAAAGAAATCCAAACAAATATCTACATAATAACAGGAAATGACATGATTCTTAGATACGATTCTAGCCCTGGGATCTCAGTGATGACTGTGTCTTAAGGTTTCACTTTGCACCTCCCAGTATGACCCTAAATTTTTCATGAAAGAATTTTGGTCACAAAAATATCAGCCAAAAAATGATCTGCCATTATGAAAAGCCACATATTTTTCTTAGAATAGTGAATAAACAAGTCTGGTTTTGATCTTACCAATGCTCCAGTAGAAGTGCAGAAACTACAGTGAGGTCACAGAATTACATTTACATTCATGCAAAACCAGGGAGAGATCAGAATCAATAATACTATAATTTTCTATTTTAGGAAAAAAATGCCAATATTGCCAATAATGACAACAGTCATAGTTCTTAAGGAACTGTGCCTTGATCTATCTCTAGTGATTAGTCCAATGAGCTCGATTAAAGCAAAGAAAGTTATTTAGCATTATGTTTACTACAAATAGATCTGATCCTTATGGCATTAGACAGATTTAACTGCCTCAGGTGGTGAAAGGACAGACTTCTCTGCCATGATGTCATTACTGAGCTATTTCTCTCTCCATCCAAACCTGTATATCGAAAATTTAAAAAAAAGAAGAAAAATCCTTTGATTCTGCTCAGGACCTTAAACAAAATTGCTGTTGTCACCTACCTGTGTTTTCCTGGTTTTCTGTCTGCCTTTCTGCCTGCCTACAGCAAGGAAAAGCTTAGAAGTGAATGTTCTTCATTTCCCAGACTTACAAGTAGGCGATACAGTTTCGTTCTGTTTGTCTGCCTTTTTAAACATTTTCTGTTAAGAAAAACCTCTGTATAATGTTATTATTGTTTTAAATTTCTAGAAATTCTTTCCCTAAGATTTTCTGAAAAGAAAACCCAGCCCTGTCTATAATGCTAGAGCTAAAAGCATCAGCTTTCTCACTGTGACAATTAAGCTGCTCTGCAATTAGCAGCAGGTTATGCAATAGAATAGAAGACATTGCATCTTGCATTTTGCTTTTTCTCTAAAGGCTGCTAAAGCAACCTTTTATGCCATCAAGGACAGGAACACCTTAGCATCTAATAACACATATAGATCCATGGTCCTAGAGAAGAAACAATTGCCATAAATACAATGTTTTTTTTCAGTAACTAATGTATGTGTAACTTATTACTCAGTCCAAAGCTATTGGAAGTGAAAATATTTTTTTGCTGGAAAACATTCTTGCTAGCTTCTGTATAAAAATATCTATTATTAATGTGCTACCAGTGCTGTGAAACAAAATAAACAATCAGAAACTGGATGAAGCATCATTAGGAGAAAATAGGTAGAGCAGTGTTAAATTTATAATACTGGTGAACTAGCACTCAAGTCCTCAAAGACATTTAAGTGCTTAACTCCTACTGGTTTCACTAGGAATCAGGTATTCAGATACATTTTTAGAATTTGGGACAGTGCAGGTACTGTAGTGTAGTGAGTATAAGGGAAATGCAATAAAATAATATTTTACACAAAATATTTACTCTGACAGGTTTATTTTTTCAGTAGATATTTATTTTTTAGTGGTTTCATTATACATCATAACCTAGCGTGCTGTATCAGTAGGATGTGGCTTTTACACCAGACTAGATAATATTTGTACTAATATTTCTTTTTTTTTTTTTTTTTTTTTGGGGTGTGTGTCTGTGTGTGTGTGTGTCTTATAACTTTATTGTCAGACCTTTCCTTAGGCCAAGCTTTGAGTAAAGTAAATCTCGACCCAGGAACTGCATTTAATTTTCAAAATGCACTCTTTAAGTACCTGGACCTCCCCTGTCTTTCAGATCAAGGGGTGGCAAGGTGGCATCAGTGACATCCCTCTGCCAACACTAGAGCAAAATCTCTCCTGCTGTGTTACTTGCTCTTCTTATTCCAACACCCTCTCCTCCTCCTCCCTCCACCCTCCCCCCACGCCCCCCACCCCTGCCAACCCCCACCCCCCCCGTTCTGTTTCTCTGGCTAAATGTTTGCAGGTTAGGCAATGAATGAGGTAGCCTTTGCTCTCTAACACTCTGTGATCTGATTCCACAAATAGTTTCCCAGGCACAGAGTCCAGCTAAGATCAATGAGATCATTCACATAAGCAAATACAGATTTGTAGGATCAGGCCCTTGATCACCTCCTCTCTTCTCTAGGAACTAATGTCCTTTCCCAGCACCACCATAACAACACTCTTTGGCATCTCTGTCTCTTATTGCTTTCATGCCAGTTCACCCATTCAATCTTTTATTTCATTCCTTAACTTCCTCGAAAGCCCCATCTGTCCTTTTCCTTCCCAAAGGCTGGGGATTTATAAACAGTGAAAACTCAGGTAAAATTAATTAAAATAGCTGATTCTGCTTGTGATTAATTGCTGGAGCATGATTTCTTCTCTGAAGCCTGATGTGTTAGCACACGTGTCCTCCAGAGGCTTTCTATCCTGCAACAATTCAGCTCCCATGCTCACTGTGCCACGGAGAACTATCATAATCACTGAGAAATCACTCCCTTTCTGTACGTCTATAGGCACCATGAGCATAATTTTTACAGTGGGTTGCATCATGTGATGTCAGAGCTTTAAAGAAAACAGTATCTTAGTGGGAAATACAGAGAAAACACCGAAGAGCCCAGGGCTGCTTCATTTGAAGCCAATAGAGATTTGGCCACTGACTTCAGTGGGAGCAGAACTGGGTCCCAAGGCTACAACCACATAGCCTCAGAGGAGCTGATGTACACAAACACTTCTTATTAAAAGAAATGATACGTTCCCCAAAGTAGTAAGGAGAAGAGCATATAAATACTTAAATGCTTCCCAATGTGCCACCAATACCTTTACACCGTGCTTGCCCCCACTCAGTCCTTTTAAAAGGAGATGCTTTCACCTCCTCCAGAGAATTTTTCTCTCCCACATTTAATACACAAGACTTCTGAAAGGGGTGAGGAGCTTTTGAAAGCCCAGGTATTTTGGGGCGATTCAAGAGGACCAGGAGTGAAATCCTTTCCAGGTGTGCCATGGCTGAGCGTAGGCTGTGTATGTAGGCTGTTAAGGGCCGAGGTGGGGGTCTGCATGCAGACTATCTGCTGCCATGTCAGGTATCTGAGTATCTGAGTTTGCCTGTATCTTTAAAAAACAAGCAGCTTGACTTTATAAATCTTTAGTTAAAATAATCCAGCAAGTACCTCTGTAGGCGCAGCCACAGGTAATTTTGTCGACAGGCCATAGAAGTGTCCTGTTCATCCTAAGATTCTTTCACTGGAAAAATAAGAGCTGTTCCCCTGAACAGCCCATCACACTTCCAGGCCAGTACCCCACCCTTGTTCTTCGTGGTGTTTGTGGCATCTCATTGTTTGTGAGCTGTCCTTTCCCCTTGTGAATGGAGATGGGGTTGGCTTCTGTGAATACCGTGACAAATAGATGGAAAATCATCAGATACAAGCCACGAGCCTTGGAAAGCTACTTAAATCTAGTCCTGCCATTTACCTTAATGTATTATATTTTATTCTGCTGCATTATCCCTGAACGGCTAAGTAAGCCTGTATGATAGCATTATTTGTTACTGGCAAATTATTGGCTACATGGCTGTGTTTCAGGATGCAGAAGTTAAAAAAAAAATGTGTAAAAATGGTGAACTTGCTGCTCCTGGGCTTACAACTGTTATATTCCCAATGGACATGTTGACAAAGATCTAAATGGCTGTGAACCAGCTATTTCTGTGCTCATGGCTATTAGAAAGTCTCCACTGAGAAGCCAAAGGAGTTTATAATGGTCATGAACCAGCTATTTCTGAGTTCATGGCTATTATAGATTCCAAAGAAATGCCAGTGAAGTTTATCACGTTCATGAGCTGGGTGTTTCTGTCTCACAGTAACTATAAACTCTGCAGAGAAAGTGAAAGAGTTTGTAATGGTCACACATGAGCTCTTTTTAGGCTCAGTGCTATTACTAACTCAGATAAGAAGCCAAAAGTTCACAAAGTGGTATTTCTTTTGCCCCTGGCAAACTCCGTGTAGAAATTGATAAAGCTACTAATGTTTCTCAGAAAACCACACTCTAATTCACAATAACACCTCTCAGAGTACTACAGTGGTGCAAAGTCTCTCTCTGCTCTGCTCAGAGCCACTGTGGCAACTTGCCAGGAGCCTGAGGGCTGCAACTCATTTATATATGCATTTACATAAATTTACATGAATTTTGTGTCAATTTGTATTCCATCAATGTTGCGATGAAACCTATACCAAAGAGAATAAATAACATATAGCTAACTGACTAACACTGCTTTTCTATATTTTATTGTACTTCTTTTACTCTCATTTTCTATGCAGCTTTCTAGTACCCGTTCCTTGGCTGGTGTGACTTTCCAGTCTCAGAGTGAGCCTGTTTTGCAGGGTAAAGAAAAACCCTGTTTCATCTGCATTCGATGGCAGGGAAGCAGAGAGTTGTGGCTTCGGCAAATTGCTTATGCCGTACACTTAGCAATCTCCCCAACCACCGGTGGCTAATATACATATTAAAGAGGGCAGCGCTAGCGCAGTCCCTTGCTGACCTCCACATGTGAAGCCCTCAGAATATTAATGAGATTTTAAATATACACATTAAAAAAATCCTGAAAATCAGAAATAATAGCTCTTTTTGTATGAAAATGACTGAAACGGTAGAGTTTTAGAGATAAAAATAACTCAGTGGACCAAATTAGCCACTTAATAGCAAAGGTTCCCTTTGTGACAGGATCTATTAGGAATTAATGGACTTTGATGCCATTATGTACCATTCCCTTCTCTTAAGGATGCTTAGTTTATATAATGCCTCTTTATTCTTCAGTGCAGCTTTCAACAAAGGTCACCATGACTTCAGATAATTATCTGTATGAACCACAACCTCATATTCCACTTTCTGCCATCCTCGTGGAACCACTCGCTTTAAGATGAGAAGAGCTCCCCACTTGTTGCTTGAGGATATGACAGTATTTTGAAGAGGAGATGGATTTAAACCTTGCGTGGTTTTGCTGAGGTCAGGCATCATCTTTAGCTAGCTTTAAAGACTCAAGATCCCTCTGCAATCATCCAGCACTCCAATGGCTCCTAACGTGTTCATGAGAAGCCTTGCTAGGGTAGGAGAAAGTGATGGAGGAGGCTACAGCAAACTGTGAGCAGCATCAGTGTGTCTGCAGGTGCTGCGAGTGCAGTATGTGTTGGCTGTTTAAAACCTGTTTTTAAAATGCTTTGAATTTTCTGCTGTTATAGTCTAGTTAGCATGTAGCTTGTGTTGGTGAACAGCTACAGCAAGAAAAGCAAAGCGCTTTTTAACAGCATTGCTCATTTGAGCGACCAGGTGTTCACATCTAGGCCTGCATCACTGCGGCACTTGTAATACACTGCTCTTCACCAGAAGAGCTTTAAAACTTATATTTTGAAATTAAAAAAAAAAAAATAATCTTTAAACATACTGGATAAGTATTTACTGCATTGGACCAGAAGTCCTTTAGTCCAAGACCTTGTCTGGTGATGTGGAAGTCTTTCAGATCTTTTTATTCTTCAGTGTAAGCCAAGAAGAATCATAACCAGGCAGAGATACTCAAGGGAAAGCAAAGCAATGTGGTTACCATATTGTGAGGTTTCCTGTGTTTGGCATTCAGCTGTCTGGCAATCTTTGTAATAAGGACTGCCTGGTATTGGGTGGTGCTATAAGCATCTCAGCATGGATCAGTCCTGTTGGATTTTTATTCCATAACTTTTTTAATTGAACTTTGAACCCACAGTGCTGTCCTCCCAGTTCTACATCAGAAGGAATAGTGAAGAAACAGACTTCAAGCCAATTGAACATACACAATTCCATGGGAACAGATGGGAAGCACCCAAGGGTGCTTGTGGAGCAGTTGGGTGTCACTGTGAGGTCCCTCTCTGTCATCTTTGAGAGATCATAGCAGTTGGGGGAGGTTCCCAGTGACTGGGAAATCTGTCCTTGGAGATATTAAAAACTCAAGGGTTTGGATTGGACGGCCTCCAGAGATCCCTTCCTACATGCATGCCTGTACAGAGGCGTGCATGTGTCAGTTTTTCAAAATGCTTTATAGTATTGTGTGCCTGATTCATCACCTGGGTGAAAGACGTTCCACTAGCAGACAGAATGGAATTATTTGTGGCAAATCACATGAACGCTAGTCTTTTGCTGCAGTAGATGCTAGCATCTTTGAGAGAAGGATGAGAAGGCAGCCTAAGAGGTCTCTGCCACAACCTCTCCACCCCACCACCACCAGAGGTTTGTAGGCTGCCAAGGAACAGAGCCAACATGTCTTCTGTGCTGCTGCTGTAGCGGTCAGCTTATGGTATGGAGGACTTTGTGCCTTCTTAAGGTGGGGTGCCTTCCAGAGCTCCAGCTGAGTCCCTTGAGGGGCTGCCAGTTTTGTATGCTAAGAGACTGGCCTTCTGAAGCAGGCCTTTCAGGAGACTGGCCTTCCCCTGTTTTAAAAGATGTCCCTCATTTCAGTGTTGCACAGGGCAAGAGTGTATTGGATTAGTCAGTCAAATGAACAGACATTCATGGTGCAATGCTAAGGAATAGAAGTGTTGATTAAATGTTGCTCTAAGTGCAAAATTCAGCCTGGAGAAATCCTTTAACAAAACATAACTACCAAGCTGAGAAGAAATGAGGCTCTTCTTTTTGTGTTGTTTGAAGATTACACTGAAATGAATGCTTTGGAAAAAAAAATCATGGATTTGGCTTCATGTTTCAGATTATTGCTTAAAACACAATATCGCTTCACAGTTCTGCCTTGTAAATCAGGCTAGGAATTTCAGGCAAGCAAATAGACTTCTGGAAAAAAAAATTACAAAAGTGTTAATGGCTCTATATACCTAGAGCTGGGTGTGGAGTGAATGAGTACTGTGTGCAAGGTAACGTTTTGACATGTGGCATCCAGACAGCTTCTTCTGTCAGAGCTGGGATGGTTTAAGAAAGGATCTTTACTGGAGCTCTGGAAACATCTGCCTGGCTCAGTAGCTCACGGCTACAGCAGAACTACAGATTGTTCCAGGGGCTGGAACTCCAGGTGCAGGTGGAGAAAAATGGACTCCTCTGCATCTTGAGGCAATGGCATGGGGAGGGTGGAATAGGACAGGGGTAAAACATTCATTAAAAAAATGTGGTCAGGGTCTCCCAGTTTCCATGCTGACAACTGCTTGAAGGCTAAAGGATCTGGCTAGAGCAAGGTGGGGAAGAGGCGATATACCAGGGAGGTACTAGGAGTGATCACTCACTCAGAGCAGCATTTGGGTGATTTGATCTAAGCCATTCCATTTATCAAAGCCACATTAGGGCTTGAAATCAAGGACCATATCCTTGATTGCAGCCAACAGCCGTTTATGTTTTACATAACTCCTTTAAAACCAGGAATCACTATATTTTTTTGCAGGCTTTATACAGAAATGATCAAATCATTGCTGAGCTATGAAAAGCCAAACTAGGAATGTCTTGCCCAGGAGAGAACGGCAACTAGATTCCCCACTACGCTCAGCTTCTGGGATGTGGAGATTGCCACATTCCACGTGTCTAACACAGGCTTAAAACTTGGAGCAATACCCTCCGCTTGCTGTATATATATAGTGCCCGGGATAGATTGGCCCCGTGCAATGGAAACCAGAGAGAAGCAACAGGGATCTGAGACTGAGCTGAGGCACAGGTCGCGTGTTGTCAGGTGGCTGACTTCTTACAGCCTCTTGTGGACTGTGACTGACCACTCACTCGGTGGCCACTTTTTCTGACCAGAAGCTGGGATTTACCCACCAAAAGGCAGAAGGTGTCTGCTGCAGGAGCAGAGAAATGGTTTTGCATGGGTCAGATCGCGGCGTATCGTAAGACGTATCGCAAGATATGCAGAAGTGTGTCAGTTGGTTGCAGCAGACTGTCAGATGTAGCCCTGCATACAAATGGAGCAGATGATTAAAATATGTCTAATGGGACTCCACAAAAAATGTTGAGAAAAAATTTATAGGAAGAAATGTCGAAATACAGTAAATAACCTTTTTTTTTTTTCTGGAAAAGCAATAAAAATATTTTAATCCACTGTCATGCCAATAGATCACTTAATTCTGATGATAGGAAATAAGAAAGACTGCCTTCCCAGCTTCATGTGTAGCTAGAATGATACATCTTTTGGGGATGAGGCTTTATGCATTGCAATTAAAAAAAAATAATTGAGATTTACTTGAGAGAACGTTTTAAAATGTGCCCATGGATGCCTCAAGCCATAGAAATACACAGCTGTTACTGACAGTTTTTGTCCTCATCCTGCTGCTGCAACCACGGTACCTTGTCATCACCAAAACAGTGGTGCAGACACAACCAGGGGAGTAGTGAGCTTCAGTGTGGGGCTGAGAAGTCTGGTCTGGGACAGGGAAGGAGCAAACCACTTAAGCCAGTTTTAGCAAGGCTGAAATATTTCAGGGGCTGTTTCAATTTGTTGTGATAATGGCATAGAAATGTTAAAGCTTGTACCCATATATGCCACAGCTGAAAGGATCTCAGAAATATTTCCCATTTCAGCCTCTTGTTCCTTACCAAAGAATCTTCAAGTTCCCTGTTCTTTATGGATGATGCAAAGGAGAAGCCTAGATGCTACTCCTATTTACTTCACAAAATGCTCAAAGTAATTACATTGTAACTTTAAGTTGGAACCATATTTTTTTTATGTGCCAAAATCTATGACAGAAAATAAAAGTAAAGAATCCTTGATAAATTATTTGGTAAGAGAGGTTTTTCTTATCTGAAGAAAAATTATAACCTAGCAGAATGATGGAAAGGGATTTCTCTGCTGCGTGTATATTAACTTAAAAGTTCCTGATTTCACATTTAATTACAGCAAAAGTTACACTATGCTGTCTTTCCCATGTGCCTTGAAAGGCTTTTCAAGCAACCATAAGCATTACTGAAGGATTAGAAAATAGCAAAGGAGCTGGTGTGGATTTCTGGATTTTAGAGTAAATGTTTTGTATTGAGAAATTCCATAAACTCTGTGTGAATATTTCAGGAGCCAGTCCAATATTCTACCTTCAAACTCTATTTACTTATTTTTTTTAATAGCTGGAATGTTTATTCAGACTTCTTCTGCAGCAGAAGAAATCTTTTTGGAAGTATGTGTACTCAGACCTATTAAATATCGTCAATACTGAGCTCAAAATAGAGCAAAGTTTTTGAACATTGAAAGAATCTTTATGAATCAGTTAAAGGGAAGTGTTGAAATGTGTTCATACCAACCATAAATCCTATTTGAAATCACATGCTGAAATTAAGGGTAATCGAATTGTATAAATGAAAGCAACTGAAGCATACACTGAAGAGTGTCTTGTGGTTGTTTGACCCTGGCTGGAGGCCAGGTGCCCACCAAGGTCGCCATATCACTCCCCTTTTCAGCTGGACAGGGGACAAAATATCTATTGAGAGGCTTAGGAGTTGAGATAAGGACAGGCAGAGATCATTCTGCAATCAGTGTCACGGGCAAAACAGACTCAGCACAGAATAAAGGAAAGAAACTCTCTAATTCATTACCCTGCACTGCACACCCAGTGACACCAGAGTCGGGTAATGAGAAGTGCGACCAAACATTGAAGCACCTCTCCCTACCCCTCCCTTCTTAAGAGAGTTCACCCTAGTCATGATTTTGCTCCCTTCCTCCCCCACTGTGACACGGGGAGGGGCAGGGACTAGGGGAATGGGGGTTTTGGTCAGTTCCTCGTGAGTTGGTTCCCTTCTTAACTGGACGGGGCATTCCTCACACCCTTCACCTGCTTCAGCATGTGTCCCACCCACGAGAGATAGTCCTCCATGAACTTCTCCAACATGAGTCCTTTCCCATGGGGTTTCAGCTCTTCACCAGTTGCCCCAGCGTGGGTCACTTCTAAGGGGTGCAGTCATAAATCACAGAATGTCTCTCAGTCTCTCCAGCTCAGACTGATGCAGCCTGGTCCTCCACGGAGTCACAAGCCTTCCCGACAGCAAATGTGCTCAGGCACAGATTGATCTTTCCATTTTGCTCATCTCTGTGTCTCTGTCTTTCTCCATGGGCTGCAAGTGCTGGCAGGGGCTTGCTCCAACACGGATCACGGTGTCTTCTGCATTTCTACACCTGCTCCAGCGTGGGGCCTCTCCATGGAGGTGGAGTCTTGTCCTTTTCCATGGTCTCTGAAGGGGACACCTGCTCCACCATGGGTTTCTCCATGGGCTGCAGGGGCATCTTTCTCTCTGGCACCTGGGGTGCCTCCTCCCCACCCTTCCCTGGACTTACTGCCTGTACAGTTTCTTACATCTTCTCACTCTCTTCTCTGGGGGCAAAAAGCATCTGCTTGTGTTTTTTCCTCCTAAATGTGATTCCCAGAGGCACTGTGACCGTCGCTGATGGGCTTGGCCTTGGTCAGCAATGACTCCGGCCTTGAGCTGGCTGGTGTTTGCTCTGTGGGGCCTGCAGAGAGCTTCTGGCTGATTCTTGCAGAAGCCACCCCTGCACCCCCCTCCACCAGAACCCAGCCATGCAAAACTACAACATGTCTTTTAAAATATTGCACTGTTTTGGCGGTGGTTTTTCAATTCATACAGTTGCTCTTCAGTTATTTTTCAGATGTGTGATGACCAAAGTGATTATTTTTTATGGTGTTTTTTATTGCAGAGATTTTTCTTCTTTTCCCCTAGAAAATACTGTATGCTCTCTCTAAGAAGAATTTATGGTGTTCAGTATTTTACAGGATAGAGCTGTATTGGCAGCTTGTGGCAACCAGGATAGTTCTCTACAGTTCATTACTGATAGTGGAATGAAGTCCTCTGTTTATTTTAGACCTCACATCACACTTGTCTCCAAAGTATCTCAGCAGCTTGGTGTTTGAACTTATCTCCCTGTGAAAAGCAAGATTGTTTCTTCTTATGTACTACTGCTTTATCCAAGGGAGCTTGTGATGTGTCAAGATATGAAATTTCCACTGCTTCCCTGAGGAGACTGTTTTACCCTAGCAGATGTCCCTGGCAAGCAGTTTTTGCCTGAGATGCAGGCTGGCTGATTTCAAGCTGATCGTTTTGAATTGTTTCTTCACTAGTAGAAAGCTTTCTGGAAACCTTCTGTAATCACCCTGAATGCAAAAATTAATTTACTGGGAGTTTAAAAAAAAAAAAAAAAAAAATCTTAAGCAGCATCTCCTGCTGAATGCCCCAGCAACATTTTACTAGGTCACGAGAGTACGGAAATTCAATGAATGGTGACTCATGTGCCTCTGAGCGCCCATTCTGTCAGCAGTTTCCATTCTTCTGCCTAGATGATGTAAACAACTATGAATCTGTGCTGGTTTACCAGAGGAGAATTTGGCACTGCAGTATTTTTGTCTTTTAAAATTTAATATTATTTTTTGTTTGTTTTCTTCCCTTTGCGTTAAACATTTTGTCTGTTGTGGGTAAGGTAAGACCCGGGATGTGGCTACCCAACAGTAACTTCCAGACAGGACAGATGCTGGTTTACTTATTCTGAAGCACAGAAACATGAGAAATACAAACACTAGGGATGAGGGAATCTGAGCTTTCTTCTCACATCCTGGATCCAGGAGCAGGATCCCAGCTCCACACCAAGGCAAGCCATGTGTAAGTAGCACCTCCCACATGTTGCTAACCAAGGAAAGGAAACACACGGGCAGCTGAGGACCAGGGACTTAGGGAGCCTGGAGTCCCCTCTCCCCTACCCCAGGCAGCTCTGGAGCAGCCTCCCAGGCTGACTTGCCCCTGTGGAAAGTCAGAAGAAGCAAATACCACTTTCTAGACTGACCTTTGGTTCTGGGTGTAAAGAAATCAAAAAACTAGTGTGTTGCATTGTTCCTATGACTGTATGTTTGAGCATATTCAAACAAGAGTATCAGTGCCCTGGCATCGCTGCTAAGAAGAGATCAGAGGGGATTACAAAGTATTTTGACATAATAATAGCTAATCAGCTGTCCAGACTCAGACTGCCCTGATCAGTAGGAAAGGTAATGGGATTACTATAAAAAAAAATAAATAAAAAAGTGCATGCTACTCACAGTGGCCCACAAAAGCACGCTTAAAGGTTTGGGAATGTATGCTAATAATCTTCACACAGATTGTTATTTTGAGAATTTCACCAGCTATTTTCCCTGTGAAATCTGTGGAATGTGGGGATCAAACTTGGCAAGTTCTTGGGAACCAAAAGTATATCCTTGTGACTAAAAAAAAATGGGAAAAGTCCGTATGGCAAATTGGTTTCAGTCTTTCCTCTTGGTGCTGGAGAAAAGCAGGAGGCAGAAGTGTTAAATATCTGGTATTGATCACCAGGACTCAATCTCCTGAAAGTAATCTGAGTGGTCAGTCCCAGCACTGGCTAGGTTGTCTGTCACTTGGCAATGCTGCTAGCAGATGAGGATGTTATTGATTGTAGTTCTCATTGTTTATACATTTCTCTGAAACAGTTAATTTTAGCACAGTGGGAAAGAATGTCTTGCTACACGTGGGACAGTCAGAATGAATGGCTTCATGGAATTTTTAATTACTTTCTTTCACACTGTCCTCAATTAATAAATGCAGGAGCAGTTTTGCTACTGTCAGAATACACTTTCAGTGTTGTTTGAAGAGAATGACTATGAAAAGCCAGTTGAAATGAATACTTCTGTGAAGAAGGTTCTGTTCACAGTAGTGTTCGCATTTTTTCTTCTTGCCCTTCAACAAGGAATGAAATCTTTTTAGTTGTGCACTGCATGAAGCACTGCCTTTGAGATCTGAATGCACTGTGGCTTCTTAGAGATGTATTTCTGCAACCTTGTGCAAGTTAAAGCGTGCTGATCATTTTCACTATACTACCAAGAAGCTCCAAACTGACAGTACTGCTGTTCTCAATTACTTTTACAAGGCATAGTGCATCTGCTGTAATAAGGAGAGAGCATCTTATTTTTCTATATCTCTGCTCCATTACTATTGCATTTGAGCACCTTATGATCCTCATTATCTGGAGGTTCAAAATGATCTGGTAGAGTAGCATGGTCCCTGGCAAAGAACTGAGGCACAAACTCAGAGCAACCAAAGTCCATGTCTACTAGCAGTTGGAGCCTGCTTGCCCTGGTGACTTGCCAGGGTGCTTCCAGCCCTGGTTCTGTCCTAAATCAACCAGGAATCTTCCAGTCTCTGGGAACAACTTGGGAGCTTTGTGGGACCGGGACCATTTCCCATAGGCAGTTTGGATGTGAGCCAGCTCTTCTGGATGCCGAGGGCATCCAGGTGTACGAACACCTTCGGTTGTGGGCCAGTTGATTTCGATGCAGGACTACAGCTCATGGTGTGTTTAATTCCCTAGTAGAGATGTGGTGTCCCGTCAAATCCCTTGACTCCTGTTCATAGAAGGAGTCAAGTTGCTACTGATGTAAAGGAGTGCCTGGGTAAGTAAAAACTGCTTTAAAGGTCCAAATACTGTCATAAATTGGGAGATAACTATTGACACTTGTGACAATGACAAGTGCCATGATGGTGTCTAAAGAATATAGAAGTAATGTAATAATATTGCTAATATAAAGTCACCTAGGTTACAAAACCTCCTTACTAAACTTCTTGCCCTGAGGAAATGCAAATAAATGACCTTGCTCTTACTGAGTTACCTAAAGACAATTGCAGGCTGTGGCAATACAGATGAATGACAGATATGTTTCAATAATGTCTCTGTTCATGCATATGATCCCACCAAGGAAGAGTGGAGACAAATAGCTTCTGAAGCAAATAAGAAACCAAGAGGGTTAGGTTGCTGTGATTTAGTATGTTTTCTGCAGAACAAAGAGACTTTCTTAAGCTTCAGTGAAGTATCATTTAGACTTCTAAGCTCTCCGGTGGCAATTTGCAGTAGGGGCTCAGCTCGTGTTCATAAAAGTGATTAAGTGGAATGGAAGATATCAGCAGTAGAGTATAAACCTCTTGTGAATAAGATCCAATAAAGCATTTTAGTCCTACTGTGCTGACTTAGTTATGAAGTCCAATATTATTCACAGGGTTTAGTCCTCATAAACTCCCTGTCCTTAGTACAAAGGTTCATTAAAGATGGATAGCATTAACACTCTGTTTTGCAGCTGATCTACATAAATAAAATGTAAACAAAGCACAACTATCCAAATCTTATTCTGTCCCCTGTATTTTGGTGCTTTTTAATTTCAAAGAAAATTGAGCTGAACGGGGAAGTTACTAAGCTATTTTTTAATGTGAAATATATCAAAGTATTTATTTGGACAAAATAAAGTCATGCCTTTTTTAAAAGTTCTGAACTCTCTTCTTTCTTAGTTATTTTACACTTAGAAGAAGCTTCTTTCAATGCTGATAAAATATATCTCAAAATTATTTAAAACAGAGAGGAGCTGAGCAGAATGATGTCACAGAGAGGTATAAGAATTCTTTCATTTTTGCAGATAGGGGAATTAATCAAGATATCTGTTAAATGGACTTAAATTAGCCAATGGTTTAGTGATAAATTCAATATTCTTAGGATTTGGTTTCTTAGTGATAGTAATATCAATCCAATCACTAATACACTAATTCAGCAAACTAAACTCTCCAACTCCAGCTCCAAGCTGTTGCTCCTTCTCTTACCACAAAGCCTCAAACTCTCATCAAACATCTGCCTTCCTCAAAATGCAGTCCCATACTTCCTACACATATCCTTTCCATTGCTTTGCTGTGACCACATCACCTACTGTCTTCTCATTCTCAGCATTCACCTACATGATCTAGCTTGCTGCCTGATGGACTACAGGTTCATCTGTGCTTGACCTGGAGCTACATGCGCACTGATCAGCTGCTTTGAGCTGAAAGTGTAACTAGTACATAGAGATATACAGAATACAGGTGGTACATATGCACAGAGGTTCTCAATACCAGAAATTTCTGATGGTATGGGAGCCAAAAAACATGACTCTTGGTTATTTACCGTGCAAGCAGCAGCCATTCTTCACTGGCACAGGAGCTGGATCTGAGCTCAGGCATTGTAAACGCAGTTAGCATAAGGATATAAGGAACAAACTGTACTGAAACAGACCACAGGGGTCTGACAGGCTCCCTATCTTCCCTCTGACACAGTCCAGTAACTGATGATGAGGGTGGGTGTAAGAACAAGCAGAGCGTGATGAATGGTCTTTCCATACAGACCTTTCAACAGCAGTGGGCTAGGGTCCACCTGGTGCAAAGGTGATACCTTGCCTCTTAGTAGCTCACAACAGGTTTTCCTTCTATGAGTCTGCAAAGTTAGCTTTAAATCTGTGCTTATTTTTGGCTTTCTACCATCCTGAAGCTGCCAAAGTCCCATAGTTTAATTATGTGCCACATAGAACAAAAAAATCCAAACTCACTTGTTTTGAAGAAACAATAGCTTTTGTACTCTAACATTTCCTCTTCAATCCTCTATGCCATTCCTGTCTCTTAAGATTACTGTCATATTCTTCTGCCTCCTTCCCAGACTGACAGGTCACAGGAAGCTTAATTCTCTCTTGCAGAGCACCATTGCCAGTCCCCATCTTCCTTCTGAGAGCCTTTCCTGGGCCACCTCATCGTTTGTTTCTCAGGGACATGGTCTGGGCCTGCATGGAGCTTCCAAAATGCAGCTGTCTCATGGATTTACGCTATTGAGCATGGAGGACATATGGATTTTTATAGGTGGAGATCAATTCTCAGGTGCAGATTTATCTGAGGGCATGTCTGCAACCCCTTTCTTTTCACTCATTACCCATCCCTGTGCTGTAGCGATTCCTGATGTGGCACTTGTTTTCTAGCGTCAAATAATATGGGCAGTGTATCAAAACCACAACTGTCTGAACCTGGCCCCAGTAAGGTTCATTTGATAGTTTATGTAGGCTTTTTTTTTTCCTGAAAGAGAGCAAATTGATCCTGCTGCTGATCCTGCTCAGAGAAGATTTCTGGTGAAATAGCGTGACCTCAGGAGAGATGGCAATTCACCCCATTATTTGCCTTTCAACAGGGTGGATTCCCCACCCCCTGTGTCTTCAAAACCAAAGCCAAACCAGGAGATTGTGAAGGACAATTAAGGCTGGAACAGAGACAGAGGTTACCTGAGAAAAGAGAACCATTTTCCTGATTTAATGAATGATGTCTACTCCGCACTGAAAAGAAGCAATCCAAGCAAGGAAGCTGCATGTGATGTCGTTCTGTCCGCTGCGGTCACAGATAATGCTCTTGCAGAGCATTCATACACCTCCCTGGTTTTCCTAAAACCCCACAAAATCAGGATCATTAACTATTTTTTCCCCATATTGCATTGGCTGACACTGCTAGCCTGCCTTGTGTTTCTAAACTCCAGTCCGTGAAATGTCTCAGGGGGGTTATAGTGTCTCACAAATTCATCGCTTTGTTAAGAAGCTTTTTATTTCTCTCTTTTCCTCCCAGGGATGATTTTTGCAGTGGGTGATCAAGAAGCATGAAATGCTGAAAAGAAAAGGCAGAAAGGAATATGCCACTGCACATCACGTTATTTCATTAATTCTCAGTGAAAGTGCTCTAATCCAACTGTGTGGTGTTTAATTGTATTTACTGATATTTCCTGATACATATTTCATTATTCTACAGGCTTTAATAATATAAACACAGTACTCTGTGATGGGAATAAAGAGGTGAAATATATGACAGAAAACACAAAAGCTGCCAAAAGTACTGTACAAATCACTTTTTTCTTTATTGTGATTTACAAAGCAAGCATATAAGATGCTTTACCACAGATGCCGAGCAGCTTCATTCAGCACTTTGATGTGTTCAAGCTTAATATGCTATTCTGCTCTACTAATTTGATGCTATTTCAGAAGCAGATTTTACTCTCAGTTAATTAATGTAAGTGAATAAGAATAGCTTTTTTTTTCTCCTGCACTGGGAGATGTTACTGAAAATAAGTGTCTCTGCAGGTCGAGGGGAAATAGTAAGTGCCTGAAAAAATAGTCTGAAGGTAAAAATGCAACTAGGAGCTAAATCTCTGTAGGGTGTTTCTGGGGCATCTGCCATTCTTACTTCCTTCCCGATGGAGCTTTGAAATTCCCTGCAATTTCCAGCTCTCAGTGTAAGTAGCATAAAGCTATTAACATATGCTCTGATAAGAGGACCAAAACAATTGTACCAGAGGAATAACACAGCATGCCTTCTGGAGTGCAGAATAAATGCTACCTTCACACATCAGATTCATCAGGACAGGGCTAGGTATCTAATAGCAACACATTCCTGCTCTTTGTCTCTCTTATGTGCATGTTCTCGTACACAAATACCTACAAAAGACTCCTCAAAGTTTCCATTGATCACCCAGTGCTTGTGAGCATGAGTCACAGCTCTCTGTAGTATTTTTAGGGTCCAGCTTGATGTAGAGTTATCCACAGAGTAGGATAGATGAGTTTTACCTTGTTTTGATTTGGCTTTTTTTCTTAAAATTGCATCTGTGACGTTACATCCATAGACCAATCTATTGGGGGAAAAAAAAAAAAAAGAAAAAAGGGGACACAGGAAGGCAGAGGGGAATACTAGATCCAAAGGGAGAAAAACATATCCTTTCCCCCTGTAGCATTTACATATTTTCCTCATTCCTTTTTCTTATGTGACTAATCCAGACTGTGGAAAGAGTTTTTCAACTTCCCTTTCTGCCAGTCTGCCTCTGCTCCAAATGTTATTTAGTATCTTTTTCAATCAACATCTTCCCTTAGCTTTCCGATTCATTTTTCTTGGACTTTGGCCGCTGTGTTTGTTTTCAGGGCCAGAAGATGCATTCCTCCAAGTGTCCTTCTTTTCACAAGCTGGGAGAGTTTGTACACCCTTTCACCCTTTGATCGGGAAAACTGGGCTGGCAGTAATTGTATGGCAGCTTTCTGAGCTTTCTCCATCTCCAGATAGATGACCTTTGATATGGCTGTTCTGCTCTTAAGTCAGATAATGCTATGGACTCCAGACAGGTAAACACCTCTGGGCAACGACAAGGGATGTATCTGATGGGCACAGCCCTGACAGGAAAAGCCCAAAATCCTCAGCATAGGCACAGTGACACTAGCGAAACTTGCTCCTATCCCAGCTCCAGGGTGTAGGTCCATGCTTCCACTGCAATGTTTGCTACTACTTCACTGTTTACAGAAAATGTATATTGATGTAACATGTTGGTCTTTAGGCACCGATGGCACTTTGTGATTTGCCTCCTGTACTTTGGTTTGGGGTAAACTTGAGACATATCCACTTCTGATTGTCAGGCTGGCTGAAGCATAGGGGGAAAAGGTAAAAAACTCCCAAACCTGACTGTCTGGGGGTGTGACCCACACCCGTTTGGTAGGGTTCAGCCCCCTCTTTGCTGGGACATGGAGATTGTTTTCTCTGCAAGCAGGGTGTGCACTGCTACGCATGACGGGCTTCATGCAAAACAGTTTAACCAGACATCTAATCTCCCCTGGGGGGAAAAGTGGGTTTTTTTACAGTGTGTGTATTCATTCTTTTATTCATTTAGCTCTGTGTTTCCGCACTAGTGAGTAGGAATAAATCTTTATGTTGTATTCTTTGAATAACACCAGAAATGCTGCCACCTGAGTTTGTCATGTCCCTTATTTCAAAACCAGGCATGCAACTTGTAGTATTTTGGATAAGTAGGTCCAAACAGTCACTGAACATGCACTACATTGTAGAAGCTAATTTTAATATTTACATTCTGTTTTTTAATAACTTCTTAGACCTTTTTTTTTTGGGGGGTGTGTGTGGGGGGGTGGTGGGAAAGTGTGACAAATCATAATTACAAACAGGGAAATAATGCTGTTCCTGATGTATGATGCCTGGCATGACCATCTATATTCAAGCGCCCTCTCAAAAATACGCGTAGCTTGTTAGTGCCAACAAAATTCTCTAGATGTAAAATCTTCTGCCTGGTGGTTTAGGACTAAGCAAGTGAAAGAAGTGGCTATGTTCTCTTTTGCAGACTAAGTATCTATGGAGCAGGCCTATTGGCTCGGGATTTGTGGAAAGTTTGATCAGCTTCACAACATGCAGAGATGCCCCATGGTGTGAAAAACATAACTTTCCCTTCTGCCTGCAAACTCTGACTGCAATCTCTGCCTCCAGATCCAAACTTTCTCAGCATTTGCGAAGCTGGGATAATGCTCCAGGCTTGTTTCTGTTTCAGACTTTGGAGGTTTTTCATCCTTTCCTTTGAACTCTTCTGACCCCATCAGTTCGAAGTGGACACTTTGAACATGAAAGCCTTAACATTCTAATTAAACTGGCTGGCAAAGGAATGTGAAAAATCTCAGTAAGACTGTGGGGCAGAGATTGATAAAACTTGGATTTGGTTTGCAATTTAGAAGGCAGGTTGTGTTAGGATTAAAAAACAAATCAAATTCTTGCTCCCTCAGAGCTCACGTTTTCACTTACTTCAGTTGCAAAGACCAAGACAACTAGACAGTAGAAAGGAAGTTTTGTGCAATCATCATGCAGGTGAACACAAACCCTTTCCTGCTCAGCATCATGTCATGGCTTGCTCACAATTACTTCACCATCCTGGAGACCACTTCGTCTGTGACTCTCCTCTCTGAAGGATGCAGACTTGTAGTGATTCGTCTCACCCAAACAGGGTGGCTCAAGACAGGCCTACCCTACTTCCTGCCAGAGACCAGCTCGGCTACATTGTCAGGCCTTATCCAGATTAAATTACAGGTCAAAATCCTTACTGGGCTGCTAAGAAAAGGTTTCAAGATGCAATCTCACTTCCCTTTGGGAAAGAATAGAGGGAGGAAGGAAGGAAGGGCGCACTTGCTCACCCCTGTCCTGCTCCAAGGGCCCTACTTTGCAATAGGGAAAGAAGTGGGCAGGGGTACTTGCCCTCCTACATCCCAGGGCCTGCCTTCCACAATGCCCTGGCAGACTGCAGGCAGTGGGCAACTCTCATCATGAGAGGTAACTCTCAAGTGAGTATTTTCATTTCTTTTGGTGGGGAACCTTGGTGAGCCGAGCTATGTATGTAAGTAAAAGCTTCCTGACTCAGGACCAGCTTTTGCAAAATGCTCGTCAATATTCTTCCCAGTGTGACCAACATGAAAATGAAAGTTATCTCTAGTTTCTTGACCAAAGCCCCTAAATCTGCTTAGATTAAATTGAAAATGTAACCTCCAAAATCCCTTTTGATTAAATCTTCTTGACACATTGTGACTCAAGATCTTCCAGAAGGCACTGGACATCCCACAAACCTAGTCCAGGTCATCAAGTAGTATGAACTGGCAGCAGACAATAATCTTACCGTGTCAGTGCGTCTCCATCTTATCTATGGTAACTATATGTGACCAAACAGTATTTCCCTGGTTTTTTTTTTCCTGGAGATGACTTGGACAAGGAAAAGCTGCATTTTGCCAGAGACTAATCTTTGAATCCTGAATTAAGGCAGTTGCTGACTTGCCATGAGAAACCCTGGTTGCCTGGTGCTTTTGGTCTGCCGAACAGTTTGAAATCCTGGGTCGGTTCTTGGTTCTGACACCATTACATTTAATCTCTAGTTTCACAGTGTGACAGTGCTAAGGGCACAGCATTTGCCTCTGCTGACTACAGATAATAGAGACTCAGCACTGAAGTCTTGCACACTGAAAATTGCTTTAACCCCTCTGTCTGATGCTGTGCATTACTCTCCTTACTCTAATAAGAGTTTGCATTCGTCTTCCTTGCCTTTTTTAGAGGTGGCTTGAGACATTTCAGAAAACTGCCTTTCAGGTGACTTATTTCCACAGGTTTGCATTCCACTGTGACTCTGATTCATCTGCCGCAGGAGATCAGCAAATCTGAAACTGCTTGGCTGAGTCTTCACAACTAAATCATACAGGGTGGGCATGCAAAGTGCATGAGGCATGGCTGTGGCTTCAGGGTTGAGGCAGCCCAGGACTGCAAGAGATGGAGAGATTAATAAACAGGAAGGCATCTGAGACTCTAGCCATGAAGGTGCTCCTCTGGGAGAACGGAGGGCCTGGGTTCTTGCCCCTGCTGCTCTTTTTAGCTGATGACATTTAGTTAGAAGTGCTCAGAGGTGCTCAGAGCACCTCTAAGTAAGGCAGGGAGGCCCCATCACAAAACCTCAGTGGTGGTGAGTGGGGAGCATCTCTGGAGGGTTAGTGGGGTTCCTGAGGGTGAGTTTTGATTTAGTTTCTTGGTTCCACCACAGTGCACATCAAATTCCTGTTTCCCTGATGATGTGGCTCCCACCTGTGTTCCCTTCACCTGAGTTGCAGGCTGGTCATTATGAGGTGAGCATTAATCAGATATGAGGTCAGGGTGCAGGCACAGCCTGGCCCTACATCTGGGTACACAGAACCTTCTCTGCATGAGGCTGGGCAGTAAAGTTGCGTGAGGCTGCCTGGGCAGTGAAGCTGCACATTTACATTAGAGGAAGACTATGTGCCTTCCTCAGCTGTGGGAATTCAGCCTAGAAGCAGTGTGTTTAAACAGGAAAGAGAAATTTGTGCCTTTGTCCTTCTGCATTTCATGATACTCTTGTGATTTTTTCCCAAGGGTAAGCACCCAACAGAACAGCAGGCAGCAGTGTAAGCAACTAAAACTTCAGCTTTCCACAACTAGAAAGGGAGGTGGCTCCTACTCCCAGGAAAATGCCTGGGTTTGTTTTACTGTGTTATTTTGATGCCCAGAAAGCAGAGAATAATAGCTTGGTTTTAGCCTTTCCCACTGAAAGTCAGCCTCACTTTTGTCTGCTCTGCCTTGGGTCTCACTTTCTTAGCTACAGTGTGCCCAAGATTTCCATTCCCAAAGACTGATCAGTGTGTTCCAGCTCTGGGTATGACACCCCGATAGGACGTGGGGTCTCAAGAAGAGGAAAGCTCAGTCTCCTGCAGCACTAAGGAGTATGCCATGTACAGTAACCCACACCATCTACTGCTTTCACTTAGATCACGGATCTGCTAACTGTCGTCATAACCCTGTTTTTCCATCCTTCACCCTTCATTGACTTAATTGAATCTGACAAGCAGCGAGCTTCTGGATGGTTCTGTTTAGAAAGAGGCAGACAAAATGCTTGCTCTTGAAGACTGGCTTTGGGTGTTTGGTGTCAGGAGACCTTTCAGAGTAACCATTTGATGCAAGGATCAGTTGAACGGATCACTGGAGCATAGCAAAATTTGATCTCACGCTGTTAAGATTTCTACTTATTTAAAAGGGACAGACCTGAGTGCTGATCCCCAGATAAGATGAGAAGGACTCAGTAAAGGGAGGCACGTAACATGTCCTATCCTTCCACCTCATAACCAGCACCAAGGAACCAATGGTTTGCAGAAGGACTTGGCTGTATGGAAAGTTTTAGTTCTGTTGTCCTCCTACCAAAAGAGCAGGTGAAACAGCATCTCAGTGAGGAGCACAGGTTAGGTGTGGGGCCGCTGGAAAGTGCCCACACCAGTGTGCTTGAAGGCTTCAGCCTAAATCTTCTCCCTAGGAAACTTTCTCCCTCGAAATGATGTGAATGGGCGCCTCATATACTCCAAAGTGGTTCAGAGTAAGTTGAGCACTTAACTGCTATGACTACCTGAGATATTTAGGAGCTTTAACAAAATCCAGTTAAGCAATTTAAGTACTTGGAATTTCTGACTGCTAATCTGGAGTATAATTTATTGCATCGGTATTGCAACAGAGTTCAAAACCCCTCTTTTTATCAAATTTTTCACTTGTGTGTGTGAGTGTGTGTGCGTATGTTATGTGTGTCTGTGTGTGTGGGGGGTGTGTGTGTGTGTGTTCAGCTTCTGGAGAAAACTCCAGCTGATCTGACCCCAATTCTGTTTGAAGCATAGAGTTCCTTTTTTTCCCAAAACAGTGGTAATGTTTTACCATAGTCCATTTACAGTCTGTGGCAAGAAAAGGCACCCATAAGTTACACTTGTGTCATATATTATTCCCTAGGAACATCACAATACTATTATCATCTTCAAATACAATCTTTTGTCTGAAAATTATGGTTGTGTTTTTTCCCTTGAACTTTGATTAAAAATGAGTTTTAGGCCAAAATCTCAATCTCATTAACAGCAGCGATCTCTCCCAAATATAAAACTTGACACTAGTGCTCGTTGCACAAAAGAAATATTATAGGATCATCTTTATCATCGTATTCTTTATGTAGTAGTGACAAAACCTAACTGGTTGAGTTCTCTGTGGATCTCAAGGTCTGTACAGACCTCTTTTTCTTTCTAAAGAGCGGGGCATTGTAACCCCACTAAATTCCTTGAATACAAACATTGAGGTTAGATTTCATATTAAAGCTTTTTCTTTTTTGGCTTTTTTTTAAGCTTTTTTTCTGTAATGGTTTTGCAGGCTGGGGATGCAGGAGTTAATTAGTTTAAATTTTGCATGAAGTCTAATAGGCAAGCTTAGACTTAAAGTAAACAACAACCCGAGTTACATAGTTTTCTTTTTATTAGCTGACCTTGCAAGCTAATAAATTCATCCTGTATTTTTCTGCTACTGCCAATTTGCAGCATACAGGAAACTAATCTTGTACAATAACTACCTTCCTGTACTCAGTTCTTAAATGGAGCCAAATGGATTGGTGGCGGAAGAGCTCCCCAGCAGTTCCTGTGAAACAGTGCTGAGCACAGCAAGACCTGACAGACGCTGCTTGCGATTATTGACTTTGACAATGTAATTATGTTCTCATTTACCTCCCTAGCACTTAAAGAAAAAAAAAAACCAACAAAAAAACCCAACAAAATCAAATCCCCCCACTACAACGACTACAACAATTTTAATGTCAAATTAGATGTGAGATATGTACTTGTAACATGCTAAATGTATAGCAATAGCCCGGATTTTTGAGAGGGTAAAACACTAGCAGTGGCCATTATAGCACAAAGGTCTTTCATATGCCTCTGCCTGCTGCAGCAACACTTTGTTCCAGACACAAAGGCTCACGCTCAGTAGTGAGCTAATAAAGGATCTGTATTCAGATTAGAAAGTCCTATGTGCTCTTTAGCATTAAAGACAGACTGCCATTACCATAGTATACTATAGTATACTACAAATGAATCTAGGATCATGTATTTAGGGGCTGAGCTCTTTCTTTCGCGTTTAGAAATGTCCATGGGTATTTTGAATGCTTATGAGTGGATCCATCTTGCATGCACTGATATCACTTGCGAAGGTGCTGAGGATTTCCCTGCTCCAAGGCCAAATGCATGAGCACATCCCCGGTGTGCTGTGGCACGTGGACACGTGTGGGTGGGAGGGCATGTGCTTGAACAAAACCCGTACTTTCACTTTGCCTCATGTGGGGAAAAGACCTTCCAAAGGGAGGTCCCTGACTCGGCTGAGTGAGTTAGCTGTCTGGTCAGTATGGAAATTAACATGGAAAAGCTTTATTTTTTTGGTCCTGTCAAGAAGTGTTTTGACAACTAGCCTCTGCATCTCCAACCATCCTGCCACCACCCCTCCAACCCCCCTCCCCAGCCCCAAGAAAAGAAGGACCCATTGAAACAAACCAGAGCTAACTCCTTGAATGGCATTTTTGAAAAGTGGGTTTGATTATATAGTTCCCCTCCTCTCGTTCTTGCTTATGCCTGACTCTTGCTTCGTTTGCCCTCTCAGAAAAGGTTAAACACTAAGTATGGCTCACATATTGCTCTCTGGGGAAAAGGACCATGATAGCTTCTGAGGTGTGGCTATCATTATTGTAAAGCATTTATGAGCAATCACACAACCTTCTCCACTATAATGGATATATTTCTCTGCAGCAACATCGGTGTGGTCTCTGTACCAGCTGTAGTTGTGAACACAGCTGGATGGATAGAAAGGGACAGAAAATACGAATGAGTTTTTATGTTCTTTCTGTGTCTTCTTTCAATTTGTCTTTCCTTTTAATTTAGAAAAGATACCTGGAAGCTGAACTCAGCTCCTGGAGGTCAGTGTTCTGTTTCAAATGAAAAGAAAGCATATTTCACACATGCAGGTCTTGGGTAAAAGTTCTGGATCTGTTCATTCAAGAGAAATGAGCCATTTGGACAGAGGTCTTGTCAATTAGTGACTTAATGGACATTTGCTTTTGCAGATAATGGGGTATCCTCTTAAAAACTCTCCACAAGAACAATTGCTGTCATGACTCTGGAAATGAGACAGTTAATGATGGCAAGGCAGCCTGTAGATAAAACTGAAATATATACCATTAATTTAATTCAAATATGGGAATATTTGCTGTTAAGTAAAGGTATCTACTGTACATTGCTGGCTTGATCTTCACCCTTTAACCTTCGTCACTGAGCATCTTTAAGCTCCCAGAGCAAGTGCCTTAAATGCGTGTACTTTGCTTTGCAATCAGGGTGCCTTGAATCCACACTCAGACACTAATGGCACCATAACTCAATCCCCACATGGCCAGGTTCATCCACATATCATGTCCATCCTGACTGAGACGAGGGCTCTGCAGAAGATGATATGTGATCCTGTAATTGAAGATATTGTAAAAATCAGACTGCACAAGCAGTGTTAGTTCTGGTCTTTCTTAACCTTTAAATTGACTCTACAATTTTAATATTTTTTAAAGGCATAAGATTATTTTCTTTAGCTGAAAATAAGAAAATAAAATACCCACATGAAGAAAGCAGCCCCCATTGCAGAGATATTTAATCAGACAGAGAAATACTGGGTTCTGATCTGTGGTTTACCAAGCAGGGTTCAGACTCCTGGCTCCCTGGGTTTCTGTTGCAGCATCTAATAATGAAAAAGCTGGTGGCAACTGAGAGTCCTTAATGGCTTAAGAAGCTGATTAGGCCAGCATAGAATACAGATGTGGCCTCTGGGCTCAGCTTTTAATTCTGAAAAGAAGCAGGATATAGGCAATCCTTCCTATGCAAACAGCATTCCTGTTCTCCTCCTACTCAATGATCAAAGAACACTGCTCCTGTTCTCCACCTCAGTTTCCTTCTCTCCAAATCTCTGTTGGCCCGCCTTTGACATTTTCTTTCACTCTTCTTCCCCACTTCTCTCCCCAGCTGTTTCCCACCCCCAGCTCACATTTCCAGGCATAGATCTCCTGGTCTACAACTCCCCTGGAGCCACCTGTCAACCCCTTATCTGGCACCAGCTTTCTCCATGCTTGGAGGGCACCAAGAGAAGAAGGAATAGGACCTCACTCTTTGTATTAGGGACTTCATCTTGCAACTGAGTGCAGCAACTCTCCTTGTAGGTGAAAGTCTAGTAGTGATCCCAGAGGTGCCATTAGGAGATGATGTGCTGGAAAGCAGCCCAGAGGAAAAGGACTTGGGGGTACTCATGGATGAGAAGCTGGACATGAGTCACCAATGTGCATCTGCAGCCCAGAAGGCCAACTGCATCCTGGGCTGCATCAAAAGAAATGTGGCCAGCAGATGGAGAGGGGTGATTCTGCCCCTCTGCTCTGCTCTGGTGAGACCTCACCTGGAGTCCTGTGTCCAGCTTTGGAGCCCTCAACACAAGAAGGACATGGACCTGTTGGAGCATGTCCAGAGGAGGGCCACAAAGGTGATCAAAGGGCTGGAGCACCTCTCCTATGAAGACAGGCTGAGAGAGTTGGGCTTGTTCAGATTAGAGAAGAGAAGGCTCCAGGGGCCTTCTGGTACCTGAAAGGTGCGTATAGGAAAGCTGGGGAAGAACTGTTCATGACAGCATGTAGTGATAGGATGAAGGGTAATGGTTTTAAACTTGAAAAGGGGAGATTTAGGTTGGATATTAGGAAAAAATTCTTCAATCTGAGGGTGGTAGATCACTGGAACCAGTTGCCAATAGAGGTAGTGGTGGCCCTATCCCTGAAGATATTCGGGGTCAGGCTTGATGGGGCTCTGAGCAACCTGTTCTAGTGAAGATGTCCCTGCTTACTGCAGAGGGGTTAGACTAGATGACCTCTAAAAGTCCTTTCCAGACTAACACATTGTATGATTCTTTTCTTTGATGCAGTGCAAAATGGTGCAAACACAGTTTGACTACATGGAAGACCTGTGAAAATGGACTGTTCAGTCCATCCAAAGCTGCTGAACTCCACCACATTCCTCATCGGTGCAATCCTCATAGGATCAAAATTTCCCAGATCCTTTTATCACAGTGAAAGTTTTCTTGGGGATGGCAAAAGACAGCAGAACAACTCAACTCAACTGCATTTCAAGCCTTCACTCTGAAAGCTTGAAAGACACTAGAGATTGACAGTAAAATGACTTTAAAATTATTTTCTAAATAGGGAAAAATGCATATTTCCATGATATTGTTCTTGGAAACTGTCAAACCCTTAGGAGAAGCGTGTCCCATACTTTCACGGGGCAGGTGTATAATGCACGTCTGAAAAACAAAAACCCATAAAACTGTGTGTCTGAATGCCTCATTTAGTAATTCACTGAAAACATTATCTTGTAATGGGTATTTGGGCAACCTTAAACGTAATTTGTATTCAGTTTCTGTCTATAATATTTATAGAACACTGTTATGGATGGCTACGTTCCCACATGGCTGTGGGAGCAGCATTGTCACACCTGTCAGATTCACTGTACACATGTTCAGGATGTTATCTCTTTAGCTTTCCCCCAACCTCTGAGACACGCATGTTTACTTGTTTTTGTACGATTCCTTCTTTATAGTTCACTGCACTTTCCCTCTATACTTTTCAAATCCTGAAATGTCTTGTTTAATCTGAATTGACAAGAACAGAACGCTGTGTTCTAAGTGGAACCCTACCAGGGAAATGTATTATTCTCATCATTATCACTGTCTTAGGCACAGAGAAAACCTGCCGCGAATGCTATTCTAGGGGCTTATTTAACTTAGACTCAGGAACAGAGAGGCACTCCCTTCCCTGTCTATCAAACCAAATTCTGTCTCCTTGTTTCATCCAAGCCCACATCTGGCTACACGAGTTTCTAATCCTTTATTTTCAAAGGAATAATAGTTCAGTTGCCTGCTGGTTTGACTCAGTCGTCTTAGCTCTAGTGAACAGCTCTGCAGTGCTACAGGTAGATTTCTTCTAGCATTTCTGATTTTCTTAGGCTCACCTGTGTCTCCTTTGACTAAAAACATAATCTAACTCCTAATTATTTATCAAATAATTCACATGGACCCTGAAACTCCCTACCATTTACCCACCAGTATGGACATTTGTTATTCAAAATAGTGCATAATTTATTCATAGCCGTCAATGGCAAATAATTCCATTAACTGTCCCTATTTTATTGTGTTGGCATCATACTATATCCAAACTCTTTTAACTGCTGAAAGACACCCAAACACAGGGGACTGCATGGACAACAGTCAAAAGGCTATTCATAACAGCGAGTTAAGAACAGCTATGGAGTTCTGAGCCTCTGCACTAATGATTTCAGGTATTTAGCTAGGTATCTTGGACTAAAATGTTTATTCTTTTCTGTACTTTGCTTTGGCAGCAGTGCAAACAGAGCATGAAATGCTGCCATTCCGATTTAGTTGCATTTTTTCTGCCTTTTGCTGTACATGATTCAGCAAAATGCAGATAGTTTGGCCTCTGTGCTTTTCCCATTAACCCTGATTTGCAGGTACTGTGGCAGAAGGACAGATCCATGTTTCTTCCTCTAAGTGCAGTTAAAAACAAGTCCTTCCTTTGAATGCTGAAAGCTGACTCTCTCACTTTCAGACTTCTGAGACCTACTGTGAACTTAGCAAGTCGTCTGTGGTGGGGAACTGATCTGTCACAACACATGAGGATAAGCCCCATCTGTGCTCCCTGAAGCCATCAGTTTGGAGTTGCTCTAAGTTAATACATTTCTGCCTCCCTACTCTGGGACTGGTCCAAGATACTGGATAAAATAAGTATTTGTGAGGGTGCACATTTCTAGAGTTCTCTCTTTGGTCCTTAACTGCATTTAGTAAGTTTTCATGTCACACATGCTCTGTGATGATGCTTCCTGTCCTGTCCTGTCCTGCATAGATCTAATCTCCTTCCTGCCCTGAAACAGCATGGATTTTCTGTATCTCACAAAGAAAGGCTTAGAAATGGTTTTTTGGGGGTATTTGAAAATCTGTTCCCTATTAGCTCAGACCATCATGATCAGAGATAAAATTTTGGCCCTTTCAGGGGTAGAACTTCTACTTCAGGATTGTTTTCTCTCTTGATCTATGCCGTCTTCTTACTTGGGTCTCTTGTTCTCTATTGATGTCTGCAAAGAAAGGTGACAGCAATATGTTTTGAAGTTCAATTTAGTTTCAGATGGGATGTGCAAAACCTACTTTAGCTACTAAGGTATCTGATTATTTGGTGGCCTGAAAGCAAAATTCTGATAACTCAGGAAAATGGATGAAATTCCACTGAAATGCACAGCAGGGGATGAAATTCTGGGCACCGGCAACAGAGTACAACTGGGAGCTGTGGAGATGTGGGTTATACAGAGGATTAGATGGAAGAAAACACATGTAAACACATGAGAGTTTGTATTAGCATTTACCTGAACTGTATTTACTCTTCAAGACGTCACAACACTTTCTAGAAAGAACTCAGAATTCCCTTTAGTGTTGAGCACTGATATGAAAGTTTGATAAGGTATTATGACTTTCTGGAATCACTGCACTGAATTGTGAATTATTCATGAAATTAAAAATCCCAACTAATTCACAGCATCAAACAGTTTGGCAAGTTGCATATTATGCTGGAAGAAAAAACATACACTACATATTAATCCCTCAAAACCCTTTCTTGTCCCTTAAATCACTGGACCCATACTGTTTTCCTCACCCTCAGGTATGCTGGTACTTCAAGCCTTTAAAAGTGATTTTTTTTCATGGCTCAGGATTTAGATATTGTGATTCTGTGCTGTGAATAGGTTACATTATAAATGGCTCAGAAACTAGCAACCAAAAAGTCTGTGGAAAAAGAAGAAGTAGCCAGTAGAGATTCACACCTGCTTTTCTAGCATTTGTTCTATAAATAAATCACAGTTACATCCTGTTTCCTTAATTTTGTAGTGAAAAAAAAAATAAAGTGTCAGTAGGTGCAAGGAAGGAGCAGGAAAATTACGCTCACAGTTTGGTCAGTAAACAAACTTATTTGGCAGGAAAGTCCTTGCTCAGATTCAGTTTCAAACCCCTCAGACGTAGAGGATTTGTTGCAAACTGCAAATGAATTCTGCTGTTGCATAGTTTTCATCGTAAGGGTGGATTGTTTCCAGCAGAGTTCTCAAGTTAAAGCATCGTAGCAGATCTTTTTGACTTTGCAGGGATTCACAGGGAGTTTGCTGTCCTATGGGTGCGTGCTGAAATACAAAAATCCTGGAAGGTGAGAAACAAACCTGGGAAAACGTCGTGAAAAACCCTTCAAATCTTTACACAGCCCTGCTCTCTGAGAGGATGTGTATGCCACCATTTACAGCCCCTTACAGATAATAAATAATACATATCCTGGATCTGCTCCATGACTGTTTTACTCAAGGGTGTTACCAATCGCTTGAAAAATCAGTGGAGGTATATTACTGTAAAACCTTAGCTCTGTGGTGGTAAGATAGATAAACAGATGCGTGCTTCTGTTACACTAGACCTTACTCTTTACAGAAGAAAACCCAACCACCATTATTCCAAGTAAAAGACCAGTTACATTTACTCAACTGCTCCTCTCCCCAGTTTTCTGAGCTCCTTGGGACCATGAACACACGTCCTGAAATCACCCTTTTGCAGCCTGGTGCACTCTCTTTCATGTTCATTTCTCCTCTTTCAGTCTTTTTCTCCAGAAAGAGGCACTTCTCTGGAGTAGTTCTTGCCTTTTTAACGTTAGGACACTGGACAAATGATGAGTGGTGACTGACTTGAGGATAATGTCCTCATGACAAGTCAAATCTCTGGGAAGAGTTTCAGAAGGCCAACAGCAGCTCTTGAACCTTCCAGGTTTGCTCTTTCAAGTGTCTTCTTACCTCAGGGTGCTCAGTTTTGAGTAGAGATGTGAAAAAACTGCACAGCGTACTAACTGGTAACAAAGAAAGGAAGGACTCAGAAGGACTCACAGATAACAGTGTACAAGTGCCGACTACTTCCCAGAATCACACCCCCTCCCTTTTTTTTTTTTTAAATATAATGCACTAATGAATTCCCATGTGCTTTGACCTAGGCTATTTTGGAAGTCTGGGGCATCTGAGAATTGTTCATGCAGTCCTATCTAGGCCAGAGTCAGTAGGATGTGGATGCTGGCATATCAAAGCAAACCTAGATGTGGAGGCACCCCTGGAGCTAGGCACTGCTTGAAGGGAGAGAGAGGAGAGGCTGAAAGAATATTGGGAAAGAAGAGGGCAAAAAAGGAGCTCTGGTAATATACCTGTTACTGGGAACTGGAGCCCTTTCTTTAGTAAATGCTGCCATGTGCAATGCAGAGTGCTGTGATGAAGGCACAGAGATTGTAGTCGGCACCCCATACAAAATGCATGCCTTCCATGTGCTGCCCAGAGCTTCCTCAATGCTGTTTATTTGATATGGGGATGTAACAGAAGAGCATCTGTCAGGGCAATCAAAAACTACATCCTCAGCCACTCTGGATGCCACAGAAATATTGTGTACTGGCAATCACACCAACCCAGAGCAGAGTTCTCCTCCTCACAGCTCAGTTCCCATGGCTTCATATTAATTTTGCTTCTTTAGTTCTCCTCTTCTAGAAGACATTTACAACACAGCAGTTCTCACCATCCTTTTGAACAGTAGGCTGCTGGACAAACACAACTCGGCCCCCAGTTTTCATACAATGGGAATGTGAAAATTCTAATTTCTGTAGAAACTGCTGCAAAGGAAAAATCTGGATGTTATTTATATGCTCTTTCACAGTAACTGCAAAGAAAACTGCTTCTGTTAAGCTTCCAGATTATTTTGGGGAGAGTTGAAAGCCTCGTCTGAATCTTTTTATGTTTTCTAGGTAATAAATATCTCCCTGCAGAAAGACACCTTACATGTTTATGTAAGCAATTACTGTCTTGCTGCTTCTCAACTACCTCGTCTACCTAAAATCAAAAGAATTTCCCAAATGTTTAATCTATTCTGGGAGAATTAACATGGAAATTATCACATCTGGAGTAGGTGGAAATAGGATGGCAAATCTACAGAAACTAAAACTGTTATCACAGCAAAAAGATGAGGGAGATGCCCGCACTGGAGCAGCTCAGGTAACTCAGCTAGTGCAGGCATGACTGATGGCAAACTGTGTGGCAGGACAGAGCTCAGCTGAAAATTTCACTTGCACCCCGGTGAAAAGTCAGTCTCCTTCCTACAGTGGCTGTTGGGATGAAGGGTTTCAGTGGAAATAGTACCTGTGCTAGCTGCTTTCTCACGTATCTATCCTTAAATGCATCTTTAGACTGTGATGCAAATGTTTCTAGGAACAGGAGTTAGAGTGGGCATGTGTGTTTCAGACTGCCTTGCCATTTTACCTGTCATTCCTTAAGCAGGGCAAGAGGAGACCCATCATGTAGACAGCATCAAAAACATTATGAACTGTAGAGGAGAAAAGGAGGGATGGAAGAAAAGCAGCTGAAGAGCTGTTTTCGGAATGAAGTGGCCATGTTTGCAGACAGCTGGGAAAACAGATTTGTGAAGATGTACTTTCCCTGTGAGTTTGGAAAAGGTGAAGGATGCCTGCATTGCTCTGGAAGCAGAAGACAATCATGTGAACGGTTGGTTTGGAGCATCTTTCCTTGCATAGGACAAAACCTAATGTTAATTTTCCCTTAACCTGCACAGTACGGAGATCATCCTTATGGAGTAGTCCTACAGGAGCTTGCAAGTTTTCTTGCTCTCACATACTTTAAATCTTGAATCCTATTCTTGTTTAATTGTTTAGGCTAACACTGAGAAAGCAACACATTACCTCTGCTTTTTGTTAGCAAAAAAAAATCTGCTCTCAGCAGCCCTAAATGCTCTATCCAGTTCTTAACAATGATTATGCTGATGATGACATTCAGCAGAGCGTTGTTTTCCACTACGCTTTAGCACTTTAGAAATGATATTGGCAAAAATAATATTGGCCTGACTTTCATTATTATTTTGCATAATTTTAGGTACCCATGCTATGGCTAATAGCAAGAAAAATCAGAACAGTAATTTTTGGGATAATCAAATAGATTTGGTGGTTTGCTGGTGGGGGGTTTTTTGGTCTTTTTTTTTGGCTTGGTTTTTTTTTTTTGTTGTTTTTTAGCAAAGGCTGTGGAATTAAGTAGCATAATGAGAAAGCTTTATTGACACTGTGATTTAATCTGGAGAAAAATAGGTTGAGGGGGTACCTAATTGCTCTCTACAACTACCTGAAAAGGAGGTAGTGGAGGGACAGGATCTGACCTTTTTTCCCTAGTGACAAGTGATAGGACAAGAGGAAGTGGTGTCAAGTTACTCCAGGGGACCTGTAGATTGGATATTAGGAAAAACTTCTTCACAGAGGGTTGTTAGGCATTAGAACAGGCTGCCCAGGGAGTGGTGGAGTCTCCATCCCTGGAAGTATTTAAAGGATGGTTAGATATGGTGCTTCAGGACATGGCTTAGTGGTGGTTGGCAGGTTAGTGTGATGGTTGGACTTCATGATCTAAAGCATTCCTTCCAACCAAGACAATTCTATGATTCTATGATTAACAAGGAAAATAGATCGTTAGATAGAAAAGTGAAATGAACACTTTATTAGAGTTGGGCTGCCACAACTAGACTGAAATACATAGATCAGCATGGTATTCCTGTGTAGATATATCTTAAAATGTCAGCGATACCAGGAAAGAAATAGGTTTGGTAGACTAAGAGTACAGACAGTAACTCCTCTTCCACAGTGGCTGTAGACCCTCAGAATAGTTAATGGCAGCTTATCATCCTGGTACCCAGTGTCTTAACTTTAACTTTTAAAACAAATTAAAAAAATAATTTATTTACAAGTCCTGGAAGAAGAATATGCAAACTTAATATTTCTCTCCCCAGACAGCATCAGCTTTTACCTTCACAATATAATAATTAAAAATTGTATAACTTGTTTATTAGCAATGTCTTTATTTCCTGAAAATAAATGTTAAGCCTGATCTAAATAAAACTACTCAATATGTTCCTTTCTTTTCTTTCAGGGTTTTCTGACTACTGTAGGTCAGTATAAGAAATGAACAGAAAGATGTAGAATATGTAATTTAGAATTAATCTTTTTACACTAGTACTTTAATTTTCCTAGCGCAAAGGGTGTTGTCAATTATAGATGCACTAAACCTTCTTGGCACAGTATTATTCACCAGTGTGTGACAATTTGGATTGACATGATGTGTGACATACCCTGAACAGGACTGGGCTGTGTTTAACAGAAAGCAGACGTGGGCTACCACAATGTGTAATCTGTAGGTCTAATTTCTGCTGTCAGTCAGCCTGCTCACTAGGAAATTGAGCCATGCCATGCAAGCCTATTTTTATTTACTTGGAGAAATTTCAGGTGCTTGATGCGCAGGGAGCTGTTAAAGGTGGGCATTTCATGAGATACTTGTCTTTCCTTCTCTCCTTATTATCTCACAGCTGGAGAAGGTTTTTCTCTCTCTTTTTTTTTTTTTTAAAGAAATCCCAATTTTGAAAGTTAATCCAGTTCTGAGCATGAATAGTCAGTATATCCCCTTAACCATAGGCTCAGATGTTCTGCATTGACTGCTGTTTTGACATTCTTGGATGGAAATCCATCACTTAATACTCAAATGTAATGCACATACTGGTTCTCTGGCATGCCTTTGCCTATGACCATCTGTTGGGGTGGCATCATGCCCACTCAGAAAACTCTCTGCCAGTTTCAAGAGGGCATAGGTATCAACCAAATATAGATTTAGAAAGCTAGCTAGCAAAATGCTAGAGATGTCATTTTAGTTACAAGACTATTCCTCTTGCTCAGACTGGGTCCATACATTTTGGAATAAACCTTGCAGGCGTACTGTAAGCTTATCAGAGACATGTGTGTTTATAGGCATATACAAAAAGGTAAATAAATATTATAAACTAGAAAACGTGCACATATTCATTTTTCCCTGACAGACTGGTGTGACCTGGGGAAAGCTCCTTTTCAAAACCCAACAGTTGTAAACAAATAAATTACCATATTTTCAGATAGATGTGGCTGTTTCTTATACCTATCTCCTTGAAATATAATGGATTGACATTAGATACTGTTAAAAAGGATTTGGGAATTTTTACTTGAATAGCAATTAGAGATCACTTGAAAGCTATCTATTGCTGGACTGCTCAGACAAACCACATTATCTGGATTAATTTTGAACACAAAAATAGTCATGACAAGTGAAACTCAAGTCAGGTTGTGTATGAATGCAGTTGAGGTTTGAACTTTGCAAAGCCAGTATCAAAAGGTGAGGTGTCATTTTAGGATGAAATCAGAAGTGAAAATTTTCAAGACTTGTAGAACAAAAATTTTGATGATCAGCTAGTTTTATTTGCAGCTTGTAAGAGGAACAGGACCTACTGGCATTGCAATTGCAGAAAACTTTGGTCATGCAGATGATAAATAAGTAACAGCTAGTATTAATAAATATTTACACTGCTTATATCTCTGTCTGTAAAGAGCAGTTTACAACCTTAGGGAGACCAAATTCCTACCCAGTTGAATTTAAAATAAACTGTAACAAGTGAAAAATTAACATGACCAAGCTGAGAAACAGACTGGAAGGAGGATAAGAAAGTGAACTGCATGAAGTTCAACAAGGCCAAGTGCGAGGTCCTGCATGTGAGTCGGCACAATCCCAAGCAAAACTACAGGCTGGGCAGAGAATGGATTGAGAGCAGCCCTGAGGGGAAGGGCTTGGGGGTGCTGATCGATGACAAGATCAACATGAGCAGGCAGTGTGTGATAGCAGCCCAGAAGACCAACTGTGTCCTGGGCTGCATCAAGGACAGTATGGCCAGCAGCAGTTTGAAGGAGGTGATTCTGTTCCTCTACTCTGCTCACGTGGGACCCCACCTGCAGTACTGCATCCAGCTCTGGGGCTCCCAGTACAGGAAAGACATAGAGCTGTTGGAGCGAGCCCAGAGGAGGGCCACAAAGATGATCAGGGGCATGGACCACCTCTCCTTCAAAGACAGGCTGCAAGAGTTGGGCTTGCTCAGTCTGGAGAAGACAAGGGTCCGGGAAGAATTAATTACGGCCTACCAATACTTAAAGGGGTCCTATGGGAAAGTGGGAGAAGGACTGTTGACTTGGGAGTGCAGTGATAGGACAAGGGTAGGTTTAGATTAGACATTAGGAAGAAATTCTTCACTGTGAGGGTGGTGAGACCCTGGAAAGGGTTGCTCACACAGGTTGTGGAAACACTATCCCTGTAAGGCCAGGTTGGATGGGGCTTTGGACAACCTGGTCTAGAGGAGGGTGTCCCTGCCCATGGCAGGGGGTGGAACTAGATGATCTTTGAGATCCCTTCCAATCCAAAGCGTTGTATGATTCTATGAAATACTGGGAAAAGAAGAGAAAAAAATGTAATCAGGCTTGACACAGGACAGAAGGTTATGACCTCAAAGAGAGAAGCAAGGAGCCTGAATCTGATGTGGAGAGAAAGTAGGTTATGAAAACATTGAGAAGTTAACATGCACATTAGTGTAGAGAACAAGCAAATAGGCTTCTCTATGAGACTATTAACAGGACATACATGGGAAGGTGAGGTGCAAAGGTTTGGGACAAAATAATTGCAGAAGCACAAAAGCCATGAAAGAGATCTGAAATTCCTTTTCCTTACATTGGAGAGAAGATGTGCTCTATAAAGCTTACAAAGGAGCTGAAAGCAAAATAATAGAGAGATAATCACAGAGAAAAAAGTAGTCAGAATAATAGACATATCCCAATATGATGGGTCAGAAATTTTTTTTTCTGCCCTACCAGTAAGTTCCCAGGAAATTAGAAATTCACTCTCGTAAAACACAGAATCACAGAACATTAGGAGTTGGAAGGGACCTTGAAAGATCATCTAGTCCAACCTACTGCCAGAGCAGGATCACCTAGACTAAATCACACAGGTAGGCGTCCAAGTGGGGTTTGAATGTCTCCAGAGAAGGAGACTCCACAACCTCTCTGGGCAGCCTGTCCCAGTGCTCTGTCACCCTCACAGTGAAAAACTTTCTCCTTATATTCACATGGAACTTCCTATGCTCCAGCTTGCACCCATTGCCCCTTGTTCTATCACTGACCATCACTGAGAAGAGCCTGGCTCTGTCCTCCTGACTCTCGCCCTTAAGATATTTATAAACATTTATAAGATTGTGTCCTTTTCTCCAGGCTAAAGAGGCCCAGATCCCTCAGCCTTTCCTCATAAAGAAGATGTTCCACTCCCTTAATTGTCTTGGTGGCCCTGCACTGGACTCTTTCAAGGAGTTCTGTGTCCTTCTTGAACTGAGAGGCCCAGAATTGGACACAATACTCCATGTGTGATCTCAACAGGGCAGAGTAGAGGTAGAGAAGGACTTCTTTTGACCTACTAACCACATTCCTTCAAATACACTCCAGGATGACACTGGCCCTGTTAGTCACGAGGGCACATTGCTGGCTCATGGTCATCCTGCTGTCCATCAGGACCCCTGGATCCCTCTCACCTATGCTGTTCCCCAACAGACCAGTCCCCAACCTATAATGTCACCTGGGTAAATCCAGACATTCATCAATGCGATGGATAAGAGAACAAATCCGCTGAAAAAGTGAAATTAAAAGGTACACCGGATTCTTTAAGCAGCAGCCATTGCAAGGTGAGTGAGTTCTTTGCTGGAAACATTTACACGCATGTCACTCTTTTACAATAGTTTGCCAACTCTCTGGTAGTCAATACGGGCTCTTACATGTAGAATAGGATTGTAAAAACAAGGCCAGATATCACCTTTGCCTGCTCTTTATAATTGACCCCTACATCACCTTGCATCTACCTCTTTTTCCTCATGGACTCGTTTGGGACTTCCTTTCTTAAGCACTGCCTGCCCTTGACACCACCCCTTCTAAGAGACCGGTGCAGCCTATTACCTGCATGTTGATCTGAGGAAAGTCAATGGGACAATTCGGCCACTTTCTATCACAACAAGACTGTACGTCTACAGGCTCCTGTTATGGGCCAGGACTTTGTGGTGCTGAGAGCCATATGAATGCAGAACAAAGAGATGGGCATCGTAGCATGGCAGGTATAATCTAAATGCTTCTGAAAAGCATGTGTGTATTCCAGTATTTCACCGGTTGCTGAACTGACCTCTGATTCCGAGTTTCAGTGTTTTGCTTTGATTGGCAAGAGACTAAAGGCTATATTTGTTCTTGTGGATGCACCTTCCCTCTGACAGAGACTTGGAAAAGAGGCTCAGGATTTGCAGCAACTTATAAAGCACCCCATGCCTTTAAGTCAAGAGCATATACCCAGTGCCAACCGTGCAACAGAGTGTGGGGAAGGATGTACGGATGCCTTACAAGGAGAAGATCATCTGGATGGGGGGAGGGATGACAGAGAGGAGCCCCTGAAGGACACAGTGTCTGTTGGCTGGTGCTCCAGGAACAAATGGTACCGAAGAGTTTTGGTGAAGTGTACTTACAACTCTCCTGCTGTATGGTCTTCACTGAGGGAAATCTCCAGCAACAATGGAACAATTGAAATATTGACAAATGTTGACTTGTCTTCCTTTGAAAAGAAGAAGAAATGTCTAGAATGTATAAGAGGTGATTAATTTATCTTGATCCCTGAGAGACAAAGATGAAATTCATCTACGAGAGCAGGAGCCATTAATCCAATATTATTTCTTGTTATAATCTATTTGCCTTGACCTATCACATCCTCATAAACCTGTATTGAAATAAGTGTCTGTTTTAAATTCCCATTGGATATGTTTGAAAAGAGGGTTTATCAACAAAGGGAATTAAAAGCTGCAGTTGAGCTGGGGAAAAGGAAAAACGAAAGAAAAGAAAGGGGAAAGGGAAAGGGAAAGGGAAAGGGAAAAGGGAAAAGGGAAAAGGGAAAAGGGAAAAGGGAAAAGGGAAAAGGGAAAAGGGAAAATGGAAAAGGGAAAAGGGAAAAGGGAAAAGGGAAAAGGGAAAAGGGAAAAGGGAAAAGGGAAAAGGGAAAAGGGAAAAGGGAAAAGGGAAAAGGGAAAAGGGAAAAGGGAAAGGGAAGGGAAAGGGAAAGGGAAAGGGGAAGGGAAGGGAAGGGAAGGGAAGGGAAGGGAAGGGAAGGGAAGGGAAGGGAAGGGAAGGAAAGGAAAGGAAAGGAAAGGAAAGGAAAGGAAAGGAAAGGAAAGGAAAGGAAAGGAAAGGAAAGGAAAGGAAAGGAAAGGAAAGGAAAGGAATGGAAAGTTAGAATGCATAACTTCCCCTTTGATGACATTTGAAAATGCTTACTAACAGATCTGCAGCTTTAAAAATAGTATTTATTTGTAAAGCATACAGAGTCAATACGAATCCAGTGACCTCTGACTTAGAATGATTATAAGGACAAAATGATTTCTTAAAAAATATGTATCTGTATCGATATCCTTATCTAGATCTTTGGCACAGCTGTGCGTAAAGGTATCTCTCATTTGCATACATGTGTTTGACTTTTGTGATTCTATACTTCTCATTTAAAGTAAAATAATCTCACATTTTCTTAAATCTTACAAGGGAAAAAACATCCTTAAGGTGAAATTCTTTCCCTGTTTTTGAAAGATGAAACCACTTTCCAGACAAAAAGGAAAAAGGAGAGTCAATTTTGTGTCTAAATTACAGCTCCGTGCCTTCCAACAGCTGCATAAATTCAATTCCTGTTTGTAACTTACAATTGTTTACTCTATGTCAAAGCTATAGCATTAGCTGCAGCTCTAGAAACATGCACTGACAAAGTCGGCAAGCTACAATTAATGCAGTTCTTTATGGTAATCCCATCCATAACAATGCCAGTCGTTCGATGCTTCACAGGGTTGCAATAGTCAGTAGAGCTTTTTACACCAGGTAAGAGGGCTCTAACCCTTTGCAATTTCGGTCCATCAGAGGTTGAGAAACACAGGATATAAAGTTCTTTCTAAACACGCTCTCTCCTTGTTGTTGCACAATCATTCTGTAATGTTTAAAAACAACTGGGAAAGGCAGATCAAGAAAAGCGGTTGCGCTGCGAAGCAAGTGCAATTATAAAGCCCAGAAGTATTTCACATGGGTGTTTATGGCAGGCTCGGCACAGCGGTGAGCTATACCTTGGATCCTGGGAACGCGACGAAGGATATGGATTCCTCAAGTCATTATACAATTTAGGAGCACTTGGGCTCCTGGAGGAATGCTGTCAGGGACTGGTATGCTCCTTTCCGAGAAGGTGGCTGCCAAGCAGGATCACTGAGTGCTTAATCACCCTTATATTAAAGCTGAGACACATGAACTGAAACAGTTATTACAGGGAATAATTAGAGATCAAATTAAAAGCATTAGAACTGGCAATGAGATCAAAGCAAAGCATTCCCTGTGAGAAATGGACACGATGTTGCTCGGAACAGGTAGAAGTGAAGATTTGCAGCGAAGATTGTATTCTTTAAAGTGAAAGTGCTTAGGAACAGTTAAGGTGCAGCTAATGGGAACGACACACGAAAAGAGCGAGGGTCAGATAACAAGGGCAAATACCAGCCCGCAGCAAACGCGAGGGCAGGTGCGCGGCGCCGTCGAGGGGAAGCGACTCCATTTTGAACAAAAGCTGAAGCTCTGCAAGGCCAAAACCGGCAAATCCCCAGCAAAACCTGCAGACTCTTGACTTAAAAAAAGGAAAAGACATAGCAAATTACCAGAGCGCCATGCACACGGTATCACAAAGGTCATCAGTTCAGAGACTTGTCTGAAAAGAAAAAGTATCTGACGGTTCCTTACCCTGCGAGGAAAGTGGCTGCAAAAACCGGTGATGTGAGGAAATCAGAAGTCAAGGAGTATCTGGACAAGCTGGTTGCCCTTCATGCTAGAACAGTTATAGATCATCTAGAAACAGTACTAGTTTTCAAAGACAGAGCAATTTGCAATCTATTAAGCTAATACCTTTCTCAGTTGCACCAAAAATATGTCTGTAACTGCTGTGTATTCTCCTTTCATAATAAAAAGACCATGAAAAGTTGCCAAAATTCAGTGTTTGTTTGCTGGCACTGTCCAGAACGCTACATAAGCTCCTGTGAAAATCACACCTCCCCACCAGCCCCGGGTAAGTCAAAGGGACACGAACAGACAAGATGTGCAGGGCCAGGGGAGGGATCCCCTGGCAGTAGCCAGGCTGGGGAGGGAGACATTTTTAGAAGAACATCGGAGGAGACCAGGAATTTTGAAATGTTAGTTGCCTGCTGTGTCCTACAAGGGAACACTTTCCTTTTCGAGACTGCCAAGTTATCTTCCCTGCTCTGTCGGGTTGTGTTAACTGGCTGTATCAGGTGGTAATGAACGTGTGATCGGCATTTGATTTTCAAAAGGAAGACGACGACATCAGTGTAGCGCTGGGTGCTGACTGAGGATTGCCGTGATGCAGAACAGTAAAACGCACAGCATCTGGGAACCCTGACCCATCTCATATCTCTAGCTCAGGAAATAAAGACCAGTATATTGTGCTTGCATGTGTCATGCCGGTACAATAATGACTGGTGCTATTAAAATAGTAAAAAATTAATCAATGCATATATATCAAAACAAATTATTTCAGGGAAACAATAACTGCAGTGGCACATATCATGCTCAATACCTAAATCAATGCTATTGAGCTGAGCTAACAATAAATCAAATCTGCAGAATCAATTCCTCTACTGGAAATGAAATCATTAAAATACAAATACAAAAGCACTTGCCATTTATATGAATTCTTTTGGCAATTTCTGTTCATTTGACTCCAGTATGTTCACTATCTGGAGTGAGTTTTAAGGACACTGTCCCCTATTTATGCCTAATTTGGTATGTGAAGCAGCGTACTGTGAATGAGGTGTATCCCATAGCACTTGTGGAACAGATTACATTGCTGTTGTGTAAATCAGAGTTAAAGAAAGAATAATAATGCTTCAGTATATGTAGGGCTTTCCAGGTCAAAAGACATGCTGGTGGGATAGGCAAGTATAGGCCAAGAATTAACTCAGAACTGAGTGTAAATAAATAGGCAGGTTTTGGGGTGCTGAGTTTCTCCATGACTATTTTCTACTTCACAGTTCTCTGCACAATGAAGACAGAGATTGGAAGAGCTGGAAGGTGGCACCAAGGCATCTTCTCACTCCAATGCTCAGGTGCCCAACACAAGAACTTTACAGTCAGGGACCCAATATTCACAACAAGATTGGAGAGGAGAAGGTATGAAGGAATGCAGAGTCAACACCAGAAGGATAGCAAGAAAATAATAACAGCAAACAAACTCCTGCACTTTTCACTCTGTGAAAAGTCTCTCTCGGTCTGATTGTATCGCTCATAGGGGGTAATGAACTGTGCTAGCAATTCTCAAATATTTCTGGTAGGGACACATGCAGAAAACTGATCATCTGGCATCACCCCCAAATCCCAGGATGACTGTTGGATGAAACATCCTGTGTCAGTCTTGCTGCCTTCCAAACTGCCATGATCCCATCTAGGACTGCTGTATTGTACTGTGAGAGGAAATGGAAGATGTGGGTAATTTTTCAGGAGAGACCACTCTGTGTGTAGTCAAGTATCTCAGAAATACAAGGGAGCTTCGTAGGACTTTTGCAGAGACCTCTGTTCCGAAGCTCTTTCTTCCTACAAAATCACTTATTTCTAATGCAATGTATATGCACAAGCAGTAACATTGCAGCCAGAGCCTGTGCAACTGCTTTAAATCAAATCCTTCCTTCAGGAAACCCCTTCCTTTTTCCTAATCGTTGTTTTCAAAATGACTGCACTACCTGATTATAAACTGAGGGATCTCTTTTAGCCAACTAAAAATCCAGTTTATAGTCTAGCAGAGACTAGTCTACTATTTCTGTAATCAGCAGAGAGATGTGAACTGCTTCTTGGACGTGCTTTTTCTTTTGTCATTGGCTGTAAGGAGCATTGATACAACTAACTTAGATTAAGTGCCCAGCTTTCAGTCAGCTAAAATTAAGCTTTTTAAAGTGGTTTGACTACAAAGGTAGCAGGAATCACTGAAGAGACCTGTGCTTTAGAGTTCCTGAAATAAACTACAGGTAGACAAGATCACACTCCTAAAACTGAACCAGTAAACCTCTTTGAGAAAAAAACACAAGTGGCTTAATGAAAAAAAAATAATTAAAAAGTGATAAAGAGATAGTTAAGCTTAAACTTTAGCTAGCAGGAAAAGAAAAAAAGAGGAAAAGAAAACTGATCCTCTCTTAGCTTCTTCGCAACAAAGCGAGCTGAGGGGTGTTTTTAATTTCTTCACCGTCAGATGAAATAAAGCAATAAAATGAAAGGAGAAACTGGCACAAAGAAAAGGAGGCTTAGTGTGCTTTATCCTGTATGCAAGCAGAGACAAATTCAAGAGCAGTAGAAATTCAGAGGGCTGTATGAGCCCTAGCTGAGTTAAGCCTAGCCTCCAACTGTATAAAGGAGCGACCTACAGTAGGCAGCTCTGGATAGCAGGCTGTAGGGACTGCACACTGCTGTCTTGAATTTATATGCTGCAGCAGTCTTGACGCATACGGTAGGTAGGTGGTCTGAGTTTGGCTCCTGCAGTTTTTTTCTGGATGCCGCCCATATCTGCACTGCTGTTTCCTCCTGACTGCGTTTGACCCAGTACACTTACTGCTTTTCGATCCTCTCTTTAGAAAAGGGCAAAGCCAAGTAAATAAATACATTAAGGCAAAGTTGTAATGCGGTACCAGCCGAGAGGCAGGCATCAGGAAAAGAGCATTACCGTTTCTCTTGTCTTTGCTGAGGGACAAAAGAAATGAGGGGCAGGTGTAGTTCTGCCCGAGCAGGGGAAGGAGGCTGGAAAAGCTTGTTTTGGGATACAAAACTAACTCTGTGGAGAACAGAACCAGGTACACACAGATACACGGCTCCCCTTTTCCCCCCATGCCCCTCACCTGAGCCCATACTGCTGTGACCTCTCTTCAGGTGGAGCAGAAACTCCCAAACCTGTCTGCACTGCCTGCTAAGTCCGTAACTGCTGAGGCTGGTGGGACAAATTCCACTGAATTTCAAGTGCCCTTTGAGCTCTAACGCTGCAGGAAAAGCCAAGCTGATATGGAGATTGATATTTCTGTCGCCTAGCGTACACCTTCTCCTCTGTAAACGTCCCTGTCACAGCTCTGCCATCCTGTTCTTTGTCGGGCAGTTGTCTGTGAGGAATGCTCTTGTCTCAGAAGCAATACAGGTTGGATAGCCAAAGAAGATGAGTTTAAGTGAATAAAACCAACCCTGATGTAGGAAGAGCAGAAAAATTTAAATAGAAACCCTCAAAATATTTCTGTTTCCATGCAAGTAACCTTTGGTAACAAAATAAAATAGGGCACAAAATATGGAAAATATATACAAAAATGAATTACAGAAGAATGCATTAACATAAGTGTTTCCAGAGACAGAATAAATCCCTGGTGAGCAAGTGGCAGAGAAAAAGCTTCATCATTTAGGAGTAACTTTCTGCCTGCATTCTTGGGATGTGGATCCCAAACACTTCCACCTGCCTGCTACTGAAGAGCCCTTCTGCCCTCCTCATTTAGCACGACAGTCATTAAATGATATTTGGTACATAGTTCCATACTACATGCAGCTCTTTGCTGAATAAATAGGCTTACTGAATAAGAGCAGGCTAAGCATCGTGCTGGCTCACAGACCTTTTGAGCATCCAGATGGCTTATTTGTCAACTCACCCTCTGGCTCTGGTTTGGACACTCCAGCTAGCTCTCCCAAGACCATAGTCACTGCGCTCCAAGGGCTCCTCAAAAAAAGCATCATGGATCAGCCTGTTCCTCAGCCCTGTCTCAGAAGTCTCAAACCCCTGTTGCACCCTGGATTCTGCAATATTTTCCCTGAGCCTTCCTCACTCACCCTGGCAGGCTGCAGCACAGCCCTCACGCCTGAGTAAGTCCAGGCCATTGGATCTGGCAGCACAGACACAGTCAAAGGCAACTACTATTTCCTTTTTTCCAGTCTGAAGTCTATTATTGACTCTTCAATGTCTGGATGGTTTGAAAGGATGACTTACCTGAGTCTTGTCAGTAGAGGGGAGAAGGAACCAGCAGGTTGTAATAAGTGAAACCAGCACTCCAGCCAGGTAGCACAGCCCTCATTTCTGAAAGGGGTTGAGTACTTGCTTTGGTCAGGTGCCTAAATCCATTCCCTCCAGGTGCATCCCTTAGGCTCTACTGCAGCCCTGAAGGGCTCCCTCAGGTCCAAGGGCACAGCAAGGTTCAGCTGTTTGTAGGGTATTCAGGTATTTCAGAGTGATCACCTTGACTGAAAAAACAGGCCTGCTTGCTAGTGAGTGTATCTGCACTTCTTTCAAACACACACCGGCCTCCTACATAATATCCTCCTCCATCTGAAATTGCATAAAGAACGGGCAAATTGGTATTTGCCAGTTTTTCTCCTAGCTCAGAAAGAATACATGAAAAACATGCTCTTTCCAGGAAAGGTTTCACCATTTTATGGCTTTTAAAATTTTTTTTCCATTTGATTTTAATGGTAGCAGAATGTTTTTATAGCTTGACCCAGAATATTATGTTGTCCCTTAGCATTGCTGGTTGTACGGTTAATTCCTGCATAATGCACCGTGGCAAAGTGAGGAATTCATCTCTTGCATTCATGTTACCCCGCTGCACTAGCAGATGTCCAGTTACAGCTGTGTATCTCCTCTGCATTCCCTCTTCAAAAACACCCCAAGGCCTTTCTGTTTCTGTTACACTTCTTCCCAAACAGCGCAGCATCAAGAAACATGTGTCAGTAGAAGCTTTGACAAAGATTTCACTATAGTCAGCTGTGAAGGCTCTTACTGTGAGACAAGTTAGTGACAGCTCTCTAGCAAGTGTGCCTTTAGGTTTATTGGTGCCAGAAGTGCTGGGAAGTGAGAAAAATGGCTAAATGCACTCATATTCTGGCTGTGCCAGGCTTTACATTCTGCCACACTTCAGTAATCAACAACTTCCTGTAATATTTGGAATACTTCTCATTGAAAATGACTTTACAACTTGGTGGGCAAATCACTATGCCTCTGGAAGAGCATAAATAGCAAACAAAAAGCATCAAAATGGAAACATTAATTTATTTAGGTAGTTCAGACATCTTTTTGTACTTAAGTTTGCTCAAGGTGATCTCTATATTTTCTTGAAATGTGGTTTTAACACGTCAATGAAACACAGTAACGTAGTACTTGCTCTCTCTGTGCATTGAAATTTTCCCTGTTCTTTAGAAGCGGGGCTTGAATATATTTATTTTATTGGCACTAATGTAAAAAATCGTTCATATGTATGTGTGAACGCTGTGTTTCTTGTACAAAAGAGGGCTAAAGAAAAAAGGGGTGGAGTTCTGGGATCTAAATATCCATGCACTCACATATTCCGATAACTGACTTGATCGTGTAAATCCAGAGTAATCCAAAAGATTGATGAAAGGCCAAAATTTGCTCTGTGCTGTTTCGATTCTTTGCCCAGTGTGTTTGGAGTCTCGCACAGTAATGCTCTTTTAGCACCCACAGACCCCACTGAAATCAATGAATTGGTGTCTGTCCACATCAGGTCTGAATCTGGGTATCACAATCAGCTTTTATTAGTCTCTTGATAATGCATTTGGGCGATCCTGTTGGTTGTCATGAGCACTAATGCATACAGTAGATGCACTCCAAACTGCACGTGCTCTATTCACTGTACAACATGTAATATGCAGTCCAGGGTTGTACAATATAGATAATTTAAGCCACATGTAACTCAGTGAATGCAAAGCTTGGTGTATTTGATCTCAAAACCCAATTAGAGCAGTTTGTTTGCTTTGATCTGTGTGGAATGCTGTAGTACACACGTTATAAAACTGACTTCCAAAAGTTACTGGGGTAATAAACACTAACAATCTGGCTATTTTGTATTCCCGAGTTCCAAAAAGAAATTGCACATAGGAGTTGCAAGAAGTTATTGAGGGTGTGACTTGTAAAATGAGTGTTGTTGTAAGAGAATCAGAGGGGAAAGTGATGGGAGGGAGCAAGAGGTGAGCACTCACTGCACCAATGCCTTCATAGATGAGCCAGTTTCCCCTGAAATTCCTCCGTGACCGTCAGGAGCTCCAGTCTGCAGATTTACTCACTTCTTGATACACTTTCTAAGACACTGCATTCTGAGCCTATACTGATGTAGAGCAGTAAGGAGGATGTATAAGAGGAGGTGAAACAGGCATTCAGGTGTCTTAACCAGGCTGACCTAGGAATCTATGTAATTCAAAAGTCTAGTACTGGGACTTGGACCACAAGACCTCTCCCTGAGAAGGACTTCTTTTGCTTCTCAAAGAACAAGTTTGCACGCCAAAGTGTCTCACAGAAATCATTGGAAAACCATAATCCTCTGTTCTTCTGAATCAAGGCACCTTTCAGGGCTGTTACTGGCAGCTCTAGCACAGAGGAAAGAAGACAATCTCCTGTCTCCTCACTTCAACCTGGAAATAGCATGTTGACTGGGTGAACTGGGGAACAGTCAGTGGAGTCTCTTTACCTTTACAGAAAAATAACAATAATAAAAAGACAGCAAAAAGCCAGTACTCATGATTTTTTCCCCACTAGGAATGGCTTCCCTCTGGAAAAAAAAAAACCCAAAACCCTAATATACATAATTCTAGATGAAGCAGCTTGGGGAGCACAAATATAACTGGGATGCAGATCCGCTTAAAGTACTGTCATAGAAATGATGGCAGTTAAATGCAACAGCCTCCACAATCTTGGAGGGGTGTCTTATGCAGAGAAAGATTTAGAAATCTGTGTGGTATCAACTGCTCTTTGTATTTTTTTTTAAATAGCTGATTCATGTAATACTTACACACCTGTGATATCTATATTATAAAAATGGTTCTGTGTATATGCTTGGCACTTACAAATTGTAATGGAGAAAAGATGATTAATGGCACAGCAGAACTCTTTGACAATTTGCTGAACCTGTGTATCACTGACATAAATCTTTCTCTCAAGTGCCTTGACTATCATTAACTTGAAAAATCAGCCAAGCAAAAACGTTTATGAGTGGGTTCATGGAAATAGAGACACATATATTGTAGCTGAGGTATGTAGCAGACATCTGGGAACAGGAGAATACCTGCAGCAGCATAATATGTCTTGCATATTCTTCAGTAATACTCCAGTTCTTATGGCTGGTATTTATCTGGACTCTTGTACTATACATAGTATGTCTTGTTTTGTCAGGCTGTGGTGGCCTGCTATGTGGGGCTTGTTTTTTTCTCTCTCTCATTTGCAATTGCCCTCAAATAAAGCAGATGAATTAATTTCCTTCTGTGGCCTCAAAGAGGCCTGTGCTCTCTCTGCAGCTCCTCAGGAATTCAGCATCCACAACTGCATTCACTTAACTACACTTCCCTCTGAATAGCAAATGCAAATTGCAGTTGTTTCTAGCCCTTTCCTCACTGACATCCTCTATTACACAAGGGGTTGGGATCTGTCAGCCCCAGAGCTGAAACATACATTCAAGACTCTTGAAAGGGGTTCTTGGTCTGTGTCTGAAATCCATGGAAGTGCTGGAATGGAACTCGTTCTCTAAAACCCATCCGATTCAATAATAGATGGCTTAGTATTGAAAACCTGATTTTCATTTGGGCAGAATTGTCTGGACCAAACCTGACTGAAATGAAAAGGACATTTGACATTCATAATCTTTGCCTGAAAATTGACTAATTGAAATGAGATAAATTATATTAATAATTTAGGTGACAGAACCCTAGCTGTAATTGCAGTGTGTGCACCATTCAGAGACTCATAATATGGTTTATTCATCACATTTCTCCATTTTTTATGTTCACAGAATCACAGAAGTGTAGGAGTTGGAAGGTACCTTGAAAGATCATCTAGTCCAACCCCCTGCCAGAACAGGATCACCTAGACTAAATCACACAGGAACGCATCCAGGTGGGGTTTGAATGTCTCCAAAGAAGGAGGCTCCACCACCTCTCTGGGCAGCCTGTCCCAGGGCTCTGTCACACTCACAGTGAAAAAATTTCTCTTTACATTCACTTGGAACTTCCTGTGCTCCAGCTTGCACCTGTTGCCCCTTGTCCTATCACTGGCTATCACTGAGAAGAGCCTGGCTCCATCCTCATGGCTCTCATCCTTTACATATTTATAGACATTAATAAGGTCACCCCTCAGTGTCCTCTTCTCCAGGCTAAGAAGATCCACTTCCCTCAGCCTGTCCTCATTAGGAAGATGTTCCACTCCCTTAATTGTCTTGGTGGCCCTGCACTGGGCTCTTTCAAGGAGTTCTGTGTCCTTCTTGAACCGAGGGGCCCAGAATTGGACACAATATTCCAGGTGTGATCTCACCAGGGCAGAGTAGAGGGGTAGAAGGACCTCTCTTGACCTACTAACCACACCCCTTCTAATACACCAGAAGATGCCTTTGGCCTTATTAGTTGTGAGAACACATTGCTGGCTCATGGTTATCCTGCTGTCCACCAGGAACCCCAGGTCCCTCTCACATTGGCTGCTCTCCAACAGGCCAGTCCCCAACCTACACTGGTACCTGGGGTTGTTCTTCCCCAGATGCAAGACCCTACGCTTGCCCTTGTTAAATCTCAGCAAACTTTCCCCACCCAACTCTCCAGCCTGTCTAAGTCTTGCTGAATGGCAGCACAACCCTCTGGTGTGCCAGTCAACCTCCCAGTTTTGTTTTATCAACAGCAAACTTGCTGACTGTACACTCTATTCCCTCATCCAGGGCATCAGTGAACATATCGAATAGTACAGGTCCCTGTACTGACCCCTGAGGGTCTCCTTCCACTAGATACAGGCCTCCAGCTAGGCTCTGTCCCATTGATCTCAATCCACCTCACTACTTGACCTTCCAGACCACACTTCCCTAGTTTAACCATGAGGATGCTGTGAAAGATGGTGTGGAATTCGCTACTGAGGTCAAGGTAGACCACATCCACTGCCCTACCATCATCTATCCACCTAGTTATATCCTCATAAAAGGACATATTCATTGCTCCTAACAACCCTGTTATCCTTGATGTGCCTAGAGACAGCACCAAGGATAAATCTTTCTATCACCTTTCCAGAGATGGAATTGAGGCTGACAAATCTGCAGTTACCTGGGTCCTCCTTCTTGCCCTTTCTGAAGACTGGAGTAACATTTGCTTTCCTCCAGTCCTCAGGTACCTCTCCCGTTTCCCAGGATTTAGCAAAGATGATGGATAGTGGCTTAGCAGTGACTTCTGTCAGCACCCTCAGGTGCATCCTGTCAGGACCCATGGATTTATGGATGTCCAGATGGCTTAATTCATCCCTGACCCAGTCCTCATCAACCAAGGCAGACTCATCATTTATCCCGACTTTCTTCAGGCCTCCAGCCATCTGGGGCTCCCACAAACAGTCTCCAGCAGTGTAGAGAGAGGCAAAGAAGGCATTCAGTAACTCCGCCTTCTTTCTATCCTCAGTTCATGTGCAAGGACACTGTTACGTTCCAGAATCATCTAAATCTTGATTAACTTCTGTTTTCATGTCTCCTCAGTGAACCACCATACTTGAGAACAGAAAATAATTTTTGAAAAAAATATACTGGTTTGCTGAGATGTAGAATAGAAATTCTGGTGTGTTTGAGATCTTTCAAGTATTTCAAGATAATACTGACTTTATTTTGAAAGACCTAAAATGAACTTTCATGCAATCTTCTTGAGTTGAAAACTTGAAGTTAGCAGCCAAGACTTCTTTTGACATTGATCCATTGCTTGCTTACTTTTGATATGCCTCCATGAATCCTCTTCTGCAGCACTATATTTCCCTTTGTTACGCTCAGATCAGTTTCTTGAACGAAGATTACTCAGTCTACAGCTTCCTGTGGAAAGCAAACATTTGCACAAAGATCAGTGTGAGTCCACTAAAACATCTATACAGGTAGATGGAAAAACTAAAAGCTAACATGCCTTCACTTTTCCATATAACCCCCCTGGATTCAAGACCACTTGCTTCCAGGGTGAGAGGAGTCTGTCATTTACAACATCCAGTGTGTGTATCTAGTACGGAATGTTGATACGATGTTGCCAAGGCTTAAGAAAGTAATTGCTTTCGGACAGCATCCTTCCATCATGTACGCAGCTCATTAAAAAGTGAGGGACTTCCATGTCTGGGTAATATAGAGTTTACTTCTGACATTCACTGCACAGCTGAACTTTGCTTATTTTTATGTTTACCGGTGTGGCAGCATCAGAAACCATGTTAAAGGGTTTGGCATAATTTTTTAAATGCAGATCATGAAGTAATTTGGGGTGTCTAATTGTGGCTGACACACAGGAACACTGTGCTGCCATCCAGTGAGACCTGGACAGGCTGGAGAGCTGGGCAGGGAGAAACCTAATGAAGTTCAATAAAAGCAAGAGTCTTGCACCTGGGAAGGAATAACTGTCAGTATCAGTACAGGCTGGGGATGACCTGCTGGAGAGGAGCTCTGTGGAGAAGGACCTGGGGGTCCTGGTTGATGACAGGTTGGCCATGAGCCAGCAGTGTGCCTCGGTGGCTAAGAGAGCCAATGGGATCCTGGGGTGCATCCGGAGGAGTGTGGCCAGCAGGTCAAGGGAGGTGATCCTCCCCCTCTACTCTGCCCTGGTCAGGCCCCACCTGGAGTATTGTGTCCAGTTCTGGGCTCCCTGGTATAAAAAGGACAGGGATCTCCTGGAAGGAGTCCAAAGAAGGGCTACGAAGATGATTAAGGGCTTGGAACCTCTCCCCTATGAGGAAAGGCTGAGTGAGCTGGGACTGTTGTCATAAAAGAGAAGACTAAGGGGGAACCTAATTAATGTTTATAATTATCTTAAGCAGGGGATGCAGGGGGAATCAGCCAGCCCCTTTTCAGTGGTCTGTGGGGACAGGACAAGGGGCAATGGCTGCAAGTTGGAGCACAGGAAGTTCCACACCAACATGCAGAAGAACTTTTTCCCAGTGAGGGTGACAGAGCCCTGGGACAGGCTGCCCAGGGGGGTGGTGGAGTCTCCTTCTCTGGAGATATTCAAGACCCGTCTGGACGCCTATCTGAGTGAAATGTCCTAGGGAGCTGCTTTGGCAGGGGGTTGGACCCGATGATCTCTCGAGGTCCCTTCAACCCCTACAATTCTGTGATTCTATGATTATAATAGAAAAAATAGAATTCTTCAATGAATTAAAGTGGGAGATTGATGACATGCTTTTATTTTTTTATCAGGCATATTTTCTGCCACTAGGAATTAGATTACAATTTTAAAAATCAAATACAGTGGAAAAGCATTATGAACATGAATTCACTTCCATTATTTCCACCAAAATAAATCTGTAATACAAAAAAGTTCAGGGAACTGCACCAGTTTATCATCAGAGGCAGTCATGTTCCACAAGTATCATAGTGTAGATGTTACTTGACTTTTTAATAAAGATTTGGTCAGCAATTTTGTACTCTTTTTTTTTTCATCTGATCACAAACTCTGAACACATTTACTTCAGCGTTCAGACAGCTCCACTTACGAGTCTCTAGTTTGTAATCATCTAGTTTTATAGTGAGAGGATCCCTTTGTATGGATGTGCAGGCATGCAAGGATTGAGAACCTCCATGGGAGACAGCCTCCTCACCTTCTTTCTACTAGCCAGCGCTTATCATTTCATAATGCACAGGATCAGTTCTATCTGCATCTGAGGTTGGTCTGCTCAGAGCTCCAGCATCCCACTGCAAGTTACAACATGATCATAGGCTGTAGTCACAAACTCACTATTTACTCTGTGGGATAAAATATTGAGACCCATGAGACAAGTACTGCTGCAGATAAGCTATTACTAAAGGTTAGGTATCATCTCTCGTGCATCTTTAGGGTCATAGCTGACACATTTTAGAGCTTGGGAGATCCTGCCTTTTCTTCCAACCTTTTTCCTTATATGACAGGCTAGGATCTCTTTCCAGCATGCAGTAGTGACTTCATGGACCATGTACACACTGCATGGTGTCTAACAGGGGGTGGGCTGAGACACTAGCATCACCTTTTCATTTGGTTGCCTCTCCAGTGAGAACCCTTTTCACCCCACTTGCTGTGTGTTTTGAGCTTCTGTGCCCATAAATTGCCTCTCAGCTTTGAGGTGTCTTCTCTAAATAAGAACTAGACAGTAAAAGGGTGTTCTGGGTGCAACTCATCTGACCAGAGGTAGACATCAGTACTGGGTGAGACAATCTATGGTCTAGGAATACTCAGATAATTCACTGCATTTCATTGCATAGATGGGGAACCTACACTGTGTGTCTTGGGTACAGATGCTGACAATGAAGATGTCTAAAATCCCTTACCTGGTGCAACCATTGACAGAGGTGTCACATCACCAGCCCAGATTTACCGAGGAAATCAAATAAGCTGAGACCTCTTGCTTTCCTCTAACTTTTCCTTTAGTGTCAGCTTCATTGTGTCACATAGTCCTCTAGCCATGTCTTTGCCAGTCACATCTGGGTTGCCCCTGCAAAAGAGTAACAGGTAATAAAAAAACCCCTCCTCATTCCCCATAAGTGCTTCTGCCAGAGGCATACACTCATTCAGGAAAGCAAATTCCAAGTGTATTCAAGCCTGTTTACTGTGATGAAGACAAGAAACATTTGTTTTACCCGTAACTACTCATCTCCGTCCTCTGCCCGTCTGGAAGTCTCCTTTTGTTGCCGCTGAGACAGAGAACAGGGTGTGTGGTGCAGTGGTTGCTGCTGTATGGGGTGGCTGCCAACCTCCTTCCCTCTCCATAACATGATTGATGGAAAGAATCCTTGTTTTCCAAGGATTTCCTCTGGCTCTTCATCCCTGTGACAGGAAGAAAACCCAAGCTTTCCATCCAGTATACAGGCGCATTGGAAGTGGATGTCTGTATGTGCAAAAGAGATGTAGAAGGGAAAATGAAGCACAGCTGTTCATTCTCAAGTACAGTCTACCATGTACAGATATGTGCAGAGGTGTAAACCTAAAAAATACTAAAGCATTGCGGTGGTTTGACCCTGGCTGGAGGCCAAATGCCCACCAAAGTCGGTCTATCACTCCCCTTTTCAGCTGGACAGGGGAGAAAATATCTATTGAGAGGCTTAGGAGTTGAGATAAGGACAGGCAGAGATCATTCTGCAATCAGTGTCACGGGCAAAACAGACTCAGCACAGAATAAAGGAAAGAAACTCTTTAATTTATTACACTGCACTGCATACCCAGTGACTCACTTTTGCAATGGAGTTGTTCTCTTATCCATTGTATTGATGAATGTCTGGATTTACCCAGACATGGAGGGGGAAGTGAGGGCAGGAACATTCCTCATGCTATTCCCCTGCTGAACCATGAGGTCCCACCCACAAGAGACAGTCCTCCATGAACTTCTCCAACATGACTCCTTTCCCATGGGGCTTCAGCTCTTCACCAGCTGCCCCAGCATGGGTCACTTCTATGGGGTGCAGTCATAAATCATAGAATGTCTCTCAGTCTCTCAGGCCCAGACTGAGGCCTGGTCCTCCACGGGATCACAAGGCTCCCCTGCCCCAGCAAACCTGCTCTAGTGTGGGTCTCTCTCTCGCTCATCTCTGTGTCTCTGTCTTTCTCCACGGGCTGCAAGTGCTGGCAGGGGCTTGCTCCAACGTGGGTCACAGCGTCTTCTATATGTCTCCTCCTACTCCAGCGTGGAGCCTCTCCACAGGCTGCAGGTGGGGTCTCGTCCTTTTCCATGGGCTGCGGGGGGACACCTGCTCCACCATGGGTCTCTCCATGGGCTGCAGGGACATCTTTCTCTCCAGCACCTGGAGTGCCTCCTCCCCCCTTCCCTGGCCTTGGTGCCTGCACAGTTTCTTACATCTTCTCACTCCCTTCTCTGGGGCAAAAAGTGGCTGTTTACATTTTTTTCCTCCTAAATGTGATTCCCAGATGATCTATGACCATTGCTGATGGGCTCAGCCTTGGTCAGCAACGACTCTGGCCTTGAGCCGCCTGGTGTTTGCTCTGTGGGGCCTAAGGGAAGCTTCTATCTGCCACAGCCCCCACCCCCTTCCACAAGAACCCAACCACACAAAACTACGACAAATATACACGTAATTTTAGTCATAGGAGCAGTGCTGATACTGTGTATCTGGCCCTAAACATGTCATAGTCCTAAATCAGGTCTCCAACTCATGTGACTGGCTCATACATTGGGTGATTCAGAGATGCTGTTTGGTTTTATTTTGCATTGATTTGGGGATTCTAAAATTCATAGCAAGTATTTCTTTGGTCGTCATGTCTGTCTTTGCAACTTTGTATGTCAGAAATGAAAGCTGAAATGCCTGTGTAGTCCTCTGATTCCAGGGACAAGGGCTTTGAGAAGAACATATGCTCTAAAGAGTATTTATATATATATGTACATGTGTATAAATATGTGTATATGTGAGTGTGTATACTAGACATGAGGTGGTGGTCATGATTCCATGATTCATGTGGGCTGCTCCTTCTTTACAGATTAAATATGAGATTGTTTTCAGAAATTTCATTATGTAAGGTATACAACCAAGGTCTATGTTGTTGACAACAGTCTTTGGAATAGCATTTTGTGATGCATAAATAATGGCATGAATGATTATGACTGATAAAATATCAGCATCATAATATCCGACTCATCACAAAAATAGATCCAGCACCATGCCAGTGCTGGTTTACTAACAGCTAGAGTACAGGAGGTCAGTGTTCATCTCTATGTTTCTAACCTTTAAAGAAAAACAGAGACAGACCAAAATAAAATTACACAGAGGAGAGAGAAAGAGTGAACCTAATGAAAATGCCACATGCAATACAATAACTGGTGACTGTAGTATCTATTCTTTGGTTTTCACAGGTCAAGGAACATAGCCTAGAATATGCAACAAAGTCTATTTAAAGCTATTTGTTTAGGGAAGCACCTAGGACTTAAGAGTGACTTCAAACAGATTTGGAGCAACTGAGTTCAGGTAAGGAGGCACATTCCAGGTTGTAGGAAAGGGGAATTTCTGAAGAGAAGAAGATAAATATCTGGAGAAATCAGTTTTTTTTTAATAGGGTTAGAAAAGCAGGCAATGAAGAAAATGGTTGACTTTTTCTTTCCATAATAAAATTGTTCTGTTTGGAATCACTTGATAGACAGTCACCAGAGTATTTTTTAGAACATATACATAAACACATTGTTCTGGTTTATGTATATACACGACACACATACACACATACATACATACATATAAAGTTCTTGTTTGTCTAGAATATATTTGCCTCTTGAAGAGTAAAGAATATACAAACCATTTCTCCTATTGAAGTCCTTTAAGACTTGAGGAAAGCAAATGCCTGAACAAGGTAGATGAATTAGAAAACAGAGGGCAACCCTGTTCTTTTGATCTCAGCTACAATTTATTGACAGAAAAGCCTGTGGTAATGAAATAAAGCAGTTTGTTTCGATGGAGTTGATGCATGGTGCAAGTGCCTTTGTAACACATAACTAGAAATACATATTGGTTTTGGTATCTGCATGCATTTCAGGAAAAAGACAGAAGAAGAAAGCAGACCCACAAGAGAGGTGCAGCTAAACCTCACACAGGACAGATCAGTAAGTGACCTAGCATGCAATCACCATTCCTACATGGGACAGCAAACACACTGCAACTAAAGATTTCCTTCCATCTTTAACATCCCTCAATAAGTACCCTCAACACGTACGTGCATTTACCACTGGAAGTCATACATGGCTCTGGCGTGCCCTGAAGCATCGCATGCCAATTTAAACTCTGTCAGTTCTCTGTAAAAGGTTCAAACGCTTCCAACACATGCTGCCTTACACCAGGTACAAAGGGCCTAAAGTCCCAGGTAAATTATTAATCCTCATCTTTCATAAACAAATTGTTCCGTATTTTTAGTAAACAGATCTGTAAAACACAAAGGTGGTAGGGTTTAAAGGCTTACGAACCCTTCGAACTTTGACATCCCTGGGTGTGGTATTTCCTCTCTCAGCCCAATGTCCTCATGTGCAAAATGGAGGTAGTAATACTTAACATAATTAGTTAATGCTTCCACAGTATTTTGAGCATGGTAATCTCTGTGTAGGCGCTTATCTGTTACTGATACGTTGCAATTAAAGCGCTCTTACTATGCAAAAGGTTTTTCTGTTTACTACAAATTTGATATCTGGAGAACAAAAACCAGCCCTCTGAATAGATCAGCCTGCAGCTCCAGGGAGCATTCTGGGAAGCAGAACAAGAACCTTTGAATTATTTGAATCACCTAAATCTCATAGTGGATTTAAAATTCCTTGAAACTTGGCTGGTCACTTTTTTCTTAACCTTTCCAACTGTTAAGTACTTAAATGAAAGCCGTGTCCTCCCTTACTCCCTGCTCCCTTCCACTCTCTCATGACTGGTTCATCTCTGATCTTTCTGCTTTTCTCTGCTGCACATTTTATCTCCCCTGCTTTTTTTCCTTTCTCTCTCTTCCCAAGCTGGTCCCTTCAAAGAGGAGCTGCTGTTGTTCCTTAGGTCACTGGAGCAGCAGTGGGTTGTATTCAGGTCACTTAACACAGCAGCAGTCCTGAGGTCTGTGTCATCTTCTGTATCCTAGTGCTGTCTGTTCCTGCTGCCACGGGTAACCGAGATCTGGACATCCCTTCCCTGTCCTAATGCACAATGTTCTGCTTATGACCATTCCAGTGAAAGGGATTCTGCAGCTCAGCTGTGCACTCTTGGGTCTGGGGTTTTGTTTTTTGACTGATATGTTAAAAAGATTTCCAGTGACCCTTTCATAGCCACAAATAGGTCTTTTCCTAGAGCAGATTGCAGTAATTTAGTTTCAGGTACGAATACCTGAAGTCTGGGATTTTTCAGATTTAGAATGTCAGGTTTTTTTCTTTCCTGAGAAGCAGTTCTCAGATGGAGTGGTGAAGTTAGTTTCTGCTGAATTACAACTTCTCCGAAGTATTTTCTTTAACCTGTTTGGTTTTCCATTTGCAAAGGCTTTGCAAAGCTAGGCCAAATAAACCATTAATTAAGAGATTACTGGAAGAGAGAGAAAACATGGGAATGAATAAAAGCTGAGATCATTAGAACTGTTTCCTTGAAATACTATGAAATGCGACAGAGTTCAGAATCTTGTTTTCTCTTAACAATGTTTCAAAAATATTAAATTTAGTGCCAATGCAAACGGTTGCTTTGGCAATATGGTATGTCGTTCTGTAGCTAACGCGCTCAACTAGGTATAAACCAGTGAGCCAGCTGTCAAAGGATACATCTACCTGTCCTGAGCAATCATGCCTTCCAAACCTGTTTGTTGATTCAGGCATGGGGTGTTTGCCTGAGAACTAGAGAATAGATATTCCTTGCCAGGATTATATCTGCAAAGAGAGGCGTTTCAGTGTCATAATTAAATGAGAAAGCTGAAAAGACTCTACCGAAAGATAAATTACTTCACTTTTTTGTGAAGGAGGGATTTCTAGAATGAATTATTTAAGACTGACAATACAGACTCTGGAAACAGGATAATTTCCACCTAAATATTCCTGCATATACACACACACACACACACCAAGAAATACACAGATATAGGTGCAGATGCAGTGTCATGCATGCACAGGCATATGTACATCTTTTTGTAAAGATCTCTCACATATTACATGTTTTGGTCCTCCAAAAAAAAATGGAGTGGTCATTCTTCAGTGTGTAATGAAAGAGGAAGACTCCAAAACATTCAGTGTAATTCCCTGCAATCTTAACCTGGCTTTTAACCTTTGCTCTGTGCTCTCTTATGTTGCCTGTGTGTTACAATTTGTCAAGATCAGTGTGCAGGTAAAAAGTAAATTCAAATGAATCTGCTCTAGCATTAAATATATAAACAAACTTGAACAAAGTAATTGTAAGGATAAACCGATCTCCTCTGGTTCTAAAATGGAATGACATACATATGCAGAGTCATGCTGCAGAGAAAGATATTATCAGTTTTAATTAAAAATGGGTCAAGATGGCAGAGTTTTTCTTTTGGCTGACCTCACTTGCCTTGTCTCTGGCAAAACCGAAGCCACTCCTGTTTTTCTTAGGATGCAGTCCGGTCTGCTTTGCATTTCTCAACAACCTCTGATGTGCTTGCAACAATTTCAGGCAAAATTAACAGTGCCTTTCCCCTTCTTTCCCCGGACAACCTGACCCTATCTGTAGGAATAAAAGTGGAAAGACATGCCAACAAGCAGGCAGACAAATGAGCAGAAGGACCACCCAGACCCTGGGGTCAGCAGAGCGTGCTTGTGTACTGTCAGGTGCTTGCAGAGCAAGCAGTAAGGGTGGGAGATGTCTCTGATGCCTCATGGAGGGAAGAAGCTGGATGCTTTCCAAGTAGGGAGAAGGTGAGGAGAAGAGGCACCTCTGAGGTCAGTTAAGTGGCTTAAAGGAGGTGGGTGATGTCAAGAAAAAGTTTCTTGGGGAAGGGGAAAGGTAAGTAACTGAATGAGATTTTAATTGTGGAGTGAATAACGTGGGCAAAGAAGTGAAGGACAATGGTGGTGAGTTAGAGCCAGGGTGACAACTGCTGCAGGGGCAGAATGAAAAAAATATAAGCTGTTTGATGCAGTTTGCTCACATTAGGTCCTCAGTAAGTTTTAACAGTATTGTACCATTGAAGGCAAGGCATAACGCTGAGCTGTGTTGTGCTCTGTGCTCTAGACCCAAACATCCAACATAGGGGCAGGTGAAGCTTTTGGAGCTTGAATCAGACCCACAGCCTGCAGTATTCCTGCTACTTTAATTGTCCTACTTGTTTTAAACCAGGTGATTGAGAAGGGGCTTAAGAAGCAGTTTGTCTAGTCCACTACCAATTTTTCTGGGATAAGATACTTTTGGATTCAGATCCTGACTTACCTTTAGGACCTGGGCAAAGGACTTATCCTTTTATGTCCTGTCTGCCACATCTTTTGAAATAGAGTTGATTATACTTGCCTACCTCATGGAAATGTTGCAAGGATTAGCTTGTACAGAGCTTTGAGAATACTAAATATGGTAGTTATATTCTTTGCATGGAATGAAAGCAGATCAGAAACAAAGCAGTTTCCTTGCTACAATCCCACACGTGAAACCACCACCCTTCAACAGAGTGACTCACAAGCACCATGAGCCAAGGATATGGTGTTTACTCCTGCAGGTTTGTTTGCACAGAAAGAACAGCCTATGCTTCCGAGTACGCCTGGCTAACCACCCTTCCAGAACAGCTGAGCAAGAAATGGCAGGGTCCAGAGGTGTGGCCCATAGCTTGATAGGCAACCCAAATTGCATCGAGTCCTTTCACTAGGGAGCAGAGTTGAGCAGCAAACAGAACCATGGCAAATTCTAGTAGGCAATCGTAGCAATGCCATTTGGAAAGTACCTTCCGTGGTGTGCGTTGAGCTTCACAAGTCACATAAGAATGTGATTATTGAAGTCTTGGAAGTGAAATAATTATAGCTGAAAGATGATGTACATCAACTGTTGTGCACACGTATTGGTGAACTGGAGCAGACATCACACATCCCAGATTATTAATAAACTAGAATTTTCCAAACATCCTATGATGCAGCAACCATGGTTGGGACAAGTGTCGTGGCTGGCATGCCATCAGGGTCAGCTACCACCAAGAGCAGTCAGGGGCAGGCAATATTGTTGGGAATGGCTGTAGGGAATGTGCTGCTCTCAGGATCTGCGAGAAGGTATCTGATCACGATAGCAGCCTCATCTTTTTGCACAGGCTGTGTACACATCCAGGCTTCCACTAAGTCTCTGGTCATCATGCCTCTTTTTCAGACTCTCAGCAACAACCAGATCTTGGCCTTGGGTCGTCCGCTTCCTCTGTATCTGCCCACCTCTATGACTCTATGACTGTATCCCAGACACAATGATGCCATACAAAGAAATTGCTACCATCAAAGTATAGGGGCCAATCAGATGTTTATTTTTTGGCCAGTATAAGACTACCCACTGTGGTAAAAGTGATATATTTATACACCTATTTGTGAATGTATCTTTTAGTAAACTTGTAGATTAAGATAACTAAAAAAAATTAGAAAAAAATCAGTAGTAATTTTTAATGAATACTCCCTGTTCTTGCTTATCCTTCAATTGGAACACCAGAGGTCAAAGTCAATGTTCTCACCCTGCTCTGCTACCAGCATCCCTCTTCAACATATTCCTCGATTTTTTCTAGTCCTCCTTAGTTTCTTCAGGCCCAAACCAATACTTTACAGAGATTCCTACTCTTTTTTTTAAATTTTATTTTTAATAAACCTCATTGACGTACTATGACGTCTTGATCATGACTGTCACAGCAAAGGTGGTCATTGTAGTTAACTTCATCAGCATATGGTAACAGCAGTGTTTTGCTTTAGTTGCTCTTAATTTATGGCAAAAGACAGTTTTTATCTATGAGCATGCCCATTTTTCCCATTTAAAACCACATTTTCCACACCTTTTTTTTTTCCAGCAGAAGATAGATAAGTTATAAACAAAGCCCAGACAGTCCTGGAGTGGTCTTTATTGGCTCTAAACCAATCTGATTGCCCTGAAAACAAGTCTGTGTTTGCTAGCTGGAGCCTTTATGGCCTGGGGGCGCATTCGCAGTATGTGCATATGTAAATAGAAAACTCAGCATACAGAAGTTTGAACTTAATACCTGTGTATTGGTCTATGTTTCCTTTTAAATGAAAAGCTAGTAAAAATGATGTATATATGTTTAATTGTCCAAAGATCATTTGTTTCTTAATCAAAACCATGTTATCAAGTCTTCTATTTAAATTATTATGTTTTTCTTCTTTTTACATTGAGGGTTTGTTGTTTTGTTTTTGCTGTTGGGTTTTTTTGTTTGTTGGTTTTGTAGTTGAACTACAGTGGCAGTCTCAAGCGGCAAAGATTTTACATTATAGACAAGTGTAACATACAAAAAATATACCCCACAGTTTGCAGAACAGTTCTCTTAACCAGCAAACTGAAAAACAGCTCCTTTTAACATAGACCAGGAAATCCACTGCACCATTTTAGAAGGCCACATTGCATTGTTTTACTAGGAAAAGAAAGTTAGTGTAAGTGCAGGAATGAGTGTTTTTGAAGCCTTAAATCCTACAGGAGTTCTATTTGGATGTTAAAAAAAATTTGTTCTCAAGGCCTTTGGTGACCTCATAGTGTTATGCTAGTTAATCGTGTGACTCTTGTGTGACTTCAGCATCAGTCTTGTCCTATACAAGCTGGATATTTAGAAATAAGATTTTACTTTCAAATTAATGAAAAGAGCTGCTAATTATAGTTATTGAGGATCTGGGCCCTATAACAAGTAATACATTTATTCTTTAAAAAAAAAAAGTAGCTCTAGGGAAACTGGTAAATCTTGGAGTTCTAGGAAAAGGAATTATTCCTCTGAGTACTCTTTCCTTGCTCTCTTGTGAGAATGAGAAGTAAAATGGGAGAACATTTACTTGCTGCTTAGTGGACTACGAAGTGTCACTAAATAAACACATGCTGTTCTAAAAAAGGATGACCTAGTGCACTGAAAATGGTTTATCTTTCACCCTTGTTATTTAAAAAGAGGACAGAGCTTTCTAATTAAAGTTTGCACTATGAGACACACAGAATCATAAATGAATAGTGAAAAGAAAGATGAAGTAGTGCACTGCTTTGTTGCCCCTGCTGAAGGAAAGGAAGGTAAAAGACACTCCAGGCAGTCAATACAATAGAAACTGTAAAGACAATAGCAAAAAGGGAAATAATAATAGTGGTCCCATTGCCTAGGGAAATATGAGAGGAAAAGGGGAAGTAATAATAGGATCCTTATTATGCATAAGAACAGAGGATTTTATGTAGGCTGCACAACCTAAGGACATTTGGTCGTGATTAGCTGCTGCTCACAGTCGGCGCATGACTGCAGGTTTCGTAAGGCAGGATTTCAGCTTAACCTCTTTTTCCATCGAGGTTGTTCACTGCAGTCCACAAAAGCAACTTGTCCTGAATTAAAACCTATAGAGGGCTCCAGTCATGAGGAGAAGCCCTTCAATGGAAATCGTCCAACCCTTTGTTTTATTAGGCCAACCTCACATTCATTTTCAGCAGTATTTTGATGATTTTCTTCCATCACTGTAACCGGTGAGAAATGCCCCACGGGGAAAGGCTAATTTGTATTAATCCATTTGCAAGAAGGAAACTTTAGCTTATCAGATGAAGTAAAAAGAACCACACTGAGGGAAAAAACCCACTCCAGCAATCCCCCCTCAAAAACTATACTGGTTATGCAGAGAACAGTAACTGAAATACATCTTCTACCTTTTAATTCTACCTATGCGGTACATGAGAATAAGGGTGTTCATTAGTTGAATAAGATGCTTTCCAATTTAAAAGTACATTCTCATTCAATGGGTGGCCATCAATCTTCAACAAAGCAGAAAAAGTGACATCTCTGGTCTCCCAAAGACTAGTTGTTATCCATAAAGAATATATCATTTGCCAGGTGGTATTTTTTAGTGTTCTCTGTCTGGACACAGCTGTTCTGTGTCAAGTCAGTGACGTGTAACACATTTTTTAAAAAGCCTATTAACACAGTTGTCAGTTGGGTGTAGATGGTTGTGTGTTATTGTCTGCCAAGTCTCCCCCTCCTGCCCAATTAACTCAACTTCCTTATTGAGAAGACAGAAATAAAGATACAGAATCATTATGCAAAATATGGTTTAGTATTCACCTGGAAGTTGTAGGGCCTGGATATTCTCAAAGATAGACAACAGCCTGGGAACTAATCATAAGAGGTAAATTATGCACTCATATAAACATGACACAGAGTAAGACGGGTGTTACAGAGGAATTGTGTGCCCTGAAAAGAAGTTGTTTTTTTTTTTAAACAGGTGGGAAGTAGGGTATTATTTAGAGATAGTCGTCACCAGTTCTCAGGAACCCTGTGTAAACAGTATTAACAACCTTAATTTGGAATAATGTCAAACACAACAGGAAGCAGAAAGACAAAATGCGTTTACATATTTAATGTTTATCGACTCCTTTTTTTTTTAGTTGGGTCGTTTTTTAAGATGATTTGAAAGAATTACTTGAGAACCGCACTTATGTCCCTTCAGGCCCTGCTTATATCCATTAGGCTGCACACCCCCTAATTTCAAACAAACAAATGTCTGGAGAGCAACTTCATCTGAATCTAAAATGCCATAGATATAACTGATGCAGTAATGAGTCGATTTTTCATAAACAAACCTGTTTATCCACAAGTCATTCTGGAAGAGATCTGAGGATCTGTGTGAATATAAAAACAAACAGCTTAGCTGCTGCTTTCTTTGGGCAAGTCTTTGTTTTTGTTTAACATGAAAACACAAGGAACTACATTTTATTGATTTGAAATGGCAATTGCCTTCTTTAGTTCAACATTATTATTTTTTCACAGAATGTGCTGTCTTTGATTATTTATTTGTTACTGGAAAATGACTTGCAGATTTAGCAAATGTAATCACTGCCCGGATTCTTGGAAAAGCATAATTTTTCCACGTACATTTAACACCTTCTTACATAACTGGGTTAGCTTTTGTCTGTCTGCACAGGAAGCTTCTGACATACACAGATTTTTAGATCTCACAGAGCCTTCTTGTAACATGAGCAGGGCATGTTCTGAACACCGGGGTCTGCGCCCGCCCGTGCCAGTGCCCTGAGCTGTCCCCTTGGACCCTCTTAACTAACCTGAGATGCACCTTGAGGCTAAAGTAGACCAAAATGCAAAGTGATTTCTCTATTTTCATGTAGGAAGCTGTGAGACAGTCACAGCAGACATTTAAAAGGGGGCAGCGAGACTACTTGCTGAATACCTAAAAGGAGGTTATGGGTGGGAGAGGAGACAGGACATGCGAGCTCTTCCCTCAGGAAAGGGGGCCAGGCCTGTTGTGCAAAGGGAGGTAGTCTGAAGGGGAAGATCACTCTTGATAGGCTTTGGATAAACATCCAGATGTTTGAATACATATCTAAAATGAATGCAAAGGCAAGAGAGAAGATGGTTTTGTGGTTAAATTCCAGACTATGACTTGCAGATTTGCATCCTGTCCCTGGCTTTTTGCCAGAGACTTTCTACATGGCCATGTGTAAGTTATTTTCCATTTATATAGCTTGATTTCCCATCTATCAAATGTGAATAATAAAGCTTTTAATTTGTAATCTTTATTTCTCCCAGTGTATTTATTGTATCAAAGGCGTACAGAAGTCAAAATGGTCTCAACAAGTCTTTTAGCCTCGCCGTTTGGTGCAGCAAATACCCAAACACTCCCTGAATATTTGTTTAACTAGTCATTAAAATCAGAATAAGACCTTTCTTTTTTTGCAAGAGTCATAAATTTGATTTATGAATCACTTCTTTTTTCAGTATGGCAATTAAACATATTTCTTATTTTTTATTTGTAGAATGGAGTTATGTTTCCTCAGAATAATCTGTAGACTTGTATTCATTGAATTTCACCTAGTGATTTGAAGTAAATTGTGTAATTAATTTAGATCGTTCAACTTCTATTCCTCCAACTGCTTTGTAACTCTCACTTTTTAAAACATCTAAGAAATCTAGAAGCTTACTCAATTTCATTATCAGTGGATTGAATCCAGATTTCCTGATTTAAACATAAAGTTGTCCTCCTAAAATGAGTGCCTATGTTTCCACTGGCCAATGATGAAAAATACCTGCCTTTGAAAGTATCTGGAAGAAGATCCTCTGTACCTAACTGGTCAAGGTCTTGTTCTTGAGACCTTTTAAGCAGCTGAACCTTTTTTTTTCTTTTTCCTTTTTTTTTTTTTTTTGGTGAGACAGCATATACATTAGAATTGTTTTACTAGACAGTAAAAATGATAATAACACAAGAAACCTGGGCACCTGCCCAAAGCAGTACATTAAAATACCAAATGTAACTAGGCTCAAAACATGTAGAGGAGGGCACTTCTTCAATGTCCTCCAGACAATCGTTTGACTAGGAAGCAATTTGTAACTACCTGAAAGCCTGTTTTTTCCCCCAAGCACTGTACACCAATCCTATAACATGGGTTTAATCAAAGCCATATTTCCCAGTTTTCTTCATAGGGCAGTTTGAAATTAAAGACAAGATGAATTACATATAATGCCTTCTCTAATTAATTCTGAGTTAATTCCTTATCCAATAGGCCAATTGTCCTGGTAAAGAAGAAAATTAGGCTAGTGTGTTGCAGTTTATACTGACAAATTAGTATTGGATTGTCACTTGATTATTTTTCAATCCCTACAAATAAATTGATTTTTAAAGTGTTCTGATATTTCTGAAGTATTAAAGCATTTTGACCCGTTTTCCTCTAAATTCCTGTAACTTTTGCTCAGCAGTTCATTCTCTGCTTGCTTTCTTCATTTCTTTGGAGTGTTTTCTGCTCCCTGTGAATTCTTAAGGACTTGCTATCAGTTCAATCACTTTGCCTGGTTTTGTCAGCATTTTTGGGTGAAGTTCTTCAGGCTCTGTCAACATGAATGCATCCAGTCTATTTGGTAACTTGTCATTGCTCTGTTCCAGTCTCCACTCCTAACCCTTAATTAAAATTAAAATCAAGTAATTTTATTACTTGTCTCCCCTTTTCTTCTGATAAGGATGAAATCAGCTGCTATTTGTTTCATTAATGGAGTGAGGTGTTCCTTATTTCCTGCTGCTTGTTGTGTGCTCAACTTTCGATAAGGGCTTCTGTAAAGACTGTGTATTTATACCTCTAGTATTCCTTTTTGCTGATCCTCAGTCATATGTTGGGGTTTTTTACTCATATTTTATTTCTGTAAAAGTCCCTCGTGAGATCTTGATGTTATGTGACTGTACTTCACCTCAGATTTCCAGTCTTTAAGGATGGGAAACAATCCCTTTTGTGATTTGGAATTTCTGGATGTTAGCATAACACAAACAGTAACTTTGTGAAGTTTACCCATCTCTACCTGAATCTTTGCCAAGAGAAATATGCATATATATATATTTTTTTTTTTCCAGTCAAGATTCCTGTAACTTCACTGGAGTATTTTAAGAAATTTCCAGTTTAGCAGGGTTGAACATCTCTGATTTCCTAGTCAGAATTCCAGTCTTCTGTACATCCTCACTTATCTTTTTCTGTACCCAGTCTCTTTGAGTGAATGGATATTGCTCATTAAAATGTTATATGGCAGGGAAGAGAACACAGACTCAGAGACATGACAGAGCAAGGAATAATACAACAAAGGACTATTCTGAATTGAAGAAGGGTATACAGATTTACAGGACGCCTTGATGCAAACCTGAGGTTTTCCTTACGTAGTAGAGAGGAAATTGGAGATAAACACACATTTAAAATCCCTTTGAAATTTTGGTAAATCATACAGACTCCTTAAACTAGAAACCTCTGAGGAGAAAAAGAGTGTCTTGCATTCCTGGACCTCCTTATTCTTTTTCCTGAACCAGCTCAACGTTACAGTCGTGCTTTCAGTTCAGATCAGGTTTCAGGATTTAAAAATAAAAACAAAACTCAAAAAAAAACCCCACAGCACTTTCCCTCTGTTACATAGTTTAATATTAAATTCAGCTACTAAACCTTCATTTATAGCAGACTGTGCTTCTTCAGCACAGAAGACAGTTAACTTGAAAAGCCTTACTGAAATATTGCCTGACCCTTCCCTTACATATTTATGTGTGCATTTATTATATAGTTAAAAGGCATAAACAAGGACGTGCTGTGTGTGCGAGTTTCTGGAATCTCTTGTTTTCCTTCCATAGTGCACAAACAAGTCATTTAGGTGAACAAAGTCTGAAAGTGAATCATAAACTTGTGTTGTTGTTGTTGTTTTTCTAAGAGAACTTTCTCTGGTGGCTGTGAGAACAGAGATACCCTGTTTCAGGCCAAAGCACTGGCTTAGCCCCTAGAATTCAATGGTATTGCAGAGCTAATTTTTGTGGACAAGCTGACAAAATTTTCTAGTAGTTCTGTGCCAAGGATAATGACATTATGGCTTGGAGTATAGCAGAGAGCAACATTAGACTGTTTTGAAGTGGATAAGTAAACAGCTTTGTTTATCACTACATTAAGAAATTTGATATAAGCAAACACCTACACTCAACCTAAAAGCCATACCAGTGAAACCTCGGGTAAACTGGTGGTTTGTCTTAACACAAATGAGCTAATAAATTTCAAAAAATATTTTATTTGTTTAAAAAATAACCCCAAAACATTTTGGCCATAATTCAGTTATTAGATTGACACAGACCAAGTCCTTGAGAACTTTGTACCCTTCAGAGACAGTTCTTGGACATCTTGAGCTTTGACACTCACCCTATCCGATTAACACCCTCAGCCTGTGGGCCTGGGTGTGTGCCTCAGCCATGTTGTAAGTGACACCAAAGGGAAGAAAAGCCAGGCTTATGAGTCAGACAGGCACTGCGGCCTGCCCCTCCTGGTAAGTCTAGACACAGCCCAACAGTGTGCCTAACAGTGCTAAGATGAAACTAGCAGATAAAAGCAGCCCTGTAATTGGAGATGTTTTCATTTGGACTCAAACTTTGATTTGTTGTTTTAAATGTATTCTTCGAGTAAGACTTCTTTTATGAGTCTGTTGAGTCATAGAGACCTAAAATCAATTCACCTTTCTGCCACAGGATTTCTGTGTGGCCTTGGGCAAATCATTTAATCTCCCCATCCTTATCTTCAGTTACCCAACTTTAAGCCGCCTTCTTGCTCAGCATTTTTAAAAATGAGAGGAAATAGGGAGTGGAAAAAAAGATGACAGCTTAGAACAGATACAGAAAACAGGAGGATGAAGAAGGGAAGCAATTGGAAGAGGCAGAGGCATGTGTGGGATATAGGAAGAGGACAAGGATGAAAACACACTGTAGGAAGAAATGGACAGGCAGAGAGCCTCAGGGATGGCTAGCTCACACTGAGTAGATGTGGTTCTGCAAGTCATTTGAGGAGGAAAGTGGCAGATGCACAAGCTAACATCTGCTTGGAATAAACTGGATATGTGTGAGGGGCAGTGTAGGAGAGGGGGAGGACTGCCAGCCTGTCTGAGAAAAACAACTCTCAAGTGATCAAAGGGTGTCAGCTTTCCCAGAGTACAATGACCCTTTGATCTGTGACTCTTCCCACAGGTAACTTGGATGCATGATCGAGGGGTTAAAAGCAAGTAAAGCCACTGAATGGCACAGGAGTGTCCTAGAGGCTTCAGGGTTTTCAGACGAGTCCTGAAAATCTAGACAGAAATCTGCCATGTAAAGTAATAGCAAAAGGAGGAATTTTGCCAAGGTAACCCAGAAACAAAAAACCCCAGTTGAGAGTGCATATGCAATTCCTTAGTAACTTCTGATATTCAAAACTCTGGTTTTGAAAATAAGTGTTACTAATCATGTCAGTTAAAAATCATGAGTCACTCTTGCAAAAGTAATAAGGAGGATTAAATATCTTCAGATTTAAACAAATTAATGCCTTATTCTTTGCATTTCCTTCTGGTTTTGTAAGTCCTTAGAAGTAACACAGTTCCAGTTTTGTAATTTTTCTGTAAAGATGATTTTTAGGAAGTCTCATATTTAGTATGAAAGGTGAGATACTTATGCATTCCTGCAGTTCCCCATAGGACTTCAGAAAAAAAATGTAATTTACTTTGAATCTTGCAATAAAATATAAAGGGAATGAACCTCTTCAGAGAATTCCACCCCAAGCCCATAGTTCTTCTCTAAGTGGCCCCAGCCTAGACTCCTTACATATTGTGGAAACTTTGATGAAACCTCCTTAAAAAAACAATAAAAAGTTCTTTCCAGAGGGATTCCAAAGCTGAATTGTTTGTATTCATACTATATAGTCATAATAGTCAATAAGAGAGTTAGATAGTATGGTAGGCTACTTAGTCATGTAAGACTCTCACTCAAATGATTCAAGCATGGATCCTCACACATAGCAAAGCACAACAATCACTATTAACCTTGCAAATGGTCTGAAATTCAAGACCTTTTTATGAGATTTCCAGAACTCAGCCACATCTCCAGAGCACCATTTGTTGGACTGTAACTCCATTGTACAAATTAAATGATAACAGCAGTAAAACCTGAAACTGTGGAGAAGAAACCTGTCTCTATTGGCTTGTAAAGGCTTGAGTTAATGCCGTAGAAATAAACATACATTCAAACAACAATCACTGTTATAAGATATCTTGTCTGGGCACAGGAAGCACTAATAAACACTCTCTCTTGGAATGTCATACTTTTCTGAGGGTGTTGATGACAATGTAGAAGCCACCTTCCGCTTTCAAACAATCATTTCCTTGCTCCAACCCTCATTGCTTGCCATTGCCACTGGAGTTCTTGACACAAGGAATTATGCTAGAGCCTGGTCCCTGACATTGCCTCTTGCCTTTGAGAACATAACCTTTTAGAAGTTGTCTGCTACTGGTGCTTGGCATGATTCCTCATGTTGTAAAAAGGAACATTTGAGTTAGAAGTTGGGAGAATGACATTAACTAACATTCTAAATCCCACAGACAGGCATTCTCTAGACTGCCATAAATCAAGTACTATCCCTCCTGCTCTCTGGGGTCCTGAAACCTCTGATGATTTCACAAAGGGCATCCCTTTTGAGGGAATATACAGAAAGGGTTAATAGAACTGCAGGAGCAGCACATTTTCTTCTCCTTCTGAAACTCTTTGCTGATTGTTTTCCCACAAAATTAAGGAAATGGCAAACATAAGGGCTCAGAAAAAGAGTTAATCAATCATATTCAAACTTAAGTGTATTCCAGAAACATTCAGTTATCTTATTGGTAAAATTTACCAACTTGACAGCTCTATGAAATTTAATTTCCTATTTATCTGAAGACTAACTAATATTGTGGAGAAGTCAGATTTTCAATGCTTGTATCTTACCATGCATCAAACTTGACTTGCAAATATCATCACCAGAAGATGGGAGAGAGAAGGCGAGTGACCATACTCAGGAAATCCTTAATCTAGAAAGTCCAGACATTGCCAGCAACAAGCAGAAGCAATTTTTTCTGATTATAAAGTGCTGGCTTTTTTTCCCCTACTTATTTCTTGTGTACACCGGGGATGACCACAACAATAGAAAAACAATTGATGCCATTCATTCTGAAAGTCAATGAGAGGTTAACGGTAGACACAGCTTTGGTCCCAAGGCATTCTGAAGCTGTTCTGAAGGAGACAAGCCTGACTAGTAAACAAATCAAGTGATTTTAGAGCATATGTGTAACAGGAGACAATGTTCATGGGGGATCACAGGCACCTTACTTCTCTCCTCCTGGAAAATGCCGCTTTGGATTAGTACAAATACAATTGTTTCACATAGTGGGGAGCTGGGTTGGACTATCCAGTTAGGGAGCTGCTAGCATTATGTCCCAAACTCCTGTATGGAGATGTTAATGAAAACCTGTCACATGGTCAAATTTTTAAACCACGTTTCTTGTTCACATCCAAAGCATTGATCAAAGGCTAATAGGAAGTCATAGAATGGAAATGTAATTAACTCTGTTGATGTTACTTTACTACCATCAGCTTCCAAAGTTTAGGGGGTGCTGTGTGTCTGAAGGATTCTGATTGCATCAGAGACGTACAGGATTCTTGGAAGTGCTTCTGGAAAACAGGCCACATTTTACATTTCATAAAGGAAGTAAGTGAAGTCATTTTAATTTCTCAGTGTGTGTGGCCTGGCTAAAATGTCTTGTTTTGGTATACAAGCTGAGAGTATGAAATAGGATAGCAACATATTGGTGCATATGTCATGCCATCATGTTTGAACTCAGGATTTTTTGAATTAAATTTAGAGGATTTTTTTTAATTGGATTTTTCTATTTGAACTAAAAAGGAATTCTCTTAGAAGATGCTCTCAGTGGTTTCTGTGTGTTTGAGGGGAGCTCTACAAAGGTTTATAAACCCCCTGACACTTGAGCCATAGACAGATTGCCACATTAAGCATTCTCCTTCCTGTGTTGCCTCTAGGATGTGAGGCAGATGGCATTTTTATGATACACTTACCAAATTGCATTCAGTTCAAAGAAGCAGTACCTTCATTGGATTTCCCGTCTTGCATGTTCCTGAGATGGCAAGTTGTGTTCTCCAAACTGAGAGGTACTTTAAAATCTCCAATGAAGCCATTAGAAGCTAAGTATTGTCCCCAGGTAATCACCTGTGCCAGACACACAGTTCAAATAGTTCTGCTCTCAGAAGTGGTTTAAGCACACATGTTCTCATCACTCAGCTTTTGTGTCTCTGCTGTAAAGATATTTACATGAAAAGATGACCATGTTTTCAACCCTTCATTGTGTTTCATAGAATCACAGACTGGTTTGGGTTCAAAGCGACTCCAAAGACCATCTAGTTCCAATCCCCCTGCCATGGGCAGGGACACCCTTCACTAGACCAGGTCGCCCAAAGCTGCATCCAACCTGGCCTTGAAGACAGAGAGGCAGGGGGCAGCCACAGCTTCTGTGGGCAACCTGTGCCAGTGCCTCACCATCCTCAGAGTAAAACAGAATAAAAACAAAAGAAAAGAAAATTTAAATCTATCCTCTTTCAGTTTAAAACTATTGTTTTAAAACCGTTTGTCCTATCACTAAATACCCTTGTAAACAGTTCCTCTCCAGCTTTCCTGTAGGGTCCTTCAGGTATTGGAAGGCTTCAATAAGATCTCCCCAGAGCTTTCTCTTCTCCAGGCTGAACAAACCTAACTCTTTCAGCCTGTCTTCATAGGAGAGGTACTCCAGCCCTCTGATCATCTTTGTGGCCCTCCTCTGAACTCACTCCAACAGTTGGAGTCTTTTTTTTTTGGGAACCCCAGAGCTGGATGCAATACTGCAGGTGGGGGTCTCATGAGAGCAGAAAAGAATAGAATCACCTCCCTCAATCTGGTGGTCATGCTGGTTTTGATGCAGACCAGGATACAGTTGGCTTTCTGGGCTGCAAGCACCCATTGCTGGGTCATGAGCTTTTCATCTACCAACACCCCCTAGTCCTTGTCCTTAGGCCTGCTCTCAAATCCCCAGCCTCTCGTTGTGCTTGAGATTTCACCGACCCATGTGCAGGACTTTGCACTTGGCCTTGTTAAACTTCATGTGGTTTGCATGGCCCCATTTCTCAAGCCTGTCAAGGTCCCTCTGGATGGCATCCCTTCCCTCCAGTGTGTTGACTGAATCACAAGCTTGGTGTCTTTAGAAAAATTTGCTGAAGGTGCAATTGATCCCACTTTCCATGTCTTGAACAAAGAAGTGAATCAGTGCAGCTCTTAACACTGATCACTTCTTGTCACTGGTCTCCATTTGACCCACTGACTACAACTACTGAATTGAGTGGGACTGTCTGACAATTCCTTATGCATTCATTAAATCTTTGTCTCTCCAATTTAGAGACAAGGATGTTGTGCAGGACAGTGCCAGACACTCTGCACACCTACAGGTAGGTGACATCTGTCACTCTTCCCTTATCCACCAGCACTGTAACCCCATCATAGAAGGCCACGAAATTAGTCAGGCATGATTTGCCCTTAGTGAAGCCATGTTGGCTGTCACCAATCACCTCCTTACTTTCCATGTTCCTGAGCTTAGTTTCCAGGAGGATCTGCTCCATGATCTTGCCATGCACAGAGGTGAGACCGACTGGGCTGGAGTTCCCTGGATCTTCCCTTTCTCTTCCCTTTTTTAAAAATGGGGGTTATGTTTCCCCTTTTCCAGTCTGTGGGAAGTTCATCTGGCTGCCACAACTTCTCAAATATGATGGAGAGTGGCTTAGCTATTTCATCCACCAGTGATGGATGAACCTGCGGATGCATCTCATCAGGTCCCATGGACTTGTGTACCTTCAGGTTCCTTAGATGTTCTTGAACCTGATCTTCTCCTACAGTGAAGATTCTTCATTCTTCCAGTCCCTGCCTTTGCCTTCTGTGCCCTGGGCAGTATGACTAAAGCCCATTGGTGGTGAAGACTGAGGCGAAAAATTCATTGAGTACTGCAGCCTTTTCCATTTCCCAAGTAAGTCAGTCTCCTATCTCATTCTGGAGGGTACCCATGCTTTTCCTCATCTTCATTTTATCACTGATATACTTATAGAAACTTTTCTTGTTGTCTTTGATGTCCCTTGAAAGATTTAATCCTATCAGGGCTTAGGCTTTCCTAACCTGATCAATGGCTCCTTGGACAGTTTCTCTGTATTGCTCCCAGGATACCTGTCCTGGCTTCCACCCTCTGTAGGCTTCCTTTTTGCATTTGAGTTTGCCCAAGAGGTCCTTGTTCATCCATGCAGGCCCCTGGGCATTTTTACCTGACTTTTTCTTTGTTGGGATACATCACTCCTGAGCTTGGAGGAGGTGACCCTTGAATACTAGCCAGCTGTCTTGAGCCTCTCTTCCCTCCAGGGCTTTTTCCCATGACACTCCACCAAAAAGGTTTGTCTGCCTGTGAATTCCTTGTGGACTAACTTGCCTTATCTGACCCTAGATGGTACTTCAAATAAATCCGTTTGTTTTTCTTACAGAAATCTATCCATTACTTTTTCTTTCCTACCCAGTTTTGAACTTTGGTTTAGTTTTTTTCTAGCTCAGTGGATCTCTTAAATATCCTCATTTCAACACTTTGAGGAAAGAGCTTCCTTTTCCAAAGTTATTTGTCTCTCATTAGATCACCATTAAAGATTTAACATCCATCATTTGTTTCCAGTCCGCAGTGTATGTGCTAAATCTCTATCAGTAGAATAGTGTGTTAAAGGAGGCAGAATTTCAGATCCACAGCTCCACAACTCTTATTATCAGATCCAGTTCTGAAGCTGCACTCACACCTTCCTCAGTTGTCATATTTGGGGTTTTTTTGACCTCCTTGCAAATGCAACACTCTTGCCATGATGTCTTGAAATGCTGAGGCTAAGTCTTTTTCATGGATTCAATGGCTGCTGAATTTATAAAACATATATTTGTTGTGAGAAATAATACACTTTTTTTCTTTTTAAAGAAAAAATTTACTATATCTTACTGGCCAGATACACGTACATAGCATAAATAGATCTGGAAATAGGGAATCACTCCAAATGGACTTGTCTCCAAACTGAAAATAAATGTGTCCTATAAAGGAGTACATCAGTTTAAAATAATTAATTTATTTCCTAAACATTAGTGTACACTTATGTAATCAATTCAAAATAAGTATTTGAAGAAGACTTAAAGAAAATAAATTATTGTGCAAAAATGTTTAACTCCAGTACCACATAGAGAGTGATTTGTAATGTGTAGTAATCAGGTATAAAATTCAATATTTCTGTTTTCCACAATCAGACACAACTTCCTGATCATCAGTGAATAATTTCCTAAAGTTTAGAATTCCAGAAAAGCTATTGATGTTGGGCCTGAGTCATGTCTGATTAACAGCAGTATATCACAGTGGGGATGACTCTACTGAAGGAAATGGGGTTTAGCTTATTGTCAGTTCTTCTTCTCATTCAGTTTATTCCATTATCTTCACTAATAGTGGGACTGAGATCGCCACCAAAACAAGGATGAAGAGCTTTTCAGATTGCTACTCAAAAGGGAATGAAAGTTCAAGGTGTGGAGGGACACGCAGTGAAAAATTAAGAGAGGATCAATAGTCTGGGTGGGTGGCAGCGTTATTACAGAAAAAATAATACTTTGAGACCTAGTGCAGGTGGTGATTAGTTGGATGACCTCCTATTTGGGCAAGGGCAAAGAAACATGACTCAGGTTATCTTCTTCCTTTGTAATTAGTAATTTATTGCACACATTATTATTTTTTTAATAGCAGAGTGTGCTGGGTCTGGCTGGGATGGAATTAGTTTTCCTCACAGCAGCCTGTACAGTGCCGTGTGTGACTAAAAAGTATGGATAACACACCAGCATTTTAGCTATTGCTGAGCAGTACTTGCACAGCGCCAGGATTTTTTCCCACTCTGCCCCCACAGCCAGTTGGCTAGAGATGTGCACAAATTGTGAGGGAACAGAGCCAGCAAAGCTGAGCAGAATTGACCAAAGTGATACTCCATGCTATGCAACCTCATGCTCAGCAATAAAAACTGGGGAGAGAAGGGTGTTTGGTGTGGGAGTTAGTCATTGCTCAGACTCTGGCTGAGCACTGGTCAGGGAAGGGGAAAACAATGAGTGATTACCTTTGCATCAGTTATTTTTCCCCCTCTTTCCATCACTTCTTTCTTTGTCTTCTCCATCCCACTGGGGAAGAGGATGAGTGAACAAGCGGGTGTGTGGGGCTTAGCTGCTCACTGTAGCCAACTCATCACAGAGTTTAAAAATAATCTTGATCCTGCACGTTGAGAAATCTCCTGCTTATTTCTCTAACAGTTCTGCATTTGCAAACACACAGAGTGCTAAGTTTTCACAAACTCCATGCATATATGAGAAGTGATTCTCCATTGCAAGGAACTGCCAAGTGGAGTCTGATCATAGCAAGCACATGTTGCATCATCAGTCACAGTGGGTGGGCTTGTGTGCTAGCTGATGCCTTAACATGGCTCTGAGCAGAAGGCTGAGTTAATACTTGTGCGATATCAATGATACAAGCTGAAATGACTTATCATCTCTTCCCTTGCTGAAGCAGTAGCTTTTTATGTCATGGTGAATCTATTTATAGTAAAGAGCTGCAAAGGAGATAGCGTTGGATTTTCAGAAGCTGCTGTCTTTGACGTGTGCACCAGGCAAACTGAATTTATCATGCTTAAGGGGAAACCAGGGATTGTCCTCGCAGCTGACAGGTGATGTTTCCACAACTAGCGTTAGCACAAGCTTTGGTCCTTCACTTCTCTCACTGTCCATTTACTACAGATGTAACTAAGCTTGATGCCTCAGTGGCAAACCAGTGCATAATCCATAGGCGAGTGCGGTCAGCAAATTACTCTGTCTTCATGTCTTCAGGCTGACAAGCACTGTGATTTTTATGTGAGTGTTGGTGTTGGTAGCCAGAGAGAGGTCACAGCTTTGTGCTGCTGCTGCTGCAGCATCTTTAGATGCTGTGGACACTGTGTGGGAGGTAAGAGAAAAATTAAGGGAAGAATGCAGATGGTATAGGTAGGGATGGTTGAAGTTGGGCCTAAAATAAAGAAATTAAAGTCAATTCCCAGGCTGTATTTCTTTGGAGTTGCTCCTCACTTATTCACCTGTGGTATTCTCGTATGTGTAGTAAGGGACCACAACACCAGTGTTTGTTGTTTATATATAGAAAAGAGAAACGTGAAAATACAGAATACCTTTTTGCTGCTCCTTAAACCACATCTACTGGCAACAAAGAAGTCCATTCCAATTCTGAGCTGAAGCGAAAAAGCAATATATCACATCAATCAATAACTCCAAATCCTTTGTAACCTTCAATAGATGACAAATAACAGATGCAGTAATCCTTACTCGATAGGCTTCTTGTGAAGTATCATCCATTAGTCTTCATAAAGTGCACTGAGATCCTCACATTTAAGGGTAGTACTACATGCTATGTGTTCAAAAAAAGTTTGAGCATGGCAGAAAGATGACTAACACACCTGTAGTCCCACATCTCTCCAGTGCTGGTATTTTTTGGGTCTGATTTTCTTTTAATTTGGATTGGTGTTAATCAAAAATGATTTACATGGAGTCACCAAAATTACAGTGCTGCGATATATGTAAGATTACAATTAAATGTGATACATTTTTTAATGTTTTAAATTTATAATACCTATTTCAAGATGCTATAAATCTATAGCTAGTTCTTCTATAAGACATTTACAAATCTAATATAGACATAGGTCTGATCCTTCAACAGAATTATACCAACCAGCACAAGTGGAGGATCTGTCATGAAAGGAAATTGGGTACAGAGTGTAATGAGATTATTCATTGTGATATGGATAGAGACTGTGATGTGATGAGATATCATGACTATATTTCATTCTGTTGAGAAAAGACTCAATCTATAAGAAAATTAATCTAGTGTGGTAATTACATTCTGCTTACCTAAACCCCGTCCCCATCACTTTCAGCCTGATTAGGGAAAAAAAAAATCCAGCTAGGGTGTGTCAGAAACAATTTCAAAAGGATTTATTTTTTTTTAGAAGGAACAATATATATTCTGCTAACTGCTGACTTAGTTGACAGGAATAAGTCAATGTACAATTAGCCAAATGAAAATCACACATATTACTTTAAAAGTATGCTATTTTTGTCTTTGTTTCTCCATCCCTTCTTTGTCTTCTTTTTTTGTCTTCCCTCCTTCTCTTATGATACCCCTTCTAGTTCATGCACGGCCATCTCTCTTGCCAATTTGTTCCTCCTTCATATCATCTGTATAAAGAGAAGGAGAAAATCCTGAGAAAAGCATGAGCAAGTTAGGGATATTCTGAAGAGGATGAAGAGCTTGATTGTGTGTTGTTTAAACCTGTGAAATGTTCCTATTGACTTAGAAAGCAGAAGCATCAGTCATTGGAAAGGCAGACAGACAGGGCCCCTGTTTCCATAACACTGTGTATTACTATTCTTTCTGTTTTTTTAAAAAGGATTTAATGAATACCAGCAACTGTCAAATCAATGCATTGAAGAGGAGAGTAAAGTCAACCTGAAGACTTGATCACCAAAACATGCCCTGGTTTGAGAGCAGGTCCAGCAGATGATGCTCTCTTACAAAGTTGGACCTCTTTTACTGAGGTGAAACTAAGCATTTTATTTTCAAAGTTTACTATCAAATACTTATTAAGATACATTTGTTTCATTGACTAGATGTACCACTCTAAAACAATTTCTACAGACCAGGGAAGTCACTAAGTCTGTTTTCTGCAAGTACAAATAATGAATGTGTTGTAAGAACACCTAGAAATGAACGTGTGGCAGCAATTTAATGAACAGACATCTAAATCCTGGTGTTTTGAAATATGAAAGGGGTGTTGGTAGTACATTTTATTTTCTTTCTATCTTTTCATTTGGATAAGAATTTTAACTTTACATGATGTTTTTGTCCCCGGTGGATAACTGAAAACAGTCCTATCTGAACTTTTGGATTTAAATGACTTTATAAGTAACTGAACAATGCAATTGTTTGGCACTTCATGCTTGACCTTCACTATGTAGGTGTTGGTGTTCCAAGTAGAATGCTTTTTCCATATAAGAGAGGCAAAATACATTCCACTTAATTTGTTTTCTTTTTCATAGGACAAAACATTTGATTTCTTTCCTATCTTATTGTCTTACTAGTTAGAAGAAGACTGTGCTTCAATGAGCAAATACCTAATAAACGCAAGAAAATATGACTAGGTTATATTTAGTGATGTTTTGGGGTATTTTTTGCATAAATCATTAGGAGTCTTTACCTTCAAACACATCAAAACTTTGATCTCTAAGTGAGAAAGAAAATGTGTGTCACTTCTGGCCTTAGACGCTCATCTTTTGAGCACTGTTTTGTTTTCCAATAGAATTAGCAGACAGAGTTTACATATCACACTAAATATCTAATTACATGCACATATGTATAATAACTAATTACCTCCCCTTTAATTTCTTTTCCCTAGGGCAAATGAGATAATAATAGCAATTTTTTGGTATATTTTTTCAAGCTTTGTTGAGAGTTGAAAGGCCCTTGGGCTACATGAAAATTAGAGAATTACATTAATTTATTTCTGTCAAATTAAGAGCATTTAAAAAGACCCAAGCATGACATTTACAATCACCCTCACTGTATCTTTATTTTAATAAATGAGGGCTTAGCTTTTCCTCCCTCACGAAATGCATTAAAAAGTTTACACTAGTGTCATATATCTCCTGGGATACAGCTGTGAAAGCTCATGATTCTCAATTGAATATTTCTTGTGATAGGAACAAGACCTTCCTTACTGGTAGGTGAAGACAGGATAGTGATCACTTTCTGCTTTATGGAGCAAAACAGTTGGTCCATTGCTTTCCCTTTCCAGAAGGAAAAGAGAAATTGCTGATTTGGAAGCTGAAAAGCCAACATGGCAAATCAAGGTGCCTGTGAAAGTGTTTCTGCTGTACTGTTGTGATCTGTGTGACTTCCTGTACAAATACAGGGATTGGCATGTACAGAGATAAAAAAAACCCAAACAAAATAGCAAAACCAAACCACCAACTGTTTCTTCCTCTGCAGTCTGATTCATTTCATGCAAGATGCAAGGTAAGTCTAAAACCAAGCAGATCTTTCACTAAGGCTCACATTTTGCCCAGAATTACAATTCTAGGGTGTTGTACACATCTCCCATGTGTTCCTTCTCGTGGTAAAGCAAGGTCCTTCCTTGTGTCCTAAGTAAATTTATAATCCTTAGAAAATGATGAATTGCACCTCAAAATTTTAATGGAGATTTCTAGATGAAAATGAATGCCACAAAATCATTTTACCTAAAACTTTTGTCTTGTTTCCCAAGCAGCTGTACCCAGTGGTGCCATTATTTTGGGGACTGCAGGAAAGGAATGTGTCTGGGACAATGTGATCCAGACTGTGTGTGCTGGATCGCATTGTCCCAGACAACAGCAACACGTTGTCCAAGGCTCTGTGACATCTAGGTTTATGGAGGGAGAAGAATGAGCCATACATGAAAAATAATTTATTATGCTTATTATCTGGGAATAAAGAGGAGTCCTGTTCCACTTGTGAGAATGCTGATGTTGAGAAATAGGTGAAATATTTCATGGACAGGCTCATATTGGTAGGTAAGACTTGTAAAGTCAGGATCAGTTCAATCAACCAGGGAAGTAGGTAGCAAAACTTCCAGCGGCTTCCAAGAGTGTAGGCCCTTATCCCAAGTGCTTTATTTCCAACTCAGTTCAGCATGTTCAAACACATATTACAATAATCTAATTGCAGTGTAATTCCTTCCAACCACCGAGTGTTACTTTAATTGCATAGCTCATATTTACCGTACGCGGCAAGGCCCTAATTTCCTTCAGATCTGTGACTTTCGGAGTGACAAGGCTATTGTTTTGGTGTGCTGGTACATCTACCATGAAAGAAATGGCCCTCTGCCTTTCTGGCAAAACAGCAATGCTTTCCTAGGCCAACTATTTAGCAGAAAAACTGTAAAGATGGCAGAAGAGCTGCTGGCATATATTCTTGTTGAAGGGAAGTGAATCTCCCTATTCTGATTTGGGAGAGCTGGTTTAACGAATGGCTTAAAATAGCAAAAGTCCATTCACTGCTGATCCTAGCAGATGAAAACAATAAAAATACTGAAAATAAACCAAGCACTCAATCTCTAGAAATAACCTTTTGTCTTCAAAGATAAAAGCTTAAGGAACTGGATAGGTGCCAAACAAAAAACCAGAACTGCAGCTGAAAATGTATATACTCCTTTCAAGCTCTGTAGTCAGGGTCATACCATTAATTATAGATGACAGCATGAGGTTTAAAAACAAATGGTTTCAACCTCACCTTTAGGCTGAAATGAAGCAAATGTTTTATTCTCAGGGAGCACTACTCTGGTGTGTTCTAGAAGGATTAAAACAATCAGAAACTGAAAGCAGGTGGCCTTGACACTCACTTTAGAAGCAGCAGAGTAGTCTTTTGGCTTAATGATACCCTATTGGCATAATAATTTCTGTTGTTATTGCCATTTTATTTAATGGTAAGCTGGGTGGATAGTACTGCTTTAAAAAAAAAAAAGCACAACAAAAACCAAAATATACATATTCTGAACACGTTTCTTCTCTACCCTCTTTCCCTATGTGGCTATATACATTTATATTACAACTAGCAGATGAAATAAAAAGACCTGACATTTTTGTGTTATTTACCTTCTTTTTCTAAACAGAGGAATCTGACCCAAAGACCTAAACAGAAGGCACAGTGCCTTTTGATCTGAGGTATCTTCATGGGGCTGGAAGATGCAGGAACTATGGATGTCCCATCTCAGTTTGAGCTGGCAGGCCGTGCAGGAGGACAGGAAGGACACTACTGTGGATATCTCAAGTGGCACTAGATGTTTGTGTTTAGATCACTGAATCATGCTCTAGCAGTCTACACAAGGTATGAAGAAGTGCAAAATGAAGTCCACTACTTGGCTACTCTGTGAAAACTACGCAGATTTACTTGCAAATATAATTCAGACTGTAGTCTCAAAATTGAAAGCACAAAGAGATTTATTTAAGTCTCAAAGAAATTCTTTGAAGTAACAATTTTGAACAAATTGTCATGGAACAGTTGTTTTAGAGAAGTACCTGTCTTGCATTTACTGTAGGCCTTTACTTCCTCACAGTATTAATTTTTCCAAAATATAAAGTCAATATTGGGAGTGAATATATTCCATAGTTTTCCCCTTCAATCCTGTGGAATTGCTCCTGAGGTGCAGTGTAAGGGCTTGGGGGAATGACAAAAAAAAAAAAAAAAGGATGGTAAAGACTTTTAGAAAGTTCCATAGTTCTCTCATACTTTCATGATCCACTTCTTTCTGGAAACTTTTTTTTCCTTTCTTTAATATCCCAAACCAGTCAACATTCATGAGTAAACTCTCTGCATTCTCCTCTTTGTCAGCAGGTATGCTGAACAGCCACAACATCTCCGTTCACTACTGAGACATGAATTCTCCATGTAGAAACTTGCAGCCCAAGATGCTAATGAAGGGCCTGTTCAGATGAGCATGTGCAGCATCATTAAGAAGGCTCTAAAGCTGTCAAATCCTCAGGGAATTCTTGATGGCTCTGCATGACTAGTGTTCCTCGGTGTGTGAAAGAAAATGCAAGGGCTTAACTTTTGCTTTCCGCAGAGTGCAGAAAAAAGCATTTCTTCCCTGTTGTTCTGTAAGAACAGATACCTTAGTAGATTTATCAACATGAAGACAAGAGGGACAGGAAAACTTCCTAAGAGGGTAGTGAACTTTCTAGGAATTCAGTGAGAAGAGGATGATTTGCCTTGTGTGGTTAAAGATGTGAGTGTAATTGACAACATTCTTTTCTTTCTTTATCCGGGCAGCCCTCTCTACCATCTACAACCGTAGGTGAAGAACTTCTTACCAGGTATGTTTTTCTTAGGGAAGAATTGCTTCCATCTATGGTCTAGGCAGAGGTGGCATCAGACTGAGTGTACCGTTGAGAAATCCAGAAGTAGATGGCAGACATTAGCCTTGAGATAGCTGAATAACACCAGCTCCAAATGATTACTGTTTGTTTTCTACACAACAGCTGTGAGAATAAGGAAAGGAAAAGCTGCCAACGATTTGCAAGCAGGGAAATAGAAGCTATGAAGACATCCTGAGCACTGTCTTGGTTGCCAGGACACAGCATGAAGAACATCTTTTTCACCTGCTTTGAGGAAGGTGGGAATTTTAGGGTTTTGCTGTGTTCTGAGGATATTTTTGGCAGCAGAAGAGAGTATCAGTGTATAGGAGGCATTGCACATGATCTGTACGCTCTCACAAATTTTAAACATTGTGGCTTTATAGACTGAAAGGCACGGACAATTTCAGCACCTGGGACCGCAGGAGTGCATGGTTTGTCTGCCACCAGGTAAGTGTTGGCTGTGCGAGGTTTGTGGATACCACAGGAGGGCTTTAGCTAATAGACAAAAAAAGTACTCTGTAATTTCACAAAACATGACTTTATTGTCCTTAAAGTGCAATCAGTACAGATAGTGCCAAAACTGCAAACTCTGAGAACATTTAGAACACTGAGAACTGCAAACAAAAGGAGTTTAAATTAAAGGATGAGGGAGATTTAACTCAATAGCTTGTAGCCAAGAAATGGTTCAGAGCTGCAGTGAACACACATATTTCCTCCTGGCAGGCTCCTTTGAAAACCAGGATGGTAAAACACAGTGTCAGCACTGAGGTCTGGAGGGTCCTAGGTGCTGCCCCAAGGGTCTTACTGGAGAACATTTTGCTCTAGCCAGGCGATTTCTCCACCATGTATAAGATGGATCTGGTGTTTGTGTTTGCTGAAGCAAATATAAAATGTTGGAGGAAACAGGGATAGAGGAACAAGTCCAAGACATCACTTAGTGTCTATTTTCTTTTTTCCTTTAGGAGTTGGAAGTTTATTTTAGTATTTATTTTTTTTTTATCCTCTCTTTCACTGATATTCTATTTCTGTTAATTCTTGGGTGAGAAAGTTTTTTTACCCCTGAGCCAGTCATGTTTTGCAGAAGTCTTTAGAAATTCCATGTGTCATAGGTATTAGGCAAAGGCTGACTCTGTGTTTTGAATGGACTGAACTTTTTAAGTACAGACCCTGTAAAACAGGAAAATCAACACAAATGTATTTTTATTGGGACTTTTCTCATGTCAGCAAGCAATATCTTCACTTGAGAGTTCAGGCCTCTCTTCAGAATCTCCTGGTCTTGGAAGATCCTGAAGATAGGTCTGCACATTGCGATGTAATTTTTTTATCAGAATATCAGAGTTACTAATGCTTCGCTGCTGCATCTCATATTTTTCAGTGGGGTCTGAAAAACCCCACCGTGAGGCCTTGTGACCACATGTCTATAAATAGTGTCTCCCTTGCAGAGACGAAACTCTTTAGAAGGACTTCTGATGAAAGTAGGCAATAAACTTCCTCAGGGAGTCCTGATGTTTGAGAGTAACCTCTGTGGCAACATAACAAGTTAATGCCTAGGAGCAACCGGACAAGGTATGAGATGTTGCTATTCATTAAAATAATTCTGGAAGAATGCAGCCACCTTTTTGGGAATCAGTGAGGAGACAGCAGTAGCTCTGTTTGCATACTGGAGTCCTATCAGAGAACTTTTTAATGCTTTATTTCTTACTGTGCCAAGCACTGTCATCCCAGAGTTCATGGAGTTCAGTGCTGCTTTGTTTTAGGCAGCGTGTGTGTGTGTGTGTGTGTGCGTGTACATGTACAAAGGTGTGGGAGCAATTACAATGTTTGTGCCCTGAACATTGCACTGGGCAGCATGTTGCCTAACTTCTACTTTGCATATTCCTGCAATAAATATTTTTTGAGAATGCAAAAATCATACTGACATAGATTTTTACCGATAACAAAAAAGAACCTAACTGGGATTTATGGTAAACATAAACAGATAGGCTAAGATTTTACTGAAATATGAGATTTCTACTGAAAAGAAAGCACTATTCTAAGATCCATCCTGGTAGGAAGATCACACTGGCCTTCTGGTTTAATTCTCTTGGTGAACAAACCACAGTGTGTATTTTGCACATGATGTGGAGTAAGACATTCTCAGATCACAAATGTCCTCCTCTGATAAGGGTCTAGAAACTTCTGCAATGTGGAGGTGAAAAAATGGGATGGCTCCAGGTGAAGAGAGTTAGAGGAGGAAGGGTCAGGACCTGAACAGCAGGACTGAAAGCTCAGCAACACATGGCATGAACGTTTTGCAATTGTCTTGAAATACTCTGCATAGAAAGCTATCATCATTATGCAGAGACTGTGATTTACTCTTGAAAAAGGTGAGCAAATCTCAGAGGAATCCACATGAAGGAACAGCTATTAGGCTCATGCATACAGGAGAAAGAACCCATCTATATCCCCCCTTGTATCAAATGGCAACGTTCAGTCGAGTCTGAACTGTTGAACAAATAAAGTGTTAGAGCAGATTACCACAAGGGACAATGAATATGCTGAAAACAATTTAGGGAAATGTCTTTATGAACCAGCAAAGCATGTGGAAGAATGAGGAAAATAAGATGAAACCAGAGAATCTAAGTCAGAGCTGATAGGGACTGTGCCTGTACTGAGGAATCTGGGAATGAGTCCCAGCTCCGAGGTCACTTTGGCTACACCCCAGATTCCCATCAGGGTAAGATTTGAGTGCATGTCAGTCCCCTCTAGCTCTCTGGCTTTCCTGTGAGGGAAGCTCTGGTATGCAGGCAGCAGAAGAGTCAGAAAGAAAAGGCGAACTGAGGTGGGGGGCCCTCCTGCTCTGCAGCCTCCATCAAATTCAACGACATTTGAGATAAATGCTGCTAACTTTCTGCAAAAGGGCTCACTTTGTGAAGACCTCAATTTCTTTGTCAGTTGGAGTTGTTAACAGAGTTATTAATAGCAGGTTATCAATAAGGAGTGATCTATGATGGCTGTCTTGATGGCAACATTTCCACTGTATACAAATTACATTTATTATGGATGTGTGATTTTAATGTATTGATGTGACTTGTAAGTTTAACCCATTGACAATGGTCTTGATAAATAAGATGAAGTTAAGTATGAACACCTTATAGTTTTGAGAAAATCCTTAAATTATGACTGGCCAGGGTAATATACATTAAAAATGGCCAAAATTATTTATACTTTTATAAAACCAATGTGATATATAATCCCACAGAAGAGCTTAACAAACAGAATAGGGTATTCTAGTATCTCTTTTATTCACTCCTATCAGTTTTTGGCTCCAAACATTTTTTTCTCTCTCTGAAGACTTCAAAATAATTGCACAAAATTGGTCTGTCTAGAAATATTTGGCCTGATTCTTCATTTCATTGCAGTTTTGGTGCTGGATACTACATGTCAAATCGGTTGTGACACATTCCTATTCCAAGTAGCATTCCACATTACAAACTGAAGTAGAGTACATCTGAGCCCTGTACAAAAAAAAAAAAAAAAGCATCCAACTTTCTTCCTGATTCCAGCTGGGACTGTAGCATTACACGCGTTCCATTGAAGACCAGAGTGCCAGGCTTTAATTGAGTGGTTTAAGAATAATGGTTTCATACTTCAGTACAGTTACCTGATGCGGAGGCATGGTTGTCCCTGTTTGCTGGTAAAAGCTAAACAGCACATTGAGTTTCTGCTCTGTGTGTCACAGCAAATGTGATTTCTACAGAGATGCTTATTTGAAGTTCTGATTTTGAGTAGGGAACGGAGAGTCCGTGAAAACCGTAGATTTCTGTAGACAGATCTTTTGTGCTGCAGCATTTTTTTTACAGCAAAACCAACATGGCCACGAAGCAAAATCCATGGCAGTCACCGGCAGCTAAGATTCACATCTCAGGTGCTGGTTGCACTATTGACACGTTTTCACTTGGGGCTTGGTTGAGTGCTCCAGCTCATTTCACAGAACCCTGGTGAACAGTAACATTCACATAGTAGCAGCTTTCAGCTTCTACCCATCTGGTTCAGAGGATGAATAAACAACCAGAAATGTCAAAGGCCCCTACCCCCAACTTTAAAACCCACTTCTGATCCTCTACGCTGTCTGGTGCACCAAGGGCCTCTTGCTGGGCAAGTGAAGATGTACCAGGTAGGCACAGTCCGCTCCTCACTTCCCAAAAAGGAATGCATTTTCTCACGTGATCATTTTGCCATCCAACTGCTGCACCCCTGCTCTAAGCCAGCCTGTTTTCAGACACACCGTGTGGGAATGGTGGTGGAAAACTCTTAAAAGGAGCCATCCACACATTGAATAAAACAGGGAAATGTTTCCACGGGCCTGTTCTAGACAGCCCGTTGTGTGTATTGTGCAGCTGTGCAAGTTGCTGGCAGATTTAGATACTGGGTGTTGAAACGCATGACAAAGATAAAATCCTCCGGCTGAGGCACGGCACACTGTATTTGGCAAATCTTAAACGCTTGTAGTTTAGTCATTCAGCTTCTTTCTCCCACCTCCTCTCTGAATATTCATGTGTAGTCTCAGGCTTGCTTACTGCCTTTTCACGTTCTTCGTGGTGGGTGCTGTGACTCACGTTGCCTGCCTCAGACTCCTTTCTCCTTGTTCCCCCACAGCTCCTCACATAACCTCCCACGCGCCCCTCCATTCATTTCCTATAGACTTCTGCGTGGAGTTGCTAGGCTTTTTCTTTCGCAGAAGATGCAACGCCCCACAGAACCGTCAAAACTTGCTGTCCTCATTCCCTGCTGAGCCATCTGCAATCAGGAACTCCTCCCCTACTCACCTTACTCATCCTCTGCTACGACACAGCCAGCTCTGACCTCACTTCTCTCTCTGTATCGACACCTACGAATCCTACCTACAGAAGCTGACGCAGCGCTCCTGACTCTCCTTCCTGTGACACAATCATCCGGTGCTTCATCCCTTGTGGGTTAATTTTGTCATGCTGGTGCTGTGTATCTGGGGGAGAAAGCACTCTTTCTCAGGCAGGGCTCTCGCTTGTTGTTCAGTCTCTGTTTTTATGGAGGGTTTGGTACTGGTTGGGTTGTGACAGGTGCTCAGAGTGATGCTGAGCTCCTGACCACGAGCAGAATTCAGAAACAGCATCGGAGCATCTGCTGCCAAATTGTTTTCAGGCAGCGTTGTCATGTGCCAATAGCAATACGGTCACTGATCAGAGGATTATAAAATGTCCTTAAACATGTGATCTGCAGTTTAGTACAGGAGAGTACAGGGGAAAAAAAAAGGTAAAAACTTACCTTAAAAATACAAATGTGTTTATAAAAGCATTCAGTTGATTAGTGCAGTTTTGTGAGTGCTCTCTATAATATATAAAAGGCTGAGCCCAAAGCTCTGTGAATCAAAAGTAACTTGCTGAAGAAAACTCAGCTATGTCAAAATCAGTGAGGTCAGAAAAAACTACCAGTCACTGCCTTAAAGAGAAATGATCCAAGCTCATACAAAAAGAAGACAAGTAGTTAAAAGATGACACTGGGAGAAAGAAGCAATGGAAAAGTGGATTGCAGCTGATTTAGTGGATTTAGCACAAACAATCATGGCTATTACATCTTTAAAAATATTTTAAAAATAGGGTAGGTTTTTTTACTATATTGATTTCAAGGAATTCAAGGACCTGTAGTTTAGCTTATAGTTTGTGCGTGGAACAATCATGATAGCTCAGCACTTGAATGGTCCTTATGCATATCAAATACTTCCTTTACATTTTATTATGCTAGGTAAAATCACTCTTGCTTTCAAAGAAATAATAATAATAATAACAATAATTTAAAATCAGCTCTTTTTTCAGAAATATTAGCTGAAACCAGTCACATTTTAGTTAGGTCGAGTTTATTACATCAGTGCAAAAAAGACCAGTTGGTAAAATGGTAAACTTGCACCCTTGTTTTTTATGCTACACTTATATGTGCATGTAGCCAATTGCATTTCTACTATGAGTCAATGCATGAGCATTTTTGAGAGAGTAATGACATAAATAGTTTTTAAAGCATGACTTCTTGAAGCAATTTTATTCTGGTTAATTCCAAGCTCTATTGTAAAGTGCTTCTTCCTAGGAACAGGCTACTAAAAGCATACATATTCCATAACTCCTACACTTCATGCTATAAAAAGCTACAGAACAGCATCCATGTGATGCTATCCATAGGGATACTACAAGTGCTTGCTGAAATCTTATATACTATTTTTACTTTGAAATCTCCAGCAGGAAAGATTTCTGCATTTTATTTTCTGCATTTTGGTGCAACTTCAGTTGACCTTGCACTAAGAAAAAGCACACCTCCTGTCCATGAGAAAGAAAACAGAAAAAGGCAGTTGCATAATAAGGCCGTATTTCTTCTGATTAAGTCAGTAGACTTTTATAGTCTGCCTCATCTGAGGCAGGTGCCTCTTTCTGCTGCATGATGAGATAGCTGTGCCCTGATTCAGGGGTTTCTGCCGCATGTCCATGGTTACACATGGGTATTTGGGCATTTCAGAGTAGAAATTGAATGGGTAACTGCTTTGAATAGGTAGCTGCTTGAAGTGAATACTACACTTCCATCAGAAATTAAAAAGCATGTTAATGTGAAAAGTATGGAAAAAACAGAAATACTTTAACTGTCAGGAAAACCAGTTTGGAATTGGATAAAGAAGGACTCAGAAAAAATTATCACATGAACAAGATAAAATGCTGAAGGTGTCTAATTGCTTGAGAAATGTTTGCAAAGAAACTAACTTCTGTAAGAGCTATTCAAGTCCTCTGAGTCCATTTATAGTCAAAACAAATTACTTAACTGTGTATTCCCTTAAATGTTTGCTATCTTCCATCTTTCAGGTAAATTTGTGCATTATTACCACAAATCACAGAATCACAGGGGTTGGAAGGGACCTCCAGACATCATCGAGTCCAACAACCCTGCCAAAGCAGGTTCCCTAGGACAGGTCGCACAGCCAGATAGGCATCCAGATGGGTCTTGAAAATCTCCAGAGAAGGAGACCCCACAACCTCCCTGGGCAGCCTGTCCCAGGGCTCTGTCACCCTCACTGTGTAAAAGTTCTTCCACATGTTGGTGCGGAACTTCCTGTGCTCCAACTTGAGGCCATTGCCCCTTGTCCTATCTCCACAGACCACTGAAAAGAGGCTGGACATTTCCATCCTTCTCCTTGTCACGAGCCTGAACCAGATAGACTGCTTTGGCAGAGGTTAAACCCCCTTGTGTTCCAACTGACATCAAATTGCTTTGGGTGGTTAGGGGCGACTGGGCTTAACCCCTGAGTGATGTCCAATTAGGTGCTTTATCATGATAAGTTCTTCACAATTCTCGGGAACAGAATTAAGACTCAAAATGGAGTCAAGGTTTAAGTTACTTTATTTGGAGGAGAAAGCTGGGGTGGGGGGGAGGGGAGAAAGAAAGAGAGAAAAGAGTGAGAGAGAGAGAGAGAGAGAGAGGGAGAGAGAGATTGCAATATCTACCACCACGGAGCTGAGGCGTCCCATCAGTCCGAATTGTCAGGTGGGGGGTTTCAGTAGTTGCTAGTTGTGATGGTTCAGCGCTGGGTGCACTGGGCATTGCTCCATCACAAACGTGCACACTAATGTGGCAGTTCTTCTTGGTTATATACAGTTCAATGATACTTATTCATTAGGTTACCTCATACACCTCTTCATATTCATAACCTGTCCCGCTTCGTATTAAAATGAGTTCCAAGAAGTGATTTCCATAAACTCCTCCCAACTGCGTCTGCGCACTGCTGTTTGGTGGTGGTCATTGAGGGTCATGGGGATGAAGTTGGATGGCTCCTCTTTGTCACCACAAGTAACCTTCTGTTTTGCGCAGACTCAGTTACCCCTTGACTCTGATCCAAACTAGGTCGGTTTCAGCAGGTTTTATATAATTTCAAAGACAAGGGGGAGCTCGAACTAGCTACAATGAAATACTTTGCCTGAATTTATGACCAATTATGAGACAAGCAAGGAATTAATTGAACAGATAAGGAGTTTGTCGCACCAATGAGGGGGCTGGAACTCGTCAAAGAAATCATTTTATTTCCACAGAGCACACAGTCCTTGAGTGCGTAATTTACTCAAAATATGGTGTTAGGCTCAAACTTATGTCTCAATTGATGTTTCTTCTTTATCAGTCCTGGGTTCAAGACTAACTAGGAATTGTTCCTGTTAGCAGGTCTTCCTTAACCCTTTACAAGCATCTTATTAGCAAGTCCCCTTTATCACAAATAGGAGTAATAGCAAGAGGTGCAATATTTCAGCATTGTTGAGACATATTTGTTGAGGGACTCAGCACCTCACATTCCTACACTTGAGATATTTATAAACATTGATCAGATGCCATCTCAGTCTTCTTTCCTAAAGGCTGAGCGGCCCCAGTTCATTCAGCCTTTCCTCATAGGGGAGATACTCCAGGCCCTTAATCAACTTTGCTGGACTCTCTCCAGGAGATCCCTGTCTTTTTTATACCAGGGAGCCCAGAACTGGACACAATACTCCAGGTAATTATAGCTGAGTGGCAAAGTCTATGAACACCAAATCAGCTTATATGGATGTTCTCAAGTACTAGTATCTTTTGTACTGCCCCACCCCCTTCATTTTTAAATGCTTAGTAAAATATTTACATGTGAAAAAGAAAAGTTTAAGCAGTGCCTCTCCCTTGGATTGTATAAACTTAAATCAAAATGTTCTTATACGATTGCATTGTGTGTTTTTTCTTTAGAGGCTGACACAGCCAAGGGTGTGTATGATGACTGTTAGAGCTGTTTGTTAAGTTCACCCAATGTTCATCTGTTTAGGGATGGTGGATGCTCTTGGCTTGCCAGTAAGCTATTATACGCATAGATCTGAATGCCATTTATGGGAAGATTAACAGCATAAAATATGAATTGTGTTTTTACACAGAAAATATTTAGTTTATTCCTATTCAAATATATCCAGAACAAAAATCCTCTAGCTCCTGCCACTATCATCCCGCAGACTCAGCAAGTGCTATCAGCAAAGGAGACCTCCTTAGCCTGTGCTTTAAAAGTAAAATGATTCACTCCGATTTGTCACACAAATGGATGCATCAAGGGTTCAAAGTTTCTTACAAAGTCAATAGCTCTTTGGGTTAGAAAAGGAATTTTAGGGAAAGATCCAATAAAGGTTTAGAGACCTTCAAGTTTTGACATGAAAGGAGTGTTGTCTAAGCGCTGGAGAACATTTCAGGGAGAATTTGTGGAGAACAGAGGAGCAAAGGGCAGACTATGCTTAGAAAGCTCTGTAAGCACCTGCCAATAGGTCAGAAATGACTTCTAAATCTTGCCTCTCTCCAGTGCTCTCTGTGTGCCTGTGACCAGAGAATCCCATCTGCAGAGTTTTGTTCAAAACTCAAGCTCGAGTCTTCTGCTCTCAGAACGCACCCAACAAGGCAGGAGATAAATGGGTGCCTTGATAACTGCGGGATCAAGCAGAAAAAAGGCCATGTAGGAAAAAGCTCATAGGGTTGCAGCAAGGCCTGCTCCAAGACATCTGCTGAGACCATGCCCCAAAGCGAATGAAGTAATACTGTGGCCCCGAGCTCCAGCCTGGACTTCCAGGGTCTTGTCAGTGGTTTTAAATTCCACTCAGTCTCATTTCTGGGGCCTAATCTTCTGTACATGTTGAAAAGTGGAGGGAATTACCTTGTTCAAAGCTCAGATATAGGCATGCAGGCTAGTTTATTGGCAAGACAGTGCTTCAGCACTGCAGTGGCTGCAGTCAAGGAGTGTTTTGGGTTGAGACTTTAAATTAGAGTTAATAAGAAGCTACTAGAGACAACAAGGGGTTTTTGCATCCATGTGTCTAGGTATAGTTGAAATAAGACACCCTTTGCTGTGTGATACATTCGTACCAAAGAAAAGAGTGAAATTTTCACAGAATAGCTGTTTTATCTTGTTTCTTAATTTTTTGAGTCTTTGCCATGCAAGAGAATTGTTTCTTAATTCAGCTTTTGACGGATTAGTGAGTGGTTTGTTATCCTACTGGCATATGCTTAGGTCAGCACTAATAAACAACATTTAAGAATATTGATCTATCTCTATCTATTCTTTAGGTGCCACTTATATTACTTTGGAACTTTAAAAATAAAGTATTTCTGCATGCATCAATTACAGGAAAAGCAGAGGCTCTGTGCTCCTATCTGGACATCACGTGACCAACATGAAAGAAATTATAACATTCTCCACTCCTAGAATTAACTAGAAATGCCTCTGAGTCACACATTTGGCATAAGCACAAATGTTCCCCAAATTAGGAAATATTCACACTCTGAATTTTTGTTCAGCTTGTTATAAAGCTGTGAGCTGGCTGTGAATCTCCGATGTGGATCCAGATTTCACCAAGTTCTAGGAATGATCAGCCCCAAGATATGGGGGATCTGTTCAGGTTCACATCTGGAATTGTTAAATATCTAACCTGGTCTCCTAAGGATATAGGATTACACTACCTGTCAGTCCCTACCTAATAGAATCCGAATGAATTGGTAAATTGCAATCAGTCTGGGACGAAGGGCAGTCATCTCAGAAATAAGTTCATACCCACAAGTGAAGTGTTGTGAATGCTGCTTGCTTCAAAAATGCATCCTATATGCTTTGTGTGCAATAGGTATTCTCCATTGCTTAAATTGCCAGGAGACCAAGATGCCTAGCTACATACATTAAGCAATTTGGGTCATTCAAGTGCCTGGATAATATTACTACTGAAAACTTGCATGACTAGAAGTGTGAACACAAGCAGAGTGAGGTGGCAGCTGAGGTGGTTTAACCTTGTCTGGATGCCTGGTCACATGAAGCCACTCTATCACTACCCAGGATAGGACAGGGAAGGGAGAAAAATAAGATGGAAAAAAACCATCCCAAAACTTGTGGGTCAAGAGGAAGGCAGTTTAATACAGCAAAAGCAAAAGGCCATGTGCAGAAGCAAATGCAAACTGAAAAGATTGTCAGCAGGTGATGTCCAGCCACTCCCCAAGAAGCAGGGCATCAGTACAAGTAGCAGTTGATCTGGAAGACAAAAGTTATCAAACAAAATGGCCCCCCTTCCTCCTTTCCCTTAGCTTTTACTGCTGAGTTTTATGGTGTGAAATGTCCCTTTGGTAAGTTGGGTTCAACTGTGCTGGCTGTGTCCCCTCCCAAGATCTTGCCCACCCCCAGCCTCCTGCTGAGGGTTGGGAATATTAGAGGGACAGCCCTGCTGTGTGCCAGAGCTGCTCAGTAACAGCCCAAAACCCCAGGGTGTCCAATACCTCGCTGACTACCAATGAACACTGATGCTGGCTGTGGGGAAAACTGACTTCATCTCAGCCAGACACAGTACAGAATGCCAGAAGTAAGCTTTGAGCTCCAGTTGCTCTCAGGTGGAATTCTAATACACATTCAGGGGATACAGTTCAAAGTTTTGCAGTTAAAGGATTAAGAAAACCCCAGCAAACATTGCAAGCAACTGCTTCTTACACAGGATAAAACAATTCCTACCTTACCACTGGATGGCTTGTGCAAAGTTATGTATCTTAAGAGTCACCTCTAGGGCTTTGAAAAGATGCAGGTATGAGTTTATATAATAATGGATTCCCAGAAAGCTGTGAGGCTGGACAAGAACTCAGGATTTTGATGACATCATAATTTCTGCCTCTGAACAGCCTCTACCCTCAACACATAAGTATTACAACTGAAATATTCCATGTACAGACAGTTTCTTCAGTTACACAGTTATCATTATTATATTTGAGAGCCCAATAACTTTTTCCAGTGAAATAAAACCCACAAAAAATATTAGTCCTGGAGAAATATAAGAAAACTGGGAAAGGGGAAGGTACTAGTATTTGCAGGAAGGTAACAGTGAGCAAGGAAGTTGGAGTACAAAGTTCTACTTATCAAAAATTACCACATCTTGAAACAATGGGCAGTATAGGAACATATTAACATACCAGTGAATGTACCAAAGCTCCATCTTAATTTTAATAGGTGACTAACCTATTGCCTGCAGACTGGTTCTTGTCTGCCCAAACAACTTACCCAGCCTCTAAGTAGCCACACAGTTATTGGGAGGGATAGGTTAAGAATAGGCCTAGTAGATGGTTTCCAGCCATTCTTTCTCAAAAGTCCTTTTTTCATATTCCTTTTCCGTGTCTTGATACATTCCCATGAAAGAAAAAATTAACTTGCATTGTGACAGTGATCATCTGTTTTTTAATTGTAGGTAATACAATTCGAGAATGTGTTTTGGGACAAATTGCCTACCTGGTAAGAACAACTTCCTTACATGCCCCAAATCTTCCCATGAAGCTCGTGATTCTTTAAAGGATTTCTGTATTAATCCTTTAATTTTGACCTGATTTTGGAAGCAGCACCAGCAGTACATATATTGAGTTTCTACAATTGTCTCCTCTGGAGCTCTCCATAGTGTCAGTGTTACAGTAGGGTGGTGAATTACTCTAACAATCGTCTCTGGAGAGCCTCCACTACAGGAGATGAACGGCCATACAAGGGTTTTCCAAACCATGCCAGAGCTGTTCCCATTCATGACTTAGCCCAACTTTTGGCCCAGCCTTTCCAAAACCCAGCAAAGCATCAACACTGAGCTCTTTTTCACTTTCTAAGGAGAAATAGGAGCGGCACAAAAAGCTGTTACCTCACACAGATGTGTTGCTATACTTGCTGACTGACAGAAGAGCCTTCAGGCAGACAAATGTAATGGGCTGACTAGTACATCTGACATACAGAAGGTAGGATTCTGTTGCCAAAACACAGGTACGCAGTGCAATTTCTGACATTTGAGGAAACCCAAGACAGTTCCATGGAGCTGGATGATACAGGATATGAGGAAGATTCACACATTTCAGAAATGTCATTCTAAGATAACCACAGGCACTTACCTTAGGGCAATTAAACTTCTCTCTAGATGTTCCTTTAGTACTATAGGAATGTTTTGGATTTCATATAGATTACCATGTATAAGTAAATGTGTATAGACAAGCACAGGAGTCTGAATACACAGTGCTGAATCTTAATTGTGTAGATCTATTATAAATATCTTCACTGTAGCTACCTAAGGATCTTTCATTTTAGCCTAAATACCTGCTTTCTGGAATCCTCTATGGCTTCCAGCCTCCTCTTCAGAAAGGCACAAAACTCTTCCGGGTCTTTGGTTGTACTTGCTGCCCCAGATGGGGGTTTTGCATCTAACAGTACATTTCAGATCACACAGCCTCAATGTTTGGATGACTGAGTTGACAGATGACAACTAAATGTGAGTATATTACTCGTTATCTTTATACCGAATGTCCTGCATCTTTTTTTTTGCAGCTGTCTCTATTTTCAATAGTGAGATATGAAATAAAAATCCAGAAATATTTATTTATTAGGGTAGAAGCAATGCTATTAACAGTCCTCCTTTGTTGGTGGTTTTTTTGTGCCCCAGATTGCAATGAACCTATCTTGCATACAGGTCTTTTTATTCCTAAAAAAGAATCTGAGAGACAGTGTCTATCAGATCAATCAAAAAATCTAAGTGGTGTAAAAATGGTTATATATAAATAGTAATCCAAGATCTCTGATACAGTCTTTTGCAAACAAATATTCAAATTTCCAGCTAATAAAATTTGGTTGGGGATAGGTTGAATTTACCAGCAGAGGATCCAGCCATATGATTTTAAACCAAGAGCAACTTCAGTTTCTTGAATGTGTTGAACTTGAAAGGTATTGAACTAGAACTGGAACTGTTCAACCAGACTGCAGCAGCGAGCAGTGAGCTCAGTTTTGCACAGCTGGCATCCTAACCACCACCTGCTTCTCCATCCAATTTTACAGTGCTTTTAGCATTGCCAAGGGTAGTCTTCTGCTCATGGTGGCATGAGAGGCCATCATTATGTTCTCCAGAGCCATTCAGTTGAAGTCCATGTAGCTTATTGAATGGACAATATTGTCAGTGATTTTGTAAATGCAAGCCTGAAGAAGTTTCAAACCTTTATTTGACTAAGTGCTAAGTGACTGGTGAATTTTGGTGCTTGACTAGTAGATGCCACAGAAGCATGAGCCATAGAGTCTCGCTGAATGTACTTTTAAAACGGAAAGTGTCTAATTATACTTTCCAATTGGTTAGTGTTTTATGAGGATTTATCAAGATTAATTATCATGACTGTAAACAATTTGTCTTTGAATAACATGAATGTAAAGTGACTTCTTGAAATTCACACACTCTAATAAATAGAGGGGGTCAGTGCCAGTTTTTGTTTGTATATTTGGAACATTCATCAGTCACGTTACTGACATGTAGTCAGTCCTCTGAAACACAACACAGCAAGTTCAGTTAAATTCAGATTGACAGCTTGAAAAGAAAGTTGGCAGAACACAGGGTCCTGTTGCTAAGCAATGCTTGGCAATACAACACACGCACATTATGGTGCTTGTGATGACACCATGAGGAAAGATGTTTTCAATTTAATGCAAATCCATCATTTCAGAGAAGATGGGGCGGGGCAGTAGCGAGCAGGGTGAATGGATGGGAGACATGTCCACAGGGAACCAAATTTTGCTATTAGTTGCATCAGCATGAATACATTAACTTCATCAAAGATACTCTGGATTAACTGTGGAGTCACTAAAATATTACACACAATATGATGAAACAGTAAGGTTTTGTTAGAGAAACAGTTCATACCTTTCACAGGTCTTCCATCATGCTTCTTTGCCACTTCAAGTCGGTATGAAATTATAGATAGCTTCACCTGGTTGTAGATTTCATAATTGAAGCTATGTTCCTTGAGCTGGCCCCAGAATGGTGGTTCTGTATTTCCTTCTCTCCTCCCACTCATTTATCCCCCTCCCCCCATCATTCACAAGACCCCTTGGGCCTGAGATTGTACTGTTCACAGAGGCAAGGAAAACCTGGGGCTAACAAGGTGGTGCAGGAGGAGGTAGAGGAGACCTTTCTACCCACTGGGGAGTCCCCACAATAGCCTGAGTCTGACAGATGGCTTCTGCCTGTCCTGTCCTTCACCTTCCTTCTATGCTTGATCCTTGACTAGGCATCTTCCCTTCCAAATACACTTCACCTCTCCAGTTTTCAAAGATAACTGCAACCATGCCCTGTTTACTCACATATTCCTATTAAAGCAATGACAAAAATGATGTTGACTTTATGTCTGTTGTTAAAATCATAGAAACCAGGAGTCCTTTATAGTTCTGGAGTCTTGTACATCTTATGGGTATGTCATGACAAAGTGTGTTATCCTCACCAGTTTTTTGCCCTTGTCTTCTCTGGGAGCAAAGGCAAACATAAAAGCAGGATGGGGTCAGTTGTCTATATGGCAGGATACTGCTGTACTGTTAAGAAATAGAAATAAAGACCAAGTTTTCATCTAAATCCCTCAGATTATAAGATCACAAAATGGAAAGGGAGGATAGTCAGGAGGAAGAGATCTGCCAGCCATCAAATGCGTGTTTCCAAAGGGGGGATGACATGTCTATTGTGAAGTCGTTACTTGAAATACTTTCAAAGAAGTATGAAGATTTCAAAACCAGCTATTGTTCTGTGTTCTAATGACTGTAGGTGGAGTCATTTTAAGTTCACTCAAGGTTTACTCTTGTAGGTGCTGAAAGCTCTGAGAGAAATTAAATGTGTGATGAAGAGTGTAACTTAAGTATAAAAGAAAACCCAGTGAAGCCCAAGAATGAGTACTTTGCTGGATCAGATCTGCATGTCTCGTGTGTCACAAGACAGAGACAGATGTCTGTAGTTTAAAATACTCCAAAATTTATGTTTCCATAAAAGAGAAAAGAGGCGTCACCACCAGCAGAAGTCAATTGGTATTAGAGAGACAGGATTTTAGTCAATATAACTTCTTGTGTCTGTTTCAAGCTACACACCTCCAATTCACTCCTTCTCAATTCACAGGTTTTCTTACTTGCAGCAGGTTAATCAAGTGAGTTTTGGGGATTATAGACCTTCCAGGTGCATTTTTAGAAAGCTAATAAAAGTCAGATCGGATCAGAGAGAAGGTATTCCTACCAGGGAAATAGAGATGTTTAAAAGACAGGGTGATGTGACTTTTATGTAAATAATTTGAAGAGCAGCAAAGTCTGAAATCTATTTTAAAATCAGATTTGTTATGATAGTAGATTTCTAAGTCATGGTCATGATTTTCAAACCAAGCTAAGAATGTACTTTACTTTTTGTATGGGACTGTGTTTGAAATAGTCATGTAACAACGTTAATTTTCGTTGCACTTCTGTGGAGGAACATACTCATTAAATAAATCACTAGTGAAATTTTCCTGTTAATTTGAAAGGTACATAAAATTAATCTGATATTCCTGAAATCTTTACACCTCTTTAAAATATATTTTATTTCATAATTGATTACTTGTGATTACTTAATTAATGAGTTGTGATTATTAGCTTTAAAGACCATATCATAAGAATAACAGAAAGCTTCTGTGTTCGTGTATTTTACAAGAAGTTCTCACTTACTGAATAGAAGGTCATAGTTCAAAGGTAGCAAGTTCCAATCTGAATGGTCAAACACTGTTGTATGGTTCTGGTTTTCTTTCAGAGGCAAATGTGCTATTTCTTTTCTTCCAACCACTTTTCTCTTATCTCTTTCAGTCTACTAACACCTTCATGTTTTTTTCTTTCCTTAGAATACTTTTTGTGACTTCTACCTAGTCTTTTTGTCTCTTCCTAATCCTCACCCCCCAAAACACTTAACATACTGTACTGGTATCTTCTATTCATTCTTTTAAAACTTGATACAGCCTGCAGTCAATAATTAGCATATCACTGTTAAAATGAAACAGAAAAAAAAAAAAAAGAAAGAAGAACAAGAGATTATTTCCTGAATAAAAGCTGGGAAAACTGAAGTTATTTGCCTGCTTGTGTTATTTGTGAGCAAACGGAGGGGGTTGTGTTTTATTCTGGACAGTAGTTTCTACGTTGTTAGTGATGACCAAATTAATAACTGTTATATTTTCACAGAAATAAATGGGGTTTATTTTTTTGAGAAGTGTATTCACAGAACTTAAAGCAAATGTAAAGAAATTCTAGTTTCACAGGAGTCGTTCTGGGGAGGGCAAGATTTGGATGTGCTTAGGTTAGTTGTCTGGTGAAACTGTGCCTAAAGGAAGTGCCAAAGTTTGCAATACTGTTAGTGGAGATGGAAAGATGCCCTTATTTAACTGATCAGTTAAAACCAAAAATCAAAGGCGGGAGCTAGAGAAAGATATCTATTTAAGGGTAGATGCACACTCACATTCGGTCCATAGGATATCCCTCTGGATGCAGTTGAAGATAGCTCCACTGAAATAAACTAACACTTCCTCGTTCAGTAATGTACCATGAGGCACTTAAGGAGCACAAAAATCAGCACTACCAGAGCAATAGGTACTATTGAGGAAGCTGCAAAGTTACCTGAAAAAAACAGTGGCACTATATTGATATATAAAATTAAAACATTGATCTAAAAAGGACATTGATATTTCATAACACTAGGAAGCAAACTTTCAGACTCAACAACTTTAGGGCTAATTCCATTTTAAAAAAGCACATCCCTTAATCAAGCAATGAGCTAACTAGAAAAAAAAAATCACAGATAAAGAGTGAATTAGTTCCAGATCATGGTTACCAATTCCACAGCTCTAAACCAAATAATTATTTTGAGCCAAAAGAACAAAAACAAATATACTCTGGAAATCAAGGAGCAGTCAGTCTCAGAACCCAATTGTATCTTTTCCTCTTTACACATATTTTATGAAATCAGTATGAACATCTGTTTTAGGTAGAATGTGATTTCCAGGACAACATATAAAATATGTCTTCAAGGTTGTCTAAGACTGCCATCACAAGGAATCCTTCTTATTATCCATTAAGTAATTATAGAATCATAGAATCACAGACTGGTTTGGGTTCAAGGGACCTCATAACCCATCCAACCCCTTTCCATGGGCAGGGATACACTCCACAAGATCAGGTTGCCCAGAGCCCCATCCAACCTTGAACACTGCCAGGGAGGGGTAGCCACAGCTTCTCTGGGCAGCCTGTGCCAGGGCCTCACCACCCTCACAGGGAAGAATTTCTTCCTTATATCTCATCTAAATCTTTTAGTTTAAACCCATTACCCCTTATCCTATCACTACACTCCCTGATAAAGAGTCCCTCTTCAGCTTTCCTGTAGGCCCCTTCAGGTACTGGAAGACTTCTATAAACTCTTCCTGGACCCTTCTCTTCTTCAGGCTGAATAAGTACAACTCTCTCTTCCTGTCTTCATAGAAGAGTGGGAGAGGTGCTCCAGCCCTCTGATCATATTTGTGGCCTTGCTCTGGACCCTTTCTAATAGTTCCATGTCTTTCTTGTTTTGGGACCTCAGAGCTGGATGCAATACTGCAGGTGGGGGTCTCAAGAGAGCAGAGAAGAAGCGCAGAATCACCTCCCTCAATCTGGTGGTCATGCAGGTTTTGATGCAGACCAGGATACAATTGGCCTGGTTTGCCAGCTTGGGTTGAGCTTTTCATCTACCGACACCCCCTAGTCCTTCTCCTTAGGGCTCCATCCATTCTGCACCCAGCCTGTAGTTGTGCTTGGGAATGTACTGACCCATGTGCAGGACCCTGTACTTGGCCTTGTTGAACTTCATGTGATTCACACAGGCCCACCTCTCAAGGTTCTCCAAGTAGTTGATTTTGTTAGCTAGTGAGTGTGGTCTGAGGCATATAGATGGTGAAGGAGGGCATTTTCTGAATGAAACCTCCTGCCCCCCATATTCTGAGTTTTTGGGCAGGATCACGAAATTGTGTAAATGCCTTAGCTTTTGTAAGGCTCTTCACATCAGAAAAAATTCTTTCAACACTAAAGTAAAAGTGAAAAGAACAAGTGACCTGATAAACAGTTAAGCACTATTTGTCCTTTATCATAGTGCATACCAAATCAAGACACAGCTAAACTCAGTTTCTATATTTTGTTCCACTTAGTGGATGAAAATGTTAATATTGTTGTCTAGACCCATTCTCTAGGAGACTAAGACTATTATGCATAACCCAGACCCTTAAAAGAGGTGAATTTCCTTAATACATTGAAGTTTCCAGGAGTACAAGCTGTGCTTGTTGATGGAAAAACCAAATCCTTTGTTATAAAAGGCAAACATTACCCAATACTTCTTCTGTGAGTGAAGGTGGCAGGAATCATGTTCGCTGAACAATTCTGATGGTGAGGAATGCACACTTCCTGGAATACATTAGGAGAAGGACCAGAATTCAGTATCACTAGTGAGAAAATACCCACACATCTCTTTAGATCAATAACACACAAAGAAGCAGGTGTAAGTCCATCTTAGAGATGCAAGGTAAGACGGATAATGATAAAGACATCCAATAAATCTCTATAAATAGAAAGATCATCACCAAATATCACCACCACCTTAGTTAAATCAGCAAATGAAAAACCCATGTGTGACAAACTGTAACACCTAGACCTCTTCTGCACCTTTCTGGATAATTAGGGATCTTTCTTGCTACCACTTAGACTAGTAGATGGGCAGCACTGATAAAGAACTGTATGAAAGTCTGATACATTTATTTGTGTGATACATCATGAAGAGCTTAATAATAGCAGTAAGGATCAGATTTTTAATCTGATGAATTTAGTGTCTTGTACTTTTACAAATATTTAGGATGGGAGAGGGCGATACATCTACGTAGTGTAATAATAATAATGATGCAGTAAAGCATCTGAGGAACAGATGTTTTATCATCAAAAAGGGTAGATGCAAGCGACATTTCAGGTAAGGCCAGGTGAAGAATCAAACCCCAATATAATTTACTTTTATGGGAGATGAAGTGGAAAGCCACATGAAAGCAGTAACTGGTTCAGCTTGCAGCAACTCGCCTCCTCAAAGTGTTAGATGGTAGACAGACCATCACACCAGAGCTCTGCTCTTTTCCCTGGCTTCTGCTGGTAGCTCAAAATTGCTTCAAGATGTTGTTTCTAAAACTTTAACGAATCCTTTCCTGTGCCCCTCAAGGCAGCTGGGATTGATGGGGATGCTGCAGCTGAGGGAGCCCCCAGGGGAAGCTCTGCCACACATGGCACAGCACCCTCAGCTCCTGCACTGCTTAATCCCAGAGCTCAAGGCACATTTGCAGCTTGCCACCATTCAGACAAAATGTCAGGTTCACTTCTTTGTGCAAGCGCCTTGTAATAGCTGTGTTTGTTTACAGAAGGGTTTGGCACTATTTTGCCCAGAGGTAATCCAAGGCATAAACTGGCATAAACAAGTGAGGGAGTGGAAGGCACAGACTGTCTGAGTCCTTACATGTGGTGCTGAGAACCCTTCTTGAAGAAACTCTTATGAATGCCAACCTGAATTAGATTAGCTAAACAACGAAGCTTTGATTGCAAAGAGTTAGAAACATCCCAGCCATGCGTGCATGTCAGCAAAGAAGCGGGCGCTGAACAGCTAGAATTCTCCTTGTGCTTTGGAGCTGCCCTGTGTCAAGGGAGAGGGAACACCTGCACTCTTCCAGCCTCTCCAGGCTTGAGCTTCAAGGGTCAGCTTGTGATGAGTCTTGACGACAGTGTCCTTTCAGACCAAGAATTAGGAGGGTGGCATAAAAAGGAAAAAAAAAAGGTCTCTTTAAGATATTTCTGCAGTACTGTAGCAACCCCCTTGCCACCAGCAGGGAAGGATTAAAATTCTGTGTTAGTGCGGGTGGAATGGAATTTGGAAGGAATAAACAAAAATAATCCTGGGCGCGTTTCCAAGGGAGTTCATAAGAAGAATGCCACAGGAATATGTGTCTGTCAAAAGACAAGAGTCTAAAAACGAATTGATTCAGCTTCTGGTGCCAAGAAGATTTGACTGTAGAGAGAAGTCTTCATCTTCTTGAGTGAGGTTATGACCATAGATTGTAAATAGTGAACAGGACTTTTAAAGAGCCTCTCTCTGGTAGTGACAGAAGTGAAAACACCTCTGCAGCTAGCAGAACATGGTCTATTTTAGGCTAGTTAAAAAGAAAAAAGTATTGAACTCCCTTCCCCATGACATTTTGAAGTGCCCAAGAGCAAAGCCCTCAGGCTAATCCCACTAGGTAAATGTAATACAAAAATTAAAGTAAAAAAAAAAAAGAAAAGAAAAATCTAACACAGAGCCAAGGGGATCGTGTACTGTCAAGCTGGCCAAAAGCTGGAGGAGATCATTATGGATTAAGATGCTAATATGTAAGATGTTAAGTGGCTGTAAAGATTCAAACAACTCAATGCTGGGATGATTTTTCATATGCCTTTCCAGAGACACTGGTTTCCTGTAGAAGTTTAAATAAAAAAAAATAAATCCAAACAACATATCAACAAAATTCCCAAAAGAAAACAAAAAATTGTCAATGTGTAAGTCATTAGAGCTGAATAAAAAGAGAAACAAATACAATATGTGCTTTATTTTATTAGGGACTCAACAACTATTACAATGAATTTTAAAGAGAGACAGATGTGGCAGCATTGAGCAGATAAAAGCTTTCTACAAGAATACACGAAAGTGTGTATTGGGGTATGATCCAATGGACTTGGATGGGGCTTCAAATATCTGCAAGAAAAAACATGAAAATTTTCCTCCAGCCCTCAAAGGCACCGAATGCTCAGAACAGCCTTCTGCTAAATGGGGGAGACTAATAGCATAAGTGAAATAACATTGAATACAGGGATGATCAGCTCTCCAGAAAATATCTTCCTTAATGGACATAAGATACCAAGGACATCTGATGTGGCCCACAGCCCTAGTTGCTACACTCTGAAGAAATCATAATCAAAATATGGAAAAGCAGCTCAGATCACTGGTAAATTTTGCATATGCTTTTTGTTGAAGTGTTGCTAAATAAACCGGTTGTGTGCCTCAAAGTTAAAGCAGGATAAAAATAATTGCTTGTTTCAATATGCGTGTATCCTGAAAAAAAGAGAATTCTAGAGAATTGCATAATTGGAGGGGTGTCCCAGGGTGTTAGCCAAAGAGCTGAATATAATTGTCATCTTTATTTACAATGTTATATTTAATCTTGTTGTATCTCCATTCCCTATATGTAAACCAGGGGGGCTTGTACTTCCAAAACGACCATGTTTGAGAAGGAAAATCAGGAATGATTGCAAACTACTTCAGTTCTGCAGTAACGGAGAACACACAAGGTTCAAAAGATCTTATCAAAAATAGGTCAGACTGCTTACTGATACCTAAAGTTCAAAAGATTAAAAAAAATAAATTAAAGACTTTAGATTTATCAGTGAGACAGCTCTAAACAACAGAAATTATGACAGTGGTGGATAAAAAGGAGTTCTAAGAAGTCGCCCTTCTGCCACCTTGAAAATAATGTTGCAGAAAAAGAAAAATCTAGCTCTTTATAATGCTGATTCATAGCAGACAATGAGGTGCAGAATACAAGAAACTGTACAACCATAGAGAACCAGAAAGCTCAGATGATGTTTTAAATGAAACCTTGAGACATGTCAGGATCTTGGCCATCAGTCCAAAACTTAATGCACAGGCTCAAGAGCCACTGATTGCAGTCTTGTTTCCTTCAGCTTGTTCTTTTATCTTACACCACTCAAAAATAAACATACAGGGATTAAAATCCAGAGATCCTATTATGGATCCTCAGTTCCTGTGCCTCATTCTGAGATGTTGATGTTTTTTAAGTACAGATTTCCTGGCAAAGGACTGCAGATTTACAGAGTGCTTCTGCATTATCACAGTATATAAAGGAAAGATGAAGAATGTCTTTTTATTAGATATCCAGTTTACTACAACTCACCCTGCATTATTTGGTTAAATCCATAGAAATCCTTTTTAGCACTTTAACTCTTTCACAGGATGCCTTCATGTTTAAAGAACACGTTAAGTGCAGTTGATCCTTTTCACCTGTCCCAAAAACCACCTCAGTTTTGACCACTTTTTGCCAGTGTGCAGACCCTGGGGAAGATCTCTTATCCTTTGGTATTCGCAGCCACCCCACTCTCAGCACCCACGTTTCTGCTTTGCCACTGGTGCTGTGTGGGCAGGCAATTAGTATGTGGCTTGCGATCTCCATCTACAGAGTGGGTTTCTAAAGCTTCATATGTCTCATCCACTTCATTCTGCAATCCACCCCAAACCTCCCACCAGCCAAAAATCAAACAGCTTTACTTAATCCTTTCCACACACCTCCTTCAGGCAGACTAATGATCTGGTGCTGCTTGTTTTTTGGTAGGAGAGTGTAGCTCCTCCAACACAGTAACCGTTTGATTTTATTGAGTAGTGCCTTTCAGACTCCAAACCTTTCACTGTCTTTTCTGCAAGTCCCTGTGAATTGCTCTTTATCACCAGGAAGTCAGCCTCTCAAAAAAACACTGAACCCCACCTGCCCAAGGCTTCATCTTCTCTGCTCTGCATGTTTATGGTCTTCAGAGAGAAGAGTATTTTGCTTTGCAAAAGGTCTTGTGGCCCAGAAAGTTTTGGGTGTAAGCAGATAAGCTGTTTTATAAGCGCCTCACTGAGATTATAGGTGCCTTGTATATCAAGTCTGACCAAACTATGTTTTGAAATATCCAGGACATTGCATTCTGTAAAAAGTGATTGTGAGTGGAAACTTTGAGCAACTTGTAATAATACTAGTGCTGCTGAGCACCATTATGTACCAATATATTTTCAAAAACAATCTTTTATGTGTCTATTATTTTTATCACAGTTCCTTTGTTTTCTGTTTCTTCAAGAACTTACAATTTCTGAAAAGATAGTATGAAACCAATGCAAACATGATTTTATAAGGAATTGTTTCCAAAGACAATCATAAAGATTTTTATCCATGCTGGGATTACTCCCTGGGTAAAACTGGAACGTTACCAAACCCAGCACATCTGTGTGGAAAAAGGCCACTCCTTCGCAGAGGCCTAGCACGGAACCCGACCACCAGCTAAGTTACTCTCCCACTGCCATTGCATGCAGCTCCAAGTCTCTGCTTTGTACACATGGTTGTGGCAATGCTCAGCTGGGATCATGTGAGACTGTGGGAAGGGGCACGGTATCAAAATGAGTTGGAAATAGCAAAGGAGTAGCGGAAATGAGCCCAGCAGAAGGGACTCCCATACTGAGAGTGGAGGAGGATGACATCTGAGCTGGCCAGGAACAGAGCAGTGGGCACAGACCTGACACAATAACATCTCCTTAAAGCTCTGCATATAAATGCATGCATCCGCATGTGTAAAACAGAACACTGTGGGCAGAAATTTTCATAAATAAGAAAATAGTTGTAATATTTACAGATGGGAAACATTTTCACATGCAGATGGTCCACACAAAATTATATCAGACTCACTCCCAACTCCATATTTGGTTGTTACTCTCTGGATCTTTCCAATGACATATATTAGCAATGCATGGAGGCCTAAGCAGGATCAGTCAGTTTTTTTGCTGGCTATTTAAATATGTAGTCAGTGATATATTCTGTCCATAATGGATTCTGACAGTCATCTAGAAATCAAAAAATGTAGGTGGAAGGAAATACTGTGCTGTAGTATTTTAAACTGAATATTTGGTGTCTTTTGATCCATAAGGAAGGTAATTTCATAAAATAGATGATGACTGTATTTTAAGGGCAGTTGTGATTGACTCACCCGTGGGCTTTGCACGCTTGCTTGCCTAACAGGAAAGATTCCTTCCCCACACATGGAATATAGATGTCAAAGGACCGGAGCGTGAAAATCCTGCTCACACCCATGAACAATTTTTCTCCTAAGAAGGCCACTGTTTTGGTCCAAATGTGGGTGTACTAAATGATTATCTAGTAATAGGATTACTAAGGTGAACAATTACTCCATGATTACAGTAAAGAGTTCTCTGCTGGCCCAGAGGGACTGATTGGCACACTATTCCTCTGGCTAAACAAAAGCTGACATCTTCTTTTGGGGGCAAATTTGAATACAGTCATCTATTTAATTTGTTCCATGACACAGTCATGTCATTTGAAATTAACATGTCTATCTTTATTAAAAATAAAGCATTTGCTTCTATTAAGTTTTTTTGCAGCTGGAGAAATCTACTCTGATTCAGAACAGAGCGGTGATAGGTTTGTACCAATAGAATCCAAATGTGATAAAAAGCACTATTAACAATATTTGGTAGTTGATGTGAAGCTGAGGGTTGGGCTGCATGGTCCACTCATACTTCTGCATAAGTAGGACCTGTTAATCATGACCAAATTATAGTTTGGACTTCCTAAAATGGAGTATTACATATTGCTACTTGAAATGTCCTCGGCAGTTAAAACTTAATACAATTTTCTACATTTCCTGGACCGAATTGTTGGAGTGAGTTCCTGGGTACTGCTCTGTAGCTACTGGTTTTCATCTCTGTAAGAGATGAATTTGAGTCTGTGCCAAAAATTGTACAGATGAACATATGGCCAAATTCCAAGACTGCTTTGCAGTCTTCAATAGTACTTTCTTCTCAGATGTAAATATAGATGGGTTCATAGTTATGTGGCATCTTGTCCTGTATGGGTAAATGAAAATGCCTTCCTTTCTCCAATAGTTCACATAAAGCTCTAGCTGATAGAAAGTGTCATCACAGCATGATGACATGAGCTGAGGGAGGAGAGAGCAATTCAGTTCTTGAAGGTTCTGGTAAAATCAGAACAAGGAAGAAACAAGGCTCTGAGCCCTGGACAGTAGCATGTCCTGCAAAAGCAGCCAAATAAGAGTGCCACTGATTTGAGCCTTGGAGGCGGAAGGGGTACCTGTAAAGCTTTGGTTGTCTTATTGCTGCAGTGGTCCCCCTTGGAGTGGAGGTCACTCTTTCTGGACTTCTGTGCATGTACTGACTCTTCTTGTGGTCCTTTTCCAGTGGATCTCACTGTCTTCTTAAGGATGTGAATGAATCTATAGGAAGCATGAGAGGCCTGTATGGGTTAGAGGGACAGGGAGTGATCAGACTGAGTGAAAGATGTACCCCAGTTTTGATTCACATAATGAACACACAGTGAAAATCAGAATAAAAGCATCTTGGATATTGAGGGAATTTTGTGTATGAGTAGGAATAAAACCAACATTAACAGAAAATTCTCAGTTAATTCTGAGTGGATGCCTACCTGTAGAATTTGATCAAGTGATGGAAATTAAGACATATGTATCTTAATTCAGAATAGCCTTCTAACTGAGTTCTAAAGCCTACAGTTGATATTCCTCTCCTCTAAAAAGATATTTCATACTAGTCTGAGTGCAGGACCAGAAACCAAGAATGCCAAAATTCTAGTGGGTTTTTTTTTGCCACCTATGGTATCTATAGAATGCCTGAGAGCATCTTGGTTTTACCACAAGGTAACAACTGTGGGAAAGAGTAATCCAAAATATTGATTAGTGAAAATACATAGATGTTTTGCAACTGTATATATTCTGTTGCTGGGCAGTTAAAACCATGCACTTTGAGACTCGAGCAAAAATGACTTTTTATTTTCCTGAGATGCAGAGAAACCTCAGCCTCTTTTACCTCCAGCAAGGAGATTCGGTTCTTGAACACAACTGAAAATCAGCCAAGCATATAAAGAGATAGTTTCTTAATAGTGATCATAGAAATATGGATATCTAATTGTAATCTGAGTAAATAATAGACATGATAATTTAGTTTATACTGGATTAAGATGGCATGAAGTTTTTTTACTCTTCTTTGTATTTGAAAATAGTCCAATACCAATGAAAGTAGACAACATTCATGTCTGAACTAAAGACAAAGATGATTCTTCACTAATCATCTGAAGAAAAGCCTAAAGAATTGCTATGTCTGCACTCTTCCTGGCATAAGAGCAGGAACCTCAGGTTGATTGTACAGATCACTGTCATGTCCCTGTTGTATATTTTACCCTAGGCACAAACTAAGTTAATATTTTATTAGGTACTCATCAGATTGAAGAAAAGTAATGGTGGAGGCAAAGTGATGGAACAGTCATTTACATTCCTATGAGAGTCTTACAAGTAAATAAAGTTGCTTCAAAGAAAAAGAAAAAGGTGAGAGAGAAGCTCTGCATTCCTGGAGTTATTCCCAGGATACTTTATCTACCAAAGCACATGCTGTTATCAGTTAAATTTAATAGACATGTAGCTTTCGGCCAGCAACAGGGCGCTCACTTTATGGAACAGGAAACCATACTTTTTGTCTGGTCATAAAAGTCTAAATGAGTGGAAAGCTGTTAAAATCATAGCCTCCAAATGCACACACAATATTTATTCAATTAGCAAACTGAAACGCATGTTTTCATTGAAAAAAAAATCCATTTGTGTAAAAACTTTAAGAAGCTATTTTCCTAGCATGACTTTTCATTTTGTTTCGTTTTCAGGTATCATATGGAGTCTTCCGTGGCAGACTTTCACCGAGTTGTAATTTTAGGTTCATTTCTTTGTCAAATAAGACTAGACAGCCAGTGACCTGGTTATAGACATCAGTTGGAGATGAACCTTTTTTTCCTCAGTCTGAGTTAGGTCCATTCTGGTCTAATTTTGCATAGTCTTTGCTTGTGCTGAAATAGACAGGGCTTTGAGCAACCTAGTTTGGTGGAAGATGTCCCTGCCCATGACATAGATTTTCTCTGAAGATCAATTGCAGTCCAAACCAGTCTGATTCTGTGAAGCTAGGTTTGAAACACAGGATTGGCTTTCATTGTGTCCATCTTAATTTATCACCCGTCACATACATTCCATTACCTTCCATTTGCACAGCATCTGTAGTTGGTGTAAATTTCATGAGAAACCTATTTGTCAGAAAGTAAAAAATCCATGCTGTCGCTGTCACTGTATGACCTTTTAAATGGCTCCAGTTTTATGATACAAATTTCAGCCCAAGTGGATTTTTAACCACAAAGCCTGAACAACCATAATAATTTTAAAATCAAATGCAGCAACAGAATGTCAGGGTGCTCTGACAAAAATGTAGGTGAATAATAGTGAGTAAAACTTGTTTTTCATGACACAGAAAGAGGACGAGATTAAACCTAGCAGTAATGTCCCTAACTGCAAAATTTAACAAATGTATTCCATTGTAACATTTGGTGTGAAGATTGTATAGAATTTATAAGCTTTTAAAAGTGCTTTCAAGTTCCTGGTCAGCTTAACAGAGGAGTGATACTTTTACCCTATGGCATCACTTATATTACCACTGTGCTTGTCTAGCTCAGGATGTAAAAGTTAGAAGAAGGAGGAAATGATTTTTACCAATCAACTCAGTTTTGAAGTTTAAGTGACAGGCAATCTCAGCTTTATAAATTCCCAACTGGAATTTGGCTGCCTGGAAGTAACTGGTCAACCCACTTGTACCTCTTGGCCTCTTCATTATTTCTATGAGAAGAGGTCTCCTTCACATCAGACAGTCGGGTTTTAGCATCTAACATGACAAGAGAAGCCTGCTGTTTGATGACTCAGTTTCTACTTATTTTCCTCTGCATTCTGTGATGACAGTGACATCAATTATCTTGACATCTTTCTTGGCCTTGACCTGGATTTCACAGAGAAGCTGAATTGCTGAAGGACTTTGTTGGCAATTGTGATTCATTCATGAACTAAACTGCCACAATTTTACTCTTCCTTCACCATCCCTTTATCTTTTAGAGGAGAGTAGGAATCCTTTGATGCCAGCTTTTACAACAAAATGGCTTCCCACCTACAAAATCCCAGTAAACATTTAAAGGCAGAGGCCAGGGCTGATTCATATACCATGTACACAACTACAAACCTAAAACATTTATCAAATCATCATGCTCAGTTTACAGATGACCCGTTTTACAGCGAGCAGGGGAAAGAATAAGAAAAAAACACCTCCCCATCTATTTGGATCCTCATCTCAAGTCTCAGCTTATCAAGTCTCATCTCTGAATTAAGCTCTCCAAGACTGTCTCCCATCTCATTTATATGCCTGATTCAGCTTCCATTGAAGTCAATGGAGAGAGTCCCATTGAGTTTGATGGAATGTAGATCAAGCTCTTATGCTACCATAAATCAAAAGTGCAAGGCTTATTTATTGCTGTTGTGAGCACCATAGCAAAAGGCTGTGTCAGCAGACCTGCTAAAACCTAACATATTACATGGCTTATAAATTTACCATAAAGTTTGACTGGAGACTAAAGCTTGGCAACAAAGCACATGACTATGGTGAGCATTCTGATTTTTTGATTTTTTTTTGCACAATAAAAAAAAATAAAATTAGGGTGTGACTATTTGTTAAGTTTAAACCTGCAACAAAATAAATAGTGGGTTTTGGGGAGTTCTTCTTTCATTCCTCTGTTTCTCCTCTGAACAAAGAGGTTTTCTTGGACTTGAAACCCACAGGCCTGTACTCCATTTTGCCTTCACATGTCTTAAGGGAATTGAGATGGTTGTATGCAAGAAAATTTGCCTGCCTGAAGATTCCATTTTGCTTCTCCATGAAAAGGTTTGTGAGACCAGCTGACAGGCAGTTAATGGCAATAATATTCCTGAGTTCTCAACACTGGTCACATGTTTGGATGCGTGAATATATTTACCGCACTGTCTTACATTCAGGTTTACATTGTTGTCTGCAGAAATATGATCATGAACTAGCAGATTATGCCAAATATGTTTCCTCTGTGGATGGGACTTTATAGTTATGCCCTGAGCATGTTCTCTGATCACTAGAACACTAATAACAATGTGTCGCAATACTGATTTAATATTCCCTTTCATTTTTGAGGAGAATATGCTTAATTCCTTTGTCTACGAACATTTGCTTATATCTCAGTCTGAGTTAATGTATTTATAGGGTATTGCTTTGTATCATCAGCAAGTACGCCGATGACACAAAGCTGGGTGGAGTGGCTGATACGCAGGAACACTGCGCTGCCATCCAGCGAGACCTGGACAGGCTGGAGAGCTGGGCAGGGAGAAACCAGATGAGGTTCAACAAAAGCAAGTGTAGAGTCTTGCACCTGGGAAGGAACAACCATTTCTATCAGTACAGGCTGAGGGTGACCTGCTGGAGAAGAGCTCTGTGGAGAAGGACTTGGGGGTCCTGGTGGATGACAGGTTGGCCATGAGCCAGCAGTGTGCCTCCGTGGCTAAGAGAGCCAATGGGATCCTGGGGTGCATCCAGAGGAGTGTGGCCAGCAGGTCAAAGGAGGTGATCCTCCCCCTCTACTCTGCCCTGGTCAGGCCCCACCTGGAGTATTGTGTCCAGTTCTGGGCTCCCTGGTATAAAAAGGACAGGGATCTCCTGGAAGGAGTCCAGAGAAGGGCTACAAAGATGATTGAAGGCCTGGAGCATCTCCCCTGTGAGGAAAGGCTGAATAAGTTGGGACTGTTCAGCCTTGAGAAGAGAAGACTAAGGGGGGACCTAATTAATGTTTATAATTATCTTAAGCAGGGGATGCAGGGGGAATCAGCCAGCCCCTTTTCAGTGGTCTGTGGAGACAGGACAAGGGGCAATGGCTGCAAGTTGGAGCATAGGAAGTTCCACACCAACATGGGGAGAAACTTTTTAACAGTGAGGGTGACAGAGCCCTGGGACAGGCTGCCCAGGGGGTGTGGAGTCTCCTTCTCTGGAGATATTCAAGACCCGTCTGGATGCCTATCTGAGTGAAATGTCCTAGGGAGCTGCTTTGGCAGGGGGTTGGACCCAATGATCTCTCGAGGTCCCTTCAACACCTACAATTCTATGATTCTATGATTCTATGATTTATTTTTATTTTGGAGGTCATCTGTGAAAGATTTTGATAATTTTGGTTTGTTTCTTGCAGAGAGACTTGTGTCTCTTATAGTAAATTAATAGACAACACACATAAAGAAAGCCAAATCAAGTCTTCTGTTTATGCTTATAGAAAATGACTTCAGGTTTATGTATTATGTACTGTTTTATGTATTTAGCACTTCACAACAAAGTCAACTGCCACCTGGTTGGGAGTTGCAGAATGGACACTGTCCTTGAGGGATCATTGGGAGACATTGCTCATGAGGGAAATACAATGGCACTTTAGATTTCCCATATGTGCCGGGTACTTATTTCCTGTAGTCTCCTAATGAAAGTGGCATATTCTCCCCTTCTCAGCAAACCAGGCACAGTGCCTGCTGAAAGGCTGAAGCAAAACAGCAATCGCTTTTCCTTTTGCACTCCCTCCTCACACCATTTTTTCTGGTGAGGCACTCCACAGGGGAAACAGTCTATCCTCTTGTGAAGGCAAGGTCTGTTCTCATTATCCCCTTTTATGCTGACCATGTAATAGGATGAGGAGGGAACTGTTTAGTTCTTCCTTCCCTGCACGTCCAGGACGCTGGCCCTCAACCTATTTCTGCATAAAGCTATTTTCACTTAAATTGAAATGTAGTTGATCATCCATCTAAACACAAGCCAGACTTGCTGAAGGCTGTGAGAGGTCAGTTTTTTCCTGGCAGCTAAAACCAAAACAATAGTAAAAGCTCAGCTTGCACTGAAACTCTCTTCTGGTCACTATAAATACTATGGGAAAGAACACTAGCTCCAGTGAAAATAAAGGCTGAAACATGCAGTTTGCTGCATAACAGTTAAGATCTGCTTTCCATTTTCACCATGCAACCATCTGAAAACCTAGGGACACTGTGGACAGAACAGAAGCTTTCACCACTGCAAAACGTGCAGCGTATTTCAGGCGATGTCAGACTTACTCCGGATGTCCCTAAGAACACTTCACATGGCAACGCATTGCTATTCTCCAGGTTGTCTCTTAAAGGCCTTTGTCCCCTTCCCTTCCCACAGTTTTTAAGGGCCTCAAATGAAACTCGGTCCATTTCTTTCCCTGCCCTTCCCCCACCCCGCACCCCCCAAGATGGTTGTGTGAACTTGTTTCATTCTGACATTTAAAATGAAATTATGGATGCTGTCATTATTATTACCAAGAATAACAGAGTAAGGAGTTCTTCACTAGGTACCTAGCCTTTGTGTTCCTGGGTCTTTTTGTGCTATTTGATTAAAATTTACCATTCTGAATATGAATGCTATTATTCCTTTCTAAAAAGATTATTGTTGTGTCTATTTTTCATTTGTATTGACCTTGTCCTTTCTACGTGATAGGGACTCCATTCATATATAATCACACTGAGATATAGAAATGGCCCATGAAATTAGGTTCTGGAAAAAAAAAAAAAAGAAAAGAAAAAGTACTGTGACCTAGATGCCTAAAAAGAAAAGAAAAAAAAAAAGCAGCAGTTAAGCAGTTTCATTTAAAGGTTTTCTTGGCTTTTTGTTTGTTTGTTTGTTTGCCACTACTGAAGCATAATAAACAGGCTGAAAGATGTATCACTCCCTCCTAAAAATCTCAAAACAAGGACCCCCAACAAAAACCCTGGGGGGAAAGTTGTTCTTTGTAGCAGTGGTTCTGACTTCCTTACTGTTCCACTTACAAGAATAAGTGGCAAATAGATCTGGAGATCACAAGTTAATTTTTGTGCTAATTCAGTCTTGATCTCAACAGAAGACCCACCTGCAAGAACAGAGACCTTTATTGGATGTGACTCTGTGCCTATGTTTTTTTTAGAGTTTCTCAAGGCTTTTTTTCTTTTCTCTCCTGCATCTCTGACTTATTTAAAACAATGCAAGGAAGTAACAGAATAAAAGTGATATAATAAGTGTAGAATCCCACTCACTAAAACTTTTTAAGAGCTTGATGACCAGAATAACTGAGAGTGCTACTGCTGGGGCTTTGAATTTCTACATTCATTCATAGATTCACAGTGAAATAGTTTCTCAGCTGTTCTCATTATCATTGAACAGTGCATACACATGTCCTCCCACTAATTCATAACCTATGTTTGCCAGCTAGTCAAAGCATGAACCAAGCTTATTGCAATTTTAGCAAGCCTTAAAACAGGGCAAGATTTTCTCCAAGCTATTTTTACTTTGGAATAGATTTGCCTCACTGGATGTAGGATGTTTTTTAAGTAGTAATCCAATATCAAGTCATCTTTCAAAACAAAAACAAAAAAAAAAAAAAAAGAGAAGAGCTTTTGTTACTGGAGATGGTAATTAACATGTAATCCACATAAAATTGTCCAATTTTATTTTCTGTTTGCATAGGCTTACATGGCTAGCTTAGAAGATGTGTCTGGAAGAAAGTCAAATATGGACTTTCTACACTGACGATTCATAAGCCCTCTGCTATTGGCTATTGTGTCCTCTGTACAGCTTTCAAGTAAAGATTAGGAAGGAAGGAAGGAAGGAAGGAAAGAAGGAAAGAAGGAAATGCTATTATTTCACTTTGAAATGTATCATGTGTTGAATAATTTCCATTTACCAAATGATGTAGTTGTATGTCATTATTGTATGTTATATGCTGAATATGTGTCTGTGGTGGCTTAACCTTGGGTGACTCAGCAGGACAAGGAGGGGAGAAAAATAAGATGGAAATACACCAACCCCAAGTTTGTGGCTCAAGAGGAAGGCAGCTTAATGCAGCCAAAGTGAATGCCATGTGCAGAAGCAGAGCAAAATGTAGATTGTTCGCTACTTCCCATCAGCAGGTGATGTTCAGCCACTCCCCAGGAATCAGGGCTTCAGTACTTGTAGCAGATGACCTGGAAGACAAACATTTTAAAAGCAAATCCCTCCACTTCCTCCTCCTATCTCTCAGCTTCTTATTGCTATGAGGGCTGCAGTGGGGAAAATTAACTCCAGCTTAGCCAAATCCGATGCCATGTCCAATGCATTCATAACAGAGCTCATAATTAACATGCTGAAGATGCTTATCAGTTATGCTATCCATTAGGCCTTCCTGGAACCTCAAGAAGGGTCTATAATGTAGATGGGAGCTCTACACTTTTGTGCGGTCAAAAGTCAGGACAAGCCAAAGAAATGTTTCTGGTACAGCTGTGACTGAGACAAAATGGAGACCCTACTGTGCATGCCAGGTGTGCTATTTTCAAAATTTACTTCATTGATTTCTTAGTCAAAAGACTTATCAAAAGTCTTCAGTATGAAAATCTTGAACACACAGTGCTCCACAGCATTTTGTTATGCAGATCTGCTTGATTTTATTTGTTTAATTAGAACAGTTTACATTTCTTTTTTACCTGCACAACACACAAGCTCTTTTTCTTTCTTGAAGGAGAAATTAAATGATCTTCAAGGAGCCAACAGACCTGGAAGAAAGAGCTTTGAAAAAACAACTTCTGGAGTGATATAAATGGTTTATAATGGGGGATTGGAATAGAAATAATTTTGAAAATCTAAATACAAGCAGCATGGATGTTTCTCTTTTGTTATGGAAGACAGGTTATAGGTAGCAGGGAGCTTCTTTGCCTTAGTTCACATATATGAACACTATAGATTGAGGTATGCAGAGTCCACAAGTGGACAGCATTGTTCATCATGTGTATAATATTGAAGCTTTATGAATTTTAAAAGCCTTTTTTACACATGCAATTCTAATCCTTGTCTTTAAAATGTGTAAATATAATACAAATGCACCTCACTCACCCAGTTTCATCACAATTATGTCTATACCAAGGAATTAAACAGTATCAGTGATTTTTTCTGGGCACTAAAATGCAATCCTCTATACCGTTAAATTGCTTGCACAGCCCTTGGCATTGGGTTTTGTGTAAGCCAGCTAATATTCTTCCGATTTTTTTTCTGGGAACAACTGAGTGTTACTATAGGTCTGGAACAGTTACCAGAAGGCAGTTTTGTCATTGTTAGGTGTGCTAAATGTATTAGTAGAGATGTAAGCCATGGGGATGCTCTGATGTATAGTATTAGGAGCTCAGAGGTTGTATCTCAGAAAATATTTCTTAAAACAAAAACCCTAAAATAGTCACTGCTATTAACAGAAGTGAAATTCAGCTGTTTGTTACACTTGAGTATCCAAAACTTCATTATGAGCAATTTGTTTTATCAATCAAATGCAGTACATAGAAAGGATTTTTTAATTTTAGCTACAAGGTGGATGAGCATTTGACAATGATGACTCTTAAAACTATACATAACTATTAAAGCGACTGAAACATCTATAACTATAATTTGTGAGGACTGCCCTATTTGAAACTAATGAAGTTACACAACTGTGACAAGAAGATGTGAGGATTTAGGTTATTTGGGTACATTTATGTTGCTAAACAAAATGTCTGTGGGTGAATGTAAGTAGCGGACCACCCATCTTCCATAAATTTTACCTGTTGGCTTTTACCATACTGCTGTTCTGCTCCCAAAGGCTCCAACCAGTAGCTCCCAAAAATGCCTGGATAGGGTCCATTGACTTCAAGACTGTTCCTGAGTGTTGACAAGGCTGCAACAGGTTTGTCTTACTTGTTTTACATCACCTTCTTACACTTCTGGGCTTCGTGTCTTCTGTGCTTTTATGTGCTGGAGCACATCCTCTTGGTTTCATGCTGTAAAAACACTGTTCCAGTGGTCTGCAGTGTAACCCTCATGTTATTCTAGTGAGTTTGAACAGAACGTCCTCCCCCTTAATAAGAAAAGATAGTAATTGTATTGCAGGCCAGAGGGACAAAAGAAGATCAAGGGGTAATCCATACACTGAAGATGTGGCCATTCCATCTGAATGAGATAACCCTAGCTATTTAAATTAGTCTTGGCTCTATGAAACTCTCAGTAACTCAGTGACATGACCAGTTCAGCCAGAAGAAAAAATATTCCAGATACTAGCACTGAGACACACAAAATATGGCACTTGAGAGACCGAGAGCAAGAGAGATCAGGAGTAGAGAAGTGAAGAAAAGTTTCATAAAAATTGAAGGGATGTGTTTATAGCAGAGGGAAACTTTTTGCCTTAGCTAAGGAGGAAGGAAACAGATTGCAAAGTGGAGGCAGATACACACCATAATTAAGGAAAGGAGTCACAGAAAGGAAAAATGATTATAAATTCCTAACTGAGAGCGGAATTTATGTAAATTATTTTTAGGAATTCTGATGAAACTGGGATAAGCAAGTGCATACAAGTATTTTACTGCATTGTGTAGATGAACATATTTCTCGTACTAGCTTAAGTAAAGGTTTCACTAAAGGTAGATTTTGGGATCTTTGCATGTTTAGTGACTATCTGCATCTTACAGGTATGGGAGTGTGTGGGCTTGAGGTACTTGCAAATCAGCTACTAAAAACTATTGTGATGATCTAGGGCAACTGTGCTCTGGCATCCCATTTATGTGAAAGGCTAAAAAAGAAGAAAGAGTACCAGGATATGTGCCAGAGAGACCAACGGATCAGAGACATCTGCAGCCAAAGGAAGCTTCAGAGTACATAATTCAAAGAGAAGGACAGGGAATTGCCATGAATATATGCAATATATTTTACTTTTATTAGGATTTTTAAAAATAGCATTAATCATTAGCTCTTGAAAGTTAAATGTTTATTATAAAGTTCTCTTATTTATTGCAATAATCTTGAAATATTGTAAATTTTTGCAATGTGCAAAGCAAGTATCAATATTCTTTTTTGTTTGATAGGGAAATGAAGGTAGAAGTGATAAACCAATTTGAGATAAAGAGCTTCATGAAGTCAAATTCTCAAGATCTACACAGAAAGAGATAGTCTTCAGTTTCTGTATGGATAAAGTGTCTGTTGAAAATCTTGTAAGGTATATTTCTATATCCTTAGAAGAATAAATACATTGAAAATGTGATGCCTAGTAAACATACATGTAACAAGGAAGTCCAGTAGTAACAAGAGACTCTAAAAGGCACCATCTCTCATCCTCATCAGATGGTTGTTAATAAATTAAGACTTTGGATTCTCAGACTTTCTTGTGAGCAATACAAAGTGTGTTTTGTGTTTGCACTACTGTCTGTGACTAGAAACAGTGATACAAGCCACACATACTTCTCAATAATGATGCAGACTTACAAGAGTTACCTTTGTGTAGATACAATCAGAATTTACCGGAAGACGCCAGAATATTCCCCACTGATTATTGTCAGCTATATTAACGCAATTACAATGGCTTGAATACTTTGGTACTTTCCAAGGACCTATTTATATAGCAGTCTATTACTAAACTCTGACAACAGCAGCCCAAATTATGATGCACTTACTCACTCTGGAGAGTACTTTGTACCACGAGCAGTCTCACTTTGAGTAAGGCATTCACGATCTGGCCCATCACCCTTTAATTATAGATGTTTCAGAGAAGAGTGAGCATCAGGGTTTACTGCACTATTTATAAAACAAGCTAACAGCCAAATGTTGTAGGGCTTCTACTGCTTAAAAAAACAACTTTCCTTCCTTTTATGACCTCTTCCGCTGTGCGCTTTAAGATTATTTGAATGTATCAAGAACATCATGGTAGTAAAAGAGGCATCCACAGATGAGAAATAATCCCACTGTTGGAAAAATCCAGCAGTTAATTCCAACAGCTGATTTACACTGTCTCTTTTGGAAATTAAATGCAATGTGTTTATTAATACAAGAAACAAAGCATTTTGCAATCATAGCATATCATCCTACTGTAAAGCATTTAGCTACCCTACAATAGCTACCATTGTGTAAGCTGAATGCCCTCTGAAACACAGAGAAATCTGTCTTCCTTGTCTTTTATACAAATATGATTACACCAAAACACTAATCTACAGAAACCAGCATCTATCTGGCAAAACCTAGGAGGAAGCATTTTATCCCTGTCTTTCCATCAGTGGAGTGTTAGAGCTTTGCTTTGAAGTCTCTGCCACTAAACATTACCTGAAGTAGGACATGAGCCTGAAAGAAGCAGCGCCTGGATTCAGCAGAGCAGGTAGGATTTTCTTGTTGTGTTGGGGGAACACACAGGCTATTCCTGGGCACCACTATGAGGATATGCGAAGAGTTTCCATATCCCACGCACAGGTGGAAGCAAAGAAAATGTGGCAGAGAAGGTCTCCAACTTTAACTGAGGGGAGGTTTAAACCCTGCATCTTACTTCTATACCACTGCTCTGACCTTACTTAGCAGCTCTTGATTCTCTGACACTATATTATAATGTAAATTTGTCTATAGTTTCCCCATCTGTGCACAATTCTAGAACTCCCCGGTGGATATGCCCTCCCTCTTAAACTTATTCTTTGTGGTTCAGAACTAATACTGTTTTTTTGCTGGATTGCCAGTGTATTGTGTGTCATATAGAGGGTGCAGATTACATACAGTTATTAAAATGCATACATACCCTATGCAGTTTTGTCTCCAACATAAGCTGTTTTCAGCTTTTACCCACTACACATTCCTCTCCATGAGAGTTCTTGCTCTCTAGATAAAAGTATGTTCCTTTTTGCTGTAGTTTATGAGCGTGCCATTATCTAACATGTTCCCCTTATCTTTATTTAGCCTTACAATAGCCTATTAGGTTGAAAATTATTGTTTTCCATCCAGCAGAGAAGACATGATGGGCTTGCCAGTACTTCTTAAGGTTTGCAGAGCATAAGTTTCCTAACCATTACTACCTCTCCCACTCCCAGTGGAAGCTGTTCACAGATGCAAAAGGATTCTTCTGCAGAGGTCTCTTTAACAGCCCCCTCTAAAGGGAATAACCTTTTTTTACTAAAGGAATTATAGCTGTTTGTTGTGGTTTTGCATGGTGGGGTTCTGGTGGAAGAGGGGGCTGCAGGGGAGGCCTAACAGAACAAACACCAGCCAGCTCAAGGCCGGAGTCTTTACTGACCAAGGCCGAGTCCATCAGCAATGGTCACAGCACCTCTGGGAATCACATTTAAGAGGAAAAAACACACAAGCAGATGTTTTTTGCTGCCAGAGAAGGGAGTGAGAAAATCTAAGTAGCTCTGCAGACGCCAAGGTCAATGAAAAAGTGGGAGGAGGAGATGCTTCGGGCATTCCTATGGTGGAGGGGGTATCCCCCCACAGCCCATGGAAGAGAACAGGGAGCAGACATCCAACCTGCAGCCACGGAAAGAGAGACCCCATGCTGGAGCAGGTTTGGCGGGAGAACTTGTGACTCCATGGGGAACCAGGCTGGAGCAGTCTGGGACTGCACCCCATAGAAGTGATCCATGCTGGGGCAGCTGGTGAAGAGCTGAAGACCCAGTGGAAAGGATTCACGTTAGAGAAGTTCATGGAGAACTGAGTGGGACCCCATGCTGGAGCAGGGGAAGGGTGTGAGGAATGCCACCCCTAATAAAGAAAACAACTTGTGAAGAACTGACTGAAACTCCCATTCCCCATCTCCCCTTGTGACAGCTGGAGGGGGGAGGAAGGGAGAGAAATCATGAATAAAGTTAAGTCCACGAAGGAGGGAGTGGTGGGGGATGCTGTTTTAAGATTTGCTTGTACTTTTTATTATCCTACTCTGGTTTCAGTGTGCGTATGTGTAATAAATTAGATTTTTAATTCCGTGTTGAATCTGTTTTGCCCATGATGCTCATTGCAGAATGATCTCTCCCTCTCCTTATCTCAACTCCTAAGCCTCTCAATATATATTTTCTCCCCTGTCCAGCTGAAAAGGAGAGTGACTTCGGTGGGCATCTGGCCTCCAGCCAGTGTCAAAGTACCACACTGGCGTAACTGATTCTATATAGGAGTATTTCACCCTATAGCTCTGTCAGTAAAAGACTGGGGTTTTTACCCCATGCTCATGCTTTTTCACCCCAACTTACCAGTAGAAATAAACTGGTTAAACTTCTAAGTGTACAGACAACAGAGAGATGTACAGAGAGGGCATGGCAAAACAGGGGGCTGTTTCTTTGGGTACAAAAGGTATTTGCTTTGTGTTCTAAAGCAAAGTACTGGATGAGCTCAGTTGTTTCTGTCAGCTTTTATCAGATCTTACTGACGGGATCTTGGGAGATGTGAGAATTTATTGGAGAAATAGCTGGAGAACTCCATGGTGAAGGGAAAGGGGAGAATCACAGTTGCATTCAGTATGTTCCCACGGCCTATCAGGACAGGTGCATGAAAAAAAGTTGTTCTCACTTGTGCCAAAGTTTCATCTTAAATGGAAGCAATGCTTTTGCTCAAGGTACTCTGTGAAGCAGAGCAGACTGCTCTACAAGGTCACAATACAGGGATCAGAGACCCTGCAATAAATGGTAAATATCCCTTTACGTCAAAGCCAAGAGTCCCAAACCCAGTGCTATGCGTCCTGGCCTCTGTACATGAGGATACATTGCATCGTAATACAAAGTGGAGCTGGGAAAGCCTAAGTAAGGTGCTGAATGAGTATCAGCCCAGTGTCATCTAACACAAAATATTAGGCACAGGGACTTAGAGGAATTTAGGTCATCTGACTCAGACTCTCAGTTCACCGAGTCCATCATAAATGCTGCCTTTTAAACACCCTGTTTTGGAGAAGAGCTTAGAGTGTGTAATAGAAATGACTTGATTTCTAATAATAGTCAATTAGAAGTTCTCCTCTGTAATTGTATTTGGAAATGCAATGTAAGTGCTTCTGCTGGAAAAAGTTAATTTGTCTTCATTTTCCTACGATTTCTAAAAATAGATGAGAATTAAATGTCATGTACCTTTGGAATGTGTATGTTTGGTAACTAACAAACTCACTTTGTCACTGTTTATGATCTCAGAATTCTTTCCATGGAAACTATTATAAGGTCACTATTATCATCAAGCAGCAATGAATGCTGCTCATATTTTAAAGAGTCATTAGGGAAAGGACAATCCTAAGGCCTTAAAACCCAGGAAAGGAATGTATAGTACATTTTTTTTGTGTGGATATGGTTTTATGTGTTCATAGATAGACATTTTTGGTTTGGAGATTCAGTCACGCACACAACCTCTCTTACAGAAAGCTCCTTGTCAGGTCAGATAAAAATTTGTTGGGTTACTAAACTACATATTCATAAAGGGCATGTGTTTAAATGAAGACAAAACCTATGAGGTACTACGTATCCTCAGTTTCCATTAGTAACTTTTAAGGGTATCCATAACCTTGTAGAACTGAGGTGGTCGTTCACTGAAGGTTAGATTCTGTCTTAAAGTGAATACACCTGTACTTTACTCCCACTGGAAGACTTCATTGCACTGCCAAGTTCGTGGAAAGGAGTCCTCAAACAAGATTAAGGTGTACAACTCATTCATTAATGTAAGCTGTCCCTGTGGAAAGCTCTGATATTTACTCAAAACAAAATAGAAAAAAAAAACCCTTTTGTTTTTCCAATATTTCACTGTGTAATATGAGACTTATTGCTTATTTCAATGAGTCTCATAGTATTTATACTACTGTAACAGGGGAATCCACAGCATAAGACTTCACCAGTACGCAGGAAATGTAAGCTTATGAGAATGACTTTAAAAGCTTTATTGCATATGCACGATTATATGTATAATTCAGCTAATGAGTCTAACTTAGATTCTCTCTGAAGAATTGCCATTGATTGATATGAATAGCCCTGGAAGCAAAGGAGAAGACATTGTCAATAGAGAACGCTACTCACACATATGCACACAGATATATATCATAGTCAGCAGAAGGTGGCTTTCATCAGTCAAGACATTCATTCACACTTTTCTACTATTAATCTGCTGGCAGGTTTTCACATTAGTTCAAACTCTTCTCTAGCATTTGAGAAGATTTAATTAGAATAAGGCAGCAAACTGTGAATTTCAAGATCTGTATTAGAGCAAAAAAACATATAACCACAGGGATGGATTTGTGATCACAAGCTGAACAGGGAGGTTTAAAATTGGTTTGCTCAGAGTTGAAACTGAAAAATAATGGATGAACAAAGGTGCCTAAAACCTTGATTCGTTGTAAAGGTAAATACTTGCAGCTGTTTGCTAGTACAGATTCTAGGTAGCATTAGATGGCAAAAATAATAGTATTATAAATAGGCAGGATATAGCAGTCACCTTAGGGTGTGCTCAGAGTACCTCCTCTGCACACATGGCAAAATGTGTGCATAATTTCTTTTTTTTTCACTTTGCCTTTCTCTTTTGATTTCCCCAAATAGATTTCTCTAGTCTTATCAAACTTACCTAATGATAGTGAGTTTTTTGATGGCTTTGTTCTCAGTAAATCTTCTAATAATCTTTTTACTCATTTCTTTTTCTGTAAACCTTCAGAGGCGCCTGAATTTTTTGTCTGTAGCACTTCATATTACAAATCTGGATGCTTCTGAGGTATGGCTAATTTACTGAAGATTAACTTATCTCAGCATTTTAACCCCTTCATAGTTTCTTATGCACATCATATTTTGATTAATTTGTGCATTATTTTGGAAAAAAAAGTTTTCCTTTTTTTTAAAGAAAGTTATGACGAAAACTTGTACTTATCCATGTCATTTCACACACACAGATATATACACAAAAAAGCTTAAATGGAACCATTTTTATATATTTTAAATGACAGGCAAGAGGTTCTATCTAGTCTGATGCAGAAGTGAGAGGTGCTGTTTGTGAAGAAAAGTGGCTATCTGGACTACCTTCTTTGCTACACAGGAAATCTTGTATCAGCCAGAACTAGAAGCAGCAGCTCCTTCTTTACCTGTAGTAACATAACCTTCAGTAGTTCCAGAGCTCCACAAATGACTAGACTTGCCTGTGGTATCTAATAATTATATTTCATCATTTTATCACCAATGCATTTTCAAGCTCATGAATTTTTTTCCTCTTTTTTCAGTGCTGACCATGAATTTACAGTTATTTTTATTGTTTATCCTGCTGTGTATTTTCTTCCAGGCTTCCAAACATCTTTGTGGCAGCAGTATCTGTGTTCTTGAGAAAGTAAGTTATACCTGTGGCATCACTCAGACAGAGGTGGTCACAAGTCACATGGGTTTCCAGACTTCTTGAAGAAACTAGTGTAGTCAGAAGGGACTTGGAAATTGTGGGATGATTGAAGCCTAGGTGATAACAATCTGTGTGGTCTCTGTGGGGAGTAACTCTAGTGCTGAGGAAATTCCCTTTTCACAGTGTGTTAACTTTATCATCCATGGCTGATTTTATCAGATTTGGCATAGTGATGAAGATCTCAAAAAGAGATGTTTTTCTAGAAGTCTCATTAAAAAATGAGAAAAGGCATTTTGAAGCCAGATGCCCTAAATGTGAGCTTAGCTTAATTGCAGACACCTTCATTTTGGAGCTGCAATATACATTGTGAGCTTGTGCACCAGGCACTGTCTCAGACTACAGTCAATGACAATCTGAAGTGGTAGTCACCTGTCTAAATATAGACATCTAGTGCCACATGAGATGCCCTAATGTATTTCTCCTAGCCTCCAGCTGCCACTTCAGAAGCCCATGCTGTAGGCCCTTATTATACCACTAGGATGGTTCAAATACCTTATGAATTACAAAGGGCAACTAAATCAAGCTCTGGATCTCCACTAACTACAGTGGGCACTCAGATGGCTAAGTCTGACTGTCTGAATTTGTATTAAAATTCCAGCCCAACTCACGGATACTGTTGTCTCATGTCAGCAATGTTGGAGACACTGCCTCCTCACTGCTGCTCTAGAAAGATGTATATCCTAAAAATCCTGTCTGCTTGTCCTCTTCCTTTTCATTTGGCTTCTTGACTGAAGGAGAAATGCAATGAAAAAATAATTTCACAGGCTTTGAAATCCATGACTGAAAGAAGAATTAGAAATGTCCCAACTGTAAAGAAAGTGCCCATAAAAGTTGTCAACCAACAGCAAGCTCCCCGTGCAAAGAGATGCTGAGATTTGCTAATCTCAGCTCACCAGGAAGCTTCTGTCATAAAAGCCAAGATTCCAGATCCAGAGCAAAGCCACTACAGAAAGCCAAAACATCCTTCAAGTGACTTCTTTTATAAATAAAATAAGAACAACATAAGAAGGTGAATAGTACATTGGTGCTTAGCAAGCAATAGAAGACTGGTTTTTGTAGTTTTGGTTGTCACCCTGTCTCAGACTTTATTTATTTGAGACTTAATTTTTGAATTTCCCTCAAACTCACTTAATAAACCACACATTCAGACTGTTTGGTCAGGACAATCAACATGTGAGCGGCATAGATACTCTTCTTGGCTAGGACTTTCAGAGTATGTCCCCAGCCCAGAGCAAACAGCTAAGCAATTGCTCTTTTAGCAACCATTGATAAGTCACTCCAGCAAGCACCAGAGCTGTGCAGGAGGCCATCTTTAAATAATAGAACAGAATCATAGAATCACAGAATGCGTTAGGTTGGAAAGGACCTTTAAAGGCCATCTAGTCCAACCCCCTGCAGTAAGCAGGGACACCCTTAACTAGATCAGGTTACTCAGAGCTTCATCAAGCCTGACCTTGAATGTCTCCAGGCAAGGTCTGCCTCAGTGAGGTCAAACTGGCTGCTAGCGAGTACCATCCTCTGCCTTTTGCAAGAAGTTTATGAAAACTTGTCTCTAGCAGGAACCAGTCCCCACCTGCCTGCCTTCGCTTCATCCTTCTCTTTCTCTCCATTCCTGTGTCTCACTTAGGCTTTGAGGTGAAAGTCTTGCTCCTGATGTGCCTCCTTACAGACATTCCCTCACTCCTAGATGTTATTTCTTGGTAGTACAGCCATGGCACGGGGAGGTGGCGGGTGATTATTTTGCTTAACTGGCAATCAGACAGACTGCTCTATGGGCAGCTACATTTTCATTTCGTAGCAATGGTCAATATGGGTCTCATTGAAATCTCTCTGGTGTGCCTCTCCAGAGCTGCGAGAGCTGTTGATTGAACTTTGTGCAACGCTGGCATTTGCCTTCAAGCCAATTTTCATTTGTAGCTCAGCGAAAGGAAATTGTTTCAACTGTTTCGTGGGAAAAGTACGTACTGGCATATGACCCTTCTGCTTCCAGCCTGATTTCCCTTTATTAGTGTCTCCTTAGTGACAGGCACAGTGACAATTATGTGAACATTTATGCTTTTGAGACAGACTGTAATTCCAAGGTGTGTGCCCTGCTATGACCAGAGCAGTCTGCATATGTGGGACATGGGAAAAATGAGGGAACATCTAATTTCTGAATCGTGTCCAATAGTAGGGAAAATTAGGTTGCTTGTGTGGCAATATTTGAACATCCCTGGGTGAGCACATGTCCCCATGACCTTGCCATTATGCATATGGTACTGAAAGAACACCAGAGAGTGCTCCCATACAGATGTCTACAGCGACAAGAAGTCAGCTCAGACTTCCCTGAAAGTGGAGCTTTTTGCAGATGTGATTTATTTGACTTATTTTAGATGTCTTTATTAAAATGAGATGCATGGTTCCCTATTTTTCTCTATTAACTATGAAGGGTGCTGACCAACTCAGATGTTGATGTCTCCATCACAGGTTCCTTTGCCCAGATGAATGACCCTCCATTGGTTTTACAGATGAGGTGAATAAGCTTTTTGTGAGTTTCCTGGCACGTACTGAAATACAGGACAGGAAAAGAGGTAACAGACTCCACTTGAAATTCAGGAGGTTCTCTCTGAACATCAGGAATTTTTTTTGTTTGTAAGGATGACCAAGTAGTGCCACAGGTTGCCCAAGGATGTTGTGGAGTATCCATCCCTGGAAATATTCAAAAGCCATTTGGACATGGTCCTGGGCAATGGGCTCTAGGCAGTCCTCCTTGAGCATGGGGTTTGGGAAAGATGACCTCAGAAGGTCCCTTCCGACCTCAACCTTTCTGTGATTCTGTGATTTGTCTGTTTAGATATGTTAGTCTCCTTTGTAAACTGTTATCAATTGTCCTCAGTTCTTCTGTGAGAAACTGCTTAAGAAAAACTAGTGTAAAACCACAAATATCACTTCAAATAAATTAGTAGCAAAAATTGTGTCATTGTGCAGCCAACTTTTCATTAATTCTCCTAAAAAAAAAAGCAAAAAAAAAAAAAAAGCAGAGCAGCTGGAAAGGTCAAGCCTTCTGATTTAGCCATATTTTAGTGAATTAGTACCCCTACGTGACCTTGATTGGCACTTTATGAACATTAACAGCTTTGATAGTCTTTACTAATTGCCATGCTTCTCAAGTCTGGGAATACTGGAGACCCAATTCTGCCTTTATTAATTTATATATTTATTATAGTGTTGTTTCCGACAAAGTAATGTAGAGAGAACATTCATGAAGCTGTCCTGTGGGATCATCTTTTGAGAATAGTTTTTCTCACTGAGGAGAGACTGTCCTGTGCTGAACGCTGGATTTTCTGGCTTCACTGAGAAAATGCTGCAGGGGAGGTGGGCATGGGGAGGGAAAGGGGTACCTTGCATTCATCTCAGAAAAAAGAACCCCCCAAAACAACAATCTTTGAAGATGTTTTGTTTCAGTCGTTTTATGTGAGTTAGGTTAGTTCAGTATGTAATAACAGGCTGTCTTGACAACAAAAGGCTGAATCAACACAGAACATGATTGGAATTATGCATGTCAATTATAATGAATCTCATTATGCAACACGAAAGTCTAATTCTATTGTAAAGGTCCGCAGTCTGCAGTCTTAAGGCTGAACAATAACTGCCCTCCCCTCCACCTCATAGCCATAAAGAATAAATATAAACCTCATTTCTGTAGCTTTTTAATATGCAAATTTCCTTGGGGTAGGGGAAAAGAGAGATTTCTCTTTTTTTATATAATTAAAACCAGAAAACTGCCCTCGTCTTAAAGCAGTCCATCATGTCCATGGCTTCTTTAGCTTTAGCATTTTGCTTCCCACAGGAAAAACTGAAGTGGTGTTATTAAGTTCTCTCCTTATATCAAAATAAAACCCAAGAATTATAATTTCCCATATTGTACCAGCCCTGTATTGTGTTTATTAAAATAAAATAGAAATTTAAAAAGCTGTAGTGATTAGGATCTATTTTCTAGCAAGAAGGTTATGGTAATACATGTGATTAGCAACACCTTTATGGAATTACAGGGTAGTAGGGGTATTGCTCCCTGTTTTGTTACAATTTGCTATTTTCCCCCAGTATTTATTATGAGTATTTTGACACTTGCAGTTGAAATGCCTAGATTTGGGAGTTTATTTCACAGCAATAAATACAAAGGTGGGTTCTCCTTTGTGAACACGTGATTGGAATGCTGCTTGAGCTCTTAAATACTGTTCCATAATTCATTGCTAAATAGGGGATAACTTCAGCTGGAAGCAGGCATGTAAAAGGCATTTTTATTTGCTGAAAGAAAACACTGTTGTGACACTATGTGACTCCAGTGGATGGGGGGTATGTCAGCAAATGGTAGTCAAATAAAATTCAAGGCTGAGAGTCTTCAAACTGGCATGTAGCAGGATTAGGTGAGCACGTTACAGTGGGAAGGAGCGTCTGCATGCCTTGTGCTGAAACTGGCCCCTGGCCATCAAAGCATACTTTGCAGAATGCAGCAGGACTGGTCAGTAAGCTCTTGTGCTACTGCTCCTTTTTGACAGACATGATGAAGAGGTGCTGCAGTTGACAGCAAAGCTCATAGGCATGAATACCTCTACTCCAGTAGATAGAACTTCTGAATGCAAAACAGTTACCATGCCTGCATTGCAGTTCTGTATGGAATTCATGGCTCCAGGCTGGTTTACAAACAGACTTGCAGTAAAATACCCATTTGCAGCTGCTGTAATATGTGTTTTTAAACTTGTCATTTAAAGCAAAATTGAAAGAAGGCCCGTTGATATCAAAAGAGTTGACCCAGAATTGCTTTGAACCCACACCTTCCTCACAGATCTTTTAAAAATTTTATTTTATTTTCCTTTTAAAAGAAAGACAATAAACAAATTTTCAGAGTCCTGAAAGAAATTTGAAGTTATTAGACTTGGGACAGTTATTCAATATGCAATTAGAACATGCTGAATTTTCTTCATTTAGAATCTTTAGCAGCGTTCATTGGAAAAATATGATTCAGGCAGGTTTATCAGCCTGAAAAAAGAAGTTCCTAAAGCTGGCCATGAAATTTATCATCCTTTCTGGCTGTTTCTGAAAACCAACTTTACATTTCTAGCAGCAGAATGTTACTGTAATCATGAACAGCAGAAAAGAATACTAGACCTGATTGGATAAAGGATAAAGGATAGTAATTTGAAAAATATAAAAAAAATAGTATATTTTAGGTAAAAGGCAGGTTATTCTTGCTATCATTGTTCCTATTGTTACTGTTTTCTCTTGGTGCATTTTTCCTGAGCCAATAAAAGGAAAAGAAAAAAAAAAAGGGTCAAACCAGTATCCGGGTTTTGGATTTCCTTGAAGACTGTGATTCCCTTTCAACTACTTGCAAACACCTACGGGATCTTTGCTTACCACCAACCCTTTTGTGCTGTTTCTTCCAGCAAGAAGGGATGGCAGGAGATGACAGGGAAAAACCCTAGCTGCTTTGAAGCGGTTGGGTGAAAGACCTCATATTAGAGAAAGAAAGGGAAACGGCACGTTTTCCAATGCTAGTGGCAGAGAAGGAAAACAGGCAGCTGGAATTCATTGTAGCCAAATGCAAACATAAACTGAGGGTGCCTGGGCTTGTTGTGGAAAGTGATGTAAGGGAATGGGAGGGTCTGGAGCATACGGAACTTTAGGTCCATTTTGCACTTCATCCTCACAACTGTTATTATACCGCTGTGGTGTGTGAAAAGTGCTTCAAAATTCAGGTGGACTCTGCTCAAATCGGAATTTACACAACCATTGCAGAGTTTATAGGTCAGGATTCAACAGTGCACTCACACCAGTGATATCTGCGGGCCAGTAACTAGCAGTGTACCCCAGGGGTCAATACTGGGTCCAGTCCTGTTTAACATCTCCATCAATGATCTGGATGATGGGGCAATGAACCCTCAGCAAGTTTGCAGATTGCACAAAAATGGGAGGAGCGGCTAATCCACAAGAGAGCTGTGCTGTGATCCCGTGGGCCTTCAACATGCTGAAGAAATGGACTGAAAGGTACCTCATGAAGTTCAACAAGGGGAAGCACAAAGTCCTGCACATGGGGAAGAACGACCCTAGGCACCAGTACAGGCTGGGAGCCACCCAGCTGCACAGTAGCTTGGCAGGAAAGGCCCAGGATGTCCCAGTGGACATCAAGTTGAATTTGAGTTAGCAATATTCTCAGCTTTATAAAGGCAAAAAGGAAAACCCAGAGAGCTAGGTTCACCTCTGAACCCAGCAAGATCATGGAGCAGATCCTCCTGGAATCTATGCTTAGGCACATGGAGAATGATGTGATTCATGTCAGCCAACTTGACTTCACTAAGGGCAAGTCATGCCCGACAAATTTGGTGGCTTTCTGTGATGTGGTGGGGTTACAGTGTTGGTGGATAAGGGAAGAGCAACTGACGTCATCTACCTGGACTTGTGCAAAGTATTTGACACTGTCCCACACAATATTTTTGTCTCTAAATTGGAAAGACATGGATGGACCACTTGGTGGGTAAGGAATTAGCTGGATGGTCGCACTCAAAAGAGTTGTGGTTAACAGATTAATGTCCAAATCAAGATTAGTGATGAGTGGTGTTCCTCAAGTATTGGGACCAGCACTGTTTAAGATCTTTGTCAGTATCACCAAGTAAAACATCAGCAAGTTTGCTGGTGACACCAAGCTATGTGGTGCAGTTGATACACTGGAGGTAAGGGATGCAATACAGAGAGCCCTTGACAGGCTTGAGAGGGTGGCCCATGTGAACCACATGAAGTTCAACAAGGCCAAGTGCAACGCCTTTCACATGGGTCAGGGCAATCCCAAGCATAACTACAGGATAGGCACAGAATGGATTGAGAGCAACACTAAGGAGAAGGGCTTCTGGGTGTTGGTGGATGAGAATGTCAACATGGGCTGGGGGTATGCACTCACAGCTTAGAAAGCCAACCATATCCTGGACTGCATCAAAACCAGCATGACCAGCAGGTCAAGTGAGACGATTCTCTCCCTCTACTCTGCTTTTGTGAGTACTGCATCCAGCTCTGGGGTCTCCAGTACAAGAAAGACATGGAGCTGTTGGAGTGAATCCAGAGGAGGGCCACAAAGATGATCAGAGGGCTGGAGCAATTCTCCTATGAAGACAGGCTGAGAGAGTTGCAGAAGAGAAGGCTTTGTGGAGACTTTGTGGAGCATTCCAGTACCTAGGAGGGCCCTACAGAAAAGCTGGAGAGGGACTGTTTACAAGGGCTTGTAGGAATAGGACAAGGGGTAATGACTTTAAACTGAAAGAGGGTAGATTTAGATTGGATATAAGGAAGAAATATTTTATGATGAAGGTGGTGAGGCACTGGAACAAGTTTCCCAGAGAAGCTGTGGCTGCCCTCTCCCTGACAGTGTTGAAGGCCACATTGGACTACAGGTTTCTCTGTTTCTTCTGTTTCATAGACAGAGCAATGCATAAGTGTGGTAAATGATGGTAGACTAGCCAGAGGATGCCCCAGGGAGTACCTTGTGCATGGAGACTCTGTCCCAAGGTCAGGCTCCCAAGGCTCATGGTTTCCTGTACACAAGCTGTAAAAACAAGTCAAAGGCATAATGGTATCTGCAGTGACAAAAAGTGAAGAAAGGACAGACTGTAATGAGGCACTAGTGCGGACAATTCTCTTTGGTACAAAGAGCCATCAGAGTTTTAGGTATAATAAACTTCCTCTTCCTGTAGGAAATTGGACACCCCAGTAATTAGGGAGCCCCACACTTTGGAGATCTACATGCCCATACTGGTTCCACCACAGATTGCCTCAGTGACCTCTGGTGTGTCATTTAAGTCCAAAATTCTCCAAGTTTTTTATACACTTTCCTTTTGCTGAACTTGGTCCTGACTGGCCCATCGGGTAACCAGAGTTCATATTAGGGAAGCTTGGCAGCTTGGATGCGTAGCCTTAGCTCCAATAGAAGATCTTAGCCAGTCAACAGGGAAACAGAGCATCTGTCAGTGTGTAAAGAGGCAACACGTTAACACAGAGCTGGATGCAGGCTTGATCAGGAAGGATGGGTGGGGATAGACTCCACTGCCTTCTTTCCCTAGGAGTGCAGTAGTCATGGGGAGGAGAGGGGGAATGGGAAGGTGCATCGAATGCATCTGTTTCCTTTCCTAAGTGTGCCTAGATCAGTTTAATAGGCTTTACCATATTGTCCACATGAGGATGAGAAATATCTTTTCCTCCCTGAGTGTGCTCTTAGTTTATAGCGAGCTAACTAGGTTTATTGGTCGTATTTTTGTGTCAGATATGGGGTACGTTGCATCGCTATTCAGAAAAAGGCTTATCGCTTCTGTTACAATATACATACATACACACCAGTGGACCCTGCAATGTGCAGCGATCTTTTTTCAGTTTAATAAATAGCAACCCAAGAATTATCTGCTCTTTGGGTTTTAATCTGTGAAATGCAGTTGGCAGAAGCGCTTAGCACAGGATTTTATTTTTAGTTTTATGGATATTTGATTATAGGCAAACGAAGGCCATCAAGGATATATGTATGATAATTATGGAGATGAGAGATTTTAATTCAAGAAAATAATCTTGGTTACAAAACATTGCAGCTTTAACATTCTGATTAGGCAAAACATCCACATGATGAAGCTCTTGCTGTCCATTTTATATAGATGAAACATAGTGTAGGTGCATAAGAAATAGTAATTATGAAGACTTTGAGCTGAGACATCTGGTTCCAGCCCTGCAACAAAGCAGAGAGTGTTAGGGCATGCTCTGTGTTCACCGCTTATCAGGCAAACCAGTGAGTTCTAGCCCACCTTTGGGTCTTGCATTTCAGAAATTAGGGGATATATTTTGACAATTATTTTTAAGAAACAAGCTTCTTGTAAAACAAAATTTTTCTCTTATCAGTGGTCACAACATAGCTGTAAAACTGCAGGTGGGAATTTCTGGGAGAAAGAGAACAGTGGGTAAGTAAAAATACACTTTCATATAGGTAAAATACAGCAGTATTAATTCAATATAAAAATAACTGCTATTACTGAGAGCTGTGCTGTTTATAATTTCTCAAAGGGTCTTCTCAAATCAGTAATTATTTTAAAACAAGGTATTTGCTAATTCTGACCTCCCCACACAATTGCTGCGTTAGATTATGATTTGCAAGCAAATTGTGCAGTGCAATATAGGAAAGGAAAAAAAGAAGAGAGAGAGAAAAAAAAAGAAATCACAACAGAACCAGTGTGTGAACACGAAGCTATTGAATGATGATTTATGCCTGGAATAATCGCTGCCATGAGCCTCTCTGGAGCATGCAGCTGGAATTAGAATTCCTGAGAAGGAATCCTAAGCAAAGGACTGCAGAAGTGTCTGTCTTTTTTTTTTTTTTAATACATCCCCTTCCTTTTTTCTTTCCCCCCACTAAGGAACAAAAAAACCGACTCGTCTCTCCCTGTCTGGGTGGAATGGTACTGCCCCAGACAGAAAGGTCCCCACAGGGCAAGCTATTCATGGAGCACCAAGCTGCCGGGAGTACCAAGCTATGGCAGGGACGGGGAGAAAAACCAGGGAAACAACTGCAATGCCCGCAGGAAAATTAGCATGATAAGGATTGGCTTTGCTCGCCTGTCCTGAAAGGAGAGAGAGAGGGAGAGAGGGAGGAAGAAAAGAGAGAAAGGAAGGCAGAAAGGAAGAGACAAAGAAAGATAGAAAGAGAGACAGAAAGGGAGAAAGAGAGAAGGTGGGGAGAGGAAAGGAAAGGAAAGGAAAGGAAAGGAAAGGAAAGGAAAGGAAAGGAAAGGAAAGGAAAGGAAAGGAAAGGAAAGGAAAGGAAAGGAAAGGAAAGGAAAGGAAAGGAAAGGAAAGGAAAGGAAAGGAAAGGAAAGGAAAGGAAGGAAGGAAGGAAGGAAGGAAGGAAGGAAGGAAGGAAGGAAGGAAGGAAGGAAAGAAAGAAAGAAAGAAAGAAAGAAAGAAAGAAAGAAAGAAAGAAAGAAAGAAAGAAAGAAAGAAAGAAAGAAAGAAAGAAAGAAAGAAAGAAAGAAAAGGAAGTAAAGGAAGGAAGTAAAGGAAGTAAAGGAAGTAAGTAAAGGAAGGAAGGAAGGAAGGAAGGAAGGAAGGAAGGAAGGAAGGAAGGAAGGAAGGAAGGAAGGAAGGAAGGAAGGACGGAAAAAGAAAAGAAAGAATTAGGACTACATGAAGCAGTATTTCAAGACTTCAAAATGAATCACGAGTAAAAAGATGAGACAGCAAATCACTCTTTTTCCTGTTATTTTGTAAAGTGATAAAAATGTTATTATTTTTCTTTATGGAGTATTAAAAATAATTTGCTAAGTAAATGTGTGGATAAATTCAATGCGGTTCCCTGGCTGGCTGTGTCTCTGTGTGCCTTTCTCTTTATTTTCAGGCTTTTTGTAACTGCTTATGAAGACCACAATTGCATTTGTGCTTCTCTGACCAATGGATTCACTTTAACTGGTCTAAAAATACCTAAATATGAGGACAACACCAAAAAGAGCAGGTGTAAGTAAATTCACTGAATATTTTTCAGCATGTCAGTAACAAAAACATTTTTCAGGATAACAGTGCAGGGTGATGTATAGGGTTTTATGCACATTACTGCTAGTAAAAACAACAGGAATAATCAATGTATATATCTGCATGCTGAAAGAATGACTAGGAACCACCCTTGTATCATGTCTGCTAAAAAAGCACATTTTTTTCAACACGGGAGATTTTTTATCATCAAGAAAAGTCATGCCTATGAGAAGTGGCTCCTTAATTCTAATTTCAATTATTTTATTGGTATTCCAGTCTGGGAAACAGTCACCATTCCCCTGTTTCTCCCTACCCTCTCACACTCTACTATTCATGATTTTCCTGTCATGCAGACATCCCAAGTGTTTTCTCTCCTTTATTATCTTATTCCACGTTTTATAGAGCACTGTATTTTCACTTTTGGTTAATGTAAACAAAGACATCAGCTTACATTTCCTGTGATCGACGACAGTTTAAAACATCCTTATGATGAGTTTCTTAGTCTTTAAAAGCTTTCACCTTTTATAATCTTTAAGACTCACTAACCATTATTACTCTACATATACAATCACAATAAAACCTTTGCAGAAAATGTTCCAACATGCTTGGCAAATCAAACCAACCAAAGAAAATAAACCTATGAAATAATAAATATACTAAATAGATGCATGCAAATTCATATGCATTCATGGTCAGATGCACCTATACATGCATATATAGAAGTTTTTACAGACATTTCTACAGAAAGGCTTTACCTTTTTTGTCATTGATACCCTAAACCACTGTTGGCTTCCTTGGATATCCAGCGATACTTGGCAACTCTCTGAATTTGGTCCTTCACAACATTTCAGATTGTATCTTTTGCTTCATTGAGTTACTTTGCCCCACGTGGAGTGATTTGCTCCAACTGATCTGATAATCTCAATATCTACCCCATTTAAAACTCAGTCTCCATCACCATCACTGGAGAGGCAAAATGGGAGGTCTTTTTGAAAAATCAGTCAGAGTGACGCTCAGAATCCAAATGTCTTAGTGTAACACAGTGTATAAGGGCATGTTGACACAGTTAAGCTGACAGGACTAGCTGGCCCACTGACCCTGGGCTCCCCTTCTCCTCCAACTTGGCTTCCTGATGATGAGCCTTCACTCAGATTGGCCCTGCAGCTTGTCCATCCCTGCACCCAGATCATTCTGCTAGCAGGAAAAACCCCACAAGTAACAGTCTGGCTCAGAGGGACAAGGCTAATCAGTCATGTTCTGCCCAGCAGATGCAATGATGTAGGCACCATAGGGGTCTGTCCTTGGACTTGTGCTGCTTAACATGATTATCACACAAAGAAGGTGACAAAGAGCTGAAACTAGGCTGAAAATTGACCAGCAATAAATAAGCAGTTCTGCTCATTAATATTTTATCCCTATGTTCTGTGATGTCAGCTGTTTTTTAATTAATTTCATACATTTGTATTTTATGAAGTGCTAATTTTTAATCAGAATATTGTGTAATGCTAAGTTGAAGTAAGTCAAGCTCCCAAGAAACTAGAGAAATTATATTATGCCCATTCAGTTATCTGTACTAGCTAAACTGTCAATGAATAATACCTTGTCAATAACATGCATATCAGGTGGTGATGAATATCACATATACCAATTTTGACTTCTACCTTTTCCTCCAAAGGACATACAAAGAACAGTTTTTTTTCCTTTCTTCAAAACATCTGCTCTGGATACTTGAAGTCAAATCCATCTCTGTAAGGTTGATGGATGGATAACTCAACTGAGAATCTAAATGGAGTTTTTTGAGATGTAGGATTGCCACACCAGCCTCCTGCCACCTCTACTCCCAGAAAGTATTTCTGCACAAGAACATTTTCTTCTGTCTTAACTTCTTGTAAGAAATGAAGTCAATTAGAGTAGCACAAAGAGATGGGTTAGATGTTAAGCTTGTGGAGGAAATATTTTGATATGGTTCCTCTCTTCCAAATTACCTCTCATCTTCCTTTTCTTTTTATCCTCCTCCAAGCAATATGATACACAATAGATGAAACAGATGAGTAGGTTCTTTGTGACTCAGAACCTCCCTAAGAGAAAAGGGAAATGTCTGTTTTAATTTACTGTGAGAATATACTTACTCAGCACAACCTCATGTCACTTCTCACTTCGTGCTGGCCTATGATCATCATCTGGCCACTCCTTTCCTCCCAGACTGAGTTAGAAGCTGTTAGCACCAAACTTTCTAATTAGAGGTTTTGTGGTACAGCCTACAGTGACAGAAATTGGCTCATATTTACTCATGCTATATGTAACATGTCTGCAAAAGAATCTGAGAAACAACTTGTCATAGCCAACCTGATTAAACATGGGCACTTTTAGGGCAGCCTCATCCATCTTCTGTGGAGACTTGATGGTCATAAACCACATTGATAACTCTGGGACACAATGTACATTAAGGAGGCTTTCCATTGTAATGAATTACAACCCTTTAGCTGAAAACAAAGATTTTGATATTTACATTTTGTTACAGCCAAAAGTCCACAGACATGTTTTCCCATAGAGTACCTGGAAATACTGTCATTGTAAAAGACAATTCAGGAGGGCTAGATGGCCTCAGTCCATTCAGCATTTAAATATTGCTGCAGAATTTACACCTCAGATACTTTGAGAGTCAAACACCACCAGTAACTTGAAAAATTACTGCTCTGACTTCTTCTTAAGACTCGTATCAGCACAGAAACCTCCATAGCTTAATCACAGTTTTATTTGTTAAAGAAGAACACATATTTACTTTGATTACATTTTCAAGTTCCTGAAGGCCAGATCCTGTTCCCACCGGGGTCTGTGGCAAAACTCCCATTAACTTCAATGGCAACAAAAGCAGACACTTAGTTTGCATAATCTGCAGAAAGTAAATATTTTAACACTTGTTATCGGTGATATTTAAGTAGCTAATAAAAATGTGCATGTAAAACCAGTTCATATTTATTTAAGCTGGTAAAAAAGTGACTTTCAAATAGGACAAAATATAGGACAAAAATATTCTATAAATGAAGGCTCAATAAATAAAGCAATTTTCCCCCTCTTTTCCTCCCTCACAATAGAGCATATGCTTTTTAATTATGTCACAGAAATATAGCTGTGAACACTGAAAACAAATAAAATGTACTTATTATGGAGGTAAAATGACACATAGTTACTTCAAGTCCTGTATTCTTCCACTGCTACACATGCATAGATGTATTTATGTAAGGAGCAGGTAAATTGACAAACTATTCTACCTGGGCTTATTTCTGCAAAAGCCATCTCAGCCCAATAGTTAATATGCTATTTATCCATTAAAGAATGTTGCTATAGTTACAATATCTATTGCAAAAATAGTCTGGTAATATGAGAGAGTAGATGAAGAATGTAGAACAAACGAGCTTTCATATTTCTAGTGCTTGTATTTTTTTACTCGTACATGAAAGTTAAAAACTTGTAGCTAAAAACCCCTTTACAGCTGGCTCTGTTTTGAATTAAAGCCTTGGAACAGCCCTTTGTACTCAGCAGACCTATTTTCTTGTACATCTGGTATTACAGGAGCTAACTTCTATGACTCAAATAAAGACTCCAGTATAAGGGTTTAATGAAAATTTTCACTGTAGGAATGTTATAAGTGATTACAGAGGAAGATCAAAATGTCAGGATTTGACTTAGTCATCTCAGATCTCATTTGGAAAATCAGAAGGCGCAACCACTTATTTTTTTTTTTTTTTACTGATAAACCAAACCAAACAGGTAATTGCACAAAGTCAATTGTATACTGTCATATTGCACCCCAGAGCTACGCCTTGGCTGCGTTTCACATCAAGATGCACTGTATCTGTTTGATCTCCATACCCTAAATGAGCTTTGGTGAAATCCTTTGACTGTACAGGAGAATACCTATACCAGAACCCAACTGCTTTGTCTTGTGGTAGTTTTGCACAAGACTTACAATGTGCACTGCAGTTTTGTCTAAGCAATGTGTAGATAGCTGCAGTGTTTTGCCAGCCTCCTGCTAACTTTAAAAACCTCTCCTAACTAAAGAGATTATTTTTTTTATTAAAAAAATAATCCAAAAGTAATAATTTCTATCTAAAAATGGTGTAACTGGACTGTCTTTTACAACTTCTGGAGTAGAATCTGCACAGTTGACCCTGGTATAAATTAAACCAAGATTACACTCTTTTTCCAAATAAAACACTTGTGAGAGTTATTTGGCTTAACTGAGAGTAGGGTGAAGCCCCATGGCAAATTCCAGAAAAGTCAGTGCAGTTGCATCGGTTTTAGAACCAATTTGATATCGAAGACATTTTCCCTCTGTGAAGTTTTTTGCAGTTATTCTGGTTATCAGCCAGGAAAAAAAGTGGTTGAGGCAATGTTTCTCTCAACGTAATCTTGAGTACTCTGACCTTTCCCAGTTGAGGAGAGAAACTAGAAGGTATGTAGGTAACATCTCACTTTTGGATAACCTCAATAAAACTGAACCCAGTAAAGACTATGGTACTTTCTATTGGAATGTCACCTGCATAAGTAAGCACTGAGGATATCTGGGGTTTTAAATGCTAATGCTTATAGCCCTGACATAACAAAGTAAAAAAGGTCTTAAAGTGAGGTTGTGTCTATGTTATCAAGTAATTTCACTGCTCGGTTCATAGCCTGGCACTTGATCATCATGCTGCAAATATGTCAGTCCCACTGTGGTCTCTGTCTTGGAGAGTCCCAGCTTAGTTCTCTCACAAATAAAAGCCAGGCTGGTTTTGTGTCTTCCTCAGGCCCCTATCACTGGGTGTTAGGAACTTGAGTGCATAGGAGACAACCCAGGGCAAACACAGGGCAATCATCTCTAAAAAAGGACACGGTTGCAGGAATACCTGCCTCTGCAGCATTTGTTTTGAAGGTATGATTGCTTATTGGGGCAGATGCATTTAACAGTATAGATGTACGCTGTTGATGAGTCAAGAATTCACTCTCTCAGGGCTAAGAAACTTAAGCAGACTGCTGCTACCATACCTTCACTTTCTCCTTTTGCCAGCAGTTGTGCCCAAAGTTTGGCCATTGTGACTATCCCAAGGTATTAGCTCAGCTGAAGGAAGCATCTTTTGGCCGAGCCTGGTTGAAATTCACAACCTCCTGCCTGTATCATCAGTACCTATGCCATGTGAAATGCTTTGGCAGAACGAATTGCAGCTGCTCTCATTGGAGAGTTTAGCTTGTTAAGGTCTTCGGCCAGAGGATTTGAACTGAGAAAAAGTAATTTTAGGCGTTTGGTTTCTTATAGGGATGCCCTAACCATGACACAATGAACAAGGCTCAGGTACACAAATGTTTCACCACTGCTACTCTGGATTTGTGCACCTTGCCACTGAGAAAGGGACAGAATAAGGTGGAAGAAGTGTGGTTAGATATAAAGACAATCACTTGAAGGAGTCTAACATAATATTTTAGCAATGGTCTATATAATGCAAAATGGACAGTCTTGAGGACAAGGTCAAGAACAAGAATAAACAGCTTAGAGGAATTTTGTGTAGGAGAAAACTTGTCTGCAGAGGGGGGAAGAGAGTTGTTTCACCACTAGTAAAGACACAGATAGTATTGTGTAGGATGGCGAGCCATTAGTCAAAGATGTTCAGTTATTAAACCTAGGTCGGTATTTGACTTCAGGGATTGGAAAAGTTTGTTTCTATTTTATCTGAAAAAGTCAGCATGGCCTCTAAAACTCCAGTTTTACAATAATCGGTTATCAAGGTCCTCTATTGCCCTACTGTGTTCATAGTTTGGATTGTGCAATCTAGTGTTACGTCAAGATCTTTCAATCATCACCAGTGGAACTGGTGGAACATAGTGTTCTGCCAATATATCTGCACAGCTTTTGGAAACTATGCAGGCATCTCTGGATGGTTCTGTATGGCTATCTTCCACCGGCTGGTTTCTCTATTGTGCCCCCTTTGTGAAGTTGCTGGATAGCAGGAGCAAATTGTGAGATAAAGTGATGAATGTGCTTAAGTATCTTCTCTTCATCGCTGCTGGTATACTGGTGGCATGCTAGGTAAAACTTTTCTCCCTGAAGTCTGAATTCACTGAAGTCAAATCAACACCAAACCTGAATGACGGCACACCTCCTTGTCAAGATTTGCAGGCTGAACTTCAAGGCTCCTGTCAGGCTTCGTCCCCTGCGTGGTGTCAACTAAATATATATGAATGTTCCCTCACCACCCACCTGTTGACTGCCTCACCTCCTACTAATCCAGAAACTACCCAAAGGACACTTCACTCTTTCTTGATATATTAATAATTTATTATTAGTTTAATGTGCACTTACAACATTTCAGCAGCTCTAAAATCCACGTGTCAGAACTTCGAAGCCATTTCAAATTTATTTTTTCCAAATAATAGCCAATGTTAGACAAAGTAGCAAGAATTCTGTCAACTGCATATGCCATGTGTTCCTGCATTTATTGATTACTTAATGTGAATAAGGGATAAATGCCAATAAAATAATTCTCTGTTCTGTATATTTCTTTTTTTCTTAGTAAGATTTACAAGATTTTTCTAGTAGCATTTGCTGATCTTTCCAGGGAAGATGATAAAACCAGCAAGTGAGAAATAAAAACCCCTCCTATTTTAATATGCTTGTTTAAAATTAAAGTATTGATATTATCTTAAATTATTCTGAATTACCTAAATTATTTTCTGTGATTTTTGACATTATATTTCATATGCACTGAATACACTCACTGTTTCACATTAACATTCAGGAATTGTGACTTCTATTGTTCACATGTCCTTAGTAGCTACTTGCTTTATATAATCCCTTACCTTTAACTCTCAGCTTTTCCCAAACCAGCATGGTTTCATTATCACCACAGTCTGCCAGTTAAAAACTGCTTTATGGTCATTTCCAGACCTCACTAGCTCTATTTTATTTGATTCCTCTTCTTGATCTCCAGTTTCAGTACCATCTGAGATGCAACCTGACTACCAGGAAGCACCACTTCACAAGTGGTTATTAAGTCTGATTTATGGGCCTGAGGCACCTCTAACCATGTTCAGCTCCAAGCTGTTTTCCCATGCTTAGTACCTCTGACAGCTATTTCTCACAAAAATGCCACTCTGCTGTGGACGGCTACAAAATCCACCCAGGAGTGATGTATGTTAAACCTCTTTCTCCACCTGAGAGGGTCTGTTTGGGAGAAAGGAATGGGCTCCTTTTACTGAAGCAGACTGCTAGACTGCAGTATTTCATCATTATCAAACAAAGACCACATTCTGATGAGAACCATAGTTGGAAAAACATGGGAAATGGCACAATCAGAGATACATAGTGGTGGTCTGAGGTAGCTGGTGGCAAGAGGATGAATGTAAACTACCTTAGGTAAATCTACAATAGGCACCTTTTATGTAGCAGTATAGAAATAGACAATGAGCCACTGGATCAAAGAAATTGAACAAAAATACATTTGAAACATAATAGGAATTTATGTGCTTAACAGGAGATGGAAATCCTGGATTTTGCTCAAAGCAATGCACCTTACCCGAATGCATGCTGAAAGGATGGCAACCCCTTACTTAGATCAACTTCCTTCCCAGAGAGTCTGGGACAGACAAATTTTGCCTGTTGGGCTATAAACATGTTCTTGTTCCTTTCTTGATACCATGTATTGCAAGTAAGAGTGGGGCTACTGAATCAGGTCACAGCTACTCCCTGCTCCAAGGAGGAACATTGGCAGCAGTGTCAGCTAGCAGTGATGTTGCTTGACTACTGTGTGACCCCACTCATCTCCAGCCCCCTTCCTTCAGCGCTCATCCTGTGTTGTGACAATGGGATGGCTGAGGAGCTAGTGCTATCTCCTACGCTCAACTATTTCCAGAACTCCAGTATTGGAGCATGTGGTTTTTGGCTCTCAGCACTACACTGATTCTGGCAAACTGCTAATAGTGTTAGAAAGCAGTCTCACATGCTGCCCTTCCCTTCAGCTCAAGAAGAATTTAATTATACTGTTCAACAAGCTTGAACAAAAGTATTTAAGAACAGTCAGACAAATTAAGCTTATATTATAGAAAACAAGAAGAAATAAAAAATGAAAAGCTAATGCTTGAAAGCTTCCTACAGTCAGGACAGGCTATACTTTAATACCATTTCTCTAAAAGAGATAAAAAGAGCAGAAAAAAGTTTTCCAACCTATGAACAGGTAGTTTTCCATTCAACTGCTGTCATTAGTTTCCTGTAGACCTTAATTTACATGAGCTAAATAAAAAGTAATTTGGACATTGGCATATGGGTGGACTAGGGTTTGCCACCATCCTTTCAGATCATACTAACATCCATCCTTTTTTTAGTACCAAAAATCTATTCAAATAAATATATTATTTAAACACAGAGCAATTTATCATTTAACGGATGGATACTTGAGGAACCTGCCTAGAGATTTGCAGTAGATGGCCTCCTCACTGTCTCATGTAACCAAGCACCCTCACTGATGCTCATTTTGCATCAGCCTTTTGATGCTAGCCTACCCTTCCAAGACTCAGAGACTGCTGCAGAGGTATAAAGGTTTATTCCTATATAGCAATGGGCAATGACAGGGTTCCTTTCTGGCCCTTCAGAAACTGCAGCTGACTCATGGGCATCTGTTTCCACCTTGACCTCGTTGTGAATTACTTTTCAATTGTACCTAGAGCAGTTCACTATATAGCATCAGTGCTAAAGCTTTACCTGTGGGTATGGTAATTAAACTTCGACACTGCACTGCAATTCTCTTTGTAAGGATACTGAAAGGTGGGGAAAGCAGGCACTTCTGCTTCTGAGTCAGATGAAAGGTTAAAGGAGACTTCCCTGTCTGTCATCTCCTGGTTGTGTGGGCCACAAGTGTCTCTGACTTTTCTGGCAAAGGCTTTTTATGAGATTAAAATTGCCATTGGCTTTTGAGTCATTGTGTTACGACAGCACTGCAGTTCAGCAGGACTTTGTTATTGCCATGGAAGTGTGGGAACATCAGGAAGATCAGAACAAAGGCGGATTTAGAATAGACTGAGGATATAAAAATCTATTAAAGACTTTCTCTCTTTTCCTCCAAGTGAAAAATCAATAAAGTGGTATAAGACAGATAGCACGAAATGTACAACTCCTAGACCTCCAATTTATGCACAAAGTGACCTTGACCTATTCTGCAATTTCCTATCATTAATTTATTATGTACCTCTCCTAACCATATCACTAAAAACCACAATGAAAAACAAAACTTAAGAGCTGGATGCATTTCCGTTCTTTTAAAGAAGCAGACTTAGTACGGAGTAAAAGAACGTAAGTTGTTATTTGTGACAAAGGGGGAAATTATCTTTTTTTCACTATTCATAGGCTGACTCAATAATGATTTACTATCTAGAAGCTAGCTGCAGAAGACATTTAGGAATCATATGACTGAACTTTCTGAAAATGTTATTACTGTCTGTACTTTTTCTACCTTTAGCTTTACACTGCTTTCTGTGGTATTTCCATGGTCACTATGAAAACAGGAAAAAGGCAATGTGAAAACAGTTTGCCAACCACATTTAGTTCTTCTAAAAGAACTAAATACATCACATTGTCAGTCATAGATCAATTTATTATTGCAGTTTTTACTGCAATAAGGGGAAGATGCTAACTTCCTCTTTGTATTGGCCAGGTAAGACACAGAAGTTAAATGTGAGAACAATCAATGTTTCAGTGCCAGTTACAATGAGTAGGCTTTCAAAGTTTTTATGGAAAAAAAACCCCAAACAAACTGGGAAATTTTTTTTCATAGAATCACAGACTGGTTTGGGTTGGAAGGGAACTCAAAGTCCATCTAGTTCCAGTCACACTACCATGGGCAGGGATACTGTCTACTAGACCAGGTTGCCCGAAGCCCCATCCATCCTGGCCTTGAACCCTGCCACAGAGTGGGCAGCCACAGATTCTTTGGGCATGCAGCTTGTGCCAGGGCCTCACCGCCCTCATCATAAAATATTTCTTCCTTATATCCAATCTAAATCTACCCTCTTTCAGTTTAAAGCCACTAGCCCTGTCCTATCACTCCATGCCCTTGTAAACAGCCCCTCCCCCACTTTCCTGTAGGTCTCTTCAGGTACCGGAAGGGTACGATAAGGAGCCTTCTCTTCTCCAGGCTGAACAAGTCCAGCTCTCTCAGCCTGTCTTCACAGGAGAGGTGCTCCAGTCTTATGATCATCTTCATGGCCCTTCTCTGTGTTCACTCCAACAGCTCCATGTCTTTCTTGCTCTCATTCCACTCATCACTCAGCTTGTATGCATGTTTGGGATTGCCCTCACCCATGTGCAGGACCTTGCACTTGGCCTTGCTGAACTTCATGTGTTTTGCACAGTTTCAACACTTATAGTCAAACCTTTACTATGTTGTCTAAGACTCATCTAATGCACAACCCCACAGTAGCCCAGCCCGTTCCTTTCCAGGGCTAATCTAGCCCTGTGAGTGCCTCTTTTCACTGAGATCTACCTTAACTTGCCTGTTTTTGGCAGGTGAGTCCTGTCCTGTCTATGACATACCTATTGTGGGCCAGGTTTATTCAGCAATGTACCTGCTTTTCCCTCAGGAACCCTCCAGATGACTGAAATCATCAGGACTTGCCACTTTTTACATGTATTACTGGAACACAGGAGAAAAAACAAGAAGAGGGGATGATTTAGATCTACTCTTATTCTCAGCCACATTCCCTAGCCACTGTGAAAAGGCATGCAATGGTTTTCATTTTCAGTTGTGTACCTGCCAAAACAGTGGCCAAGCTTCAAGAGACGAGGTAAAAATAACATTCATCCAAGACAATCTCTTCATCAACAGAAGAGGCAGATGTGTAACTAAAGGCTGTACCACCTTACTGAGCTCCTCGAGTTCCCTGCTCACGTAGTAAGTACCGGGGACGTGCAGGGGCAAAGGGACACCTGCATTTTTTCTGCTGATTTCCACCTCTCCCTTTTGACAGACCAGAGAATCTAGGCAATTCTGTTCAGGCAGATTAGATGATTCCTCCCACTCCAACATGCAACCTCTCCCAGGGGCACTGGCCTGAGATGAGGCAATGCCTAAATGAGGTTGCCTGGATTATCACCCTGTTCAGGTTATTCCACCAAATACACTGCCATGGTTTTACAACAGCCTCAGCTCAATCTGAATATCAAAAAGCCTCAACATCCTAGAGGTGACAGAAACTGGTATTTATCAAAATCAAGCTTCAGTTTTCAAGCACGAGCACTAAAAGTAACTGCTTGAGTTTTATTCTGTAGCCTATCACGTTTTTCAACAAAACGAACAGGCAGGTAGTGTAAAACACAAGGAAAGGGGTTTTTATATTAAGAGCAACTACTTCCCAGAAACAAGTTTTCAAAAGTAATTAAAAATCACTAGGAAAGATCATGTCCAAAAATAGATGCCTGATATTGATCCTCTGTGCTCTGCGGATGGGAGGCTGATGGGGGAAAGTGCCTCCCTGCACAGGCATGGCGCTGCCTTAGATGCACAGGGCAGTGTGAACTACAGGCAGCTTCAAATCTGTGCCGCGTGAATATCCATCGCCTCTTAAGATCCCCAAATCTGCTTGGAGGCTTGCCCTCGATTTCAACAGGAGCAGGACCGTGCTCTCTGAGGGCGCCTGAGAGCTGCTCCACACCGCCCCGTACAAAGCGAGTGCATTCATAAGGGGAGCCCTGTCACTCCCATTCACTGCCCCTGCACTAAACCCCAGGGAAGTTGTTTCTGGGTCAGTGTCTTGTGCAGTTGTTCCAAAGTCCTGGTCAGGAATGCGGAGGGGACAGACTCAAGACTCTGAGAATGTTTTCAGATTCCCCTCTTTTTGCATGCTGGCTAAAAAGCCGAGGGGTTTTACCCCTCAACCCAGCCTTCTCCCGCAGTCTTGATGAGCGCTCCCCTCTGGAAATCGCGCACATCTTTCACTCTCTCTGTTCAAGCGTAAACAACACGTGGAAAAGACGGTGCCTCTTTTTGCCTGACCCAAATGGAGCTTTGCAGGAAGAGCAGCATCGGGCCCACGCTGCTTACATTTCCACGCCTGCAGAACGAACATCAAAAAGTAGTTTCCTTCAAAGCTAACCGCATGCAAAAGCAGGGCTGCTTTGGCTGGCTGGAAACAACAGGTATAAATAACCTCCTGTGCCCTACAAAGCAAGAGCCTGGAAAGGCTTCTTGGGTTGTTTTCTGCACATCAGCCTATGAGCTCGGAGTGTTTTAATGCTCTGTTGATGCCACGGGAGCGGATAGAAGCAGGGACAGATTACACCGAGAAGGAGGTAAACAAGTTGTTTACAACTCAGCGGGGCTGCAGCGTATCCTCCTTACATCGGCTGAAAGGCAGTAAGAGCATTGGACACTGGGCTGCTGATGGGAAAGGATCCCTGGAGCTGCCAAGCTCTGGCTCCAGAAATGTCTGTGGGGCTTCAATAACAGGAAATCACGTGTGCTGTCATTATCAGCTGCTGAGCGAGACAGATGCACCCAGATCAATATCAGTGTCCGATATCAAAGAGCTATTGTGACGGTACCCAGCGTTTTGAACTAAGAACAACAAAACTATTTTAAATGATTAGGGCTGGCAAAAATCCCCTCTTTTCTGTTTTGTTTTTGTTTTTCCTTTCTGAGGCAGTGGATTTATCACCATTAAAGGAACTGAAAGTCCTCTCTGCCCAATGTAACTTTGATCATTATTGATCTAATTAAACTTTGTTTGCTTAAGGTTGCAGTGGGAAAGGGCTGCAAATCAGCAATCTTGCCGATCTCTTGTAATAGTAAAGAGTATCTGTTCACTCAGCTTGGGAATCAGCACGTCCTTCAGCACAGCTGAAACTGGAGTAAGCGTCCCTTAATATGCTACAGTTTATTCTGTCTAAAAATACAATTTAGGAACAAAGGAAAATGTCTCTGAGGCTCTTGTTCCAACTGGGATTTGGGGAGTGGAGAGAGGTTCTGCATGTAGACAAGGGTGCTCCCTGTACTACCATTTGAGCTGTGGGGGTCTTGATCACACTATCATTACACAACACCGAAGATGTCTGCAATGGGCTGTTTATTGTCATTTGTGTTGTCAAATAAAATACGTTTGTAAACAAGCAAGCCATTTTAGCTTTGTGCAAGTTGCACACCAAGAGATGAACTCTGTTTTTGGTGGAAATACCTCTCTCCTGATATTTCAGCCTTTTCTCTTTTTTCCTTTTTTTATTATTTTTTAAATTTTTAACCAAGTAGGATATTTTGTAATGATTTCTTCTTCATGCCTTTAAAACCACTGCAAGCTGTTACAGAGAATTCAGCAGTTTTCATGCCGGGAGAGGTGTTCAAAGGAAATGTGCGGGTACAAGCAGGGAGCTTGTTTCACAGTCCAAACAGAGATACTTTTGTTACGCGAGGACAGCCCCTGCAGAAAGATGCCTGGGATACTTTGGCCCCTCTGATTTCAGATAGGGAAGAATCTGTGACACATGAGAAATGCAATGAGGTGTATCACGTACTTCTTTCCATTGCTTCAGCCGAGTGACTGCTGTGGCATTGGTACTTCAGAAAAGAGCCAACAGCTAAAACAGGTATTTGCCTTCTGCCAGTTCTGCTGGTGGCTCATCTGTTTGCATTAGACACTCCGGCTTGTAATTGCATTGCTGTATGTTTGCGTGTGCACGCAAACCGCTCACGTAACCTTGCATACCCTGATGAAAGCAGTGTGTAAGGATGAGATGGTGCACACTGGTCCACATACACACATTTCTCTTAAGAGCAAGTCAGGTGCTTGGCGGGGGATAAGCAGATTTACAAGAAGAAAATGTCCAGCCTTGATTTTATTCTGGGCTGGGGAGTGGCACTGGAGGTTTGCAGTTTCCCTTCGGCTTTGTGCCAGCCATCAGTGCGTGAAGGACTGTCTCCTTTCAAAGCTGGGAAGAGACTGGGGCTGATGGCCCGGTCTGCAGCACAGGCTTCTCTCATCCACAGCTGAAGCCTTCCCTATTTTTTACCCTGAAGCTCCTTCCCTATTTTTTTAGGATTATGCCTTTGTCAATCATCCTGATTCGCCTACCTTTAAAGCAGTCCTGCCTAATTTTCCAATACTACTTTAGCCAGTTAATTGGATTCAGGGCCGGTTGCTGTTTCCGCTCTAGCCGGGAATCCTTCTGCAAGGAAAGAGTTAAAGCGAAGAACTGCAGCGCATTGTGTACTGCCTCGCCCAGAGCCTCCCTCCAGCTCCGGGGCCTGACAGAGATAGCCTCTGGGGTGCAAAGCTTGTCTCCAGCGATAAGATAGACGAGCCCTTAATGCGATTCCTCAGATCCCCGGAGGGATATCCAGAAATGCTGCAGAATAAACAAACAGGGGAAATAATGAATGGGAGCCGAGCAGCAAGGCAACAAAAACAGGGCAGCGGCCTGCGGTCTGTAGTAAACAAGAGCACATGGGGCTCTAGAACCGCCCTTTCCCTCGCTTGGGAGCACCAGCCTCCAGCCTTGGCCGCTGCAGAGAGAGATTACGGCCTTCCCGAAATTCCTCCTTCCAGTTTGCTCCAAGCCCCAGGCTGCGAGGTGCTCGCTCACGTGCCCTGAATGCATCAGTCTATTTTTACAACTGTCTGAGAGCCCTGGTTTCCTCTGGCAGATCCACCGCTAATACTATTACCCGGCAGAGGAGAAAAGAAATGAAGCTGCTAAAATAACTGCGCATCACCGAAATAGATGGAAAAGGCATTTTAGGTCACACAATCCGTGCCCCGGCCAGCATGGGTTGCTCCCTACAGAAAAAATCGGAGTGCTTTGTAGAGCAGCTTTATACTGATGTTTTAGACTCCCTGTTGTGGATGTGGGGAGTTTTTCCAGCCCAAGTTTTGGTGCTGGGTTTTTTTCTTTTTTTTTTTTTTTTTTGATCATGAGAAACCTTGACCAAAGTCATAGTATAAACTGGCACAGCTTCAGGAGCAACTGTTTACCCCAGGCAAAACTTCGTCCCTTTTCCTTTTTTCCTTTTCTGACTCTTTTTATGACATAAAATCTTACTCTCTGCAATATAGAAATGTTCTACAAGGTCACTTGCACAAAATGTAATAAAGTAAGGTTATTGTTTCCCAGAAGAATATTATGTTTGCATTTCTCTTTTCCCCTCTTTTTATTTAAACTGCTGCCTGGTTCACTTTGGCAGGGTTCAACTGTGAAAGTCACACAAGCCCTGGCTGCCCTCTCATAAGATTAGGTTTCAGACTAACACGTGTTTCAGTCAGTGAACCAGATAGTCCAGGCCTCCTCTGCCCTTCTTTGAATATTGTAATAACTGACAGTCATCCACTGACCCTGTCATTCCCTGGGTGTTTAAATAGTTAGGTTGACCTAACTGACCCATCCAACCTTAGATAGAAGGATGACCTTCAGTGTGTCCCCTACCCTTCTGACCATTTATTCTCTTAATTCTACCTGTGGGAGGATGAAGATCAGAAGGGAGCCAGCCAGCCTGTCTGGCCCAGGGGGAACCCTGTCAAATGAAAATTGGAAAGAGAGGTGGAAAATAACAGCTGAAATCCTGAGGTTGCCAAGGGTCCCTCCACGTTAGCTGAGACAATTTCATGGCTGTGGTTACACCTGCAATGCCAGGTCTGAGAGCATTTCCATGTTTCTGAGCTGGGGGTTGTGCTCTGGCCATACCCTCGCTCCTTGCTCGACCTTCACCGAAGCCAGACCTGCACACTAGCCTTCTTCATCTGGCTCCTGTGTACCCATGGAAATGACACCTTGCTGGTGAGGGCTGGCTGGGAATCCTGGCGTGTTCCCCACAGCACTTACCCACCCCCGCAGAGTACAGGAGTGCTGAGTCTGGACAGTGAGCCGAGCCTTCTGTCCCTTCTGATCCAGTGGAAAGGCAGACAGATTAGCTTAAATAATTGGCTCTTTAGAAGCTGTTAGACATCAAAATGAAGCAGAGGAATAGTGCTTAGCGACTCAGGAGCAGGTAGGAGGTGGTTTTAAGAAGCTGCTGCTTATCAGTTCACAGCTATTGGTTTCTGCCTCCCAGCTGAGACAGTGCCTGACTGTGTCCTCATTTCAATGTGATAAGATTGGGCCAAACATACAATCTGAATGTGTAAAAGCAACAAGAGAAAAGTCTGCAAAACTTTTTCTGTGCCAGGGTTTAAAACCTGTTATCATCAGCAAGGGAGTTTTGAGGAGAGAGCAGAAATAGATTACAAATAACACACCTCTGCATTTGAGATAAGACGAATACCCTTTGTTGTTTGCTCTTTAACGTTATAGCACCCATGACAGACAGCAGAATATTTCTGATTTATTGTAAGAGAGCAATGGTAAACATCCTATATAGATAGTATGTTAGAGTGTTTACCTGTGTGTTAGATTTTGCAGTTCTGAAACTAAATACATTAAAAAAAAAAAGCAGTTTTGCAAATGAGATAGCCAAGTCAGTGATATTTTGCTAGGGAGGTGGAATATGAATTAAACACCTTTACAATTAAGTATGGAACAATAACCAACAGACTAAATTCAAATGGCAGCTCATAACTCTATAAAGTACCTAGAGAAGTTGTGAGGGAAGAAACAGCATTTCAGATAAGTAATGAAGAGAACCAGGAGAAGGTAGCATGAGGGTCTAGAGGTCAAGGAGAAGGCTGTGATGAAGCAACTACTAAAAGCAGTAAGGTGTTTGAATATGCAGGTGATTCCTTCATCTGAAGAATTCTTGAGACACAGAGATAGAATTGTGGGTGTTGGTACATGTAGAAGAGAGGATCCAGGGTGGCTTGAATGCTGGTAACAGGTGAAGAGCAGAAAACTGAGGCAAGAACTGCAAGCAGCAAGGAGAAGTCAGGACACCAGAGCATGCTGCAAGACACTGATGCAAGAGACTGAAGAAAGGACTTGACAAGGAGGAAAGCAGTGACAGCAGGTCTGTGTTGTAACTTCACAAAGAGAAGTTACCAAGGTGCAATTAGAGAGAAAGAGAACTAAGAAGGCTGAAGAAGCAAAGAAATTGCAGAGGATTGAGCCAGGCAGTGGGGGTTAGCTACTGCTGTTGTAGATGGAGTGATGAAGTAGTATTAATATGGCAGAAAAGGAAGCACAAAGACACTTCTAGTGGAGGAAGCTATTGGGAACCAAACTTTTTGCAGATGCACTCAGCTGATCAGCATTTGGGAGAAGAGGAAGTTGAATATTGCCGATGTGTGTATTTTATTTAATACTTCATTTTCATTTAGAAAAAAAAATGATTGTATGGAGAAATGTATTTATGCTTTTTACAGCCATTTGATCTGTTAAAAGTGTGACTTTATCCTCTTAAATTTTGTTTGTAGCAGCACTGTAATGCCTCACAGGGTCCTTCTAAGTAGCTACTATGTGATGGCTCTTTGCAGGCATCTGCTCAAACTGTATCCAATTAAAAAAATTAATCTGGGAACAAACTGCTCCCAGTTTCAGCGGGCTGGCAGGTATGAATTCTACTTTCATAAAAGGCTCATTCTTGTTCTCAGTTCTGTTTATGGCTATAGCACCAGGAAAACTGTATCATGTAATTTTTAATTTATATAGCCTTTGAATTTAACTAACACTATCATCTGCAAATAGCATCAGAACAACATCAAATCAGCAAAGAAAACAAGACAAAACAGCTTGGGAACCTAAAATGCGCCGAGATACCTCATTATGAAATACTGCCAAGACTTTTTGGGAGTTGTGTGTGTCACATTTCATTGATTCGGAGGGTAAATCTTACTGATTTCTGCCAAGGTTAACAGACTTTTGTTTTCAGTAAACAAAAAGCAAATACAAAATCTCTGTTGGTGGTGACACCTTCCACCTCATGAGGTCTGGAAAACAGCTTACCAGCCTCCGTCACTTAAGACCTATTCAGCATGAGGACTGTTAGCATTGGTGTAGAATGGTGCAAGGCATGGAGCTCTAATAATAGCATTATGGCAGAATTTTTGGCACTGGTTTGAGCACTCACTCATAAACGTGCTACAGGAAATCTTTACACTCAAACCTCCCTGCAGTTCGGGACAGTAGGGGCTGCTGGAAGTGCAGCAGCAGCAGCCGTGGCAGCGGCAGGGCCTGCAAGCGTTAGAATTTCCACTCGTAAAAATTTATAGGGGCCAACTGGTTTTGCAGGTGTACTGCCTAATGCCTGCGTGTACCCAGTTGCTGGAGCAGATAAAGTGTGAGGCGAGGACTGGAATGCTGGTCGGGGACTGGGGAGCCGGTGCCCACCCCAGGGCTGCCGTGAGGGGCCTGCCTTGAGAGAGAGAGCTCTTGGCTCTGTCTGTAAAACAGACCCTTATATGGTATCAAGTTTGGCACTCCGAAACGTAGGTATCTCTAAACACTGCTCTTTCTTAAAAGGTTAGTCAGGAAAAATGTTCGCACTTAGAAAATGCAGGCGTTTAAAATAGAAGCCCAATGCAAGGTCTTTAGATAATGTAACTCATAATGTCACAGAGTCAGACACTTATATTTTAATTGTCAGACATAGTCTCCAGCCCTGTATTTACTACCCATCTGCTCAAAGTGCTGTACTTGCTACCAGATTTACTGGGGGAGAAGAGCAGGGAAGAACAGGAGTGGGAGAGGTGTTGGAAGGGAACAGGAGACCCTCCTGTGTCTGCTGTGACTGGAGCAGCCCCAGTCACTTTGTGTATCTGCTTTCATGCTTCAGGCCACAGATGCACAGGAGTGTGGCTTCCTTTGAAAATCATAAGATGAAGCTTTAAAAATGAGATCTGGTGCAGTTCCTCATTAATTATCCTTCATTATTTTAGAGTTCTCAGAAGCATAGGTGAGTAAATGGATACATAAATAATTGACACATTTCCACTTTTAATGATGACTGCTGCTAAGCACAATGCAAATTGATTTTTGGTGTAACAACATTCAGAAACAGTATTTCATTAGAGTTAACCTGCTGGTGACTTTGTTTCCATTTTTTTTGTGCTTTTCTGATAATTTTTACTCATCCTGGAATCAGTAGATCACTGACTGATTCCCCCTTTGGAAGGGAATTCGTGAGCATGGCTTCCTGCTATATATGATTATAAAATACTTTACTGTTGGTTCTTAGAGCTGACAGCGTAATTTTACTCCAAGTATCAGTGCCAAATAAGCTGCATAGCGCTGATAGCTTTCAGGTATCAGAATTACTGAAGTTGTGGCTAGGTACACCTCATTGGATGAGTTATACCTTACTGTTTCTGATAAGCCATGTATCAAAAGTCACATAGCGCAAGAATGAAGGAGGAGGCAGAGGTATAGTCACTTTAGGCGCTTCCCTGCAGAACTGCACAGCTGAGGGTACCAGCTATAACATACTAATTCTTACAGATCTGCCTGAGAAAAAGCTACTTCAGGAGCCATCGCAACCAAGCCTCTATGGAATATAGCTGTGAATACATGGATCCAAATCCAGGGTACACAAACCCTGCTGTGTGGAATGCTTTGACACTTGAACCCCTGTATGCTACATATCCAGTTTGGGAGGGGGTGTGTGGGGGGGTATATGTTACATTCTGAATAGATGCCGAGCCAGCGAGAAGCTGAGTATGATGACTCCTCTTGTAATCAGCAAAACGATTTTGTGGCAAAAGCCGCCCTGGCTCCCAGCCGCTTTGAGCTACCCCTCTCACTGCCCGTAGTGGCAAGGAGGCAGAGTGGGGCATGGCTGTGCCCTGGCCCCCAAGCTCCCAGCCCTCCCTCCGTGTAAACACCACGAGGTCGGAATGCCTCAGGAATTTGGGGTCGGGAGCCAGCCTCCAAGGGGAGCGGGAAGGAGCAGCTGCTTTGTGTGACAGGCTGTCATCCGGAGCTTACTTAGCTCTTTTGAAGCCAGGGAACCTTCTAAGGCTACAGAGAGGCTCCCTGGGAAGCTTGCAAGGCTCGGGAGTGCAACTCGACTGGAGGGGAGCTGCCAGGCAGCTCCTCCTCAGCTCTGAGAGCAGCCATGGGATGCCACATGCTCACAAGCAATACGATGCTGACACATCTCGCCCTTGCCGTCGTGCGGGGAAAAGCAGACTCAAAACACATATGGCCTCGGTTCCTCCTTAGGAACACAGCAATTCTCATGCAGAAGTGCCGTGTGTTGCTAAACTCTTGGTAATTTAAGGTTTTTTAATTAATCTTTAAACCGTAGTAAGTGTGTGGTGGGTGAAGTCCCGCTCCTTGAGTTACTGCTTAGTGTGACCCAAGTGTCCAGCCGAGACTTTCATTTACACGCTCACGGCCCTGTCAGCTATCTCTATTGACTTGGTTTCTTGTGACAGCATTTTGCTCAGAGCATGTTAACATTCCTGCAGTTCTCAGCTGTCTCTGTGCTGATATCCACCGATAGATAAGAATTGAAAATAACTTTCTAGCTGGGTGCCCATGAGGACAAGTCAGAAAACTGGTCCATAAATCAAGTTAATACTTTCACCTTCTTTGCAGATTTATCTCATTTTAAGATATCCTGCACTGCATGGAGACTTCCTTAAAATGATCAGCAAGAACATCATATTCCTTTGGGACAGGAGCAAGCATCTCGTTGTTCCTTCGCTACCAGCCTGTGTCATTTTGTGAAGATGCAGCCGTAATTCTGAGTCTCCTGGAGCTCTATCACGTAATGTTTGTCACGCAGTCAAACCAGAGCTATGCACCAGCAAATTCTACCTAAAAGCAAGAGTTTTCCTCACTGAGGGAAGATGGGAGGAAGTCTGTGATGCGACACACACGTTAACCCGGGAGAAACAAATTTGGCTAAATCACACCAAGCTGTCATCCTTTTGTTACCAAAGACATTTTGTGCCCAAAAACAGTCCCTAAGCCCAGCGAGTAACTCTTTAAATAGCCACCCATCTTCGTATCATTAGTTCCCTGTCCTGAAAACTGAAATGCCCTTTAATTATCCAGCTGTAGGAGCATATAAGACGGCACTAAATTTTGCTTAAGTACAGACTATTGCCAAAAAGGAAGCCAAAATACATAATTACGGGCATTAGCATTCTATAGCCGTGTGATATCAAACCGCACAATGGCTGGAACATTCTGTGAAGGGCAATGCTGTCTGGGTAATGTAGCAGAAACACTTATCTAATAGCATGCCCTCCTGTGCCCTCTGTCAGGGCGCCAGCACATTAGTCCTATTATCAGCCTGCAAATACCGGAGGCTTCCACATCGTGGCTGCTGCCAAAAGAAACAGTCTTCCCTGTTACAGGAGCAAATGTCTCTGCACGTAAATGAAACTGAAGAGTAATTAGATTACAGTGTTTCCAACTGACCCCCCGTGCAACAAAATATTCGGGCTTGCTAATTTACATTAATAAAGATCCCACTATTTTTACTGCATATTGGGTTTAGTTCACAGGTCAGGCGTTTTCCATAATACATTCTAAACAGACTATTTCAGTCAAGTCAAGAAGAAATGTCGAGGTGACCTCTTGTAAAATTATCTTTAAAAGCACCGTTTTTCTCCCCAGCCCCCTGCCCCCCATTTCTATAGTTTTTTTGTGTGGCGTTATTATTTCAGAGGTTCAGGGTTTGTTTGTTTCTGTTTTACTTGACAATTTGAACAACATAGGAAAAAAAGAGAAATAATAGCAAATGCATATCCAACCAACCAACACCTTCCCAAATCCTCTCAGAAAGTTATTTAATTTATTTAGCTTCCTCGTTTCTGTGGAGAAGGACCTGGGGGTCCTGCTTGACAACAGGTTGGCCATGAGTCAGCAGTGTGCACTGGTGGCTAAGAGAGCCAATGGGATCCTGGGGTGCATCAGGAGGAGTGTGGCCAGCAGGTCACAGGAGGTGATCCTCCCCCCCTACTCTGCCCTGGTCAGGCCCCACATGGAGTATTGTGTCCAGTTCTGGGCTCCCTGTTATAAAAAGGACAGGGATCTCCTGGAGAGAGTCCAAAGAAGGGCTATGAAGATGATTAAGGGCCTGGAGCATCTCCCCTGTGAGGAAAGGCTGAGTAAGTTGGGACTGTTCAGCCTGGAGAAGAGAATACTAAGGGGGGACCTAATTAATGTTTATAATTATCTTAAGCAGGGGATGCAGGGGGAATCGGCCAGCCCCTTTTCAGTGGTCTGTGGGGACAGGACAAGGGGCAATGGCTGCAAGTTGGAGCACAGGAAGTTCTGCACCAACATGCGGAAGAACTTTTTCCCAGTGAGGGTGACAGAGCCCTGGGACAGGCTGCCCAGGGAGGTGGTGGAGTCTCCTTCTCTGGAGATATTCAAGACCCGTCTGGATGCCTATCTGAGTGAAATGTCCTAGGGAGCTGCTTTGGCAGGGGGTTGGACCCAATGATCTCTCGAGGGCCCTTCCAACCCCTGCTATTCTGTGATTCTGTGATTAGAAGCATATTGCCATGGTCTGTCATCACATGGCAGGCACATTTGAAACAATTTCATTTAGTCCAAGAAAAAGGGAACCAGACTTTTATATGGAATTTAAACATCACCAAAAAGAAATGAACAAATCCCCCAACACCCCTTAAATTTTTTGCTTTAATTATTTTTAATAAACAAATGCCAGAATGCACTTTTCAGGAATAAACCCATCCATTTATTGATGAGCATTCTCATCAACAAAGCAGAGTAAAAAAACCATCTGTTCATGTAGCTGAATTCATATTAGCTTGTATAAACAATCTATGTACTATTAAGCCCATCATGTTAAAAATAAATCAGTCAGTAATCGAAGAAGAAAAGAGCTAAGGGAGCAAATTTTGCATATTGGTTAGATTTTGCATGTATAATATTCCAAAGTGTTTTCCTGAAATCTGAAATATTATTGATCCCTTCGTTCTTTTTACTCAATTTAGGTGACTTCTTTATAATTTGAAGAATATGTAGGCAAGGGAAAGCAAAATAAAATGCTGCTATTTTACTCTGTTGTATTAAGCACTGCTATTTGATGTTTCTGTCCTACAAACTATTCCTAGAGCTGCTATGGAATTGCTCATAGGAAAAATCAATTCTGGGAAAAAAAAGCTGTCAGGTATCAATGTGTAAATTCCTGCACTTGTCAGAAATCCTGAGGAGCACTCCATTTGGAGCAAGAAAGCTTCTTGGGATATCTGATGGGTTTATTATAAAAGAACCAGAGATTCAATGACTAATTTATTTGCAACAGTGGTGAATTCTGTTTCTGCAGTTCTCTGAAAGGGTGTGTTCAAAAAGCAGTGAAGAGATATTGCGGATTTCTACACACATATTTATGATGTGACTTTAAAAACAATTCTTTTCCATGGTTCTGAGCACGTCCTTATTGACAGTTCAGGTTACTGCTATTGTCTTGCACACTCACAGCTTCAAACCTGCTGTTGAAGTACCTAAGAAACGCATTTCTGACTTTTTGCCCTAATCAGTTTTATAGTGTGAGCAAGCTTGTGCGTGCTGGAGAACACCCTCTCCTTCCTTTAAAATAAACTTCCTTTTTTTCAGTCACAGGGGAGACCAGAAAGATGTCAGAAACAATTTAGCGATAGCTATCAGACCGTGCTATAATCCAGTGGTCTGGAAAAGAAAAATGCAGGCAGACTCTTCTTTACCTGAGCAGCCGTGACTCTGGAAAAGAGAAAAGGAAAGGAAAGGAAAGGAAAGGAAAGGAAAGGAAAGGAAAGGAAAGGAAAGGAAAGGAAAGGAAAGGAAAGGAAAGGAAAGGAAAGGAAAGGAAAGGAAAGGAAAGGAAAGGAAAGGAAAGGAAAGGAAAGGAAAGGAAAGAAAAGAAAAGAAAAGAAAAGAAAAGAAAAGAAAAGAAAAGAAAAGAAAAGAAAAGAAAAGAAAAGAAAAGAAAAGAAAAGAAAAGAAAAGAAAAGAAAAGAAAAGAAAAGAAAAGAAAAGAAAAGAAGAAAAGAAAAGAAAGAAAAAGCAAGGAAAAGAAAAATGGAAAAATGGAAGGGAAAAAAACAAGAAAGGAAAAGAAAAATGGAAGGGAAAGGAAGGGAAGGGAACAGAAGGGGGGCAACACATTTTTTTGCACTTTAAATATGTACCATCAGCTCTCTTTCCATTTCACAGAAATAATGCATCAGCACTAGATCAGCACCCCAAGTTAGTGTCTCGGCAGAGTGTGCAAGCACCTCACTTTCTAACAAATAGTTCCATGTACAGCACAAGGGATGAGGCGATGCCTGATTTCCAGTGATTCTTGCTTGTAGTAAACTGATGTTTTAGCTTCCTACGTGAAGGCTGCACTGTCAGTGCACTGCTACATCCCCTTCTTGCTTGGTTTCGTTACCCCTGGCTATTTCTCTACCCACAGCTCTTGCACTTAAATCTCAGGACCTCTTGCCTCCCTTGCAATATATACAACATTTTCTGGTATTTTCCGTGCCCTCTGCAATATCTGCATGCTTGTTCCTTGTACTGGGCAGTACAATAACTCTGGATTGATGGCTCTGGAAAAAAACCTGCTCATCAGAAAAATGTAGAGGGGGAAATGTAAGGGAATGTAAGATAAGCAGATTTATGTTATGGAAGAGAGAAAAAATGTGAGTGATGATTTTTTTCTTCTCGAGGGGAACCGGGCTAATACTTAGGAAGATCTATTTGCAAACAAGTATGTGCCATCCTGTTATGTATAGACTAGTGCTTTTTCTTTGCCTATGAATATTCATGCAATCAATTTTAATTCACCTGGAGAAATGCTTTTATTGGAACAGAGATGGAGATTCATGCGTGACAGCCATATATCTGAGCAAACAACAGAAAGCCACACTCAGGCTCTTCTCACCTGGGCAGCGTGTACCACTTGGCCCCATGAGTTAAGGACGTGGGTATTCTGCGATGAGAAAAAGAGCAAGCAAAGAGAGGTGGTGTAACATAAGGACATGCTGACATAATAGCAAACTCCCCATCCCAGTGACACATTTAGAGTGTTCCAGCCTCAAAAGGCTGCATAATTTGCCCGTGGTGTGGGACAAAACCGAGAGAGAGGGATCAGCCTCTGGGCACAGCCGAAGGGGACGTTGTGTGCCGAGGTCTTAACTGATCCTTACACTCCTGTGTCTCTCTGCCTGCGGGGTGAAATTGCGGGTAGCCCTACATTATTAAAAGGTGCAAGGTTCTGAATTCATCTTGTGTAATTATGGGATTATCGAGGATGCCTAAATTAGGAATGTAGCCACTTCACACTCCCTCTATGGGCCTCTCTAGCTGTGAGATGCAGGCACTGGCAGTAAGTAGGCATTCTGTATACATAGCTCTCTTTACTCGATATTGTGGCGTCCGTTTTACAGACAACCTCTTCTCATCTCACCCTTGCACAATGCACACTGAAGATGTCAGATTTCATACTGTCTCTTTGTTTGAAAATTATTTCTATGCTTTCTTTCACTCTCCCTCAAACCATAGTGTATTCTCTATACTAACTGAACCCCCTAGTTCTTATTCCTGCCAAACGTACCTCTCAGGACATAAAATGTTGAAATAGCCTCATGCTCTGCGTATTCATTTAAACTTCCCTACAGAAACAACCCATCCTGTTGCATCCTGTATCTTACCCGTGTTTCGTTTGGTCTGTTGTTTTGTCAAGCCCCATGGTTACATTCCCATCGGAGACTCGTTCATAAGCTCATTGAGGCAGGAATTACAGCATTTATGCCTGTCACATCTTTGTTGAAACAGCTAATGATGTGACCAGTTGTGCCGGGAGACGCAGGGATGCTGTGACTGAATGGTGAAGTGAGGAAAACCACTCTGAGACTCACACTTGCACAATAAAATCCAGCTCAAATAACACCAGGGTTTCGATTTGTTAAGCAGTTCCTACAAATCCATAAAAATCATGATCAACACTCTCCTATGACCAGGGAAAAGAGGCATACCTGATGACCGTTCAGAATGAATAGCCTGGCCAGCTGCAATCTGAAGTGTTTAGATAGGAAATCAAAGATGGTATTGTGACTGTGTATAATGTCTTGAGATTTGTATTTAGAAGCTGAAATTATGCAAATTCAAATGAGAGTTTAATATGCAGGTTATAACAGTGTGGATAATCAATCATAAGCACAACTTGCCTGTGGATACTGAGGCTTCTCCATCACTGCTGGCTTTCAAATTTTTTTGAGCAGTATAGTTCTGTCAGAAGTTATGATTAAGATAATTATGGATCATCGGATCTGTTTCATGTAGATGGTCAGACTAAACTGCCATAATGGATATTTTCAGTCTGAAAACCCATTTTTGGAGGTTTTTTCCATTTTGTACAAAAGACAATTGTTTCTTGTCAAACAGGTGAGCTGACTAGAAATTAGAAGATGTGGATGTAAGCCTAAAAAATCTCACATTCTCACTCCTGAGTTAGGCTCCATTATAGAGATATATTCTCTGCATGCTTTATGGATAAAAAGATATTTTTAATAAATGGCTGCAATGATCAAATAGTTAAAAGACACTAAAATTAGAGTTTTCAAGATTTTTTTGATAGCTTCTCAATCACTACTGCCTGCTGGTCTACGTAATTCTCATTACTTTGCTGCACTGTGCTGATTGATTCTTCTCGATGTACAGCACTCCTTTCCCAGTCTTTATCCTGGTTAACTATCTTTGAGGTTATAATGTGAAAATGCTTTTGTTTCTTTTCCTGTGAGAGTATAGCAGATACCTCTGACTTTACTAGCTAAAAATCTGGAACAATTTTCCCAAAACAAATTTATTTTTTCCCCCTTTTTTTAATTTCACATGGAAAAGCTGAGAGGCTTACTTATAGCGGTAATCAAATCAATCTTTATTTTAATATGCACACATTTTCAAAAGATTTCTGTTCCTTCATTCATTTGTCCAGTCAAAATCCATCAGAAGCAAGGAAACTTGCTGTACATAACAAAGAAGAATACCCCTTTCCTGCTTACAGCAGAGAAATATTTCACAAATACTGAAACATCGCAACAAGAATACTTCCTGCATAGCAACTAGACGTCTCTATCAAGATATTTTTCACTGGAGTTTGTTTCTCTTTTGCCTTACAAGGCATTTCAGACCTTTTGATAGCAGCCATTGCTCTTCTGAAAAGGAGATGGAAAAATAGGTATCTCTCTTCCTTAACTTTTTTTTTTAATAGGACTGATTTTAAGATGAAAACATTTGCAGCCAGAATGACATGAGACTCTTCCAAAGAAGTGGATTACTGTTGTCACTGGAGTTACCCAAAGCTGTGAGCTCTGGGTCTGGCAACAAATGCCTACAGAATCATTGCCTGATGTCATCTATTTCCTTCCCTTATTCAGGTAAATAGTTCTTATTAGTCACACTGAAAAGAGTGGACTAAACCCTGAAGCTTTTACTCTGTGCTTAATCAGGTGTCAGGCAGGCAAGCCTCCTGGGAAGTCGATGGGAGTTTGCCTGGGAAATGACAGAGTAGGAATTTATTAAAGCCCTTAAAATGGAAATGTATTCATAAGATTTGCAGGATCAGGCCTCTAATTTAGCATGAACTAAAAATGTTGATGGAAGTTGATCATTCAAAAAGGTGTAGAGAGGCTGAGCCAGGGCAGGCACAATTCCAGGCAGTGCCTGCAGTTTCTCTTGATGTTGTGGGAGCTGGGTATATCAGGAGTGACTGATGTAGCTTGACAGAACACTTTAAAATGACACCTTGAGCTAGATTCAGTGAAAGGGTAATGGACAGATGGTTCTCATTTCCAGAAATGTAATGGCTATTCGACATTCTTTGTCATTAGCGATCCTGTTTAAAACTTTATTGAACAGTGATAATTTCTGTTTCCTCTTTTAACAGAGCAATAACTCTGCTCTCACTACAGCCAGCAAAGCACCCCTATTGAAAACCTCTGCTTCTCAGCGGACTCACTGCAAGAACGACTACTGACGTGCAAAATATCCACACTCACTTTCAACAAAGAGGTGGTGTGAGGGGAGAAGTGGTCTTTTTTTTTTTACTTCCTATGTATAAAAAGAGGGAAAATGCATCTTGAAACCATACCTGACAGTATGTTTACTTACAGCTCTACGATAGTTGACTTTAAATAGTTCTTTAAATCACTACATTAAAGTTATTTTTCAAAGTAAAAAGCAAACAAACATATTCTCTTTGCTCCTGAGACCTTCTACTACAGTATTTAGATTATGAAAAGAGATTCTGTTTTCAAATAGACCTCTGGAAATGAGACAGAATCTTATAAATGCTTCCTATTTGTTTCACAACACACCCCACCCCACCCCACACTGAGAATTCTAGTCATTCAACAAAGATTCACATCCAAATTTATCAAAATTTCCGTCTCAGATATCAACCATACAACAAAGTTTAGGCTACCAGGTAGTAGAAATATACATTTATGTTAGTTATATCAGCTGCTAAATAATTATTCACATACTCCCAAAGCGTTCCTTCATCTGCAGATTGCTGCATTTGGAAAGTGTCAGAATTGCACAGTGCAATCAGATTCAGAAGAAGACAGTTAATGAAGCGTCTGTCTTTCATGAAGACACAAAACCCTGCTGCTTCTTTCATGCATCAGATTCAGAATGGGCATATGTATGTGGCTTGAGGTCTGAAATTACAACCTCAAGTCCTTTTTCAAAACCTGAAAAGACATTTCATTTGTATATTTTATAATATAATAAAAGACTGGATACAATTTTTTTTTCAGTTTGCTGATTTATGCCTAATTCATTATTCTGCAGGAAAGCTCACGACTGCAGAAATGCTGCTAATATTGACTTCTGTCTTTTATTTTATTTTTTCCCCTGTGCAAAACCACTGTTGTTTTATTTGCTACAAAAAGATAAGGTTGCTCTAAACATGTCAATTGATATTATGACATCTCCATGCTCTTACAAAAGAGAGACAAGAATACAAGTTCAAAGTTGTGGCCTATTGACTCTGGCAGTGTCCTTTTAAAACATCGTTTACTGAGGAATTCATGTTATCAAGAACATTCCATTTGCATTACCTGCAAATGGTACAAGGCTTATTTCATTACTTTTTTATTAAAATCCCACGGGATTGTTGGCTTGGGGTTTTTTTGATTTAGTGAGTATGCAGGTAACTTCTGGAGAGTCATGCAAAAGGGCAGATTATGAGCTCCACTGAGCTCCCCCATTTTCAGTGAAATGCATCAAAGCCCCCTCTAGGGTATATGGCTGCTGGCTGGCTGCTGGCACAAGAAACCCCTGACACTGAAAAATGTGCTTCTGCCCCCTGTATTGGACACCTTCCCTGCAGTCAGCAGTGTTAGCAGTGGAAGGAGGAATGCTCCTTCCCAGCAGCACAGCAGACCCAGCCCATGTGGGCATCTTGGAATGGCCCTGAGGCTGCTGCAACCTGCCCAGAGGAGAGGGACAGGGGGATTGTGCAGGGAAACCTCTGTCCTTTCTCACCTGTGGTACAACCACAGCTCCCAAGTCTTGAACTGACTGCACCTCGCTGCAGCGTGGAATGTGACAACCTGGAGGTGTGTTTTCTGGGAAGGAAACCCTTCCTGCGGAACAAGGCTCCATGTTCACATTCAGACTGCTTGATGTTTGCCCTCTGGGATGGCTCTGCAGTGGAGGATGATCCAAACTGGCATAGCAGCCCTAGCAGGTCATGCTGGCAGCCAGGGAACCAGGCATAGGACCTGCCCCAGCTCAGCAGATGCTTAGTGTATTGAAGAAAGGATACCCATGCTCCTGGGGGGTTGAGGCCTAGGTGGCAAGTGCCAGCTGTCCCCTTGTCCCACACTGCCATGATCATGGCCTCACTTTTAGGAAGAGGTGAGTAATTTCCGTTCCTGCTGCCTGGTGTCACAACGACAAAACTGCCCACCCAGGTGGGAAGTTAAAATGTGCACTGGAAATACACGTTAAAAAAGAACAGAAGTCTCCAGGTTTCATTTGAGGCAAGAATCTGACATAAAGGGTTTCCTGCTGCCTAGGGAAGTGCTATTAGAATTAAAATTTCATCTAAGAGTAGAGATCCCTCCAGGATAAAAACAGTCAGACAATAAGGCTTGTCTGTATTTTCTAACTTAATCATCTGTGTGACAGAAATCAGTCAGATCTTGCTTGCCACCATACCCAGACAGAACCAAAATATCAATGATGTAGAAGATTATTTTTTAAAGCAAGGAAGAAAACATTAGAGAGGGTCATTGCTAATATTAGAGGGGTTTAAGTGCTTCTTTTTAATATTCGGTAATTCTTATTTGCTTTAATTATTTGTCGTGGCTGAAAAGTCACCGTTTTACTTAGAAAAATTAATTTTGAAATAGATTGCATCTGTAAGCAAATAATTTTGAGTCATTGTTAGTATGTAGCTAACTTTTTCAGTTTTGCAGTGAAAAGCATCTTTATTTTTTTCCATAGTGCTTTTATAAAGGCATCGTGATTCCCAGCCCCAATTTGGAGGGATCATCCCTTACACCACTTCAGTAATGTCTCGAGTGAGGCTGGTAGGAAGGGTCCTGAAGGAACTGCTATTGTTTCACCATAGCACGACAACCTCTTCAACAGGAATAATTGTCTTGGGCTAAGAACTTGTTTCATGTATATGGCAGAATTACTGACCCAAGCTGGATTTGAACCAGCAGCCGTATGATTTAAATAGGAGATGAAAATTGATCTCAAAGTAACCTCACCATTCTAAGCCAAGGAAGTGACAAAGGGGTGAATGCTTAGTGCTGCAGAAAAATAAATATCCTGTTTTAGAAAACAGACCTCGTCACTAGAACTGAACGCTCATATATCACCTAGCATCTGAAGTTGAAGAGCATGCCTTTGCTGATAAACATAAGGAAAACAATAAGAGAAACCCTTTAATGAACCTTTGATATAACAGTGTGACCAGAACTCCTGGAGTGAGAGGCATATATATCCCTTTTGTTGTGAGACCGATGAATACTGATTATGACAATGTCAAGGATATCAACTTACGTATTGTGTTACAGAGAAAGGCTAGCTGAAAAGGACTACCTGGCTAACAAAAACAAGGGCCTTAGCAGAGTCTCCTGCTCTAGTTTAGAAGTACATAATACACATACACACACAGAGATATTTTTATATGTGTGTATATATATATATAAAATATCAATCTACCTAGCTATGTGAATGTGTACTTGGGAGCTGTGGCTCCTTGTGTGTACATATTTACAGTATCATGTATGAAGTATCACATATCACATACATAGTGTGTCTTTTCTCCCAAGTTTAGCAAGTATTCCGTGTGATCTTTAGCAAAACAATAGCTTTCTGGAGTCCTGGATTGGATTCTTCATGGAAAGTTGGGTTCTCCAGCAAAATTTACTTACCAGATGGATAAAATTCAGACTCTGGAAATCCCCCCAAGTTGCATCTAGACAAATAGACAGAGTGTGTCAAAACCATGTCAGCTTGTCTTCTGCCTGTTCCTGTGCATTTTCAGGAATGTGCTGCTGGACAAACTACAGTGGCACCAGGCATTTGCGTAGCCTTTTGCTGAAAATTCAGAGGAAGGAGAGATTTTCTCACAGAAAGGTTCAAAAAAGCCCTTTGAGAAGATGGGCAGATTCTTTCCAGATCATCTGACTGTATGACAAACTTTTACCTACACCAGACAGTATGTTCTCCTCCTGGAACCCAGTACATAAATTACAACAACAGTAGTAACTTCAGCCCAAAGCACCATCCACTAATCTATTTGTTGATATTGCAAGTAATATGTAAGTGCTTTTCAGAGCTAATCCTGACAGCCATAGCATAAATGCAAAGGCCAATAGGATTACTTGGAGATGAAGCATTTTAATAGCATCATGAAGTTAGGAAGTAAACAGATTATGAAAGGCAGCAAATGACATTGATTTTATTTTGCAGCTCGGCCCGATTGTCCTAAACTTGATGAATCTTGTAATCAATCTTGTTTGAATTTCACATAAGATTTTCATCTTATCCAGAGGATAAGGAAACGTGCAATGTCAAAAAAATCAGGACACTAAACCACAATGATGAGAGGGAAGAAAGCCACAGCAAAATCCTCTTTGCCAGGCCTCAGAGGTACCTGACAGGGTTCAAAAACTGAATCTGTGAGACAGCTGTGCGGAAGATAGCAGTGACACTGCCCACCTGAAAACATGGACTCTCTGGAGAGAAGTCAGATCCCACAGGTGTGTTACTAGACAGTCTCCAGGCTTCTCTATCTGCAGGTTTGCAGGGAAGGCTGTGTTGTTCTGTCATGGTTTTTAATTTGAAGACATGCATCTAGAACAGAGATTTGGGCTTTAATTTGCCTGAAAGAAATCTCACTTGTGCAACAAAACTGCTTTGCAAATCAAACTGATACAAAGGGACAATCAAGGATATAGTCCTTCAAAATTGCACTGGCACTTCAAATCAAAACACTAATGTAGAAGAGGGAATTTGGCCTAAATTGCCAAGTCAGTGAAATTAATGCCCTGATTGTGACCTATGAAGGCTTTCTGACTGAGATCATGCCATAAGAGCTGTTTTTCCTTGCTGTAATACTACCGTGAAAGTACTGTACAACCTACGTAGAGGCAGAGAAGTATTTATTTGCCAGTGTGACTTTTTTGGAGGGCATGGGGAAAGTCTAAATTAACAGATGATCAACAGATCAGAGCATCCCAGCTCTGATTTTCTGCCACAGAAACCTGGAATGCTGTGTTTCATGAAGTTGGCTCGCAGGACTGAATTAACAAGAAATTAATTTATGCGCTTTTCATAGAATAGGAGCAGGTGACACATCTTTTGCTGCAACTTTTTTCTCCCTGCAGTGTTGAATCAGGTTCAGCATTTTGTCGTGAAATGCATTTGGTCTGCATCTGAGATAAACTCATGCTTTTCTTCCTGTGTAGGTACAGCCCCATGTTTCCACCGGTGTTCGTAAATCCAGTAGATTTTAATACATTTTGAGTCTGTTCAATTTGAAACTCAACCCTTCCGCTCTGTTCCCTGCAGCTAGATAATTTGTTTCTGTGATAATCAGCTTTTACTGAGAATTTATGCCAAGTCTGCCAGTGCACTCATTTTGCATGGTTATACTTCCATTTTGCACTCCTAGGCTAAATAAGAGGGCAATTACATTCCCCTTAGGTTAAGAATAGCTGAAACAAAAGAATCTACTATGTAAGAGTGGGCAGGGACTAGCTAATACAATTCAACAAATACCTTTTGGTGCTGTGAGGAGTGGCTGGCTCGACGTGAACATGAAAGATAAACATGTTGAGTGCAGACAGAGAAATAGCAGCATGCTAAGAGGGAGGCAAGAAGGCAGGACTGGATGCTGGTGGGACAGTCAGCATAAACAGCACGACAGCAATTAAACACCGTCCCGAAAAAAAGAGGAAAAAGCACCCCCCCAAAAAAAGCCTCATGGGAGGGGTGGAACAAGGCTTGCAACAGATCACAAAGCAACTGCATCCTGCTGACTTTGCTATGGCGTTTAGGGTGATCGGGCTGTATGACATTTTTCTGCCTATAGAAAGGATTGCAGAAAATAAATACCTGACTCCTTCAGTTTCTCCTAACACAGAGAGCCCTGAAACACTGGCTAACTGCTGGGGCCAGACAGACATTTCTGTATGCTGCCTGTTAGACTGCACTGACATTTTCACAGGTTCAGCTCTGTCTCTTGGGCCGCTCTCCTGTGAGGGAGTGGCTCGGATTTGGCATCATCCAGATTCTTAAGGCATTTCAAAGTATAACTTCTGCTGAAGCCTTAGCTCTTAATTTCATAAATGTCTTTGGGACTTCCAACTTCCTCCAGTTTCTGAATTGGAAAATCTGTATTTTTTGCAATGCGCTACTTCCTTACCTTGAAAACTCTCCCACAACTGGTATATAAGTTATCATGCAGAACTCCTACAAATTATTCTCAAGCAAGTGAATGATTTGGGGGGAAGAGGGTGGAGGAACAAGGTAAAAGTGCTAGGGAATGAGTAGAAATCCAGGGCTGCATGGACAAATAGGTTTTTCAGTGGATTTGAAGAGGGTACTTGCCATCTGAGAGGTTAATTTTGTGGAAAGGAAAGAGTAAAGGAAAAGTATCTGTAGATTTTTGGAGAAGTGTTTCACTTTTAAAGCTCTAGCAGACAATTCCCGGCAGGGGTGTCAAATGCTTCTGTCCTAAAGATAACACCATTCTTCACGAATCCTCAGGCAGGGAATACATGCATGTTATACAAGGATATATGAAATAAAGTACTTTGACTAATAATTATTTCATTAAAAGATTTATTTCAATTGACCTTCCAGTCATCATGAATTTGGTGTGTGATTTAGCCCAAAGACTTTCTGGTTCTCTGGTTGTTTTTGCCTTCCCTTCATAGTCACCTATTGAATGAATCTACTGCCAAGTGTTTCAGTTTCTCAGTTCATCCCTGTGACCCTGTGACCTGAGTCACTGACCAAGAACTGCATTTCATGCAAAATGCAGCTGAGCATTCAAGGATAAGGCAAGGGTTTTCTCTCCTACTCTATCAGCTGCTTTGTGGGCCAGTGGCCACACCTGAGTGACCCAGTGTCTCTGTTGTAAACATCCCTTTGCAGCAAATTTGGGACAGAACTCTGTCTGCTGTAATTGTGATTGCCACCTTGACTTTGGTGTTTTGCCATTTTTCCCTGAGGGTGGTGAGTTTGTCCCCTGAAGCAGATCAATGCCGTAATTTTAGCTCCGTAATTTTAGCTCCTTAATTTTATTGAAGATTTTCAGCATCGTTGCTTGATTTTCAAAACTCATTTTGAGAAGTGAATAGAAAAAGGAAAATAGCCCAGAAAAATGAACCTAAAAAAATCACTGTTTCTCCCTTCTTCCCATTGTGTGGTGTCACATCATTACTCATCTTACAACCCCTTTTACTTCCTCTCAGCAGCCTGTGTCCTCTACCAACACTCTTTGTCTCTTTGGAAAGATTATGGCAAAACACTTCCAGTTGACACAGACCCATACTAGCATCTGTGCATTGCACCAGCTACCCTCCCTTGCCAAGAACCTAGGCTGGTGACCTGGCACCCAAAAGTGTGGGTCAGAAATTTTATGCGCATGCTGACCTGCTTGACCTTGTCAAATGAGCTCCCAGTGCCAACACAGAAAACTCTTCCCACTGTTTTCTTTTCCATGGTGAAAAGGAGGGGTAAGGTGGAAAACCTCCACTGTAGCATCCTGTTGCTGGCCAGAGGTTTGTTACTGTACATCTGCTGCCCAGTTTATTCCATTTCATTATGCTGAGCCCCTGCCTGGATCAGCCGACTCATCCCTCCTTACATCTGCACTGAAGAGCAGTTCACCTCTTGTCAACTCTCTGCTCAAAACCTGTTTGCTTGTGCAGCCCATGGAGAGAGGTTTAAGAGTCATTCTAGTATATTCTTAATGACTTAAAGGGGAAAGAATGAGCAAATGCAAGCTGTAATGTCTTCCAATCCACAATATGAATGGAATAAAGATCTAACTCTCCAAAATTAGAACCAGATAAGAAGCTACAGTACCATTAACCACTGCTTTGTAACACTTCTCTTATAATCTGAAAATGTAATCAGAGTTTCAGTATTTACGTTATCTATGTTAATGTAAAACAACAATATAGCCATCGAAATAGATAACTACCTCTTGAAATCCTCCATAATGGCCAGTCTATGCTCCAGACTATATAAATCATACCATAAGAAAACATCCAGGTGAATTATGTTTGCTAGGATCTGGTCCTTCTGAAATTACCCACCTTGCAAAGTAAAGCAATAATTTGCAGCATATACTGTTCTAAGCTGTGGATTTACCTGGGAAAATGCAATTACAGGCTGAGAGAATCAAGTAGCTGAATCTCTGTGTGAAGCAATCGGCTGTCACTGTGATAGGTAAAGGGCTATTCTGAAAATGAGGTAAATTGGCTCCTTTCTATCTATTAAACTCTAAGTACTGTACAGTTGTTGATGGAACTGCAAGTCTACCAGAAGGTAACATACTGTCTGTATTATCATTTATAATACTGATGATGCTCCATGAAAATGTAAGTATATAGTATTAATCCTCCCCTAGTCCTGTCAGGTATACTGCTAATTATTCTGGCTTATGCTGTTGGAAAAAGGGTTCATATGTTCTCATCTGAGGTTGCTGAAACAGTGCTTTTTACAATATAGGAAATCAACAATTGTTTCCTTTCATTTATCGAAGCTATATAAGGCACTTCACTGTAGCTACAAGAAAATGTCCAAGCTGTTTTAGATACATTGGTATAAAAACTATGCTGTGGTCTGGTACATAGGGAGGTAGGGGATGATGAGGGGTAATATCCTCAAGCTGTGCCAGGGCAGGTTCAGGTTAGACATTAGGAAAAAATTCTTCACTGAAAGGGTTGTCTGGTATCGGAACAGGCTGCCCAGGGAGGTGGCGGAGTCACCATCCCTGGATGTGTTTAAAAGACAGGTAGATGAGTTGCTCAGGGATATGGTTTAGTAGAGGATGGGTATAGTTGGACTTGATGATCTCAAAGGTCTTTTACAACCTAGTCATTCTGTGATTCTGTGATTCTTACTTTCAACTGAATTGAGAAAACTTTCTCAAAACCCCCTTCATTTTTCTTCAAGTATTTCTATGTCTACCTCCATTGTTCTTGCAATACAATACACTGTGTATTATCCAGAGAAGAACAAAATTGCACAGAATACAGATCGTGGATCTGCAATCTTTGCTTTGTTTTGGGTCATAATTATTTCTGTTTCCCTTTTTTGACTGTTGTATTTATCCTAGGATAATGATGCTGAGACAGAATTTAGTGTAAACCCCAGTAACAAACCTATAACATAGTTAATTTCTGAGACTGAATTCAAGCCACAAGCAACAATCTTAAGGTATATTTTAAAATAAAATCCAACCATTTTGTTTGTATTTTCCCTTTCCCCCGCCTTTATTTTGCACATCCATGAAAATACAGAAATAAATAATACTGAGTATAAACAATACTAAGCCCAGCATAGGAAATATTTGCACTGAATTGAAAAGCACTGGAAATTATATCATTGTATTAGCATTTATATGACATCTGTATACCCAAATTGTTTGCTTGAAAATAGTTAGCTTATGCAGAGTAATAGTGGAAGCCCTGCAAGTTAAAAAAACTCATGGGACATACCAGGAAAATGCAAAACAGCTGGACTGTGAGTCTAAAGAATGTCAGGTCTCCTCATTTGTACATGTACATGGAACAAGCTTTTCCAACAAAACTTAAGTTAATTTCTGAAGTTAAAAGTCAACTTGAAATGGCCAGAAGCTGTGAGTACAAATATAAATGAAATTTAGGGTCACTTTGTGATCAAGTGGTTACTTACTGAAAAGAAAAAGTAAATGTGATTTTTATAGTATTAGAACTAGGCAAGTATTGTATACAGTTCATTTACACATTCAGCAATATTTTGCCCTGAATGGCAAAATAAATATTTACAGTTAGTGACACATGAATTTTACTTTGTAAAAACATTATATATCCTGGTTGACAAATTATTTTGGGACTCTACAGTGTAGCAAACTAGAATAAGCTGTTCCATGTAAGTCTGTTTCTGAATAAATGTTCTTCTAAGCATATTATATGTAATATCTTCCTCTTACACCACATAGTTCTTGGTCTATGTGCAAAGACCAAGCTATGCATATGAGGAAAGCCAGTTGCAAGACTATAAACTCATCTTACAAAACAAAAACTGAAAACAAATGTCTGCAAAATAAATTAAAACTTTTGATTTTAAGGTATTTCAGTTGGGCTGAATGTAAGTTATTTTCATTTACAAAATCTTAAAAATAATCAAAACTCCTCATAAATATATTTATTGTAGAGAAACATAATTAAAAAGCATAGCAAACCAAACCAAAATTAGTTCAGTTGAGACCACCATTCCACTACAAATTCTTCTCTCTGTGTCTGGACTTGTAAGCAGTGGCTGTGACTGGTCAGCCTGGAGAACAAAGGGCTCAGGGGGAGTTTATCAAAGTGTGTAAATACCTAATGGTGCAAATGAAAATGAGTAAACTAGACTTTTTTCAGTGGTGTCCAGTGACAGGGCAAGAGGCAATGGGCACAAATCAAAACCCATGAAATCCAGCATGAATGCAAAAAAAACCCCACCTTTTAGTGGGAGGGTGGTCAAACACAGGAATAGGTTTCCATCATGTCTCTGTCACCCCAATAAGACTGTAGCTCTGCAATTGCATGCAGTTCTTTAGTTTATCCTCTAATTTTATAACACTGAACGTTTCTGGATTATTGGTTTACTTTGGACTACCAGTTTGAACTCATTGTAAGGAAACCGGATTGCCTCTTGCAAATGAATGTTTGGTGACTACTCAAGATGGATTTTCAGTCTTGCATTTCCTTCTGCAATGCATCTCTAACGATTAAAAAGAAAAAAAAATAAATTCCAAGAGAGTTTTTGCAGCTGTGCATGTATGTAATTATGTATGCATAGTAACAGTAGTTATGCAGAAGAGATTCTTTATGCTGTAGTAACTAAACTAAAATTCCGTTTCCCCCTCATATACTCCCATTGTATATCATATAAATACAATACTTCATCTTCTTATCATAGAGGCATGTCTGAAAACTTCTCAGGGCATTTTTGTTGGGACAGTTTGCTGTTCAGATATAGTTCCTCATTTCACAAGTGCTGTTGCTTGAGCTTAGCATTAAGCAAATTAATATGATGTTAGACCACAAGACCATGCTCATCCGTGCAGAATTAGGTATGAATGTAAAGATTCAGATCACTAGAGTGCTGAAACTCACACTTCAAGTTGGAATTCAGGCACACACTGGCATCATATGAATGCAGGGCTGCTTCACCTGATTGAGGGCCTAAGTCTTTGCAGAACTGGGGCCTTAGGATTGAAGTTGCAAATAAATCAACAGGCCACCATGTCTTGGGGTTATTTGTTATTACCGGTTCAGTGAGTGATGGAATTTTATTTGAATCTTTTTTCATCCTTAAACTTACAAGGAATTACTCCAAAGTAATTTATGTTGCGAAGTGTTCATTTATATTTGTATTGTTCCTTGTTCAGGAAAAAAAAATTAAAAACAGATTTTAAACCTAGCAGACCCTGTCTTCGATTTTGATTGGGTGGAAAATCAGTCATTAACCTAGGAAAATCAGTAATTTTCCTGTACAGCTGCTCAAACATGCTGGGGCATTTACTATGAAAAAAAAAGAGGGGTGGGGGGAACACATTAACAGCATTGTAAAGCATTGATTAGAGTTTATTATACAAAATAATTACATTTAATCAATTATCACAGTTAACAAGTGATTTCTTGGGGATTATTATTACCTAATTGTTATTAAAGATCTGACTACAGATGGCATATGCAATTCATTGCTTATTATTACTTTTACAAGCACAGATGGCACAGCACAACCAGCAAGACTAACAGACAGTGATCTTTTCCCTAATATAATAACAAATGAATGTGCTGAGTGTTTTTTATTTCTTTTTAGTTTTGCTAAAGTGCTGCAAAATAGCTAATAGACTCAACTCTTCAGATCATTTTGTTTCAATAGCAGTTCCTACAGATTGCATGTAGAAGCCTGTTCAAGAGATTCCCAAATTAATGTTACAGACTCAAAATATTTGCATTATGATGCTCATTCCAACTTGCCTGAAACTACCCTTTGCATAAGAATCAGTTTAACTTGAACTCTGTGAACTCTTCTGGCAAAACTTCTAAGGCATCAAAATATCAATAACAGTCATACAATGAAAGAAAGAAGTCAGCTCAGGAACATTTTAAGGCTATTTATTTAAAAATAGTGTGGTAGCTCTTTAAAAAATAGAAGAAATAAAAAGATGCTTATGTAAGAGCCAAAAAAATCCTTTTAAACTAGCAAGAAAGAATTATTTCAGTAAAAGATCAAAAGTTTCTTCAGGAACAAAACCACAGCATGCATGTGGTACTTTCCTACCTTCTTTTCCATCTTCGGGTCCTAAGTGAGTGGGTGGGAGGATAAGTGTGTGATTTTACTGTTTAGTTAGACTAAATGGATCCCTAAAAGCTAAGCAAGTCTGCTGTGATAAGTACAGCTTAAATCTTTTGGCCAAGTCTATCCACCAATTATGTCTTGGAGTTACATTCCCAGACCAATTCTCCATCTCTGGTAAGCAGATCAATCATGTCATTCAACATTGAATGGAATTATCAAAATATCTAAAAATTGTTATACTCCTAAGGCATAATTATAGTACTCCTACATCAGAGCTTTTATAGTGAGCAGTTGAACAAAGCTGGAACATATTTTCACTATTTATCTTAGGTCATATTTAAAATGTATTGTTTGCTTTCCTTAAAAATATCCTAATCACAGCTCAGAAAAGACACACAACAATGCTAAGTGTTATAGTAAGAGAAATGTTATTGGAATACTGTTTTGAAATAGAATGAAAAACCATCAGATGAAAAGGACAGGGAAAATCACATCATGTTTGGTATAGGTAACACAAAAACAATGCAGAGCTATGTACTAAAAAAAGTATCACCTGATAAAAGGGTCAGACATGGGAATAAACGATTTCTTTTTTTTTTTTTTTGCAGAAGACCTATGTCACAATAGCTATATCCCTAAGTATGCAGCAAATAAAAGGAATTAAATTAAGGCTATTTATTTTTGTCCTGCCATTACAATAATTCTGCCATGCACTGGTTATGTCTCTAATTTAAATCTGTAGAATGGCATCTCTAACATTTAAGCTTGTTATTAAAAGCCTCCAAAGATAACGTTCTCTACTTTCAAGACCTAAACGTGATTCAGCATGCCAAGGCATCAACAAAAACAATTCTATCTGATCTTCTGAATAACATTTTTAATAATGAGGTCAACATCTATCCTTATATACGGTATACTTACAAGGTCAAAAATTATTTAATTACCTTGTCTTATTGAATTACTACTCAAGATCTGAGCTGTGGTAACTGGCAAAGTGCACACCCTAGTAGAATCTATTTGGTAAGTAAAATCCATTAGCTTAAGCCACTATGAAACTGTGCATAAGAAAGTCAACATCAAGGAGTTGTGGTTTAACTGGTGGTTTGATCTAATGCGTTTCACTTATCACAGCTTGGCAGAGAAGCAGGCACTTGTTTAGCCACAATAACACGATTGCTTCCATTCTACAGCCATTTCCTTACACATTTTCCATTAACTTCAACAAAGAAGGGCCTAGTTCTACCTGTAATATGTTAAAAGGATGCTAGTCAGAGTAGGCATGGCAGAAAAGCACCCACATGTAATTTCTTAATGGAGAGGAAAAATAATCTTGCCTTCAAGGCTCTGAAGAATACAGGAAATAATACAGACTGTTAGGCGAGTTAAAAATGGTAGATATGTCAGTTTCAGAAGGTAATAAGCAATGGTTTGATGTTTGGTTGTTGGTCAGCAACTAGCTGACCCCAGAAGTTGATACTGTGACCCTTATTGTTCTGGATGATTTTGGATTGTACCCTTGGAAAATTAGAGGGTCTATATTCCCCAGCACTAAGATTCCTGTGATGACAAAAACAGGAGTCCAAACCCTTCATTAGATTTTCTGTGGTCTAAAGGTATTAACTTTCTTCTGTTTTCCTTATGGACTTACTAGGACATGAAAAAATAACTCCTGGAATTTCCAAGAAAAAAATTTATATAATTGTACACAAAATAAAATAAAAATAAAATCTACTGCTTTCTAATAGGATGTGACTATAGAAGGATGTTTGAATGTCTTATTGTTTCTGCACTTTAATTGTTTCAGTACAGTAAGCTTTTCCTCCTTCCTTCCTGTTTTTTAGGTTTAAAGAAGTTCTGTAGTATAGAGGAAACAATTCTGAGTTTGTACCATAGAATTATAAAATGATTTTGGCTGTAAGGAACCTGTAAAGTTCAGCTAGTTCAACCCAGATTATCTAGTCCAACTCATATCTCTTTTAATAAGGTTCTGTGAAGTGCTTTTCTTTTAAGTTTATCTGATCTCTGCCTTTTAATCACTTTCCCATTCAGAGATTGTTCTGCTTGCTCTTTCCTGCACCTTGCTTAGAGAAGTGTTCCACTCATGGAAACACCAAAACCTGGATATAATCATGGAGAATGTTCACTGTTATTGTACCAGCCTGTGGGAAGCATTGACAGAGATGGGAGAAAGTAGATCCTCATGCTTTCCTTCAACATCCTCCCCCTGGTGTGTCATGTTCCATTATTCTCCACTACTGATGCGATTTATTTTACAGCTTCCATGGATCTCAGTAGCAAGGATCAGTTTCCTGTCTTTCTTTTTTCTAACCAGTTCAACGTCAGCTACAGTCATCCATCCCCTACCCTTCCACTCAGACTAATTGAAGCCTGCATTGAAACGTATGGTGCAACGTTTTCCTGAAACCATCAGACATCTGGACAATAGAATGCACCCAATAAGTTTCTATAAAAGTTCAGAGAGTGCTGCCCTTAGTCAAAACATCTGTCACAGAGAGTAACTGTTGAGTTAAAATTAGAGCCAATATTTCATTGCCTTGATCTGGCAGGGAATACTTCATTGGTCCTTTTGAGGAAAGTATTTTCATCTTTGGTGAGATCCTGCAAAATATATTTTTATTGTTACAGATGTTGTGGCTCAGGGACAAAACTAACCTTCATAAAAGCAATAAAGAAAACATCGGCTTTTCAAAAAAATGTTTGAAATTGTGAAGGATCTGAGACAAATCGGTGTTTATTGAAAGCCAGCACTCCTTACCACAGCTAAGATGTAAAGATTTCAATATTCAGATGTGATTAGAAAGTAAGCCCATCTTTTTACATGGTTCAAGTATTTCCGGAGCGAATGGTCTCTCCTTGTGCAATAGAAGCTTTCAGCACTTCAGAGACAAGCAGCCAGAACCCTGCTGCAAGGTTTTGGGTCTCAAAACCTGGTATAGATTTATAATCATTAAAATAAAAATAACAATTAAAAAACCCCAAACCCAACAAACCATGTAAAGTAAAGCAAACACAAAAGATCCCTTTGAAATACTTTTTCAAGAGCGAAAGTAATGACCTGGGTTCCTAGCACATGCACATGTTTAACAAGGAAGAAAAGAACGTGCATGTGTACAGCCCCACAGGCAAGCATGGCAAACAGTTTTACGGGACTGTTTGCTCAGGGTTTGTTTCCTTTTCAGCTGTGCTTTTTCTCCCTTTGTACTCATTTTCAAAAAAGTATGGGTTGTTACCATGCATCTTGGGCTTGAAGCTGCCAGGGTAAGTATTAACAAAACTACTTGACACATGAGAGAGTATTTGTGTGCTCTTCTACTATGAGAACAGAAACAACACCATATGACTTGTCTGACCAGTCACAACTAATCAACACAACTAGAAAAACAAATATCAGGCATTGCATAAATACAGAAAACTGTTCACAAATAGTCTCAGCATTACTGTCACATAACCAAGACATATGATCTGCTCATAGACTGATCATAAGCGTTAGGGAGAAGGAGGCTTAGGCTGATGAGAAATGGCATTTCTTTCTGTTTTCTGTAACTTTGAGAATGTACACTTAAAGGAAAACTGTCTCCTTCATGAAGTCTTCTCCATTAACAAAGTAACAGTTTGAAAACAAGCTTCATACTAAGCTTTCCATTTTGTTTTGCTTACATCCAATGTTCCTTGCATTGAAGATCACCTGGCCCTAACCTTAGTCCTTACTTTCCTCATGTTTTTCTTTTATGCATGTAACTGTGCATATACAGTACATGTGAGTCAGTGTGCCAGTCCTGGTGTAATGGTTAACAATACAGAAGAGCTGCAGCTTTGCTACAGTTCACACAGGGAGCTCTCTCTTGGAAAAGTGGATTCTCCTAAGTACTCTAAAATTCTCACACTTCCTCAAGTCTTCCTCCTGGAGACAGTGAAAGGCAGGGATGGAAAACCAAAGATGAGACCATCAGAAAAAAGTGAAAGAAGCATGGAAACACTTTTTTTTTTTTAAATGCATAGCAGATTTTGGTTTCTTTGGCTTTTCTTTGATAGGCTTTTCTGCATAGAGATTACAGTGCTATACCGGTTGTTCCTAAAACGGTCTCACTTGTTGAATATTTACCTCATGCTTGTCATCAGTTGCTCTATTCAACAATGGTATTCAGACACATATTTTTCTAGTAGAGGAAGTCTAAACCTAACCATTCTGCAATGGATGTTCCTTTCAGAATGAAACTGTCCTTTCTTGAGGTCTCCTGCCCTTTGAACCAGACATTATCACCTAAGCTTAGTAACTGAGGACCACGCATGAAATGAGCTGCCTTACTCATCTGTGTTAATCTAGAAGTTGAAGAATGATTTACTGCTCTCAGAAGACTTACATATTTGAAAGGAACAGGGGCAGGTTGTCAGGAAGGCCTGGGGACAATCTCCCTTTGAGGGCTTTGCAGGATTAGAGCTCACTGTTCAGCTCTAATGCTAAGGGAGGCATGCTATTTCCACCTTTCCTTGAGATCTGTGCGAAGTATTTTTATACTGCTCCTGACTATCTTCCAAGACAGAGAGAAAATACCAAGACAAGAAGTCAAGTGGCTGTTGATTTTTACACATACAAGAGAGGCATAATTGCTGATTCAGAGCTGTTTGCAGTCCAGGGAGCTGTCAGTAGTCCATTCTCATTAAACGCGTTTAATATGACTTGTCAGTAACAGGATGCTGAATTTCCCCTTCAACAGCACATCTCTCAGATTCTTCTGTATACTCTCAAATCCAGTTGGACAACTTGCAATTTCCTATTTTTCAGGAGAAGATGATTGCACTTTTTTAGAAGCAAGTAATTCAGGCTTCTGAGTCTCTCCATCAGAGGAGGGAAGCTGACAACCAGCTCCTGAGGACTGAAAAGTCAGTAGACAGGAACCATTGTGAGAGTTTGCCTGCTAGCACTTCCATCCATCACCTCAGGTCTGTGAGGACATAAACCTAGACACCTAAGTTTCCAACTTGCCTAAGTGTTTGGCATTCATAAGACTGCTAGAAGTGTCACCATCTTCACTAATTTTCCCTACCTAGTCACTTGGGATTCAAAATCTAGATCTCCCTGTATATGGATTTTCTCATGTGCCCAATTCAGTAGATAAGATCAAATTGTGCTTAATAACTCTAATGCAACTAAAAAAAAACCAAACCCAGGTGTTTTGATTTGAAAGCCTAAGTGTTCACTGCCCACATTTTTAATGAAATGCTAATTAGAGCAGTCAACACCAGAAAACTTTGGACTGAGAAAACAAATACCTATCCTTCCTGTTTCCAGCAATCACCAAGCTACAGAGCATTGACCATCTGCAGCCGAAGCCATAAAGGTCATGAAGTGATATGGTAAAAACCAGGAAGCTTTTGTAACCTTCAGTTAGGCGTGAAGCTAAAGAACTGCTATTATATTCACACTTGCATATCTGGATCTCCTAAATAATGTAGCTTTAAAAAAAAAAATCAGAAATGTAGGCAAAGGCTATCTTGAAAACTCCTATGCTATCTCCTTTCCTGCCAAAGTATGTTCTTGTGATTTACCTAAAATGTTTAAACTCTGATGATGTTAAGTCTGTACAAAAGATACTGTTTTTAGCTTAAGTAAGTACTGTAAACCAAAATACTTTTCCTCACATGTCTGATATTTAAGAATTACATTCTAAAAAAGGGCATAAAAATACTATTTAAAAGAAAGTAAAGCATTCATTTTTGAGATAACTATTTAAGCTTTCTTTAAAAAAAAGAGATTTCTTTCTGGTGCGAATCAGTATACAAACAGTAATCCATTTTTTCCCTGAGTTTTGTATACTAATGTTCATTTCCCTTGTCAAAGCTGGTTCATGGCTTCATTAGCCTCTGGTGCTAGGTGGATATCTTTTGAACATTTCACACAGAAAAAGTTTAAGCTTATGATCACACTGGCTGCCAAAAGTATTCCTGCTGACACTTTCGCTTGCTCCCTTGATTTGAATGGTTTTGCACATGCAGAATTGGTCTCAGTTTGATAAACCATTTTTTTTTGGTAGCATTTTGGTGAACAAATCTAAGTCTGAATTAAAATAACTTTATTCTTCTTGCCTGACCTGGCTTTACAGTCTTAAACCAGGAGAAGGCAGAAAAAACACAGTCGATATTAATACTGTCCTCTCAGTGACCTGGGGTAAACATAGTGAGAAGATTAGACGTACAAGGAGGTGCTATTTTTGCATACTCTCTGTTCAGAGCAGAACCACACTTCAGCAGCTTTAAAGAAAGCATTCACAACATCTTTGAAATGCAAGCTTGAATCACAGAACATACTGTGCATGGAAAGACATCCATCTAAAGAACAATGAGTAGGCATTCTATTTCTGAAAGATATGAGCAAATAAATGGCACCATAATACATTTATTTGTAATGTGTAACAACTAATTCTAGGGATGATTGCTGAGTGCCTGGTTACATAAAATCAGTTTACTGAATACATTTTGAAACAAGCTATTGACGTCACTGTGCGTGTGTTGCCTATGGAAAGTTGTCATCTTCGGAAAACAAGTGAAAAACAAATAGAACTATCATTTATCCATTTAAATTAAAATGTAAAAAATATTTGCTGACTGTTCCTGCAATTAATTTAATCCATTATTTCAGTACCAGGAAGGAGAAGCTTCCAATGCCTACCAGCTTCATCAATAACCTACATTTCTGCTACTGGTTTTCCTTCAGGCGCCAGGTAGTTTTGAATTTCATGATATCACAGAGAGATGACATGCATTTCTAAACCATACCTAAAGCTACAAAACCACAAGGCATTTACATTAGTAAGGCTCTTCCCTGTGTTACAAAGCAGAGTCTAATCAAGGGAAATCTCTAATAGCCAGAGTTCAGTGAAAGTGTGTATATCCTTACAGGCGTGCCCAGGATTGATTTCCCTGACAACACAGGAGAGTGTATATTTAGGCTTCAGAACAGAAAAAATTACTTTGAACCCCATTTTGGGTAAGAGCAAGAGATGTTACTCCTATCCTGATCAATAGAACTTCAGCAAGAAAGCAAGGAAGAAAAATAGTTCCCTTTTTCTCTCAATCTTTTTTTTTCCTCTAATTTCCATTGCTTTTTTCCATCTTCCTGCATGATTGTTCAGCTATGTTCAGCTTTTGTCATTCCCACCATACCTTTCTTGTTCAGTCATCCACATTCCTAACCATCTAGATAGTGCTGACATTTATGTGGGCCTAATCACCAGTGCCTGCAAGACAATGCCCTGAAAGCTTATAGAGAGCCTCTGATGTTGCACTCTAATTAGGTCCAAACTGAGGATTTTGAAAACACTGCCTTACTGCCTTGTTCAGCCTAGAGAAGAGGAGGCTGAGGGGAGAGCTCATCATGGTCTATGGCTTCCTGATGAAGGTGCTGATCTCTCTTTGGTGACTAGTGATAGAACCTGAGGGGAAGTTTAGGCTGGATATTAGGAAGAGGTTCTTCACTGAGAGGGTGGTCGGGCACTGGCACAGGCTCCCCAGGGGAGTGGTCACAGCACCGAGCTTGGCTGAGCTCAAGAAGCATCTGGACGATGCGCTCAGTCCCAGGCTCTGACTTGGCTGGCCTTGGCCAGCTCAGGGAGTTGGACTGGATGATCCTTATGGGTCCCTTCCAACTCAGGATATTCTATGATTCTATGTGTCCCTTTTGGTAGGCACTCATCAGAACTGTGTTTTCCCATAGCCAGAAATGTCTAAGTTATATCTGGAGTTAGGTAACTTTGTGGGTGCTGGTCTGAGCCCTCTTCCTCTCTCAGCCATCACAAAATCTCTTCATCTGCTGGCACTGGGCTGGATACTATGCTGGCAGCTGCTTCAGAAAGAAGATTCTCTCTATGGATTGTCCATAAAGTGGAGAACCTGCCTACACATTTTTTTATGCTCCTGAACAAAGATTTTGTCTGGTCTTAATATGTTAAAACCAGCTTCCTATATGTCTACAAGTTGCTGCACTGTTCTCTCCTGATCTTTCTTTTCCTCTTTAGGATGATTATATGACTTAATCTTGATATTCTCAAATAGTATATTCTATCCACTTGTTAGCGCCAAAAGGCCAATATGTATTTAAGTTAGTTTGTTGGTGTGAATGGTAGCAAGCCTCAGGCAGTATTAATATGCTGCCTGTATTAACATATAGAACATGACTCTCTGGAAAAAGAAGAACGTTTTAGTTGGATTAGGTCTTAGCTGGGATAGCACCACTCTGTGAAAAAGCACTTCTTTTTACTTTGAGTGGATTTGAATGCCTTTTTCTTTCATTTCCATTCTGGAAAGGAATAATGAAAATGGAAATTGTTGTAGAATCATTCACTGAAAGTAGCTGAAGTAATAACATGGAGATGAATTCAAGTTCCATAGCAGGATAAATAAACAAAATCCCCAGGAAGCTAAACTTGACAAACACTAGTAGCTTTATAGTTCTTGTTATTAATATTAAAGCTTTCTCTATGTGTTATTACCTGAGCTATGTGATTCACAGTTTAATTAGATAGGAAAACTGCACAGAGCAGCAAAGCAAATTGTCTCTCCCATGAAATCTTTGAAATTTCAAAATATTTTCCATTCCACATCAGGGTAAAAGCTATGACCTTTTGACAATTCTCATTTAGGAAACAACATACCACCTTAGAGAGCACTCACACTGAGATGAAGGCACCAATCACTTCCCTTATTTAGGCTGATTTACCAGCTTTCAATTTAAAGACCGCAAAATTGCTCTAGGCATCAGGCTGTGCAATATTCTCCCATGGGAAGGTGGTAGACATGCTCTTTCCTTTCCACTACCACCCCCAGTTTGGACTTCTTCATTAAAATGTTTGTATACATTTAAACACATATGTGTGGATTCAAATTTTGACAGCTGTAAATACAAACTTTGTAAAAGGTTTCTTTGGGCCTTGTGATCTTTTCTAAGGCTTCGTGAGGCAATGTTTGCTTTGGGGTGTTTTTGTTGTAGATGGCATTCTTTTTGCAGTGATGTTGGTGGGTTGTTGGATTTTTTTGTTGCATTCATTTTTCTTACAGAGTTATCCTGAAAGTTTCTTAGCTCAGGCTCTTGTGTATAAACATTTAGATTCAATAAGCCAAAAGAAGAAATTATTTCTAAAGGGTAATGATAAGGAGTGTCAGTTCCCTACTAGAAAGTGGATTCATCTCTGAGAATAAATCCATTCAATTATGTACAGTTCTGAAAGGGATTATGTTAGGTCATTGTACTCATGTTGTGCATCTCAACTACTGCATAGTAACTGTTTTTCAAAATCTTTATTCCACTCTTAACGCAAGCACTTTAAACAACAACAGACATAAGCCTCAGTTACTCTTGTCCCAAGTATATCCATTTGGGATTCACAGCAATGAAGAAAAGACACGTGAGACCTGTTTCACTCCGGTACCTCCTTCTTTCCCACTGCTTTACGACACTGAAATGAGTGCTAACGCCGCAGGCATGCATGCAGTGTGCAGCCAACCAAGGAGGCAAAATAGGATGTGGGTTACCAAATGCAGTGTCTGATCCAGGGCTCCAGGGAAACCCTGGGAAATCAGTGGGTGTAATGCGGGATGCTGAAACAGCCTTCCAAGACTTTTAGGCTCAGAATTGGTAAAGATAAAATGTTAGCAGAGCACTTCAGTTTGCGATTTAAACATGAAGAAACAGAGAATAAAAGACTGACTTCTCAACTTGATGCAATACCTCTTTCTGCCACTCTACCCAGACCTATTTTTTTTTCCTCTTGTGGAAACCCATTGCTTTCCCACCACCCTGCTTTTCTGTTTATTAATTCCATATTTATAATATTTTTATATTCTGTGATGTCTGGGGATAGATTTTTGGTAAAGCAAATGTCCAAACATAGCTGTGCAATGTGTTTAAAAATTCAACATGGCATCTATTAATGGAACAGTAGTTAAGCAAATAAATCTTCCCTGAACTGAAATTAGAAAATTATACCTCAAAATATTAACTCAGCAAAACAAGCCATAAGGAGAAAAGAGTTATAGATTATTGTTTTGCTTTAATATTTTAATCAAGCTGGTTTGCATCCCACAATTAAACAAGTCTCTCCCAAGGGATTTCTTAGAATAAGCAAACTGCTAATATTACAGCAGTATCTTGTAACATCAGTTATCACAGAATTACAGAATCACAGAATCACAGAACATTAGGAGTTGGAAGGGGCCTCAAAAGATCATCTAGTCCAACCCCCCTGCCAGAGCAAGATCTCCTAGACTAAATTGCACAGGACAGTGTCCAGGTGGGTTTTGAATGTCTCTACAACCTCTCTGGGCAGCCTGTCCCAGGGCTTTGTCACCCTCACAGTGAAAAACTTTCTTCTTATATTCACATGGAACTTCCTATGTTCCAGCTTGCACCCATTGCCCCTTGTCCTGTCGCTGGCCATCACTGAGAAGAGCCTGGCTACGTCCTCCTAACTATCACCCTTGACATATGTATAAACATCAGAGTGATGAAGTGGCCACCACCTTTGCTTTCAGAAAAAAAGAGACAGGAGGGGGAGGGACGGGAAGGAAAGGGAAGGGAAAGGAAAAAAGTCTTGGATTTATAGTAGAAAAACATTTTCACCTTTGGGTATAAGCTGATAATAACGAGAGGTCAAGTCAATAAGGATACTTCATATTGAACTGCTGATTTAAAATGGTTTGAGTGCCTATTACTGCCTAGATGTGTAACTGTGGGGTTGTTTGAATTCTTTAAGTCCTTCAAAACCGGTATTTTCCATTGATTGAAAGTCTATGAAAGTTTGCTGCAACACTCACTGGGGACAGAATCTTTTGTGTGCTTGGGGTTGGGTTGCAGTGACTCCATGAAAACTCAGTTTTTTCTTTTTTTTTCTTTTTTTTTTTTTTTTAGTATAAAATCAAACTGACACTTTGCTGAATGCTTCCCGGGTTACAGCTAACATCTGAGCTGGGCCAAAATCCAACTGTTTGTTGACTGGAACACGTCATGTGATTGAGAGTATGTCTGCCTACCTTATCCTCAGTAGTAATGTAGATTATAAGGAGGGAGAATTATTTATAAGCTACATCTTCTCCAGGTAAAGCGATGGTTCCTATGCAACTGATATGCAAAATGCCCCAGAAACCCAGTACATTAGCGAGGTGACTTAGTCCAATCCATTTAACCAATAAAAAACTTTTATTACAATGGCAGAGCTTCCTCAGATGTCTCAAGTTCTTACCAGCTGGATACTGGATGATTTTTCTTTCCTTACTCATAAGTCTATGTGGTTTTGTACACTTAGGAGTTTGCTTTAGCAAGGTTATTTGTTTGGTTTATTAAATCTATTTCCCTGTGTTTTAGTCCCTCTTTATGTTACCTTCAGATTAACGGCACAGTATTCTGGAAGGTCACTCATTGATGCACGCAGTAAAAGCATGCTTATTTTTCCACATTTTCCTATATTTGAAATTTATTTTGATAGCATCTTAATGAATTGTGGGAACATGATTTAGACAGGCATCTTAAGGAGAATAGATTGACATTTCTGGAAGGGAACTTGTGAGTTTGGGATTTTTTCTGTTTATTAGTTCTTCAAGCCACATATCTTTTTAAGAGCCACACCAAAAAACCTGCATGCAAAGGGGAGTAAATTACAGGTACCTGTAAAAGACGTCACCTGTAGCATTAGGTGATCAACCTTGCATCCTCCAATTGCTACACAGTGGCAGTGAGGCAGATGAGTACTGCTTCCTGCTGTACATCTCACTCGCCACAGGACATATTTGTATTTGTGTTAACTGCTGACACTGAACAAGGCTCTCCCCATGACTCTTATTTCTGTCCTTTTGGTGTGGTGCTGATTTCCAAGAAAAGAAGAAACACTTGGGGAGAACTGGTGAAGAGGAAACCTGAGAAATCTGCGCAGAAATGTCATACGCTCCTGGGGTTTTTTTGCAAACAATGTCATAAAGTGTGTGACAGAGGAAAGTCAGAGTAGTTTGTAACACACAAGTCTGCCTGCAACTTCTGCTGACATGGCAGCTTCTGCTGACATGGTTAAAATAGTAGATAAACAAAAACAAAGTCATTCTTATGAAAATAAAACCCGCTTTATCATCTGTCAGGATGACCTTTATCACTAGCACCACGAGAAAAAAAACCACAACCAACCTCCAGTATTACCAAAGTACAGTGTCTACTGGGCCTGTTTTCCCAAAACAACCTCTTCCCTTTATGTGATGCAGCAGTTGCAAGCAAGTCCAGCTTAGTAATTAAGATAAAACAGAACTGCAGATTTATGGAAATACCAGTAACATCAAGGGCAAGATAATAGTAAAAACCCAACTAACAGAAGTATTCAAAACTGGTGTGAAATTTGTCATGTGGATGAATTCAGAATGATTCTATAGTATCAAGAGTACACACATGCTGGGAATGTTCTGGGACACTTGTTCCTATCATCTACATCCATTTTTATCTCCAAATAAAGCACTACCAGCATTAATGATTGCACTGGGTCTGATTGGGATGGAGTTAACTTCCTTCACAGCAGCTGCTGTGCTGCTGTGCCTTGCATTCGAGGCTAAAACAATGTTGGTAACACCCCAGTGTTTTGGCTGTTGCTGAACAGTGCTTTCCCTTTGTCGTGGTTTAACCCTGGCTGGCAGCAAAACCTCCCACAGCAACTTGCTCACTTCCCTGGTGGGATGGGGAGAGTATTGGAAGAGTACAAGTGAGAAAGCTTGTGGGTTGAGATAAAGACAGGTTAACAGCTAAAGCAAAAGCCATGTGCGCAAGTAAAGCAAGGCAAGGGATCGATTCCCCGCTTCCCATGGTCAAGCAGGAGTTCAGCTTTCCCCAGGACAGGAGGGCTCCGTCACACCTAACAGTGACTCAGAAACACAAATGCCATAACTCCAAACATTCTCCCCTTCCTGTTTCTTCCCACAGATTTATATGCTGAGCATGACTTCATATGATATGGAAAAACCTTTTTGTCAGTTGGGGTCAGCTGTCCCAGCTGTGTCCTCTCCCAACTCCTTGTGCACCCCCAGCCATCCCGCTGGTGGGGTGGGGTGAGAAGCAGCAAAGGCCTTGGCTCTGTGCAAGCATTGCTCAGCGGTAACTAAAACATCTCTGTGTCACTGTGTTACACTGTTTTCTGCACAAATCCAAAACATGGTCACACACCAGCCTCTACCCCAGGCAAACCAGAGCAGCTAGCCTCAAGGTTTCTTCTCTCCCCCCACACAAGAAAGCAGCCTGGTGGGTGGGCAAGATGCTCAGAGGGGACTCTACCTAAACAGCAAATCCAAACTGATGAAAGAGTATTCCATGCCATGCCATGTCATACTCAGTAAGAAAAGCTCAGGGCAAGGAGGAGGAAGGGGGGACATACATGGTGATGGTGTTTGTCTTCTCAAGGAAGCATTATATGTGCAGAGGCCCTAGTTGCCAGGAAGTGTCCAGACATCTGCCTGCTGATGAGATGTAGTGAATGAATTCCTTATTTTGCTTGGCTTATGTGCACACCTTTTGCTTTCCTTATTAAACAGGTATGATTTTAATCCTTGAGCTGTCTTACCTTTCTTCCTTTTTCTCATTGTCCTGCAGTGGAGGGGAGCAAGCAGCAAGTAGCTGGGTGGGTTTTTGGCTGTTGACTGGGGTCAACATACCTGCAACACTAATTCCATCTCTTTATACAGAATCTGAGGGAGTAGAAGTACAGAACAAAAATTTGAATCACCCTATGCTTTATTTGCAAAACACAGGTATCCCTTAAGACATTTTATCTGAGAAAAAAAAAAAGGTTGTATTTTCTCAAGTCACATTTCTCCGGCATTTTATGATATGAAAAGACAAGAGGCTTACCTTAACATGTCTTTTCTAAAACACCTTTCATTAAAAATATGTTTGGTCAGACTGGTGCTATGAAAATTAATTTCTGTAGCTGATCCAAAACTGAGCCAGGGTTTATGACTGCTGTGACTGTGGCATACCAAAGCTGGCTTTAAAGTTGACACCATGCATACACAGTTGCAGTCAAAGTCAGGAGTAGGTGAGGGCAGGCTAACTTCCCATCTGGTTCACTGATACCCCTGGGTTCATGGGCAGAGTGGGCATGCTGCCCGAAGTTCTCATCAGCATGGTTTGGCTGTTCCTGCGCTTCGTTTAAAACTGTTTTGGAATGCCGATGCACAGATGTTACTTACTGAGCACCAAATATACCAGTGATAAAATAAGAATTAAAGATAATACCAGTATTGATTCTGACTGGACATGCTCAAAGTGCTTCTCACCACAACAAAATGTTGTATTTTGATTCCAGAAGAGATAATGGAAATTTCCCTTTGTTCTACAAGGTAATGGCATATTCACTGGCCTGGTGTAAACAATGTGTGTACTCATAGTTAATCATTGAGTACTGAGATGCAACAAAGAAAGTAGAAACTGTCACATAAGCAAGAGTGAATTTTGCTATATAACGATGCACAGTCAGAAGGCCCTTTCATATAGAAGACAGTAACAAAGGTTTGGAGAGGCCCTGAACACAATCAGAGCTTTGAGTCCTTTCATCATCAACCACTGGTTGTTTCAGTCTTGCTAAAGACCCTTAGTACTTACAGTCTGTGCATGTTGTACCTGTTTTCTTTGTGTGAATGAATTACACTGTCAGGAGGGAGGAATAAGAGGCATGCAAATTTACCTTTTCAGATGTAGGCGTGGGGATTCCTTATCTCATACTCCAAAACTCATAGCTAAATTTTGTTTCCTGAGCAAAAAGCAGATGTGATTCCCTTTGCATAACTTTTTCATAAGGCTTTTTGGCTCTGATAATGAAATCCATACTTAACTAACCTGACAGTTTGCCTGGGATTTCTCAGCCTGCCAAAAAAATGTCAAATAGGTTTGAGTGGTAAGGGGCTCTGAGATGCATCATCTCATTCCTCCTCTGAACCTGATGGCAATACTGAGAGAATTGACTCTTCATTTTTTGTTATTTTTTAAATAATGAGATCCATGGGGCTCTGAGAAATGAGGTTACTTTTGCCTTCTATAGGTACAAAGGGAACCATAAGCCTGTTTTTATAGGTAATTATGCTGATCCAGAACCCTGAGAACATTTAGAAAGCACAGATTGTTCTTTACCTTTGAACACAGGTATCTGAACTGTTTTTCATGGGTATGTTTATTTGAATTGTATTTCATCTGGCACAGTAACTGCTATTCATCCAGAGGTTCTTTTCATCTTTTGTGAACCAAATGGACATTTAGTGCTAGTATCAAAGATAAGATCAGATACACAGCTAGCATAAATCACCCTGACTCCACTGAGCTGCTTGATTATTTCTGTCAAAGTTCAAATCTTAAACTTGCTGCCTTCTTTCTTCTGTACAAAGCTACTATATACATAGCATAGCGTATTTCCTGCTGCTCTTCTCAGAGCGGAGGAGCATAACTAACCGAAATCCACTCCGAAGGAACTAAGTATGAAAACTTTTTAACCATGGCATGGAGTTTTCTGTTGTTGGTGTCTAGATACCAGCATGGCACAGAGATTTTTGGCTGGTAGTCTCTGCTCTAGCATCAATGAGGAATAGTTTAGATAAGCCTACTGTAATACATTTAACTAGGAGTTGCTGTTAACTTGCTCACAAGCTTCTGGAGATAGAGCTGGAGGCACTGCTAAAAGGATCTATTTTTCTTGCTGGTTTCTGTTAGCTACTTTGAGGCAAGTATATATATATATTATATATATTATATATATATATAATTTTTATTCCGCAGAGGATAGTTTAATTTAGGTCAGCATTAACTATGCCTAGGTTGGAACCCTTCCAGTGCATGAACAGGTATGGGTATACAGTGGCATGGCCAAAAGCAGAACTCAAATTTGTTGTGCAAATTCTCTCAGTCCATGCGTGGGGAAGAGCAGAGAGCCCCTCAAAGAGAATCTTTCTCCCATCTGCTTCCAAATTGGGTAAACCAGTCATAAACACTTTCATTATAATTTATTTTGAGTCAATATAGTTTTTGCTTCCTCCAAATTGTCCAGAGTATCCCAAGAAAAAAATAAGAGATAAGCAGATTTTAATTTTAGTTCAGTGTTAGCAATTAGGAACCAGCCTTTCATATCCAATTGGTCTATCTTTCCTTTAAATCACACCTGTGAGGTTCATACTCACATCTTGTTCCTCAACTCACAAGCACACTGTAATGATAGCTTCAGGTCTTTCAAAAGTTGGAAGTGAACTTGCAGTTAGAAACTGGAAAAAAAAAGTCAGAGGTACTTGGTTGTTGTACGTAGCAATTATGAAAGCTGTAGCTGCAACACTCAGGGCATATTGAACCTGCACATGTACCCTTCTTTGTTTTTACCTTCTGATGAACCTTGCATTGCTCTGACTGGAACATTTCTACCATGAGTAGCTACTTTAAATGTAACTCCAACTTCTTGATGCTATGTTTCATTGATGGCAGTGACTGCACCACATACATGCATTAAACTTCATTCAATGGGTCCTCAGTGACACATTCGTAACACTGAGGAGACAAATGAGTAGCTCATCACAAGTGTATCTCCACTTCTGGAGGGCATGCTTCTGAAACAGAAGGTCACTTCCAGTAGAGTGAAAATTCAGAGTAGAAATAGATCATTTTCTTTCCAGCTCCTATCCATAGGGATCCTAAACGCTTTGTATTAGAGGTTTCGTTTTCTTAGGGAGACCTCTAGGACGCTGTAAAACATACTGCTCATGTTGCTTTCTCTTTGCAGGGATAATTCCAGCCATTTGGAGTCAGGAAACTGAAGGGGACACATCTTAGGTCCAAGTATACTTACTCTGCTTGATGCTGTGGCTAGCGCAGTGACCATACTTGATACAGAGCCCTTCCCATGGGTGTCTAGCTGCATTCACGCTGTCTGGAGCCCTTGCTTACTGCATGTTTGTATTCCCTGGTCCAGCTTGCTGAGCTAACTCTGTATGGGGCCCTAGCAACAGCAACCCACGTAAAAGCTTCTTATCTTCGGCCCAGTTTCAGAACTGGGTGAGTGGAATGATAGATCTGCATGCTTAACTAATGACCGTTGACTTGCTCTGAGCCTGGGCTTTGTGGGTAAAAATATTGCCCACAGGCTTTCAGTAGCAGCAACAGATGGCTCTGAGGGTGCCAGCCACTTAAGGGGTTTGGCAAAAGATAATTGTGTGTTGAATAAGGCACAAGTATCTGCTACTTTCTCTTCATAGGGCCAGCTTGGGAGGAAATACCATTTCAGTCTCTCCTCTTCTGCCCTGAGGAGTGCTCTGAGCTCTCTTTTCCTCTTAATAAAGGGGAGACTGTTGAAGTGGGGTAATATTTACAAACCACATGATGTTTTTCTGCCTTTATTTGTGTTTGTGCCTATGACCTAGCAGATTTAAGCATGTTTCCTACGAATCTGAAATACGCTAATTAAACGGAAGTAAAATTTTGGTACCTGGGGCTGTGCTTTTCAGGCTTAATTGCAGATATTTATTTGACTTGTCTGTTACTGTTAGCACTAGCAGTCTACATGATTCTTTCACAGACTGTCACCTCTGTGTGATCTGCGTAAGTCCTGTCAGGAATGCTGACCTTGTGCTGCCCTCATGTATCTGTGTCTGGTCAAGTCCATGGTGACCCTTTACCTTCACAAGAAGAGAAATAGGGTGATAACAGAATCTGTGACTTTTTCATCCTATTTACAAATGGACACAAATAAGAAGATTAATGCATTTAAGAAGAACACTTTTTTCCTAAGATGGAGCAAGACATTTTTTCATACTGAGGCCAAGAAACTGCATGGAGAGTTCCACGGCCAAACTCTTTGAGCTGCATTGCTTTCAGATTCCTTCCTAATTATTGTGATGTCAGGAATGGGAAATCCAAAAGGTCACTTTATACAGTGCTTTCTCCCTATCTTTCTTTCCCTGAGAATTAAAAACAATCTGATTGTGGATCTGTTCATATCTTTGCATCTTGTTTGAATATGTTGAATACTTGATTTGCATTTGCTAAGTGGTCTGGTCACTGTAAATTAAACTAGGCCAGAAACAAATGAACTCCACTGATCTAGAAAACAAAACCACAAGCCAAACTGAACATGGCAGAAGACGTTCAGAGGTTCAATTCAGCCCCCTGCTACCTGACTGTGGTAGGCACCAGGAGCACAGTACCCTCTCCTTTATGGACTCTCCTCCAGCACCAAATGCGCTTTTCTACTTCAGAGGAAAGCATCTTTGAGCATCTTGTCAGTCCGTTAATGCAGTCTGCATGGGACCATAATATGGCTCTGGGAGGCCAGGCCAGCCTCACAAGGTGCATTTGTTTGTGCATATACCGACAGGCAGTCATCCTTTGGATCCAGGGTGCTGTAGAGGAAAGTGTGAGTCAGTGTGGGTCTGAATCACTTGAAGCACAGGAGAGGTCAGAGAAAGTCTCTTCCATCTTCTGGATCACTGAGTTCTGTAAATAGTTGTGTAGGACAGAGAGTGCACAGCCACTTTTTACAGGTTGGAAGCAAAGAAAAGTAGTCTGACCCATATATCTTACTGATGCTTGTTGAGCAAGAATTTTAAGACTTCTGCCCACCCTCTGTAATTCTTTGTCTCTCCCTTGGCAGATGCACATGGAGAAAGCTGATCATTTTGGACCCTTCTGGTGCAGGGCACATGCCATTTCAGGTGCGGTACGATGTACCCAAGTAACCCAGCTAGTGGTCTGGATGTCATCTGGGTACTGGATGTAGCACTTTGTCCCCCTGGCTTCCACTTACTTTTTCCATCGGGTTTCAGTTTAAAAGTAGCAGAAGAAGAAAATTTCAAACAGTATGGGTAAAGCAGTGCCTCCTCACTATGGCCTGTGCTTGGATGTCATTTTTCACCTCTACCACAAAGAATTGAGCCAATCCCCTTGTCCTTCCAGGGCTCAGGTGTACTTAATGATGGCCAAAAGCAGCCTAGAGTGAAGGTCCCTGGTTGGCCACCAAGCCGGTCACCACACCATCTGGGGAAGTTCACCATAGAAAACCTCTGAGGAGAGAATTTCAGAGACCCCAAAAGGATGTGTGTCAAGAAGCAGCTTTCCCTTGAAAAGATAATCTTAAACCATTAAGACTTTACCTTGTGTAATTGCACATGCATATTCTGTGAAGCATTAGGGAGGATTGTTTTCCCTATTTCACTATTGCCAGTTTGCTTTTCTACTTTTCTTTAACTTTCCCCTGCTCCCTTCATTTTTTAATTTTTTTTTAAAGTGCACAAAAATAGCTGAAAAAGCTCATACATTGTTTTGGAACTTGTAGTACTTCTGTTACGCTGCAACTTGACTTTAAAAAGGGAAGCTTGATTGGTCCAGCCTTCGAGGAGGTGGAAAATAAGGACCTATGCAGTGCAGCATACAAAAGAGATCCAGGCTCAGCCTCGTAAAGAAAAACATCTAAACATTTATGTGATTACTAGGAACAGCATATTCTCCTGCACCCATGTACTTCTGGATGCATTCCAAGATATTAATAGCAGTAGTGGCAGGGCTGTACATTATATTGTTATTTCCTCCTTGGAGAGAACAGAATGTTAGACTGTGAGAATATGACATGGAAAGTATGTGAGTTGGCTGCCCTCTTCTACTTTATTTACTCCTTCTTAGATCCTTCTGACTTTGGGGCTTTTGCAATCACTTTAAAAGGGATTCACTTTTTGCCCAGGAAGAGTAACACTGGAATTTCCACTCTGGATCAGATTATGAACATTAATCCAGGCTTCTGTCCCTATCTGTCAGAAACAGAACAGACCCAAGTAGTCAATCACATATTAGACAAAGGCAAGATCTTTAATTCACTTCCCTTTAGAGTTACAACAGTGATCAATCCATGTCAATAGGTATAAACATCAATAGGCTTCATTATTTTTCATCTTTTTTGTACAGAAATAGACATTACACATTCAGATAAATGTCCCTTCATTTCATTGTCTGGCTCACTGAACTAGTCAATGACACCGTGTCTTCCACAAGTTTGATCTAGGACTCAAGCAAGAACAGGCCAAATTCTGTACAAAGGCAAGCCTAAGAGGCCAGGTGGAAAACAGTGATTCAGTTTTTCATTCCTGTCAGAGCAAGGGCTGGCTGCTTTCTGAAAAGCTGACATTCAGTCGCTAGAAGGGAACCCAAGTGTCTCTTAAACTCCCTTCATCTGAACTGACTTTAGCTACGTTTTCCAAGGCTGGGTTTTGACATTGGCATTTTCCCCAGCAACCCTGATGAGGAGGAAGTTAGCTGCACTGCTGAAAGTGGAAGCCTTCCCTTTTCTACACCTTCTTCCCTCTCCCATATCTTCTTGCCCTTTGAACTGTGCTGGCTCTTGTGCTAACATGACTGTCCCCGTGGTGGCACAGGAAAGCAGACCAGGGAACTGATCCAGTTGGAAACCTAGTGTTTTAACAGGCTCAAACCTGTTTCCCACTGCTGTTTTTCATTTAGCCATACCAGTGGACACTGGTTTGAGCACAGAGTAGTGGGCAGCACAGGTTTGAGGTGAGGAGGGCAAGAGAGAGGGCAAAGATGGGCAGAACTGGCTCCACATGAGCACTGCTGCTTTATGCTGTTTAAAGTATTTTTTGTAATTATAGGCTAAGACATGGTCAGGTTTACTACTTTTTTTCTAGAAAAATAAGATTTTACCACTTAATGCCCCTAGACTCTGGAGGTTTGGGAAAAAATCCCTGTTTCTCAAGACAGTGAACCTGTCATGGATGTTCTCCATGGACGGCAGCCAGTGTAAGCTTGAAGGCATGTTAGAGCTAAAGTAAAACTAGTTCAAACTGGAGGCAATGGGGAAGGGTCAAAGGACATAGACAAATTCTAGATGGACAGTAATAGCTGATAATTCTGTATTTCTGTTCCAAATTTGAGGATTGCTTTTCTTGTTCTCCAGATAAAAAGGAGAATCTGCCAATTAAGATAACGATGCATGTTAAGTGCTGAAATAATGTTGCATTTCAGGGAACATAGAAGCTGTCTACATAGTACCTTCAAGTCCTCCATGCACTGTTATCTGTTAGTTACAACACAGTAACTCTTTGAAGGGCAGATGTTGTCTCGACAGAAAATCGCAATGGGGTGGCAAGGGAGAGGGAAGATGCCAAGTTTTGTAGCGTTTCATTTCTCTCTGATATAGAAAGGGAACAACCAGGAGCTCCTGTTCTCTGAAAACTGTGTGGACTCTTCCCCATGGGGCAGACAGTGCAAGGGAAGGCTTCCCATACCACTCGACAGAAGCAGTTTCCCATGGAGGGTTTTTGTTATAGATAGATTAAAATCAGATAGGCCACCTAGCAGAAAGTCTAAGGCACCAAATATGATGAAGTCATGTTCACGTTGCTTATCAGAGGTGGTGCTTTGCATAACATAATCCCTGAGCAGCAGCTGGGGTTTGTTTCAGAGAGGATGAGATAGTTTTCACTGGAGGAGTGAACAGTATTTATGTGGTGTGGGCAATAAGGGACTGTGAACCAGGAAATCTGAATTATTTGAGAGTCTGGATGCTGGCTACAGGCATTTCAGTGCTTTGGAGACTTTTTAAGATAAGGACTGACTTAAGTGTTTGAAAAACTTTTATTCCCCAGTTTTTTGAATGTGATCTCTATGTGTACACAAAACTTCCCAACCTTTTTTGCTGGGTGAGTCAATGTAAAGAGGTAAGTATATAACACAGGTAGTCACCTTTACTGAGCTGCAGAGGTTCCTAGCCATCTGCAGTGGCTGTGTAGGGACTGCAGGTGCATATTCTTCCACTTTACACCTTGTCCAAACACAACAGCAAAAATAAGGAAGCTGTAAAACCATTTGATGTCACGTATGGATTTTCAGTTTGCTTGTTTGGGAGGCTTTTTGGTTTTGTTTTAAAGGAAGCAATGAACTCAAAATTGGTTTTCATTCTAGCATCTAATTGCACCGTAAGAAAGATTTTGTCATGGTACCTTCCGGCAAATAAAGACATGATGCCTCAGCCTTGCACAGTGAGCTCATCAGGAAGTTACTTGAGGAATAACAGCTGCAGCAAGTGTTAATCTAGAGAATTGATAAGGAAATAGGATGGACTAAGTCACTTTCCTGGAGTCCTTATCTGTCATTTAGACTTCCGTAAAATATCCTAGCAATGTACAGACCCTGGCAGCCAGAAGCTGTCACTGGGATATCAGAGGAACCAGGGTTTGCATAACAACAGGAGAGAGTATCCTTGCTATGTTTCCTCCTCTTCTCTTGTTCCCAGCCCTCCCTGTGTCTGGAATGTCAATTCTAAACCCCTGAACAAGGCGGCAAGCGAACCCATAGAAGGCAGCTGGCAGGTGGTCAGGACAGCAGGAGGGCACCAGTACACTCTATGTCTTAACATTCAATATAGCTCTTAAGAGATTTCAGAACAGAAGATCGTGGCTCAGACATTCGGCCACATGAAGAGCAAGTATGCGATCTCACCCCTGTGCATCACTCAGATGCTCTTTAGTCAAGAGAGACCTCGGCTTGCAAGGAGTTTCTTTTTTTCATATAAATTGAGTGTTCAGTAAAGGCTCCTCTGTGACAGTGTTGAGGTCTGAAGTGACCTTTGTCTGTACAGTTCATGCATATGAATTCACCACCTAGCCCTGTTTGACCCCAGAGGTTCCTTTTGAGGGAAAGGGGATAATCCATACACAGCAACCATTCTGGTGCTCTGCGAAATTAAACGGGCTTGTAAAATTTAGAGGGAATGTGTTCCCTGTGACTATTTTGTTATTAAAAAGAATTCAGCTGAATGGGAAGAAGCCAAAAAAACATATGGAGAAAATAATATCCAAAAAGCCTGGGACATGCTGGAAGCCAGCAGTCAAACAGGAACAATAGGACAAGAATCAATAGGAAAGAAAGGCATACACTGAATCCAATTAAGTTTGCATTGATTATAGAGAGGAAAACAAACCAAATTTTGTCTCCTTTCTCTAATATTTGATCCCGAGACTGTGTCCTTATTTAAAACATTCTCAGAATTAGTTTCCCTGACATTCTGCTTTCTCCTCTGAGAATGTGCCATATACCACATTTGTCATTTATGTCAGCATAAAATAAAAATAAGAAGCCACTAAAATCAGTCTCAGTTTTGAGAACTAAAAGTATCAAAAGCACAATCAAAGGACTGAAAGAATAATCAGCAACAATGAATACAGAAATGACAGTTTCGAGCCTGTTTCCGATCTGGCAATATAGCAGAGCAGGGCCAAGGAAGCATGGAAAAGGAGGCATTTCTTTCCTCTCAATTGAATGGAGGATAGACTCAGGCCATATCTAAGGGCCCATCCAATATTTCAGTTAAACTCCTGAAGGTCAGAAGTTAACACCAGGCATGCAAGAGCATTTTCAGTTATTGACCTAGCTTCTACCTTGATACCTAACATGTTCTGCACCAATATGCAGAAGAACTTTTTCATGGTGAGGGTGACAGAGCACTGGAACAGGCTGCCCAGGAGGGTTGTGGAGTCTCCTTCTCTGGAGATATTCAAGACCCATCTGGATGCCTATGTGTGCAACGTGTCCTAGGGAACCTGCACTGTCAGGGGGTTGGACTTAATGATCTCTTGAGGTCCCTTCCAACCCCTACAATTCTGTGAATCTCTGTGCAGGTATTTGAACTGTTCTGACAGCTGTAGCACATTTTACATCAAGAACAAGGTCTGTATGCAAACCTGCATCAGGCAAGTAGGTAAAAAGTAGAGAATAAGGTACTGTTCAAATCTTTCAGGAATGGTGGCTCTATTTCATAAGCAAGATAATTAAAAACAACTAATGAGAGAAAAACAATCCTCTGCCATAAAGAAAACGTCTTTTCTTCCTTTGGTGGCATAGTCAAAGTTTTGTTGACTTTCTAGTCAAAATGAGAATGATTTCAGTACTAGCAGTAAAAATTCAGAAACAAGTGGGTCAGTTTAGAATGTGTGGTGGTACAAATTTCTGTCATTTTTTTGAAGAAAGAGCTCTGAAAATGCTGCTCTTTTGTTTCCTAATAACGGTGAGGTATCTATTCACAAATATTTTGGGCCATGAAGATGATTAAGCGAGTGGAACACCTTCCTTATGAGGACAGGCTGAGGGAGCTGGGTCTCTTTAGCCTGGAGGAGACTGAGGGGTGACCTCATCAATGGCTGTAAATATGTAAAGGACAAGTGTCAGGAGAACAGAGCCAGGCTCTTCTCAGTGATGTCCAATGATAGGACAAGAGGCAAGCTGGAGCACAAGAGGTTCCATGTGCACATAAGGAAAAACTTTTTAACTGTGAGGGTGACAGAGCACTGGTACAGGCTGCCCAGAGAAGTTGTGGAGTCTCCTTCTCTGGAGACATTCAAAACCCACCTGGACATGTTCCTGTGTGACCTACTCCAGGTGATCCTGCTCTGGCAGGGAGGTTGGGCTAGATGATCTTTTGAGGTCCCTTCCAACCCATACCCTTCTGTGAGATTCTGTGTGACCACCTTACTTGGGCTGCGATTAATCTCTCCCCACCTCTAACATCTGAGAGTTTGGTGTATGGTCTCAACTTGTTGTCCAATCTGATACTGTTGTGAACAGAAAGCACTGGATGTCTAAGGTAGATATCTAAGGAGGTGAAATGAACTGCTTTTTAAATATGCTTGCCTCTCAGCCAATGTAAAAAAGCTTGAAGTGCTCATCTCCCTGTTATACAGTTAAGTAAGAAGAATCACAGCTTGACATCCAGATCGACAAAAGCATCTGTTGATTTCAGTGGTAATATATTGAGAGATCTGGCTTCAAAATGCTACAGTTCACATACTCAGTAGTTTTGGACAGGGTAATAAAACATGCAAATCCACAAGCATTTCTTGTAAGATGCACTACTGAAATATCCTTCCTTTCTGGTTTCTTTCTTATTTTTTTCATCCTCTCACTCAAGTAAGATTTCAGTGTGCTAACATGCTATACAAAATGCACCATAAAGGGGAAAATAAGCACCGAACCCATGTAGTCACATGGGAAGGCAGGAGGAAATAATCTTCATTTTCAATTAAAAATAATTATTTTAGGCACCAGGAAAATATCCTAACTTGTTAGAAGGCTGGAACAACGGAAAAAGAAATTAGTTTTAGCGGTGTGTAGCACCCTGGCAAGTCAACTCACCCTTCACTGATGATCTGCAGACAGTAGATCTTACCAGTCCTGACTCAGTATGTGAGAGGATGATTTGTCTTGCTGACCTCCAACCTCATATGTTACAACATAAAGCCTTAATCTTTATATTTGAAGCATCTCTGAGTTCAAACAGGACACATATACGAAGGTCCACCCATGTTTTATATTCTTCATCAGGGCTGCAGAAAAGAGATTGGCTTGTTCCCATCTGCCGAGACTTGAGCAGGGCTGTGCATGAACTGAGGTGTTACTCAATGTATTTGGAAAACTTTAAACTGAAATATTGAAATGGAATTTAGCAAAATTTGAGCAGCTGAGCAGGATCACAGCTTTGGACTTGGGTGTCTATGTGTTCTGTGCAAGTCCCAATTTTGGTAAGTCCCTTTGGCTCTGTCAGTGTTGTGGGATGTGAAAGTGCTTGCCAGCTTCTGCATCCCTGAAACTGAATCTAGGCGCACACCATCTGCCTTTCCTCCCCAGGCTATGGTCTTCAGCCAAAGAATATTCAGGCCTACAAGCAAGAAGACAGTGAAAACAAGCTTCAACAGGTCCCCTAAATGAAGAGGTGGGGGGGTCAGGACTGGGTGAAGTAGGGTACCACTGAGGACATGCAGCATAGAATAAGTGATTCCTCAGGCCATAGGACTAGAGACAACATACTCATTTTTCCTGCATAAGCCAATACTGGATGTTGAGGGAGGGGTACTCTGCCCTTCAGTATTGTTTCTCTGAATCTGGCCCAGGCAGATGCCCAAAATTAAATATGCAAATAAATAAAGCTTCTAAGGAGAAGAAATGTTTTCTAATCAATTTCCATTAGGTAGAAAGGTGTTATGGATAAGTAGGTGGTAAGCTTTTCTGCCAGTGAATTGATACACTTACTTCATGATCATAAATTTTTCTCAGAAACGTGTGCAGGTTTGGAAGCCTTTTCCACAAATTGACAGTGACTAGCCAGGCTGAAAGAAGGTGTATCTGTTTGGATCTATTCTGACCTTTGGTTCGTGGCATACGCTCATGTCATGTCACATTACCTCATCATATCACAAAAGCTAAATGTCATACAGTGTCACATCTTAACCTAAGATGGCTCATCAGCACCACTGTTTTCAGATTAGTTCTCTTGTAACAAGAGCGCAGTAAATACATCGCCTCATAGGTTGTTTTAGCAGTTAGCAGCCATGTAAGAAGTTGAAGGCAATATTTATGTAAATGAGCAAATATAGCATAATTTCTTTGGAACCTCTCTGGGGCTTATTTACTGAGCATTATTTCCATAAATAATTTTGCTGTGTGTTAACAAATGTTTTGAATAATCCTTTTCAATACTCAGAACCACAACCCCTTGGAGACTGGCTGCTTAAGACTCCCTGAATTATTATTATGTTTGAGGTGAAAGAACATGGCGCCTAAGGGCAACTGACCAATAAAACTGACCATGGTTGTGGTCTTGCTACCATCCTGATAGCTTTCTATCAGCCTATGAGTCAAAGCCTAGCACTTTCATCAAGCTTGTGGCTGTTTATAAAGCTTATGTCATCTGAGTAGGAAACTGAATGCCTGGTGACTTAATGGACCAGGCACACGTAGACAAAAGTGACTGACTGTGGAGCTTGACTGCCACAGGACAAAATTTATTTAGACAAATGTCTAACAAACAACTATGAGTGATAAAGAGGTTTGGATAAATTACCATCACAGAATCACAGAATCACAGAATTGTAGGGGTTGGAAGGGACCTTGAGAGATCATCGGGTCCAACCCCCCTGCCAAAGCAGCTCCCTAGCTCACATTGCACAGATAGGCGTCCAGACGGGTCTTGAATATCTCCAGAGAAGGAGACTTCACCACCTCCCTGGGCAGCCTGTCCCAGGGCTCTGTCACCCTCATTGTGTAAAAGTTCTTCCACATGTTGGTGAGGAACTTCCTGTGCTCTAACTTGCAGCCATTGCCCCTTGTCCTGTCTCCACAGACCACCGAAAAGGGGCTGGCCATTTCCCCCTGCATCCCATACTTAAGATATCTATAAACATTGATTAGGTCCCCCCTCAGTCTTCTCTTCTCAAGACTGAACAGCCCCAGTTCACTCATCCTTTCCTCCTAAGGGAGAAGTTCTAGGCCCTTAATCATCTTCATAGCCCTTCTTTGGACTCTCTCAAGGAGGTCCCTGTCTTTTTTATACCAGGGAGCCCAGAACTGGACACAATACTCCAGGTGGGGCCTGACCAGGGCAGAGTAGAGGGGGAGGATCACCTCCTTAGACCTGCTGACCACACTCTTCCTGACGCATCCCAGGATCCCATTGGCCCTCCTAGCCACCAGTGCACACTGCTGACTCATAGCCAACCTGTTGTCAACCAGGACTCCACAGAGCTCCAGCAGGTCATCCCCCAGCCTGTACTGATACTGACAGTTATTCCTCCCCAGGTGCAAGACTTTACACTTGCTTTTGTTGAATTTCATCTGGTTTCTCCCTGCCCAGCTTTCCAGCCTGTCCAGGTCTCGCTGGATGTCAGCGCAGTGTTCCTGCGTGTCAGCCACCCCTCCTGCAAAGCTTTGTATCATCAGCGTACTTGCTGAGGATCGATGCTATTCCCTCATCAAGGTCATCAATGAAGATATTAAACAGGACTGGACCCAACACCGAGCCCTGGGGAACACCGCTAGTAACAGGTCTCCAGTCAGATTCTGCTCCACTGATCACCACCCTTGGTGCCCAGTCCGACAGCCAGTTCTCGACCCACCTCACTGTCCACTCATCTATCCCATGCTCTCTCAGCTTTGCTATCAGGATGTCATGGGAGACAGTATCAAAGGCCTTGCTGAAGTCAAGGTAGATGACATCCACTGCCCTCCCTCCATCCACCCAGCCAGTGATGAGATCATAGAAGGCTATGAGATTGGTCGAGCACGATCTTCCCTTGGTGAATCCATGCTGACTACTCCTCATGACCTTCTTCTCTTCCAATTGCTTGGAGATGGCATCCAGAACAAGCTGTTCCATCACCTTTCCAAGGACAGAGGTGAGGCTGACTGGCCTATAGTTGCTAGGATCCTCCTTCTTGCCCTTTTTGAAGACTGGAGTGACATTGGCTATCCTCCAGTCCTCAGGCACTTCTCCTGTTCTCCAGGACCTGTTGAAGATGATAGAGAGCGGCTCAGCAATCACCTCCGCCAGCTCCCTCAGCACACGTGGATGTATCCCATCTGGGCCCATGGATTTCTGTGCATTAATCCCTTTGAGCCACTCCTGGACCTCCCCTACCTCAACTAGAGGGAAGCTCTTTATTCCCCAAACACTCCTACTTTCATCCAGTACCTGTGGGATCTAAGGGGCCTTTGGAGTGAAGACGGAGGCAAAGAAGGCATTTAGTATCTCCATCAGTCTATGGGAAGCTTACAGACTGGAAAAGGTGGCCCGCAAAGGGCATGTTCATCCTACAAAATGGCTAAGTTTTCTCTCCAGGCCTACTCAGCCCACACAAGGCTTGTCTTTGGTAAGGCTTGCATGCAATCAAAAAGTAAATGTTTAATATGCTGAGGACAGGTAAGTGGCATGCAGCTTCAGAACAACACATGGTGGCCCTGTGGAAGAATGGCTATCATGCTTTCTCACAGAAAAAAAAAAAAGGGCAGAGGTAGGTGGGTAGGTGCAGTTGCTTTCAGAAGATCTTTTCTTCTGGGCATGTAGAAGTTGTGAAGACTTGAAACTAGGAGGTTTCAAAGCAAATGCTTCTAATTGTTCACCTAGGTTTGTGGGTTTTTTTTCCTGTACAGGCAGGTGCCATTCCAATGAGCATGATTTTGTCAAACCACGTGGTAGAAACATCCCAATTTTCTTCCCTTGTCCTCCTGCTGCTCCATACTGTGTACACAGAGTGGAAGGGAAGAAACGTGCAGAGCTACGCCAGAGTGTGTGCTGGGATATTCTCTTTCCTTGTCCCTGCTACACTCATGCCTTGCCTACTGTCTCACATGTGTTGGGATGATAGAGGCTTATGAAACAGTGGGAGCATTAGACTTCTTGCATGCAGTTCACCTGTTTTGAAAGTCTCGGTGCCATTTTGGCAGCAAGGGAGATGGGATTTAACAAGGGAAAAAGGCTTCTGAGGTAGCAACCATAAGAACCAGCTCCACCTCATTTTAGAGACCTCTGTGTGAAATGCTGAGCATCTGCAAGGTCCTCAGTGGCCCATGAACCTGAAAAGATCTGAGGGTTTCCAAAGACTTCTTGGAGATACTCCTTTCAAGAACAGACTCATCTCATTACTATCTCCTTTTGTGATCCTGATCTTCCTTCAGTTGAAATCTCTAATTCTTACTAACTAAATCATTAACTGAGTTAAGCATTTTAATAGGCTAAGTAATTATAGCCCATGGTCATAATAAATGATATGGAGAGGGGATTTTTTTGATTAAGAAATGTTTTCCCACCCCTGTATAGCATATGACCTTCAATGTATAGGCCATATTTCTCACTCACTATGCCACCCTGAGGGCACCACTTCCCTTTATATATATAAAAAAAATGTTAATGATGCACTTGTAATCACATGGCTGCATCTGAACGAATCTCATTCCAGACTTTCCCTGAAGGGTTTAATTATGCGGGTTTGTGCAGAATTATATCCAGTTGCAATTCTGGGTTCTGCTAGTGTAGCTGGTGGTTCACTTGAGCATCTATGCCCCTGACCAAATGTGCACAAAGAAATGCAATGCAACGTTCAAAAGAGAAGCTTAATAAACGTAACTGCAAACCAAGCCTTTCAAACAACAATCACACGTACCTTTCTGCAGAACAGCAGAACACCATTTTGAGTGATCTCTTCAACATGGGAGGAAAACATGGTTTCAGTTCTATTCATTGTACAAATTAATGTAAATATACCTTTTTAACTCACATATACTGAAAAAAAAATCAATTCAAAAGATATCCCTTATATCCTCACATTACAGGTCTGAATCAAAGTATGACATCTGCTACCCAGCTATAAATCTAGAGAAGATACCCAGATTCCAGTGGAGTAGCTCTGGATTTATACCAACTCCAATGAGAGCTAATTTGGCCTTCTAAATATGTAATTGTTCTTAGTGCAAAAAAATCTATTAATCCCTCACAGCAGTCAGTGATTGTGGCATTTTAACAATAACAGCCAGCATGATTGAGTGTTTTCAGTGCTTACTGACAGATGGTCATTGTGTTACAAAACAGCCTCCAGTAAATAATGACCATATCCACATGAGAGATGGAAAATAGTTCTCTATTGTACGATCCTTTTTTGCTGCACATAATGAAATGTGTCTTCGACTCCATTTTATACTGATACTGAAAGGCCAGAACTTCCATTTGAATGAAAGGAGATAAGAGTATGAAAGCAGAAACATTCCAAGTTGCTTTTATTTATTTGCTCGCCTATTTGTTTGCATCTAATAAACCATCATGACTTTGTGGTTAATGTTCTCCCCTCATATCGTAGTATACAGTTTCCTCAGCGTGTTAATGGAGCTTCTTTTTAAAGATCACAAGTAAACTAAGAGCAAAGATATGGTCTAATAATTATAAGATGACAGGTTGAAAACTCTGCTATCTCTTAACATGATGAGTGTGAACTCACAGTGGTCTGGGTGCCTGGGAAAGACATTTCATTCTAACCACAATGCTTAGGACCACAATGTGTCCTACCAGTTTATTACATTAACGTTCACAAAGCTGTGAATTTACTGATGTTCCTAATGTTGCTGCAGAAATTATGTCTGTTATACTGAAAAACAATCTGAAGCACCAAGCGTGTTCAATAGATGCCTCAAAAATGTTGTTAGCAGTTGCCTTGTTGTACACAAGAAACATCACAGTAGAAGTGCTGTTTCATGAGGGCATGTAGCAATAGGACAAGGGGTAATGGCTTTAAAGTAGAAAAGGGGAGATTTAGGCTGGATATTAGGAAAAAATTCTTCAATATGAGGGTGGTAGATCGCTGGAACAGGCTGCCCAGAGAGGTAATGGAGACCCCATCCCTGGAGACATCCAAGGTCAGGCTTGATGGGGCTCTGGGTGACCTGATCTAGTGAAGATGTCCCTGCTTACTGCAGGAGGGTTGGACTAAATGACCTTTAAATGTCCCTTCCAGCCTAATCCATTCGATGATTCTATGAAATAGAAGTACTTCTACCTGGCTAGGAGATCAGAGTCAAATAAGGGAAACAAGTTCTTTTGGATCAGCTTATTGATAAATAAAAGGAGTGTTTTTCACAAGCACAGGCACAACTAACCCTACTGAACACATGCCAATCTGAATTTTTGAAGAAAACATCGATCGGTAACTGTCTTCATTCCCACTGCAAAAAGTCTCAATGATCCAATTGAGCTGAAGTGAAATGATGAAGCACAAATGGAAAAATGACGACTCAGCTATTTTTTTTTGTGTTGACTGCTCAGCAGTTCAAAAAGCAGCTAAGCTCTATTTGTCAATAAAAAGAGCAGGTATAGTTAAATACATGGAGTGAACAGAGGTATCAAATAAGAACGTTCCTGTCAGCTCTCAGAACCAAACTATCCTTCAGTGGTAATTTTCAGACCACTGAATCTTTGCCTGAGCTGAACCTGATTGCTCGCCACTTCACATTTGCATTTCACTACATTCTAATGTTTGATGTCTTAAACTGGATTATTTTACTGACTCTTACTTTTTAATCAGAGGAAAAAGCAAAACTTCCAAAACCACACACGTCTTGTCTGCAGAAGTTTTCAGGGCACACTTTCCTTAAAGTTCACGACCATGGAGGTCAATGATCAGATTGAAATCAGAAATTTACATGTGCCTGAGTGACCCCTTCCAGTTTCAAGTGCTCTCGGGTCATAACTTGTGGGTTTTATATCCCTCTATGTGTTTACATGTGATTAAATTAGGAATTGTGCTAAACTAGGTTCTGCAATTAGAAGCAAGAGTTGTGCTTTTATTAGAGGCCATAATGAGTTCTCAGAGTTAGTCACTTGACCCTGGCAAGCTGTGGGAAAGCTCTCTATGGTGGTTCCCACTTGTTTCTGATAGTGAAGTAGCCTCTTCAAGACCAACTAATCTCAGCAAAGGTGAGAGACATTCTCATATCTTTTAAGTAACCATTTATAATTCAGGAGAACATTTATGAAAGCAGCAGCATGTCTTTTGTCTTCTATATATGGGACAGCATCGGATGCTTAAACTAAGTGAGCACTTTTGCTACAACTTGTTGGCAGTTTGAAATCCCGTGGGGAAATGAGGGCATGGCTTCATCACCTGCTAGAGAGCTATCAAAGCTCACCCTTGGCTAGCAATCTCACAGACCTTGAAAGCTAAATGATTACAGAGGTTTACCTTATCATATCTTCATGTCAAGGCTGCAACAAAGAAAAACAGATCTTGTAATAGTAGTGTTGGGAGTAAAAAGATGACTCTTGGCTTTTGACCATTTCAATACCTTTTTCATTGTAATAATGTAATTTCAGTACGTCACTGTAATTTAAATATGATAAAAAGAAAGTCTTTTTCCTATAAGCAAAGCAATACTGAAGGGGAGATACAAAATCACTTGTTTCCTTATTTTCAACTGTTAAGGTATTGTGAAGCTACTTCCTTGTCCAGTGGCACCTTTGATATGTTCTCTGATTGTACCCAAATGAAGCTAAATCTTGCTTTGTCTCCTCAGAGACCTCCTACCTGCTTTTTATTTCCTTGTATGAAAAACAGTGGGAAAATGGGAATATTATTTCTCCAAATAGCAGAGCTACCATGCATGGGTTGTACAGGGAAAGGAGGACACCGTGAAGACAGATAATGAAATAGCATCTGCAGACTCTTTGTCAAGGTTGAATTGAGAATCTCAGTGTTCCTATAAGGGATTTATTCGTAGTCACACCGACTAAGAAGCACATGTTAAATTTACAAACACAGACGGCAAGAGACACACACACACAGAGGCACACACACACATTCATAAAGTATATCTCCATGTCATGCCACAATTATGACACTACAACTGTTTTTACATCAAGTACTGTAAGCTCACCAGCTCAGCACATTACACACAGGTCTACTCAGTTCCTAAATGTGCTCTACCAAAACCCATCTTTTGTCTGCCTCTTTGGAGAGCTATGAGTCTTGAAGCCCTGTTGTCTCTGAGACTGTGGGCATGCTTTTCTCCACTGAGGGAGCAATGAGCAACTCTTATTTTCCTGCCCTGTGGAAAAAACTTTGGTAGTTTTTGTACCATCATTTTGAGTTCTGTCCCAGCATTCTTACAAGCTCGTTTGAGTTTGATGACATCCTTAGCTTTATGTATATTCTTCCTCCTCAACCATCCATTCAGATGATAATCATTCGGAAGACAAGTGGGTCTCAGATGCCTCCTAAGATGAGATCCTATGTGTAATCCCACTTTCCTGCCAGTGTGCCGGTGATTACACACTAAGAACTTCATAGAATCATAGAACCATAGTATGGTTTGGATTGGAGAAGACCTTAAACACCATCTAGTTCAAACAACCCTGCCATGGGCAAGCGCACTCTCCACTAGACAAGGTTGCCCAAAGCCCCTACAACCTGTCCTCGAACATTTCCTGAACTCTACTGCAGCGGTCTATGGCCAAACTAATAAGATACGATTCAGGTAGGTGGACTTCAAGGTGGCTAATTAATTGTCTGGACCATTGGGCTCAAAGCATGTATTGAAAGCACAAAATCCAATTGTCAGCCAAATAGTAGCATTTCTCCAGGGCTAGTATTGGGGAAAACACTGTCTTTAGTAATAAGCTGAAAAAAGTCATTACATTTGTGGATAATAGACAGCATATGCTGCATATTCATATGGGATGAAGAGGAGTCAATACTTCAGTGAAGCTCTGGAAGACACGGCTGATGTTCAGTGGATGCTATCAGCCTGAAGGAATGGGCTGGCAGAAACTTAACATTGCTCAAAACCGAAATTGAGTTTTACATCCTGTGTGGGAACCTTCTATGCCACACTACAGGCTGGGGGCTGCTGGATAGAAAGCAGCTTTGCAGAAAGGACATGCGGGTCCATGGGGGTAAGAAGTTGAGCATGTTTCAACAGCAAAGTAAGCCCAGCCCATACCGGCCTCTGCCAATAGAAGTGCAGCCACAAAGAAATTTAGGAACTGATCCTCCATATGTCCTTTCCACCCTAAATTTCTCTATGACAGCCCTTATTTCCTCATCTTGTTTAAAGGATGTCACAGGACACAGGAAAAAAAACCCCAACCCAGAACGTGAGTTCGCCTCTAACTTTCTTAAGGCTTTTGATGCTGTCAGTTCAGTTACCTTTTTCAAGAAGAAAATATGGTGGAATGATACATACTGCTTCTGGGAACCCCATGTGAGCTGTTCAATTATCTTCCCATCTTCTACCTCTTGCGTATTTTCCCCTAGTACTAGAATGGTATAAACCAAAGCAACCAACCCACTGACCAAAAAAAGTTGACTAGTTTACTACAAGTCTAGTTCCTTCCACCTCCCGCTCCCCAAAGTGCTTTTATCATTATCCTTTATATATTACACATCCTCCACAAGTTCTAGATAACAATTGCTAACTGTGAGGTTAATCCTGGGCAGGTAGCTGTTCATCTTGAGGATGTTTTTCCCCTTACCTAGGCTTTTACTTTTACCTGGGAGTATTTTCAAGAACACTGACCTTGATATGCACCTGTACTCTCATTTTTAAAGGTCAGGCATCACTTGTCTTAAATACAGTGTCCCAGTGCTTTAGCTGGTAAGGAGCATGGAGGTTTGGGAACTTTAGGAAAATTTACTGTGCTGGCTCAGAAGTTCTCAAACCTCCTGGGAAGATGAAATCTATTTTCCCTCCACCTCTTCCTGCATGCAGAGATATGCCCATTATAATACACAGGGGGCTCCAGGCTGCTGAGGTCCTCTCCTTTTCTCCCTGAACTACAGTGCTTCTTCCACAATGAGAGATAGGTCACATGGAGTCAGAAATGCAAGAACCAAACCAGCAGTGTAGAAACTCAGCTCTCAGTCCTTTACAGGGACAAGGCACCTTAAAGGCTGGTCTTGTGCTATCTTCCATACAGGATCCAAATTCTCAGCAGGATCTGGCCTTTTATTCCTATACAGGGATTAAATAAAAGGCCAGATGTACAGATTTGTCATGACTCATTGCTTTTTGGGTTTTGTTTGTTTGCTTTGTTTTTGTGGTGGTTTTCTTTGGTTTTTTGTGGGGTGGGTTTTTTTTGGATTGGCAGAGCTTCTTTGGATGTTCAAGCAGGAATTTTGTACGTATACAGAAATAAGTAAATCACCTATAGGCCTTAAAATTTAGCCAGGGCAACCCCCAAATTTAACTGAAGATCTTTGTAAAATCATGGTTCTAAATTAGCTACAAATCAGTGTCTTCATGAAACAAGTAAGCCTGCTGCAGGATGTTTAAAGGAATTATACCTGTTGTAGAAAAGTAAGCACATCTACATGAGATATCTGATAGAAGCTATCCATCACTGGGGCTTTGATCAGCTAAAAAACATGACTCTCCCACCTCAGAAAGGCTGAGATCTAGGTGTTGCACCCCCAAGGAGACAAAAGATGTATATTTTTCAAGCTGAAAAAATGAAAAACGAGGACTTGGGGACTGTATAGGACAGAAAATCAAAAATGCTACTTTTGGGTTGCTGCCTTGATCTGTGACGATGTGGCATCTAGCATGTTACTTGTGGTAATGCTAAGGCTCAAGGAGTCCAGATCTCATCATGGACCCAGAAGGTATGTTTCAAATGTACTTATTTTCATATTGTCTTTGTTTAGTTTTTGGTTTTGGGTTTTTTTTTTTTTTAATGGTAAGTTTGTATTACAGACATGGGAGCTATATCCACAAATGTTAGACTTGAATACACACTTTTAGTAATCTACTTACTAAAATATAATAAATGAAGGTTATTTGAGGAGTTATTTTTATTCAAGATATTAACCACACAAACTGATTGAGACTAGATTCATAAAACAAGGATTTAGAAAGAATATAGACATCAGGTCCTTTTGCAATCCAACACTGCGCTTAATGGCTTCACGCTGCTGTTTAGAACGCTGAGGAATGTCTGGAGATTTCCAGAGCACTTAAACTTACCCATCCACAGGCAACAGATCTCCTTTCCTAGTCTCGTCCCACTTAAACACTAGATATCCCCTTGCCTATCTGATCTGTGAGGCTTAGACCACTCTAATAGGGAGAGTCTGCACTAAACCCAGCTTGGTGGTTCTAATTCAAATCATCATAAGAAGTTGCATTCTTGAAAGGATGCAGAATCAGCCTCGCCAGTTTTTCCAATATTTTCCTGACCACCAGACTATACTATGCCTTGAGACAGAGGAGTTTTACTACTGCAACTGTTCAGTTAATAGCTGTGCCTATCTCATTGCCAGAGTTTTCTAGCCCAGCGATTTGGTCACATCTGGACAGCAAGAAAGTTGCCTTCCAATTCCCATCTTCAGAAATATCCCAGCAATTTATATTAAGTAGTAATTAGAAAAAGCCTGGAGCACAGTTCTTCCTTTTCTTTGGGAGCTTATGAGAGATTCAGTGCTTTTCTTTCTGTCATCTAATGACTATAAGGAGACAGGTGGCTACATATCCATGTAGCCTGACAAGGGGCTAGAGCCCAGATAAAAACAGTGAGGGCACAAGCATTAACTAATAGCTGTCACATGAACATTGCTATGACAGCAATGCCCCTGTGCTTGTCAAATTTTCCCTTTTGATGCTTCTAAGGACCTCAGCAGTTCTCCTGCATCTCAAAACATATTCGTTAGTGTGGTCTTTTCAGAAAATAGTGGATTTAAGAACAAGTAGGACTGAAGAGTTGAAATGGTATATAAATTCAGATTACACCCCACAAACAATTTCAGCTGGAAAAGAAAAGGTAACAAGCATGTTGAAAATAATGAAATATTCTATTTTAAAGGAAAATATTTAATTAAAAAAATTTAACCTAAACATTATGCTGCAATTTCATTTAACCCCTTTTTTTTCATTACAAAAGTCTGCTTGAAGCATAACCTAAGTTGACAGTAAAGGAAACAAGAACGGACTAAGAGGGGATTTTATACACATATACATAAAAATCAAACCAAGGTTGTTTAGGTTGAATTAAATACTTTTAGCTAATTCAAGATTATGGGGTTTTTTGTTTTCTTTTACTGCAATAAATCCTCAGAAAGTCAAATCTTGACTCGGCAGTTTCTGCCTAAAACACTTCCCAGCAAAATCCATGATTCAGCCAGATCCAGCATACATTCATGTGGTTGGTGAAACGGCCAAGCCACAGGTGGAAGGACAGACGGTCTTTGCTAATGATCTAATTCTCACAGCCATAGTATAAGCCAGCACTGAGATTTATTTATTCTCAAAATGAAAATCCTGAGTATACAGAGAACAGCAAAACTGGAAGAAAAGCATTTCCTTATACGCCCTTCTGTTTTGTTCAGGTGCTGTCAAATGGTTGCGCTCAGGTGGTGTTTTCTTTTTAAAAAATATATATTTAGAACACAAAGCCATGAAATGTTTAATACCATTCTGGAAAACTGACTTGTACAGAGTTTAACTACATTTATCATTTAACAAGCGAATGGCAAAACTTATTTTAGGTTCCTCAGAGCATTTCAGTTATTAGCAGACTTTATAGAGATAAGAATAACGGGATTACTAGGGATCTCGATACTATAAAGCAGAATTAAAAACTACAATGAATATGGCTATTACTATCACTTTAGAACTAGGCTACAATCTATTATGCTTTCTTAGCAAGTTAATGAAATTCTTTGTCCCACACACAAAGGATCTGCAATATAATAAAGTTATTAATGAAAATAAGTCAACCTTTCAGAAGGAATAAAAAGGATCACTGGCAAAAAAAAAAAAAAGGGAAATGTAATTCACTTATTCAACATTCATACTAATGTTCTGTAAACAATACAAATTTTTAAAAGGCTTATCACTTCATGCTGTACACAGATCTTTTGTAAAATACTGGTGCGTGTATTTCTCCGAACGTCTAAATCGGCTTTTGAAAGGAAAATTCTGCTTGTAATCTGCAACAGGAATGTAACTACAGCAACTAAAAAACACCGAGTGCTATTTCAGGAGTAGCAAGTAAGGTTTACAAGCTTTAAAAATTTCTCATGCGAACAGCTGTTGTTTTTCTTTTATTTGGTTTAATACAGTTTTAGAAGTCCTTTGGCTTGAAGTCCAAGTGTAAAACATTTCTGATTCTTCCAAACTTATATTGAAGGACAGGCTGATTTGTTACAAGTTTTGCTTGTTTCACATATTAATAATTAAGCAATAAGGCACAATGTGGAGGAGTGATTATCTGTGATAACCCCAACTTCCTGAAATTGCTTTATTGCAAATATAAATATATTTCAGATTGTTCATTGGATATTAAGGGCATTAGCATCCTCACAGAGTTTAATCTTTCCCTTTAGAATATTAAATTCATAAGGCTTTTTTGTGTTTGTTGTTTTGTTGGGGTTTTTTTTTTGTCTGAGCTGTTTTTTTAATGTGTGAGAGAGGACTTCACAGACTCAAGGAACACTGCAATTGGCTGGTGCCTACTCCACTGGGGAGATTAATTTACAAGCACTGTACAGTTCTGCTAAAACTACTTCTCAACATTTCAAAATGTCAATAGTATATTTTCCCAGCCCTGTAAACACATTTTGATACACAATATAAACTTTAATGGTAGTTTTAAGACACCTCTGGGGGTATGGTTATTTAAGCAATAAGACACAGTAGGGTGTGAATTATGGTATAATAATTCCCTACCAACTGCATTGTTAGGCATGAGGCCAAAGGCCAAGGGACCAATGAACACACTAGGTGTGAATTATGACATCATAAGTCACACTCCGGAGCGTCTCACTGCCATTAGAGAAATATTTAAAACATGTTTTAACACAAATACTTTATTCCTATAGCAGTATATTTTAATGGAATATCCTAGAAAATCTTCCCAAGTAAAAAGTTACCCATTGCATAACCTGGAATTAGTAACGAAATTGAAAAAAAGAAGTCTGATATCTTCTGCTGTTTGTTTTGTCATATTGAGCTGTGGTCACGTGCTTTAAGGAAGAGCCCCAGAAAATATATGTCTTACCCAAGTTTGCAAAAAATAGGACAAAGACCTGCTGAACAAGGGAGAATAATCTGCTCTGCCCTTTGTCTGGGCCATCAGATTGCCTGAATTAGATTTGTGCTGCTTCTCCCGTGTAACTGTAATGATGGAACTGCAAGAAAACCTACATTCCTTTCTTCCACAGGTGGGTCATACTGCTGTAACAGGGCACAATACGGACCTTGAAAGTAGCAAAAAGGTTCCCTAGACCCCACCTGAGATCCAGCGGCTGAGGCCGATCACTGCTCTAAGACAACTTTTAGTAAGGATTGAAGTATAATCTGCATTTATACTATTTCACAATTTAAACTCCACACGACAAATGGATTCTCTCCTCTCTGGGTACCCCACATTGCGAGCGCAGTGATGCTGACAAGAGTTGTCTGGAGATGCACAAGCTCACCGTGCAAATAGCTAGCTTGGGGACCAATAGCAAACTTGCTGCCTTAGCAAGGATCTTGGCATGGTCTAAACTCTCTTCTCAGTCAGGTTTTACAGCTTGCCCTAAACCTCCAGGCTGCTGTGGATCGATTGCAACCAGACCAGTCACCAAGCCAGCTAGCGGGCATTAGGGTCAGCAATATGGTAGAGCTTACAAGAGGGCGATTTGCCAGGCCTGTTTGAGGAGTGATAAGCCTGAGGGCATGTCTGAACGTCTCAGTGCAGTGAGGTGTTCAGGATGGCTAAACTAGCTGTTGTAGATGTTGCAGCTATGTACAGCGACGCTGTGCCATGTAGGGATAGCAGCTTACACCCTGGAAGCAACGTAGTTGTGAGGTCAGGTTAATTAGCTCCTTGCATGCAGTTCTGGAGCCATTTCATTGCCCTTTCACAGGGATCTCTGTATGTCCCTGGTTATCTGAGCAATAAGGCGGAAACCTCAATTCTTCCAGGCAAAGCCTCATGCTGACTTAATTGTTGAGCAGGCGAGAGCTGTTTTCCGCATAATCTCACAGTGGTAATCTGTCCTTCCTGGAAGGAGTCACGATTTATGGCCATTTACATCAGCTGAAGTTAAGATTCAGAATGTAGCATCCCTGCTTCTCCATGAACTAGAGATGGCTAATATTACAGAGAGGACTTCTGTGAATCTAACTGTGGTAACAAGGTAAAATTCTGAGATAATCTGGTGTCTCCCCTTCCTTGTCCATTCAAAACATCTATTCTAATCTCCAGCAAGAGAAGGTGCTTAATTCTGCCAACAGCTCGATGACATTCATGGGAACAATTTGACGTTTGCTGCTTCCCTGTAAAAAACAAACAAGCATGTGATTTTCCCATTCAGGCAGCTTGAAGCTTCTGTCAAACATGATGGAAATACCTACAACTCTAAACAGGCTTTTATTTTTTTCTGTTCCAAATGACTTCCAAACAAGGGTGAGCTCATTTTTTTAAACCTAGCTTACATTTGAAAAATATTAGTTTTACATCCACTTGCAAAACGGCAAGCGCTTTTTCCTGGATCCCAACAGGAATGGGACAAGGAGCCAAGAAAAGGGCTTCGCACTGGCTCTATGTACGCCAAGGACTTAAAATAAATGCCCCCTGACAAAATATCTGTGTCCACATATATATAAATAACACCTTTTAGTGGCAAAACAGTAATCAAAGACTGCTGAGCCGGATCTAGCACATTTCCAGCAGCATGTTTTCCATAAATTAACACTGCTGCTCAGAACTCATGTTCACCAACTAGAATGCTCCGCTTTCTGAAACCATTTCATTACATGAAATTTGAGGTATAAATGCATCACTGTACTGCCATAAGGACATAATCCTTTGATATACCCATCTCCATAAAGCCCTCTGGCTTGTAACAGTAAATCACAGCCCTATTTTCATACCTCATTACCATTATGTATCTTTCCACTGACACCTGACCTTACGCATAATCAGGTATGAATTTCAAACCATACTTATAATCTAAATGAGCACCTCATTATTTTACATAACTCAGAATGAAGTAAGATTTGAGATGTAACTGCAGAATTCACAGTTCACACATTCGGAAACACGGGTCCACCAAAAAGAAGTCATGCTCTCAAATTCACGACTGTGAACAGCATCAAATCGCACCTGCATATATAGGAGCTTTGCAAGAATTTCAGGATTGGATTTTGGAAAGGCTATTGCCAGTTCTGAAAAAAACAGCACAGTGTTGGAACTGTTTGGTATGCTGGTAAAGATAAACTATGAAAGAAAAATGCGAGTACTGAATTTATTACCTGTATTTTGAAGAAAGAACGACAGCACCAATTGCATAAAGTTATAAAACACCAGTAATAAACATGTAAATAATCTTCAGGTTTGCAACACCAATAGAACACAGACATCTACAAAGAAATATATATATGTATACATGTAATATAATAAAACCATTCATTAGGGAACAAGGAACATCATGTTTTTGTACTATATAAAACAGCTGTACAGTGTGCACACAGACTTTCCTGATCTCTCTAAAATGCCTGTTAGTCACTTCTCCCCGTCATCACATGTTTAACATAGTGTCTTCATTGTCCGTGGGAGAGCTCTAGGTGACCATCTTGTACTTTTAAACTAAGTACTTATAGTGCAGTTTGTCTCCATATATATATGCACTCATACATATATATACTCAGATGCACACATACATGTATATGTGTATATATATATGAAAAGAACAAATGCATGCACACACACACACACACACACACACACACACACACACACGACAGGTCTAAATAGCTCCTCCATCCTGTGCTCTTGAGTGAGTGCTTAGAAAAAAACCCTGCACGCTTGGTGAAGGGAAGGAAACTGCTGATTGTGCAGATTGAAGTCATTAGGTGGTTTCATTCCTAACAGTCTGCAAACACGCACATCTGAATCACATGGTGGTATCCCATATGCCTGAAGAGAGTCTGTTGCAGGAAGTATCTTCTACTTTCTTCAGGAGTGTTGGCTTTTTACAAGGGGGTGGAGGTGGGGCTGTGATTCTTTGCTCAGTTTTGTGTAAGATTTGCTGCCAGTCTTCTCTCTCTTCACACAGCTTTCTCCTCCAATCTAGAAGCTCTTGCAAAGCCACACTCTCATTTTCTGAAAGTCTAAGCTGATGAATAACCTGTTAGTGAAAAGGAAATAATATTAATAATAGTAAAAATAGTGGATAAAGTTTACTCTCCTGACAGCATAAAACCGAACGAGCAGGTTGAATGATACTTCATACAGGATACTCTGCCTCTTTGCCATGGATGGAAACATGCAAGCAGGGCAGATTCGGGTCCTGTTTTCCTTTTTCCTCTGTAAGACCTGAGTGGGATGTATGATGATGTGTAAACAATAATGACTTTTAGCAAAATAACCTTGCCTTGAACTCATGAGAGGTGTTTTCTACCTACAAGCCCCATGTCAGGAGGGAACCACCTTCTGCTCCTTATCCAGTACTAGCAAAGGGCATTATATTCTGGTAGGATGATGAACACAAATCCTGAGACTGCTACAGTGTGTCCTGGCTTAGCCATGCTAGATAGTGAGTGGCTGTGTGTGCTCCTGATCTAATATTTACGATTGAAGAAAGAAGTAAGCAGATGCATGTGGGTAAGGATTCAAGTTCTACACTTTTGCTGACGGAAAGCTGCTCTCATTTGTACTGCAGCTGAAAGAAAACAGATCAAACAGTCCTGTTAATAATTTGAAGCAACTTTGTCCTCCAAAGCCTTCTCATTTACTATTCTTTACACTGAAAATACAGAAAAAATAATGATTTAGATTTCCCTTATTTAAATCTCATGGCTGAAAGTCACAGAACTGAAGCTGTATGATGCAGGTGCCAAAAATGAAACAAACAGAAAAAAACTCCCGTATGTCAGCAAAAGATACATGGACACAGTCCTCTGAAACATACAAAACAGACGAACAATTTAGTCTTAAAATTGTTGTCATATAATATTATTATTCCTTCACACAGTGCAAATAGCAGCTGCAGGAGTAGGAAGGTTTTTACACTAAATGTAAATACCAAAATAGCCATAATTGAGAAACTAAAACCTGTTTTACTGCGCGGAGTTAGTCATGCTGCTTGTCACAGACAGGTCTGCTTAGAACCAGCGGCTGGCCCTCATCTTCATCTAGAGAATACAACTTAAAATACAGTTTCAGTTGTCCTGAGACTATTTATAAATTCTTCCTGAAGTAGCCAAACAGTTCTGTGCTCGATTCATAATCCCCCTAGAAGAAACCATTCCTGTTCCCTTCCATTTAACTTTTCTGTTCCAATGATTATATGCTGATTGTTCAAGTCAGGTCGAAACCCTCATGACAGCTCGAGTCCATGAAGCTAGGAAGTCCATCTCACCATCCTTTGAGACCTACTCAGCACTTGTGCAGTAGAGCAGCACCTAGATGAGGTACTGAAGAGCTGTTCACTTAGGGGTATTCAGAAGGGACCTACTTGGGGAATATGATCCAAATCCACCATAACAGGTAATGGTCCGTGGCCCTTACTCTGCTACCTTCATTCTTAAGGACCCCATAGGGGAACCTATAAGTGGTACCTCTGGCATGAATAAAACAGACTCGTGTGAGAAGTGTGGCTGTTCTTGTCAAGGTTGTATTTATACTCCTTGTCATACTGAGAGATGGCTGGATGTTAGTTTCCGTGATAAAAGAATTGATGTGCAGTGCCCTTAAATGCTCGTGAAACATGGCAGCTGTGTTTGGTTCCAGTTGCAAGGAGGGCTGCATGACTTGAAGGGCACTCTTGTCACCCATGGGCAATGAGGTCCCTTGGGGCAGAAGACTGTGCTACTGCCTGTGGCTTCTGCAGTTCCGTCATGGACTAGAGGGTACCTGGCTACTGAGGCTTATGCTGGCTTTACACTGCTGCTTCAGAGGTGTCCTGTGCCAGTCAGACCTTTTGTATGTGCTGTCAGAGAAGGAACGACCCCTTATGTGGAAATGACTGACGATTGATGGTGAATCTGCTTAATTTATGGTTGGTTGATATTTCAAAGAGAGATGCATTAGCCTACATGACTTAATAAAAGGCATTGTAATTTCAAGTACAGATGTAAATTCTACCTTGGAAAGAAAAACAAAGAAGAAAAATGGAAAGTGTTTGGAAGTCTTCTTTGAAGTATATATATTTTGGTGCCATCGCAATTGCATACCACTATGAAATACAAAACCCTTTGTTGTTATGATTACACAAAATGTAACAGGACATCTCAGTGACTGAGAGGAAAATGAAAAATTAGAGGGATATCAGAGACTTCTTGTGCACCAAAACACATTACCTTTTCTTTATATATATATTTTTTTTTCCAGTGTGGTGGGGAAGATTAGAAGACAAATGAAAAATTTGGAAAAAATTTATCAAGGAAGTCAGATCAGGTAGTTTTAGTCTATAGAAGAGAGGTATAATTTGGGAGGCATTGAAGCTTACTGTGGTCAATTTCTATAGATTTTTGTGGGTTTAAATGATGGGCATAACTGAGTTTAGAAAACAGGTAGGATGGGATCCAGCCATCCTAATTTAGCCGTCTTATTCGGATGTAAATTTTAGAAGTATTGTGAACCAGTATTAGGCATGATTCCCAGAGAGGTGCTGGAACACACAGACCACAAGCTGTGTTACATGGCCATTGCAAGACTTTGATATGAAGGGGTTTCAGCAGTAAATAACCAAAGGATTGCCCGAACATTAGCAGAGAAGTAAACTTATAAGAAAACAGATGTTTTGAAACTCCATGTTACTGGATGTGCTCAGTTTGACCGCATGACTCTAATGACGTCCAGAAAAATTTCTAGTTTTGAAAGATGGACAAAGTATTTGAGTAGAGGCAGTGCCACTGATATTCCAAGAAACATAAAGGCCCACGGGCACAGGGAGAAAAGCGAAAACACTTTCCCAGGGCAAAGCAATTGACAAATGCCTCCTACTTACAGCTGAAGAAGCTTTATTATCCCCACCCTGCTTATGCAAGCTGTAAATTAGTGTTGGCCCACCATCATTATAGAGCTCATTTTCCACTGTATAGTGGACAAATGTTGGTCTGGTCCACAAATACTTGTACATATTTTACTGTATTTTTTAATCAAGGATGGAAAAGTATCTCAAATCTTTATTCATGATGAGACTGATCTGGTAAGTAAGCTGGAAAAAGTTCATATTTTAACCTGGATGAAGGACATGGGATGGAAATGCAGTGGAAATGAAATGGGAGAAAATGCCAAAGAAAGCTTTAAATAGATCAATTAATATAATTAGATGTATTTGAATACTATGATATCTTCTCTATTTTCCATTCATGATTAGACCTGTGAGAAACTAAAAACTTATTATACATATTCATTATAGAAAAGATTTGCTGAATAATTTTACATGAAGCATGATGTAAAACAGAAAGCTGTGTCTCTTCATTATTATTCTATATGCTGAGCAAGTATTTTCTGAAGGGTGAATGAGATGTGTAGGAAGCAATTGCCTTAAGACTACTGATCTTTTCAATGAACATGGAACAAGCAACTTCTGCCTTTAAGGGGTAGAGATGGGTATCAACTGTAGACCAGGATTTTCCTACTCAAAGTCAACAGTCATTCAGGCATGGGCAACATCGTATTTGAGCTAGTCCCCCTGAAACATACAACAATTGAATATCTAGTATTTAACAGCCCTGCCATCTGGTGGAAACACCACCCTGTGTTTGTTATCCAGAGTCCATAAAAGCAGAAATGTCAAAGACAGTGAAGCACAAGAGGAGAGCTTGTGGAGTTGCCAAAGCTCTTCATTAGAAACTTCAATGGACCAAAGCAGTTAAACAAGATGCGTATCTTCCACTGCAAAGCATGGCAAGATGAACAAAATAAATTTGTAATGAGCAGCCCAGGGAAGAGATCCCAGGGTTTGTTCCTTCTGCCTCACAACCCAGACTATCAGACTGCAGAAGCAAGTGCTCTCCTCTTGGCACTAGGGATTTGGGTTGGTGACAGGGCACCAATGGCTTGGTTCCATCAGGACATACATGGAAGGACTTTGATCATTATCTAGTGGTTAGAGCATATTGGGAAATCAAAAGATGCAGAACTGACTTCTCTCATGTTAACGAAGGAGCTGAGATCTCACATGCTGATAGGACACTGAGACTATGAGAGGTGGACTCTGAGTGCAAGGAAGAAGGAATTTGACTCCCATGCTTTGTGCTGTCTGTGTGTGGCAAGTATGCTAGAGTAAACCCTTGAGAGCAAGTCCCTTGCAGTTTTAGCACACAAGAGATAGTGAAGACAGAGCACTTGGGCTGTATGTTGGCAACCATGAAAATCTTAGAGTATGGTTTTGTCCACTGAGTTATATTCATTTAAGCATTCCATAGTAGCATTGGAGAAAGAGCCCCTGAATTGCCTTCTGGACTTAGGCTTCTAGATTCTGCCTAAATTTCACTTTATGGCCTTATGCGGACATGCTGAATTTCAACTTTGTCTTAGAATCAAGATGAGTTGCTGTAAGTCAATAAATTACTTTAATTATGGTCTTATTTCTTGGGCTAGTTAAAAAAATCCAGTGAGTTTTTAATTATGAGAAGTTGAAGGTTTTGCCTTTTTATATCATTTGTGACAAAATGTATGCCAGATAAAAAGATTAACAGGTCCATTTAAAATTAATTTTAATTTGAGTTATTTAGAGATTTGGCTCTAGAATATCTGGAAATTCATTCTTCATTAAGAGATATTAAGAAACAAATGCTATAACTTTACAGAGGGTATTTTGCAACAATCAGGAGTAACAAAGAGCTTATATCATAGAATCACAGAATTGTCTATTTGTTTGTCAAATGCGAGACAGACTTAATCATCAGGCTATGGCTAAAGGACTCATTAAACTCTCTGCCAAACAGATTTATTAATTTGCATTAGTTGATTCTTTTGAGTACTTCACTTCTTTTTGCTCTCTCCCAGACCAAATGTTGGGTTTATATTTTCAAAAATATGCGTGGTTTATTCTACTCATTGTTTTGTTAATTTGTGTTTGCATTGATTTTTCTACTACTATACACCAGAAAATAAATAGAAGCATTTAATTACATTCTCTAATGTGAAAACATACAAATTTTCTTTGCACATAATGTAGATCTGAATGTTTTATTACAGTTCTGTTTTATTTGCTTCTGTAGGTTTTAGTAAACTCCCTGAGTATAGACATATAAGCACAACAGAAAACAGATTTCTAAATCACATCACAATTTAAGGACATGTATAGCGTACAAAGCTATGCTCCTGAGACATTTGCATGTGGTAGCTAGTCCATATTTACCCAGACAAAAACTGCCAATTATTTTAATAGATTTCTCAATGTTGGTGCTTTAAAGTAACTGTTAGTAGATGCTCACAATTAATTATTACAGCATTATTATGTTTCTCTTCCATTAGTGCTTTAAATTGCTAGTGAAGTTGAGGTCCCACCATGGAATCCGTGGGGAGATGGAGTCTAGAACCGCAGTGATTTAACCTTTCTAAAATATGATAAGGATCTAAATAAAGTGACTTATGCAATAAATGTAAAATGATGATGATAAATTATCACAATTATCTTAGAAATGGAACTGCCTTAACAAAACCCATGGTTTTAATATTTTCCAGTTTTTAGGCTGCCTAAAACTGTAAGTAGAACGAATTTCAGCCAGTAGGTGATTCACAGTTATCTTTATTAGAGCCCTCAGAAGCAATTCACAAACCCCAGTAGGTCTCCTGTGAAGGGTCAGTTTTAAAGATAGAAGTGATCAAGATCTCACCTCTCATCTCAAAATGAAAGACACAATATAATTCAGTAATTCTGGAAACAATTCCTAATGTGTGTGATTATAAGTAAGATCAACACATACTGATTCAGCCTGTGACAGGCAGGCATCTCTCTCACAAAAACGTTTCTAACTTATTTTAATGGCTTCATCTTTCTCTGTTTTCTTTTTGCATCTGATAAGCCCCTACACTGACTGCTTCCAAGCACACACGTCACTTCTTCTTTCCAAACTACAGAACAGGCACACTGCAACCTCTCAAAGAATACTGATCCTTCAGGTTCAGACAGACACGTTTGAAACAGACAAGCTTTTTATTCTATGTTTCAAGAAAGCATAAATCAGGAAGGGATTTCTTTTCCACCAGCTCTTGAATGATGAAAAGAAATCTGTCAGCCTACACGTTATTTACCAATACAACACTCATTTAAAGATACAAGGGGAAAGGACACAGTAAACCAAGGGTGTGTTAAAAAGCCTAGGCAAGCATTCAACCTAAATTAAATCAATATGTAAATTTGTATTTGATTGGGAAACCTGCACTGGCTATGTAAGACCCCAGCAGGGAGTAGAGAGCAGCTATGATAAATGAGTTTACATGCTTCTAAATTCCAATTAAAAATCTTCAAATACAAATGTACCACTGGGATCCCAGCTGATTCATGTGATTGTCTCGTGAATGCTGGGACACATGATTTTTAGCAAATGCAGACCCACGGGACATAATAAGTTGATATGTGATATGCAACAATAAAATGATTTTACTTAATAGTTCTTTTAAACTTCTGGTGATTTTTCTTTGTGTTGCAGCAACCTTACAATCTTCAAAAAAGCCCCAACTCTCTAAATGGACAGCAAACAGGCTTATGGGAAAGGAGAAAATGGCAAAGACGACAGGTGCTCTGTCTGGTGGAAATGACTCTGGAAGACGTATGCCAGTTTAAATACAGTTAAACACGAGATCCTAACTGATACATATATATATATTGTATTTGCTATGTTCTAAGTTAGGATACATGTTTTCTATGTCAGTTAAAAATTATTACATCAAAAGAAGAAACTACCTTTAGAACAGGTGTTACATAGATGACATACCAAAGGAAGTTATAACTGCTGATATTTAAAAATTGGGGGTTATCTTAAAGTAACTTTATATTAAAATAAAACTAAACAGGGACTGCCTTTCTGAAAAAGAAAAAAATAGGATCACCACAAGAATCTGGAAGAAATGCTTTCCCTCTGACAAGCAGTTTTAACCTGTCTGGGTTTTTGGTGGGTCAGATTATTATTTTTTTCCAAACATCGGTCATGGGGTGATGCTAGAAGCATAATATTCTGGTGTCACTGTGGGACAAGAAGAGAATGAGGGCCAGAGGGACCAATTTATCCTCATATACACCAGGCACTTATGGTTAAGTCAGAAGTGATGTTAGCTTTCCCAGGTCCTGTCACTGGGGTAGTAACCACACTGCCACTGAACCCCACTTCGAAGCAGCTTTTTAAGGTGACCTGTTGGCTATCAGGGCAGCACAAGGGGAAGAGCCACACACCTTAGCCAAACACCGAAGCTTGGGGAGAGCACAGGGGTGCTCAGAAGGTTTACTTCCCTTCTCTTCAACAATCACAGCTTTCTACCAGGGGCAAATGCAATCAGGAGGAAGGCAGGGGGACAGAAAAGGGGCCTCAAATGTGCTGGCAGTAGACTGTGGCATCTACTGATTCAAAAGGGAGAATCTGTACTTCCATTTTGGAGGTCACAGCAGTCAGAGCTAGGCCACACTTGCTGAGGAGAAGGGCCATCAGGCCTCCAAAACCCCTTGATACAGAAACATAAGATATTGTACCTACTGATGAATTTATATGACACATTACCTCACGCCATTTAGTCTGTAAGGCACATGTTTTTGACTGTGAGTCTTCTAAAAATAAAGCCGCACTGTGTTATAAGACCTGATTTTTGTCTGTATGTGACATTACAAAGAGAATTCTTTGACATTACTGTCAAAACAATAAACAAAACACAATTCAGGGGGATATACTGGTTGAGATCAATGATAAATATATAACATTCTATGTCCTTTCTTGGGTGTTACGTGTTTACAAAGGTGTTAGTGATTTTTTTATTACACCAGACTTGTTTTATTGCCACGTTTTGCTTCAAAGATGAACAAAGATTACTTCCAGCTAATAGGCAAACACGGCAGACATGAACAACGAATGTTAGAGCCCTGTGTTTAGAGCTGTGACAATGGGCGGGGGGTAGCAACACATTGCATTCCTGACTATTCATTTTTTTAACTTTTGAACAGTCAACAAAAGAAGTGATTGGCAACAAATATTAAATCGAGTAGGAACAAAGAAGGCCCTTGAAACTATAATGAATATGCAGCTCTTTCTGAGGGAAGAGACTGCTGAAAGCAATGAGATTTCATGAAATAAGCTATGGCTTAAGCTGTAATGAAACAATAAATACATTCTTCACGAATATGAAAAGACATTTCCAATTTTTCATTGTCAGATGTTGGCTCCTATATTACTGCAATCTGCCAACCTGCACTATGGGGTTTAAACAAAATAGAAGAGAGAAGACTGCAGATTGTTTAATATAACAATATGTGAAAAAATAACCATCATTTTTTATCTCACCTCTTTGAGCACGTGACAAATAAAACATGCTTCAGGAGTAACCAATTCTTACACCAGGGTGTACTATATGTCTGATGTTACTTAACCTACTAGATGACAAACTGCTTGCTTATTTGTGTCTTGTTCTGGGAGCATTTCCATAGGGCTATGAACATGTGTAACACCATCTGATTGCAGATAAACCAACATTCAGCCATTAGAAAGCTAAACTGCACAACGAGGCTTTGCACCTTTTAATGGGAAATTTTCTACCTTTTTTCTTGGATGGCTGAATTATTTTTATTTTATGGAACATAAAAGAACACGTGTATGAAGATGAGTATCATATCTGGAATATCATGTAGACTTTATCTTTTTTTTCTTCCTTAGTCCCTGACTCTTTTTACTCCACCACTCTGCGGGCTCTCCTTGGTTCTCTCCCTCCTGTTTTTCATATCTTCCTTTTTGCTGCTTTTTTATTTCTCTGTTCTGTTTGTTAGTGGGGTTTTTGGTGTTTTTTTGTTTTGGTTTGGTTTTTTGGGGTGGGGCGGAGGTGTGTGTGTCCTCCTTTCTGGCTTTTCCTTCTTTCCTCTTTCTAAATCCCTCATTCCATTTTATTATTTACCTTCTCTCTCAGTCAAATTTATCCTTCCTCCAACCTTACTTCTCTGAATCATCCTTTATCTGGTGCCTGTTTTACTCCCCACTCTCGCCCCACACACATGCTTATTATCACTCTAGTCTTTAATCTGCCCCGCACTTCCCATCTGTTCATTATTTCCAGGTTGTCCATCTCATCCTGTTACAGACAGACCATGTTGCTTCTTGCTGCCCACATAAGAAACAAGGAGTCTTTTAGCTGGCCTGCTTTTCTTCATTCCACTGTCTTTCTCACACCGCATCCCACTTCATAGTGAATTTTAATAACAACTTTGAAATATTTTTTTACCAAAAATAATACAAAAAAAACCCAGTCCTGGATCTGTGAAAAAGACGATGATGGGGCCACTTAGCTTTTGTGTGAGTTGCCAAAGATACAGCCTTGCTTTTGTTGACCCTGTTTCTTCTTGCTGCTGCTGCTGCTATTGCAAAGAACCAAGGTACTCCAACAGTCTTTATGCTCTATCTTTTAAATGCACACACTCATAGAAGCTATTGAGAACACAGGAACTGATAAAGTCTGGAGAAGATAACCCATTAGACTAGCTAAGAAACTGAGGAATGCTTTGTGTAAAAGAAAAACAGCACAGAGGTAATATTTTATAAAGTTTGTTGATTTTTTTTTTGTTTTTTTTTTTTATTATTTCTTTTTATTTTATAGGAGATTTGGGGGTTTAGACCCTGCTAAGTCTCCAGTATGGTTTGGGATAATTTCCTGGAGTGTGACTGAATAGAAATTACCTCAGTCAGAGTAAAATTTTATATCTAAGCAAGATTATGGCACAACCAACCAGAAGAAACATCTCTTGCATTCTGGCCCTTTCATTGCCTCTAAGGAAATTATAGGATAAGAATTCAAGACTACAGATCCAGGCATATTTGGAAGTCTGGAAATGTTAAAAAAAATCACTGAAGCTATTTCAAACAATAACCATTTAAATAATTTTAAATCAGTAATTTTTAATTCAAATTTGGAAAAAGAAGTTTCCTAGGTTTCTGCTGTTCAGGGACCAAGAGGCTACCAGAAGTTTTTCCATATAAGCTGAGTTAGATGCACTCCTTATAGCAGAAGAAAGTAGAATTTTATTCCATAATTTTTATGTAAGAAATATTTTGGTAATATTTAAACTTTTTCTTCCCAGTTTTTGTCCTTTTTCACCCTGACAAAAATTGATCTTAAAGTAACCATTGCCCTAGAAAAGGAATGTTTTTGGCCAACAGGAAACTTTTTGTTTTCAGCAGACTAGAGGTGATCAGTTAAGTCGTTGAGTTCATGCCTGCATGATATTTTGTACTTGGCAATTGATTCCAAAAGTGTTTGTTAAAAGATTGATCCTCATGATGCATGTTGACAGATACTGAGCTGAAGAATTTGCTCTCTGAAGTGTGTAGGTTTGCAGTGTGCAGGAAGTATCAGGCAGTGATGGAGGTAATTATCACCTGATGTGACAACATGATGGTACTGTAAGCCATAATGCCTAAACTTTAGTTGAATGTACATGAGCCTTGAGTTCCTGTGACAAAAATGAAATTAACTCCTGTCACTACAGTAAGGAACTAGCAGGGAGATATTAAAAAACCCATAAATATTAGAAGTCCCTGAAAGCTAATGAACCAGTTTCCTTTAGCTGAAATGACAGAGTGTCTGCCAAGAAATCCAAGGACCCAGCCTATGTTTCTCTCTCTAAAGCAATTAGTCAATCAGTACTTCACAGATCTGTGAAACAATCTGTCCTATTTCATACGTCTGTGCAAGAATTACTTTAAAGTGATAAGGTTACTGCAGTGAAGCCTGGCAAAGACTTTTACAATAGGGTTGTGTGCTGTTAGAGTCACCAGCAGCATGCTAAGAAATGTCAACTGCAATTAAACCCAATCATTTTCAAATATATGCCATGCTTTTGAAATGGTGAGGGATGATTTTTACAGTAAGAATTACCAGCCCCCTGAGCACAGGCTTTCTTTAAGATTTTTTTTTTACTGTTTGTGGGAGGAAGATTTTTTTTCTTTTTCTTTTGGCAGCATTATTTGGGAAGATGTTTATTCATTAAGGTAATTGTGTAAAAAAATCACAGAATTGCAGGTTTCTTCTCTAAACTTGTCACAGTTCTTATTGAGCTTGCATTTAAGGATTGCCCCTGTGTGTAATTCTGAGTTCAGGGCATGGAATCTAAAGATTTGTGAAGCACTTTGGCAAAACATCTATTTTCTGAAAAATGACATTTCTAAGTAGCTGAAATTGTATTCAGCTTTTGGCAAGTAGTTTTAGAAAATTCAAAAATACAATTTTGTAAATGGTTAAAGGCTTGCTTCTAAATTAAGGCATTTAAATATTGCAGACTGATTTGACATAAAGATACAGTTTCCATTTGCAAAGATAAGACAAAGATGCTCCCTTATACCTAGCTGATTTAACTCTCTGTGTGCTGCACTGATGTAGCAATTTAAACATGATCCTCCTTGATCCCATGCAAGCATTTTAGCAACAGAGGTTTAAGGTGCTCCAGAACAGAAGTGTCTCACCGCGTGAGGTTTATAACTGGAGCACTGCCTGGGTCTTGAATTCTTCTTTCACTAGAGAGGGCTCTTTGGCCACTCTTATGCCTAGTGAGTGTTGTGTTGGTCATTAAAAAATGTAACAGAGACAAGGGAAAGCATTGCATCCAGTAGTCTTCACAATCCTGTATCCCCACCCAGTGTGCTGCTCTGCACACTGTAGAACTGTAAGTATTTTTTCGTGATACAGTCAAGGTACGTTTTGAGAGACTGAGAGATGGGGTGATGGCAGAGACTTGTTACTGTGTGCTAGGTGGGTACATGTCTGCGTGTGCCTGAGGAGCTTTGGCTAGCCTCACTTATATCCCTGAAGAGATCAGTGCAGTGCCATCAGTGTGCTGTCTTGGTACAATGCAAAATAGGTGCTCTAGTTATGACAGTGCTTTGGACGGTGGGGCAGCAAAACAAAAAGAAGACCTCTGTACTAGTTTGCTCACATACTTACTCAGTTAAAACCTGTTGTTTTTCAGAGTTACGTTAAGACTGAATATGACGTTGGAGGTTGAATCCCACTCCTGTTGGAGTCAATGGCCAAATATCCGTTTCACTTGTAGGGTCAGTATTTTGCTGTAATGAAACGTCAGCTGTCTGCTGCAGACAACAAGTAGCTCTTAAGTGTGATAAATCACTGTACCCTGCCTTCTGGTAAAATAGTTTCAAAACTGTACCACTGGTTAATGAGAGGCTTTGGTTGAGGAAATTACTCTCAGCTGCAACACAGTTTCCCTTTACTGTAAAGCTCTTAGGGTGATCGCAAATAAAAAGGTAGCTCAGGACTACCCTTTTAGAAAAGTGCACTGAAGATATAAAGACAACAGGAGAATACACTGACAACATTTAAATGAAATAAAATAAAATTTGTCGAGCATCTTCATGCCTGAATTGGCTATGTAGAAAGGAAAGTGTTTCACATTACATATAAAATGCTGAGGAAAAGAATGAAGAAAATACATGATGACAAATTTAATTCCATTTTGTACACTTGATGTTTTTTATTGTAAAGTGACATTAACAAAACAGAAATTTTAAAATAACCAAAGCTTCATACTACCTCAATATATCCTGCTGCCTTAATGGATGGATATTTTGATTTTAATTTTTACTGATATTTGTATAAAAGCAGTGAAGAATGCTTTTAAAGTCTTCACTGCTTTTATATATGAAAGGATGATATAATTATGCATTTGTTCCTATGCGGTTCATTATCATGAAACTCTTTCCAGTCTGAATGAATATCTTGAGAAAGGTAGCATGTTGGTCCTCTCAGGGTGAAGAGACATATTTGCTGCCTGAAAAATAACATCCTCCCAAACAGCAACATTAACTTTGTAGTCTACTATGAGAACCTTTCAAGATGATATTATCCTCCCAGAAAAAAAAACCACCCAAAACCAAAAAAAACCCCAACCTTAGGAGTAAATTCATTAGAGTTTTTAGCTTAATACAAGCCTGTGAAAGGAGTCTCCACTTTTCAATGCCAACACACAAATTTGAATCAAGACAGCTTTCAACATGCAGTTACTATATTTTTTTTTCTCTTTTACTGATTCTAGTAGATGGTCAATGAAATATTTACCTGACTAGTGTGGCTCTCCCTATGCCTTTGAATCGATGAACCTGCTGTAGTGCTGGCTGACAGTCTTGAATATTCATTTTCCTCTGGTAAACCTAAAGAAGAACAATACTAATTTATAACCTGACATTTATGCATTGTCTGATTTCAGGATGAGATTCAAAAGACCTTGTCTTATTTAACTAAAAGAGAATGAAAAAAATCACACATATGCCTGAATATTTACTATTTATATACATGGTGGTTTACAGAAGGAGCAATCATACTGAAAGAGCCTAAAAATAACACATTACCTATACACTGGCCAGGGATTCCTCCTGCAATGCGGAAATCCCTGGCTCCTCTTCCCCTGGCTCCTTTTCATTGCAGAAGTAAATGAAAAACAGGCCTGTAGTCTGCTCTCAAATTAATGTCTCTAGGTCACATGGGAAGTCGATAGTAGGTCCAGGACTTACAACTTCATCTCCTCAGTACAGAGCTTTTTTGTAATTCTTTTACTTGTCGTGCATACTCCATGTGGGAATTAGCAGCCCAAAACTTAGATGTCTAAAAACCAGTGAAAAAGAGCCTGATAGTCTCCCTCTGCAGTCAAGAGAAACAAGCACCTCTGCCCAGTGATCCTAGAGTGAAACTCTGTTGGGGCTTCCCCATCACTTCTGCCAGGGTGGAAGACCATTCACATAGCACTACAGGGGGTCTGAAAGATGGGGAGAGGGGAAACAAAGTCAGAAGCAAAAACACAGGGAGTCCACAGCAGGTGTTATTAAGCCCCTCACAGACGAGTACCACAGACACCCTGGTAGGCCTTGTAGAGCATATATTCCAAATTTTCATGCTACTATAGCATCCATAAATATGCATCTCTACTCCTTCTTTAGTCAGCTGAACAGAGCTAGCCACCACAAGAAGAGGATTCATCCTGGTAAGAGATACACAGGTTGCATAGCTCTCAGTAGATCACCTGAGACTTACTAATTAGAAACGGATAACATCTAACCTGAAGAATTTGATTAGACTAGGCTTCTACCTTTTGTGTGGCTGAAAGTAGGTAAGGTGATTCTGAGCTTAGATAGGTAACTCATAGATAAGAAAAAATGAGGTGAGCCCCACTCTATGCATATTGTACACAACATACATAGAATCACAATCAAAATCATTCAAAATTCAAATGTAATGAATCAAACTACTTATGGGATTATGAACTTCACTGTTTCACATTCGGTTTCTTGTTCAATCACAAAACTGGCATAGAAACACTCTGTGAAACATACTGGTCTTCCAATCCACTATTTTCAATATTAAAAATGTTTTTTGATAGTTTTTATTTCAGTGAATGAGCATTAATTCTCACATGGTTACTGATTTGTGATTTAACTCATTAAAATATTAATTGCCTGAATAACCCCATAAAATAAGCAGACTTTGTGAGAGATATAGAACAAGAATTTTAAAGAGGAGTGATACTTATTTATTTTCAGCCTCTCCACCCTGCTTTTAGTTTCCCCCTTACAATGGTGCATCTCCGCAGCTTTATAACTAGGAAGAGCTGGTTTTTTCATTTGTTCTTCTGAATAAGGCTTGTGCAAAGCTTTCATAAATTCAGTTTGTCTTCTATAGTTTCAAATCATCTGGGCTTGGTCTGGACACACACAGGCAGTGAAGGAGGTGGAACCCCTGCTTGCAGCTCAGAAGCTAGGACAAATCTTGTCAGAATCCAGCATTTCAGTCCTCTTCTGCCTGGTGCAGAGAAGGAGTCTGACCCTTCTTAGTGATTTGAACTACATCTGGCTTTGGGGTGGAATTAGCACTTATAGAAGCTGGTGAATGATAGCACATGTGATATTCAAGTTCTCCAGTATACTCGACTTGTAAAATATATGCAAGCTACCGCTATTCCTTTCTTACCTATATTAAATTATCTGCCTTCCAATTTGAAAATGTCTCTCAGAAAAAAATCACATATTTTTTTTGTCAAAAAAAATGCTTGTAATAAATTCCCCTCCAGATATCCAGGTTTTGTCGATACAAAACAAATCCCCTTTTATCCAATAATTTCCTGAATTAACAATTTATTCACATTCATTCAATTTGGCTACAACTCAAAGAAAGAAAGAAAAAATATCGATGTTTTAATGCAATATGCCCTTTAAAAGTAGGTGTTATTCACTTCATTCAAATAAAAGACATAATGTAAAATGTTTGTGTGATTCTAGACCACCATAAATGCATGAAAACGCTTTTCTAGGCCAGCAGCATGTTTTGAAAAAGATATTGCTTTTGCACTGTATTCATACACTTCATGATCTACCATCTACGACAGCCTTGAACTAAGAATAAGGTTATCGTGATTTTCTGTTTATTTCTATGGAAAGCACTTTGATAAGAGGTCTTATCAAATAAGTAAAGTTTCCATGTGCAGCAACAGCACATCATCAAAGACATGGCAAGCAGAGGCTTGGTAGAGTTTGGAAAGATAAATGTAGCAGTTGATTACATTTTGAGAGTTTTCCTTTACGCACACCTAACCAAATATTAGGATACCACAGCTGTGCACTGAATAAGACCTTGCTTAATTCAGCACAAGGTTGGAAGCATCAGTTTAGCAGGGGTAGGGGCAGAACTACAAGAATGTAGGTTCTTTGGGCTGGAGCCCAAACGACACCATCTGGATTGGGTTTTCTTGCAACCTTTCTCAAGTTACCAGAAGTAAGTCTAATTTGGCAATTTTTTAGGCAAAATTATGCTTGTCAACATTATTATTGCAGTTATATGTGGTGGTAAAAAACGACAGCAAGAAATACGATTCAATCAATAATCTCTAACTGGACAAGTGAAATGAAAGAGCTGCATTCTGTTTTCACATAATCGAGAATATGGCCTTGTCCCAAGCAATATGTGTATTCAATCTAGAAACCAATCCTTTACCCACTTACACCCTGTAATGCCTTTTCTGTATTGCTCCAAAAGAAGATTCCACTCTCAGTCCCTAATCTTCTTCCTACACTTCCTATTCCCAGTTTCTGCCCTGGTCTGAGATACTCCTCTTAGGATCCTTCAGATAAATAGCTCGCATCTCAAATATTGAGATCTAGATCACTGGACATCTAGAAGCGATTCTGTAGTTCTAGAGTACTTCCAGTCTTACAGTCTCTGCTGCCCTCAACCTGGAAGGCCTGCACCCTCTGGCCTCCAACATCCATATTTGCAAAACAAGAGGAACACCAGTCTCTCTGTCTTTGCAACTGTGGCCGCTCTCCATGATTCTGCATTCACACACAGCCTGGATCTACTGATCAGCTTCACCTGATACATTAGTTACTATAGTACGAAGGAGGCATCACCAGGTAAGGCTCTGTGCTCAACAGCATGTGGTCTGTGCCACAGGGACATGCCCCTTCTCTGTCAGGTTATCTGTTGTGACACCATTGTGAGACTTGTTGCCTGATGTGCTTAGATCTGACAGAAAGTTTCAAGAGAATTTCTAGCAGAGTGTAGCCCTCAAATGACCAGCTAGACAGAACTAATCCCCTTACCCGAACAATGCTTTTGGTGAAACAGATAGGATCTTGACAGTTACTCTTATGCCAATCTGCATAAAAACTATGTATAAGCTATATGGTGAGCCCATCCTCATGGATATCCATACACTTGCAGTGGACTTCAGTTATAAATGAAGAGGAATAACCAGCGACGCTTCCTTTGAAGGACAGCAGCATGCCAGCAGAGCTGGAGGAACAGCACAGTGCGAAGTGCAAGCCTGCATGACCTTTAGGTACAATGCAGAACAACAGTCCTTCGGTCCAACAGGTCTGTCCCATCTACGTGACACCTCCAATTTTCACTTAGATTACACAGAGTAAGTACCTGTAGAACACACGCCACTGGGGATAAAAAACTGTCAGATATCTGGGCAATTTCTCTCTTTTGATAACTGAAGAATAGGTCACCTCAGTCAGTATAGCTGCCATACCTCATTTAACAAAGCACTTCATTTAATGAACAAACACTCCTCTATATCCCATTTAGGTACCAGTTGGAAATGACAGCAAATTTCAGTAAACTTTTACTTGCAGTTTGTGAGCCCCACCACTTCCAGCATTGTAATGTAACAGGTTATTAAAGGTTTTCTGACTAGTCCATGTGTTTGGGCAAGAAATAGCAAAAAAGCTCTTTCTTTTAAACTTCAGAACTCTGGTAGGCGTGAGGAACTTGTGCCAGCAAAATTGCAATTTGATAGTGCAGAGCTGTAGAAAGGTGCTACTCCTAATATTAAGATAAACCAAAGAATCGGATTACATTATCTAAAATGAAAAAGCCACTTCTATTAAAACTCTGAGCTAGACGCAGGGCCAGAAATTAAACTCAGCTTCAGAAAGCAACACAGCATTAATCTGTTTGGAAGCTGAGCCAGACAGCTTTTTAGCTGCGTAGCAATGGTTTTCTAAAGAATTCACCAGGTTGCCAGTAACACCAACTTCTTCGTCAAAATGAGTATTGTTACGACCACAGTGACTTTAAGGCTCGGGGTGCGTCAGAGGAACGGTGCTGACACTTCGCTCACGACAGCGAAAGATTCACCGTGTTTCAGAAGTTGCTTCTGTATTGACTCATGTGAGTAATGCAGGAATCTAGACTTTAGTCCTATCAGGGGACAGTAGATTACACAGTTGCAGTGTGTAACGGTGGGAAGCAGATTACTCTCTGTTCAAGAGTTTTGTAATCTCGGTATCGACCATTTAATAACGTGTTTCAGGTTTTATTTTCCTCAGAGCCCGAGGAGTTTGACAGACAGTAACAAAGAGATGGGAAAGCATTTTGCATGGAAACATCTTCATGGCACATTCTCAACAATCAGTATTGCCTAGATAAATCCAAGAAGACATAGATGTCAAAATTATGAAGGTGTTAGGGTTGAATAAGGATTTTTTTTTTCCTGAGCAAACTGGTTTTGAATGAATGTAATCACAGTACACTGGAGTTTCCCATATTGCCAACTCTTTCAATTATTGTTAAGGGTGGCTAGAAAACTAGCATTCTGTATCACAAAATTTCTAATCTGATTTTGTTCTGCATCAGGGTAAGATCAAAGCTTCCATCATTTTTACAACAATCTGATAGGCAAAACATAGATTTGAACCTCAAAATACCCCAAAATACCAGAAGTAATACTAATTCTTTACCCAGTGGGATACTGCCAGGGTGTTTTCATCTATTCATAGTATACAGTGAATATCAAAATGATTCCTTATCAAAGCTGAACCAAAATTGTGACTCTTCCATGTAAAGTTTGGGTTTGATGAATCAGTATTTTTTAATAGAAAAAAAAAAATCTTACTGGAAAATTCCATGGCATGACATTATACCTTCATGATTATTTCTTCCATTTACAAATAGTTTGAAAACAATTAGTTTATGCATAGTAGATACTGTGTATTATTAATATGAACAGCCTGGCAACTAATGGTTGCAAACAGACTGATAAAAACAACACAATCTCACACATTAGTTGGCCTTTTATTCAATTTCTTTCAGCAAGGGAGATAATTTGCTAACTTAACTATAATATAATCACCACAAATTATAAACTTAAAGCATCGTTTAATTTCTAAGCTGAAAGAAACACAGCTCTTGTGATTAAACTCCCAGCTAAGGGGTCTAGGGATAAAGTGGTTGCTCTCATAAAAAGCCGAGCTCCCACAGGTCCCATTAGGACATCAGAATACGCGGTTAAAATCCTACACAGGAAGGAATCAAAGACTTGGTCTTCCCACAGTTTTTGGGTTAGTTTAACAGCCTGACTGTTATACATACTGAAAACATGCTCCGCTCCTCCCCAAATCGTTATATTGATACAAATGGGGACACAGTTCTAATGGACAAAGGTGGCTTTTTCATCTGTGCATTCTTGGCTTCTCACAGGAATGAATGCACCTTTGCAATCGTCTGACTTCTCTGACTGGATGAGTTTTCTGCTTTGACTGTCAGAGAGGGTAGGAAGAATTATTTTGGCCAAGCACTGCAGAATTTGAAGAACAGGTTTTCTTTAAAAAAAAGGAATTGCTTGATGAAATGTTTCATTTTGGTAACAAATCTTGATGTTTCAAAACATTGCATAATAAGCAGCACTAGCCTTAAAAAAAAAACAAAGCCAACAGTGAATTTGGAAAGCAAAATGTAATATTTCACTTGACTTAATATTTTTCCCTTTGTTTTTTTTCCAGTATAGCCTTCACACTACCAACTGCATTATGTGTAGTTCTACCCTTAAGAGTAAAGGCTACACAACTGTTCTGTGTACACAAACCACATTTAGAATTAACTTTTCCAGCACAAAGATAATTGTAACTCATGCCATGCAAATATTTAGACGTTGCTTCTCCACCTTCAATTGAAATAAATACTTGGTCTTGCATCTATTCATATTTATGTGTTTGTATTCTGTGATTTTATGTAATACAGGTGTCATATCCTTAGGATTTATGCTTTTAGGACCTTGAAAGATTTCATTCTTTCTGTCATCGCTCTTGCACCGTTATGATCATCACATTGCAATGATAATTTGTCATTCACTAGTAAGGCTCCTGTAGCAAAGGGAGATCCTGATTTTCCATTTTCTGTCCCATTTGTACTGATAGGGTCAGAAACCTCAAATCTGAATCCTCCATGTTTTAGGCTGCTTGCAGACTAGGAGTTGAGCTAATTTCAAATTCCTCAACAGAAGCTGTTTTATTTTCTTCCCATTCAGCTTTTATTGGAGAGGGGCTTATCAGTTCACACATACAAAGTTAAGACAGTTCCAGAAACACAGATATTTCACAACTCAGAAGATTCCAGCTCGACTACATCTTAAAAAGCTCATTCAAGGAAACACTTCAGCAATTTTATGTTAGAAGAGCTTTGGGATTAAAAACTGCTTACCATTTGATACTGAATTTCCATTTTCAGCAGTCACAGAACTGGACAGTGGATTAGATGACTGAGTTCCATGGTTATTTGCATTTTTATCCTGGGTTTCTGATCCAGTATCTGATGTATTTGGATCTTCCCTGCTCCTCAAGTTCAGATTAGTCTCAGCACCTGACACAAACAGAGGAAAATATTGTCAGCTTCCTATTAACTACTAGCTTTCACATGTAAGTAGAAAAACTAACACACAGAAACCAAGTTACTTTAATTAATCATTAATTTCTTACATCCAGAACATGAAATTTCTTACATACAGTACATAAAAGATTTACATTTTTTGTTTTGTTTGGGTTTTTTTGCTCGTGTTCCACTTGTCGCCGTATAAAGTTCATGGAAGTGAAAAGCATTAACAAAATCTCATTGGTACTGTTTCTTCTCACACAAATATAAGCTGATAAAACTGAACAAATATTCTGTCCTCACTGCAGTGCTTTTTGCCATTGCATTAGGTGATACTACTAAGAGCTAGAACATGCGTTTATTTTTTTCCCTCTTATCTCCTCCCACAAGAAACAACGTGGCTTTTGATATGAAACCATATGTAGCGAGATTCCTCCCCGCAGAGCATCCCCGTGGGTGTTATTTACTCTGCCTCAGGGCTCTCCAGCCATCAATTGTCATTTTCTATAAAGTTCCAGGTATTCATGTCATAGCCTTTTAGTTAAATTTCTTCAAGATATCAAGAGGAGCTATGGTCCTGTAGCAGTTCTCAAGCTATGTACAATGCACAGGCTTTTCTTTAAAGAGAAAGACAAAACCCTTCTCTTCTTCCCCCTCTGACTGATGGCACATCCATGCAAAGCAGAACAGCTCACAGCAAAGTGCCTGGAGCTGGCTCTGAGCTTGCCTGGCTTTGTCAGCTCTGTGTGCCACAAGAAACAGGGTATGACCATCAGCTTGTATCCCCACTGGAGCGGTGTTTCACACTGAAGTTCAGATGGAGAACCCAGAGTCAGGTTTGGAGTGGGGACACAAAACCATGAACACATGGGGCTGGTTGGAGGGACCCTTTACTTGCAATTCTGTTATCTCTGGGTATCCCCAGTCCACCCCTGTGCTGCAGGCTGCATGAAATGCTGCACTGGTGAGGCTAGGCAGCTTTTGATGGATTTCTCTCTCTTTTCTCTGTTTCTCTGTATTTTGTGGTGAATATATATATACACATACTCTTTCCTTGCTGTAATCAGGTTTCTTTCACAGAAAACAAAGCTGAATTCAGTTCTCTCTCTGTTTAGCTCCCTTTCAGCTTTCCTAAATTTTTCCACCCCCTCTGAGAGTTGGCCTTAGGAGTGGGGCTAACATTACGACTGATCTGGGTGCAGAGGCCCTCATTTAGCACTCTAAACCAGGATTTTTTTCTTCTATGACAGCTCTCAAAGTGCTATTCCTTGATTTTGGTTGCGTCTATTCAAGTTTTGTCATAAGAGCAACAACTAACGGAGATCAAAATACAAGCTATTAAAACCACCATTACAGCATTTCCCCCTACTTCCAAAGATACAACAGACCCTTAGAAGTCTCAAGCACATGATCATTTTTCAAGGCGACAGGAAAAAACAGTTTTTCACCCGGTAACAGATACTTTGCTGCAGATTTTCAAACTTAATATTGACTGCACAGTCGATTTTTTTATTTTTATGCCCAAACTGGGGAAAAAAAAAAAAAAAAGCCACCTAGCTTACAGAGTAGCAACATTTTAAAACTGGGTTAATGAAATGAAAACTACATATTCATTCTGGTTAACTTGATATGTCTCTTTTCATTGAAAAGAGCTTTCTTAGGTTTGTTTAGTTTTCTGTTATCTAACTCTGAATCTTTCCTAACATTTCCTCTTCCAACAAAAAAAAAAAAGCTGCCTTGAAAAGTCAAAAAGTTTATTGCCAAGCTGTCAGAACAAAACATTTCAGTGTGGGGTTTTTTGTTGGGTTTTTTTTTTTGCTACCTCCTTTGCCCTCATTCCCTGATCATTATTTTTTTTTTGCCAGATCTGATTGGAGTGATTCAGTGGCGCTGTTTCATAAACTGTGTATTTAGGCAAATGTGCTATGCATTGAAAAAAATTAGGCCAGCCCTACCCACAGTAACTGACTTGGGAGAGGCAGTAGATCCAGCGTCTGAGCTGGAAAATGCATACAGTACAATTATAAGAGCATGCCTGATTTAGCTTTCGTACAGGCAAGTTGGGTTTCAGCTCATATTAAATTTGTCTGAAAAGGAAATGTCACTTTTAGATGTTAATAGTCAGTGCACTTGCCTATAGATCATAATCCACCTACATAATTATTGTGCCACCTTTTACATAAAGAGTCTCGGGGGAAGTGGCTGGGATCCTTATTTTTCTTGATATCCGAAAGATTTATTGATTTGCCTGACATCTGCAATTCATTTGAGAATGTGTGAGTAGAAAGGCTCTTTCTTGCATTCCTATTTGCAGAAGCCTTTTGTTTCATAGGTACATTGATATCTTTTCACAGCATTCACAAAGGGCTCCCGGAAAAAAAAAAAAAAGGTTATCTTTCCTCCTTTGTATCTGTAAGATGAAATACTACCAAGAATTTTGGATAGCTACTACTGAGCTAAAATATCAACCTAAATTGGCAGAAACAAGTACCAGACAGATATGCAGCATATCTTTTGGGACAGGTATCTAGACAGAGATCTGTCATCCCAAGAAATGCACACCTTTAGTTTCTAAATAGATGACTACGTAGAGAAAATACTCTTCATAGTGTCTTATTTAATTAATCTTGGTGGTGGAAAAGAAGCCTATATTTTGTTTCAAAGTAATATGGATTATATAAAGGTACTTGTACTAATTTTCTATATATAGGCAACTTCATTTCCTCATTGGAGCAGAGTCACGTGTGTCTGCGGAAAAAGTGTAACCACATATGTTGGCTAATTTCTACAAGAGTCCTGGAGAAGCCAGAGTGTATCCCTGGCAAACAAGTACTGTTTATTTATTTTGGACTTTGTGTAAAACGGGTGAGTTTCTTAAGAAAATCTTTCCTATAACTAGGAGAACAAGAGGAAGTTTTAGCCAAGCGTAACCAGTGTACTGTTGCCGTGCTGCAAAGCTTACCTGAGATCACGGGGTGATTCTGGTTGGAAGGGACCTCTGGAGGTCCCTCGTGTACCCCTGCCCAAAGCAGGTTGCTCAGTGCTCTGCTCAGATTGGTCTTGAAACCCACCAAGGATGGAGCCTGCCTGACCTCCCTGGGCAGCCTGTCCCTGGCCTGCCTGTCCTCACGAAGGAGAAGTTTCAGTATCCCACCTGAAACCCTCTCATTTCAGTTCATTCCTGCCATCCCCTCTCGCCCTGCTGCACAAGGCTGTGATGGGCCCAGCTGTCCCCTGTCCCTCCTCTCCCCATACACTCTGGGGAGGGGGGACTGTGGGGTGCCCTGAAGCCGTCCGTGCCCCAGGCTGGACGGGCCCTGCTGCCCCAGACTCTGTTCACAGGGACACCCTCCAGTCCTGAGCGTCAGGGGGTGAACCCACTCCAGGTTATCCATATCTTTCTGCATTGGGGGTCACTGAACCGGCCATGGCATCCAGGTGTGGTCTAACAGGGAGTGCTGGGCAGAGGGTACAACCCCTACGCCTAGCTCCTGGCTGTGCCCCTGCTGATGCAGCCCTGGGTGCTGCTGCCAGGGCTCGCTGCCAGCTCCTGCCCAGCTCCTAGGACCCCAGCACTCTTTCCTCAGAGCTGCTGCCCAGCCTGTATCATTTTAAGAGGTAATTCCTGGCCAAGTGTTTTTTCATTAAGCTTTAACATGCCAAAAAGCCTTTTGCTGGGGTATACCTCTATGTCCAGCCTGATATCCAAAATATCCCTGAGCGTAACAAAGGGACCTCCTGACTTTTTATCATAATATTTCTGTGATTCATATAATTACAGAATCACAGAATGCTTTGGGTTGGAAGGGACCCCAAAGCCCATCTAGTTCCAACCCCTCTGCCATGGGCACAGACACCCTCCACTAGCCCAGGTTACCCAAAGCCACATCCAACCTGGCCTTGAACACTGCCAGAGAGGGGACAGCCACAGATTATCTGGGCAACATGTTCCAGGGCCTCAACACCCTCACTGGGAAGAACTTCTGTCTAAGTTCCATACAGTGCACAGTGGTATCTTAAACAGGAATACCGTGGACAATTATAAAAGATATAAGGAAGCTCTATGTTAACAGTAAAAACTTAGAAAATTCCTCCTGATTCCAATTTTACCAGTTTTAAGCTGGTAATAAATGTTTTTTAAAGAGTCACCCATGCCTGTTTTGTGAAAGACTAACTACAGAAGGGTATCAGCTGTAAGAGCATGGTGGGAATTCATGATTATAAAAGGAATACAAGCTTTAAGTGAAAACCTGGAAGACTCTGCAGCAGTGAACAGCATTTGCATTTCAGTAAACTGACTTTGCCAAAAAGGTATCACAGACATGGTCAAATTCTGTTCTAACTAATCTTGCAGTTAATGAGCATGTATGGACTACGAAGGATGTTTGGATTGCAGCATAACATGCCCCTCAACTGGGCATAAGAGCTGGAAGCAATCACATGTGCAGTGTTTTTAATCATTGTATGACAAATCAAAGTGTAACAATTATTTCCTTATGAGCGAGCTCTGTATTCCAATAAACCCATAATTAATTACATCAACATTACTTGAAAAGTACAAGAGGAAAGGTATGCAAAAGAGGCAGCTCATGAAATCCACATTTGCTTGTTATTCTCAGCGTTCCTGGAAGAGATTGAGTTTAAAACTCGTGACAAAGTCATAAGGTACAGGATGGACTGAAATTTCACTTATTTTGGAAATAAAAGTCAGAGTATGGCAATTGGAAATTATTTAATATATTTGCTTTTTATTTTCCTTTTTGTGTCATTAGCTCACTCTTAAAAGAAATTCAATGCACTCGAATTCTACATGATATAACTTTTTTTGTCAAAAGAATAACTTAAACCCTTTTAATTGAGCTATGGCTTCCAAATACCCTATTATAAAGCTCTTTTTTTTCCCCTCATACATACAGTGTAGGAGCCCAAACATCCGTTATTTCATAAGGAGTATTTCAGCTGACTTAACGCTGCTATCACCACATTAGAAAAGGGGCTAGTATAGGCTCTATGCAGGTGACAGATTAAGGTGCAATAATGAAACATTTTGACAAACTATTAATTTCATAAGGTAATTATATATTTAGCCTATCTAATTTCCAGATGTCCCTTCCAACCCCTACAGTTCTGTGACTCTGTGAATAAAGACTAAAGCAAAGTACAAATCAGTGACTGGTACAGCTTTTGGGTGGAATCACCATAGGTTCCTTGTACTCCAAGACGGGAAAAAATAGCATGTTGTTTAAGGCACAGCAGCAACTCCCATGGGTTGGGTTTTTCTTTTCCATTAAGGCCTTTTTTTTTACTCTTCTTTCTTTAAAAGTAGTTATACCCATAACATGTATCTGTCCCCATGTGTTCTTTTTTCAGATACCTACCCTTTTAACTTTTAGCACTCATTCACGGTCTGACTGAAAACTTATTACTAACAACAGAAGGCCTGCGCTGCTTTCAGTGGGTTTTGGATCAGACAGATGCTTACCTTGGATGCTTTGTGCAGCACTGCCAAAGCACAGAGGGGTTCATAGGATGGAGTAAATACAGAGGGCCTCTCGCTTTGTCTATCCTGGTAACTCAAGCATGGCCATAACCATCCTCCAGCCCCGAGGCCTGTGGTAAGAGACCCGTGTCTACACTGTTACACTTTCTCGCCCTACACAGCAGAGACGCTGCATCCAAATTGTCTGTTGGGAGTAGTCCCAGGCCTGTGCCATTTCCTGAGCTGTGCCCAGTCCTGTGGAAGGGAACCAGCCTGCCAGGTCCACAACCATGCCAGGGACCACACAGAGGACTGAGCTGCCATACCCAGGACATCTCCTGGCACCATCCAATTTACAAAAACAGGCATAGCTCTTCACCTTGACAGCACCAGTTACCACAATCAGAAATGAGTGATCAATATTAAGTCCATTTCAGGAAAAAGGGGGAAAATTATGAAAGAAAAGCAACCTCAAACCAGGTGTGGCACTGAACTGTTATACAGCTTCTGCTGAGGCCACACTTAAAAGTTTCATCCTGACTGTATGGGGAGAGCAGGTTCTCCCTAGTTTTGCTCTAGTGTAAATGGAAGTCACACACTCCTCTTGATCTGATCTGACTTGTACCATTCTTTCAACACACACGCTCCTTTTCATTAATTAAACAGAGAACTGAGGTTGAGTTCTCAGCTGAGGAATTTCAGTGTCAGAAGCTAAGCAGGATGTATCTAGGTCCTAAAGTAGAAATAATCTTTGTCCCAGTCAACAAAAACATGAGCTCCATAAAACAGAAATCACAAATATTATAGAAAAAGCTGGAAAGCTTTTCCACGAAGGAACAAAACCTACAGAAACACACGTAATTATGGAAAGAAATATATGAAAAAATAGAGGGAAATAGTTTTCCTTCTTATTATTTAATATACTTCATAAATCCCAGCATAATGTCAAAGATGATTTCTTCATTCCTGGAAAACATGACATTCTGTAACCAGTAATCAATATATGTTTGTAGTTATTAAGATCCACAGCTTTCCATACTTTGTTAGCAGCTATGAAATCTGGAAAACATATACATTCTGCTAGAGAAGTTAATGTAACACAGGAATAGAAGCTTTTTGTACCTGGGCTACCATGGAACCTGAAAGCTAAATAGCTTGATTTCCTTGAAACCTGTGGGTGGTATGCAGCAAAATGGAAATTTCAAATCAAGCAGCTTGTCATTGTACATGTGAATAAGAGACAACTGATGGATCCTATTAACCAGCATATGAAAGACAAGATGTTGCAGACGTCAGGGATTCCTGTTCTGTGTTCTCACTCTTTCTTGGGAGGGTCGGGAATACACTGAATCCTAGTGGCCAAAGCCCAAGTATTTGTTACGTTTATTGTGGTAAGTGAACATTTTGAAATGAGGAGGAAAAAAAAAAGATGGTGACTATAGAAATGAGGCAGATTTTTTTTTTCTCTTTTTTTGATGAAGGGAGAGGAAGGTTAAATAAGAACAGGCCATTTTATTTTGGCTGGAGTGTTTATGACTCTGTTTTGTTGCACCTTGACAATTGCTCTGGTGTTTCCTGTTTTGCTCTGACTTACTGTTGAGACATTCCTCGTTCGTGGCATTTGCTAGCTACCCTCAGCACATGTTGTCTCGGGTGTCCTTTCGCTGGATAAATGCATATTGCTTCAGATTAGTTCAGTTTATCCACATGAAGTCACACTGTGACCTGCTGTAGCATGACTGTTTACTTTGTCTGCTGAGAGCTGGAGGCAAACAGATGCATCTTATTTGCTGAAAGAAATGGAGCAGGATGAAAACTGCCAAGACAGGATTCCCCCAGCTTATTAGCGTGTACTGCCTGTCTCACCCTCATAGCTGTGCTGCTGGCTGCTGCTGCCGTCAGAGGCAATAATTATTCATTGATTTATTTCACCTTGCGAAGCCTTCCCTCACAGCAGCAATTGTCTAGGATTTCACCCTGCAATGATGCTCCTAGGCTAGGCAGCAATGGATTTGTACTGTCACTTCCAGCACCCTTTTTCTCTGAGCTGTGTAAGTGGAGGCATCAGAGGCATTACAAGCCACTCCAGAAGCCACATTCTCCAGTGGAGCAGGTAAACACAGAAACAAATCGCTCCTCCTTTGCTCTGGGAAGATTCATTCCCGAAAGCTCCATGAGAACACTGGGAAGCAAAGAGAGGAGATGCAGGCCATGAAGCACATCAAGTGGCAAAACTCACTCTGCTGGATGTAAAGAGTTTCTCCAAAGAATACCATCCAGAGTTCAGAAAATAAGACTGGTAGTGAGAAGGAAGTCACTGAAGTGGCTGCAGGAGCTCCTAGGTCTGGGTCAGCACCTAAGAGCTGTCAGCTCCATCACTTCTTTGTAAATCACTTCACAGCTATAGAAAGCACACACCTAGAACAGAAAAGTTGCTTCTGTTTTCTTCTCGATGGGCTTGTGCTGGTGGGAAGATAGTCTTCCTATTTTACATTTATTTCAGTGACATTCATTACAAGCTACAAACCTTTTCCTCCTTCCTAGAACTAGTATTAGAGACATCACTGGGTCAGGTAAACATTCAGAGCTGGTGAAGGAGATAGATAACGTAAGTTCCTTCTTTCCCTATCTGGAAAAATCTGGATTGTTTGAATTAGGCTTGTTCCCAACATGAGACAAAGAATACCACTGCTGAAGTGAAGAAAACAGCCTTATAACTACTGATAATGGATGAAGAGTATCTGGAAGAGCTGCCGTATCTCCTGCTTGATAGGATCTGAGCAAGAACTTGGAATATATTTTTAATGCAGCAAGTGCAGCCAGCAGACGTGTTTCAGAGACTGGGGATTCCATTCACCCCATCTTCTTGAGGAACTGCTCTCTGCAGGCTGTTCTGAGGTCTCTTACTATCCGCAGAGGGCAAGAAGGGGAGCAGCATTGCTTGGGACAATTTCCTGCCTTATGAGAAGCATTTATTTCCTCCATGTTCCCATTTTCCCTATCTTTTAAAGACTAATATGAAAAAAAGTAGCTGATTTTACTCTGTAATAGTTTTGTTTACTGTTAGGTGTGTCAATTGGCTGACCAAAGAGTCTATTTCTTGTGTTTGTGTGGTTAATAAACTGCTGGTGTGCTGGAAAAGGAGGCAGCAATTTGGTAAGAAACACAGCTTCCCTTTTTTAACTGTTTTCTTCTAACTAATGTGGATGCAGCAGTTCTTTTTGAAGGCAGACATTTGTTTATGTTTGTGTGTGGTATCTCAGTAACAGAACAGCCATTACTGCTGGGCTTTAGCTGCTGTTGGAAGGAATTATGTGATGAGACACTGTCTCAACCTTCCTCCCCCTCAAACATGGTTGCAAATACTGTAAAAATAAACAAACAAACAAACCCCAAACAAACAAACAGGCAGGGATTTGCTACTGCCAAGAGCATCACCTCAGTTCTATTTGCTCTTACCACAGAATACTTCTACAGAGATTTTTCAGGACCTTTCTCATACCACCTCTGGCATTGACTGCATGCAGAAGTCTTAGAGAAAGTGACTGTGCTGGGGCGATAAATTGCTTGAGCAGATCCTGAGGAACAACCCAAGGAATATTTTCGGATTACCTGTACTATAATCCTGCCCACCAATCAGGGTCAGATATTCTAGAAAACCTCTCAGACAACGTTCACAATTTGCTCTTAAAAGTGAGTTTCTAAACTAAAAATTGAATTCAGATATTTCTTTAGCTTGTTTTTAATGCATTTTGAAGTGCTACAGCAATGGTCAATGATAACTTCCATGAACCCCAAAGCAAGAATATATGGCTATCACAGATGCAGAGTGACAAGCATCCATACTGTGCACCAATACAGCTAACTTGTGGCTAAAACCTGTCACTATATACTCCTAGTGTGTCAGCATCATACAGCCCTTAAGGAAAGAGCTGAAAAAAATAATGAAATGTTGAACTTCAGGTCTAATTTTTTCATATGATTTTTCTTTTAAAAATTGTACCACACAAAGGATAAAACTCTTTTTCATCTTTTTAGTTTCAAAGCAGAGTGAAAACTCAAGCCAAAAGAGCACTGAACTTGAACTTGAACATTGAACTTCTTTATTTTCCCCTTCACTAGTGGGCCCAAGGAGAAGATAGGTGCCCCAAACTGCTACTCATCCTTCCAGTGCTCCACTTCCAAACACTCTCCCACTCTCTCAATAGCAGAGGAGCATGGGGGTCAGGGCACCCTCATGTTTATGACCAAGTCTTTTTCCTAACCTCTTTCCAAGTGTCTTCTCATGTTTCTTCAAGCTAGGCTCACAGAATGCCAATGGTGGAACTGAAACACAATCTACAAACATGGATCTATAAAGTTTTGTGGTGAGCTGCTTGAGTCCTCTGAAGAACTTTGGGTCATCATTGAGGAGCAGGAGTTTGCACCGTCACCTTTTGGATACCTGACCCAGCAAGTGTAGAAGCAGTTTGGTTTCTTTTAACACATATTTGGTTGCTGTAGAGACATACCACTTAATGACAATCTGACCAGTGGTGAAATGGCCACTGTTGAATTTATGGCAAACCATTTCAATACTTTCCAAACATTTTTGAAAGTCTGGACATGAAAGAATATTTATTTATGCATAGAATTTCAGAATGCTTTATTTTCATTTCAGGACGAAACAAAAATAAATGTCACAATCTTGACATTTTATGTGAAATGGAATTATTGTTCTCTACTAAGGCTCTATGCAAAAGATGATTTAATGCTGAGATGGATGTAAATAAGTTAAAAGCTTCTGAACAGCCTTGTCTCTTGAGTTGAAAATTTAATTAGAGAATGGCTAAAACGGGTGTTCAAATTCCATTCTCCACTATGTCCCAAATACCTGTAGACCTGCACAATTAAGTGATATGGCATTTTCAGACAAATAGATGTATTCTTGGTATCAGGAAGAGAAGGGTACTACAATTCAAGTCCTTTGTTCTCTCAGACATGGTTAATTTCTCACATTAATGTACTTTGGTTTACAATTAGTGATGTAGTGGTTCCTAAACAAAGTCCTTTGTGGTTCTGCATCTTGGCTCACAAATGAAAATTACTGAAAACCGCTATTTAAGGAAGCCCACAACAGTCTTGGTAATGAGATGACTTCCTGAACCAGTGCTGAATTTGGAAGAACGAAGTTACATCATAGGCATTGCTATGAAAATAATAAGCCCATAAATGTCTACCTGAATGACCAAAGTCACTAGTAAAAGTGGGATATTATTAAAATCTATGGGCTTGAAATTCACTAAGCCGAACCAGCATGGTATGGTTACCGTGCTCCAGTATCAGACAGGATGAAGGAGACACAAAGTAAATCCAACCCAGTGGAAAGAAAGCAAAAAAGAATGAGTAATTTCAACAGAATGCCTGCAGTTGTCAGAAATGAACCATGTAAAGGTACAGAAACATCTGTGCAGTTACTCCTCAGCTTCCTTCCTGTTAAGCAATGACCAGGTATGAACATGAGAGAGCCTGTACCAAGTCAGACCAAGGGGCTGCCTCCTCCAGGATCCCTTTCTGACAGCTGTAGATACTTGAAGTGTAAGATCATGTTAAAAAAATCCAGCGAGTGATCATGTGTTGTCCTGGGGCTGCACAGACTCCTTCAACTTCTACTTTACTGGATACAGGCTTTGGAAATGTGAGGAGGAGTGCTAAGGATTTGATTTTATTTGCAATACAACCATTTAAATTGCAAAATAAATATAACATAGGTTTATGACAATATCTCTTATTTTTTCACCTGAAATATAAATGAGACTTGATTTGTTCTTCTAATAAACTTCAGGTTAAAATTGTTTATGGTAATCACACACAAAGTCAGGACAGAAAACCAGAGCACTTTTCACTGTAAGGCTGTAAGAGCAAGCAGTGAAGTCAATGAGGAAGAGAAATGCTACAGTGAAAACAAATAAATACTAGAAATCCCAAAGCCACTTCAGAAGTGAAAAAAAAAATTAAATCACCCAGTATAGGCCAGATGGCAACCATATTGCCAGCAGTTCTGCCCCCTCCTTTGTAATCTCTGCACAGGGCATCGATGGCTAGCCAAGTACAGGCCTTTTTTTTTGACTCACACTAAACTCTCACTAGTGGTGCTCTGGCTTTCTCCTGCTTTTCTGTACCCACTGAAAGAGATTTGGATCGAGAGCTCCAAGTGGCCACAGTGAATCAGAGAGTAACGTGTTTAGGTATCTAATCTGAAAGTTAGTCAGAGAAAGTCACCCTCATTCCCTGGTAATTAAGGCAATTATATAAACAGATATGGATCTCTTTCTGAGAAGTGTTGTGAACTTAATTCATTATAGTTTTAATGCTTTGAGAATTTTACTTGAAAGATGTTCTGGAAGTCCAATGCCTCATGTAATCATTCGTCCATCATTCACAGGTAAAAGAGGAAAGTTGAAAGCACAGATTTCTGAATTACTCATGTTCTGTAAGTTGTTGGCTTTTGCCACAAAGAAAGGAAAACTTATATTGTATTGATATAATGTATGAATAATGAAATGCAGATATGAATATTATCTTTATTAAGTTGCTTAAGAGGAAAAGCTGAGTGGCTTAGAGGATAAGGGACTGGGATTTCATCTCAGAAACCCCAGTGGGGATTTAATTTGCAATCCACTGTTGAGGTGTTAGCTGCACAATAGCTTACTGTAATCTGCTCATAGAGGAAAATTATTTACTAGCTGTGAAAGGGATACCTGCCTTTGACAGGACAGTACTTCTGTACACACACATTAAATTTGCCAAGTTTGAGCCAGTTTAGAAAATTCAGCAGACTTTAGTCACGACTAGGTACATCTAAATATCTGCATTATTTGCCAGCTCTATCTTTCTGTGACTTCCAATGCCTAAACTGGAGAAAGTGGAATAATTCACTGATATGTAAAGCTACCTACCTTGGAAATACCTCGCTTAGGAAGTAGGTAAAGAAGGGATTCATACAGTTAATGAATGCCAAAGATAGCAGGCAAACATTTGAACAGCATCAATATTTTGTTAACAGTCTAATGTTTGCACGCCTTTTCCGTTGTTACTATATGAGTTACTAAATGGTTTTGGAAAGGAATAGCAAATAGTCACTGAAGCATGTACAGGCTTGCATATACAGATCTACTCGTATTGAAACAGTAACAATAATTCTAGAAACTTGGAAGCCTATACATTGGCAACCTACATAAAGGAAAAGTCTTTGTAATTTTATTTCTTAGGCTCCTAAATCTAGGGTTGCAAGCTTGCACATTTTCTTTTGCTCTGACACAGAAGTCAAGCATCCATGCCAATCTCTGCTCAACAAGCATTAAGTCTTTATCTCAGTAGCCTGATGGTAAGGAGATTCATCCAGGTTAAAGGAAAACCAGATTTTCTTCACTCCTTTCCCTTTAGTATCCACATGAATACTCACTCTGCCAACCTGAGCATAGATGATGGGCTGGGAATTATTCCATCTTTTGTTCTCAAGTTAAAGTACTTCCTCTTTGTATGGAATAATTTAATATCAACTGTACAAATCAAGAGAAAAAAAACCACTACATCCTAGCAATCTGAGTATCATTCATCCATGTTGAGGAAAAGAACACTCTTCTTTGCTCCACAAATATTTAATACTAAATGCTTAAATATGTAACCATCTCTTCTTTTATATAAGGAATGTTTTATATGCTGAATATTTAAAAATATTAGTACAGTCTGCTAGATAATGTGGCTTTGCAATTAAGGTATTGAATTTGGTTTCATGAAGTGTAGTTTCAAATTTAAGGTCCTGTCTAGAAATATCTGAGTAGGGCCTCTGCAGATGACTACTCAGTTTCCATTTCTCTTGCAAACTGAAGTGTCTTCTTCTACTAATCAGAGACAATAGAAGAAAACTGTGTGCACTATCGCTCATCTGCACTCAAGTCTCATTTTATATGAGTAAAAGGAAATCCCCATCTAACAATACAGCAGCAGCTTCAATAACAACTCTTTTCAAACTTGGAGACATCACTCTATCTCAGTTCTCACCTGTTACAGTTTTGCTTATTTAAACTATAAGCTCTGCAGAGCCTAAAACTTCTCCTATTGCATACAAAGCATTTTGCAAGAAATTGCATGCTATATAATTTTGATCATTGCTTTACCCAGTAAATTCTACTGCTGTATAAAAAAAAAAGGCCAGGCTAGGCCATCAGGTAATGAAATTTTTTGCCATTTGATTTTTCTTTTTGTAGCCTGTGTGAAAGAAGAGTGCCCCCAGTTCAGTTCACAGTAAGTCTGCAGTCCATTGGAAAACCATGAATCCATTCTGTTGTAATTCTGGATGATCATTTCCCAGGGAGAGGTCAGGAGCCAAGAGGACATCAGTGTTCTCAGGCCTTAAAATTACTCCTCCAGGCAAGAGGGAGGCAGGTCGGGGAGACTGTCAGTATTGCACTTTTATTGGCAAGGAGGCTTTTATCTCAAAGGCTGATGATCCCATACAGAAAACTTATTGATTCCCATAGCTAACTCTCCTTGACTTCAAAATGGCCCACAATTTTACTTTCTGGTTTTAGTTAAGGTTGTTGGTAGGTTATAACTTATAGAAATAAAGGAAATTGCACTTTACAGAGTGCTTTTTAGGCCTCATCTTCAATTTTCATTAATTTCCATTGCTTTTTTTTTTAAACCATATAATAAATAAAAAGCTACAATTGACAAAATGAAGAAATGGAGGAGTCTTCCCGGAACTTAATATGCATTAGGCAATAGGTGAAAACAACTCACAGGATAAGATATGAACAACTTCTAGTTTTACATAACAGTCCACTTTACTAATTGGCACCTTACTACTTTGTATCAGAGATCAACTAAAAGATTTTTTTCCCCCAACTGTTACCCTAGAAATGAACTGAGCACATGAAGTACATGAAAAAAGGCAAATTGTAAAAACACCCACATTAGTCACCTGTATTTCTTTGTTACTTTCAATCCATCTGCTCATCTCTGAACTATTCATACATAACCTCACTTAGTATTACACAGTAGCTTCCTAGCTCATAAAATATTGATCCAGGTTTTTTATCGTATACCTTTCTTGAACTTTGATCTTTCATACTTAGTGATCCCTTGATGAAATATTTAGAAGTAACATTTTCCATGAGAAAGGTAAATTTTGAGGTTTTATATGGCAGCCTCTGTTAATGCATTAGCTTCAACCCACAGGAGACCGAAGCTGAACTCTATCTTGGTCACATTTAGTTGAAAATAAGGTTTGCAAAAATCCTCCATCCCCCAAAAAATTTATTTTAAAGGTAAAGGTCAGTTTTGTGACTTGGTTGGAGCAGGCTTACCACATTTCCTCACCAGGTATATTGAGAAAGTCTTGAGAAGATACATCCAAAGACCTAACTGTAATAGCTACTTCCCAGCAGATAAAAATGTATTATTTATATAATAATACAAGACCTCCAATAAAAAAACCACAAACCAACAGCAAACCACAAAACCTGAATGTATTAACTACGTAATAAAACAAGACAACAACCCCCCAAATTAAAAAACCCCAAACCATTCTACATATACTTAGAAGCATTGAATGTTATCCAGTAATTTTACCAAAGCAAGCAAAAGCACTGCAACCTCTCCTTTACCAAATACATCAATTCATATGCTCAGAATAACAAAGTGTTCCTTGAAGTTGAGAACTGATGAAGCCTGGCTGACTGAGTTCAGCTTCAAGGAACATAAAGATCTGGGTAAAGATTTTTAAAGGCCTGGAGGACTCACAAGAGTACTGTCCACCACAGTTTTCTTTGATAGATGGAAGGAGACTTTCAGTATGAGTCTCTTGTCTCCACCTGACCAGTAACTTTCAAGAAACCTGTAGAAACTCAATTAGTTTTGAGACCTTCATCTCCTTGTTCTATTTGTTTGAGAGGGGGTTTGGCTGAAGGCTGCCAAGATTCCTAGGGACAGAGACAGATAGCGGCACACAGACAGACATAATGCATCCGAGGTAAGCACAAACTTCTGTTCTATTATAGCTGCATAAATCAGGACATGATAGTGAAATCATCATAGCAATATACATTTAAGAAAATGGACAATGAACCAGAAGAATAATCTGTCTTGTTCTCTACTGTTTTGTTTTGTATTTAAAAAATAGGACTTCATATTGCCCTTTTTGAATGTGTTCCACGTAGCTCTTGATTAAAGCAAGCTGTTTGGACAGACATAAGTGAAGAAGCAGACAAAACATTCTAGAAGTTTTATAATTCTGAGATTTAAATTCACCAAATGTGTTTGGGAGATGCTACTAGGAGAGAAGTTTCTCTACACAGTGCACTGAATATTTCCAATAGGATATTTTTTCTTTTTTTAATCAGAAAATTAATGTGAAGGCTGGAGTCAGTGTTGCAATTGATATGCAGAACTGGGATTTACTTCAATTTTAATCACTTAGAAGGTACCACTCTGCTAGTTTAACCATCTAGGCTTTCCTCATATCCAATGGAGAAAGATATATGGGAGGAATTAAACTCTCAAAATTACTGTCTTTTCATAGCCTAAGGATTTGATAGCTACGTATCAAGCTTTTAAATGGACAAAGTTAGGTTGGAATCATCTCATCCTCACAGAGCATCTAACTGAATCTGTTAACATCAGGATTAATTTTCAGTATACCTAAAATCCACAGATCTGTTCCAGTAACAACAGCATCTATTACCTGGACACGGCAAATAATTAAGCGACAATGTCTGAGGACTGTGGTGTCAGAAACATTTAGCAAAATGGCAAGCTTTGATTCTTTTTAAAGTTAGCTTTTGCATTAGATAAAAAAGATATTTGCCAGATGCCAGAAAGCCAGGATACCAACTAATCTCTGGGTATGTACGTAAGGGTATGTAAATGACAGAAGAGGTAAGAATAAAAGGATGGAAAAGGGAAATAACTATAGCTTGCTGCATGAACCTCTGTCTCAGCTTTATTTAGGAGAATAAGAAAGGCTTTATCACCAAATTCAAAAATTCCATGGAAATTAATGAAACTTTAAAAGAAACTCTTCAAATTGAAGTACGTGCTACCTACAAGACACCTAGCCATATATTTCATTCAAATTATTTCTATAGATTGATACCATGAATTCATTTTTGTATGATGTAACATCTGTGTTTCTGAGACTGCTGGAATACTAAAAATAATCTATTTAAATTTGTGTCATATGAACATTTTGGAAAAAGAGAAGCTGACATCTCAGAGAAAACCTGGAGACCTCTAACTTTTTATATGCGATTCCAGGTGTGTTTCTTATGACTGCAGCAGGTCTTTCTTTTTACACAAACAACAGTTCTGTTTTGTATTTTTACCCACTCCATCCACTGCAAGGCTGTTTTTGGTGCAGAACTACGGAATACAGAAGCACGGAGATCTGTCTTACCTTCTGGCTCCCTGATCTTACGTCCTGCTGCAGATTTTCGTAGCACACTCCGTCCTGAGTTGAACAAGCTAGTTAACTCATCGAGGGGACTGGTCAATGACCTTGAGTTTGTTGGGCTGTATGGAAATGAAGATGATGAATTTGAGTTCAATTTCCTGTGATCTGCTCTTGCCACCTTTGGGGAGTAAGGCAGTTTGGAGAATGGAGAAGATGAGCATCCAAGTTGAGCTGGATTTGGTCTCTGAGGTACTTTTGACAGATCTGAGTTTTTACCTGTTTTCCCTGTATTAATCAGAAAACTAGCAGGAGTCTCTGGAGGAAATGCAAAATGTGTGGAAGCCCGGTAGGACATGGGAGGTGGTATGGGAGGAGGGGGTGGTGGGAGAGGAGGAGGTGGGGTGGAGGGAGGAGTCACTTTGCTGGAAACATTGAACACAACCAAGCCTGGAGATGCTGGTCTTTCATTTTCCCCTTTCTGGCTTTTGGAGTACTGTGGTGATAACGGACTTGACCCTTCTGATTGCACAGGGTATTTTAGGTTGGTTTCTAAGACAGGAAGCTTCTTGACTTCTAGTGGTGTTAGAGGTGATTCATCAGAAGCGGGTGAACACGTGACAGGGGTTGGAGGAAATACAAGAAGTGGTGGCCTGTGGGGGAGCAAGTTAGGGAAAGGGGCTGGAATATCACATGAGTCTTTATAGATCAAAGCTGCTTGACTGTTTCCATCCAACACTCCATCTTCAACATTAACATTTTTTTTGCCTTCAAACAACAGAGGAGGAGATCCAGTCACTACTGGAATTATTCCATTACCATTGCTTCCTTCCTCTGGTAGAAAATACTTCATTTCTTCATATACAGACTCTCCTTGTTCTGGGCTTTCTGCTTCAGCAGAACTGCTTTTTATTGCATTCCCTACCATTTCAATATAGACGGGCTCATTTTCTTCCTCTTCTTGTGACATATAGAGGCTCAACACTCCATGTTGTGGCCCATCGGCAGAAGCTGCTCTCTGTCCTGTCACAGTGTCATAGCCACCTGGCTTAGCTACCACGGTTGCCTGTTTTACATCCCCGGGCTTCTGGCCAGGTATTTCTTCATAAGAGCCACTGAGTTTCGTATTGGGACTTCGTTTTGGTTTTCTGGGGGGTATTTTTTTCATGGTACTGTAGTCATCGCTGTGTGGCCTTGGACGGGTCAGTACTAGGAAAGCAAAAAAGGTCTGTGTTATTAACAGATCAAAGTCATTTTTTTCTTTCACAGGTCTAGGACTTTAAGCTTCCAAATGCTGCACATACAGTTGTACAATGAGGAGTAGTCACAAGCACAGGGATTCAGACAAAAGAATATTCAAAGAAATATTCCCAACTACAAGCTTTTGCTACTTGGGCATATAATCTCTTTTGGTAATCTGACACTAAAAGATGAGGTATCTTTAGAATTGAAATGTTCACTGCAAGGCCTGTAACACGTGGAAATGTGTGCTTGTTATTCCTTTTTTCCCAAGGGAGAGGGCCAAGCTTTTAACTAGGAATTTCAGGATGGAGCTACTTTGAGGCCATGTTATTGTCAGTAACTGAAGCATCCCCTTTTATATAATATCTAGAAAACTCTAATTATAGGCAGATATTATGCCCTTCTTTTGTACTGTGGATATGGAAATAATTTATAAAGTTAGGGAATCCCATAGCCTAAGGGCAATTCCCCAACTGAGTATACAGTTAGCTAAGCTAGATGCCTTTTCAGCCTCCAGGCACATACAGAATACCTAGGTGATTGGTCTTTTAAGATCAAAATAAGAGCTGGTTTTGGACAAAAACTCAGTAAACTAACATAATTCTTGGAAAATGAGTATACAGCAGGGAAACTGCTGTACATATAAGAATTCCAAAGTTGTTTTGTGAGTGTTTACAAGCATCAGTGTTACAAGCACACACATGTATATAAAATGTCACTCCTGGAAAAACTTCTGCTAGAGTTTTTTGGTTAAATCAATCATCTCATTCAGAGCTGGGCACATAAAGCTAACACCCACTACAGAGCTCCTTAAGCCCCTTAAAGGTATATCGGATACAGTTCATTTCTGCTTACACCAAGCTTGAATGAGCAAGGAAGAGGTTAAGAAAAATGGACTTATATCTAATGAACTGGATGGGAGAACAGTAATTATTTTGCAAGAGGGAGCTGCAAAGGTTTCTGTAGAATTCAAGAATGGTTATACATAGCTTTAAACCCAACCTGAAGGATCTTCTCTGGTAAGCCTCAAGGATCCTTTACATAAAGCATGACAAGTCAGGCTTATCAAGGAAAAGCAGAACACATTCCTCCCCTTCATCTTCTACTCACTCATTTCAAGGGTGAAGGAGAACAGAACAACTGAACTCAAACCCGTTCTGTACGCACTATAATGCACTGAGACACTTTGGAACTTTCCTAGCACTTTTCTTCTAAACAAAAATCCCCTGTAAACCAGTTTTGGCACAAACATCAACCACTGAATGCGTAAGTTATTCATGTGTCCACAGAGAAACGTAGGAGGCAGTTTAATGTTTAACTTGGTGAAATTCAACATTTGAGCCTTCTGCTTTAGTGATGCAAGGTATTCTAACATATAGTTTAAAAGGTGAAATGAAACGGTCAGTGGGGTAAAATAGCCCAACTCGACAGAGATCATTTATCTCTAAGAGGGAGTTCTGCAAATAGGTTTTGGTTGTTTGACGAACTAGGCAAGTAAAACACATGAGTATTATTTGCTGATTTGGAAACAAATGACAAATTGACTGATTTTATTTACTGCCACTGAAATATTTCAGGGAAGCGTGACTTTTCAAAGGCGCTTGACTGCATTTAGAAGGATCAAAGTGAAAAGAATGAATCAATAACCTAGAGTAACATTCGTGAGTGTTTCTCCCTTTATGCCTAACCTTCATTAGCGGTTTCCTTAGAAGCTGCCGACAAACAAGCACTAACAGCCTCGTACGAAGCGCTCAGTCGTGTGTTGGGGTCCCTCTTTGGTTTGGGAGGAGGCTGTTTCCTTGGTGATGGCAGGCTATTGCTATCATCCATGCTGAACACAGAGTGCAGGGAGGGGGATCTGATGGATGACCCAGCCGCAGAATGTACCAAGCCGTCCACTGCCATGGGGACAGGGACGGAGCTGGAATGAAAGTGCTTAGGCGTTCGACAGCCGGCAAAGCTGTCCTCAGAGACCTTCCCACCCTTGTCTTCAGCTCTGAAAACACAGAAAGGAGGCCCAGATGCATTATTCAAGCGATAACAATGAACCTGTTCATGCAAACATAACAACAGCTTTTTGGTAAACAATCTCACAACTCCCCTGCTGTGTCGAGGGGATGTGTGTAGTAATCTTCTGACAAACAAATCCAGATCAAGCTGCTAGCTTTCTTCCATTTCCTGTTTCATGATAAATCAGGACACTGGCCCTTTTTCACACAAATGCAGCCTTCCTTAAGCAGTTTCATATTGTTGATCAGACATTCACTGAATACATTGTTCACACTTTGATTGTTACACACAATCAAAAGCTGGGTTTTCAATCTGAATGATAATTTCTGGGAAATCCATTTTAATAGAAAGTTAGTCAGGCAGCAAATGCCGAGCCTTTATCATTATTTTCTAAAAAGACAACTATAAATTCTATTTAGATAATGCAAATCTCTAAAATATTAGATGACCTTTTTAACTAGCTACATTGGCTGCTCGAACAATTCCACCCAGATATCTATGTATCTTCCTGTTTAAGCTTAATTATTATTTAGCAGTTTAATAATATTAATTATGACATTATGCCTAGTTATTTCAATCACAGTTTTGGAATTTTATTTATCCCATTTCCTTCCTTTTCTTTTGCTATTTCCATAGATATTGAGACAGAATGTTTATCAGCTGCTTCCAATAAACTGATTTTTGACAAAAAGTCTTCTAAATTTTACTCCTCTGAAAATCAAAACATTGAAAACCTTTTAACTTAAGAGTGGTAATGTTTAGACTGAAGAGGCCTATGCCGTCATTTTAAAAACAAATCCCTGAGCATTTGTTGTGTTGGGTTCTTTTTTAAAATTGTATTTCTGCATGGCAAATCACCAGCAGAGCTGGAATTCATACACAGGATATAGCCAGCTGCCCATGTAGTAAATGAAATAGCTAAACATGAAAGCATGGTGCTCAGTGGATAATTTGTTTTCACTGTAATGTTTAATTACAGTCTTCCCTACAAAGGCATTTCCTTCAATATGTAATCACTGGGATATTTGAAGCTAATTAAGCAGATGCACTGCCATTTTCACTTTAATAAAAATCACTGACAAAAGCAATGAAAGCAAAGGGAGTTGTTCTGGATGAAAATATTAAGTTCCTATGGAAAAATAAACATTTATATGTCCAGCAAGTTGGTATAGACACATACCCATTAACTGCAAATGCTACCTCTGCCTATTTAGGTGTCTGAGAGAAAAGAAATCCGGGACTCAGTTCCTAGAGAAAGGCTCTCCAGCATTCGCTGGATTTGTAAAATAGGCACTCTTGAGAACCCTGATGGGAGTTAAACAAAAACCAGTTGCCTAGTTTAAAATAAGAGGAAAGAATCCTCACAATCAATCTAGTTCAATGCATAATCAGGATTTCTTAGTCTGGACTTTATTGTATTTTAATGCCTTTCTAGCTGTTTTTCATTATCCTGGCAATTTCCCAATGTTGGAATTTTAAGTAAGAGGAATTTTTCTTTTGTTTGATAAAACTTCAACTATAACCTATTTATCTTAGAATTAAAAAATATTTTTTTGTAAAAAATGAATGCCTCAAAGACTTGAGTAAGTCCCTCTAAAGCTCATTGTTCCCTGAATAGGATATAAGGGCTGTTCTTAGGTTTCTAGACTTAATTTCTTGATATACAGAAAAAAATTAGTGTCTAACATTGATTTGGGTTGAGAATCCCCTTGCAATTCCTCAGTCATTTCTGTGACTTTCTAAACAGGGAAGGAAATCACTAAAACTGAAGAAATGCTTTAACCTTCACAGTAGTGGTTTCCTCATCTTACCTTTTCTGGCCTTCTTCTGGCCTGGTTCTAGCATCTAACTTTTCCCTGTGGTACGCAGCGTTCATCTCATTGCGGAGCCGGTCATTTTCCCTGGCAATGTCAGAAGCGTTTTGGATGACCAAGGCATCGTATGCTTTCAATCCCATGTCCTCTGCATTCTGCAAGAAGCTTTTGACTGAGTTGACCTCTTGCTGTTTGATGCTCATCTTCTGTAGCAAGCGCTGGCGAGCTAGAAATCCTCTTACAACTACCACAACAGAAGGAAAAATTATGGGTCAGAGAAAGACAACTAATTAATTAGTGAATAACTTATTACTGTATTTTCTGCTGTAAACGTGCACAAACATGTTCAGTCAATGTCTTAATGAAAGAAATGTGATGGCATACAAATAACATACTAAAATGGAACTCTCTTTTCTACTGTGAGTACTTAGAAAAAAGTAGTGATAGCAAATTCATTCATAAATTTGAACTATCACAATGAAAAATGTTTAATTTCACTGAACGTTATTTCTCATTACATTACAACAGAAAACTTGGATGTATGCTGCAGATTGTGAAAGCATGTATTTACACTGCAAAGGTCAAAATAACATTTGTTTCATGGTAAAACCCTGAATAGATGACTGTTGTATTGAATGCAGAACAAAATGATCGTTAGTCAGCTTAAAAACATGCTTGAGATATTTCAGCATACCTAAAATAATATTAAAATTGAGATGAGATTTTTTCAATAGGACTTAAAAGATCTTTTCTTGCTCATTTCCTTTGAGCAAAAACAATGAGATTAATTTAATGCAAATTTCACAAATGCATCTCTGACATCATGTCTGAATTCTACAGTTTAGAATTTTCATTGGCATTGCATCAGCTTTATGTATCCATTAGGCCTATTTTACACACCCGTTGTGAACCTTAGGTTGGGAGTAGGTTTTGGTGTATCTCTTACAATAGGATTCTGTACTATGTTCCAAAATATGAATGATCCTGATTCTAACATGATCCTGATTCTAGCAAATTCTACTCAACCTAAATACCACCTAGTCCCCTGAATTTTCAGAAGTACACAGCTGATCAGAAACACAAGGCACAGGAACCTCCGTGGCAATGCTGTATGTGGCACCAAATTAACCACCCCATCTGCAACAGGGTGGCATTAGTACTCTCTGACTGTATGTTTTGACTTAGAAGGTGGAGATAAGACTAACTAAAGGTGCTGTATTCGTGGGTTATTTTGGGTTTTTTTAAGTTCCACATGATCCTGATTCTTTCCAGATCTGACATAACTCTCTCACATGGAAGATCTTGTTTGAGAGTAACTTGCCTGTTGCCTGAAATACTGGTGATTTTCATTACATCAACTTACATGTAACAAAAATAGGTCAAACTTCATCGCTACTTATTGTTACTCTCATTCTGTTCACTGAAAGTCAGCAGGCAATAGCCTGTATAACACGTTGGTTTGAGTTTGGGGGGATAATACTGAAAAGGTTTATTTTAATACTGGAATGTAAAACAGTGCTAAAATGCATCAGGTCTTTTTAAAAGTGTAATTTTTAGTCTTAGGAACACTGCAGAACAACATCAAACGACAAAGGGTGACACTAAATTAAAGGAAAAATATAAACAAAGAAATATACATATAGTCTTGTCACAATATAAAATGCTATTAAATAAAATAAACAGCTAAAACAGAGTACAATGTAAAGTGTTTTCTACTACCTTTATATCTTTTTTGAGATATTTTAAATAAGATAGATATATTTTTTTTAGATGTGCTAGGTGCCCAGCTGATGAAATATAAGAAAGGTTAATGTAAACGTACTAATACTACTCCCACTCGAGATGCACTGGGTTTGGAAACATTCAAATTCAGGTACCTTGAGATTATTTATAATGGAAAACTTTGAAGGTTTACATTTTTATAATCACAGCCAGCCATTGAATTTTCAGTCCTGTTAGTTACATCCTATAAAATCTGACTTCTTTAATCTCTGAAACATTACTGCACTTACCCAATTTGGTTGAAAAGGAAATTAATAGTACAATTACTTGTTGACAATTTTATGAGAGTATTAGATATACACATTACTGAGTCTGAATTCATAATATTGCCATTGCAAAGGTAATGAATACATGCACAGAACATTATCAGAGTTCACTGCTCACAAGTATGAAAAATTCAAAATAATAATAATAATAATAAAAAATTGTTGCCTCCCTTCCAGTATTTGCTGCAGACTAGATAGAGTATTTGGCAAATGGTTAGGCCTGTATTTTAAAGTTTTTACTAGGGTGTCTATGTGTGTACTTCTGCCTTGGAAAAAGGAAGGAAAAAATAAAAAGAAAAAAGGAGAGTTGGTAACACCAACTAAAGGTCACTGAGGAAAAGGCAATAGAGAGACCTGTTTTCTGATAGTATTGTTAGGAGGTGTGAACCACGCAGAGTAGCCTGCTAGGATGGTCCCGCCAGTAAGCTGCAGTATTTAGACTGCACTTTCAAAATTGAGATATTTTGAAGAAATATTCAGCAAAGTTTTTTTCCAAGAAGGACTGGCAGACAGACACCCCTCTGGCACACATATTCACGAACTGAGTTGCTTCAGTTTTCATTAGAAGATGGACATTTCACCACATTCATTTCTCTATGGGAACATTTGAAAGATTTTGTCTTCAGCTTAGCACAGAACAAAACAAAAAATCCTACTCCTCAGTCTTGTCTATTGCTGTACGGGTACTAAGATTGTCTTCTGAACTTGCTTCCTCATTTTTGTAGATCTAAAGTAATTCTCACTTATGCAAACTAAAACAATTGAGGTTAGCACCCACGGGGCAGAAAAATATCTGCTTCTTTATAGTTCATCTAAGGATAAAGATCAGAATAATCAGAATTCAAGGAGACCATGGATCTGGGGTTACATGAGAAGTATTAACTATTGTGTATACAAAGTGTTGAAGTTAATTCCTAATCTACATGAGCTTTAATGGAAGAACTTCAGCATGACGGATTTTCCTACAGGTACAAACAACTTTCTCAGTGATTCAATAAGATCAGAACTTCCTATATGTAGCTCCCATACCTTTGCAAAACACTTTACAATATTCCTAAACTCACAGATCTGGTTTCTTTGCCTGTGTAGGAGAATCTTCAGGATAATAAAAAATACTTTTGGTTTGGTTTGGTTTGTTAGTTTGTGGGCTTGTTGTTTTTTTAAATTTTGTTGGTTTGGTTTTGCCCAATTTTATGGGTTGCTGAAGGGATTGCTAGAAAGAAGGAAGTAAAAATAGATGACGAGAATTTTGGGCAAGACTTGTTTTCCCTGTGAGTTAAGTCTTTATACAGGTATATGATGCTAAATTTAAAGCACGATACAGAAATTATTCACAAGTTTTCCTATTAGCCAATACGCTATCAAGAGAGATTTAGTTTCCAAAGTTCTCTGGATACAAAGGATGAGAGGAGAAAATGGATCCAAATTTTAGGGTTACATAAACTCAATCCACAGGTAGCCTATCCTATTCCCAACCTGCCAAAGCTCTTTGGCATGCTAATGCAAGTTTACAGTTGTACTTGTTTGCAAAGGTCAGCTTATTTTATGAGCTAAACTAGTCGAATGGATGTCTAGCTATTCTTTATTCATACAAGTTCTTTATTTTCTCAGGTTTCTCAGGCCATAAAAACCATGCAGATGAGTGATAGCTTTGATGAAAGCTTTGAACACATAGTTCTGGTGAAAATGACTTTTCAAGTTAGCTTAATTGAGTAGGGCTAGCAGCAAAACCAAATGAAATATTTTTGTAAGGACCCAAGATAACCTATTATCTTCATTCTTCAGGCAGGGTTAGGCATTGACATATCTGAAATGTTTTACCTTTTGGAGTAGGGTTATATTAAAGCACTCTGTTTGCAAATTGGACTCTGAAAGGTAAATATTTCCTTTCTTTGATAATTCAGCATGAGAAGAGAAAGAGAATAAATCACTATTGCTTTTCTAAATGTCTGAATATAACAGGGTGATTCTCACAAAAATTCAGGGGCAAGTTATACATTCAGCAGAACTGTTGCCTGGGTTCACTGTCACTCTCCACATTCACTCTTGAGCTGCCACAATTTTGAGTCCACTCACATCAAGTTTACTTTTAGTTTCCTCTTTTTCACTAAACCCTCACAGTGAAGAACAGATAGTTAAAATGAAATGGCCTTATATATTCTTAAGGCTGCAGTATTATGTATCTGACTAGAAAAAAACAAGATAAATCGTTGTCTTTTTAATTTCCTTTAAAAAGGTGATAATGGGAATTGTTGCAGACATCAGCCAATTAGATAAATAATGCATTGTGTGAAGGAAGCTTCTTCAAACAAAGCAATATTCACATTTTCAGCAGCTATTTGAGATTTTGATAGGAAATGGAACAGAAGTAACAGGAAATCAGGATGCAGTGGATAATACCTCCTTTTAAAGATGTGCCAAAAAATGTCAGTGTGACCTTAGTAGAAATGCAGGCATAAAAGGGGGAGAAAAATGACTAAAAATAAAAAAACCACAACCTTGCAGTCAAATATGAAAGGCATAAGAAACGGGGATGAGGTTATTAAATTATTCTTTTTATTCACTGTGGATATATATGAAGGCATTGCAATTCTGTATCATTGTTGCAATATTCAATTGGCAACAAGAAGTTAAAGTTGATATTACTGCCTTGAAAAATCACTGAACATACTTTTAAAAGGAAATATTCAGTATGCTCTAAGTTTTAATTACAGTCAACAGTTTGCCATTAAATTATGTCTGACATACAGACAGTACAAGCATCACTGATGTTAACATCATCTGAAAAAAATCTGTATAAGTAGTTAGCTGGGAATTTGTTGGTAGGAAAATGTGTAACATACAGCAACTATTCAAGGAGTAGAAAATTTTTTTGTTATGCAATATTCTGCTCAGTGTACAAAGCGACAGCTCAGGAATACGTGTGCTGTAATTGTTACCTTTTTGGCAGGTTATAATTTTCTTCTGAAGCTGAAGGCACAAATCGTTGAGATGGTCAGCTTGCCAGTACTTAAGAAACACTTTTCGGACTCCTATCTAGAATACAAACAGCAGGAAAACCTTCACCATCAACCAGAGAGGCCAAAACAACGACAGGTAAATAACAATAGTGCGTATACAACCCAGCTATGGGGTGAGATGAGATCTGCAATTTAAGAACAGCGCAATGTCAATAACTGTACAGAGAGATGGTATCACTCAGTTGAATAAGAGATGTATCTGGAAAGGACAAGGAAGCTCACAGACCCTCTTCAAGTACAAAACCAGCCAGAATAAATGCTACAATCTTCAAGTTAAATACGGGTTGGAAAAGAAAGCATTCTGATTTTAATTACGCTAATGTGTTAAATAATATAATAGAAAATATGGTTTAGCTTTTATAAAACAGGATGTGGCAAGGAAAAAGGTTACAAGCCATAAACCCATGTGGAGCAGCTAATGGCCATCTGTCAAATACGAAGAATTTAGCCCAAGTTGGAGGATGGGAGAGACCCACTGCTAATAGTGAGAATCATTCCTAATGTCCAGCAAGATTATGATTCCTAGTTCCCAGGTGGGCCTGCTCAAGTTGTTCTACAGGGTTTATTTCAGGATCATGCCTAAGAAGCAGAGGGGTTCATTTGTGATAAATAATCTCCTACGTATTAATTGAGTGTAAGAGCTTATTCTGGTGCTGACTAGTTGCTTACTTTGACTAATCTAGTTCTTGAGGGTCTTATTAACAACCATTAGATGCTCCTTCCCCTTCACAGAAAAAGATTTATCTAGTTAGACCAAAGGAAAACACCTTCCTTTTGAAACCTTCTGAACATGCTGAAACAACTCTTAAAAATTCTTTTCTGCATGATCTTCAAAAGCATTCCTTTCTAATAGCCTTTCAAAAAAACCATGACACATAAGCAAGCTACTCTACAAAGACTAAGTAACTTAAAAAATGGATAAATAATGGGATTTCTCACACCTTTTTCTTCTCAGGAATTCTGTAGAATAAACTTCCCTTCACTACTTAGAAATGTAAGGACCAACACCAGAGAACTGTGTTATCCTGTTAAGATTATAGCTTCTATCTGCCTATTAATTTTGTATGGCTAATAGGCATACCGATTAATTATTACAAACCTGACTGAAGCTACAGAAATTCATTCCAACTCTTGTTTGTCTGCAGCTCACAAACTCATTCTCTTCTCATTGCCCCATCCTGCTCCACTGTGGGGTTTTTAGTGTAGATCTGGGAGACAGGTATCAGCAGGGAGATTGTCACACCTTTTCAACGTTTTCTTTTTAATCCAAATATTATTGTTAGATGTAGATCACTGGTAGTGATGACCCACAGGAAGCCAGGCCATCAACAAAATTCAGAAATGATTGGGGCACATTTTTGTACCTTGGCTTTCCTTTGCTCTACTCTAGAGAGAAAATGTTTTCAATCAAATGATTTTAAAAGTCTCTAACTCTGAAGCTTGAGATGACAGAAAATGATGGTGCATCTGTTGGTCTTTTAGTTAGAATCAGATGCACTCAAATGGCAAAATCAGAAGGCTTTTAAATTATTTTTCTTGTTAGTATCTCTTTTCCCAACAAAACAGGCCTTTTGTGTCATTGGGAAGTGTGCGAAGAAAGGTGACAGAAGCCCCGCATTTTACGTGTCTTGCCATTGTATAAACTCATGAATAGGGTACAGACTTTCTTTCCATGGTAAAAAATGCCTGGAATAGCTGTTTTAGAAAACTCAGCAGTTCTGGGCATGCTAGTATGACTTGGCTACTCCAGAGTAGCTCCTATTTCCAACCATCTATTCTAGAATAATTCTTTTGCTTACAAATTGGAGTTATTATTTCAGAACAATACTACTTTTTCCTAGATCCTGTATCTACAATGGTAACTACCCTGGTAAAACAACGTCTTTGTATTTACTGAATAGATTATCATGAGTGATGATTTCCATTTTTTAACTTCATGTTCATCTGAGGCAATCTCACTGAGATCTCATTGCAATTTCATACACTGCTTTTAGGGGCATACTCTCATCCTCATTTTCTTGACTGGTGACTTTCAAGAAAAATTTTCACTTGTCTTCCTGTGCTTTCAAAATTCTCCTTTTGCCTGATTGATGTAGCACTCTGACTTCCTTCTTCATCCTTCCCCTGTTCTGGTGTCCATTTGTTTCCCAGGGCTTGCTAAATTTCTTTAGGAACCTTTCCTTTTTTCTTTTCCTCCTTATTTCATCAAAACGTTCCAAGAAAAAGAGGTCAACAACTTTTTTCTTCAATTCAAATTTTCTTTTCTATTAGATATCTAATCCTTTATCTAATCCTTTAAACAAGCAAACTTTTCATGTTTTTCCCAGCAAACTACATAATTTGTTTCCTCTCTTCCCATCATGTATTTTATTTTCACGCCTTCAACTTTCTTCCAGAATACCAGAACTCTACCGTGGTTCCTCTCACCCATTCACTCTGTCACTAAACCCTGCAAATTCTCTAACAATCGCTCATCAGACAACTATTTTTTCTATCCATCTTGTCAAAACACATACTGAACTTTCATTATTACATGCTTTGGCTTCTAAACCCTCCATCTTCTTGCTCACAGCACCTTAAATCCAGAATTCCTCTGTAAGAATAAATGAATTATTGTTCATATCGTTAGCAGTAATTAAATTATCATGTAGTTATTATAATTACCATTTGTATCTGAGTAGCTCTTGGACAACCAAAGCTTGGATACCAACACTTAATAAAATCACATTATTCTACACTAATTACCTTTTCTCTTTCTATCACATTTCCACAAACCCTCTACATTACATTGGAGCCATTTTTTCCTTCTCGGTCTCAGACTTATTCCAAATCCTCCACTCTTTCCTCACTCTTGCCTCTTTCCTTCCATTCCTCATAATGTTTGTCTCTCTTTTTATTTCCTCCCTGGAAGCCTCTAAAACATTCCGCGCTACTAAGGCCATATTATGGTATTCTGATAGCAGGAAAGAGAATGAAAGGTTACATTTTGAAACCTTAAAAAAGCTCTGATTACCTGTGGCAAAATTAACAAGCTGATTCTCAATTAGTTTCCTAATTAACATCTAGGATATGTTTTAAATGTGTAGCTTAACTGATCATTGAGTTGCAATTTATTTTGCGGTGTGAGGTCACCAAATCACAGTCAAGACAACTGCTTAAGCTTACAGTCAGTTCAGCTACAAGGGTCTTGCCCTGTAGAGTCATGAAGCCAGCTAGAGGACATGGAAAACATTAGGCTCTTTTCTCCCATCCTTCACCCTAGGAACAATATAAACTGGCATCACTTATGTTAAGAAGTTCATTAGCAGAAGCCTGCTACAGTTTTTAAGTGAATGAAAAAATACATGTCAATACAAATTCATTTTTGCATTCGGATAAAAGCTATTTATAGATTTCACATCATATGCTAGGTCTACTGAGAGCAGAACTCTAGATAGAAGCATATATAGAAGGCACTGCTGTAACACATTTGATTGTGTTAGCATGGCTGGAAATCTGTGCTGCTCACTCTTTGAACTAAATCCAACACCCACGAAGGCTGTGCACGACCAAGCTAGTATCACTGCCCTCCATACTGTTCTGGTGGTCAGTGGAAGCAATAATGCTGAAAAATGTTGGAATTTGATAGGCCAGATATCAAAACAGTTTTAGAAGCTGCCACCTGTCTTCAGTCTGGTCTTAGCTCTAATCACAAAATGTTTCCTGCTTGCCTAGGGGAAAAAAAAGGTTAAAATGTTCTTCCTCTAAAGCACTTGCTTTTCACTACTTTCTGGACTACAAAGTGCTCTCATCTGAGTCTGAAATTTTAATGTCATTCAGACTCCTGTAAAAGTAAACCATCTGTGAATTACAGTCACAGTTATTTTAATTAGAAAAGCATTAGGGTTTTAAATGTTATTTTTCAAAATGACACATTTTTTAAAGATTAAGTAAAATTGTCATTGATGACTACCAAAGCTTCAATTACTGCTACAGGCGTCCTGGAAGAAAGGATGGGAGGGAGCTGATCTTTCTCTCTTTCTTTCTCTCTCTCTCTTTTTTTTTAATCTTTTCCCATTTCTTTCTTTCTCTTTTTTTTTTTTTTAACAAAAAAGGTGTAGGATGTAGAAGTACAGACATTCAAAACTATGGAATGGATGCTGAGATGGTGTGTAGGAGGCATGGAGGCAGTATTAGCTCATACTTAATAGGTGTCAAGGGAATCTGTAAAGCTGTTCTTTAGTTTAAAAAAGGCAATTTGTGGGAGTGCTGTGTGTTTCTGGCAGTACTTTCAAAATAGCTACCTACAAAAGACAGAGAACTATAATCTAATGATATTTTACACAATGACACACATTTTCACAGTGCATTAATGAAATGTAAAAAAAAAAAAAAAGCCTTAAAACTATTGTAAAATGTGTCTTTTTGCAGTGTACATGTCTGCAAAATATTATAACAACAAACACACTTACAGGGTACTGATCTTTCACAAGGACTGAAAAGTTATTTTTAAAGGCTAGCTTGCCCTGGTTTGTTTGTTAGTTTTTCTTCACACATTTTAAGAGTCCTCCTTTGTCTCTGGCAAACTAATGACCTTGCAGCTTGGTAGGTACTGAATAAGCCCAAAGGTCAGCGGAGCTTATATATGGCCTTCATGTAAAGTATGGGAGTAGTCCAGTATTGGTGCAAGTGACTCTAAGCATCACACAGCATAAACTGAGAAATCATAGAATCATAGAATCATAGAACATCCTGAGTTGGAAAGGACCCATTAGGATCATCCAGTCCAACTCCTGTCTCCACACAAGGCCAGCCAAGTCAGAGCACGGGCATGAGCATGAGCGTATCGTCCAGATGCTTCTTGAACTCAACCAAGCTCAGTGCTGTGACCACTTCCCAGGGAAGCCTCTTCCAGCACCTGAACACTCCCTCAGAAAAGAACCTCTTTCTAATATCCAACCTAAACCTCTCCTGTCACAGCTTCATGCCATTCCCTCGGGTTCTACCACTAGTCACCAAAGAGAGATCAGCACCTGCCCCTTTGCTCCCCCCTATCAGGAACCCATAGACCATGATGAGGTCTCCCTCCAGTCTCCCCTTCTCCAGGCTGAACTAGCCAAGGGACTTCAGCCTCTCCTCATAAGACTTCCCCTCCAGACCCTTCACCATCCTTGTTGCCCTCTTCTGGACACTCTCCAATAGTTTTATGTCTCTCTTGTACTGTGGCACCCAAAACTGCACTCTACTTGAGGTTAGGCTGCACTAGCAGAGTGTAGAGCGAGACAAACATCTCCTTGGGCAGGCTGGCAATGCCATGCTTGCTGCACCCCAGGACACGGCTGTCCCTCCTGGCTGCCTGGGCACACTGCCGGATCATGTTTAACTTGCTGTTGACCAAGACCCACATATCCTTCTCAGCATGGCTGGCCTCCAGTGTCTGATCCCCAATAGGCCATGGCCAACCGGGACAACAAAGGCAAAGAAAGTAAACCCTGAGGAAAACAAACCCCAGACAAATGAGAGCTGAATGGTAGGATCAAATATGAACTGAAGTATCTAGAAAAGGGAAAAAAAAAAAAAAGAAAATGGGAGAAAACTGTTAAGAGAGATGCAAATGGGAAAAGTCAACTTTGAATTAGAGAGAGAGAGTCTTGGAATCCAGATGCAGAGATCTGGATTCAAAAAATATCAGAAAGAAAAGAAAGTCTCCAAGACTAGTAACCCTAAGCAAACCCTGAAAGGTGGATTGAGAGAGTGAGAACTGTATTCTAGAGGGGAAAAAAAAAGGTAGAAATGGGAACCAAAAATAGAGCTCTGTGTTGAAAGACAAAGAGAGCTTGTGAGAGTTGTGAGGTCAAAGTGAACCATCCACCCCACTCTCTGGCCAAAGGGATGGGATGGCCTTGTATTACATGTCACAAAATAGCTGCTGAGAAAGCTTGTGGGTGGTCACTGGCCCAAGACAGCTTTTGGTAGTACTGGTGAGGTCTAAACTCACTCTGTGGTGATTTCTGCTACTAGCAAATTATTTCCAAGAAGCTAATGAGATGATATAATGGGACAAAGATATAATAGGACAATGTAATTTTGCTATCTGATTCAAACTATGAGGGAAATATAGACACTGGTGTTCTAATCATTTACCGTTACTCTGGAAACTCTTCCTGGGATTTTTTTTATGTTAAAGTGATCGTCATAATTTACTTAATTTTAAAACTGCCTAAAAGAAAACTGACTCTTAAAATAAAATACTGAAACCAAAAAGGAACATTGACTTCTAGCACAGTTAAAATCACTAAATGACAAATGAATAAACTGGCAGATTTATGAGGACCAGTTTTCCTACTTGAAGAAAAAAAAAAGTTATATATATTACTTATATACTACATTGCTTGTAAAGTACCCAGTACTGTACTTTTTTGTGGGCAAAGCAATTTTCATTTCAGTATAACCACTCTCATTTTAAGACAAAATATATAGTTCTGTCTAAACTTTAACTTAAAAGTCTCTCTGAACTGAGCACACAATTTAGATATGTAAGATCTCCTATACTGCTGCTTATTTCTCTGATTTAATCATATGCCACTTACATTCTTTACTCTTCTATTTAATCATAAAGGCACTTTCCCCAAAAATGACCAAGGTATGCTAATACCATATATTAATATATTAAAAGAAAATACATCCTTAAAGACATCTGTATTAAATCAAATACATGAAACAACTGTAGGTCAGTAATGAAATACGATGTGGATCAGACTCTTAATTTTCCTTCTGCAGTTCTAGAAGTGTTAGAAGAATTTAAAATCTCAGATAGACTTCTACTTCTGGTATTTCCCTTTATTGAAGGCTTATCCTCTGTTTTAACATTCTTTCTGAGTGGAAGAAATTTAATAATACAGCTCCACACTGTCAAGGATGATTTCTCCAGAAACACTGCAGGCTCCTGAAACAGCTCTAGCAGTGTCTATAGCTGTAAGAATGTGACCTGGCACTAACAAGGTATCTATCATCTCATGCAACTACCTGATGCTGATTTGGGCCTTCACAAAAACATTCTGACTTTCCTGTACTGCTTATTTCATACTCGATGAATCATTGGGTCATCCCATTCAAAGTTAAAACATGTCTTAACTCTTTCCAAAATGAGTGATCTCTTGTGTTCAGAATTCAAGGCTACTGACAAGGAGGGATCGTGGATTAGATGTAGCAGGCTAAAAACTGGAAAGATAACCTAAGACAAAGTTTCTATTAGACATTTTTAAAAATTGCTGTCTTTTACCCAGACAAGCATTTCTAGCAGTCAATGGCTGAAAGGTTCACTATTAGTGAAGTCTGGCCTTTGCAACACTTGTACTTAACAGCTGCACTGTACAGCAAGAGCAAATTAAATTGATGTTTTGTTTTACTTCTGGTATAATACAAGTTGTTTGCATTTCGGCAAGCTCCATCTGAAGTAATTGAGAAGAGATAATTGCAGACCACTGATCTTAGCTAAACAAAACGTAAAGCTCCAAGTTTTGATGAAAAAGCTCAGTAAGCTGTGAGCTAACTCTCCTTTATTGAATTTATATTTGCAAGCTTAACAGTGTGATGAACGATAATACAAACAAATGAAAGTTTCCTTATGTTAGGAAAAACAGCCAAGGACTGTTTGTGCCCCACACTTCTCTCAAAGCATGATAACATTTGCAAGCTAGCTCTGCCATTGGGATCGTGGGCTTTGCTTAGCTAACACTCCACTGCATGCTGACAAATGAAAACAGCGCTGAAAATGTGGGTTTCCTAATGTAAAAGACTTGAATGTTCTGAAGGGCAGGAGATTCTTCTGCTTTACATGGAGTAGCCAGTACTTCTACTCAATTTCACTCTAAATATCATATACATCTTTCTACATACCATCTTTCTAAACATCATCATTCTCCTAACATTAATAGCAAAACCCTCACCGAGAGCCTGTGCATGGGGTCAGGATGCAAAACCTGCCTTTCATTAGTAGCTCTGCACTTTTAGAACTTCAGTAGTTAAGCGAAGTGCATGACTGAAGCTGCATGGTATGCCAGCTTCAATGAAACAGCTATTTTATTGTCCTAGTTTAGTTATCTCCAGCTCAGCTTACCCAAGTAACAGCAACATTTCATAAACCTATCAACACTTCCCCAATAAATACTTTCTTGTAACACAGAAGCTGCTGAATCAAGCACCAGACATTGGGTAGCTGATAGTGTTTGCTCTTCTGCTCTACTAAACAGTAGAAAATAAACCAAAACTGGATTCTGGTATCAGATCTTCTTTACTTTTCCTCCATTTTTAAGCAGGCTTCAGTATTTCCAACAGCAGAAAGAACTTGTTCTGTGAGTAGGTTCTGGGGTTTGTTGTTTTGTTGGTTAATATAGTGCTCTCCAAACACAACTTATGTGAGGCAGAGGAGATAAATTGTCAAACAGGAAATAAATACAAACAAGTCATTTTCTTTACCCATTTTTGGGCTATCACTTCAGAACACAGATATATTTTCTCCTCCCCCAAGTTATTATCACCTTTCACAAAATGGGATGGTGAGGTACATTATCAGAAGGAAGTTTATCACCCAGCTTCACTCAGCTATGAAGTACAGATCTTCTTTTTCCCCCTCTGCTGGAGAGTTTGTGGGCAACCTCATTCTCTGATGATGACATATAAGCAAGAGGTTGATTTCAGGTGTGTGTTGCTTCCACCTTTGATGTGGGTATTGTAGCTATCTATTTTTTGGTCAATTTATCTATCTGAATCTGCAATAACACTTCAGGGAAGTGCAGGTAACAGTGTTGGGGAAGACATTTTTTGACTTATTCATGAACCCCTGCATCAAATACATTTTCGGTTCCAGCAGTGTCTCATTTGAAGTAGTCACTGCTGGCAACAATGGCTGAATAAACTGGTTATATGTGTAACCCCCTACTTCTTTTCAATGATTTTTAGTGATGTACTTATGGATGACTCCATTCCTCTGGCTTTGCCAGTTGACATCATACTGGGTTCCTAATTCCTCTTTTCTTTTCCCTTACTTCCCCCTCCTTCTCCTTTTTAAAAGAGGTTGTTGGGTTTTTTTTTTCAGAGTCCTCTGCTGTAAAAGCATAGAGGAGGGCACCCATGACAACTGCAGATTGTATAAGCTTCCTCATTTAGATTGTTATTTAAAGTTCAACTTTCATGATTAGTCAAATGAATCAAAAAGATAATTGAGAGATTATATGACACAGACATTAGTCACTACTGCTGATAGTTGGGTATATGGTTTTGTATCACCTGTACAAAACATGTTGATGCCAAGCTTGTATTTACTGGGTCTGTAAGAGATTGCCTGGACTTGGAGTGAATTTTCTCTTAGAATTTTCTTCCATGATTATCATCTTTCCATCTGTTTGTCATAGCTCTGTGGGGTTTGAAAAAGGTGTAAGGAGAAGGTCACTCATTTTTTCAGACCTTGTTCCTTTCAACTAAGTCTGTCATCATGTGCTGCTTAGTCACTGAGTGACAACGGCATAGCTCTCACCCCCAAACCCTCCTATTCCTTTTAACTGATCAGTGTCTCTTAAGAGTTTTGTTCCCTTCTGGTTTGAAGGACAATGCACTGCTGTAGTTTTAAGCACCTGACTTCTGGTGTTAATGAGATTCTGGAGTCAGAATTTCTAAAATCTGTTTGAGATCATAAGCTTTGGTCCCCTGCCTGATGGAGGGATTCTGTGTTGCAATTTCCTTTTTACGTTCTGGCCTTTCACCACTTCAGACTTGTTTTCAAACGCCAGTCACTACAGAATCACTAGTCTTGAGCCATCAGCTTTCACTCATGGCCAATTGCTTATTTTCAGGCTGTAATGCTGCTACTGGCTCCTGGGGAAGCAAACTCCATAGGCATCCTGCTCTGTGCTTTGTGACTGGAGCACAAAACACAATTACTGTTACACAGCTTTTGTGTGATGTCAAGTCAGTAGCCCCACAGAAGTTTTAAAGGTTAGTGGTACTCTCAGCTCCAGGTACTTGTAAGTGAAACTGTTTCTGGGCATCTTAATGCTTAGAGGTCATGCATGAATTAGAACACCAATATTAACCCCTTCCTTTAAATTAACATTGCCATAGCCTATTGCCCTAACCACTGTTGCATCCCTAAATTTCATACCTATCCCTGGAACTGGTCTGGATGCTTTCTTTGCAGAATAGATTTCATCCCTCTGGGCTGGGAAAAAGCTGAATCTGAAGCTCACATCACCCGAGAATGCTCTACACACCAAGTCACAGAAAGCTTCCTTTCTGTGCAGTAGCTTGTATACTGTGCAAGGAAACATCAGTTTCTTTAAAAAATGTACATATGAAAAAGAAATCAGTCCTGCTCAACCACAAAGCTACCCGAAGGAGATGACTGAGTACTCTGAACAAACGGAAACATCCACCTTGTAATCCTCACGCTGGTGAGGATTAACTAGGTATAAGTAAGGTAAAGAGATGGGACAGGAAATCAAGAGCTTCACGTTCAGTGTTTGCTTTTTTTATTTTTTAGAACACTTAATTTGATGTAGAGCAACCCTGTCTCTGAATCAGTGTGCTGGCACCTACAAAGGCACTGACTAGATGGGAAGTCCGAAGCAGTTGGTTTGGGTCTCCCCTTTTATGAAAATATAGCATTTAGTATAGGATTTTACATAAAGAAAATGTGCAGGGCTTTTTTTGTCATTCCAAAACCATTCAATTAATAAAATGTGCACACCAGATGCCTTTAAAAACCTGGATCCAAATTTACACAGTGTACATGCTTAACTGAATTTCTTTCCTTCCCACAAGAATACACTTATTTTTTGACACAATGATCACAGCTACTCATATGCTAGAAAACTCAGAAAATCAGTTTGATTCTATCCCAAAGCATATATTAAATGTCAAAAGAATATACTGCTGCAAAGGATCTGGTGGCTTGCCACAATGGAAATGACTCAGCTAGCTTGTTTAAAGAATGATATTTTAATTGCTTTGTAGATCACAAACCTGCCAGCCTTGTAATTTACACTGCTGAAGAACAAGACGACATCTCTCCTTGGCAGACAATTTCTTCTTCTCTCCTGCTGCTGTGTCAGCCAAATCTTTATACCTAGAAAAATCAGCAGAAGAGGAGTTACTCTAATGGTGGCCTGGTTGACATCTGTGCAGACACTGTTGGTGTTCCTTTGACTCTCAAATCTTTGATATCTGAATGGGAAGCTCAGGATTCTGCTAAGGGTGAAGAAAGCAAGAAAGCCAATCACTTTGATTTTTTTATATTATTAGACATGACCTTGGTTACTAATGGTGTAGGACAAGGGATGCCTAAACCCCAGATTTGCTCCCTGTCAGTTCTTTGGATGGCTCACTGAAAATCAATACAGAAAGAATGCAAAGCCTCACCATCTGATTTCATTGGTACTGAACTGGGTCACTGAAAGGAAGAAAACATTTTTTCAGTATCTGTCATATGACATATGCCTGTCAAGGAGTAATTCATAAGAAACTGAAATTGATTTGAAGAGTTTTCCATCAGTCCAAAATAATTTTTTCTTCATTTTGAACAGAAAAATCTTATGGCAGAGACTTTAAGGAACTTGATCAGTTTACACTAATGTAGGAAGCTTAAATCGTACAAAGTCAAATGAAGTATAAAATTCAAATTATAATTGTGGACTAATTACACCATATTACTAAAGAAACTGATGAATTTTATACATCTTGATGTTTCATATTATTACTATACTTTCTTGAAGGTATTCCTCAGTCTAGATCTGACTGGATGTAAGAAGCTGGAATCCTTTTTCATTATAAAAAGCCATTTTTGTGAAAGAAAGATTTTGCAAATGTGTCACTTTTGATTAAATTCCCAATGACATGAGTAAGTTTTGAAGTCTGTGTGCTGACTACATTATATTTATTTCATTATTTAAGAGCTGAATTCACCTATAGTTTTGATGCAACCCACACCTGTGCTGTCCTGGGATCACTCCCACAGACCACGTCAGGCAAAGTTGCAGGGCTGGAATGACTCCTCCAGGTTACATCAATGGTCCCAGGAGCTGGAGCAACTCTGGAGCAACATCTGCAGAGAAACTGTTCTAAAGGCAAAGTGTCACCTATACTTCTAGTTTCCTGGAGCTGTGGGGACCCATGGGTATCTCAGCTCCTGAGGTCTGGAAATGTTCTCAGATTGGGTAGCAGTCCAGCTGAGGATCCCGTGGCTGAACCTATACACTAGTAAATTAAATGTGAGAGGGATTATTTATCTGGAATAGAAACCATCTGGAAAAAAAAAACACCAACTCAGCCTGTCTATTTATTAACTATTCTGCTCTGCTACACAGAGTGTAGCTACATCTAAACTGCCTTCTGGAATGGGTCGCTAGCCTATCTTAATTCCCGAATTATGCCAGGAATTGTTTGGAGGAATGCTGGTTGGAAGGGGCCAAAACTTCACCTGAGATCCTTTTAGTTAGTCTAACATCCCAGATTAGCAGTAGAAAACTGTGGATCCTACTTTTCCAGTAGATAGACTAGCTGTATGGTCATGAAGACTTTTTTTTATGGACTGCTATTAAGGCTGGGGCCACCTCATTTCCATACTTATATCAACTGGATTTTCTTAGAACCATGGAGAATCAGAGGTGTTAGAGAGACAACTGCTGGAAAGCTTAGCAACTGCTGACTGACACAAAGATGATTCAGCATTGACTCACAATGCATGAAGAAGCAACTGTGAAAGTGGCCAGCCTGAAACTCAATCATAGCAGAAACGCAAAGAAATATAATTAATTCCCAAAGCAGAGTGAAATTAAAAATTGAGAGGTTGAAATTCTAAGTTTGGATCATATTTAGTTCAGATCCATGCAAATCACAGGACTCAAACCAGGGTCAACCAAACATTATTTACAATCTGTATTATACAGGAGGCCAGACAAAAACAATCCACTCCTTTCCCCCAGCTTTAAAAATTCCTCTACGTTATCCCGGAAGTCTAATCAGAGTTCACAATTCCCTCCTGTCCATTAAAACCCACTCTGTACTGGAGAAAGAAGAGGGCTAGTGGTAGCAGAGAAAGAGCTATGGCATTTTACTTTGGGTACAAACTTCCTCTGTGAAGATAGAAAGTCATTTGGAAGATGATCTACCTATCCTTATGTTAGACGCTGAGAAGCTATGCTCCTTGCCTGAGTTAGTTATCTTGTTCTCAAGACAGTTCGTGAAGATAGCTATTTCCATAGGGTGACTCGTTCTGTGCAGCCTAGATATTTTTGTTAAAATGAGAAGAGATTGCCCTCTGGAGGTGCCTTTCTCTACTGACCATAGCTGGACTCAGAAGAGCTGTCCAGGCTGGATGCTTGCACTCTGGGTGGCTGAGAGGAATCTCACGCTTAGGTCTACTTGTCTGACTGACTTAGTCATCTGTAGAATAACAGAGGGACTAATAGAACTTATATCTTCTATCTGCCTTGTTCAGATATAGTGGCTATCTAAGCACCTAGGATGGAAAAGCACCTTCAGACAAGGTGTCATCTGCTATCTCAGACCAATTGTTTTTATCTTGTATAAGGCTGCATAAATGAAAACAACACAACATTTATAGCTATTTTTTCAGTCAGAATGGTCCACTGACTCTATTTGCAGCCCAGTTGTACAAATACCAGTATTAAAATCAGGGAATTAAAATAGGTAAGTGGAACTGAGTAGACCAAACCTGTTGGTGGCAGCCCAAGTTTGTCCCAGAAAAAAGTGGTGATCTAATCATAAGCTTGATTTTTGTTCTTAATTTTACATGAGCCAATTTGTATTTTTTTTTTAATTCTCTTTTAGGAGGATAAAAAAACACTATAGCTTTCACTTTTGGATTTTTTTGGATTTTAAACTCGCTGTCAGTAAAAAAATTATGTTAAGAAGCAAATAAAATTTACACTGAACTAAGATATAAATAAATAAAAGCCTATGAGACCTTATTATCAGGATGAAAAATTACACATCTTTGTGTATCTTTCTACTATGAACTGAGTTTGTGTTACCACCTGGAAGCAATAATTTAATGTCCTCTAAATGTAACCCTTTCACGGTGTCAAGAATAGCAAAGGAACTTATTATTTTCCAAATTTACTGTATCACAGAAATTAGTAATAAAAAAATACTGAATTTATGGTGCAGACTTGCATAGATAAAATTGAGATTTACATGCAGAAAAAAAAGGGTTTGCATCTGGGGAAATGTAATCTGGAGAGTTTCTCAAATTTTCCCTTACCAGAGAATTCTTCCCCCACCACAGTAGCCTGTGTTCACTCTGAAGTGAATGAAAAAACTCACTTAAATTCCAGGCTTCTTCTCACTGACAGGTCATATGTTTTGTCCCAAGTCAATAATGCCGACTGCATTTGTAAGGTTTTAGAAGATCTTGAGGAATCTAGTGGGCACACTCAGTGCTACCTTGCTAAAAAAGTCTTTAATCAGATGAAACACACTTAAGCTAAACTTGGATTGATGAGTTAGTAGGCTAGACTTTCTTAAGAGTCAGTAGAAGACACTGTTGAGGTGTCATATACCCTACTGTAACACTGATGCTTAAAATAGATGAGATGAACTGCGCACTGTAAGACTGCCATTTCTTTCCATTAAGTATAAAGATAGTCGATGCCCTTAGCTCCAGCATAGACACCTAATATTAGACAAAGTGAATCTCTCTCCTAGCCACACCAAGAAGCTGAAAAGTAACAGTATTCCATGACCTGGCCAGTGCAACTTATTCACTAAAGGATCCAAAACAAAATATAAACCAGAGAGATTTAAAGGATTAAATTGAATCAATACCCCTCTAACACATGTAATGTTGATTAGAAAATAAATGCAATACCTCTTCCAGTTACAAGTTGAGACAGGGAACACTACCTGTGGCTCTCCCCAACTCCCCTCCACAGGAAATCGGTGTGAGAGAAACTCTGTTTTACCCAGCTTTGTCCTTAGCACTCTCCTTGTCCTAACTTGTAATTTTTACACACCTCGGCAGAAGAAAGAGCTCCAGGCTAGATGTGCTAGCAGTGTGAGCATGCACAGACTGGCCGGGATCCCCTGGTGCTGCAGAAGCTGTGCTCTGACCAATCCTCCTTTGCTTCTGATTGATGCTCTTTATCAGGAAGATTTTTTGTTTGTTTGTTTGGACTAGACACTGCAAATACCTTCAGGTAGCTTGTGAATATGGAAAAGTCAGTTCTCTTGTGTCTTCACAGATAAGGATGTTATCTGATCATTTTCCCCCTCACTTCCCTAAGTGCACGGCTGACAATATCCAGGGGGCTGTTCTTTCCGGAGACAGAATATTCTCCAGTTCAGGTTATGGCACAGTAACCCACAGTGATATTCTCGGGCTCAGCACACTATTTGATTTACACGGAGTGTGCACAAATAGTCTGTAGGGCTGTACTCCCAGTTCTGTATGCAGAGCAAATCTTTAAGCACTGGAATAAACACCATGCACTCAATTGCAATAGCACATCAACATGACAGAAGATACTAATGGAAAGAACAGGGAGAGTACAAAGGCCACAAAACCAAGCAACTCCAAATCAACAATTTAAACAAACCACATAGATGTCTTTAAACTGCAGCCTCAGAACTCTTTTTGTTTGTTTGTTTGTTTGGGGGGGTGTTGTTGCAATTATTTTTTCTCAGGTCTCTCTCTTTTCTAGCTAAGAAATACAGAATGACAATGACAAAGACAGAGGTAGCTACAGACTGCACTCCAACCTCCTCAGTAAGAATCTAGCTTCTAAGACCAGAACTCAAATCTTTCCTGAAAGCACTCCTTCTCTTCATGCCTTTGTATTGTTATTTACACAATAAGAATCACGTAAGGCTGGCACGTAATTCCCTTATAGGAGTGCTAAGTAATGAAGTTTTAAGTTTTAAATATCCAAATACAATGCATGAAAGGAAAAATAATCAGCCCTGCCAGGGTGATTCATGATGTGGCAGTTTAATTTTCTCTTTCGTTTGTTTACTACAATGCATTCTGTTTGCCAAGGTAAAATGGCATGATTTGGTAAAATCTATTCAAAAGGAGTGAATAAAAGGCAGCAATCAAAATTAGCTTGCATCCTGTATTTCTGCCAGAAGAAACATCAAAATTGTCATTACAAAGGGGTAAAACCAGGTTGGGTTGTGTTGTCTTACTAAATTCTCTTTTTTTTCCTTTTCTAAACTTCCTCTTTTCTTCCCTTGACAATCAGTAACAGATTGATGTATTATTATGTCTCTGAAATATGTGGAAGAGATGGACTCTGTTTGCAAAACTTGTCACTATGTGCTCATAACTCAGAATTTTTAGTTTTGTTTGTTTGGATTTGGGGAGGATGGGGAGAGTGGGTTAGGCATGGTTTGTATGTGAGAAATCTATCAAGCTGAAATATCTAGAGGATGAACCTATGGAGGAGAGAAACATTTTTCTTTTAAGGATAAAAAGGTTGTCTGGAAAATTTTCAACTAATAGAAACCTTATCAAAGCATTCAAAAAATAGAAACCTTATCAAACCTTATCAAAGAATAGGATGGAATTTTGCTTAATCTTATGCGTATATAAAGGGTAAATAGTCATTCCGCTTCCCTGTGTTAGATTCTTTTTTTCTAACCTAATTATTTTTGAAGTATGAGGAACATGGGAAATTCCAGATAATTAGAAAAGGGAAAATAGATTATTGTAGTTTCCAAGAGAAGAGAAGTGATTCTGCTGATCTTTGTACAACATATATGATATAAATATCTCATTATACAGCATAAATATTAACAACCAAAGCAGGTCTTCAAAATTTTGGAGAGAATAAATCTTTGGATGTGGAGAAGAAAAAAATACCTTTATAATTACCAGATTACAGGAGACAAGCAAACTGCATTTGGGGCTTCTTTTACAGGAGTACAGAAATGTTGTATGAGAGTACTACAAGGTTTACATTTATATGAAATACATTATGAACTAAGGCTTGCAGAAATAATTCATATTGATGAAGAGGTGAGCATTTGCCTTATAGATTTGAAACAATAAGGATATATGGCAATAAAACACAATTTAGAGTACCCACCTACTGTATTAGTGTTAGTTTTTTTAATCTTGCAATTAATATCGAGCAACACAGGATTAAATGGCTAGATCTGCTGAGCAATAAACATTAAGGGAGAAAATAAAATTAGAGTAATTTTGGAAAAACTGCAAGCAGTTTTACTCCCTCTGGGTTAATCTGGCACACAGGCATTTGCTGACAGAAAGATATCTGGAAAACAATAATGTTAAAAGTGACCTTACAGCAAACTGACCAGGTATCATAGTTTTACCACAAAGTTTTTATATAGGCCCCAGAAACTTTTCAACTGATGAAACAGTCTGATTTTTTTACTTCAACAATTAAAAATTAACTTCCTATATGAAGAGGTATATGATATGCTTTAACATGTCTGTGGAACAAACAAAACATATTTGAGTCACATAAATGGTGTGTAACTGAGACAAAAAAGCGAAATTAAAGACTAAGAAATAAAAGTGTAAAAGGCTCAGAAAATCCCCAGAACAAAATTTTAGAGTGACCTGCATGTGAGTCAGCCACTGGTTCCATGTGGAGCTCACTACAGGCTTTTGAGGGAGGATCAGGGCTATGAAATCCACTGGATCAGAATACCCTTGCATCAGAAGTGGCTATTTGGGATATTTTAATTTAGACTGAATAAAAAGTAAACCAAATTTCTCCAGATAAAGATACTACTTTATAATAGGTGATAGACAAATGAATTAGAAGGATTTTTTTCCCCCTTTTCCAAATTTAATGTTTTTGAATTAGGTTTTGCCACCCTTAATCTTTTCAAGTAATCTGAATTTCAATTTCTGGAGGGAAGAAATAACGAATATATGCGTGTCTTAATCCTAAAATATTTATTCATATAATTAAGCAGGGTCTTCCTCATTGCAGACAATGTGGCAGCAGAATAATAAATAGAATATAAATTATAGTTCAGCTCTTGGGATTAGTGGATTCAGCTATGCAAATAAAAAATGAATTCACAACATCTGCTAAAGATTTGCATTACAATGCTTTTGCATTGTCTTACTTACAGATGACATTCCCATTCCAACTTGATAAAGCAATGTAAAAATATATTTATTTAAGAAATTGGCAAAATTGACACACTGACTCAGAGTTGTTTCCACCCTGCAAATGTTTATGTTTACCTCTCGTTAGACTGGCCATCTCCACAGCTAACTTACCTTTCACGCTTGGACACTCCACAAACAGGCACACAGAGCAGTAAAACGCTTCTCTGTATGCAGAATATATATGGGCTGCAGAAGTCATTTATCTGTCTTTATCAACCTGTTAATTTGTTTCTGTGTAACACAGAGCTGATACACTACTGATGTGCAATGAAGCTAGTTACCCTTCTCCACAGCCTCAGCCATGTGAAGACAGGGCATTAACATTACAAGTCCTCCTGAAAAACTAAAAGGTCTGAAATCACAGGAACTCAGAAGGCAAAAGGTAGCCTCTTTTTTGTTTGTTTGTTTGTTTTTGTGTGTTTTTTGTTTTTTAATGGAGACCAGAATAAAGGAATGCTTGGGGAATAAGACTCAAAAGGTCACTGAAAATATGGGTAAATTGTTGCCGTTTCCTGCCACAGAGGAAAAACCTGCCTGGTGAGTCTAAGTCACTTCTCACTACTCAGTCTATAAGGAATAGTAAGATGTCTTATATATCCCTTTCTTTAAAATCACATTGCAGGGTAACAGTTTTGGTGATTATCATAGTATTGCATACTTGGCCAGGAAACTTGCTGCTGGGCCTCACCAGCAGGCCAACTTTGAATAAGTCAAGACAGAAAGTCATCCTTCAAGGGGGACAAGACAAGGTCATGACTGCCAGTCTACATATCTGTGGGCACAGTGGTGGGCATAATAATTACAAGGGGGTGAAATTATGAGGAGACTTTGAAATAGTATTCAGAGAAGGAAATGCTTAGGCCCAGCTCCTGTCCTAGTGCTTGGAAGGCTGTAATCAGATGCCCAAAATAACTGCAAGCAGGTTGTTCAAAGCAAAGTGACTTATGACTTTTTCTGAAAAACACACAAGGCCTTTTCAGAAACGTGATGTGAGCTGAAACACCACAGTGGGCTTTTACACTTTCCCATGTGGCCTCCTGGAGGGATTCCTACTCATTGGATCATTCTTTGCCAAGAAAGCACTTTCCAGCTCATTTGGAAATACAGCAAGGGAGACATATATTGTGAAAGCAGAAAGCAAAACCAGAGTGAAATGGAAAATCTTGTAGGAATGGGAAATAGGATGGAATTTGATGTTCCATCTAGATGATGCTTTATTTCTGCCTTGATTTTGTTTTTTATCTTCTGTGCAACCTTGATGCAGCCAAAGAGGAATGGAAATAGATAAAATCCTTCACACAATGTTCTCTAGTAGCTCAGTGTATTTGGATTATAGGGCAGGGTTTTAGAACCTTCTTAAACCATACAAGCAAAATATTATCTCTGGAAGATCATCCCTTTCTCTACTCTTCAGTGGGAGCTTCCCTTGTGCCCTCTGAACCCTGTGAGTAATACCAGTCTGGGTAACAGTGATTCTCCTGGCTCTGAATTGTATTATGGTTAGGCAATCTGTACACAAGCAACATTTTTCAAGATAGGTTAAGGCTGTCCCTTGGCATACTATATCAACACTCAACCAGATTCTGCTCAGATTTAATGTGGAGTAGAGCAGAGGTAATTCTGCTAAACCTGACCATGTTAAATTAATGCCACATTGGTCTACAAATAAAAGGAAAGATCCAGTGATGAGATACACAAAAGGATTTTACATGCATGCTTGCATAGGATTTTGTGTTTGCTCTCAGATGTCACCAGTATTAACTGCCTACTATTATACAGTCTGGCTACGAAATTGAGCTTTAGGAAGTCTCATTCCAAGTTCTTCTGCTGCAGATTAAATGGTTGTAAAGAATATCAAGATGTGGATAAAGAGAAAAAGGGTGCTATGAATGTCTGAGTTGAGTGGAAAGAATTTAACAGCTGCAGCACCACAGAAAGAAAAAAACGGCAGGAGGGTCACAGTCGCTTTTGAGTGTGGGGCAGCTGGACTGCATTTATACCAGTCCTGTGAGCAGAAAAAAACCAGTCAGGAGCAACTAATTATCTTTTTCTAGGCACTGAAAGCACACAGTTATATTTAATTAATCAATGAATACAAAGGCATTACTTTTAAACTATACAGTAAAATTGATCTATCCATGTGACAGTTTGCAACTTAATTAGATAACTCAATGTTTTTGCATAGTGCCATTAGCATAAACTAATGTGTTGCATGCTTACTTCTTTACAGTGTTTATTTTAAAGATAGGCTGTTTATATTAATTTAAGAGATTTATTATTTTAACAGGCATTTCCTTAAAAGGGTTTCAATGTATAAGGATTAGTGAATATATTAGTGGCTGATAATATTTTCTTTTAACAGGTTTATTTCTCTGGCAGGCATTTAACTGAACTTCTTACTACTATATATAAATCTATGTCCATTATCTTTGTCATTATGTGATGTCAGCAAATTATGAAGTACTCAAGAAATATTTTCATTGAAACATCAAGGTTTGGAAATCATTTAATGTTATTAGCCTCTTACAGTCACACAGAGCTCAGTCAGCTCGTGAGACGTGGGTCAAGAACTTTCAATATTCTTATTTGTATACAAATATAGTTTTATCTATTTTTATAATCCAGGTTTTTAGATGGGGTCCAGTACTGCAGTAAGTATTTTAGTACTCTGTGGAAACATTTCTCCATGTTTAGAAATAGCACAAGCTTTTAAATTCACAGATGAAAAATATGCATAGATAGCATAAGGATAACATAGAGTAACAAGGTTATTTAGTGATTTAATAAATGTTTAATGGACCTTGAGAGATAAAAAAATTATCAAATGCTAGTGAAACCGAATGTCAGTCTAGAGGTACCAAGGGTGTAACTTAATCTGGAAATAAAATAGACATCTTAAAATTTCACAGATTGTTCCTAAAGTTAAAATAAAACCACTTGAACTGCTGAAATAGTTTGGCCAGAATTACGTTTGTGTGTGCCCAGTAGTTTTATCATTGCTTAAGAAAATGAACATAGTTAGGGAAGAAAAAAGGACAGAAAAATTCCTTGCATACCCATAATAGTGGAGGGAGAACAATACCTTGAGATTCTCTTTGAAACAGCTTGAAAGCCAGGACATTTTCTATTGCACACAACAATAAACTCCCTGTAAGAAGCTCTACTAAGTAAGTTTCATTCATTCTATGCTAAATGCAATATAAATTATGCTGGAAGGTTGTTCAGATAGCACACCAAACATTTGCAAGTTGGGAACTGCAAGACTTAAAACTGACCATGCCACCGTTATTTCCTTATATCTATTTTATGACCTAATTACACCCCTCCTGCTCAAGGGCCCTTTTCATGTCAATCCTGCAGAACTCTAAGTACACAACAGACATGAATAATTCATCTGACTTCAGAGGAATGACACAAGAGCTTACACCCATTTATAATTGCTTTAGCAAATGAGGGTTGCATTTTAAAACTCAGAAGATGCCCAGCAAACAATGGTGATTTATTTTTATAATTTTTTGCTTCTAAATATAGAATAGAGCTAGATGACTGATCAACCACTGAAAACTACAGTCAAAAAAGAAACTTTATTTTCTCTTCTACTCGTTTGTGCACTGTTGGTAAGCCCCAGAATCACCAGCAGCTTTCTCATTCTCACAATCCAACTCTGTGATATGTAATCTAAGGACTGATATTTTGTGTGTACAATGCCCCTTACTCTGTGGGCTAAAGAGCTGCAGATACTATGGTGTAAGTTCAAAAGCTGTTTCTGTTTCAAGTCTAAAATGTTGCTCCCTGTTGTATGTTGGGAGCCTATTACAAACCATTAATTCTGTTTCTTGACATAGATGGGAGCTAGATCGAGACTGTCAAGTGCATGGATCAATGTAAAATAAGTCAGATGAATCATATCATAAAACTTTCTCCATGCACTATAAATTAGTGGAGTTCCATGTCTAGCTCTGGACTCCCCAGTTCATGAAAGACAGGGAACTGTTTGAGAGCGTCCAGCAGAGGTGGTGAGAGGACTGGAGCATCTCTTATATGCAGAAAGGCAGAGAGATCTGGGGCTGTTTAGCCTAGAGAAGAGAAGACTGAGAGGGGAATCTCATCAATATGTGTAAATATCTAAAGGGTGGGTGTAAGGAGGCTGACAATCCTTTCAGTAAAGAATTTTTTCCTAATATCCCACATAAACTTCCCCTGATGCAACTTCAAGCCACTTCCCCTTGTCCTGTCACTGGCTACCAGGGAGAAAAACCAACTCCCACCTCACTACAGACACCCTTTAGGTAGTTGTAGAGAGTGATGAGTCTCCTTTTCTTCAGACTAAACAATCCCAGCTCCCTCAGCCGCTCCTCATAAGATTTGTCTTCTAAACCCTTAACCATCTTCGTAGCCCTTCTCTGGACACACTCAAGCATCTCAATGTCCTTCTTATGGTGAGGGGCCCAAAACTGAAAACAGCACTTGTAGTGTGGCCTCACTAGGGCTGAGTACAGGGAAAGGATCACTTCCCTACTCTCACTGGCCACACTGTTCCTGATGCAGGCCAGGATGCTATTGGCCTTCTTGGCCACCTAGGCACACTGCTGGCTCATATTCAGCCAGCTGTTGAGCATCACCTCCAGGTCTCTCCATTAGGGAAAAAAAAAAAAAAAAAAAAAAAAAAGAGGCTATCTTTTGCCTTCTGAGTTCCTGTGATTTCAGACCTTTTAGTTTTTCAGGAGGACTTGTAATTTTAATGCCCTGCCTTCACATGGCTGAGGCTGTGGAGAAGGGTAACTAGCTTCATTGCACATCAGTAGTGTATCAGCTCTGTGTTACACAGAAACAAATTAACAGGTTGATAAAGATAGATAAATGACTTCTGCAGCCCATATATATTCTGCATACAGAGAAGCATTTTACTGCTACAAGCACCTTTTTGTGATCTCTGGCAGATCAACACTCCTGCCAATCAGTACCATCCACAAATTTACTGAGGGTGCACTCAACCTTTACTATATAAAAAACAATAAAGCTAAAAGGACCAGCATGATGACCCATCTCTTTGCAACATACTCACTACACCATTCTCACTAATGCCCTGACTATTGCTCACAAGGCTTATGTTATGCTGCACTTTTAAAATTGACAAATAATTCCTCAATTTGATTTTCAATTCACAAAATATTTTCCTATGCTAGTGCATAGGAAGTTCCATGTGAATATAAGGAGAAACTTTTTCACTGTGAGGGTGATGGAGCACTGGGACAGGCTGCCCAGAGAGGTTGTGGAGTCTCCTTTTCTGGAGACATTCAGAATGAGTCTGGACACATTCCTGTGTGATTTAGTCTAGGTGACCCTGCTCTGGCAGGGGGTTGGACTAGATGATCTTTCGAGGTCCCTTCCAACTCCTAATGTTCTGTGATTCAGTGATATATATATATTATGACTGCTTTGCTTTCAAAAGTGAAAAAAAGAGAGGGAGAACAGAGATATTAATGAAACTCACCACCGAAAAGCTTCTGGACAAATGGAACTTGGCTATGCATTGATGAGTCCCACACAAGATCCATGAGCAAAAAGAACACATCTATGCTATACAGCATCAGCTAACAGTAAAAATTTGATCAAAGACTTGTACTGGTTGTTACTAATGGCTTTATGCCAGTTACAGAAGGACAGACATTATTTGACAAAAGAGTGATATTAGCAAGAACATAAACTTTCTTGTCTGAGAAAAAAGGTATCTCTTCAGAATGACCTCCATTCAAAGTCAATTGTCTGGACGAGTTAGTAACAATTAAGTGCTCTGAAGCCATTTTTTACTTCAAGTCCATTATTACAGCATTTCAGTATCAGCGAACTGAGTAGAACTGCAGATTTCAGGATCTGCAGTTAAGTGTAACTTCTAAGAGGAATTTCATCTAAGAAGAATTTTGTACTGAGATAGGAGGAAAACCTGTAATTAAAATAGGCTTTGAATGTATTTTTTTCACCCTCATTGCTATGATTATTAGAAGAATTCATTATCATTGTGTTCTATATCTTGCTTCCTAATACTTCCTGTTAAAATGGATGTTTTCCCATCTTTTTAAGTTACTTTAAAAAAAATCACTAGAATGTTAATTCTTTTTAACATTGTTTCCAAAACATTAAAATCTTAGAGATTTTTAATTTTAATTGATTCCTACATGTTGTAATTTAGATATTTTAACATATCCTATCAATAGAAGAGAATAAAGTTCGCCAGTGAAAGGAGGAGGGAGAAGAAAAAGAGGGCATGAAGGAGAAGAGGAAGAAGGAAAAGAAAAAGGTGTAATGCTGTACCTCCAAACCCGCACATGACCCTATCTTACCAGTAAGCACAACCAACCTATATGCATGGGTAAAAGTAAAAACTAGATTGAAACAACTTAAGCCATGTTTAACGATAATTTGAAATGGTAAATCATAACATTCTAATGATTTGTCTCTTCTTGCAACAACGTTGTAAGAGATATCTCGATGTACAGCCTTCACATTCTTCACAGTATGAAATTTTCCTCTGCTGTTCCTCAAGCGGCAACAGAAGGCAGGATGGGAGCTCCATGATGGAAAACACAAGACTGAATAGAAAGAGATACACCCAGAAAAGACAGTCTAGAGGCCTAAGAGGCAGTAATGAAATTCCAAGAAACACTCAAAAAGTGCAGAAATAAAGTCGAGGAATAGCACACTAGCAGACAATTATTTGGGATCTTTTTTTCTTATAGCAATCCTGCGATTATCAGCTGAGTGAAGGGCTCAATTTGCTTATCAGTTCACATAACCCACAGAGGTTACCCGAGGTCCAGCAGCCCCGAAGGTTTACTGCAAAGGCCAGGGAAGGCTAACACAGATGTCTTATTTCAGGACCTGTGCAACTGGACATTTGTTGTAGTTTTGTGTGGCTGGGTTCTGGTGGAGAAGGGGGCTGCAGGGGTTGCTGCTGCAAGAAGCAGCCAGAAGGTCTCTGCAGGTCTGAAAGAGTAAACACCAGCTGGCTCAAGGCTTGAGTCTTTGTTGACCAAGGCCGAGCCCATCAGCAACGGTCACAGTGCCTCTGGGAATCACATTTAAGAAGAAAAAAAAATGCAAGCAGATGCTTTTTGCCACCAGAGAAGGGAGTAAGAAAGGTCAGTGAGGGGGACCCCACACCAGACTGAGTGGAGACACCTGAAGGACGCTGTGACCCTGTGGGAAGCCTGCATTGGAGCAAGCCCCTGCCAGCAAAACCTGCAGCCCATGGAGAGACTGACCCATGCCAGAGCAGGTTTGCTTGGGAGACTTGTGACTCTGTGGGGGACCAGGCTGGAGCAGTCTGGGCCTGAAGGTCAGCCCCCCATGGAAGTGAAGCCATGCTGAGATAGCTGGTGAGGAGCTGAAGCCCCAACAGAAAGGCCTCACTTTGGGGAAGTTTGTGGAGACAGTCCTCCATGGATGGGACCCCATGCTGGAGTAGAGGAAGAGTGGAAGGAATGTCATGTGTCCCCTCCACCCTGCCGCCCCGGCTAAGAAGGAAAACAACTCCTGAGGAACTGACCAAAACCCCCATTCCCCCAGTCCCTGCCCCTCTCGGTGCCACAATGGGGAAGAAGGGAGCAAAATCATGACTGAAGTGAAGTCTGCTAAGAAGGGAGGGGTGAGGGGAGGTGCTTTAAGATCTGGTTGCACTTCTCATTACCCGACTCTGGTGTCACTGGGTGTGCAGTGCAGGGTAATGAATTAGAGAGTTTCTTTCCTTTATTCTGTGCTGAGTCTGTTTTGCCTGTGACACTGATTGCGGAATGATCTCTCCCTGTCCTTATCTTGACTCCTAAGCCTCTCAACAGATATTTTCTCCCCTGTCCAGCTGAAAACAGGAATGATAGAGTGGATTTGGTGTGTGCCTGACCTCCAGCCAGGGTCAAACCACCACAACGTTGCAATCTCCATTCCTAAGCATTGTCCCCAACACAAGAAATGTGTTGTGTGTGAACCTTAGTCTCTACGGGAGTTCATAAATTCTTCTTTGACCAAGGAAACTAAAATGCAGGCAGAGCAAAGCACAGGCAATGGTTCAGCAACTTAGTGAACCATGTGAAAGCAGAGAGTAAAAATTAATTTTAATTTCTACTCCAATTTAGGAAACACTAACAGCAGAGGAGCGTTTGTAGAGGAGTGTGGTACCAAAATCAAATTGTTCAGAATGAGTGAAACACAGCATCTTACTGCCTCATTTTTTTCCTGAACATGCCTGAAGAGCTGTAGTCTTGTACTTCACTGAGCAAGAAATATAAGCTCACCTCATTACTCTAGATGGGTCCTTGATCACTATCATTATTTTTAAAAATTTATATTCCAAATGGCTTTTACATGTCTTCCTTGAGCACCAAGTGAGGTGAATGACACGAAAGTCAGCTGGGATCCATTTTATTAATTGATGCAAAGAGATTAGGTTCTAGATATTAAGCTTGTACAATCAGGCTCTCTCTGTGCCCCAGACGGTTTCTGAGCCCTGTTGTACTACATCAGTAGCAGAGCACATACTGATACTTTGTTTGCCATTGCACCAAATACAAAAAAACACCCAAACAAATTTAGCCCCAGTAAAGTGCTTTTTGTGTATCTTGGGTGGAATTATCTTCACTTTAAACAAGATATCAAAATGCTAAATGCTGAAAAGGAACAGCCACCTGCAGACGCTTCCTACTTCCATCATTATTTTACTGTTTTCTTTCTTCCAGGAAAAGTGTATCTGTGAATACTTCACCTGTGCGTACAGTTTAGGCTCTCTCTTCACAACACTGTGTGTGCCATGTGCTTTGACTTAAATGTAAAGCTAGAATGTCAAAATCTAGCCTGCTGAGAACGATTCTGAAGATATTAATGCAAAGCACATGGGAAAGCATTTCCATCAGTCTAAAATGCAGGTTATTCAAGGCTTTGTATTTTAAAGATAAGGTAAAAACTTATTTCTGTCTCTCTGCTCAAGGAGCTTTAGAAATCGAGCCAACACTGCAGACAAATTCAGCAGAAACACTGCAGCTGGAGTTGGCAAATCAGCTGAAATCACATATATCATTTCATAATTATATTGGTGCTGCCTGTTTTTACAGCATTTAATAGCATCTGACCTTATTAATTCCCGTTTTTATTATATATTCATTGACAGTAACTGTCACAGCTTCCACTTAAGAACCAGAATTTCCACAAGATTTCTCTTCTGATCAACGAAGTTCGGTGATTGAGGGGTTCACCTAGCAGCTGTCAACTTTTACTTTAATAATACAGAGGCAGAACCAATAAATCCAAAAAGGACAGCAAAAGAAATAATGATTAAGCTCTGCAGGCCAGGAAGAAGTGCTCTTGCAAAATATGACCTTTCTTTAGCTGTCTTTCTTAACCATCATAAGAGTTCAAATGTGACTCATAAATATATGCTAGAGACCAGACATATTAATCCCTAATTAGATATTAATAGAAATTTATTCAAATTAATCCAATTAAGAAAGCAATGGCACTGTCTGTATTACTGATAGGATATTCGGGTTTTCTGATTTTCTATCCCTTCACCACAAAGGCCCCTAATTCAAAGATACTGACTTTTTATTAGCCTCTCTTTAAAACCAAGTTTTAAATTTTTTTCTTTTTTAAAATTTTTTCTTTTAACTCTGACCACATTAACTGTATGATAAGGAAGACCCTTAAATTAAATGCACAAAAACTGCAGGGAAGGTGGAGGAGGATATTGCTATTCAGTACCTTTTGGGAATTCAAGTTGGGATCTGGGCCACAAATTCTCTTTGATTTTGCACAGTGCTTTCAGACTTACCATTAATATCTTTTACTTTGAAAGCCAGGTAGGCTTGAGAGAACTGGATAGTGCATTTAGATCTAGAAAAACGAGATTTCCTTGTATCTCTATGATAAAACACTTTGCAGCCGAGCTAAGACAAGCCAAGCTGTGAAGCAGATAGCTGCATTGACTGAAACAGCCCATCGGAAGGACTCCAAGACACAAACTGAAGGTGAAAATCTTACAGAGGGTAAATCTCTTACAGGCACCAGTCTGGAAATACATTTTGCTACCTCTAAGTTTTGTCATTCTTGGACTGATGGTTTGTAGGGTCACATTTATCGACTACATTAGGATAGCAGGATATCTTCTGATTTATATCAGTAGGCTTATTTTTCCCCGTTTGGGGCCGCATGGTCAAATAGCTAGTTAGCATGATTCAAATGAGGAGGAAACGCTACTTAAAAACATAGGGGAGGAGAGAGGAGGGGAGGGGAACAATGGAGGGAAGGAGAAACGGAAGGAAGGGAGGAAGGCAGGAAGGAAGGAAAAGAAAGACGTGAAAGAGAGACAGAATAAAGGAAAGAAAGGAAGGAAAGATGAAAGAAAGGAAGAGAGAGAGGAAGAGAGAGAGAGAGAAAGAGAGAGAGAGAGAAAGAGAGAAAGAGAGAGAAAGAGAGAAAGAGAGAAAGAGAGAAAGAGAGAAAGAGAGAAAGAGAGAAAGAGAGAAAGAGAGAAAGAGAGAAAGAGAGAGAGAAAGAGAGAAAGAAAGAGAGAGAGAAAGAGAGAGAGAAAGAGAGAAAGAGAGAGAGAAAGAGAGAGAGAAAGAGAGAAAGAAAGAGAGAAAGAGAGAAAGAGAGAAAGAGAGAAAGAGAGAAAGAGAGAAAGAGAGAAAGAGAGAGAGAAAGAGAGAAAGAGAGAAAGAGAAAGAGAGAAGGAAGGAAGGAAGGAAGGAAGGAAGGAAGGAAGGAAGGAAGGAAGGAAGGAAGGAAGGAAGGAAGGAAGGAAGGAAGGAAGGAAGGAAGGAAGGAAGGAAGGAAGGAAGGAAGGGGAAGAAAAGAAAAGAAAAGAAAAGAAAAGAAAAGAAAAGAAAAGAAAAGAAAAGAAAAGAAAAGAAAAGAAAAGAAAAGAAAAGAAAAGAAAAGAAAAGAAAAGAAAAGAAAAGAAAAGAAAAGAAAAGAAAAGAAAAGAAAAGAAAAGAAAAGAAAAGGAAAAGAAAAGAAAAAGAAAAGAAAAAGAAAAAAAAAGAAAAAGAAAAAGAAAAGAGAAAAGAGAAAAGAGAAAAGAAGGAAGGGAAGGAAGGAAGACACCACCATCCTCACTCATTATGATGTAAGCTGTATTTTATTCTTGGGCTTCTGAGTATGATGGTTCCTTCTGAATGTGAAAGTATCACAGCAAGTGGAGACCCTATCAGTTGGTATATGTTTCTGTATCCTGAGGCAATCAGCAAGCCTTCATTATCTTTCAGATCCTATTCCTGCTCATAATCCTTCCCCAACTGTGAGGTTTTAATTAAGCCTCTCACTATCCATCTCTTTGTCAGAGCAATAGTTTTTCTGGGTGGGGGTGTTTTTTTGGTTTTTTTGGTTGGTTGGTTTGGTTTGGTTTTTTCCTTGGTTCCCTGATAGATCCAAACTGAGTCTGTTCACATAAACACCAGTACCATTGTGGCCTGTTGTGATCACTACTTGTAATAACTAACATTTCATATTTTACCTTTTTGTATGGTATTTGTATTGATTTGGGATTGAGGGATCCTAAGTAAAAACAAATTTATGTCAGTCTTTCTCTTCCTTGCCACTTGAAGAATAATAACCAGTACCTTAAAGAGCGACATTTAGACTCTTGTGCAGTAAGAATGACTGTTCTACATGAGGCAGCTCTTGGAAAAGCATCACACTCGGTAGCTCTGTGCCTTTGCTTAAAGTCTGGTCAAATGCACACCAGTGCAACCATAGCTGCCTACGTAGGGGCTGGAAATCACAGACCATCCTGAACCATGCAACAGAGGTAGAAGAGCCACGATTGAAGAAAAATAATTGCAGAAATTGAGCAGATACTATTTTCCCAGTATTAGAACACAAGATACACCAGTTCAACACCAAAGGTAATAAATGAAAGATGGGAAAGTCTACCACTTCAGGTCTATAAGCACGTATGGAAATCTGACCAAAATAATTCTCATTCTAATCACTAAATAGCAGGACAAGATCAGAGTTAAGCTGAAGAGCCAACAAAGAAAATCCACTTTACAAGAACAATGCCAGAAGTAATTACCTGGTTTCCAAAACCTGTTCCCTACCTCCTGTTGGGTCACTGATGCAATATAGACATGCAGTGCAACTGATTTTTTTGGATTACTTTTTGCAAAGGTAACTCATAATTCCTGAATTCAGTAATTCTTTACTTTTACCTGTAGTCTATTGGCTAAAAAAATACAGCTATTTGAAGGAGTGGAGGAAAAGGTTTGAAATTGTATTTGAATCTTCAAACATTCTTTCAGTGATATTTTTAAATAGTGTTTCTCAAAAAAAGACAAGGTGCCAGACTCTCATGCCTATTCTGTTTGAATGAACACCCATGGGACCATTCTCTGGTGCGGAAGCCAACTGAATAAAATCACCTTTGTTATATGGTTACTCTCTTTTTTCTTCCAAGAGAGCAGGTACCTCCACACTAGCCTGTGCTAACCCCCAACTTGTACCTGGGAATTGCACAGAGAAAAGTTAGGTGACAACCTAACCTGCTGGGAACCATTTTAAGGATTTAACAGTAGAAAAGATTGTGGTTTTGTGCTCATGTAATAGCCCCTTGAAGTGTTTAGTTCAGTAAAACAGAAATGGCTAAATAAAGATTAGATTGCCGCTACCACTTCTGAATATGAAAGCAGCCCACTTGTCCCAATCTCCTATTATCTGCATCTTCTTTTCACCCAGCCTGCACTTCTGGATTCACACTGCAGGATGAGTATTGTGGTAGCACTGATAAGGCTTACTTTTGAAATATGTGGGATTAAAGACTCCTATACTTCTGCACTTGTTGACCATTTACACAATTACCAGAGGGAATATGGTCTTGTCCAAGCAGTAATTTAACATCCACAACTTTTTCCAGGAAGATAACTGAAAGTTTAGATGTGTGTAAGCAGTTGATATTCCCATGCTGTTTTTCAGATGTAAAATAATACATAGGATAGATCATACCAGTCAAAGGAGTAGAACACACAGAGGGGAGGAACATGTGTTGAGTGCGTAAGACCGCTAACTGCACACCTCTTGAAAGAGATGGTTCTCTTTCTTTGCTGAAGCTTTTGAGAATGTGAGCCAAAACCCCAAAAATGAACTGGGGATGAGGGAAGAGAGTTTGACCAGAAGCAGTGACATTGATTTTGTCTTTTCACATTTATTCAAAAATTCTCTCATTTCTAAAAACAATAATAAAAATGGAGTTGTGGTATGGGCATTAGTAACTCAGCACCATGTGGAAACAAATCCTAGCATACGAAATACAAATACTGAACCCAAGACACCTGAAAACCAAGACTTTCTTCTGCTGTTTTCTAATTACATGGACACAACATGTATTTTAAAAATCATATAAATAGCACATATTATAAAAATTAACCGGTTTATGAAGTTATATTTTAAATTTGAATACATTTGGCTGATGATTTTGAAGCAAACTTTATGTTTCCACAAAGCTCATGATTCCTCCAATTAAAAATAACAAGCCTACACCCCTTGTGGCAGACAACATTTTTCTCTGTAGCCTGAAAGGCTCATCAGCAAAACAACACTGCAAACCTGATCGGAATATGACAGAAGGCTTTGTATTGTAGGTAAGAAAAAGTTTTTATGAAACTTTAAAAGAATTTACCTTGACAAGAAGTCTGTGAAAGAGAGACGTATTGGATATCCATGTCGTATGATTTTGACCATGTCTAGGACACCAATATACTGCAGTTGAGCCGACACATAAAAATTGTCAAAAGTATCTGGCAACTTGGAGTTGTTGGGCTTTATGCAATGAACGGAATGTGGCGTGCAGTTCTGCAGCTTCCCAATAATATCTGTGAGTGATTTCTGTGGGGGAAAAAAATCAGTTATCAATCATTGTGCAGCAAAGGCAATTGCTCAACACATATGGCTCTTCCTAACTTTTTAACATCATTTTCCCGTAAGGAATGATCTGGCCATGCAAGTAGCTTTCTTAGAGCATAAGACATTTCATTTCTTTCACTGCAATCTCTAGAGACTAATCCCGCCTTTAAAATATTTTGGCAGGGTTGTCTTTGCTTGGGTTTTGGTTTGGTTTGGTTTGTTTTTTTCCACAAATTCCTGTTCAGATGCTCACTAACCCTGAGTTGTACTGCCACAGTGGTTGGGCCTCCTCGTTCCAGTCTCTGAAGAAATGAAGATGTTCCTTTCTTCTTCAAAAGCTGCGGGGGAGAAAACCACATGCACAATACCTTTATTTCAAGATGGGCAGTAAACCTTCACTTTCATTGTTAGACAATTTACTAACAAAGGTAAACTTATGTGCAAATAGTATGTCACAGAGAATGGTTTGTGCTTCAGAAAGAATTGGGAAAGTGGATAAATACCCTCAAGCATCTATGCAGCCATGATTGGCCAGAATATTTAGATTTCAAAAGCAGATGTATAGCACTGGAAAGATAAAATATCTTTTCCAAATAACTGGGCAAAGCAGTATGATCTGGAACATTATTGCAGAAGCAGGACTTGTGTGTTTAGTATCCCACCTGGTCTGCCTATAAGTAGCATACTTCTGTAAGTCCCTGACAAGGTTCCTTATGTCTTTGGCAGATGTTTAAGTGATTAAATTTAAGCATAGATGATTAAAAAAGTTTTGAAGGCAAACCAATAACCTACCTTATCTTTTCTTCTTGCACAAGTAAATGCAGTTAACCTGGTTGGGTTTTTTTAACCTATTTTCACACATTATAGCCATAAAATGTCTGTAACTTCACATCTCATTAGAATCAATGTTGTCCTACACATCAGAGGTGGGAATGGGGAACAAATCTACTTTTTTATTGTTCTACTTCCTCTGTTTGAGACTAAAATGGCAAAAATAATCCCAAAAGTGTTCTTTGTGGGGGGAGAGGTTGTTAAACTTTCTACAGGCGGGTTGGCAAAATTATAGGATTCCAGGATTCGGTCAAGCTTTTAGATTCAAATCTCTGTATCAATGACGGCCATTTCACCTCTGACTTTTTTTCATTGCCTTTCTCCAATACACTTACCCCATAAAATTACCATTCTATCAAGTCAGCATGTTCTAACCTACTCCTGTCTTTTTCTGGTTGCATCAAAAACTGTATATTTCCTCAGCTTGGCCCAGTCAAACCAAACTCCATTAAAAATACTGCAGTGCAAGCAATTCTCTACTCACTATGCTAAACTTGGGAGCTCTTTTTTATTTCAAATCTCACTTACTATGATGCAATAAGATGTTAAAGGAAAATTCATCCTCAATTTCAAACCAGACAAGTAAAAATGATCTGCTCGCTCCAGGTCTTCTCATAAAATTGAGGTTTCTCCATTTGACAGATAATGCACTCACCCCTTCCTCCCAAAAGATTAGGTTACGAGCTCAAGACCATTTCCTGAGCTAGTGAAAGAGCCAGGAATAACTTTGGATTCTAAAGTTCCTTCCTGCCATCCTGTTTTGCATACTTCTTCCCTTGGGAAAGAAGTGTTTGGCTCAGAATGATGGCGAGAAAAGAAATGAAACAAGGTGAAGACAAAAAATGAATTTAATAAAAACCTTCCAAACTTGCATATCTTTAGCTATGAGCTGAGGAAGAAGACTACAGCACCAAAGCTGTAATTCTCTATTACCCTCTAATAAAGAGCTTTATGTTGGACAAACTTGTACCTCTAATCTTCAGAAAAAAAAAATGTATGTAACTTTGTAATCTCTGTTAAGAAGTTAAAACCTCCTTATGGTGGATGCACCCTATTACAAGTAGAGTGGTATATTCACAGAGATAGTGCATCCTTACGTGTGACAACAGGCTGCAAATCAATGAAAGAATAATTTATGGAAAGTTCTGAAAATAGGTAGATACTGGCCATATAGAGAGAAATCTAATTGTATAGCCTAGCAAACAGCTAGGAATGCAGACAAAAAGTTGAAAAGGGTTGGCAATCACAACAAACTCCTGTCTGACCTCTAAAAACATCTCTTCCCTGGATATGGTGGAGTCTAGATGACTACCCCTACATTTATGGGTATTAGTGACCTGAAGACCCTACAATTTGTGTTTCTCATTGCATGCAGTACAAAGTATGTTGCAATTCAGCCTCAAAATTTCAGATATAAAAGGAAGTCTAGTCTCTGGTTCTTGGACAATTCCTACACTAGTGCTTTTTTTTCCCCACCTCTCATGTCTTTCCTTTTTTGATTTTGCTTTTATCTTCAGGATGAATTCTACTAAAAGTTCAGTGGTTATGATTTTCCAGCACAGAGTCATTTTTATTCTAAGTTGATAAGAAAATGGCCCTTATGTTGCATTTCCATTTACAATAACAACAAGAAGAAAATCAACATTATCCCAGTACATCACAGTGGATTTTCAAGGCTGTATTAGAAAAGGGAAGAAATTATGTGGGACAAAATAGTTACCAATGTGGGCTTGATCCACAAAAGAATTTAAGCACTTACCTGCTTTCACCTCCTGCATCAGGTGCCTATTCCAAAATAACAAATGTCTCTTTTTTTTGGCCACTGGAAAAGCTTAGATATCTAAAGTTCTGCTTCCATCTTGCAGGGCAGCACAGTACCTTGCTCAAGTTAGAACAACTTAGTTTCTACAAGCTAAATGGTCTGTCTCACTTGAGCAGCTCTTTTCAAAGTCTACCTTTGAGAAGGTAGCCATCCTTGTCTCTGTGGGCAGATGAAGTTCTTGTCACTTCCCATCTAATATGTAAAAGTTTAGAGCATAGAACATTCTCACTGAATCTGCAATATCTGACTTAGTTTATCACACTTCCCAAAGGAATTTGAGTATGCTTTCTATCTCTAAAGAGAGTAAGTCCAAGTTAAAAGCTATTCTGGACTGGTCAAAACCCTCATAGTTTCAGAGATTCCAACTGTGTGGTGTTTCCCCACTGGCTTGATTACGCTTCTAACTTAGACATGCTTTTCATATTTCCCTCCATGTATGGGACTAGGATCTTTTTCACAGCCTTAGGAAGCTTCCTCTAGGAAGCTGTTGCTATACTGGAAAGGCACCTAAAGGCACCTTGTGATGTCTCAGCTGTTTGCTAAATATAGCCTTAAACCAACACCATTCACTTCAACTTAGGTTTCTCCACTGAGATTACTGACAAGAACAGTAGACAGGAATTATCCTACTATAAGGAGGGGGCCTATAGAGAAACTCCCATTGCTATTCTATGGATGTACGTGCATAAAGCCTTCCACAATGACACATGAGAGCATGCTCCTTAATCCCATGACAGAATCAATTTTATGCAGCTGTAAGCCAAAAATAGAGCGTAAGATTCAGGAAGCTTGGCAAGGCAGCTGATGTACTGTGAGAACTGCTTGCTTCTTTTCTAGAAGGAGGAATTTCAAAGCTCTGTTGAGATTGGACTAAGCAAATCGTGTGGTTTCTCCTCAAAAGAGAGATGTTCCATGTGATGTGGACAATTAATTTTCTGATAGCCTCTCCAGTTCCTCCCCTCCTCCCCATTTTTTTTTTTTTTTCTGATTTAGCCAGCAGGAAAAAGAGACAATTTTAGAAATGGGGAGAGTTTCATTTTTTTCAAACTGACTGGGAAAATTTACATGCAAGTGACCATTTAAAAGAATGTTTTCCAAAATATACAGGGTTGATCTTCACAGAAACTCTGCTTTGCAAACCAGAAAGCTTCTTAGATTAAAATAATAAAGGTATTAATGGTTTATTGTTGTGCTTCCTATGTCTTAATTTGTATAACTATTCATCATAAAGCCAGCCAAGGAGGCAAAACAAAGAAGCATTCCCAGATAGCCAAAAATTAGTAATACTGCATACACTGCTAAGCCCTGGAACCACAAAATCATGGAGTGATTCAGACTTGAAGGGACCTCACCATTTTGTCCAACCTCCTGCTCAGAGAGTCAAAGAAAGAGATTCTTGACCCAGCATTATCAGTGTTACAACTTATATTCTGTTAGTTCTTGCTACTGCTTTAGCGTTGGTATTAAGTACTAGATTATTTAATGACTGCAGAGAATGAAGCAGAGAACAGGAAGCTTTCAGAAATGAGAAAGTAACTGAGAAAAATCTTCAAAGAGCAGAAAGAGTCCTAAATTCTTACCTTGCTGAGCTCCATATATTTCTTTGCTTCTCCACTTGCACTGGCTACTGAAGGTTTTTTATTCAGCAAAGCTGCTTTACACCCTTTGATTTTAAGGGCCTGATATGGAGGAACAAGTGATCCAGTTTGTGTCAACTTGGACTGGAACAATTGATTGATGACTACATTTTCACTGGCTGGGAAAAAAAAGAAGAAATCAATGCATGAAGATAAAATACACTTTCAAAAATTATATACAATCTGTTTGTAAGTAAAAAGACACACAGTGGGGCATAGAATTAAATAAATGCATGTTTTATTGCTATGGTAATTTTATTATTTATTAATTAGAATGAAATAAACAAGTGGACAAAACAATATTATATTTTGTTAGTTATCAAAGAGTACTCAATAACTAAAGATGTGAGCTATCACTAACGCTATTTTGAAACATATTCCCATCCTATGCTGAAAAAAACAGGGCAGGAAACAAAACCTTTCAGACTATGATCTGTCTAAATTTAATCACCTCTGAATTTCATTTCATTAGAGACTTCCAGTTATCTGTCTATTAAAGCAATATAAGAGACGCATTCTGCATATTTACCTAACATGTAGTGTTTAAAAATGATCGAGGTACTTGTCAGAAAGAAATTATAAACACTCACTGCAGCACAGGAAAAAAATAACAATAATATGGGAAGGAATTAAAAAAAAAAAAAGGGTGAAGAAGAGAACTATAGCAAACTGGGTTCATATTTTTCTACATCAAGACCACACTTACAAACATTTACTGAAAAAAAGATAATGTCATATATACATTGATGGAGTGGTGATAATTAGTACCCAAAAATACACTTCTGAGAGGTGTTTTTAAAAACAAAAATTTGAATATTAAAATAGATAGGATACTTTATACTAATTTCAGTCAAGTTATGCTTTATGAGATTATGGACATGGGCTTTTTAAGATGAATATGCTGTTTGTACTGCCACAGCAATAATAAGTATTCAAAACATGTTCTGCGATACATCCTTAACCATTCTTAATTTTAATTGTTTTTTTTATTAAGAACTAACAAGCTGGCATTATGATCACATGCATCATGTGAATAAAACAGAAGATAAATGGGATAAGCATCATAAATAATGTCATCAAGTTTAGTATAGCAGGTAGAAATACTGTTTGTTCTTTATTACCTGTCTAAAGATCTATTTAGTAGATGCTTAAATGCAATAGATAATTTTCCCTTTTTCTGAGGAGATTACTATTTCTTACTTAACAGGAATAATAAAATTATGAGGAAGATAGTAAAGCAAATACTTGAAACAAGCAGCAGACATAGTAAAGCTCCATATTTTAAAACTACGGATAAATGCAGTAAGTAGCATTAGGAAAGACAATAAAATTATCTCTCTCAAATTAAAACAGATAAAAACTATGTCAATAATCTCTGATTTACCTGTCAAGTAGGTATGTTCCACATTCTTACACTACCCACATGAAAATTACTTTAATGTTTTTAGCATATTTTAAAGCTTTGATTAAGGAAACTAAATTAAAGGAAAGGTAGATATCTACATAATTCAACTAGGGGAAGTGTAGGGTCCTCCACCTAAGGAGAAATAACCCCAGGCACCAGTACAGGTTAGGGGCTGACCTGCTGGAAAGGAGCTCTGTGGAAAAAGACATGGGAATCCTGGTGGACAACCAGTTAACCATAAGCCAGCAGTGTGCCCTCGAGGCCAAGAAAGCCAGTGGTATCCTTGGAGGTATCAAGAAAAGTGTGGCCAGCAGGTCAAGGGAGGTTCTCCTCCCCCTCTACTCTGTCCTGGTGAGGCCTCATCTGGAATAGTCTGTCCAGTTTTGGGCTCCCTAGTTATAGAAGAACAGGACTGGTATTATTTAATATCTTCATCAATGACTGACAATAAGGTTGAATGCATCTTCAGCAAGTTTGCAGATGACACCAAGATGAGTGGTGCAACTGACACGCCAGAAGGACAGGATGTCATCCAGAGGGACCTGGACAAGCTGGAGAAGTGGGCCCAGGTGAACCTCATGAAGTTCAACAAGGCCAAGTCCAAGGTCCCTCACCTGGGTCGGGTCTCATCATCAGTACAGGCTAGGAGATGAAGTGACAGAGAGCAGCCCTGCAGAGAAGGACTTGGAGGTGCTGGTGCATAGGAAGCTTGATATAAGCCGACAATGCACACTTGCAGCCCAAAAGGCCAACCATGTCCTGGGCTGCATCAAAAGGAGTGTGACCAGCAGTCAAGGGAGGTGATTCTGCCCCTTTACTCCGCTCTCCTTGGATCCCACCTGGAGTACTGTGTCCACTTCTGGAGTCCCCAACATAAGAAGGATGTGAAACTGTTGGAATGGGTCCAGAGGAGGGCCATGAAGATGATTAAAGGCCTGGAGCACCTTCCCTATGAAGACAGGCTGACAGAGTTGGGCTTGTCCAGCCTGGAGAAGGCTCTGGGGAGATCTTCCAGTACTGCGGCTTATAAGAAAGCTGTGGAGGAGGGACCTTTTAGAAGGGCATGGAGTGATAGGATGAGGGGGATTGTTTTTAAATTGGAAGGGAGTAGATTTAGATTGGATATTAGGAAAAAAATCTTCACTATGAGGGTGGTGAGGCACTGGAACAGGTTTCCCAGGGAGGTGGTGGATGCTCTCTCCCTGAAGGTGTTCAATGCTGGGTTGTATGGGGCCTTAAGCAGCCTGGTCTAGTGAGAGGTGTCCCTGACCATGGCAGGGGGTTTGGAACTTGATGATCTTTAAGGTCCCTTCCAACCCTAACCATTGTATGATTCTACCAAAGAGGGTACAAAAAAAGGTTATGAAGATGATTAGAGGACTAGAACATCTTTCTGATGAACAGAAGCTGAGGGACTTGGGACTTTTTAGCCCAGAGAAGAGAAGACTGAGCAGTGGGGGTCAGGAGGATGGCGTCAGTCTCTTCTCAGTGGTGCCCAGTGACAGGACAAGAGGCAGTGGGCACAAACTTGAATCTAGGAAGTTCCACCTAAACATGAGGAGGAACTTCTTTACTGTGAGGGGGGCAGTGCACTTGGATAAACTGTGGAGTCTCCTTCTCTGGAGACATTCAAAATCCACCTGGACACTGTCCTGTGCAACTGCTTTAGGTGATCCTGCCCTGGCAGTGTGGTTGGACTATACGATCTCCTGAGGTCCCTTACAGCCCCTGTCCTTCTGTGAGTCATTATGTGATCCTGAAAGAAATATGTCACTGGAAAAGGTTTTAGGTCTAAGTAATTTTAAAAAGGAGGAATGTGGCCCTTAAATGACTTATATAATGGTAAATATTCCGCTTTCAGAATTTTTCCATTAATTATAATTGATATTATTCTGACTTCTTAATTATATATACACTTAATCTCAGCATATTAAACACTTTATATCCAGTCCTCTATTCTTCCCTTTTAACAGCTGCATAACACTGAAAGTTCAAAAGGAGACTGTGAACAAACAGAAGAATGGTCTCTCTTGTAGAACATACTGGAAGTTGCCATACCTTATACTTTTTGGCAGGTTATTGTGCAAATTCCAAGTAGTGAGAACTGGAATGTCTCTAAAACTATAATCAATAAGATTATATTCAAGATCAATTCTCCCATTCCTTTCTACTTCCTTAATGTACAATTAGCCTTTAAAATGCACCAATTATTTTATGAGGGAGTTTAGCTAATTTCACAGTAAAACTGCTAAAACCCAACAGTAACAGTGAAGCTGATTTGGAAGACAAATATGACACTCAAAAGACCTCTATTTCTATTGAAAGAAATATAAATATATAATATATTCAGTGAAAGACTCTGCAGTAGCTGGAGGAAAGACAAATAACATCTCAGGATACACTGACATTTCCCTGAGGAAAACATTTTGGTTTTTCTTCACAGAAAGGGTAGATGATCAGGGATTTTAATCATCTAACTATGAAGCATTAATTAATAAACTGGGATGCATTATTATTATTAGGCCTAATTATATAATATGTACATGGGAATGTGTTTAATTTTGTATTTCAATGGACATTTGTATCTATTCATTGAAAAAACATAAGAACGCCCACAAGTTCCTGCTTTTAGAAAGGTTCTCAAGCAGTGAATTGCATTCTACTGCAGGCTCTATGATTTTGGGACTCTTATTTCCTTTCCCTATTTTCTGGGGTTTATTTTTGTTTTAATTAATACTCAATGATGACTTTAAGTCAAACACATCTATCACACTTCACCTTCCTCTTCTTTACACGACATCACATGATGAAGATGCTTTATGTTAATGAATTCGAAGTTTTCTAAATTAGAGCAAATTTCAAACAGTATGTACATGCTTCAAAAAGATGAGGGTGATCTTTTTTTACTGGAAATAAATACAAATTTCTCTTAAAACTGAAATGAAAATTAAAGTCAAGTGATAATGTCTTGATTTCTAACAACAGGAAGCACAGAACCCCGATTTACTTACTTTTCATTACAAATACGAGATTTTGTGAAAGGGAATCTTTATTTTTTTCTATTGCACCAGCAATTTCGTAAGTAACCTAAAATAAAATAGTGTGACATCATTAGCAATGACCAATGCATCTTTAAAAAAAAATCTTACAGCAGTAGAAATGAAGCTGGGTTTTTTTCAATGCAACAGTTAAAGGCTGGCACCAGGTAGTGTCCTTTGTTCATTTCTTAGCCACAACAGTACTTATCAGAAGAACTGGTTGGTGTGAAGTTTTGTCAGACTGATTCTAAAACACTTCCACAATGCAAGACTTTGAATTAAGAGGCAGAAGACAGCGTAAATGTCACTTTCCCTCCAGGATGAGCAAGTTGCTTTCAGACCACCTCTTTACCAATGGGAAACTGGCCATGGAGCAATCTGAGCCCCAGCTCACACTTAAGACAAGTTCTAGACATTTCTATTTCCTCTGGAGGCAAGTCCAGGCTATGTTATGTACAAGTCCCATTTACCCTTCTAGCAACTATGCACATGAAGATCACCTTAGCTGCTTGAGGTTGTAATTTCAAGAACAGAGAGTTATCTGACTGTAGATAAACACATGTGGTCCATACTCTGATAAGTGAGCAAAACACAGCGCTCTAGCCAGCATTACTGAGGATACATCCAAAATGAATATATAAATAAGTGGCTGTTTTAACATTGGCCCCCATCCCAGGAGCACTATACATAGAAGCAGAAGTAAGACCACAAAGGCAGTCACGGAGCCCAAAGTGCCAGAGTTAAAACATTTGCATCACCATTGTCACACTGTTCTGTCTCTGTTTTTCCCAACTGAAGTTTATTTGTCTTGGAATATTGGTATTTCACCACAAACGATTAAAATAAAAGAGTGAAACAGAATTTTCTTATCAAAAAGTTGTGATTCTTTTTGCATCATGGTGAGCATGACAGCCTATATTAAAAACAAACCTTGGACAAAGATTTTAAAATGAACTGTGCTATTTAAGTCCTTGTTTGAAAACTGATCTACATACAACTGATAGGATTTATCTCACTTTTTGTAGAGATGGGTACCTGCACTTCAGACAGTCAAAAAATTGCTTCAATTTATATGGAAGAAAAAGACACTCTGCAACATGATTCACCTGCCCTATTTTTCAGTGGGATGCACTCCATCCTAGCAAGTGCGTTTTTCCATTCACCACCCACAAGGGCAGTACAGACAGTTAGCCTTGATATAGATGTCTCCAGCTGCAGCAGAGGGCATTTAGTGTGATTAAGCTGACAGAGACTCTAATGGCTACAGTTCCCTAATGGACCTAAACTCCACCAAGAAACCATGATGGCACTCAATTCTTATGTGACTGGCCCACGGAATGGAAACAAGGATTGGACTAGCTAGAGTTTCAGACCAGCACCAAGGGAGAGTTATGTGACTCAGCATGGGACTGGATTTAAACAATTCCTTGAATGGGTAATGCCCTAAAATGAGTGAACAGGAAATAGATATCTAATTCCACCTGGAATTTTAGTCACCAAACTTGGCACTGCAGAAGATGTCTACTTAGAACCACAGCCTACAACTCTTTCTTAGAACTACTCTCAAATAACTGAACTTTCTGCTATTTTTCTCTATTTTGGGGGTTTTTTTTTAGTTTATTTATTCAACATGGCTGACAATAGCAGGTATGTTTACTAATGGTATAGAACACACTTTGCCAGAAACAGGACAGAAGCATCCAAGTTAGATGCAGGAGAGTTCCAAGGCCACACTAATTTACTGCGTCTTCAAAGCTAATTACTTCACTGAGGAGAAAGATTAGTCCAAATAACTTGTTTATGCACACTTAGCCAGTAGCTAAGCATACATGGTGGGTTTCCCTCTTTCTCTGCATTTCTCTCCTCTGACTGAGGTAAGAGTTTACATTTCTCACCTCTCAAGGCAGTTTTGTTAGCTTGGGAGGACAGATTGCTCAATGTTGAAATACATCCTTTCATCTTGATGTATGGCATAACAGCAGTTTAATCCCCAAGATTTTTCTGTGATTTTGGTTAGTCTAGAGTTCTGTGCTGTATGCACCCTCAGCTTTAAATTAAAGAAGGAAGTGCTTTTCCCTTTTCCTCTCCAAACCCTAACACTGTCTCTGTCCCAGAGCTCGGTCACTCCCAAATACATAAGCAGCACTTATGTATTTGCATCCCCTCAGGTTAAAGCAGTAGTTAATCCACTGCTTCCTATCTCTAAGAGGAAAGCTGTCAACGCTAGATGACTACATAGAGACTAAGTACTACTTCCAGGCCTCTGAACGAAAGGAGAATTTTGTGATGTTGTGTTCTACAAAATGGATGAGGGGATGGAGGACAAATAACTGGTTAATTTACAGGCTTTAGATATAAAAAGTTCTGGCTTGCATGGTAGTAGAACCCAAAGGAAATATTTAAGTTAAAAAGGAAGAAAATAATAGATTGTATAGGGTTATACAGATACTTAATGGGAACTTCTTAGAATAGAGTTTGTTTGTATTTACCTCGGGATGATGTTTCTATCTGAAGTCTTTTTATAGTTTTTTATTGGTTCTATATCCTAAGCCTCCCAGGTACTTGGGAAATTTTATTGTTGTATATTTAATAAAGCTGTAAATTTATAATTAAGATTAGTAATACTATTCAGTGCATTAATTTTGTTTTCTCTTGGGTCGTTTGACAATTATGTAATGCTATTTTACTCATGAAAGAGATTATATGACTTGGATGCATATAATCTGTTATAGATAGCAATTGTCAAATGATGTATATGGCATCTGACATAGAAAAGGTATAACAATAGAATTACATTCTTTTCCATGGGAGATGCATTGTTATGTAATTTGCTAATTGCATCTCCTAAGAACATAAAACATAGTTAGCAAACTATTAGATTTATTTAAGTATACTATTAAATGCTTTTAGTGTACTTGAAGTAAATATTCTACCATACTGGTCCATAGAAGATAATTAACAGAACTTATTTGACAAATCCAGTTCCTAATAGAGTGTCTTTGGCTTTAACTAAATTAGAAGAGAGTTAGCATTGTTGAGAAGAGTAGGTAAGTATACCAGTCAGAGATAGTGTATTACGATTAAGTGCCTAGATTGAAACAGCCAAAAGTTTCAGTACTGGTACTGGTATAATACACTGCCAATTTCGAGAACTGTATTCATAAGGCATCTTTCATATCACATAAAATACATAAAAGTTAGCAGGATTCCCTTTTATGCAGAAATTGCTACCTTTCTGTAACAGTTTTCCCATAGACTTGGTAAATTAATTCACTGCCTAAAGACATGAAAACTGACTCGCTGAAATGGCACTCTAGGGTTCCATATTCATCGTCAGACCCACAAAAGAGAAAAAGAAAGAAATCCTCTTCAAGCTGCCAATTTTGTTAATTTAATCCTGCCCTCATCAGTGATGCTAATTTACACAGCACTTGGCCTAAAGCACATGTATTTCCCCCCCACCCCCACCCCCCAGTTATCTTCCACTGGGTTTCTAAACTAAACCTGCCCCAAACTCTGCGCTGACCGGCTCTCAAGCACAGAGGATAGTTATCCCGAGGAGGCAAAAAACAAACAAATATTATATGTGTGTGCTCACTTAGATCATGGGTTTGGTATTATAAAACACGCTCTTTATTCTCACTTCTATTTTCTGCAGCTGTTTGCTCTGTCTTGCTTTACATGATGAACTCTTTGGGGTAGACCCTATGTAAACCTACATGTCTGCATTGCACAAAGGAAACAAGGTATTTAGATACTATCTGAACTAGTTGAACTATTAAAACATTAAAAAAAAAGCATGCAGTTCCACACTGCATTTTATTTCATTAAAAAATATTAAAACAAGAAAGGGATTTGAGTTACCTTAGTTCTGGATTTAAGCTCAGAAAAGAGAGCTTTACCTAAGCATAGTGGTAGTGGGGCAGGCCAAGTGTTCATCTAGTCCTGGATATTGAGGGAAAAATGTTGAGAAAGGCTTCCACTCTGCCTCCCACCAGTTACTCTCTCAGCTTCAAGGGCTCTGCCCACTAGAGAGACCCTAAGCCACAGGCTGTATCTCATCTTTGTGTTTAATATCTCTTGATTGATGTATCCATCTCAAGCCTCTGTTTCCAGAACTCACTAACTTCTATGGCATCTATAACACTCTGTGACATGGAGTTTCACTAGTTAATAGCTATGTGAAAAAGTAATTTGATTTGTTTTGAATGTGTCTTCTGGTCATTCAAGTTGACATAGCTGGGTTTAATGCCATGAGAACTAGCAGCTACGAGTAAGAGGTAAAAAACAGCATCCAGAAAACAGGAGGCTCAAACACCAGATGTGGGCAGAGCTAGCTTTCAGACCTGCATGTTCCTCTTATCTTCTTACATACTCTTGCCTCTTGGATTCATTAATCATCTTTTTGCCACTCCATTGTACATCTCTCTGAAATTTCTGTCCTGAATTGATAAGGGACTTTATCTAATTTTATTGGATTTCCCAATACACTTTATCAAGAGAGCAACTTTTACATATAGTTTTCATCAATTCCTTCAAATACTCTATTTTGGAAATAGCTTTCATATCTTGAAGGGCAAAAGCACTAATGGTTAATGGCAGATCCAGTGGGAACCCTCAAACAAGATAGGAAAACACTACCTGGAATCTGAAGGTTGATTTGTCTGCATTCAAAGTTAAAAGGGAAAATGCTATTTTAATAATAAAATTAAAACAGTTTTGCATGTGCTGTTAAATGTAATTAATAAGTAAACAATCAGTTCATATAGTTTAAAGAGAATTATTTTGACAACATGTTCAAAGACAACTTCAATGCACAGAGAATCTTTTCTGGTTGTTAACCCTCTGTGGATACATAAACGTGAGGGATATCAGTTCAAAGTCTGAGCGTAAATAATATTATATAGTCTGTAAAGTTTTATTCTAACAATGTGGTAGGAGTAGTACCTACTATATTGAAACTAGCATTAGAAACAGAATGGGAGGGTGGGGGAAAGTGTTCTATTATTTTCTCCTGTAAGTCAATGTCCAAATTAAAGTCTACTTAAAGAAAGAAAGAGAGAGAAAAAGGGAGAAAAAGCACGACTCTCTTGTCTGCGTGAAAAAGAGAATCTTTGTCAAGTAGCCTTTATAGGCTTTGGTATAGCTTAGACTAGACTGATTTGATTGTTATGTCTGGGGATTCAGCCTGGGGAAAAATAGAGAAAATGAAAGCATCCTTATTGATTAATCCTTCTCCTTTTGTCTTTTGATTTAGAGGCTCAGTTTCAGACTCTGTCCGGGATACATAGGATGCTTCAGAAACAACTACCTTGGTGAAGGTGAGCTGACAGCTGAGAGGGATTTTGGAAATGCACAAACCTGAGAAATGGAACAGGCATTGATCTGCACTGAAAAAACGTCATGTGCACTGGTTTATAGACCAAAGATGTTGGTCTTTTGGTCTGATTGGTTTATTACAGTACTGTGCATCAAAGCAGTGCCAAGGCAAACAGCAGCAGTATCAGGGGGCTTAACAGTAAATTCAAGTATAAATTCAAACTGCCCAAAGCTAAATTACGATGACATATTATTCAGATTTCAGGAACAGTGGGTAAATGCCTTATTACCTTGAACACTGCTATGTTAAATACCACTACTAGGTAAAGCTACATCTCTTGGCATTGTGCTAAGACAATATATTTCTGATTTACTTATTGATATGTTAATTATTCCACTTTAAAAAAAAATAGTAACTAAACCCAAAACTTTGAATCCTCAAGAGATTTTGCTGATGGAATGTTATTTTTCAAAAATCATGATTGTCAGGAAGGCTGACAGTTCAGAGCTATAATTAATGTGAAGCCATTAGTTACATGAAAGTCCACAATATAAATATTAATGTTATTAATAAAAATTCAGTGTTAGACTTTCTTAGTGTAGTTTCAGCTGATGGTCAGATGCATTGATCAACTGCACCCAAAAAAACCCCTGCTTTGCTTCCTCAGGGCAACCTTGCAGCATGCAGCATGGAACCGGCATGCCTCTCTGCTCACAGTGCTGCTGGGCAGACAGTCTCCATGAGAAGGAGCCAAGAATACCCACATTCATGTTATCCATCAGAAACAAAGCAATGCCCCAGATGAGCAGAATTTTTCCATAAGAGATCTGACTGCCAGTATTCAGGGAATTGTGCTAAACAACGTTTAGATAAAGCCTTCCACTAGGATTTTTATTTTTTTTAAAGTCATACAAAACCTAAATCATTCTTTTCTACCTTCTGCCCAAACATAACAGATAAGCTTTTTGTCTTACAGTCTGATACCAAGACATTAAATAACTCTTAGAAGAGACTCATAATGTGTCAAGGCGTTGCAGGATTCTGTTCAGCTGCAAAATTAAAACTGGGAGATAAAGTAAAGTACTTGATATGATCGAGAACTGATGTTCACAGTGGCCTTTGCTAAGCAAATGCTCGTACAGTTAATATCCCTTCCATATTGCTCACACAGAAAAGCACAGATTTGTTGTGCAGGTATAGTAATTTACTATTTCCTTGAATAGTAAAATCCAAGAGAAATGAAGAAAATGCTGTGGTTTTACTTGCAGAGAATCACTCTGTCACGTTTGTGTAGTATAGTATTTGCCTTCAATTTTCAACAAAAAATCTCCCTCCTATGTTGATTTCTTCTATAAGCAGATGCCTATTTGTGCACATTGCTTTCCTTTTTTATTCCACTTCCTTCATTTCAAAGCGATAAAGAAAGTCGGAAAAAAATCAGAGGACTCTCCGAATGATATCCTATACCTAGATTTTCTTAAAGCATAGTTTTCACCAGAAATTCAAGTATGGATTCCAAATTTTTTAGGATTTTTTACCTTACACATTACTCTGAGGCTCTTCTTACCATATGCCTTTCTAGTCTCACGTTAACCTCACATTATCTTTTTTTCACTTCTGACCCATTACCTCTTCTCCTTTCTCTCAGTGCTGCCTTTTCCGGAATGTTCTAAGGCTAATTAGAATTGGAGCAATACGGTATGTGTAGCCCTAGGAAAAGCTACTGAGCATAAAACATAAAGGAATGGACAAATACCTGACCATACAGGACTATTATTCAAAAAGATTTGATACTGGAAGAAATGCTAAGACAAACGCAAAGATAAGGATGTGTTAGAGGTCTTTACAACCACATGGATGCATCTGTATCAGCTGTAATTCTCTCATAACACAGAGCTAGAGATACCAGTTTTGTATATAGAAAGGTGTCTGTCAATCTCAAATATGTACAGGATCTCTCTTGAGTAAGGCAGTATTTTTAATAGCTTCATTTTCCAGCACCACTACACTTTTAAGTTGCTACAATAGTCACTGCACTTACCTGAGTAAAGATGTGAACCCAATTCTTTCTGGACTTTGAGCTATGTACATAAACTATTGATGGAAAGGAGCCCAAGTTACAGGGGTTCATACGAAAATCACTCTAGGGCCAACAGAGTATTAGCCTTTTTTTACCTTAGATGACTTGGAGTAATTAGCAGCTTTTTCACATTGGCTGTGAACTACATTGCAGTCACAACTGCTGTCTGCCTTCTCCTTCTGTTTAACACAGAGCCTGCCTTCAGACTGGCTTCCTCCGCAAACAGCAGCCTAGACACATCACCTGAATATAAATGATTGAGACTAGAGGTGAAAAATTTAATGTTCAATTACCGGTCACATTTTACTGGTGATTCTTTTTCTACCCCCTGGGTCTGATACAGTCATACTCATGTAAATAATGAGAAGCGTTAGCAAGTTAAAGGAGTTATAATCAGTGAAAATTTCTAGTGAGAATAAAATCAAGCCCCTTGTTTTAGATTTGGGGATTTCTGAAGGTAACGATGTAGAGAAAGATTGCTTTATACTTCACTTACTTTAGATTCATTTCATTGATATCAGACTATAAAAATGTCTCCAAAAACCTGCCAAACTATAGTTACTTTATATATTAAATTCTTATTTTTGAGTGCAAATAAAACCTGATATATTTAAAAGCCTGAACCTTTAACAATTTTCATAAAGCATAAACCACAAATGACTTCTATAAAAAGCTACTAAATGTACTAATAGCACAATGTAAAAAAGCAGCATCAGCAGTTTTGAAATCCTAGTTTTTCATATTCAACTTGTCAACTTCTGAAGACATACTAGTCTCAGAATAAACTCAATTTGTGTCATTATTTAGTACAGTAATGCGATCATCAGATTTTGTGTAAATATATGTCATGAATCACTGGAAATTTAATCTATGCTAGCTAAATAACAGATTCATGAGAGAGCAAAAAGGCAACTGCCCAGGATTTTACTTGATCACTATTAAAGTAAGGAGTGTTAAGCACTTGGATGGGAACTTTTCTATTTTGGCAGGGTCAAGCATTTTACTGTTGCAAGGATGCAAAGAACAACCTGACTGTCTGGAATAGTTCCTTGGCCAATGTAAATCAAAGGATCTCCACTGACTTCAAAAGAATGTGTGAATTTACATTACTCGTGGAACTGTCTATTTGTTCATACTTGTAGATTAAATGTCATTACTATTATTAGGAAAAGGTCAAACCAAGTGTCTATGTTATAAAAAAAAATCTAAACAACCATGCAAGGCTAGAACAGACGTTAATGAAGAGTGCACTCCTCACCACTCACAGTTTAACTTTCAGAACTGGGCACCTGCAACTCTGGTCTTAACAAATTTCCCTGCTGAGTACTTCTTCAGAGAATAAGAAAAGCATATTTTTAATTTTGAAGAAATGTGCTTATTATTCTGATTGTGATTTTAATGCAGCTCCCTTGCTGCTGCCTACATGCCAGCTTTTTGGTGTGTGGAACCTTTCTCAGAGCTATTGTGATAAATTTGTATAATCACAACAGAACTCCATGAAAAAATATTTATCTGACAAGTATAGAACAGATTTATAAATGAATTTAGGCATCTGGAGTCCATGGCAAGATCTTAACTCTCTCACTCTAAGTGCTAGTAAGTTCTACAAAATCTTTGTTGTGCTGGTACCTAACCACTGTGTGCCCACATTCCTACTGAAAAGTCTCAATAGTGAAAGTATTCAAACCACTTAACTTTGGCAAATAATTTGAGTCTAAGTAGAAAGCCTTATGATGAAAGAAGAGCCTCCGGGGAGTTATTCAGAGTATTTAGGTTAGGAATTTAAGTGCTGCCCAAATACTCTTAATCCTTTCCATAATGATCACATTTCTATCATTGGGCAGGAACAAATTTGCCTGCGTCAGAACACTACTCAACACTTGCATCGACTTCATTTCCAAATGAGGAGCCACAAAACAGACCTTTCCCCATTTATATTGCTGTAAAGGACCCTAATCTGGTTAAAGAAGCCTAAGCGTGCACATTCCAACCTCTCATCTGGTCTGGGAAGCTCAGGGAATATAATGTTTCCTTGAGATATGACAGAGCCAGCAAGCCTTTTTTTGGTGACTTTGAGGCATGTCTTGAACACATCTCTTAAGAGTACCCACTACCAATATTCAACTGAGTGGGTGTTCAACAGCATAAAACCATTCCACCCAAAACATTCATCATCACAGAAAGTGTGTCATCCAGAACCTTTAGCAGCATGGATTATCTTTCCAGTGTTCTTACCCTAGCAAGCACATACTGGTCCTTTCTGAATCTGAACTGATTTTTTAGCAGCATAGCAGATACCCCCCAGCATCTGCCACACAGAAAATCATGTGAGGGAAGGTTCCTCTAATCACCTCTCTCACTGAGCAGCAGCAAAGCTATTACATGCGCTTTAGAATTGAAATATGTGTTGTAATCAAAAGACTTTACCATAGCTGCCCAATTTCTTGCTCACTGAACTCATCTCTTCCGTCTGTTGCTTAGGTAGAGACAGGAGCACCCAGGTGTCAGTTGTCTGTTTTCACTGAAGCACCTGCAGTTAGTTTCCACATGCCTTCCACAGAGGATTCTGAAGCGATCAGGCATATATCAGGGGCTGCCCCTAAATGCTGAAAAGCCTGGTTCTGCCTGACAAGCCGGCTGCACGAAGATTTCAGGTTTAAAGTGACCTGCTACCTAGAGCCATCAACTGGTAACACTTCCATTTATAAACAGCACAGTGCACATCTTGATGCAGTGGTTCCCAGGGGCAGCAGCAAAGCAGTTTCTAAATGCACTATGCACAAAGCTTTTATTGGACTCCATCAGTGGATGGGATCATCTGCCTAAGACTTAGAAAGTGTGAAAAGCCATAGAACAAGTTGTTCAGGCGTGAAGACTGGCTCCTGCAGCCATCAGTCTATGTTCTCACCTGATTCCAGTGGAAATCTGGGAAAAGTGATAACTAAGATCCCCCATTGTACTGTACCCATACAATCTATATTCATTAGCTCATTTCAAATACCATGCTTTGAACAGAGAGATGTGGCAGCATGTCAAATTAAATACAGAGTGGCCAATCTGTCAGACTATCTAAAAAAAATAAAATAAAAAATTAGCACTTCGAACACATACTTATTTTATTTGCCTGGGGCTGCGGGGGGTTGTGGAGACAATGTGAAAATGAGGGAGTAATGGAAAGAAGAGGGTAGGAGACCTAGGTAATAATTCATTATACTTTTCCTGTGAACACTGCAGGAGGGAAAATGCAATTCATACTGGTTTACATCAATATTTAGAGACTTACAGCACCTTCTAGGATTTTGTTAAAAAAAAAAAAAAGAAAAAAAAATTATGACAATTAACAAAAATGTGTTTGGTTTTTTTTTTTTTTTATCAGATGCATGAAGGTATCCAAGGTGGCACGGGATCGATCTAGAGGGAACCTAATGCTATTCAGGAACAACATCTGAAAGCTAAGAGACAGTCAGCTAAAATGGCATTAAACACTTGTGTGGAGGTATCTAAACCAACCCCTTTTTCATAAAGGGCTGACAATGAAGATACAGTTTAGAAGCCAGAACTAGATAGCCCAAATCCTGCACAATGTGATACAAACTACAGATTTTATACACTAGATATTGCATTGAGATTCTAAGCTGTTGTCTAAAAATTCCTCACTAGATAGTGAAATGTTATTTATAGCCAGGAGTTAGAGAAGCCATGCAGAATTTTGTTCTGCTTACTCTTTTTCATTTACTGTGTGTGGCTGATCACCCAAACAACTTACCCTCCCAGCATAATGCATGACAGTGAAGGTAGAGCCCAGATCCTTTGGGGCAAGGTTACCATTTCCATCTTTTGTAGAGGAATATACTGTGTTTGTGTCTGATGTATCCAGGTAAGACTGAATGCGTTTAGAAAGACTCTGTTCCACTGACCAAACGGATTGACTTTCTTCATCCAGCATTGACAAAAAGCCTGATGGTTTCTGAAATCAAGCATATATTTTCATGGGTTTATACAGCAGCAATAGAGTTTTAGTTGTTCCTTGTAGAGTAACAAAGCTTGTAATTTAGTAAACAGAAATATATATTACTTCAAAGAAAAGGAAAAAAAATGGTTAAAATATTCTGGTAAGTCCCCAAGGCTATGCACCTCAAGTAATTATGCAGGGAATGTAGGGAATAATATTTCAGTTGCCAAAACTAGATAACTACTGATGATCTTTTAGGAAACTGATCAAGCTGCTTCATTCTTAGAAACTATATGTCAAGGGCAACAAGAAAAGCTTCTATAGGTATGTCAGTGATAAAAGGAAGACTAGGGAAAATGTAGGCCCTCTCTAGAAGAAAACAGGAGACCTGGTTACCAAGGATATAGAGAAGGCACTCCTAATTATCCATGATAAGGAAAAGGTACTCAATGATTTTTTTTCCCTCAGGCTTCATCAGAAAGTGCTTTAGCCACACTGCCTACATCACAGAAGGCAAAGGCAGGGACTGGGAGAATGAAGAATTGCCCACTGTAGAAGATCACAATCAAGAGTCTAAGGAGCCTGAAGGTACACAAGTCCACGGGACCTGATGAGATGCATCTGCAGGTCCTGAGGGAACTGGCAAGTGAAGCTGCTAAGCCACTCTCCATCAGATTTGAGAAGTAGTGGCAGTCTGGTGAAGTTCCCATTGACTGGAAAAGGGGAAACATAACCCCCATTTTTAAAAAGGGAGAAAAGGAAGACCCAGGGAACTACAGACTGGCCAGTCTCACCTCTGTGCCTGGCAAGATCATAGAGCAGATCCTCCTGGAAACTATGCTACGGCACATACAAAATAGGGGTTTGACTGGTAAGAACCAACATGGCTTCACTAAGGGTAAGTTGTGCCAAGAAGTTTGGTGCCCTTCTCTGACGAAGTTACAGTACTGGTGAATAAGGGAAAAATGACAGGCATCATCTACCTGGATTTGTGCAAAGCATTTGACAGTGTTCTGCATGACATCCTTGTTTCCAGATTGGAGAGACATGGATTTGGCAGATGGGCTACTCAGTGGATAACAAATTGGCCGGATGGTCACACTCAAAATGTTGCAGTCAACAGTTTCACGCCCAAGTGGGGACCAGTGACGAGTGGCACTCCTCAGGAGTTGGTACTGGGACTGCCACTGTTTAATATCATTGTTGGCAACATGGACAGTGGGATTGAGTGCACCATCAGCAAGTTTGCTGACACCAAGCTGTGTGCTGGAAGGATGTCACCCAGAAGGGACCTTGACAGGCTTGAGAGGTGGGCCCATGTGAACCTCGTGAAATTGAACAAAACCAACTGCAAGGTCCTGCAAATGGGTTAGGGCAATCCTGAGCGCAGGTGGAGAATGGATTGAGAGCAGCCCTGATGAGAAGGACTTGGCGGTATTGGTTGAGGAAAAGCTCAGTATGATCTGTCAATGCGCTCCACAGCCCAGAAGGCCAACCGTATCCTGGGCTGCATCAAAATCAGCATGACCAGTAGGACAAGCAAGATGATTCTGTCCCTCTACTCCACTCTGGTGAGACCCCCATCTGGAGTACTACATCCAGGTCTAGGGACCCCAGTACAAGAAAGACATGGAGCTGTTGGACTGAGTCCAGAGGAGGGCCACAAAGATGATTGGAGGGCTGGAGATCCTTTCCTATGAAGACAGGCTGAGACAGCTGGGCTTGTTCAGCCTGGAGAAGACTCTGAGGAGACCTACTGCAGCTTTCCAATACCTGAAGTGGGCCAACATGAAAGTTGGAGAGGGTTTTTTTACAGGGGCTTGTAGTGACAGGATAAGAGGTAATGACTTTAAGTTGAAGGAAAGTAGATGTAGATTAGATACTAAGAAAAAATTGTTTAGCGTGAGCATGGTGAGACACTGGCACAGGCTGCCCAGAGAAGCTGTGGCTGCCTGCTCCCCATCTCAGCAGTGTTGAAGGCCAAGTTGGATGGGGCTTTGGGCAACCTGGTCTAGCAGAGGGTGTCCTTGCCTATGGCAGGAGGGTTTTTAAGTTCCCTTAACTGTACTGTTTCTACTACAGAAAATAGCTCCAGGCACAAAAGAAGCTATAAGGCTTACAACAGAGATATCTGAGTCCTACAGCTGCACTAAGGACATGGCATGATAAACAAAATGCTACACATGAATCAGTATGGGCAAGGAGTTTCTGTAACATCTTCTTCAACCCTACACTGCTACAAATCTCTGTTAGGCCTTGAGCTATGAGGGCAGTTATGATGGCTCTTTGTATGGTCTCTGTGGACCCATAACCCTCTTTACAGATTCATTAATCAGAAAATGCATCGAAAAGTTTGCATCAGTCTAACATGCAGAGGCTGTGTATAAATATACATGGTATAAAATGGATCTGAAAACTACCTGAAAGAAAAAATCCAAGGCTGCAGTATGGTTACCAGGAGAATACACCGTTTCCATGGAAACTCCCTCTTGTACACATTCTGCTTGCTCTTGTAGGAAAAGCACTTCATTGATGTACTGGTGTATCTTCTCATTGGTCATGTTGACACACAGCTATTGTAAAACCGAGAAAAAATGAGTATTAGAAGTTTACTGGATAATTCACCAGTGCAGGTTTTGCACCACATCTAATGTTAAATTTGATGAAATGTCAAACCACAACAGGTTACCTCTCAGTAGACTGTAGATTAGCAAGACCATCAGGAAATTTCCATTTTAACAGTTATTAGTATTAAATTGGGAATCAGCACTTTTTCAGTCTGCACAGTTCATTGTGAATTCCACCCAAGAATCACCAAATACCAGCATTGTCAAATATAGTGCAAATTTACACTAATTCCATAGCTGAAGTGGGGTAACTCTATGTATAAATCAATACACTTCATATTCTGCAGTTTATATTCAGGAAGACTATACATATGCAAAGAGCTTTTAAAAAAAATAATCACGTATTTGGTTAGGATACCGACTCTGTAATTATTTCAACATTAACAAAGACATTTAGATTCTGCATCCACATATAACATCACTGAAGTCTAAAGCAGTCTCTGAAGAACTCACTGTGTTTTGCCCAAATATATGTTATAAAACACCTAAGGACATTTTACTAGATGCTTCTCTTTATTGGTATTCTAAGGGAAGGTTGGCAAGAAAACAGTCTTCAATAGCAAAGTTCAAAGTTTGGAGAGATAAATAATATAAAAGCCTCTCAAATATTTTCTTTGATTACCCTGTAAGAGGTATAGTGCCACTTTTGCAAAATAGTTTAAAATGAATCTGATTTTCAATTAAAAACAGGTGGGAGTTGGATCAGCTTATTTTGGGACTTTTCATATTTTATTCAAAGCTCACAATCTGCAAAAAAAGTAAATATTTAATAACTTTGTGGAATAAAGGTTTTCACTGTTTTATTTATATAAAAGTGGAAATTTTAGTGGAAAAATCTAAAATCTCCTCTGATCCTATACTATCACTAATAAATTAAGAAAACAGAAACTCCTAAAGGGGTGGAAGAACCCTCCGTATGAGGAATGATGCAAAGAATGCTTGCATGCAGTCACTTTTCAGGCTAAACTGGTCACATATTTGTTTTGGCCATAACCTGGATCTTCCATGAAAAAAAGTATGTAAAAGCAATTCTACAAGCAGGTCATATTAAAAAACATGAAATATTTATATCAATCCTAAAACTACATGGTTTAGCATCCAGATGAGCGGAAAAACTCCAAGTAATATGTAGCAGTTGCCTGTATTTTCCATTAACACCTCATGCTAATATAGTCAACTTGCACTTGTTATAAAATGGAATAGTCCAGTGTGAATAACAGTAAGAATAAAACAAAACCCCCTTTTATAACCAAACATCTGTTATTGACTGTCTTTACAAATGCATGATAGTGCAGACAAAAGGCAGCCTCAAATAAAAACACTATTTTTTAAAAACTGGGATTTCTAAAGATTCAGATCGTTAGCTCATTTTATTAACAATGACAGTATACAATTGACTTACACTACCTACTCATTCTATGGGAAAAGCAATTTTTTTAACTTCGTGGCAGGCAAAATATGCTTTAGTGATCACTATTCAAATTCTGATTTTAATTACAAAATCTTTTTAGAAGCTTCATGACATTATTCTAGAAGGCAGACATTACATTACAAGCTTATACTTCAAAGGATATGTAAAGCCTTAAAATGATGCATACTGTGTGTATCTTTACTTGCAACTGATTTATTTAGAGAACTGTATCGTTTCACTTTACACAGGTACATTTTACAATAAGAAAAGTTAACAAATTCACTATAATCTCAATATTACTTTTTATCATGTGCCAATCCCTTAAAATATAAAAGCAATAAATGTAATTGAGGACCTGACTGTGCAGCAAAATTATTAAACCACCCAATTCAAGACAAAAGGAAAGACTCTTAGTCATATCTTTAAAAGATCTGATAAATAGCCAAAAGTAAAGGCACAGTGTTTGATTAAAATATTCACACATAACATGCTGGGCTGGCAAACAAAATACCACATTCATCAAGTCTACTGGTCAGTGAATTATGGCATACATTGGTAAGTTTTTTAGTAATATAATCTTATCATTCAGACTGGCAGATTTGCCATAATGACAGTTTGGTTCTGCCAACCAGACCAGAAAGCAAGCTCAAGTGCTTATCCAAACTGTAAGCTGCTCCTAAGCTGCTCTCTCTAGCAGTGGCTATGAGTAACAGCTCCGCAGAATGAGGGCCAGGAGACCAGCCAGGGTCTGCTGAAAAGCAAGACATCCTGATTGTATCTTTCTCCATTTCAATGTTTTATACAACCTGCTGGGATAAGGTAATAAAATGAATGTTTCAAATTAAAAACCTTGACATAGGTTGACATAATACTTAAGACAGCCAAAATGTGGATATTGGACAAAAATGAACTAAACTAGCTTTGCTAACCCCATTTATTTTTCTCCATCATATAAAGCATTATGTAAAACAATGACATATCTTTTCTGTCCAAAGATATGAGAAGTTCAAAATACTATGTTTTTTAAACATGTTATTTAATTGCACCCACGAAAATTAGATGGAAATACAGTAGTAATAAAAGAAAACACAGTGAAAGGTTTACCTAAAACAAATGTTGTGGGAATACCTTTAAGCACTGTGTATTTGCTTTACCTTCCAACAATACTCAACATTACCTACGGAACTATCTGTCATTAAACATTGTTAAAATGTTCTTTATAAGCCTCTTATTGGCTCCATTGTATGTCCCTTCTGTAAAAGATCCTCCTTTCTAATGCTAACTCACTATTACGTCTCAGTGAAAACAAATATACCATTTACTTCTCAAAGTTTTCTTTAAATAGTACATCTCAAATATTATTAGAAGAAAAAAAAAACCAACCCCATTCTTGTTCAGGTATTTAAACAAACAATTTGGAGTATCATCCAAATTGTAGAATTTGGAAAATAATATAGTAGCATTTGGTAAAAGCAGTAAGTATTTATCACATTAGACAGCATTAGCTTGATGTCTCTTCTTTCACTACATTTGAGCAGTTCGTATTATCATGCATACTCCAAATTCAAATTTGTACTGTGAAGACAGAAAGGCACTTATGACTAATGAAGTTTTCCCGCTCTTCACTTTATATAAATAACTATTTCAATAGGCATACCCCCCAAAAAAGGGAAATTGTGAAAAGAAAACTTAGTGATTGTCAATTAGTGAGGGAAAGATGGATGTAAACACCCTTTGGAAAGCTCATTTACATCCTTTGGTCATGGAGAAGGATTAGCTCTCTCAAGGGATGCTTATTCAGAGCATGGAGTAAAGCTTACAGCTGTCATATCAACACATCTATCAAGCTGTGCATTACGGGCCAAGATGATGAAGCTACAGTGCCAAGTTTAATTTGCAAGGATGTGCTCTAGCATTTCTCAAAAATGTAACTCCCAGACAGTGGAAGGCAGAATCATCATCTGTTTACTGAAGCTGATCTCGGAAAATATTTTTATACCTGAGGTTGATAATCGCTTATTTTACAGAAGTATCCTGACCACTGTTCCCCCTACTCAAACATTTCTACATCCTTTTTTTTTTACATGAAGTACCAGTCAGAGTATTTTTAATGAAGGTACAACAAAATCAGAACCCATTATATTTCTTCCTTTCCCTTTTAGGGGGTAAAAGATCTAATACAGATGCTATTCATCTTTTATAGAACTTTTTTTCATCCTTTATAGAACTTATTTTCACTGGAAATTCATGCCATCTCTGGGGCTGCCATTAGCTGATCTTTTTTTCTCAAGTAAAGTAAAACAGAACCGAGTGCTAAATTACAATTTTATTGTGGGTAGCTGTTGCCTGAAAAGCCTTCTGCAAAGGAGCATCTGAACAGCCCATCCAAAAGGGACAAAATTTCTATGCAAAGTTCTCCCACCTGATTTTGTACATATAAAAGTGTCGAATGAGCAAGCAGACAAACATGGTAACAACAGTCTTTCCTTGAAAGAATTTGGAATTAAGATACTGAAATAGTTCCAAATTATTTTTTCTCTGCTCATATTGCCCTAAGTACTGCAGGATTAAAAAGGGTGCTACTGTGGAAAAGAAGGTATCAGTTAATAAATGTCCTTGTACAGCATTTCACCAATCAATCACAAACTGAATCAATCTGGGAATCGCAGTTTTAGAGAAGTGATTTTATTTTTGGTCACAAAGTGTCCATCCAAATTCATTCATCTACAGAATAGGCAACATGAACAATTGGACAGCAAGACATGGTCTAATGGCTGAAGCAATGCAATTGAATAAAAAATAATCTGTTATGGCTGTTTTGGCTAGGAAAGGTCACATGACAAAATTAAATGAAGACTCAGCAGTGAAATAACTCAGCAGAGAAATAACATTCTGTAAAGTTAAAACCTACCACACCTAAATAATAAACATAGGCCAAAAATTATGGTAGGCACAGCTGGGTTCTACAAGCTCTTCTGCTTCACTGTTGTGACTCTGAAGTGATGTCCTGAGCAGGGCAGGCAATGTTCTGTGCTGTTGAGCCAGCTGGCTCCTATAGTGAGAGATACACAGCTGCCATAGGAGCTGCCACGGAAGCCATGCCTCTCCCAGCGCTCCGCTGCATCACACCGATAATGTGCACATACTTCAGTAGGTATAGAGTTGAGTAGGAATCAAGAGATACTTGACTGTTCCAGTGACCTGCAGTCCTAATTTAGATAAAGCACTTATATTTCCTATAAAAAGATATATGTGAATATATATATACACATACTTTCTTCTGAAACTTAATAGGTCTACAGAGTCCATACAAGATCTAAATACATTATTTAGGAAGAGCTACCTATTAAATCAGTTTACCACTTGAATTAGGCACCAGAAGGAAAAAACTACTAGAGTCTATTTTATTGAACTCCATGATTGCTCTTTATGATTGTCATGGTTTTGCGTGGCTGGGTTCCGGTGGAGGAGGGGGGCTGAAGGGGTGGCTTCTGCAAGAAGCAGCCAGAAGCTCTCTGCAGGCCTGACAGAGCAAACATCAGCCAGCTCAAGGCCGGAGTTCTTGCTGACCAAAGCTAAGCGATGGTCACAGCACCTCTGGGAATCACATTTAGGAGAAAAAAAAAATTAAGCAGCTGCTTTTTCCCCCAGAGAAGGGAGTGAGAAGATGTAAGAAACTGTGCAGGCACCAAGGCCAGGGAAGGGTAGGGAGGAGGTACCCCAGGTGCCAGAGAGAAAGATGCCCCTGCAGCCTGTGGAGAAACCCATGGTGGAGTGGGTGTCCCCCCACAGCCCATGGAAAAGGCCGAGACCCCACCTGCAGCCTGTGGAGAGGCCCCACACTGGAGAAGGTGGAGACATACAGAAGATGTTGTGACCCGTGTTGGAGCAAGCCCCTGCCAGCACTTTCAGCCCATGACACAGACATGAGACACAAAGATGAGCAAAAAAGATCTGTGCCAGAGAAGGTTTGCTGAGGGTGGAGGGAGGCTTGTGGAGGACCAGGCTGGAGCAGTCTGGGACTGAGAGACTGAGAGACATTCTATGATTCTATGACTGGAATCCATAGCAATGACCCACGCTGGGGCAGCTGGGGAAGAGCTGAACCCCTATGGGAAAGGACTCATTTTGTGGAGGACTGTCTCCCATATGTGGGACCCCATGCTGGAGAAAAGCTACTCTTGCTATTTTAAGGTCTGGTTCTTCTGCCACAAGAAACAATTAGAGGAAAATGGTACAGGCAACTTAATCAACCTTCCCTCCTGCTTACAGCTCATTAATGTTCATTGGCCATGAGTTCTTTCTGTTTGTGTCTCATGCTTTTGTGGTCAAAGAATATACTAGTATAAAGGTATAATGAAGACAGCAGAATTCCTTAACTGCATTATTTGGAACTGTGCCGTGAAGGAACCATGAATAAGATCTAACCTAGTTTTAAACTCTACTGGAAGAGAAGCAGATATTTTCTAGTTTTAAAGGAGCACAGATTAAACTGCAAACATTTATAGCCCTTCTCAAACAAGAAAACCTAAGAAAACATTGGAAACTAGCATTGAAAACTGTCACTGCTATTTTTGGGAGAGCGCTTGTATTTCCTGAAATGATCACAAAATGAAGGCCATTTGTGTACAGAATAAGACAGACAAATCTGCACTCACTTCTGACCGTGTGCCATTGTGGCTGTGTACAAAGCTGTTCTGGCACAGCAGGTATGCAGCTGCTCTAGGAAAATGATGTTCCCAAGCTAATGATCACTGCTAGGAAGTGATTGTAAATTGTAATTGGGGTGAGCTAAAAGTGTACTGTAGTCATTTACCATAGCTCAGCTGATGAGCAGTAACTCACAGTCCTGGTAATTCAGAAGCTTTCAGTCTTTATTGAGCAATGACTCCCTTAGACTGTAGCTTCTAAAAATGCTGTCCCCTGTCTTTCAGCTTTTACATTCCATAACAAAAATCAAACCCCTACTCGCTATCACTTATCTCATACACTTATTTACTGCTATTTTAGAATTGCATGTCCTATTGCTGGTATTATATATATGATACATCACACATTTGTTCTATAAAATTAAGGCTTATCAATGCTCATCAAGTACAAGGAAAACTGAAGAGCTAACGCTGGTTTTAACTTCTTTCTAATCACCTATAAAGCTTTTCTCCCTGCAAGTTGTGAGTCACATCATTCTGCCTGCAGAAGTTACCAGATTCTTTTTGCAGACATAATTAACCGCACTTTTCTAACTCTTTGACATCTATTGTCCTATGCAGTGTTCATGAACCATTCCTAAACCACTTCTTCATTTGCCTTTGACGTTCCAACACCCTTAATGCCTTGTCATTCCAACACACTCACTGGAGTGAACAAGTCTTTCTACCTGGTTTATCCGGTTCTCTCTTCCTGACCCATCTTCAAACACAGTCTATTAAAATAAAGAGCTTAAATTGACATGGGATTTAGTATCATATTGCTCTCTTAATTATGATATTAAACTGTCTATCAACCGAGCTGATTTTAAACACCAGAAAGATCTGTGCAGCTGCCTGGAAAGTCCCCAGGATTTGGGCATCCAGGAGGTTTTAATCATTCTTGAAAACACTTGGAATTTACTTTTTCAGGGAAGCAGGCAAACAGGTATCACAAAGAATGCCTTGTCTCACACTAACTTGAAACAAAAGCTTCATTTTCCCCAAATTACTTTTGCAATGCCATTTTAAAATATGTTAATCTAAACGTGATGAAAAAGTAATTTTTATGGCTCCTCCACTGTTGGGCTGTAACATTTATTGTTAATGTTCTGCAATCACAGGCCTTTACACCAGGCATGTTTGCAGACATGATGCAATGTTTTGCATGAGGACCCTATCTGGGCTAACAATCCTGCTTATCATTGAGGTTAACAAGCCCAGGCAGAATACTGGACTAGGCCAGACTGTTAGACAGCTTGTGCTTTTGAGTCCAGGCTGTTTTGGTTATGTCTGCACAATTACATTGTGCCATGTGGAGACACAAACTGCTTCTCTTCATTGATACTGCAACCTACCACTTCAGGAATCAGACGTGTTAATCAAATAACAGAGTTCATAGAAAAATGAGCTCTGTAATTCCCTTACCTCTATTCTATATTTTTGAGAATGCAGTTCAGTAGTTTCCAAGGCAATGACTCAAGAGCATTACTCAATATTACTCAACAAAATACATTCAGTCCAGGCAGAGGAATAGTCAGTGTTTCTTGAAATGTATTTATTTAGAAAAAATAAAATAAAAATGCAAAGTTGACGTTGAAATTATTGTGTTTGTTATGCAGAAATCATAAGATAAATTACTTTATACTCATTTTTCTTTGTCTCATATTTTCAAGCATCCTCTGCAGTCATTAGGCAGAGCATTACTTACCCCGGAAACTGGAATTCATGGTATTTCATGATGTCAGTTGCAGAACTTAATCAACTTTCATTACAAAAAACTATGCAGAACAGAGTCAAAGGAAAATAACCAGTAAGCCCCATGATGCACACCTTTCTTTTGAGATACATGTAAAATGCATAGCACACTTTATTAAACAGAAGGTTTTGTAGAATTTCTTTTGCATATATTCAATCTACATAAATGTGTTGGTTGGGTTTTTTTCACTTTATATTTTTGCCCCAAAGTAGACGTTCACTCAGAGATAATGACTGTGAATATGGACACATTATTGTCCTTAATCCAGCAAACGTTCAAGTAAGGTAGAACTGTGACAGCAAAAAGAGTTCTGTGAGAGGGGAACTGGAATATGTTTTATTGAATCCTTAACATGCTCTTTTGAAGGTAGAGGTGGGCTCACCCTGTTTGTGCCCTTAAACACTTGGAAATTGGGTAGTGATGTAAACATGCTACACAAACTGAACTGCTGCGGCTCTATGACTTCTATTTCACTAAAAAGAGGAAGTTAAGCCAGAAAACAATGGATTGAATGAGATGAAGGGGCAAACTCTGATTTCAAACAAAAGAGGTCCTTTGTTGTTGCTGATGTCATCTCTGTTCTTTTCTGTGCTTTGATTTCCTATGCTATGCTTTGATTTTCTTCTGCTAAATTACCGAATGAATGAACAACTGAACAAAAACTTATACATCTCTTTCAGCGTGTTGTGTAGAGTTGCTAATGCTTTCTGAAATATGTAATTCACAAGAGCTGTGGTGTTCAGAGACTAATGTTGGAGGTAGGCAAACAGTTACATAATTTAAAAAAAAATGTTTGATATTTAAATGGATTTTTAAGCATTCAGTGAGCTAAAGTTTAATTCCTTTTCCATGGATGTAATGCAATTTTTAAAAAATTCACATGTTGTAAAGTCACACAGAGGTGAATCTGCCAGTAATGGCACTTTTTCATTCTATTGAATGCAGCTTTTTCATTCTGTTTGTTCTCTAAGTCATCTGAAGACCTTTTGATCTTTCTTCCAATCCAGTGTATTGTCCTCATACTCACTGATAGTTGATGTATCACTTCCACAAGCATGAAAACAGACACTAAGTATTTTCCTCAGATAGCCTTTCAGTGTTCATACTACCTCTCTTTCAAATCATTATGGTAGATGCTTACTAGATGCTTTTAAAATGATGAATAACTGTAAAAACCCATGTTTTAATTCACACACAGAGAAGCAGAATGAGGAAAAAATATTTTAAGAGCAAATTTTTGCCTCCATGTATGTTTATATTCTGATCAATCCCCTTGTTTTGGCTAACACTCAAAATCTTAATTGAAGAACTGACATTTTCAGTAGGAGTGTATTCAGCAAAACATAGTCACTTACCTGTTCAAAAGTATTCTTTTGAAATTCTTCAAATCCAAAAATATCCAGTACACCAATTTCAAGCACCTGGTCACTGGGGGAAGAAAAAATTACAGATAGTAAGAATTCAAGCAAGTGTTGTTTCTGATAAAAGTATTTCTGCTCTAGGATAAAAACAGGCTGTATTTCAAAACCACAGTATGAAGTATACAAAAGCAGACCATGTATAAAAGAGAATAAAAATTCTACCTACCAACCTATTATTTCCAACATAAATAAAAAATCAGGGTTCAAGATTGTTTTAGCAGCCACTGTAAAAGCTAAACTTGTAAGACAAGGAAAAAAAATCTTAGCTTCCTAGAGTCCAGTTTCTAAAGGTACAGATATCTATGAGCTCAGATGAGGGATAGCCATTTAAGGGAGGTTTCAAAATTGCTTGGTTGTACTCAACTATGCCTTCCAGTTTCTATTTCTTTGACAGCCAGAACTGCTCCTAGTAAATACACTTCAAGTGAAACCTGTTAAGCCAAAGTCCTCTCGGTGTGAGCATCAAGTAGAGGCTGAGAGCTCAGGCTGCACGAAAGGTTACATCTCTCAGGGGAAAGAACAGTCAGGATTTGGGCATGAAGAAGACAGATGTTTCTTCCCCGTATATATAAATGAATACTTGTCGGCAGTGCATTGAATTTGTCATGTGTCACTGCTTCCATTCAGGGAGTCATTGCAGTCACTTAGGATTTGGACAGGGCAAATGGGAAAGGGACAGAGGTGTTATACTGTACTTACTTGGGACTAAGTCATTGTAAACCTGATCTGGAGAGGAAAGTAAGTTCACTACAGGGTTCAAAATTAATGTTTTGTAATATCCTGTGGATGTTTTGTAAGGATTTGAGAACCCGAAATGAAAAGACTGGGCTCACTGAGACTGCGCTTTTTCTTTATTTTCTTCACTGTATCATTAGACAGAGAAAATAAAAAGAGGGTTACAGTAAAAAAATTGTTGCAGTTTGCCTAACGTGAATGCAGTGGGACTTTCTCCAGAGTGAAATAATCTGTCAGCAGGATGAAAGACTTTGCAGGATAGCCAGTGGCTCTCTGGAACAGGAAAATCAGCAAATGAGAAACCACTGAGTTTCCTAAGAAAGGAGATGGACACTGTCTAAAGCAGATGAGTTTTCCTTTCTTTTTAGCAACAGAATTTGTACACATACAGGGCTATATGTATACAGATGTATATGTATGCAAATAATATGGCAGCCTGCTGTTTTGAAAATACTACTTTTTCCTTCATGTTTCATATTTCCTATATGTCTATACGTGCATATCAGGATATAGACATAAAGGAGAAAAAAGTGATCCACTGCTTGAGTACCATAGTATAGTTCTGTTACAGTCATTGTAAACACTACCATTTGATAAGGTGATGACCCAGCCCAGAAAATAAATTCCCATGTAACAAACCAAAAAGGAAAATAATTAAAAAAATGAGTACTACTAAACAAGGTAGGAAAATTAAACCTCAGGGACGAGCTGAGCCTTCTTCAGAAATCTTACCCAAGAAGTCTGTCTTCATTTTTAAGGCATACAGTTCAACACACTGCCAATTGTCACAAGAATGGCTATGTGCATAAATGTCATACATAAAGAATTCCATAATAAATCTAGCCTAGAATGACTTTGTTGGGTGGGAGAGGTTATCATGAGGTCAATTAGGCTCCAAGGGAATTTCTACAAGACGAAGCATAAAGATATATCACTATCCCCATCTCTACAATGAGTGAAATTCAAATTGTGTTTTAAAATGTAAGAATCCTTCTCGAGAGTTCCTGATTAGCGATGGCCATGCATTGCTTGTCACAATGTGCTTTCAACAAAACCAGTCCACTTCTATAAAGAATTAGACATTTTGAAAACAACAACTAATATTGAACACCAGAATGATTGTGTTATCTAAGCATGTTTTGTAAAAAAAAAAAAAAAGCAGTTAGGAATTTCAGAATAGTTAGTAAGTTTTCCTTCTTATTTAATTATTTTGTCATTTATCTGTAGCCTTCCTTACAGGGAGGCAAAACTTGAGCTGCTACGTAATGTTGCATAACAGCTGAAATACTGCATTATATTTCACAATTATTAATAGCTACTTAACAAGGGTGGCAGAGCTTACCCCTTATCTGATTCAATGAATAGATTTGAGGCTGGATTATTTACATCCCAGTTAAGTGCCATGACTATTATTTTGTCAAATTAGTGTCTCCTATTTTTTCTCAAGGAATATATAAATATTTGCATAAAGAAAAGACCTAAAACAAACTGACTTACTGAATTATTATAAATTAGGCAAACCAGGAAATGGCCCCTAGTTTCTAAAACTCTGTCCTTAGCAGACAGTCTGTTAGCTGACCTCAAATAACATTCCCTCATTTATCAGCAGTCCTGAGTACTGGCAAGGTCCCTGTTGACTGGAGGTTAGCCAGTGTGTTAGCCATCTACAAGAAGGGCCAGGAGGAGATCTCGGGAATGACAGCCCTGTCAGTCTGACCTTGGTGACAGGGAAGGTTATGCAGCAGATCATTTTGAGTGTCAACACATGACATGTACAGGAAAACCAGGTGATTAGGACTAGTCAGCAGGGGTTCATGAAAGGCAGGTCCCGCTTGACTAACCTGATCTCTTTCCATGACAAGGTGATCCACTTAGTGGATGAGGCAAAGGCTGTCAACGTTTTCTACCTGGCCTTTAGTAAAGCCTTTGACACAGCTTCCCAAAGCGTTCTTCTGGAGAAGCTGACTGCTTATGGTTTGGATGAGTGTATGCTTTGCTAGGTAAAAATCTGTCTGGGTGTCTGGGTCCAAAGAGTTGTGAGGAATAAAATCACATCCAGTTGGTGGCTAGTCATTAGCGGTGCTCCTTAGGGGGTCAGTACTGGGGTCAGTTCTGTTTAATTACTTTATCAATGATCTGGATGAGGGGATGGAGTGCACCCTCAGTAAATTTGCAGATGACATCACACTGGGCAGGAGTGGTGATCTGCTTGAGCATAGGACAGCTCTACAGAAGGGTCTGGACCGGATAGGCTGAGATCAACTGTATGAGGTTCAACAAGGTTCAGTGCTGGGTCCTGAAAGGTGGGTCACAACAACCCCAAGCAGTTCTACAGGCTTGGAGAAATGTGGCTGGAAAGCTGCCTGGTAGAAAAGGACATGGGGGCGTTGTCGCATAATCAGCTGAATATGAGCTGAGAACGTGCCCAGATGACCAACTGGCCTGGCTGGTATCAGGAATAGTGTGGCCAGCAGGACCAGGGAAGTGATGGTGAGGCTGCACTAGAGTGCTGTGTTCAGTTTTGGGCCCCTTGTTACAAGAAAGATGCCAAGGTACTGGAGCATATCCAGAGAAGGGCAACAAAGCTGGTGAAGGGTCTAGAGCACAAATCTTATGAGAAGCAGGTGAAAGAATGGGGGTTGAGGGGAGACCCTATCACTCTCTACAACTAAATGAAAGGTGATTGTGGCGAGGTGGGTGTTGGTCTCCTCTCCCAAGTAACAAGCAATAGGACAAGAGGCCTGAAATTGTACCATGGGACATTTAAATTGGACATTAGAAAGAATTTCTTCACCAAAAGGGCTGTCAATCATTGGAACAGGCTGCCCAGGGAAGGATAAATACCATCCCTGGAGGTATTTAAAAGAAGAGTAGATATCGTGTTTAAAGACATGGTTTAATGGTAGACTTGTCAATGTTAGGCTAATGGTTAGAATTTATGATCTTAAAGGTCTTTTCCAACCTAGATGATTCTATTATTCTATTATCAAAACTCTGATGTTTCCAAGAAACATCTTCATTTGTTGGAGATGTATTTGTTGACAGGAAAACATGCCATCCCGATTTTGTCTTTTTCATGAACTCCACCTGATAATCTTGGCCTTGTGTTATTAGAAGATTCAGACACTACATGAAACAAACTGGAGGTTTTACATAATTAATATCTTGCCTGCAGGGCAAGTATAACAGAACAAGGCTCTGTATCCTCTACAATAGTGACATTTTATTACTACATTGTGGCATTTATTTGCAAAATCTCACCAACTGTGATAGTAATTTTCTGTATTAAATTATTGCCCAGACTTAGAAAATTAAATAGCAACAGACAGCAGAACATCAAAATTAAAAGCTTTGTTTTATATGTGGCTATAAATTACTTTGCTTTGTTTTTTTCTTTCTCCTTGCCTTCCTCTGTTTTATGCCACTTTTCTTCTCAGAGAGAGGGTCCATATATGTTTTTCTTGGCTAGCTGTCAATCATATTAATTCCACCAAAATTACTTTCCTTAAATTAATCACAGCAGAGATTCCCAAGGCAAAATAAAGCATGAATGATCCCATGTTTACAAATGAAAGGGCATGTCACCAGTGCCTAAAAGAACAAATACTAGAAAAGAGCACTTTTTCTTCTGAAAAATCCCCTTATTTTACTTGATTCTTTTATGGTTGCTACACATCACTGATACTTTTTCTCATTATGTTTCAGATATTTAATATTTACTATGTACAAATAAAACAGCTATAGTTTTAGTTAGGGCTGAGACTTTGATTTCAAGTTTGACAGTATTTCCTAGTATAGAAATTAGAAAACCAGCAACTGCTGATATTTAAAAAATAATAATAATTATATCTTAGACCACTACATAGCTCTGAAGATTTGAAAGCAAGCGTGGATGTTAACCATTTATTCATTTGATTTTTGTGATTTACAAAACAGAATTTTGACTGATAGTATTTTACAATGTCTTCAGCTTTGTCTTTTTTCCTCAGAGTGACATCTCTGTAAAGATGTCCTTACAGATGAGAAATACCTTTTGATTTTTTACATTACCAAGAAACTACATACAAATTCTTGGCAACTCCTAAAAACAATACACATATACCAGACATCCTGTCTGATGATCTATTTTCTTGGCAGATATCTTGCCATTCATCAAGGGATGCTCTTGACCCATTTGCCAGTCCAGGTAAGGTGAACAGAATTCCCTTTACAGTACTTCTGACCCAGTGTTTCAGACAAACCTACAGGATGTTACTTGATGACTGGGTTTTTTCAACGCAGATGGTTTTCAGCTCTGAAATCCATTGGGTTCTCTCTCATTGTCATTTTTTTGTAATCTGCCCACGTAAAGTAGTGAGGTGAATCTGTCAAGGTAGGATGATCTAACATGCCTTTTCATCTGCCTCAGATATAATGTTTCTTGCTCTTCCTGTATCCAACTTCTGCCAGTAACCAGGAAGGAAGCCAGTAGGCTTATGTCTGATCTGGATAAACTAGAAATTGTACTGATTAATGAGGAAATATTTCTAGGATTAGATGAAGTATATAAACTAGCCTTCAAATGAGGACCCTCAGAATCCTACATAAGACTAACTCAGTTCTCCCAGAGGGACAGATTACACCTTTTGTTATAAATATGATTCTTGAAAGAAACAGGCTGAATACTCCCAGATGGTTATGTTCCTCATCTCAAACAATTACTAAAGCAAACTAGTTTCTGAGACATTTTCCGGAGATTTTTTAAGATTCTGATTATCTTGCTGAGACTTGGTGTCATTGCTACATCTCAGTCATCGTGCTCTACAATTGTCATTTTTCTTTTAATGTTGCTTTGCCCAGAGACAGTGGTTGGACACAGCAGAAAGAAACACTGTCTCCATATCTGACAAACATTTCTTTGAGTGACTTGACAGGCACGGCAGAAAGGGAGAAATATTTTCGCTAATTGACTCTCATCAGGACCACATACTGTTCCCCAGTTCTTTAAAGCAAAATTTGTCATATGCTTTACAATAAAGTGTTGTTGTGTTCAATGAAACACTGGAATTGACCCAGACTGAAGCAGATTTCAGAATATGATATTATGCACTGTATTGTATTGGACGCTTTTTATTCTTGTCTGGTTTAAAGATTTCTGTACCTCCACATATAAGGACAATTCTCATTATAGTGTGGGTTCTGAACAGGAACTCTCTTTCTGTCCTTCCTGCATTCTCATCACTCTTCTACTGGGTTCAGTAATAGATTTTTTTTTTTCCTTAAGATGGGGAGATTTCTGTTTCAGAATAACCTATCCTATAAATCAGATAATACATCTTAAAAAGATCTCAGAAACTCCTGAGATCTATCTTTTGCCCAAATAAGTGTTGTCACTGCTACTCTTGGGAAATATTTGTATTTCACTGGGAATAAAATTACACAGTCAGAATACACAGGCTTTCAGAAAATTCATATTTATGAATTTTGTAGACTCTATGAATAGAGTCTACATACTGTATTTGACACAGAAATCTCCTATGGCTGACCTGTGATACAAGCAGAGCTTATAACTGAATACTAGCTTTCTCTGCTTGTCTGTAATACCACAGACATATTTGCATTAGCCCCATCTTCAGGCCACATGAAAGAGAAACTCTTTGGTAACTTGCTAACAAAACATCATGTTTTCTGCTTACTATCAGGTGGGGAAGACAGTATCAAGATTTTCTCAAGCATATACCCCTAATTAGTTTGTTTTTCATCAGAAAAGAAAACTAATATTTCGCACTCTTAAATCCCCCATCAACACAAAGTCCTGTTTTAGAATGAGTCAGGAGTTCTTCAAATATCATCTTAAGACATTTCATTACTAACATTTGGATTACTAGATTCAACTTTGCCAATGTGCAATCAAGTACCTTGAAATGCCACATTTAGGCAAGCATGTATGTTCTAGTCTCTTATCTGCAAAACTGAAAATCAGAATGCTATTTCAATGGAAGTAAAACAGTAGTAAACTTTGAAGAGTTAAGAGTCTTGGGAAAAAGCCAACCCAGACAATTTTTACAATAATAAAATCCGTAAAATAGGAAAACATTATATTAATGAATTAATATAAATGTTAATCTATTTTTAAAAAATATTATAAACACCTGTGAGAAATTTTAATAGCTTTCTTCTAATCCCATTCTAAAGACCAATTACTGAAAAACAGTTTCTCCCCAGTGAATTTCTTTGAAACAATAGCAAAATTAATAAAGTAATAAACCTCAAAGGTACCTCACAACCAGTCCAAACTAGCATCCATGGTCATAATTTAGTTCTAAAGAGACAAAACCATAAGTAACTTCTTATGAACGAGAAAAACATTTCTGAAGCTTATTATCTTGCTTAACACTGTCATTAATACTCTTGCTTTGTATTTATTGGATAGTATTATAAAGTAATGAATTCGCTGCATTCTGGCAACACTTTTATCCTCTGTACTTAATACGACTAGAATTGTCTCCCCTTCCCTTAGATCTAATGGCAATCATCACTTTTACTTTGCCTCAAACCAGCCACAAGCTATTTCATGGAGAATATAAATCAATATTAATGACCAAAATCAAGTAGCTGCACCATAAAAGTTAAACCCAGGTAACTGGTTTCCTCAAAAATGCCAAGATCAAATGTTTCTCTTAGACTTACTAAGCCAATAAATCTAATTTTATTGCTTCATAAATTCTCACTGAAGGGGGTGGAAGTACAGTTAAGCTACCTCACAACAAAACAAGGGAACTGAGTTAGAAGCCTTATTTCAAGTTTCTGATGAAGTTTTCATCCCATCTGTTAAGTAGCAACAGTGCAACTTTCTGACCAGGGAATGAAGTGTGGCCTGAAATGTATCAGACTTATTTAGACACATTAGTTAATTTCTTTGGTGGATCTTTAAGCAGTTGTTTATTAAACTGCACCAAAATGGAGGTAAAATGCTACTAGTTCATAGAATTGCTATTTACTTCTATTGTTCATAGAAGTAAAACTGAACCACAAGTCGCAGATTCATGCTCTTAAACTGGCGCAGGAGAGGTTGAAATATCTGTGAAGGATGGTCAACTTAATTTTCACTGAAGATAAGCCATTTAGCATCAAGGTTGGAAAGGGACCTGAGGCTGAATTTGGCCTGTGAAAACTTAATACATCTTTTCAGCACTGCCAACATATCCTGAGCTGGTTAGCTTCCTTTTGCGCACAGGTACAATATAAAACTATTGTAAATTCCTCATTCCTGACACTACCAAACAGCTGTTCTCTTTTAGGCAGGACTTACATCATCACACAGTCCACAAGTTACCACACTGGTAGAAAGAGTTTCCCTGAGAAGTACTTCTACAAAGTAGAAGTCATCTTAGGCACATATGATTGCACTAAGAGGAGAATATAAGGTAAAAACTATTCAAACAGCTTTGACTTGCATTGTTTGAAGATCCTATCATACCTAGAAATTAGACCTTTACATTACTGAACAACAAACCTGTTCTGAAATATTGTGAGATATGATTTCAAAATTGCAAAATTACACATTGAAAAATTATTTCAAATTATTTTAATAGATTTTTAATGTACTGATTCTAGATTTCTTCCTCAACAATCTCTACAAATGAGCTCACTGTAATTAGGAATATGGATTATTGTCTGTCATAGATATGCACTAGAGCCCCTGTTCTGTAAGTCCCAGGAATAAATGGGGAACAACTGAATGTGACCACACACCACAGCCCTTCCTTGTTATAAACACAGTGTTTCACATTAGGATATGGATTGGAAGGCTGCTCTAGCTTGTTTGTCCAGGTGCCTGTAATCCTAAGGGGCTGTACAATCAGAAACAGACAACTAAAACCATTCCATGTTACTGACAAACCTGCCTTCTGCCTCCAGCAGGAAACTTGGCACTCTGGTGGAGTATGTAACAACGGAAAGCTTTTATGAGCAGTAAGTCTGAGTTTCTCAGGCATGGTAGCTTTTCTGCTAGCTAACAGTAATGTGATTTATTACTAATTGGTCTACAAATAGGATAGAAATAAAAAAAATAATTGTGAAGCCACCTAACTCTCAACGAGTCTGAAAGAAGGCACTTGACATATATTTGTCCTATGAAGCCAGTGCAGATATGATATAGAGAAAAAATAGGTATTAAGTTTTGGAAGTTCCATATCTGTCTTTTGTGGATTTCCATTTACCAATAACACCAAGACATCATGTACTTAGCTTTCGTAAGAAAGGTCCTCTGAGCATGTGAGATGTTGAACCTTGGTTAAGCCACATGTATATAATCATCTAATTAGGTCTACTGTCTGAGTTTGTCACCTTGATTCTACTGAGACTTTCCTGGGTGGGTCTTTTACTTGTTTTGTTTCTTGACCGTTCCACTGACTCACATTAATTAGCATTTGTTTTTTGTAAGATGGTACACTGGATAGAAACACCATTGAATTTAGTAGATGATAAGCTAGAGACATCCAAAAACTTCTTAAAACATGTAACTCAGTGAAGTTTAAAAATTCACTTGAAAGCCTTTGAACAAAATACTTTTTTAAAATTCTCTATCATAGTTTTGGGGAGAAAACAGAATCACAGAATCACAGAATTGTAGGGATTGGAAGGGATCTCAAGAGATCCAATCCAGTCCAAACCCCTGCCAAAGCAGGTTCCCTAGGACAGATCGCACAGATAGGTGTCCAGATAGGTCTTGAATATCTCCAGAGATGGAGTCTCCACAACCCCCTGGGCAGCCTGTCCCAGGGCTCTGTCACCCTCACTGTGTAAAAGTTCTTCTGCATATTGATGCAGAACTTCCTGTGCTCCAACTTGAGGCCATTGCCCCTTGTCCTGTCCCCACAGACCACTGAAAAGAGGCTGGCCATTTTCCCCTGTGTCCCACGCTTCAGATATTTATAAACATTACTAAGTTCCCCTCTTAATCTTTTCTTCTGAAAGCTGAGCAGCCCCAGTTCATTCAGCCTTTCCCCGTAGGGGAGATGCTTCAGGCCCTTAACCATCAAAACAAAAATATTCTGCACCAAAAATCACCAGGTAGTTTGTTGAAAGACTTAGCTCATTCTGTATTGTCAACTCTCACAAGGCTACTAATTCTAACCACCAATCTAGATTTCTGCATAAAGTACCATGTCCCACCACACAAGCAAATAAATAAACAGATATGTTACCAAGGAACCGATTTGAATGAATGTCCAGTGATTTAATGATCCAAGCATCACTATCATGTTATAATAAAATGTTTCAGATGGTGGAATTATGTTTCTTTTATGGATCTGGATTTGAACCAATAATGGCACACCTAATAGTTTGTAATGGCACTCCTACCTGCCAGTCTCATCTTGGTTTTGAAGGTAGCAGTTGATTGTGTTGACTAAAAAGCTAAATAAACGACCATATAGAGATTTTGCCAAGAGATCCCGGTAAAATTCTGCAATCTCTATAGTATGTCTCCGTACAATCATGTCTCCTAAGAGAGAAAGCAGAAAATGGAGATAAAAGCATGCTGTCAAGCTTGCCTTAAGTCATTGTAGTTACAGTAAGTCCTTCCACACTTTTTACTCCTCCTTTGCCAAATATTTACGTGGTGTTAGGTTTTTTTCCTGAAGCCTTCACTGAAAAATGAGAAGGCTGTCAACACTCACAACATCTTCGGTTTGGAAACCTGTATCTTTGTCCTTTTTTCACTAGAAAAGGGTATGTGTACCACGCAGAACCCACATGGACTGCTGAAATGAAGTCTTTCAAAACTTCTTTATCCCTTTTTTTTTTTTTAAGCACTCTCTTGTTGACTGTAGTGCTTAGCATTGATATCTAAGCTGTTATATTGACACACTTCTGTAAGATTAATCAAGCGAGGAGTCCATCAGCATCAGACTGCAAAACTGCTTAGCTGCATATTACGAAGGCATTTCTAATTCACTGGCCCAGACTGACTTATTGCACGGCAGATAATCCTACATACTCCTCAGGGACAGAATTTACAACATCATTGAATAAATAAGAAACAAAACCAGTCTGCTTTTAAAATTTTCAGCTCAGAAGGATCAAAATGTCACCAGGTCTGATCTATGAGAATATAAACTTGGAAATAATTACCTTTAAAATACTGAACATCAGTTGTTAAGGCTGAAGCAAGTTCATCTGGTGAAACCTGCAGCATCCCTGCCACTGAAATGAAAAGAGAATTTAAAGACAGTCTGACTTGTGCTCTACCCCATGTTTTATCTTTTACAATAGAATTTCTTACGTAGAGGCTGTTTTTTTAATAGTGAAAACCCCAGGCATTAGAGAGTGCTGTCACAGGAATAATCAAAATTAATCAACATACAAAATCGGAATACTATAATCAGCACTTTGTGAAGTTGGAGCAAGTCTGTGTATTACATTACAGCTTTCTTTTCTCTTTAAAGATCACTCCTGACTTTCCCCAGGGTTTGGCAGACTTGCTGGTATTAGAGTTAAGGTATACTACTTATTGACGTTCTGTATCCATAAGCCACTTTGAGGAGATTTGTTGGTGACCAAGAGGGCAAACTTCAAAGCACGAAAACAAGAGACCCTTTTAAGACATTAAGATTTTGAATGTAAGGAATTCAATTCAATGCAAATTGGGTCAGCTGCTGAGAAGCAGCACAAGAGTGTTTTAAAAGACTGCACAAAGTGCACTGTACAATTTCTTCTGGCAAACTCTAGCATTAAATATGACACTGAATTAGATATTTTGCAATACTACTGTTTCATTTCATCCCAGAAAAATGTGCCATTTATAAAACGTCTGAGAGAACTGGATACTCTCCCCACAGCAACTTAGGAATTTGAGTAAGAGTTTTTTCCGTGTGTCCTTGGAACTATGTTTCCATCTGTCGGTGGCTCAGCGTAACTGCCCTGCTGTGGGATCACAGAGGCAGCACTCCAAGGTTAAGCACATCCCTCTGACCTTGTTCCAGGAGCTGCAGGTCCGACACCAATGCTGTCTCAGCGTCTGTCAGAGCCGTAAAGCGAATGTCTCCGAGATGCAGGATTGCTGAGAGAATTACAAACAGGTTCTCCACCTCCTGCACATATTTTATGCAGAATTAAAGATAAAGAAGAGATCTGTTGGGCATACCAGTGAAAGGCAATGCTTTATAAAAATACAAATTCTACTAGTTGGTATCACTGACATTTGATAAATTAAAAAGTATTCATGTGTGAACTATTAACAGGAAATCTGGATTTAGAAATTGAACTGGAACCCAGCTAGGATATAAAAGTTTACCTTTTTTTTTTTTTTTTTTAAATTGTAAGTCCCTTTAACTGCTGAGTTAAGGAAGTTTTTCAGAATGTGATAAAAAATACTGAAATATCTTTAATGGATGCATTCTTTCTGCAAGAAATAAACATATCTTCTCCACAGAGAATTTTCAACAAGACAATTTCTGTATCTGGGAATAGCAAGGTTGTTTTTTACCTCAGCCAACAGCATTCACAAAGTGTCTAGCTCTAAACTGTAACAGGCTCCTGGTAATAAAACCTCTAGTTAAGGTCTGAAAGAAACAAAAGCAACCTCCCTTACCCACACCTTCCCCCTATGGTTACATGCACCCCTCCATGATGTCCTGATGACTCTAAGGCTGTGACAGTTGTCATTATGATCAGACTTTTTCCTGGCACCATTCTTACCACAGCAAGAACAAATTTGTTGTTGTTGTTTTTGTTTGGCTTAGGTTTTGAAATTCAAGCAAAAAAAAATTATCCATGTAATATGAATCAAAAATGCTAAGACTTGGAAAACAACGTGTGCCTTTTGGAAGACTTTGTAAAGTCTGTTAGGTAACCATGGTACTCCTTTTAAAGTATAAACCAGGAAACCTGATATCCCTTACAGCATTACATGGCATTATGCACAGCAAGGGTAATTGTTAATTCTTGAAATATTTTTGAAAAGCTGTATTGGGAACCTGATTCTACTGAAACAGTAGAAGTGACAGTGAGAAGTCTCACTTACTGGAATTTGCAGGATAAGAGTAAAAAATACAGTATAAATGAAATACTTAGCTAGTACATCCTCTTTATTCTTAGGTGACTGCAATGAATTCAGAACACGTTGAAACCAAGCTTGGATGACTTTTCATCAGTTTTCAAAAGCAACAGGTCAAAAAAAAAACCCAACCTTCTCTCTTCTTGTTCCATTCTCTAACAAACACACTCTACATCAGAGGGCATTAAAAAACCCAATCTTTCTAGGACAGAGACTACAGCACCTCCAGTGCTGCTTGAGCAAGTTTGAGTCTCTAAACTACATTTTAAGACAAGAACTTCAATTTGTTACTGTATGAGACAGATGCAATTAGGACAACTGCATATTTTTCTATTATTACACAGCGCCAAAGCTGAAGATTAGAAAAGAGCAATATATACATGCAAAGATTGTATAAGATAGCTCTTACAACAGAAGAACTGTCAAACCAGGGTGCTATACCCCTGCTTCTTGGGAGGCTTCTGAGGCAGCCACACACTGGTACAGTGTGCTTCTTGCTTGTCTGTTCATTTGTTCAGAACAGGTTTGGGGATGACTGTACGGCTCCAAATTGCAGGAGGCTGGGATGGCTCTTTATTTGGGTGATTTTGGTAAGGCCTCGGGTTTAGTTCATATTCCAGTTTCTCAAACACTTTCTTCTTATGCTCTAAGATGAATGTTCCCTCAACTTATTTTTGGTAAACATTAACATATTTTGCAAGACACCATTGAAGACTGTTAAAGAATTTTTATGTAGTTCTTCAAAAAGCTTACATACTCCATGATTAAATGTAGCTAGATGGTCAAGGAATAATGCAGACAGACCTTTCCATGTATGCAATGGGTAGACATTTTAGGAGATGTGTTTTGTCTACATATTGTACTTTAAGCTCCAGCACAGGAGATCAGCCTGCATTATGCTGGAGCTTCATGACTATTCTAATTCTGCTTAGATGTAGAGGAGTCTTGAAGATGGTTTACACTTTTTGGAGAGAAACAACTTTACTTTCTTTAAAGAACTCTGAGCAAAGTGAAGTTGAAGTGCTGGATACAAAAGAATACTGTGTTTTTCTTTGAAAGTGTTCTCAGTCAGTTTCTGCAGGCTTCTAAAACATTGTTCATTATGTGGTCAATTATTTCTTTATGGGCCAAACCCCTTCATCTACAGTACACAAAGGGTAATAGAGAAATTCACCCATATGTGAGGACTGGGCTAAAAGGCAGAACTGCCTGGAACTTTTGCTACTAGAAGTTAAGAGGTGAGTCATGGAGAGTAAGGAATAATTCTGTCACATATAGACATCTGTGATGAGTTTTGTACATGGCCATGTGAGCATTCCTGAAGAACAACCCATTGTCTATATTAAAAGCTGGCATAGGTTACCAAAGAACGTTTATTACTAGCCTAACTAGGGAATGCCAAGCAACTACATGATGTCATGATGTACCATCACCACAGAACCCTACCTCATACCTAAATAACAGCTTCATTGGGTTAACTTTTTTTTCTTTTATCCCTTTTTATTAAAACTGTTGTCCATCTGTCATCCCTTATGATAATCTAGCACACTGTCTCATTAACTTCTTCCTCTGCTTTTTTCTTTTGAGGCTAAATATCATGTAGGGCTAAAGAAGTTTTTACCTCCTTCTAGAACTACTGTTGCTTATGCATATATTTTTGCAGAAGTGTCCCAGCAAGAGTGTGCTAGGTGGCATATACAGATGTAAGAAATTACAATACAGAGTCTGCTAAATATTCTAGCATCCTGAAGGGAATGACCCAGCTTATACTCAGACCTCCATTTCTCCTGGTTCTCCTTAAATCTTTGTCCTCCAGAACGATTTCCTGATTAATCTGCCAAATTATCTTCTTCGTTAGTTCTACAGAATTAAAGACAAACACCAGACCTACCTTCTTGCTGCTTTTTTGGGGGCTAAATCAGCTCTTTCAAGTTAGTCAGTTCTAATTTTGTGTAACTAAATATGTATTTGCTTTTTTCATGTGCTGCTAGCAAAGGCATTTGGAATCTGTGTTTTACAAAATTAAAAGGGACAGGGAGATAATCAGGATGAGGAAAAAAATCCTGTGGGTTTTATGAGGTTTCTGTCATATGGGATTTGATTGTTTCTTTTTATCTATGTAATTTAATTGTTCAGAGTATTATACCTTGAAGCTGTTTTGTGAATCTTTAAGAATGAAAAAGATTTACATTGTTGGTGCTGTGTCTAATTAAAAGTGATTACAGTAATTTCCCTGGAGTAGTACTGTATATTGTTTCAAGGTCTTAAGCAACAGAAAAAAAAAAAAAAGACAGAAAGGCACTTCTCACTTCTTTTCTCTCAGAAAAATGTTATGAGTGTGAGTTCCTTATTCTCTGCTTTTAACTAATTAATATGATGATTTTAACCACAAATAATATAAGCTTGTTTAACTTACCAGGCTATTGAATCCTATAGCACCTAGTGCTTGTTTTAATACGGCTAATTTCTCCCTGTTTTGAGGGTTGGCTGTTAACATCATCTCTTCCAATTGAGTCTGGCTTAGATACCTGCACAGAGGAAAAACAGCATACATGGGATTTATGAGGCCAGTGCACAATAGAAGTTTTTGAGGTTAAAAGACAGCTTCACCCTTCAAACTAGGGGTTTATTGCAGATTTTTCCCAGCCTTTGGAGGGAACAGTACCAGTGACAGAATGCTCTGTATTTCTTTCCTTAAGATTTTGCCCAAGGCTCCCCCCAGCCAACTTCAGTCCTACATGCAAGGTAAAACTTCAGATCTATTTTATACCACTGAGTTTTGCCATTCTCACACTACCAGAGATTCCCCTTCAGAAGGGAGGTTTGAGGACATCCTCTGATAACTCCGGCTGCTTTAAATTCTCCTCCTGCTGGCTAGAGAACAGAACAGCTCTTATCTGCCTGGCCCCATGTTGATCATTTGCTCCCTTAGCAGCTGAAAGGGTGGCAGGTTTACTCAGCATCTCTTACAACAAAGTAGCAACTAACTACATAGAGTAGCAAGCGTACAGCCCTAGAGCTGTACTGCTTTGTACACTGTGAAGCAAAAGGACACTTTACAAACCTTCCTGAAAGAAATTATTAGAAGAGCAAGAGAGAGACATTTACAGCAGCAGCTAACTCAAGAAAGGCAAAACAGAACCGACACAAAGGGTAGTTAACGCAAAACGGAAGAACCAGAAACTACAGTACAACAGAGCAGCAACCTAACCTTTACAACAGTTTGGATACTCTTTGGTAGATATCTGTGGGACAGATTTTTAAAAGTATTCAGGTATCTTCGGTATCATTAAATTATCATTAGCATTAAAATCCACATTCATCATTCCATTTACAATCTTCACAAAGCGTCAATTACATCGACAAAAGAATCCCTCGTACCTAAATCAAAATAACATCATCACACCACCAGCAAGGGTGGACAGTTTGCACACACTCCGCCCCTCATCCCTTTACCACAATTATCACCACAAAACCTCCCCGCAGCTATTCTGCTCTCTAATAATGTTTGGTCTGTCACATGAAGATGGGAAACAATACTGGTTTAATTTCTGATAAATCTTGTTCACAATCCTATTCTAATCACACTATAGGGGTGGCACAGTTTCTAAACAAAACTCCTACTACCACCGAGTCTGGCAATGCACTAGGTAAGGGTGGTAGTCTTGTCCAGGTGACCTTTTATATGAATGTGTGAAGCTTTCAGAAACACATGGAAGAGTGATTTAGTCTTTGCACTTTTCTAATAGAAAATGAGGATTATGAGGTATACACAATGAAATGCAGAGGGCATTTTCAGTGGATTGACACTGGGTTTGCCAGTGTGGATTTCCCTTGGAATGATAATGGCGTAAGCTGCACCAGCAGGCAGGCAGGCAGAGGAAGAATGATGGGGTGGAAAAATGTGTGCCTGGGTGCATAAGGACTTTTTGCACCCACAGGAGAACTCAGGCAGCAGAGATCTCAAGTGCAAATAAGCCTCGAACCACAGCGGCTAAAGATGGTGAATTAATCTAACCTTGGAGGACATGTGTCTGTTTCCTTGAGGTTACTAAAAGCATTAATTTGGTCCAAATCAGGTAGATACAAAAGGCAGCAAATGAGCTAGAGCAGATGATAGAAAGTATATGCCAGATTTATGTTTGGGGTTTTTTTTCCTGGGGTTTTTTACATTGCCTGGATGTTTCAAAGGGAGTCGAGAATACATCTGATACTAAATCTGGCATGGAACCTATTGGTATAAAGGTTAATCCAGCAGAAAATTTTCCAGTTTCGAACTGCTGCATGAGCTTATACCAGTTCAGTTTGGTGCATCATGTGTTGGTGGCATTCCTGATCCATAATTAGGACATCTACAGTGGCAACTTCTCTGCTGTCAAAATAAGCTCTTGTTGAATGGCTAAAGCAGTTGGAAGCTTATGGCCATTTCTGAAAAAAAAAAAAAACAAACCCTTTTCACTGCTGTTATCCCTAAACAACTCTTGGTCCCTTTCACCATGAACTGAGAAGGGAATACCCTGTCCTGTCAAAAGAAAATGATAAACTTCTTGTTATTTAAGCAACCCATTTAATTAGCTCTTTTTGACATAGTTACAGTGCTAGTGGGTATGGTCATAGCAACAAGGTGTGTGAACACTACCAACACAGGCCGTGGTGTAGTAGAGCAACCCAGGACGCTCTCTCCCCGTAAGGAAAGAGCAGATCTGTGATATGAACCAACACGCGGCAGTTCTTGCCTTCAGCACAAGCGCTTCTTGCTGATACAGCAGGGGGGCAAACTGGGCACCCGCCAAACCAGATGCCTGTGGCTCCAACAACCCGTCCATAAATTGCAGCATCTGCCAGGACATGCCTGTTGGAAAAGAATCTGACTTTCCCAGTATAAATCTCCTGAAGATTTAATCAGCAGATGTGCTGGTGCCCTTGAAAAGGGCTGCAGTTGGACGTTTTCGAAGGTGCAGTTCAATTTAGAATCAGTTTCCCCAGTCTAAAAGCAATTAAATTCTTTTATAACATGTCATGAGGCCCACTCCTTTTCCAAACTATTTAAGGACTAATGAAATATGAAAATTGCTATGAGGATATGCACGTTCGACTGTTATATGTTTATAATATAAAGTATATGCATATTAAGGATGGATTAATTGTGTAGGCTACTTGGAATTGTTGATGGTTATCATAAAACTCCCCCAAAATGGAGAAAATATATAGTTTAGCTGAGTGGCGTTATAATATATATTTGCTGCACAAGGAAACACATTTTTCTAATTATCATTCATGCAACCTCAGAAACATAGTGACACAGATAGAAATATAAACGATTTTTTTTTTGCTTGCTGGCATCTCCTTCTTTTCACCTTAAAGGCCCTGAGGATGAAAAGGGCTTGAGATACACTTTGTATTAATATTATTACTATCACCTATTTATGCCTAAGAGCCAGATCAGAATGAATTTTAAATTGCTGCCTCTCCTACAAAAACAAGGAAAGGGGAAAGAGATGTGTCATAATTCAAACACCCTAATAATAATGAAACATTCTTTCATTACAGATACATAATTATTCCACAAAATGTAAATATTTCTTCAATGGGTATAGCTTTCTTCATATTGATAGTGCATTTTTTGAAATTCAAGTGGCCAGGATAAAATTGCATTGCTAGTGATGAAGAGGGATTAAACTGCTTAAAATTTCCATTGTGAACCTACCATGGAGCTTTTTGTTATTATTTTCATTCACATTTTTGTTATTGCAAACTATAGTGTTACAGCCATCACATTTATGAAAACCTATGCTGTTACTAGAGTCTGTGTCATGTTCCTTCAAGTTTCCAACAAAGTAGTCTGTGTTCAAGTGCAAGCCAGACCTGGCGATTCCCGAATTCTTGAAAATTTTAGTAACAGCAATACTACTGCTGTAAAAGCCAGAGGTGATGTTCTGTAGTATCTGATGCTTGCAGGCTGCACACCAATTCTGAAATTACCTACCATAGTTTTATCAGCCTTACTTGCACATCTCTGCATGCATTCTTTGAAAGCACATTCTCATTAGCTTACTGCAGCTTTAGAAAACTTCTCAGATTTTGGCTGAAGTTAAGCCTTTAAGTTGAAGGTAGCTGCTCAGACAAAGGGTATTTGTATCTCCAGTAGAAGTAAGGAACCAAACAGTGTATGCAGTTCTAATAATTGGTTTAAAAATTATAGGCCAGAAAGCCAACCATGTCCTAGGCTGCATCAAAAACAGTGTGACGAGCAGGACAAGCAAGATGATTCTGTCCCTCTATTACACTCTGGCAAGGCCCCACCTGGAGCACTGTGTCCAGTTCTGGAGTCCCCAGTAAATGAAAGATAATGAGCTGTTGGAGTGAGTCCAGAGGAGGATCATTTAGATGATCAGAGGTGTGGAGGTCCTCTCCTACGAAGACAGGCTAAGTTGGGCTTGTTCAGCCTGGAGAAGGCTCCGGGGAGACCTTATTGCAGCCTTACAGTACCTGAAGGGGCCTACAGGAAAACTGGGAAGGAACTGTTTATAAGGGTATGGAGAGATAGGGCAAGAGGCAGTGGGGCTTTAAATTGAAGGAAGGTAGATTCTGATTAGATATTAGAAAGAAATTCTTCCCTATAGAACTTCTTTCTACTGACTGACTAACCATTTGTTTAAATGCTGCCATGTTGACATTTGCATCAGATGAGTACTCATGACAGACAGTTTATTGTACAAAAAAATTTTAAGGACATGCAATCAGTAACCTCATTTTAAAAAAAGAAGAAACTTACTGATCCACAATATTAGGTTCTTTTAAGAAGACAAACTAATCAATAATTGTACTGGAGTATGGTCTCTTTCAGTAAAACACAATGTTGTATTAGATAGACAACTTCTTAAGAAATGTGAGAGAGTTTTTTCCCCTTCTAGTTTTTCTTCTAACAGTTCTAACTGGCATCACTGTAGTATTCTCACCTATTCTAGTCTCTCAAATGAAAATAAAACAAAACAAACCTAATTTGAGGAAAATATCAGTGGGGGTATTTTTTTCAGTATATTGTTTAGCATACTGTAGAATTTTTCAATCATCATTTGAGTGACATCATAGATTACATTTTCAGGTAGAGGTGTGACTGGTGTGCCCAATCATATTAAAAAATACTTACCTGTTACATTAAATTATTCATGCATTAACTCCCCATATAAGTCAAAAATTACATTACCTGTTTACCTTACAATTCTGGTTATAATTCTTACACATCATAGTTTGTGATATTCATTGAATATCAAAAGGAATACAATAGGAACAAATGTCAGCTTAGCAGTACTGGTTTTTTGTGACATACACATATTTCAAAATTTCTTGCATAATCCTACTATTTAAAAACTTTCTTTAAAGTAATATTTTTTGCTTAGATGATTAAGAAAATAACAAGGAGCTAAGACTAAAAAGAAAGGTTTGGCTCTCTGTTTGCTGCTCTGCTAAAAAACTCAGCCAAGCAATATTTCATTTGGATTGAATTTTAACTTCATTTATTTTCTTTTTGAACTGCAACCCAATAAAATTTAGTATCAAATGAAGTAATCTACCTTATTCAACATAAACACAAGATGTAATTTCATTTCCTGACAAGTAAAACAAAGGAAATAAAAGGCAGGAGTCACAAAATTATGACAGAAGGTGAAAATGTCTTTTTATTCTGTCTTTCCTATTAGAACTGTTAAGTTTTTATAGAATCTTTGAAGAGATAAAAATAAAAGTTCCAAATCTGATAATTAAGGGATTTATTTGGGAAGATACCCCTTTTATGGTTACTGTCTCATAGTCAGCATGACCCACAGAAAAGATCTGAAGCTTCCCCACTCAGTGTGTGAGGCAGTCCATTTCAAAGTGAGTTCAAATCATCTAGAGGATGAGGAGATATTGAACCTTCATGTTTGATGTCCAAGGTAAGAGCTGCGACTTCCCAGTTAGCTCATGCTGAGGCACCACCCACTCAGGAAGCTTCACCTTCTTTTGATGGGAAGCTCAGGAACACCACATGCTTTCAAAAATAAGTTTTTCACAGTATTTTGAAGCACAGTCAAGTGTCCTGGATTTACTCCCCAGTCATGAAATCTGGCCCTGAAATTGATATGAAATCAGTGTATCTGTAGACTTTCCAGCTACAGCCATCAAAGTCTATAGACTGTGGTTATCAGAGTTTCAAGGGAGCTCTGAGCTTTTGATGTATGTCACATAGGGAACTTCTCTGATGTCTAGCCAACAAAGGTTGACAAATAAATGGTATTTTGCACTAGCCAAGTCGTTAGGCAACTATAACTATTAAGTACTTTGAGCTGTATTGTTTATAGTTATTCAGTGAGAAAAGACAACCTTGGTACACAATGCTGACCAAAGAGATCCCAAGGCATGTCACAGGGACTGTGTAGTGGCAAGCCTTCCTAAGGATTTTTAAAAATTCAGTATTTCACTAATAGAGTAGATAAGACATTAAAAAACCACTATCTCAACACCTAACAATTTCACATTTGTAAAGTCCGACACTTGAAATGTTCAAGTGTCTGACAAGAACAGCTACTTTTCGCCACACACCTATATGGATTATTGCTGTTTATCATACAGAAATATCTGGTTCATTACAATGGCTCAGGTAATATCTGACAGTGAGGCTGTCTGAAGAGATTAGTAGGTTGTGTCCAGTCCACTTCATCAGATATTCCCTTTTCTTGGGACAGTTAAAGTCGAGTTTCAATTAGAGGAGAAGAGGAAGCACTTTTTTGCCAGAAGCACACCTCTTTTCAGAGGGCTTTCCTGAAGTAAATACATTGTCATGAATAATTAAGAGAATTCTTGGTGGGATTATATCATTAAGTGGTTCTAAATCACTATGAAAATTTAGGATAAAGCTCTAAGCATGAAAGAAAAATTATTTTTTTTTAAGTCAGCATCTATCTGTTTGCTACTTAACTCCATTACTGATAAGAGGATGAGTGCTGACACATCTGCATTTTGTTGTAAAGCTTTCTGAGCTACAGCAAGCTTGATATAAGAGAAACATAATATATAGATTAGCTGTTAGTCGTGAAACTTTATTATAGCTGATAACTCAGTGCAGTAAATGTTGCTTGTGGTAATAAGGATTTCACCGATCACAGTTAACCTCTTCAGAAAGCAAGCTCTGGTTACAGGCAAAAATAGTACTTTTCTAATTGCTTGTACTCAGAACAATTTACCCATTTACAGTCTTACAGTTTCTGGGCTGTGCTCAGACTGGAAATATACCTTTAATACAAAAAACACAGAAGCAAGGGGATTAATAAGGCTATTGATGCTAGATTTTTGGTCAGAGAAAGAGTCAGACAGCAGATAAAAGCACTTTTTTTTCAAGGAATTAAGCCACACATGAATGAGTACTATAAAGATAGAATTCAAATAAGAACAGTTATAAGAGAATGTACAGATTCAAGGTAGATAAAGTTGATTAGGCAATGGATCATCAGAAAAGCATTTATCATAAACTGAGAGTCAAGTATGCCCTGATACTGCAGAAAATCAATCGTCATATGTAACACCTTTAGTTACATATGCAAACGTAAGAGGACTGAAATACTTAGCATGGTAAAGGTTCAAGTGGAGTACTCTGTGTGATTTTGGGCATCCTACTTGAGGGAAGTAAGGATCAGTTAGAGAAAATTCAGAGGAAATCAATAGAAAAATGTATCAGAAAAATGACTTAAGAGCAAGAGTTCATTAAATGTGGCCTACAGAGGACTGAGAAGTTACTGCAAAGAGGAAAAGTCCTCCAGTCCTTTGAGCCCAAAACTATGAACCTGGAAATGCCACTGTTTTACACAGATGACCTGAGGGACACAGAATAACAGCATGGTACAGCATGAAAAAGATTTTAAAGAAAAGAGCTAATTTCAAGAAGATGAAAAATGTGAAAGTACAGGACTAAGATGGTTTCCAACACACTTCTGGATTTTGCTACTGCATTCCTACAAGTTGGCAGAGGACATCAAATTGGGGGTACCATTCAATACACTGGAGGGCAGGGCTGCTCTTCCCATGCGAAAGAATGGGCCAACAGGATTTTCATTAAACTCAGAGCAAAGACAAGTGCAAAGTTGGGGAGTTAGGAAGGAATAAACCCTTGTAATGATACGGACCATTGAACTGGTGAGAAGCTCTAGGAAAAAGCCCTGGAGACCCCAGGCAGTGAGCTGGGGAAGGAGCCAACAATGAGCCCAGGCAGCAGAGATGGGCAGCAGCATCCAGGGATGGATCACCAGGAGCACTGCCAGGAGGCTGGGGGTGATTTGCCCCCACCCAGAACTTCCTGTTAGGTCACATGTAAACATTATAGCCAGCTTCGTGCACACAGACACATACACAATACACAGAAGTGTACTGTACATTGCTAAGGTGAAGTGGGATCAGTCGAGGCCACCTCAGTGGTCAGGGCTGGAGACAGGGCTTGTGAGGAGAGGGTGAGTGAGCAAAGATTGTTCAGCCCAGGGAAGGGAAGGCTCCAGAGACAAACACCCTTGGCGGTTTTCAAGAATTGACTGGACAAAGCTCTGAACAACCTGGTCTGATCTCACAGCTGGCCCTGCTTGGAGCAGGTGGTGCACTAGGGACCTCCTGAAGTCCCTAACAAAATGAATCATCCTATGAAACACATTGTTTAACAGACATGTTGGGGGTTTTATTGAACCTCATATAAAACCAGTAATTTTGGCCCAAGGAAAGTGGGAGACCAAGAAAAGGTAGGACTTGAATTGTTAGAGACATTACCTTAACCTTTGAACAGTCCCTTAAAATGCATGAAAACTGAGCATAGATCTCACAAGATATCAAATAGGTTTTATTTCGAAAATCTGAAGGGATGACAGTATTTTAAAATCAGAACAATCTTAAACAACAGAGCCCTGACAAAGAAGGTCCAAAATAGGAAGAGAATATTTGTGTGTTGCAATTCCTCTGCTTAGGTCAGCAATGCTTTTCACAAGTTCACCTAAGATTTAAATATTAAATAATTAAAATAATAAATAATAGCACAGCATTATTATTTTATGAAAAGGAAAATGTCTTCTTACCTTGAAAAGAAATATTTGGACACCAACTTCTAAATAGTCTTCTCTTTTTTAGATGTTCAGAAAAGATTAAATTTAAAGAAATTAAAATTTATGAAAACCTGATACGAACAATTTATCATCAGGAAATTTCCAGACTCTATAGACTAGGAAAAAAAATCCATCTTGTATGATTTTTTTTTTAACATCTTCATAATATCTATCAAAGTAGTCTTAGTGCTAAGTCACAAGATTTCTATCAGGTGCCTTAGAAAGAGCTGGGGCACAGGGCCAAAGTCCTGAAATTTTGGAGGATATTTCATGCGAGCTATATCAAAGTAGTTGTCAGGACATGTGCTGTGAGCACCACTACCGTCTCCCAGCTCATTCAACTTTGCTTGTTCCTGTATCTAGCCAACAAATGGTTGGTACCTTCCACATGAAATCATTCATTCCTAAGTCCAGCAGGATAACAGAAAAATAACCCTTCCTTGTACAGAAACATTCAGGGAGGATTTTTATTCTACCAGACTTCCAGGTAAAGGCGTTCACTAAGTGAGTTCAATCTTACTTTATTTAGATCTTAGTTCTTACATTGAACGAAGTGGAGAAAAGATGAGGCTGAAATAGTCCCTACAGAAACTTTGCTTACTCCAAACATCATCCGGAGGCAGAAAATCTCACATTTCAAGATTCAGGAATGATAAAATCACTTTCCTGCTACCAACTGAGAATATGAATACAAACACAGCTAAAACAGTCCTGGCATTGGCTTACGAATCGGTACGTTTTCTCTTTCTTTTGTGTAGCTGTTGCAATAGATTTTCAAAGAATCTGTCTGTTTGCACAGCAGAGCCTGTCTTGATACAAAGAGTTGGACCAGATCTCTGGAGGCCCCTTTCAAACCAAGGGCAAAGGAAAACATTTTTCGCTGTTTATATTCCTTTCGTTGGTGAAAGAAGACAGAAAAGAAAGAAGAGGGGGGAAAAAAAAAGGAAAACATATGAGAAGAGCAGAATGTGATAATCTGCTCTTTTCTGAGATACCAGGGTAACTGGTTACTGTGAAGAATTACAGATTTTGCAGTGTGCTTTCTTCTTCTGATCCACTTGCCCATGTGTCATTTTGCTGCTACTAGCAGGATTTTAGGATTTCTCTTAGATAACCTCTAGAGAAACAGAATGGTATCATCTCCTATTCTAGCACAATTGACCACACTATCCAACACACTTATTTTGCTAAAGGGAGTTCAAGATTAGGGATTCACATGGAAGCAGTGAAGAATAAATATTTAACATAAACAAATAATTAACTAAATACAGGGCACTGTATCAATAATTATGCAATACAGGTCACCATAGATCGTTTTATTACTCAGAAATTCTGGATTTTGTCTATTTTTGCCTTATTTCTTTGATTAAAATGTGGTACAAATAAAACTCTTACTGTTCATTCACTAATTCACTGAGATCCTGATACTTCATATTTATTTATGGAAGTCAGAATGGTTTTGTTCTCTCTTAAAGAACAAAAAAATCCACACTTTTGGGTTAGGGTTTTTTTTGTAATTTTTTTGTAGTTGCTTGGAAACCTGTCATGCAGTAATTCTCCAAAACCCTTCTGTGCTGCCTAGTTAAATTCAGAAGAGAGAATTGAAATCAAGCTGTTTCAAAACACCATCTTTATCCTAGATACAATTTTCTGCATACCTCTCCCCTCACACAGAGGTATCCCAATTCTCTGCAATCATGGTGACAGGCAGGAAATAGAACTGAGCTGTTGCTTGCCTTGTGTGAGCTGGCTGATGAGTTACCTTTATAGGCAACTGGTAGGAAACACTGTATTTATATGCTAAAGGAGAGCCCCTCACACTGACTGGGTTCAAATATGGCTACCGGAAGCATTCATTCACTTCTGGTGCTGTAAAGGCTTTTATTGCAGCTTGACCAGAGTTAAAATGTGTCATTAAAGAATGCAAACAAATATCCTTTCAGTGCTAGCTTCTATAAATGTTGCATCAATTGTTATGAAGATGATGTCATGACATCATATAAAGTGATATCAGGCCACCGGAACAACAAGAAAAAAGTAAAGATTTTGGGGTTTTTTTTCTTGCCAGGTTTACATGCACTACAAGGTAGACTAATGATTCCAACCCTGTATACTGTCCCAAGTGTCAGCAAAACAAAACTGAGTTGAAACCCATGCTTTGTCTCACTGATTTCAGTTGAACCTTAGTGTCATAACAAAATTAATAAGAAGCACGACTAGAAGTTATAGGTTGACACCCTCTGATGAGCTTTAATTCACTACGGAAGAAAGAAGAGCAGGTGAGTTACGTGACACTGCAGGAGAGAAGTAGTACTGGAGACCAAGACTTGAAGCTGCCCTAAGCGTCACCTACATAATTTCTAAGCTGATCACCATATCATACCATTACTTCTACACAATGCAATGCTACACAGATTCCTAAATATACCTCTGTGATCTAGATGTAGTACAGAAAACACAAGGAGTGAGAATAATCACCTCAAATGGACCACCACCCCAACACTGCTAGGGTTCTTCTTGCACAGCACCATCTGAGGTGTCTCTGCTACACGCTACAATGAGCCGCACAGACTTATCTTCTCCCTCTACCTGTCTAAATCAAAACCAGTTTTAATTGGACTTTTTCTTATTATAAAATCTCCATTAATTGATGCTTTGTTGCTAGAAAATTCTCAAGAGACTCAGCATCACAGGAGGATGAAGCAGTACTTCATAATCGGTTCCAACTCTGATACAATCAGTATGCATGTTGTGGGTGTCACTTAATGTGAGGTTGCATTAAATAGCGTGGATTAACAAAGTAAATCCCTTCCTTCCCCTCATTAGTGCTGCCCAGTGAACCATGTACCTGAACCATCATGTGAAAAACGTGTGGCTTTTGCCTTTGCGGTCCCCATCAGGGCTCAGGATGGTAGCCCTGATTAAGCACAGTGGTTGTCACTGAAAAGTCAACATTACCAGATCAGTTAAGTTTTACTTTAAACTAAGGTGGAAATTACAGTATCTCAGATACGTGTTAGTTCGTGTCAAAATATAGCCATATTTTATGTTTTTCTTGAAACTAGGTCAGGTTACAGCCCTCACATTAAATAGTTGTGAAGCCTTTCTCTGCAATACACCAATTTTTTTCTTAAAGGTCAGTTACTCCTGTGACTACTCACTAAATCCCAAGACTTACTGTAAGTACAACTAAACATTGAAATTAAGGACTGTTCTGCCAGACTGAGAGTGAATGACTTCCTAGTCTTACATGTTTTTCTAAAATGTTGTCAAAACTGCTGGGATGAGGGGTGTGGAGTGTATAAAACCAGGACATTACCATTCAAAATTAAGTTCCACTCATCTTTACTGTATTTGCGAAGTCACCAAATAAGACACCAAACAAAACATTGTTATTTCTTTCCATCTCTTGTGTGAATATGAGAGGACGTGGTATTCTGCTTAGCGAGGAAAAGCTGCCTTGCACTTAGCACTGTTTGATATGTAAACAGGAACGAGATAAAGACAAAGCAAAACAGTTGACATCAATGAAGTAAGCGACATTTGCAGAACATGATAATGAATAGCTTCTGGCTTTTTTCCTCCGAGGGAAGAGGGGCATATGAGGGGAAAGGGAGGTATTTTACTGCCTTTTTTCTTTTTTTTACCTTTGTCTCCAGCTTTTAAACCTCTTCCAATCTGAACAAATTTTACATCCTTTGAACCATGTTACACAGTAGCACTGAGCTGGAATTACTGCCAACCATTTAAGTGCAAAGATTTCTGCTCATGAGTAGCGCAAGGGAGCACCAAAGCTGGCATTTGAAAAATAGGAATAACTTTGTTAATGTCAAGAGGTAAAGTATCAGCCCAATATCAATAAATTAAACACCACATTTGGTGACAGCCAAAGCTCTTATTTGTCTTTTTCGAAGCTAAGAAATCACATGTTAAGATGTGTCTTCTTGCAGCACAGAAAGCTTTTATTAGCCTGTGTGTTAGTTAATAGTAACTACATTCAGTAAATAGTTTTACCTTGTCATTTACCTAAGACAAAATTTCAAATAATTATACAAATACACCTGTGCTATGAAGTACATAAGTTATTTAATACAGTGGATATAATCAAATGAAAAGTGAAAAATTACAGTTTGGTCTTTGTTGTCAAAACGCTGAATGCCTTCAGGATACAATCAGATGCACTTTTTAAATTTTATTTTAATTATATTGATATTCCTGTGGACTCGAGCCTTCTGTAACTAAAAGTAAGTAAAAATGTAAATCTAGGATAATTCCATTAAGGAAAAAAAGGAATGTACAACAGGAGTGAGTCAAAACAGAATTTTTCACACCTCTGGTGACATTAAAAGAAATAATAAAGGCAGTGTACATGTAATGCTGTTTCTCTGACCCTTACCATTCAGTATTTAAGAGGACAGAATCACTCAGAAGATCATAATTCTGTGAATTATCACTTTACAAGTGTAATTTTAAAGTTGAATATACATTAAATAAACATAATAACGATGATGATAAAAAGTAGCAACCCTTGAGCATTGCTGAACATGTAGAGAAAAGAGTCTGCATGCAAGTGCAAACTGGTCTGGTCCACGTCCTGAAATGCTTCAGAAATTGTGTATGAACTTTGCTCCTACAACCAAGAGTAATTTTGTACTCCTGTGTTCAGATTTACTTTGGCACTAGTTGTCAGGTAGATGTCATTAAGTTTATGAGCCCAGAGGCATTCCTCCACCAGCGTTTGCTCCTTGTTAAATGCTGATTCATTAAAGAAAGCATACTGGGTTAAGAGCCACAGTATCAGATCTAAAATTTAAAAGGTGCTTTGGGTACCCTCTAATAACTTTCACCAGTATCCAGTTAAAACGTTGATAATTTACGTCCAAATGATTTTGTATAACCACTGATGGTAGTTCGTGGATCAGATTCGGATCAGGTGATTTAGAAGAAGCCCTCTTCTTCCCATATATGCAGGCACAGCCATGTGTATTCAGGTATGAGTACTAAGCAAGTAATTTGAATAGTAAAAGCCCTTCAACTTGGCCAAAACAAAGATAAGCCCTCCCCCGCCCCCTAAGTCACCAGTCACACTAGTGAAGTTTAAAATACTAGAAAATATACATTATTTACACAAAAATGAAACAAGTTTAAGATAGATTAATATAATTAATTAATCAATAAAATTTATTTTACTATCACAGGTTAATGCAGTTATTTTTATCACAATACATGAATATGAGTTGGTGCCATGTCTAACTTTACCCACTTGTTGCACAAACCAAGAATATTCCTCTTTCTACTTTAAATGGAGTAAATATATTTATGTGTGTTTCCTATTTAGCAATCAGCCAGGCCCTTAACGTATGTGGAGCGTCCTGCTTTTTTTGCACAGCCAGCAAGTTACGTGATGCTGAACTCTGGGTTCAGTTACAGAGAAATCGTGACCACTTTCCTGTGCTCACAAGACCAGCCTTGCCTCCCACTGCCCCAGGACCCAAAAGTGGGTGCAGGATGGATGCGCGTGCGTGTTTCTCTCACATCATTCCAGCCCACCCAGTAAAATCATGCCTGATAAAAGCTCATGAATTAACTAATTCTGACATTACATCTCCCAAAGTCCCATAAGCTCAGCAAACCTGAAGTAAACTTCACAGGTCGCACATTGAGAACTCATTTTGAAGGGCTGCATCTGAGCAGGTTACTTAAAGCACTGAAGTTACACTGACATTATGCTGTATAAAAGCAGCTGCCCTTTCCAAATCAAAAGAGTTTGTGGATTTACTTCACTTCTTTCATGGTTTGTGCATCCAAATATGACAAAGAAACTTCCTGTCCACTCTTACTGCCAAAATCCACACTGTGCTTACACACCATGATTTGAGGTTCATGCAATTTCATTCTGCAAACAAGCTAGGCTTGTATTCAAATATATTGTTTTCTAAATAAAATAAACACAGAAAAAATATAATAGAATAAATTATGTTTCAGAGTACCCCCCTTTTGCCCCACTCCCCCAGATTTATGGGAAGCTGGAATGGGAAGAGATTGGAGGGGTTGGAGAAGATTATAATTACATGTTTAAAAACTAGGCTCCAGAATAAACTACAGAAACATAGAATTTGATAAAATATTCCCATTTGTTCCAGTTTTTACTTAAGGACTAACCTAACTCCATAACATATTCACTGAAGTTCATCGTAGTCCATATTTTATTAGATGCTACTCTGTTCCTCATAATTGCTACCTGACAGAGGAGTCCTGCTTAAAAAGGGAATTAGGTCTGGATATACAGCAAATATACATTATGGAGATGAAAATAAAGTTCATCATAAATCATAAAGTTGGGAAAGCAGTCACCGAGGGCATGATGAAAATGGGGAAAGGACTGCAAGTACAAGAAAATACAGATGCATCTCTAATAGTGACTCTGATTTCTCTAGCTGCACCTGAAACCAAAGGCATAGCCTACACAGAAGCAAACACAAAGAAATCTTCAGAAATCCAAGTGGATTAAAAAGTACGATCTCTAGCAGAAGCAGTTTTAGCCCATCTGTATCTGTGGTAGAAAAGTGGTAGAAAATAAAGTCCAAGCAAACAATAGAAAAATATTTTAAAAGGGTCATACAGCCTTTCTGCATGTCTGTGCATTTTATTCATTATTGGAAAATTTTAATGACATAGGACAGTCTCCAACCATTTTCTAAGAAATTATTCCACTAAACAAATTACTTTTCTGGTTAATGGTGTCATTTTCACCATTCATTTTTACTCTGAAAGGCCAGAGATTTATTTTTTTTTATTACGAGTGATCAGCATTGTTCTTAGTCTTCACCTTGGGTGAACAAAACAGCTCATGAAACTGGCGCCAGTGTACCAGTGTCAAAATAAACACTGCAATTACTGTTTAGTACTAAGCTGCAACACCAGCTCGGTAAACTGATTTCTACCCATTAATGATTCGGTTATGTTAAAATTTCATAAAGGTTAAAGCAGAAATTAGAAGGTGCCAGCATTTGTCATAAGCCATAAATTACACTTCTCTGTTATTACGGTTACAAAGGGAGTTTGTTTGTCAAATGGTATTTCTACATTGATTCAGTGTCCTTTTCCATCATTTTAGTCAGCAGAAAAGACTCTACTGGGTTCTTTGTTTTGGAGGACTTTCCTGATTCACAAACTGGACTTGTTTGAACAGTTTTTCTCACCTGCATTACTACTATTGGAGAAATCAGATAAGGTGAGGCCTTAATAGCACGGACAGATCACAGGCCAAAACGGCATGTTAGGAAGCGCAGAACCTCATGAGTGTTTCTTCCCTGAAGTACTCTGAACTTTTCCTATTCAGCTCCCTGTATGTGAAATCATTTCTGTTTACTTTTGATATCAACCACTGAGTCCATCAAGTCTCACATCATTTACACTCTGCTGTACTAAGCTGCAGCAATAATATTTTGTGCTCTGACTCCAAGATGTGTGTCATAAACTAACCGGAGATAGACAAAAACTGTATGTAGAATAAAGAAGTCCCAAAGATCATCTGGGTGATTCAACACTGAATACTTGTGCACTGTTCTGTCCAGAATTATACTGTATAAAATAATTTTAGAAGCCAGGCTTATAGAGCTGCTGGTTTTGGAAGCTGTATGAAACCAAGATCCTTGTATCTTCTGGCCATTAGCCCTCAAATTGACATACTCAGAAGATCTCAATTGATTATTTGTAGATTCTAGACAAAACTCAGTTCGAGTAGTTATATTTTAACCACCAAAAAAAAATCTGTGTGCAAATCCATCAGGAGTCAAAGGGAACTGTGAATGGCACTACCATGATACAATCAGATTTAACTTCAGTGTAGAGGTCATTTTGAGGTATGATTAATGAAACAATACAGGTAGAAAACTACGCTATACTTCGGGCTGACCTTGCCTGACTTTCCCAGAAAGAGCTGACTAGAGGAACGGTACAGTTACTTCAGCACAGTGAAAAATTCAAGCTAGCTCAGGGAGCTTGGGGAAGACAGTAAGTTTAAACGACAGTGAGAGGTATCGTCTCTTTCAGATCTAACATTAAGCTAAGATGAGCTGAGTTCAACGACTGGCCCTTCCATATGCCAATAACAGTTTCTTAAATGACCCGTTCCTGACTGGAAATTCATCTACAGTAATTGTATCAGGGTGATTTTAAGAGTGACTTTTGAAATATAAATTGCAGAACTGTATTATTGCTCTAGATTTATGCAATGCAATAGCTAAGTGAATCCACTGACTCTATCTCCCCCCACATACGTGATGATTAGCATCCTAGTAAAGTGCAGAGATGTATTTTGTACTTAAACTAAAAGCCAAATGAGCTCCTTTACCATTTTTATAAGTGCGTAATCTCATCTACCTGTAAGCTAGGGTTTCTACAGCAATTTCATCCCTTGGAACTACATCCATTTTCATTCTGATGTGAAATACTGGTGGGCTGTCTAAACAGTCAGCACTTAATTTCTTCAATAGAAGACCAAATTCAATATGTGTATATGTGTGTGTGTGTGAATTATATATATTGTAATATTATATATTGTATAATAATTATACATTTATAATAATGATATGTATTTTTATATCTCACTCTCTATATAGAAAAACTTGCACGGATTTGTGAAGATTTCTTTTTCTAACAAAAGCTATATCTTAGCCCAAAACCTCATCAACAGAATTCTGAACAAATCAGAAAGCCATCTGGTTCATGTTATATTTATTTTTGCATTTTCTTTGTCCAGTTCAAGCAATTTACTAAAAATAATGTTTTGTTGTATGCTCAGTTTTCTGTTAAAACTAAGATAGATGTATGTTCTGTCTTCAGTAGACTCTATACATCCCAATGCTCTTAATTACCAAGTTGTTTCTTTCTCTTGGATTAAACAGATTTCATTTTTTCCCCTCTCTTACTCTTCCTCTTTCATGCCACCAACAGATTATCCTCCCTTATTTTCGGCATGTGTTTCCATATCATGCTCACCCCAAAGGAGACAAGAAAGAAAAAGCCTCTCTCAAAGAAATAGCAAATGGTATCATGCCAAATCAATGAAGTAAATGCAAGTTTGTGCATTAAAAGTAAATGTGCAGAAGTACAAGGACTGTAGCTATAAAAAGGCAAAAGTCAAAGGGGTTTTATATAATCTGGTGGGTTTTTTTCTGTTCTGAACTGTTCACTGGCACTGAGAGGATATAAAATAGCAAAGATTTCCAGATGTCTGAGTTCCTTTAGGACAATATGGAAATACAAGGCTCCACCATACCACTCTAAGCATACAATTTATTCCTGTAAAACAATTTTCACGTGTCCATTTACACATAGTTAGCTCTACACTTTTGGATGGTTAGAATTATGATGGAGACAAAAACAGTTGTTGAAAAGTGAGGTAATCATAATGAATGATTTCTTTACCTCTGAGTCTGCCAATGGAGTGCTGTGCATCCACTGCCACTGTTCAATCAATATGTATGAAGAATAATACAATGAAGAGGGGATTGTTAGCATCAAATGAAAGAAGATACCCAGAGGAATATGAGTTTCAGATTTATGCTCTCAAAATAAGCAGAATTTCTATAGCATTTATTCTAAAAACCAGACAAATAACAAGTCCACTTGGGACCTAAGACAAAGACACCGAGTTAAGTCTCAGGCACATTTTACTGCCTTTACTTTGTTAAATAAAAAATAATTCTTGGATTTCACGTAAATTAATGATTATTAAACATAATTTGAGCTATATTTTCTTAAAGGATCCTTTGGGAATAAAGCAGTACTGTCAAAAGCAGCTAATGTCAAAACTGGAATAAAGAAATTAAACATCAAAATCTGAAGCTAAGGTACCCCTGCTTTCAAGTTGAAAAATATGGGTTTAGGTATCTTGAAATTAAAATAGAACCCATGTGTGCAGATGTGTATGTAACTAACCCTGAATTCAGAATGAACTACTCAAAACAACTGCACAGATAGATACTCCAAACAGATATTGTGAAATAAAGTCTGTAAGATAGAAGCATATTTTATGCATGAGGTGTAGGTATCTGCAAATAACAAAAAACTCCACACTTAATTTGCAAAGTAAAGCAGATGACACAAGTGAGTATTTCAGTTTCGTTTTGAGAACCTAAGATGTGATCCTGATTACATCTTCTCTAATTGTGATGCTAACCTCCAAGTAATGTATCTTGTAGGACACAACTATTCACAAACATGTCACAAAAAGAGGGAGTTTGCGATGAACAAAATAGAGGCAATTTTCAGGAAGATATGGTATAATAACTTTAACACTGGCACTATTGTTAATTATTTTCTGAATAATAAGGTGCACAGAGTTGATGACAGTTATCATACCTGCTGTGCTTAAAAATAAAGCTAAACACCCAAAACAACCCAAAAGCAAAAAGGGGGGAATTTCTTAGTTTAGGCTGCTTAGGTTTCCATCTAATTTTCATTAAAATATGAGAGTCTAAGCCTAAAGTATGAGAGACCAAATCTAAAAGCTTAGCTGAGCAGAAGTGAAGTACAGGAATAAGAAAAATTAGATTCATTAGACCACTTCAAAAAATCAATACTGGATGCAAAAAAAACCCCCAAACTTAAGTAACACTACGTACTATTTTTTGATCTCAGATGTATCTGAAAACATGCATCATGAAATGCCACATAAGAATTAGATAAAGTTACTTCTGAGTAATCAATATCACTTAAAAAATATGAAGATGTATCTTAATACAACACATAATACATTTTCTATTGTCCACCCTCAACAAAACTGTCTTAGCCATGATAATTACCACCCAGCACAAAAAAAATCACACACATCAGCCATTTACTGGCATCACCTCTCTACTCTTCCTTCTTTGCAGTGTAAAGAACCACGGATGCTTGAAGATCATGCTCCAAGAGGCTAATGGAACCTAAATTTCGAAGAAAAAATAGGACAAGAAAGAAGAGAGCTAAGGAGACAAAAAAACCAAGAAAAAAACCCCCAAAATGTTCCTTTTGGTTCAATCCCTGTTCACTGCTGGGGAGGAAAAACAGCAAATCAAGTTGAATAATTTCATGAACCCTATTTAATCAAAAAATTTACATGAATAGGAAGATAAAGGAAAATTTAAGTAGGTAAGAGTACTGGGGTAAAGACTGTTGCCAGTAGAAACAAAAGGGAAGTGGAGGCTGCAGTTATAAGAGAGCAGGGAAAACTCATTGAGGAGAACAATGTGAAAGTGTAGTTATACATGAAGTATCAGTTACACATGAAGTAAAGAAGGTTAAACCTTAAAAAAGAAAAAAAAAAAAAAGGAAAAATTCGGATATCAGTAAATACAGGATAAACAGGAAAATAATAAATGGTATGCAGCAGAAGTAAACAAAACAAGAAGATAATAGAGAAAATGTAGACAATTCTTCTGATGTTGAAATTATTCCAGGTTACATAGATAAAATACTCACTAAAGCGAGTTTAAACCTGCTCCAGCATCTCAGAAAAATATATCTGTTTCTCCTCTCTCCATTCCCTTCCTAGTAACTAGCTGGCATAGTTTAACTGCCAGACCTCACTGGAATCTAAGTAAATGGAATTGCCTTATTTAATTTGGAATCTACAGGTCTTGTCCGTATCGTACTACTGGCTGCGATTCAGATTTTCACAGTAGCACCGAATGAGGACAGCTAAGAAACAAACATTCATAGTTAAAGCTTTTCACTACACAGCTGAAATGTAAGTAAATCATCTCAGGAAGATGTAAACTGATTGAAGGGTGTAATTTTTATGTCATTTGCTACCATGTGGGTTTAAAAAAACCAAACAACAAGCAAAACCAAACTGTTTTCACTTCTCCATAGGGCTTCACTGAGCCGTATTCATTTCCTGTACTGAAACAAATTCCAGCAAAATTAACTGAAACTTAGCACCCTCGTTTTTAAAAAGTGTTTGAAACTGCATCTTCGTGTTACCCCATTATTTAGAAAGTTTGTCAAGCAGCCTTGAAATATCCCAACGGTCCTTTGCCACCTTGGCATGCTAAAATATATAGCTGGTGCTACATATATGACTGCATTATCATATAAATGTTAACGTATGTAAAAGGCAAGCTTTTTTTGGAGATAAAGGAATGTGCTGCATGTAATCAAGTTAGGATAGGAAAAAATGCACAGGACCAAAAAATTACAAATTCTTTTGTTCAACTAAAACCTGAATGTTTCTTTCCAGTTCAAAAGATCTTTGGAAGAGAAGAGAGATGATGGAATAAGCAGAGAAATGAAAAAAAAATTGAGCATAAATACATTTTTTAATGTTCGTATATGTGCATGCACACATCAAATGAAAGTATATTACTTGGAGTCATCTAAAATATAAGAAAATAAATAAAATACATGTTGCCTTTGAACCTCTAAGAAATATTTTTAAAACATCTAATGACTCCAGCAAATGTCTCATAAAATCTTACTTCACAATAATCTAATCTTTATGTCTAAACACCTCAGCTGCTACGCAAAATGTTTCTAAGTAGAAAAAAAACCATAAATACAGAATTCAATTATATTACATAAAAAATTTAATTTAGCTTGGATACCCAAAGAGAGATAACTTTTTCCCATAGTGCTCCAGTTACTTTTGGCAAGGTAAAACTTTTTCTAGAATAATTCCAGTTAATTTGAAAATAAACTTTTTACTCAGCCTTCATTACAAAAGGAGTATGTTGGAGGAGGATGGTAGCAAGATCATAAATGTCAGATACTGCCTTTGAGAATCACCTATATGCAAAGCCACCCAGTCTTTAAAAATTCCTTATCCTCTGTGAAATATCAAGTGCACTTCTATTTTTTTAAGGTCTTGGTTCATATGTCAGTAGATTGGTCACTGCTAAGTACAGGAAAATGAACGTAAAGAAAGTAGAGATGAGTGTTAGGTTGTCTGTATGATTTAATGCAAGATAAAAAGCATAGGTTGGGAAAAGGAAGTGGGAGACTGATTCAAGTTCTTCCTCTTCTTCACTGACATATTTACTACGAACTTAAATGCCAAAAGATATGTGGCAGAAAAATCTGAGAGGTGATAGACAAACTTCAAATCATTAGCTTAATAGTTGCCACAAGAGCTGTCATATATTATTGAAAGTGTTAATTAAGCACAAGTTTACAGAAAATATGCTAAAGAAAATACAGATATTGAAGAAAGTATACATATGCAAAGGAGAGGAGTTAATAGAGAAGATTCAGCTGATTTTTGATAATTGTAAAAAATTATATGTCTATTAACTCTCACTAAAAATCAATGAAGGATCTTTTATGATTCTGCAGGCGTTTTGAATGCCCTCTGCTCATCAAGGGTTTAGCTTCCTGGGCTATGCAAGAAGCCTTTTAGGGACCCTATTGGCTCAGAGGCAGCTTTTAAGCTCAGGTGTTGGGCCTTGGTGCTGGCTTGATCTGGGGACAGCCATGCCTGTTCTGTGCCCAAGCACAGTTCCCCCAGGCCCCCACCTGTGGGCTCATGAACTAGCCTAGTCTTATTTCCATCCACACGGCCCTGCCCAGGTCTCTGGGCAGTGTCCAACCCCACTGATCATCCCTGGACCTTCTGGGTGTCATAGGGATGTGCCAGGAAGGTGAGGGCCCTGCCCCACTGATAAATCAAAGGAGGCCTAGCAGAAGTGTTACTACCATTTAAGAATGATTTCAAGGTTCAAAAGTTTGTTTTCCCTGGATATGTCTGGGAAGATATAATTGTGTTTTTTTTAAAGTAGAAAAATTAGGCTGCTGTTATTTGCACAAGAGAACTAGGAAGGGGTTTTTGCCAAGTAGAACTAGGACTTCACCCTCATGGCCATTCAGCTGTGAGGATGGTAAGCCTAAAATCTCCTGTCACAGCTTTTCTCCCCTCGTGTGGCCATACAATGGAAAAGCCTTTGCCAAAATGGAAAAGCTGAGGAAACTCTGATTTCCTCCTAAATGTAGATACAATGAATGCCACTTTCCTCATTGCCTGGAGCTTTATTCTGCCTGTAAGATTTTAAAACAAAGTTGATTCTCAACAGTGAAATTCATAGAGCTGTCACACTTGACTTTACTGGGGTGAGACTGAGAATTTTGGTACAACTAACTTATGCTGAGTTTCAGCACGCAAAGTCTAATGGCAATTTGGTAAAGGGGTGTAACTTGGCACTTTATATAGAAATCATTATTCCATCAGGATTACCACCTGTGGGAAAATCTGAGGTATCCCTTCCAGATCTAGTCATTTGATTCACAGCAGTTAGATCTGACCAATTTTGAAAGACAGGTCTAAGATTTGTTTGGATTTCACCCTAGGCACCTGAGAGCGAGTTCAGCAACAAGGAATTCGAGAACCAAAGGGATCACAACAATATTGTGTAACCACCTCTGTGAATCTGGACACTGCTGGGCTTTTTGGGGGTACTGAAACTTTAAATCCAAGTGAATATCTATGAGGAAAGAAGTGGTATGTCGGGCTTGAGTACAATGAAACGGCATGGAACATCAGACGACTGGAACATCTCTAAAATGCTGATTTTGCCAATTACGTGGGACTAATTAAAAAAAACAGACTTCTTTTCTTTCTGAATTTACCTGGTATCATTAGACTGCCACAAGCAAGTTTGTAGACAAATGGCACAGATATGGAAAACTATTATTTTCAAGATGGTTATTTCTTTCTGTTGCATTGTAAATGTTTGGAAAAAAACCCCAAAACATCAAAAGGTAAAAGGAAAGAAAATAGAGAAGGCATGGACACATGCAATGTCTTCCTGGTTTTATATCCACAACAGTAAGAAAATGAAGAGGCTGCCTCCTAAGTATGCTGAATCGGGGAAAGCTGGGGTAAGAGGCCACTCACAGTCTTGAAAATTCTCATCTTGAGCTCTTGTATGTGAGGAATGAGAGGAAGGGGGATCAATACAGATGAGGCTACAATAATCAACATTTTGCACACACTGTATTAGTGCTTGTTAGAAAAGATGATGACTAGAAACAGAAACTCAGACATAAGGATTTGCACTTAATGCCTCTGAGAAGCGTCTACTGGGATCTTTTCTCCATCATTCACTTTCCCTCACTGTAATTTCTAACCACCTTTTGAAGATTCCTCTATCAAGCAAAGAGGTTTTGATCAGTTTAGGTTTTTCACTAAAATTACTACTTTATATGTGAAATTAACAGGAAGTTTTGTTATTGACAGTGAAGAGGGCACCTGCACTGAAAAACTGTAAAAAAAGATGCACCAGTTCTGTGAAATGATCTACAGCTATTACTGCAGAAGTTTCACTGCTTTTTAAGGGGTGAGGAGAAGCAGCACCAGCAGAGAGCACACACTGCAGTGTACATCATCGTTCTGTGGGAGAAAGGGAAGCTTTTCACATCTGGTAACAGCAGTCTGAAAATGCAAACACAAAATGCACTCCCCCACAATAGTGCAGCTTCTGCACAAATGTGCATATTAACATTTTCCCCAGCCTGGAGTTTAGTTTTACACATACAGCTCATTTACAGGCAGAGTATTTTAACCTATAAACACTGGGTGACAAAGATCTGACATTACAAGGAAGGGGTTGTTTTACTAAAAACCATCTGTCAGAATCACCTTGCAACACTAAGAGCACTGTATCAGTTCGACTATGCTACCAGTGAGTGTACAATCAATTAGGAGAACCAGCAACCTTATTTAGACTGAAAACACTGACATCAAGTTGAGCGGATGCCAAACCCGCCATCATTTCTGTAACCATTTTCTACAGTAAAGTAGCCCTGAGCTATGTTTCTAATATACATATACAAGCGTAATGACATGACTTTTAATGACAGTAAGTTTCTTACATATAACTATTACACAAAGGAATTCTTAAGACTGTTGTATCTACTACAGCTTTGGAATATCAACACTAATACAAAACAACTGACCTGTAATAACAAGCAGATTTGTTTTGTCAGATTTATCCCACATTGTTTCTTTCCTGAGTTTCTGATCTCTCTGTTTAGTACCCTTTTTTCACTCGAGTTTAAAACGATTTATAAGCTGATCTATCATTATTGGCACATCTTTTCTTTGCTCTCCGTTTCACTTTGGTTGCAAGATTCACCATTCACCCCTAAGGTCATATCTACTGTAACCATGAGGATAAACTAAATGTGCTAGAAAGGCTGGTACATACTCCTAATATGAGGTTAACCTTTGCACACCAGAAAAGCAATGTTTACAGCAATGTGTTGTACCTTCATACAGGGGGAAAATAAAAAAAATAAAAATCAAGAGCAAGTTGAGAATATAGCTTCAAAATTCTAATCTCTATTACATATCATCATCAAGATAAACACAATTCTGCAGTTCTTTTGAAATACACCAAGTTAATAGAAATTCTGGACATTTCAATCAAGTATCTGCTGATAAAAATCAGTTCCTGAATGAAATGAACACATGGGAGTAGTTGTTGTCAATCAGAAAGCCTTGAATTGCCTTTTTGAGACTGTCTCTCCATTTCTGATACGCTCCCCCTGCTAAATCTTTAAAAATAATCTTACCTTTCAGGAATTGCTTCTGTCTTTATCCATCATGACCCACACACAGATATGGTGGGAGATATACTCACTCAGATCCCTCCCTACACAGATTTAGATGGCTTGCTTTAAGATCCTCGCTGTACACAGGTTCAATTGAAAGTTCTGCCCTAGCAGTAATAATGCTGGTAAGAATGTACATTTGCAGTTCTGAGCTCAAGCTCCCTCTCAGGATGGCATCAAACACCAGAGAATCAAAACCGAACAACTTTCCCGACACACTGGGGTGAAACCCCAGCCTTACTGAAACTCTCAGTGACTCCAAAGGGGAGGGATTTCCCCTTTTGGTTATTTACATTAGCTCTTAATCCAGGATTATATACTGCTTAGTAAAGTGCCTCTCACCTTTTTCAGCATCAAGTCTGACAATAACATCTATTGACAATACTGCCTTGACTCCTTAAGGTACTTTTATTTAAAATGAGCTTAAAAAATAATGCTGTGTCTCATTTCTCATGTTGCAATGGCTTAAGCAAAGAATGAAACAATAGGGATATCTTGTGATCTTAACAGACGTTATCTACTAAGAATGTTCAGCCTTCTATATAGAGATGCAACATTAAACAGTGCAAAGAGGAACAGAAAAATGATCAAAAAATAGTTGGGCATGAACCACATATAGTTTCAAAAGTGCTGTTACCTAATTAAATTTACTGTTAGAGTCAAGATTACACTTGCTTAAAGAAAACATGACAAATTCACTTATTAATGTTATCAGAATGATATGATCTCATCAAAATTTGACTAAGCCAGAAATAATTAATTTATAACAGAGGCCAAATCCTGCCTTCCTGATTCATGTACAAGTTTGATGCAGTAGAAATTCAGTCCTAGTCTAACTCCTAATCAACCCAGAAATATCTGGCTCACTGAACTACTACACCCAGGAGTTTAAGGTAAGAAGTACTAGGCTCAAAGACTCTCTCAATAATACAAGATATAATCTACTCTATGTAGCCAAAGCAAAGCTTTATTGATAAAAGCAGCTTTATTCAAATGTTCAGCTATAAATTTCTTCTAAAGAGTTGGCACTGCAATGTTCAGACATCTATTTAAAAATACTATTTGTTCTTTTGGGATGCTTATCAGATATCTTATTAGATAAAGCTTTGTTCATGTGAATCTAATTATTCTGGGTTTTGCTAAAGTCTTTCCTGTTGGAGATTTTTGCAAAGTGACTTCAAAGTGCTTCTTTTTCTGAAGAAACTGAGGGTTTCCAAACAATTTTGCTAGGAGAGGAATAAATTAATGATCAGGAGCTCAGAATCCTTTTGGTCGTCAAAGGATTTAAAACATGAGTGCAACTCTTCCCCTCCCCACCCTTATTTTGAAGTGGGTCAATTTACATTGTACTAAAGCAACTTGGCTTCATGTTTCTTCAGAGCTAGTGCATTACACTATTCTGTAAAATACCTTAAATGCTAACAGCTTAGAACATTACCAAACAACAGTAGTCTGAAGACTTGCATTCAATAAAAAAATCAGATTCAAGTACATTTGTGCTGCAAAAACGAATGTGGCATCTTTCTATTTACAGGCCCCAAATCTAGGAATACAATTTTATTCAAGTACTAGCCAAAGCGAAACATACAAACATTGAGAGAAAAACCTACAGGGAAAAGGCTCAAAGCACTCATTTTACATAATTTTGGTTATTACTTGTCTTTTACAGTTACTTATTATAATTATAAACTTAGCTAATTTAGGAGAAGATCTTAAATACCAAATAAGCTTTTCTTATTTCTTAGGAAAGATTGAAGAATGAAAGGCAAATGATCTAATTCAGAAAAAAGAAAATAATCTGAATTGATAAATTTTGAGATACTCCCAAAATTTCCTGAAAAATATGAATTTCCACATCTGTTAAACATCAGAAGTGTGTTCAGCCTTTGACACACTACATTTAGGTGTCTATACACAGGTCTTTATGTTAAGCTCTAACTATTAAAGGGGATGTAGTCAGCACAGCTTAAGATGCCACAAACGTGGTTCAGTTCACCCCAAAGCACACATCTTTGTGTGAGCCTTCACAGAGCTGAGTATGGACGCAATCTCCTTTGACTACAAATGGGAGCCAAGACAACCAGCTTATGTGCAGACACACACAAAGGTCTAATTATAGCTGTCGGGTGCTGAATATTATCCTTGGTTTCAAAGCAGTCAAAATGTTGTTTCTCAATAATATGAAGTAAAGTAAGTATCAAAATGAGGATGGAAATATCAGTTATCATCACAATCGACTTATCCCATAAAAAATGTCTACTTTTAATACGTTTCTCCTGAAGACCAAATGTTTCACCAGGAGAAACAAAACAAAACGTACAAAACCCCAAAGAACAACCCACAACACCAAAAAAACCCTCAACCCAAAAATAACTTCTCTAGTCCAGAGAAGACGGTAAAAACATAGTGAAGACGCTTCCTTTCTTGTTCTCCTTTATGGCAATAATCCTAATGGATACAATACTCTGACCTTAAGAATGGGCACACGTACTCCAGAAATAAATTTTCATTAACAAAACTCAATAATAAATAACGTTAGAGCTCACTGAAATGTTAGAACACAAACTTTGGAGGCAGGGTTGCTCAACAGCAAAGAGGGACTAAAAATGAAGAAAAATATTAATACTAAATATAAAGTTGTTTTCCTACCTGTGTGCAGACAGATTACTGAGGTACAGGGTGTATTTTTCTTCAGCAGACAGCCCATCCATCATCAAGTAAAAAACATGAAAATTACTCTGGTTGAGGGGCTGCATAATGACACGAGATTTCTCCAACATGTATGTATAAATCCTAGCTGATTGAGAAACAAACAAATAAATTCATCATTACACTGATTGCTCTGAATTTATATATTTTAAACCATTCACCATTGCAACAGTAAAGAATAAAAATGGTTCTTATAAAACAGTCTGAGGTGAACATATAAAAATACTACCATTAATTCTACCACAGTTTCCAGTATAAATCATATATAAAGCCCTAATTCCACTGAGGTTAGTGGAATAAATGTCTTACCTTGCTTGCTTACTGTCTTACTTTATCTTTAAAATTACTTAGTTCATTTTAAAGATAACAATGTTGATTTGTACTGTTTTGCTTATTTGAGGAGCCAGTTGTTGTATTTGGCAAGACCTTCTAAGAGACAAGCTATTAGCCATCTCACCAAAGTATAGACATCCGAGCACTGGCATCTACTCTAAGCTCCTTCTTAATGGAGAGAAACAGACACAAAAGATATCACGGTGTCTTGGAGAAACTAGACTTTGAACCATTTCCTCCTTCTCTGTTGGCAGTCCAGAACACTCAGGTTAATATTTTAATAGTTAACTTCTAGATGGCTGCAAAGAGACAAATCCTCTGCAGAACAGGTCATCAACGTGCTCAGTAACCTGTGCCTGGGGAAACAGCTCAGAAGGACTACAGTGACCTGGCCAAACGAGAAGCCATGTGAATCGGCACACCTGGGAAGAAGGTGAAGCAGGATGAACCTGATTGTGATTTGCCTACAGAAATGCTGATTACAGGATCATACAAAACCTCAGGCTCCTAAAGGTTCTGAGGGAGGCAAACCACAGCAGCAGAGGAAATGATCCTTGAGATCTCTTCCAACTTGGTGTTCTATGAAATACTGGGCCATCAGATCCATTCACCTGCTTCATGAGATTACAGGCATTTTAGAGGTACATGTGTAGAGACAGAGGGAGATTGGCTGTCTTAAGCAGATTACTCCAGACATCCAGTACACCACCACCACCACGCAGTTCCAAGGGCAGCAGCCTAAAGACAACATGGAAAAACCTGCAGCTAGAGGTCAGGGTCCTCCCTGTGAGCAGGGACCCAGTTCCAATTCCCACTTATGCCACCATTTATTATTCTTTATCTCATCATTGGTCAATGTAGAATACTTTCTGTGGTGCAAAGACCAGGAACATGTCCCTTACCTCAGCTGAGAACCCCCATCTCCAGGACACTGTACATTCTGTTCCAGCTTTATGCTTTTCAGTCTGCAATACGTAAAAGCTTTCACAGGGTCTTAGCAAGCATCCTTACCCTTGCAAAGGCTGTTAAGTTAGGAAGATAAGGTGCTCTTTTGGGTTTGAGTTTCAAGGTCTTGGTAGTGAGGGGTGAGAGGGGGCTGCAGGAGCAGCTTCTGTGAGAAGCTGCTAGAAGCTTTTCTTGGGTCCAGCTAGTCAGCTCCAAGATGGACCTGCTGCTGACCATGGCTGAGCCAATCATTAATGGTGGTAGCACCTCTGGGATAACATAGTTAAGAAGAAAGAAAAAACTCAACAACAAACAAGCAGAAGTTTTTTCCAGACAGAGAAAGGAGTGAGATGTAAGAAACTTTGCAGACACCAAGGTCAGTGAAAAAGGATGGGAAGGAGGCACTCCAGGCTCCAGAGCAGAGATTCCTTTGCAGTCCCTGGAGAAGACCATGGTGAGTCAGTCTGTTCCCATGCAGCCTATGGAAGATGATAAGGAGTAGACATTCCACCTGCAGCCCATAGAGGACCCCATGCTGGAGCAGGTGGAGACACCTGAAGGATGCTATAACCCCATGGGAAGCCCACACAGGAACAAGATCCTGGCAGGACCCACAGCCCATGGAGAGAGGAGCCCATGCCAGAGCAGGTTTGCTGGAGGACTTATGACCCCATAGGGGATACACAGGGAAGCTGGAGGTAGTTCTTGAAGAATCATTGACAGAAAATACTGGTACATGGCACACCCTAAGACATTTACCACACACCATTTTTAAGCTGCTCATGTTGTTTCAGTTGTGGGTTTGGGGGACAGTTTTTAAACAAATTGAGTTTAAGCATAAAATAGCACTGAGTTCTTCAGTACAGTCAAAGCTGTTGCATTTCTGGCACACGCAGTAGCACAGCTTCAGCTACATGAGACCTGAAGTCTGAAGGCAGAGTAGGAATTTAAAGACTTCTAAAGATTGGGAGAGTTGAAACAGTATTTTCAGAATTGGTTTTGGACTCAAAAGTATCTCCCGATGAGATGCCAGGCAAAGCTATGCAGGTTAGATCTCAGTATGTGACAGTGTGTATCAGAAGCCCAGAAGTTGCATTGGCCCAGTGGCTAGGATAGAAGCCAGAATGCCACGCTCCTGCTGCTGTGCTGCTGCTAACACCCGCAGTAGCTCATTCAAGAGCCGCGCTTCGTTACTGCTATATCATCTGTATTTGTCTGCAAATGATATTTTACATTCACCGAAGTAGCATATCTTTTGGAGAGCTCTAAGCTTCTGTCCATGCAGTTAAATTGAACACAGCAAACTTGAAGTTATTTAAAGTTGTGTGCATGAGGCAATGCAGCCTTTGAGAACATTGTTGAAAGACAGTGTAGAAAAATCAGGGAGTCTTGAACATATGCTTTGAGAAAGGTCTCAGCAGCTCAGCGTTGTCCCTGAACTATGTATAACTATGTATGGTCTCACCAAGTGCTACTCTGCGCAGGCCAAACCATCCCAGACACATCCCAGGTAGGCAGTAGAGAAAGTCAGAGCTACCCTACACAGGGACATCTTCCACCCTTTTCTTTTATTCAATGTCATGGGAATGGCCTGACACATGTGCTGGCAACCAAAAAGCACGCCTGGGATTCTCAGTCCCTAGAAAAGACAGTATGACTGACAGAGAAGAGTTGCACAGCTGACTTGCTGAAACAAGGAGACATGATCTGGTCCATTTAATCTTCCTACAAAAAGTAGAAGCAAACCCCCACCATTATGGAACCTATACTATGAGAAATTGCCTATCAGCCATCTCTAGTCCTCTGATGCTACATTACAGAAAGAAGAACTGTGCTGGAAGGGAAAGGGCACGCTTGGGAAATCATTAAGCTGGTAGCAGGATATGTTTCTGGCTCCAGTAGCTTTGCAGTACACCACAAATTGAAGCAATACAATCCTAACCTATCGTGGCAGGGCTGGCCCAGACACACGCTTTCATCAGAATCAATCATTACTTGGCTGCCATTCCCACAGGGTAAAACAGGATAGATGAACCTCAAGGATAATTTCCATCTTTTATGGTGCTTGCAACTTATTTCTTACTAAAACTAACCCTACCATCAGTTAATTTGAAAAGAGGCCATTACTAATCTTGAATCACTTTTTAGAGTGCAGTGGTTTTTGCTAAGGTTTTCATAACTATCACTTGTGTTTTTTAACATTCATTGATTAATAAAAACGAGAAAAACCCTTACTGAAGGTCATCTATCTGATTAATTAACACATTTATCTCTAATGATGAGCAACATCACTTACTCAGATGACACAAATGAATTCAGCCCTTTTCAGGTACTTCAAGTCACCCACTTTAATAAGGCTAAATACAGTTCATCTCAGTCAGCATCTCCAGCAATGGGAAGAGCTGTTATGAAAAGTCAAGCTTCTGATCTGCAAGAATCAAAAGCAGCACCACCTCAATGGAGCCAAAGTAGCTCATAAAGGCAACTATCACAGCAATATGGTTTTCTACAAAGTGAAATGATATCTTCACTAATCTCTGTGTGAAACAAAAGGCAAAAATAATAGAGGACCATTTTTGTGCAGTGTTGCCTGTGCTCCCAGGGACAAGGAAATTTGAATTTCCTTTAAGTTATCACTTGATATACTGAGCAGCAATGAAGTCAGCAAGCTAACTCTGTATTGAAAGCATCACCAGTGAAACACTTCTTCCAGCTACGCATTCTTTGGGACTACACAGCTCTTTCTCAAAACCCACCCTGTCCTAAAGACAGCTATTGCTAAAGACAAAACAACACGTCAAAGTCCAGAGCTGAAACGCAGAACAAAAACACACCAGAGAACTTGGCTGGCTGCAGTCTTTCTTATACCACAAAAAGAAAATTCATGTCTGAAACCTTCTAATTGCTAAAAAAAGTTTGTAATGCACACAGGCCAATATGCACTCTGCTTCTTTTCAAAATCATATTAGATACTTCCATTTCAGTGCTGTTTTGAAAAATAAATATTTTTTAAAAAGTCATGTCTTGCTTTCCAAAAAGTGAAGCCTGAGAACAGCAAAGCCTGAAAAGCAAGGCAGGAAATTTGTAGAGTGAGTTTGTCAGGCTGGATTTTCCCTCCCTATCTCCTTCTTTTTTAGTAATCTAGGGAAACTGACAGAAGCCTTTACCTTTCAGGAATTATGTCAATTTACCTGAAAGACCATTTCTCTCTCCCTTTCCAAATGAAAATAAGATGCAGTAATTTTACATCTTTATTTATAAATAAATAATCTGGGTTTTACTACTATACAGTTGGTATGAATGATTATGCTTTTTTTTGGCAGAAGATCAGTCTTTGAGTTCTGATAGGTATTTATTTATTTTAGGAACTTAAACACCAGACTGTAGTTCATTTTGTATTTGATCTCACATAAGACTTTTTACCAGTTCCCACTGCCTTATCTTATCCTGTCATAAAGGACAACTTCATCTGTTTTATACCTTCTACACTTGTTTGATTGGATTAATGCAATGAAAAGTACCTGACCAGACCACAAAGCCAGTCGTCACAGGAAAAACTCCCATTTAAACCCAAAATTGCATCACACTTCATCAGGAACAAGAATCAGAGAAGACACATAAAACCTCTAAAGATGTCTGTACTGGCTTTGAGTAGAACCACACTGAAGAGCTCTAACCTTGTTTTCAAAACTTTGTGGCAAAGATTCAGTTTATGAGAAAGACTGAATCATGCCTGTAGATGAAAATTATGGCCAGTGTTTCTGTTATTTAGGTATATTGGACTTTCAGCCATAAGAATAAACTCTATGTGACAAAAGTCGGAGCATTTGCAGGGTCTAGCCATAAAAAAACTTCATCATGAACAAAGAGCTGTCACAACCTTCATCGAAGTTCACTCCAAATACAAGGAACACTACCTTGAGCTTGCCCTCTTTAATAAAAATATACGGATGTACTTTGCATACTGCTTCTTTAGTAAATTGTTCTGGATCTCCACCCTCAACATCTCTCTGTTAAGGAGTTTAAACAACATGAACCCATCGATGGAGGCAGTCTAGTGTGACTTGGATTTCTGTTTACAAACCAGATATATTTAACCCAGTTTGCCTCAATGAGTTATAAAGTCGTGTCTCAGCAGAATCAGGTACCCCACATGTTTACATTTTTTCATTCATGTTTAAACAGCGCAAGACAGTAAATACTGCTGCAAATGATCTTGCAAATAGATACAGAGAAACACTGTGTGGGATTTAAACCAGCCAAAGATGACCTGCCTGATTCCTTTTTCATTTATGGTGGTGTAAATCTGGGACAATTTCACTCAGAAGTGATGCTTAGCAGTGGCCTAGAAAAGGCACCATCTACAATGCAAATCAAAACAGCACCAACAACTGCAACTTACAAAAAGATAAATAACACATTTACTGCTGTACTAGGGCTTCTCACTCTTGACTGTAAATTACAGAACTTTTTGGCCACCTTGGATTGGCTAAGCGTAATTTTTTTCAATTCCTAAATATTTGGGGAATAGTAGGGCAGGTAAGTAATTTGCTTAGATTTGTTAATGGACTTGGCTACCCCTGGATTTTCTTATTTAATGCCTGTGGTTTGAATGCAATAGAACCACAGCCTTAGTATACCAGAATACTGATGGGAGAGCCTGGTTAACTGATGCCACATTTGTAGCATTCACAGACTGGATAAAGCTGCTTGAAAACTCAAGTCCCTGTAATCTCAAGTAAGGCCCCCAAAACCTGTGGGAACACACAGTCTTGAGGCTTCCATTTTTCATCTGAGGAACCAAATGGCCCAACCTTAGGTAAGAGGAACTGTGAAAATGGAGCTGTTTATGTCTGAAATGCTTATACGATGATATATGTTGATGAGCACCATAGAAAGTCCACAGAGAAGCTTGCATTCTAGTTTTAGCAGAGAATGAAACAGTGCAAGCCACACTTGGATCAGTGAAGAGAAAAGAAGCTGTTTAGTAACAGATCACTGAAGAAATATAGTCTGTTCTCTGCACTGAATGAAGCTGGGGTAGGGTGGAAGAAACAGCGGCATTAAATTTGTATGCACAAGGAAACCCAAGAGTATCTCAACTTCAATTCTAACATTTCCTAATGCTCACATGTTTGACTTTTCAAAACCAGTATCATTCTCATCTGCTTGCACTTGTGCTCTCTGTGTGTGTGACAAAAGCATGCACGCAATGTAACTGTGATAACTAAATACAACCAAATTAAATACATACAATATAAAGGATTTATAAAATGCTAGTTTTAGGCATTGGAATTCATTTTTACAAGCTCAATTCAGATGCTATTTAGTCCATACTAATGTTTACATCACTTTATACTTCTCCTACAACAGCTCATCAATTAAAAAAAAAAATCACACTTTTTAGTTTTACATTTTCTTTACAAATATTCTGTATTTGTAAATAACCCAGAAAAAGTGATAACAATTTCCCATGCAGTGATATTTTCAGTGAAGAAACTTACTTACTAGGTTACAGCTAACTGTCTCAAGGAAATGAATATAATTCCCACTGTGAAATATTTCCAAAGAATAATTTTAATAAAGTCTTCTGAAAGTATACAAACAGTTAAAATTATACAAATTGAGTCATTTTGGGAATGCTTATCCAATGGAATCTAATTTACTTGGATCAAAAGTGTGTCTCACCACACACGATTTCTATTCAGAAGGATTACTGCAGGAAGGAAAGCATCTGTACAGTTACTTCTGTGCACACATCTCAATTCAGCACAGAGTAAATTTATGACAACATATGCAGACCAGAAATGAAAACTCTCATGGACTGCCTCCAAAGATTAGAAATTTCTTAATCAAGTTGAAGTTTTCCCCAATTTTGGGGGGGGGGGGGTGTGGTGTTATTTCCCCACCAACAAACACTTTCTGGGGATTAGCAGACTCCCAATTACCCTGAAAGAAGGCTAACTGCAAGCTACCTTACCTCTAATTAGAATAAACATCAGTATGATTCCTAGCTCCTCTAGAAAAAGCTCAAAGCTGTAATAAATTCTTGTTTCAGTAGCAAAGTGCATGTCTGTGTTTTGTCTACCCTAAGCAGATGAGTTTATCACTAATTTAAGGGATACTTTAGAACAGCCGACACAATATTAGAAACAAACGCGAAAATTAATCCTTTCGCTGCTTTCCTCTCGCAGTAAAGCCAAACAGACCTGTCACAGTTTGTTACCCTCGGGCGTTAAAGGGAGATGGGACTTCCTGGGAAGCGCAAGAGGCACCGCTGGCGTCATTACGTATTTCTTGTCTTTCTCTGCCCCCTGGTGGCTGCACAGGAACAGGGTTCTCCCTCCATGGAACACACGGCTCCTCTCCAGGTAGGTGGCTGCACAGGACAGGGCTCTCCCTCCAAGGAACACACGGCTCCTCTCCAGCTACAGATTCACCGGCTATTCCACATCTTCTCCCTCCTCTCTGGCGCTCCCCCTCCTCCTCCTCCCCCCGCCTCCTGTACATACTTGAAGGCCACTGATGCCTAACTCCTCACATAGGGATCCCCAAACTACTGCTCTGTGGCTGATACCAAAACAAACAGATTAAATGGCGCTTACCTGCAATTAATGTTTTTTTCTTCTCACAAAACTGTAGCTCAAAATATTTTATAAAACAGCTGGAGAAATCATTCAAGGGTGTCTTGGCATGTCCAAAGGCCTCCAAGATACAGTTCACCTGCAAGGCAATGGTAAAGGAGTAATAAGAGAGGAAATAAACGGGAAGATATTTCCGCAAAAATCAGTCAGTAATCAGTAACTGAGGGGGGCGGGGGGAAGACTGCTTTTCAGTCTTGATTTAAAAAAAAAAAAATCTTTTCATCTTTTTCTAAATAGAAATCAAAGAAATATAGCTCAAAAAAAAGAAAAGGAAAAAAAAAAGTGCTGTCAGAATAGTGGAAATTGTAAAGGGAAGAGGAAAGACAGCGGCTCACACTTGAGCTGCACCCATGCAGGTAGTTTGGATGCCGGCGACTGGAGTCATATGCCCAGAGCTGACATGCTTAGCAAAATGATTAGCACTGTAGAAGGCAGATAAGCTTGTAAACTTAGAGTCAGTCAATACTAATAACCAACCAAAGGAATTCACAAGCTTCATATGATGCCAGAAATGGCATAAATTATTGATTTAAAATAGTATTACTTCAGCATTACCCTAGTGAAAAAGTGAGAGGGGAAAAAATAAGATTCTGATTTTTTTATGGCATCTCTCACTAATGCATTTCCATGTTACATCTTTGTAGTCACAGCAATTATTTTTTAAAAATTAAATATATTTTAAAAAAAAAAAAAAAAAAAGCCATCTTTATTCCATATTTTCTCTGTATTTCCCTTTCCCTTGACTGACTTGAATGGCAACAGGATTAAGCTCACATCGATGTGGTGAGAGAAAATCCAAAAATGGAGGGCAGTTTTGTTTCTGTATGTTTTGGTGACTTTGGAAAGTGGTGTCTCAGCGAATAGGGAACATCTGTGTGATAAGGTACTGTATCCTCAATGTGTATTAATTGCCTTCAGTGAGTAAATAAATCTATCTGCAGAGATCTGGTGGTGCTTCTCTGGACAGAAGTGCTGGAGCATCTGAAGTAACTGTATGTAGGACAGAAACTGGAGAGTTGCAAGAAACCTGCAAGGACGGAACAAAGTTATGTGGCCCGGTATTTGTATACTAAATGTATTTATGAAACAGGCTAGCGTTCTGAATATTTAATTCCTATAGCAGAACCACTGTGGAGTGACACAGATAGCATGTGGGTCCAATGGCAAAGACAGAAGCTCTTAAAATCAGACCCTTCAGAATTATTAATTAAACTAGCTACTTGTGCAGTAGGTGGCAGCAGAAAACAAGTCAGCCTAGGTTTGGTTCCACTCCAGTAGTGTTTCTAAGGATGTATTTGCACATTAGGCTAATTCAGCACTCCGCAGCTTTATTAACTTTAGTGATGCTATGCATATCTGCAGTAGGAATGGATTCAGGCTATCATGTTCATTAAAACAACTTAAAAGGTAACAGAACCAGAATCTCTGCTTGATTCCTCATAGGGGAATCTGCTACATCTACTATCACCACCTGAAGTCAGGTGTCCCATCTAAGCCATAAAGTCAAAGAATCATAGAATCACAGAATTGTAGGGGTTGGAAGGGACCTCGAGAGATCATCCGGTCCAACCCTCTGCCAAAGCAGCTCCCTAGCTCATACTGCACAGATAGGCGTCCAGACGGGTCTTGAATATCTCCAGAGAAGGAGACTCCACCACCTCCCTGGGCAGCCTGTCCCAGGGCTCTGTCACCCTCACTGGGAAAAAGTTCTTCCGCATGTTGGTGCAGAACTTCCTGTGCTCCAACTTGCAGCCATTGCCCCTTGTCCTGTCCCCACAGACCACTGAAAAGGGGCTGGCTGATTCCCCCTGCATCCCATGCTCAAGATATTTATAAACATTAATTAGGTCCCCCCTTAGTCTTCTCAAGACTGAACAGCCCCAGCTCACTCAGCCTTTCCTCATAGTGGAGATGTTCCAGGCCCTTAATCATCTTCGTAGCCCTTCTTTGGACTCTCTCAAGGAGATCCCTGTCCTTTTTATACCAGAGAGCCCAGAACTGGACACAAAAGTCACAAAGGATCTTCCTATAAGCAAACAGCAACTCATTTTCCTTAATATGTTTTTCCTTAATATATTTTCCTTCTCTTCTGCCCGTGCTGACCCACTCATTGACACATGTGGCTACATCGATACTATTAAATTACATGGGACCAGGAGCTGGATGCTCTATCCTGTGTGGCAAATGAACACTCCTTGGCACATGCTGTCCTCTGCACTGTGGCCAGGGGACCTGCTGGGGATTTAAACTGTGTCCAGGAGCAGGGTAACCACTACATGTTAGGCATTGCTCTTCAGTTTACTACATCCATGTAGATGTAGTAGTTAAAGTAGTGAACAAATATAACTAATTTTTGACAGAGAAAATTACGTCAGGTCTACCCCATGCCACACCAATTCCTCTTCTTAAGATCTTAATTCATTTGCACTGGGATTATGATGGCTGTCCCCAGGACTTTTCCTGTGGTCAGGAAACAAGTTGCTGCAGAGACAAGACTACTTCCCACACTTCCTGATTCCCACTGCTGTCACATTTGTATCCAAAACACACCGTTTTCAGTTGCTTATTCACAGTTACTTATTTAGTTAGTTCTACTTATTACTTAATCTGAACAGTCTTCTCTTTAGAAAAGAGAAGGACTTGGAGGATCTGACCTGAATTTTGCTGTTCTACTAACATCTGTGACCTAATGAGTTCAAAACACTAAGTAAACCTGCATAGGTAGTAAAAAAATACACAGTGGAAATAGTTATCACTTGTAGATCTGGCTCCTGGGCTTAAAATGTAATGAAAGTGTACTGTCCCTGTAAAATGGTACTATTGTAATACTAGACTTAAAAATTTATATCAAAAAAGTGAAAAAATAGCAAGCGTATTCTTTGCATTGTGATGTGAAACTTGGATTAAATGTGTCAGTTTAGAAACATCACGGCAATGAATGGGGTAACACTGTGAAAACACTTTAACACAGCAACTATATGCCTACATGAAGCTACAACTCATTCAGGTGTAGTGTTTTCAGCATCATCAGGTTTTTTAATGTCTTCAAGGAACACAAACACAACATTGTTTTCTAAAATTGCCCAAAGTCCACAGGACTTTACCTTTTCAGCTGGAATGTACAAAACATTGACGTACGGAAATCGTACCTGCTCCTAAGCCTGCGCATCAACATGACACAGTGTGTCTGTAGCCTTTCCCACATTCCAACAATCCTGATTTGTAGGTTGTCTGTTAGTATCAGCTGTGCTTCTGACACTATTTTATCATCTCTCTGGACTGAATCACACATGATTCAGGAAGAAAGAAGCATCTTTTGAATGTTGTGTGTGATGCCATTAAAAAAAAATAAATTGAATTGGCAATCTTGGATTCAGCATAATTTAGGATGTCAGCAGGAACTTTTATAGCAGTGTTACAGCTGTAACAATGAAACATGAGTTGCAATGTTCAGTCAAATGAAAACTGTACATTGAAAATTAACTAGCAAGGAGACAAATTAATCTGACACATGAAGCATGTTCTCAGGAGTTCACAACATGCACTGGGCAGAATTTGGTTCTGCTATGGGAATTAAATATTCAGAACGCTAGCCTGTTTCATAAATACATTTAGTATACAAATACCGGGCCACATAACCTTGTTCCGTCCTTGCAGGTTTCTTGCAACTCTCCAGTTTCTGTCCTACATACAGTTACTTCAGATGCTCCAGCACTTCTGTCCAGAGAAGCACCACCAGATCTCTGCAGATAGATTTATTTACTCACTGAAGGCAATTAATACACATTGAGGATACAGTACCTTATCACACAGGTGTTCCCTATTCACTGAGACATTGCTTTCCAAAGTCACCAAAACATACAGAAACAAAACTGGCCTCCATTTTTAGTTTTTCTCTCACCCCACAGATGTGAGCTTAATCCTGTTGCCATTCAGGTCTGTCGAGGGAAAGAAGCCTCCCTTGATTTCAGCGGTAAAAACAAACCCTTTATGAACTTCTGCGCAGAAGAGAAGACACCTTTTTCCTTACAGTTCAAAAGTCTTTGCCTATCCAAGAGGTTAGAGCTTTGCTTTGTAGTGCTCAGTGATCAGAATGCTTACTTACATGTTTTATCTTTGTATCAAAGGTGTTTCTGCTGGAACTGGCTCTACAAGCGAGGTGCTTCACTATCTGTTTGCAGGCTTCAGTCTTCCCAGAACCACTTTCCCCACTGCAAGATGACAGGCAACAGAGAGAGGGGAGGGGAAATCATTATTTTCACATTTGATATGTTATTTATATTCTCTGCTAGCTCTGTTTGAATGGATTTAACGTACCCCAGTCAAACTTTCATTTCAAGTAACAGAAGGTTTATGGATGGTAAATAATACAGGACAGAATGCAGGATGACTCTGTGTTCATGAAGGTTGTCAGGCTATATTGTCTTGTACCACAAACCAGGCCAATCAAACCTAAAGCTTTCAAGCCATTTTGAAGGTATTTATATAGCAAACATTTTATCCCCTCCTTTATCTTCTGCCCAGCAAAGGAGACTGCTTATGCTGCCTGGTTCTCCTGGCAGATGTGGAAATGTTACTGCAGTAATGATGGAAGACAGGAGGAAAGGAAAGTATGGAATACAGGAGGAAGGAGTGGAAGGAAATAGGAAGGGAACAGAAAGGAAAAGAAAAAGACAATTGGTGTTAAAACCTGCCCAGTTTCTGCAGTGCAATACACTCTGACTTCAGCGATCCTGTTCATTTCTTCCTGATGGTATGGAATATATCTTCCAAAGAATTAGAAACTCCAGGGGGGAAAATGAGCAAAGACAGCAAGGTAACATGAGCAGTGAAGGTAGGAAGAAACAGAAAAAAGGAGGGAAGAAAACTCAGTGGTGCAGTTTAAGCATGGAGAAGGAAGGAAAAAAATCCAAAACAACAGAAGAGATGTAAAGAATAAAGTTAGTGGAAACTGATTAAGAAATTAATTTAAGAATCTCTTCCTTGAGTTATAATGTTATTTTCTTTATAGACAACTGAACCAAACAAAATGTAATTTGATGCTCCTCCTTCATTTATCTGCTTAATAGAATTCAAAGGCTGTTTCTACAACAGCTGGCTAGATTTCTCACAATGCTGGTAATGCTGTCTGGTCAGGTTGATATCTGTATAGTTTAGTTTCTGAAAATGAAAGGGCAGAAAAATATAGTATCTGTCTGGTCATTGGTTTATCTATTCACATCTTACTTCAAAAGAGAAATTAATTAAATGAAGATGCAAAAGATCTTCAGACTCAGGCAGGGATGGGATCTTTGCAACATTTAATCTCCTTCAATTCTTATTGGACATACATGCAGCTCTGGTGAATACAGAATCACAGAATGTGTAAGGTTGGAAGGGACCTTTAGAAGTCATCTAGTCCAAACCCCCTGTAGTAAGCAGGGACATCTTCACTAGATCAGGTCGCTCAGAGTCCCAGCTAGCCTGACCTTGAATATCTCCAAGGATGGGACATCCACTACATCTCTGGGCAACCTGTTCCAGTGATCTACCACCCTCACATTGAAGAGTGTTTTCTTAATATCCAACCTAAATCTCCCCTTTTCTAGTTTAAAACCATTACCCCTTGTCCTACTGCTACATACCCTTGTGAACAGCTCATGAATATCCTGTTTGTTTGCCTTGTAAAATATAGTCTTAGGTGATCAGATAGATGTTTCATGTATCATGTGTAAAACTGCTTTTATCTATGTGGTCCATGTTTCTATAATGAGCTGGAGTCTGACACTGGACCTCAAACTCCTATTGGTACCAGTAGGCGGTTTGTGGTCCAAGAATGCAAAGGTTTGCAACCTGGATACATGCTATGCAAGGCTGTCAGATAATAGGTCAGAAAGCTGTGTTGGAATGAAGTCTTAGAATAAAAGAAATCATGTAAAGTCGAGAAGGTCACTGTCACAGATAGTAATCTCTACAAAACTGACAAGGTTCTCCATAAGTGATCCCTTGCTCAGATTTTCAGCTTCTGACTTTTTGAAAGAGTTTAAAAAGTCAGATGATAAAGTCTGTATACAATTCTGTCCTCTTAATGATGACTTCACTCTCCAAATGCTAACTGTACCACGCTGCTTCTGTTCTTAAGAGGGAGCATTGGCCTTGTAGTAGCATCATCCAAACTCCATGTTCCTTTGCCTGTTATCACTAACTGGAAAAGAAAAAAACGTGACAGGACATTAGTCCTGTAATACTCCCCTAGAGACATTCCATAGTCTTGCAAATTACAGATCTTATGCCTGTATTTATGCAGAAAGTCATTGAGTTTACAGGCACATATAAATCTGCCTTACACCACCCTTCTGTCCACTCACATTGGGCAGCCCATGGGCACCTGTGTCTCATGATGATGAAATAATTTTGTCCCTCCACAACACACTTCATACAAAATCACAGCTGCAACCTGCTATTGCTATACCATGAGTTACCATCAAGATTAGTAACAGTGGCTTTTTGGTTATTTCAGCTGTTAAGGAGCTCCTTTGAAGTTAAAACATCTCTAAAGTTTGTACAGCCAAAGTTATGGCTGATGCCACTGAGCAGACACATGGCAGTTCCTCCTATGTGTCTGAAAATCAGATCTGAAGTAACCCAAGGTTTTTAACAACTCACAGCTTGGCCAAGGTGCACTGCCCTTTATATCCAGCAGATAAATATTTATATCATCGTGAGCACTGAAAAAGATTTGATATTTAACAAATTTTTGTAGTGTTTTATTATTTTGCCTGCTTAGACCCAACTTCATCTGCCAGAAAATAGCATCTTTAAGAGAAGCCTTCTCCAGGATTAGCAGGGTGGGGTTATTTTTCAAAAACCTTTCTCACAACTGGTGATATCAGGGGGTGGGGGGAAGAAGGAATGCTAAAGTAACTTCTGATGCACTTTTGAGTATTACAAAGCTGGCATGCAAATTATAATTAAAAATTGAAAAATGCCTTCTTAAACAAAGGAACTGGAGTCTTCAGCGTGAGCTTCCCTACTTAGCAATTACTTTGTTTCACTTTTGAAACAAAGCCATGGTTTGTTTTTCACTGCAAGCTAACTGTGGCCTCAATAACATAGGACCATGCAGGCATGCACAAAATAAACAACTTCTCACCCTTGAATATTTCTTCCCAAGAATTCTGTTTCCTGAACAGTGCAGTGACACAGCTGCAAAGATCTGACACTCTCAGCTCAACTGTTGTCAATTTTACAATGACTGACACTTCATCCAGCAGTGTCACAGGAGGCTGTTGCCTAAAGTAAGTGTTTGCTAGAGCACAACTCAGTGGTCAGAATTCACTAGAACGTGGTTGCTGACAGAGAGACAGGATGTGCACTTAGCCAGTCTGTGCATTTCAAAGGGCAACACATATATATATACTCACAGTGAAAGATAAACTGAAGCACTGAGAAAGAAATATCGTGCTCCACAAAGTTTCAGTTGTTGATATCATTGTTCAGAATGCTTAAGGAAAAAAAATAGCTTAACAATGAAGAAGCAGTTTGGCACCTTGACCCGGACTTTGTTTATTCCATTTCCTTTGAGGTGGAGTAAAGTTTTTTGTAATGTCCCCATTGCCCACAATATCATCACTTTAACAGTTTAATTCTGCTTAGAGAACAACTCTTCTCTGTTTTAAACAATTGCTTCAACACTATATTTTTCAAAAAAAGTAATTTACAGTATTAATGTTGGTTTCATTTACAGTATAAACATTGTAACTTTGGCTGGACTGCCTTGTCAAGGTGAAGGATAAGTTGGGCTGCAGCAGCAAAATATTCTTCTGCAGTAAAACTTCCTCAGAAGACACTATGAAGCAGGCAAAGCAAAGAAGGTTTATTTCACAGATAAAAAAAAAGAAATCAGTAGAGACAGCGTGCTCCAAAGAAAAGGAAAATGCACAGAGGGTTTGCAATCCTATGCACAACGTGGGCTCTAGGCAAGTCCTGCTAAGCTTCCTCATTTTCTGCCTCCTTTGGCTTTCTGGCTTTTATATATAACTGTCTGGTGGAGGGCCTGGTTCCTACTATTTATTTATTAATATTTTGTTAATGCAACCTTAATTACAGCTCTAGTGTGAGACGATGAGTATTGCTCCATCACTGAGGTTTCAAGATATGAAAGAAATATGTGCAAGAGTATCAGAAAATAGAAAATAATGTATTTGGTAACATCAATAGTGATATCTGTAATTGAAACCCTGAGTGCTAGGTGGAAATTATATTTCTAAAGTAAAACAAACTGGAAAGTGTGTTTCTAAACATTCTTTTATTATAAATGGAATGTTCAAATCTATAACTGTACTGCAGTAGTCCATTGCACTTACAAGTGCAATTATAATACATTGAATTTAATGTAAAAATAATTGAATTATAATGTAAAAAATAAAGATTAACTTAAACAGAATGCATGTACTGATGTTAAACTGAGGAAATCAAATTCTTTCAAGGCACTCCACTTTAAAAGGCAAGGATTTATCTTCATTCCAGATTATTTCGCTTAAGAATGTGATTTATATCATAACAAAACCATTGAATATTGACATTCCTGGCTGCTAACATATATATAATTATAACATTTCATTTGATGTTTTCATTCTGGGTTTTTGATTCACCAAATTAGCCATGAGCATCCACATAAACCACCGTCTTGATTGACTAAGGATTCTCAGCTTTTAACAAGACTATAAACTCTACTTAGGCTTCCTAGACAGCTCCTCACTTATCTTGTCAGTGTATGATGTGTTTTCATATTCTGTACAGCAGGAGCAAAATGCAGTCTGAAGTAAGTTAATTATGAAAAGTGTACCTATTGGCTATTTCAGAGCACAAGATAGTGTCATTTTGTTTTGTAACTTTCAGATAGATTTTACACAAAGTCACCTCTTGGTAGATCTGCAACTGCAAACCCTTTTCCCGTGATCACAGGAGAACACACTGCTAAATTCATTCCCAATGGAAAGGGTGGAGTTTCTGCTTCCATATATTTCATTTCTAACATCAATGCAATCATTTGTGTGGAGTCAGGAGACCCCAACCATACTGGATTCAGTACAGAAATGGTCTGACCCTGAAGGGCTTCTACTCTCAATACATCGCCAGAGACAAGCAGCTAAAGAAAGAAAACCAGTAAAAGCAAACAAGCAAACAAAAATACCTGATAGAAGTTATGTAAGAGTGAGAGACCAGGAGAATAGCCATGATCAGCATCATATACAATAAGCACAGCTCATGGATGAATTATCTAATTTATAAAGCTTCTGCTCTCAGTAATGTGAGTTAGGGAAAGCTTGGTGCAAGGGACTTTGGTACAGACATGTAAAATTCCTGGATCCCAGGCAGGTTTGAGCATGAAATAACAGTCCATAGCTTAGGACAGCTAAATTCCAAGTTGGTCAACTTCAAGTGTCTTCATCTATTCTCGTTATCATCTCTTGGGAAAATGTGGGAGGCAAAAATGACTGGACTAAGAAAAACAGTATCATTAAGGGTTATGCTGTGTGCAACATTAGCAACAGTATGTGTCCAATAAAAGAGCAATTCATGAATCATTATTAATGGCCACTAAACTCAGGAGAAGTACCTTTTCGTAATTGCTCTTTGACAGAAAAAAAATTAACTGAAAAACATTGCTAATAGAAAATAAACGTTATCTCCACAAAATAAATGAGCTACAAAGCTTGATGAAGATGGGATGAATGTGGATACAGGCATATTTTCTGATATTCTTCCCAGTCCTTTTGAAAAGATTGCAGGTAATTTGATATACAGACAATAAAAGACTTCTATAAAGAAACCACCTTTTTTTTTTATATGTAACAAACTCAAACTTCTCAAATACAGAAATAATTCAGGTGACAATTATACATACTGCCATCACTTGGCTCTTCCCTGGCAGTCAGTAGTTAAGCTAATTATATTTTGAGAATTGTACACAAAATACAAAATACAGGTATGGTCTTGACTCACTCTATTCCACATCCTATCACAACATGCACATGTAAACAGTAGCTTCTTTGCATGGTAAAATCTTTACAATAAATTACTTCTATTTTAAAGTATTGTTATAAGTAAAAGTAAAGTAGACCTAAAAATAAATGTAGAATTAAGAGTTTTAGTCTATAATTGCATCATATTTCACTTGCTAATGATGACAACAGAAGGCAAAAGTGTAATATCAGTGTGCAATTCCAAGAGTGCTTGCATGCCAAAATGGCATATATTGAGAATACCAAGGGAATTTCATCTTGAGATTAGTGCATACCCACAGGGATAATCTACTTTCACTGGATTGGCTACTAATAAAACCATCCAAAACTAGAGCTCCTCTGACTCGGCTGGTTATTTTCCCATGTGGCATACCAATACTCCTTCACTGTAAGAGCTCTCACTTGGGCACCATCTCAGGCCAACCATTCCACTATTATATCAGGAAAAAAAAATTGCAAGGATTCTAGGAACTATGTAGCCCAAGCCAAAATCAATACCAAAGCCAGTGTGCCTTGCCAGTCCTGCACTCGTAACTCATTTTACTTCTAGGGGAATTTGGCTTTGGAACAGATTCAGGTTCCCCAACATGACCACCACCCTCCCAGCTGTAATTTTGACCTGAGAGTATTTCTCCTGCCCAGCTCACCATGCCACTACTTGAATGTTTATGTTGGCTCAAAGCATAGTGTGGAAATGAGGAAACAAGCAGCCAAAGGTACAAGGGCAGAAGCACTCCTTGCCAGCTTATTCCAGTGTAAAGATCTCATGGATCTCTGAGTCCTTTTCACTTGTTCATCCACTGTCTCTTTCCTGATGAGCACTTATATTAAATGGCCTTTTAGCTACGGAGAGCTTCTCTGAGCTTCCCCATCTTTATTGGGCCTGTAATTCCACAATTCCATGTGTACATTGTAAGATTTATTTCAAGGAAAACTCATCACACTATACATGCACACACAGAATTATAGCCACGCACCTGAAGGTATTTTTAAATTGCAGACCTTGGGCCAAACACATACAGAATTTCTTACTCAGGAATGAAGAGTATGCTTGAGGTTGGAGAAAACAGAGTAAAACACAAAAGCTTGGGAGTATTTCAGAACTATAGAACCACAGATATTTGGTTCTGGTAGGAAATGAATCTGAGATCTTGAAAACTCCTCTACAAACCCTTCTTCAAGAGAAAACCAAAGAAAAACTGTCTGGATGCTATAATATGCCCTCTGGGCCAGAACATAAGCCCTCCTCTGTGCGGTTTATTAGCAGAGATGCAAACAATGAATCACACATCACAGTGGTGGAAGAACCTTCTTTTGCTTATAGCTGCTGTTGGTTTACAGCTGAAAGAGCAAGAAAGTGGAAATCTATTTTGACAACACCCACGAGTTCACACACACACACACGCACGATCAGCTGACAGCAAGGGGGTAGACCAGTAATTTCAGTTACATCGCGGATATTTTTCAGATTATTATTATTAGTTGTTGTTGCCAGAAAACCAATGGAAATTTCCTAGATCACATTTACTTTCCAGACATTCATTATTTAGATTCTACCAATGGGTTAACATAATAAGAATATCCAATTTTTAATAACTTTTTATGAGCTTTTAAAAGATCTCAATTCCCTTCAATTTTCTCATGTGGCGTTAGCAGAAGAAAAGTATTTACAAGAAAGAACTGGTTTCTAGTTCTTTCCATTAAGTTGCAGTTATACTTATCTCTTATTCCAAATTACCAGATGCTTTCTTTTCAGCTTCCATTTTCACAAGTGACCTTTAGGCCTAATTAATTACCCACATAAAGGATGCTTTAGGATGGCATATCTACTACTTGCCTTTATGTGATATGCAAATATCTTGCCAAGTGCTGATGCCATCAACAGAGCATCCTCTCATCACATTCTCCCTCAGGTCACTGATTTATAATAAGCTACGGTGGGTTGGGCAGGGATCAAGACAGTGGGGCTTAACACATGCTTTGACACCCTGATATAAAATCATCAGTAGCAACTATTCCCTGACATCAAAGCTGTTTATTATTAAGTACAATACTCTCTGTGTATTACTATGCAAACTTAACTTGGCAATTAGCCTTTTTCTTGAAGTGTGAATAAATACTATTTTCAGCTTCTTCTCTGTCTATACTTACAGGCAACAAAGACATTAATCGATTAGTAGTGTCCCAAGTTCCTACTTTGAAGAAAATGCTGAAGACAGTACCTCAGGATATTTCTTATTTTTATAAAAATTATTATACCTAAACAATAGTTAATATTTATGGGAAGACAGTATGAACACACAGGAATGATTTCCTAATATTGCTTGTGCCTCTGCTTAAACGTCACTGCTCACCGGATTAGTATCATTCCATTCTGTTTAGGTTATAAAAAGGCTACCATTTGTTTCAACCAAACAACACACAGTTCCACACCTAAAGCATAGTTTAGAAAAAAACATAATTTCTAAGTTTCTAAATTACATTTTTTTAATTAATAACTTACAAATGTAAATTAATTACATCTTTATGTAATTTATATAAATATGTACAAAATTACACAAATTAATTTGCAAATTTATAATTTAGAAACTCAGAAATTATGTTTTTTTCTAAACTATGCTTTAGACTCCCCCAACATTTACTTACAGTATACACGTCTTTGAAAACTCAATATATGGAACTTCAAATATTCACAGGAAACTCTAACCACATAAACAGAATGCAATAGAATAGATACATATGACTGTATTTATGTGTTCGTTTTAACTCTTCTAACTCCAAACCAGCATTATCAACTGTTTTTGAGTATCATATTCTCTCCATTTCGTAGTATTCAATTCCCTTATAACTACAGATAGTTCAAACACAATCACAAGATTTATCAAACAGATCAGACTTTATTCCTGGCCAAATCAAAATAATTTTTTTTTTACTCCCATTTCTGATGAAGTTCTGCAAACCCTTGCCAGAATTTCAGCCGACAACAATTGTCAGAAGACAAGATTAGGCAACAAATTTCTTTGAGCAACTACATCAAATTCACCAGACTCATTGCTTTCAGCTAGGGTGAAGGAAGAAGAGGGATTAACAGATTCGGGGGTCAAAAGTTCTAATTGAATTCACCGTTATGAAACCAGCATATTTGGGTGAAACTGCTTCACTGGAGATTTTGAATACATTTATTCACAATCTTGAACATATTTATCATTGCAACAACACTGTGAGTAAAGGAACTGGTTAAAGTCCCTTTTGAAGTTGTAAAGCTAATTAACAAGCTCCTGGCCACACGAACATGTGAGACAGAGTGGAAGTTCCAATACAGGTGCCCCAACTCAAGAGGTTTATAACTTAGTCATGGCCTTTACATTTTATTGTCATTAGATTGTATTTCTAATCCCAATCCATGTAACATTAGAAAACACACACACACAGAGCAGTTTTGAATTCTTTACCATTAGCTCTTTGTTCCTAATTACATGCAGCTAGATGGAGTGGCAATTCCCCCAGAGAATTTATGAACTTGAGATGTAATTAAACCTTTTTCAGTTCTATTTTGCTCTGACGTATGATACAGAGATCAGTACACAGAAATAAATCAGTTGGAGGAAAAAATAAAATGGAAATCTCAACTGCTGAGTCCTGGGGGAAACAGCTGAAAGGCAGGAGTTACTAATTAGTTAATAGAAAGATAAATTTTCACCTGAGGATAAAGCACTGGGGACGCTGCTCCTGGAATAGCATGTGGTAGGCTCTTTCAGCACAGGAAAATATATGTGGGGGAAGTGAGGAACACAATTTTCCAGAGTTACTTAAATAAAGCTGTGTCACCTGAAAAATTGTCAAAAATGAACACAATCAATACATCTCAAACTGCTTATGTTTCACACACACACACCCATATCCTGGGTCTCTTGTAAAGCTCTCTAAACATCACAAACTGAATCTCTGTATGCATATATGTGATGCCATTACAGTATCTATGAAGATTTTAATTAAAGAAAACAGAGCTGTAAATGTAGAAGTGTTGATAAAGAAAAAAACCCCAAAACATTAACTAAGGGAATGAGCAATACTAGTTTGTGCATTAATTAAAACAAAACCTAGTAAGTTACTTTTTTATACCTCAAGTGTATACTTGAAGGTCTTGCCTTAAAAATCTTATAAAATGAAATGTGATCGCCCGATAAAAACTTTAAATTGAAATAAAGGACCTGAAGTTATAATCTAATTAATTTATTCCATGACTGAGCAGTGTCCCACAAATACTCTCTGTAATAATGAATAAATTCTGTGATACGCATAGCTGGAAACAAGTACTGTCCTTAAAGCTTAAGTGAGAGTAAAACCAACTATCTGCTACTGAATATTTGGTTTTTTCCCCCTAAGGATATCCTGATGTTCTTTCAGGTATTATCAAGAAGAGTTCAGAAAAAAATAGATAGTCTGCTAATATCTACAAGTCTCTTGTTTCAGAATAAATACATATAATAAAGAAAATACAGACGGTGATTTAGATAAGATTGTGAGCAGAAATACCATACCTTTTCACAAATATACTTAAATAAATACTTCTACTACCTACCTTTTTATGTAACTTTTCTCAGACTTTCTCATGGGTTTAGAAAATTAACACAGGTCTACAGAAACCCATGGCAGCTGGGGAACAACTGGAACACCATAAAGTGTCTAGAACAATACTATGGATGATCTCACTTAAACAACCAAATCCTTTCCTTTCCAACACGTCCTGTTTTCTCTGACTATGCTCTGTAACAGCCTTTCCACCACAGTGCCATTTTGCATTTCCTCCTTTCTCCAAATTAATCAGGATGTCATCAGCCCTTCCTGTCTAATTTATTTAGATATTAAACTATTGAATCTTGGACCATCTACAGCTCTGTGGCAGAATGAATCCTCATAATATGGTCCTATTCTCATTAAACAAAATTAAATCCACAACGATCCTCAAGAATATTCTATTCTTGTGTCACAAGAGTAGAATGAAAAAAAACCCTTCAAATACTTACTCTCACTGGATAACGTTTGCAAGTGCTTTTGCAGGTTTAGATATTTTCCTAACACATGGAGGGATGTCAAGAATATGCTTGCCCTAATCCTACACAGATAAATTCTGCACAAACGTAACAAAGCAGGATGACCGTAGCACAAGTTGCTTCCACAGTTATTATGATATGTCCAAAGTAGCTTCCCCATGTTCCTAGTGGTAGAGTGCTACTATAGAATATAGTATGGCAATATAGTGTATTTCCATGTAAAAATGCATTAATATTGCCATTTGGCAATTGCATATGAAGCAACACGCATCAGTGTTCACCAATGTATGATTCTTTATGTAATTGCAGAGTGCATAATTGCTTATAAAAAAGCTTATTTCAGTAGAATTCTATTGGAACGAAATGTGGGATGTCACTGTAGGACAACAAAATAAAGACTACCAAGAAGTTATGAAAAATTATTAAAAGAAAGAAGAAAACCTAAAGTTTTGCTGGTTTTGAAAGATGTGCATGATAATCTTTTCATTGCTTCATCCTGAATTTAAACAGTATCACACCCCATATATCTTTTCTGACAGCTAACAAACCACATACCTGAAACAAAAATGCTAACACTAATGAGGGACTTCATATAACATGTCAGTGTCTGCTGAGGAGCTAACATCATAAATTTTTATTACTTCAATATACAGACCATCTAACATTTGCAGACTTCAATATAATACCAGCTAAACTGCACTAGTATATTTGAGCGTTTCAAATAAAAGAGAAAACAAAGCTTTTATAAACGAGTATTATTCTGATCATCTGGGAAATACATACCTAATGCATGATACCATGCATGTAATAATAATGGAGTAAAAGCAATGATCATCCAAGGTGACCTAAATAACGGCAGGATAAAAAGTGCCTCATATTAAACTTGCTAAATAAGATCTATCACAGAGAGGTCAAGTAAAGATGCATTACCCATCCTTCTGTGACACTGGAGGGGAGGAAGGAAAGAAGTCAAGAATAAAGTTAAGCCAGGGAAGAAGGGGGAGGTGTTTTAAGATTTGGTTTTATTTCTCATTACCCTACTCTATTATGACTGGGTAATAAATCAGATGATTTTTTTTTTTTCCTAGTTGAGTCTGTTTAGCCCATCATGATAATTTCTGAATGATTTACCCCTGTCCTTAGCTTTTTGTTGTATCTTCTCTCCCCTGTCCAGCTGAGGAGGGGAATGATAGAGCAGCTTTGGTGGGCATCTGGCCTCCACCCAGGGTCAACACACCAATGTGGAACCTGAATGTCTCAGCATTTCTTTCTCTCAAGTTTAATACTGATAGACACAAAGCCACATGACATAGAAAACAGCCACAGAGTAATTTGCTGACTAAATTTTGAACGCTTTCTAATTCTTGTAGGCTAAATATATTTGAACACTCCTTAACACAACGGTGAGCCTGATCTCCAAGCAGTAATGCGATTTCAGTGCAACAATGAGAAAATAACAGGGAGGTGGGTAAAGAAATCAACAGTTACACTGTCTCTACATTGTCTGAGTGGGAATGAAGCACGTATGTCGGCACAATCCCAAGCACAACTACAGGCTGGATGGGGAACAGAGTGAGAGCAGCCCTGAGGAGAAGGACTTGGGAGTGTTGGTGGACGAAAAGCTCAACACGAACCAGCAATATCCATTTACGGCCCAAAAAGCCAGAGATATTCTGAGCTGCATCAGAAACCGCATGACCAACAGGTCAAGGGAGGTGATTCTGCCCCTCTCCTCTGCTCTGGTGAGATCCCACCTGTAGTACAGCTCTGGGGTCCTCAGTACAAGAAAGACATGGAGCTGTTGGAGCAAGTCCAGAGCAGCGTCAGCACCTCTCCTATGAGGACAGACTGAGAGAGTTGGGCTTGTTCAGCCTTGAGAAGACAAGGTTCCTGGAAGACCTTATTGAAGCCTGCCAGTGTCTGAAATGGCCTACAGAAAAGCTGGAGAGGGGTTGGTTACAAGGGCATACAATGATAAGACAAAGGGTAATGGCTTTAAACTGAAAGAGGGTAGATTTAGACTGGATATAAGGAAGAAATTTTTTATGATGAGGGTGGTGAGACACTGGCACAGGTTGCCAGAGAAGCTGTGGCTGCCCTCTCCAGTGTTCAAGGCCAGGTTGGATGGGGCTTTGGGCAACCTGGTCTAGTGGAGGGTGTCCCTGCCCATGGAAGGGGGTTGGAACTAGATGATCTTTGAGGTCCTTTCTAACCCAAACCAGTCTTTCATTCTATGATTCTAAATAGACTTCCTCATAATTGAAAGATTAGAAAGATAAGGGTATAATTTTCAAGTGAGAAACATGTGAAGTAGTTCCTAAGTGGGAATGTGACAGTGCACACATGGACTCAAGTTCCCTTTGCCTACATACTAGCTGTGCCCAAGACAAGCCATCTCCATATGACTGCCCCAACATAACACTAAGCTTGTGCTGAGCACTTCACACTCACTGCCTTTATGGACAGTTTCTGGACTGAGTGGCCTGGTGCAGAATAAATTTGAGCCTTTTTGCACCACTCAATATAGTAGTATCTTGGAAGAAACTTTTTTTTTTTTAAAATTGCTAAAATATTTAAACAATATGATCAAAACATACAAAAAATGAGATATATGTTGCTTAATTTTAGGGCTTTAGCCTGCCAAAGGAACTCTATAAATCCACTGAAAAAGGATCCGCACTGTAACATTTTAAAGGGAGACTGCTTACCATGGTAGAATAAATAGGAAGTTCCTTAAATGGGTTAACAAGCAGGAGTATATCACCAATGTAGGTCTGGGAAAAAAAAAAAAAAGACACATTTTTTCAAGGTAATAAATTCAATCTTTAAGGAGGATAATGTTTTTCTTCCAGAAAGGACTTTTGGCAAAACATCTTAAATCTAGCTATCAACATATTAAACATAATGCATGAATTCAGAACTTTTAACTTCAGAACTTTAAAGTGAGATCTAAATTTACAATTCAGACAGCATTAATTATTCTTTTTGTAACAAAACTGAGATCTTCATAATGGAAAATTATGCATAGAAGAATTGCACTGCATATATTAGATAATTTGAAAGTTAATTTGTGATTTACCATTTGTTAATGTACAAAAATGTGACATGCCTACCATATAAAAAAGTTCCTCAAACAATTTTTTTTTATGGGATAGATGACATAATTTAGAAGTGTTACATTGATTATCCAGAATTAATACATTAAAATATGTTGTCTGTGGGGTAAGACAGAGCACCCGATTTGTATATGTTTTTATGCATGTGCATGTATATATGAACATAATGCTCATAGAAAAAAAATCCTGGCTGTATTTAAAATAGCAAACCAACCACTGAATGCAAAGTTATTATTTCATATTTAAACACTCATACATGAAAGATGTACTTGAGTATCACATCCTGGGTCAACCTTGCCGCTACGTTTCTCACTCCACCTAAGTATCTGCTGCTGTAATAGGTTCTTAGAGTGCAAAAATGCCAGACTCCTGTCCCTGAAGAGGTCAGACAACAAACTGTCATGTGAACAGTTCCACTCACTCTGCCTCTTTTGAAAGGCAGCGTTTTGATTTGAGGAGGTGGAAAATATTGCCTTTCATCATAAATGTACTATTTGTCTTCTGAAATGCAGTAATTTATCTCCTCTCTCTTGCCCACTCTGACTTCACTGTTGGGTTTTCCTGCAGAATGGAACTTACTAAGCCTCATGAAATGGGAGGCGTTCGGTGCTAAGGAGGATTTTGGTTTGGAATTGGAGTCCAAGTATTTCTCACAAGGACTTTTCCTTCTGAGTCTGAAAACCAAATCACCCAAAGATGCAAGGGTTTTCTGCACTGATGCTGACACTCTAACAAAGGACAACGGCTGCTGCTGAGCAGAATATTAATGACCACTGCTTATACACTTCCAATAAGCTAAGGAGAATGCCAGAGGAGGGTATGATATCCTTGTAAATAAAATCTTCAATATTTTACAATAAAAGAAGACTTAACTTTTATAAATAATTAATAACTGTGGATCCCCCTGAATTCAGTTAAAGTTTGGCATTTTTTAAAGTACGATAAAACAAAATAAATACTCATCATAAAACAGGATTTTATGATTTTAAACCAGATTTTATTATTATTGAATGCCATAACATGGTATTTGAAGTACCCTAAATTTCAAAGATATTCACAGCAACACACCAATTCCTCGTATTCCTTTAGTCTCAACAGTGCAATCAACTTACACATTTTAAAACCATTTTCTTGCTTCACATTCACATGCCAGTTCAGTAAGCTACAAATAAGTTTTCAAAAAAGATAAGAACGGGGATGTAAAAATTTTCAAGTGCAGATTTTTCTGCAGAAGTAATCTATCCATAACTGCATCCCTTTCACATTTAATATGACAAACCCAAGAAAACCTGCTTCACGTAAACCTTCCCATAACTAATTAATTTGGCATGTAGGTAATTGACATTGCGATATAAAGAATGGTTTCTGCAACAGAAAAAGATAACGAATAATTAAACAGCCCATACTGAATTCTAAGCTTTTAAAATCTAAAATTCTTTTTGATGTCCAGTAGTCATGTGCTTTATAAAAAATAAAGTTTAAATAATGTTTAAAAATGGAGGGATCTTTTGGTAGTTTGAGAAGGAAGATCACAGGTGCCTATCAATTTTTACCACTACACTTGCGCCATGAAATAAATTTTACCTAAATCAATCTGTTATTCCATTTTGTATTTCTATTTTTCTTACATAAACTTGAGAAATTGTAGGGCTTACACACATATGTCTTGATTCATTTAAATATCAGCCATGAGTATTGGGCAGGTTACTGTCCAGTACTTATGATAGTAATCCTATTTCTCCTTTGCTCTTGTTCACTCTTTTTTGAAAGCTATTTGATAGCTATGAATAGCAACTCACATATATCTGATTATTATTGAAACGCTTCTGAATCTCATAGAGCAGGCTGCTGTCTGTGAGCTCACTCAGAGAAGCCAGGTCATCATTTGGAGCTGGAGGCATCAGCTTTATCTAGAAAACACAAATTCAAGAAATAAAGCAACTTCACATCCTAGCATTCCATCCTCTAATGTTCTAACCTGAAGTATAAACCTAGATCACAAGAATTTATGGGAAAAAATTTATTAAGAAACTAAAAATTTTCACTCCTTCCAAATAATTACACATTATTATTCTTAAGCAGGGAAAGAAAAAGAAAAGATATGATAAACGTTAAGGTGTGTAACTGCATGGGTCTGATGGACTCTGAAGAACTTAAGACTGGAGTGCCACTTGTTATCCCTGAACCCATGAAGACTCCCAGCTCAAATGCCATTCTACTCTCTTCATTAGATGTTTATGGCAGAAGAATTTATAAGACTGTAAAAGTTAGTGATCTCGTAAACTATTTATTGCACAGTATTTAACAAGCTCTCAGAGTACTCTTCATCATACAGGATTTAAAACTGTTAGAATTTTTCCTGCAGAATTGAAGGAAACATGTTGTCAAGGTGATCAGAAGAGATTCAGAAGTTGCCCCATTTAGCTAAAACTGGTGAATGAAATGGGTTGAAGAATTTTGAGATTTAGGAGGGATAGTATAGCTCTGCAAGGTAAAGTTTGGTAAGGAAACCAAAACCAAATCCAAAAGACAGTATAGGAGATAGAAGAAAAGTCACTGTGAAATTTTATTAAAGACAAAATAAACATTGATACGTTAAGCACTGTGCTTACAAATCATGATCTACAGTTAAAATGTAGGTTGATTCTTTTTTTTTTTATGTCAGCCCAAAGAAAACCATTTTTGCATCTCAGGAGAATACCTACAAAAAGAAAATTTTCACATGAAAGATGGTAGAATTATTTGAATTATTCCTTCAGAGTCTAGTAAAATACCTGACAAATGTTTTGCCGACGGAGAATGAAGATATTTCTGTGTTCTACTGTAGTACTTAAGATGAAGGCTCAGGAGAAAAACAGACACCACACTTTCTTAGAGAACAACTCATTATCCTCAGTCTCTGGCAGTGGCACATGTCAGGAAGACCAGAGACAGCAGCAAACACACTGAGGATTTTTGGAAGGAATATGGAGTGTGCTTCTAGCAAGGAGAAGACCCCAACAACTATGGATACTGGTATTTAATACTGGGAATTTGATCCCAAGCTACTGAATTTCCATTTTTTTTCTGTAGGTTCAAGGCCTAGTTCAGAAACCACAATGCTCTGGGTTCTCTTCCTACCCTTGTCAGAGCTGCACTCTGTGATATTGATGACAACCTTCATCTTAATGAAGTAAGACTAACAATGTCTCTTCATCTCACTGTTTCAAGATTTTTGAAACATACAGTCACACACATGCAATTTTACAGGTGACCATGAACAAATACAGGGAGGGAAGTCAATATTTGCAAATGTCACAGTGGCCCTTCCCACAGTCCTCATTTCACCAACTCATTTTTTTCAGAAGAGATATAGTCTAAAATGTCTATCAAAATACTACAGTGACTATTCTTATTTTGCCTACCTATTTAAAACACTTTCTTCTTAAAATATTTCTATTTTCAGGGTCGGAAAGCAGAATATGAGTTTTGAACAAGACAAAAGATACACAGGTTGTCTGCTATCTGTCAGGGGGTTTTCATCTGCCCATTCTAGAGGTTTACTCCTCACCCCATTAAAGGGAATGTAGATTTTTCTGTAACACAGAAGATGGCATTTCCTGCTCTTTTTGTTTTTAATCATGGCAGTTGGATTCGAGGCTGGCTAGAAAACAAGAATTCCATTTGGAAAAAAGAAAGAAAAGTAAATTACATTTTGACATTTGTTTTTGATGATGCAAATTGAAAGAGAACAAAATGAACAAAAGAATTCCAAGAACTTAATTTTAAGTTTCTTGTAGAGGGAAAACAGATGAAAGACAGAAGCCTGTGGCCTCCTCCCCTTATTAGTGTGCTCACCCAGCTCACAGGAACAAAGCAGGCGCAAGTCTTCACTCACTCCCTTGTGTCCTATCTAAACTCGGAACATCTGTGCCACAAAATGAACTTCTCTTAATCTACCTCCATAAAGATCAAACCTCTGCTAGGCTAGAGACTAAACTCTGTCTTTGTAAATAAAATGAGGATTCGGAGTCGAGCACTGTCCTGGGGTTCTCCATATTTTTGGAAGTGTTACCACATTTCCTTGTATGTTCTTGGCTCATGCTAGCTAGGACTCATGCAGATAATACCTGGTACCATTCCAATCACATGTCAATGGTCATTTCCCACAGGCTCTTTGGGCACAACCCCATCTTTTGAGGGAGGAAAGAGTACTGTCTTACGGATGTGCACAGACACATCCCATGTATCCCTAGGCCAGAGAACAGGCCCTAGCTTGGTTTATCTCATAATCTAGGTATAAACAAATTTGCCGAGTCTATAGATAGAAGGTTAGAAATGTGAACTGCTCAGTTGAACTCCAAGTAAAGGAGTTGAAGTCTTTTTCTATCAACTATTTTTTTTCCCACAAAGTTTAGCAACTCAGCAATTTTTAACACTCTTTGCATCAAAATGCACAGCTCAGTGAACAAATAAATCACACAGAAATTAGAAATTCTAAATGCATTAAAGTCACAACCTATTTGACCTGGTAGTAAACAGCACTTACAGTATTAATAACGTATTTGTGGGGTCCTTCAAATTCTATCCTTCTCATCTACTTTTCTGAGCATACAGATGAGGTTTTTTTCTTTTTTTTTTCTTTTTGCCTCGATGCATGCATCCAGCTATCGTACTGATTGCATGATGCATATTTTACGAGACAGATAAGAAAAAATAGGCATAAATACAGCATAAGTTCCAGTAAAAATGTGCCTCTGGAAGACACTAGGGTTTTTTTACATTTTGAAATGCTAACAAAGAAGATTCCTATTTACTCAATTAAATTATATATGTTTAACAGTATTAACTATCTGCTCAGATAATAATCCCTAATGATTTATATTTTTTTAAATGTTTAGATCACTGAAAAAAGTATGCTTTCTAGTACTTATGTGTAATACTATCATATAGATGGTTGTCCCTTGTGGTAAGTGAACAATCATAGAGGCATCAGGGGATACTCTGTCACACAGTTTGTATGGCAAATAATATGTAAACACAAGTTACAAGCCAAAGTCAAAGAATGTTTTAAAAAAAGACCCAATTAAGAAAAAGAAAAGATTTAATCTATATGTGTTTGTAGCATGAAGCAAATAATTAAATTCCAGGCCAGTAATTTCAAACTGCTATCAGAAAAATATCCTTCCTAGATGAGATGGAGAGAAATTGCCAGCTATGGTAAAATTCTGGAAATTATTCATACTGCTTTCTTTGTTTGGCAGCACAGACCTTGACATTACAGATGATCAAAGACTGTGTTTTATCTAGAGAAAAAGCAAAAGCTAATACAAGCCAAAAGAGACCCTAAATGCTTTCTCAATGTAGCAATTTGATCCCCATCTCCTACGCTTCATGCAATAAAAAACTTACCTCATGAGAAATAACTTTTCATTAATGCTTTATTATTTTTGTAATTAAAAAAAAATGGAGACTACTTATAAATTTGAGCTGTTGGTTTTCTCAAAACCAAAAAAGTTATGAGATTTCTCTGTTAATATTGCATGTTTTGGATGTAATAAAATTATTTTTTTATCTCTGATCCCCCAATAAAGGCCTAATCTCTACACCATATAACCTAAGAATGTATGAAATTTCTGATGCAAAGCATAGGAAATATCATACTGGTCTATTTTAATAATATATGAACATATAAGTAATGACTCCACATATCCTATTGAAAAATTAAACAGTACATGATTATGTTGAACGTAGTTTGAAATGCAACGGGTAAGAAGAAAAGATAGCGAAACTCATTAGAACTAGTATACCCGAAAGGCAGAGACAGAGGGAAGGGATTGTTCAAAGCCTTCCTTTGGTATCAGCCCTAAATAAAAAAATTTACTTCCCAAATTGTGAAATTAAAACAAAGCGTAATTTGGAGATATTTCTGAAACATAAGATCTACATACTGTATATGAGATATACATACACCTGCAGTTCATAATGCATGACAAGTAGTATAGAATACAATCACTGTCTTCACATTAATGAAACTATTCAAGTACAATGACATTTTAATTCCTAGGGCCAGAGGCCAGCTTGCGATAGGTATCTCCTTATTCCACAGAAGAAGAATCAAAGCACTGCTCACAGTAAGCCATAAGTTACTGCACCTTCCATAAAAAAATGGAGCTTTCTGTAAGATCACATAGAGTAAAATGTCACAGAGAGTTTTAAGCGAAAATTTCTCAGCTAATGAGTCAAAAGAGATTCACCTCTAATTCTGCTCTTTGAACTGTAACTGCTGTGGGAAGTGTCACTGAACTATGGTGAAACAATACAAGAAGGAAAGTTTTGAAAATCTGCCCTGGGAACCTGAAGTGACTGTAAATCATGTTGGGGGAGAAAAATACCACCATCAAAACCTGGTTGCTCTTTGTCTCCTAGGAGATTAGATGCTTTCTGCATATGTTTTACTGCACAAACTATAGAGCAAAAGTGTAATCTAGAGATAGTGAAAACTTGAATAATTTTAGCTAGATCTCCACCAAAACAGAATCAAGCAGAAGGACATATATGTGTTCTTGTCTGCATTCCTGTGGAACGTTTAGAAGCAAGTGATAATCTCAGCAAAACCCTAAGATAAAGAAAGGCCTCCATCTCTTTTCTTATAATTATAGGAGATTTCCTCCTAATAGGGTTAGTTTACTGTTCTTACTAGCAATGCTTCTCTTTTGGATTGACTGTGTTTTCATCACATCACTGCACAGTCAACAAGGACAGAAATTGTATGACATGGAAACAAGGTGTAAGCCAAGTGCAAAACATCTTGTGGTATTTTCTGACTGAATAGAGAAACGAGTGCTCTATGGGATTCCAAAGCTGAGGATTTCCAGAGATGGATTGGTATGACTGACACATGAACTCCCTGACTGTTCTCATATGATTAAAACATTCTTCTCAAATACATTTAGAAAAAAAAAGGCAGTGGAGTGTGCATAATTCTGCAGAGCAGTTATGCAGTTATGTAGTGTTTTTGAACTGAACACTATTTAAATGGAACCATTATCTTGCTCTTTTGCTATTCTTCAAACTCACAGTAAACTATTTTAAATGGAAATTCTCCTCTCCACCCCCAATTCTAGAGCAGTTTTTTTTTCTTAAATGCCTAAGCACTTCTGGAACATGTGCTTCCCAAATATATGTAACAGAAAGTAAAACACCTCTTACCGAAAAACAAACCTCCAATCAAACATCATTTAATTCCTAAACATTCAAAGTTAGGTCATGCAGATTTACAAGCAACAGATAATTATCTCCTTTTGAATTCGCCCTATACACTGAATGAGAATTTGATCCTGTGGAGAAAAATACAAAGGGTGTCCAAATAATCAAACAGTGCCTGTATCCTAATGCATTAGCACAAAAAAGGGAGTTAACACTGCAGTTGTGAATCCTGTGATTCCTATCTCTAAATTACGGTCACTTGTTTTGCAATTTAATATTCCTTAGATGTTATTTTTTAATCTCCCACGTTGTGTTTCTCTCCTCTGTAAGCTGACGGTAGAGACAAGAGCACACTTTGGGGAGTGCTAACAGTTGTCCCTCACCTATTGTGAAGCATGAATAGAGTGGTAGGAGCTCTAAACCCTCCACAACCTGCCACAGCCCCTGACCCTACCAGAAGCTGGTAGGAAACACCTGCTCAATCTGCAGAGAGGAGGGAACTCTTTTTGCAGGGCCAGGCTGATTGCAGGTAGCCTGTAGGTTGAGGAGACAAGGCTCCACTATGCAAATGATATTGCTGTGTGGTAAGGGGGAAAAAATGGCTATCATCTTCAGCTTCATTAAATTTACAATTTCCAGACCTGAGCGCTATCAAACACGAAACCGCATGCCGTTACCTGTTCAAGTTTGGCTGTAGGGTTCACCGTGACATTTTCAGATGCACTGTCTTGAGATTGTTGCTTACATAAACCTTTAGCTGCATCTTTAAACATGGTGTCCTTCTCCAGCAAACTGTCTTGTTTGGCAATCGGTAAAGCCAGGGGATTGCTACAAAGAGAATCAATAAAGCAATTAGACTCCTCCTGAAGATGTCAGACAAACAAAAGATTGCCAAATGTGGGTGGCACGAACACAAAACGAAGACACAATTCAGGGCTGAGACATGAGTTCCTGGATCAAGTACAAAACAGAAGCGGGAGAGAAATAAACTGTTCACATAGGTTGGTCTGTTCCAAAAGACCCAGGGCAAAACACTTTGATTTGAAATTCACCTTTATGCATATATTTTCTGAAGCAGAACTGAGCAAGCGACAGAGAATATGCATGAGTCTGCTTTTGACGGCGCTAGGCTGGCAAATCAATAGCCAATTTGGAAACTGAATTTAAAATACACAATTAACCTACGCAAAACTGTTCTGAAAAATAATATATTTTTAAAATAATTCAATAATATATATATATATATTGTTGTTATAGTTAAAAATAAATTCCACTACTTTTTAGCTTACTTTTAGTCAGGCAACATCTAAGGTGTATTGTATGACCAAAAGCTGCTTTGAATTTGTGATATGCTATATCAAACAGCAGACTTTGAAATTACTGCAACCATACAAAATTCTTTTTTAAGTAGTCTTTTGCTATTGTTCAAAACTGTTCAGATTTCTTTGGTCTGGATTTTTTTTAAGATTTAATCACAGAAAAAAGGGAGATATTTAAAGAAAAGCATAAGCCAAATTATTTTAGATATTAAAAACCAAAGCACTGCCACTTTAACTTTCTGATTAATTAGCATCTTTGTCAGCAACATGGACAGTGGGATTGAGTGCACCTTCAGTAAGTTTGCCAATAATATCAAGCTGTGTGGTCGGTCGACACACTCCCTTGTCCAGAGGGACAGGCTTGAGAGGTGAACCCATGTAAACTTCGTGAAGTTGAACAAAACCAGGTGCAAGGCCCTGCAAACGGGTTGGGGCAGTCACAAGTACAACTACAGGCTGTGCAGAGAGTGGAGAGGAGAAGGACTTGGGAGTGTTGATTGATGAAAAGCTCAACAAGAGTCAGCAATGTAAACTGACTGTATCAGAAAGCCAACTGTATCCTGGGCTGCATCAGAACAGCTGACCAGCAGGCCTAGAGAGGTGATTCTGCCCCTCTACTCTGCTCTTGTGAGACCCAACCTGCAGTACTACATCCAGCTCTGAGGTCCCCAGTACAAGAAAGACATGGAGCTGTTGAAGCAAGTCCAGTGGAGTGATACAAAGATTTCAAGTGGGCTGGAGTATCTTTCCTATGAAGACAGGCCGAGAGCTGAACTTCTTCAGCCTGGAGAAGAGAAGGCTTATTGCAGCCTTTCAGAACCTGCCTTAAAGGGGACCTACAGGAAAGCTGGAGGACTGTTTACAAGGGCATGGAGTGATAGAACAAGGGGTAATGGCCTTAGGTTGAAGGAGGTTGATTTAGCTAAGAAATTAGGATGAAATTATTCCCTGTGAGGGCGGTGAGGCCCTGGCACAGGCTGCCCAGAGAAGCTGTGGCTGGCCCCTCCCTGGCAGTGTTCAAGGCCAGGTTGGATGGAGCTTTGGGCAGCCTGGGCTAGTGGAGGGTGCCCCTGCCCATGACAGGGGGTTGGAACTAGATGATCTTTGGGGTCCCTTCCAAGTCAAACCTTTCCATGAATCATGGGATGTTTCTTTTAAATTGTGAAGGTCCAAAATTTTTTGGAACCTTACCTGTTTAATCTTACTTTTTTTTTTTTTAAACTCCACAACACACATTAAAAACACTTCTTAAAATTAATCTGTAAACTCCATGAAAATAAACTTTCCAGTTGTCACAAAAGAAAGAAGTAGATTACAAATCTTCCATGAGTAAAAAAAGTGCCTACTGTTTCCACAGATATATTTTTCACTTAAGAGGAGAATAATAACGTGGCTTAACAGGCATGTTCCATGTATTGATGTAGAGGAGAGCAACCTATAATTTATGTGCATTCATGAGATATTAATAGGAATTTGTGATGGAAATGTTGACATGTAATTCATGTTACAAAAATGTGAATGATTACAAGAAAGAAAAAGCTGTTTAAACTACTCTAATAATTAATTATGACTCAGCTTTAAGAAGCCACTGTAAAAAATAAACCAAACTGAAATAAAATGTTTCCAGAAAACAGTGACTTAAAAAAAAATATATATTTCTATTAACATTTGTATTTATTTCTATGAGGGACAAAATAAAGATAAGGAATACCATTGAAAACAGAACTACAGGAAAGCACAAAGGAAGATTTTATATTAATGTAGGCAAGTGGATTAGCATGAACTGTCTTCTTTTATGAAAAATAATGGATAATTAATAGATAATTAACCACAAAGGGAGACTTAAGCCAAAATAATGTTGCATAATAGACAGGAAGGAGAGTTATCTAGGGTAATCTTATTTGCACAAGGTAGGACTGTTGCTACCGGCGTACCTAACCAGGGAAAAATCCTGCATGTTATATGAAGGAATAGTAATTTTAATTTTTTTGATGTACAAGCCATCATATATGGAAATAATCTGAAGTTTTGTGTTGCTTTGTGGGTTTTTTTAGATAAACGGCAATGGTTTTCTATAGGTTGCCATCCTCTAGCACATCCTTGGTTTCTGTGAAAAAAATAATGCTACAAAAAAATGGGAACCATAGGCAATTCTGTGATCCTCCACACAATTTCTATGCCAGTTCACACCCATAATCTGCATAATGAAACTGAAATTTCAGCCTAAAAAGCTTTTTGAAGTTACAGAACAGAAACATCAGAATGGATTAAACAACAGACAAGTGTTTGAAACCACTAGAATAACTGAAATCCAAGTTGCTACCAAGATGATAAAATGGAATGTTCTGTAAAAAAAAAAGCTCATAATTTTTCTGCTTTGTTGTTTTGAACACATCCATGTATATTTTATTTCACATTCTTCTGCTGATTTTGAAATACGTCCACTACCATAATTAATATTTACTTCCTTATATAAGTGTCAGAAAATATATAATGTGATTAGTTTTGCATTACTTTAGAGCATAAGCTCCTATTTTTTTGGTATTTATTACTGCCTAGATGACTGCATTCTCTGTGTGTTTAGGGACCATTTCATGAAAAACATTTTTACAAGTACATGTACTACTAAAATGCAGTGGTGATCACTGCAGCCACACCAGAAATATGAAGTCACCTTTAAACAGATACAGCCAAATTTAATTTCCTGAACTCTAAGCTATTGCTATGAGTGTATTGTGCTGCGGGTATTTTTGCCAGAGCAGTAATCTTCCGATTTTACCATTAGAAATAAAACTGGCAAAAACTTTCCAGCACAGGCCATAGGTTTGCTGCATTGCTCAACCTTCAAAAGACATCATGGCACTAGTAAAATTCTTCCTTTAGTTAATTTCCTTGATCAATCTTCAAAGCAGCTCACACTGGTAATAGAAAGGACAGACAAATGTTGATTATATCACAATGTGGTCTCCAACATGAAAGCAGCTCCCTACTTGCTGGCCTCTACTGCTCCCCATTTTCATGGGTCAGGTTCCACCATTTTATTCAAAACAGCATGAAATGCTCAGATGAGGTGGCAATACATTAATTAATGGTACACCGCAAGCACGTTTGTAAACGCCTTATAATGAGGTACTGTTAAAATGTATATAATGTAATGAGTAAAGTGCATTTCCTGCAAATGACTCTACTGGGGATAAGCTGCGAGGTTTTGGTAGCAAAGGGGCTGCAGGGAAGTCTCTGGGAAGAGGCCACATGGTGCCCGTGCCACAGTTTCAGCCAGCTCTGCCTTGGACCCACTGCAGGACACAGTTGAGCCCCTCGGCCAAGCTGGTGCCACCTCTGTGAAAACATATTTAAGAAAGGACAGTAAATGCCACAGGGAGAGAGGAAGAGAAAACAAAAGGACCAAGAAACAGAGAAGGGACCACTAAAGTCTGAGGAGTAGGAAGTGCTCCACAGCAGAGCAGACACCACCACACCTCATGAAATGACTTCAGTTATGTCTCTCTGCCACTGCCTCCCACTTGCTCTTTTCCTGTGTGGCACATGGAGGAGCCACGATGGTGCAGGGACACCCCTGAAAGGTCTGCAGCCTGTGGACAGGTTAACACCAGAGCAGATATTTCCCTGAAGGCACTGTGGGCTTGGAGGAGGTATGCTGGAGCAGGTACACTCCTGAAGGCACTGCAGCTTGTGGAGGACCCATGCCAAAGCACAGGAGAAGAGCAAGAAGGAAGGAGTGGCAGAGACAAATAACTGCAATCCTGCCCTGTTTAACTCTGAATCCCTCACTGAAGAGATTAAGTGTGACTTGCAGTAATAACAAGGGGGAAGAGAAGAGGTACTTGGAGTAAAGCTGAGCTTTAGAAAGCAGGAGGAAAAGGGTTTTCCCTAAGTGCATAAAACTTGGCTCCCTTTTTAAGTGGTAGAAATCCAACTATAAATTTGTAACCGCTGTGCCATTTTATCTGTGATTGCACATATTATTTTTACTTTGAGGACACGTTCCTGCTTCTTTCATGGGCAATGGTAGTTTTACTATGCTATTCCCATCTACCTCAATAAAAAGATGCATTAACCTCTAATAATTCTGAAAAGGCAACCCCAGATCATTTTACTGCCAGTTATAACAATACCTATATTTGTAGAATTAAGGCTGAACAAAAGAGATGAGAGATACAAAAGATGATTCAGTAGATTTCCAAAATGAAAGATTCACTTGATCCATCAAATTGCTTTCACAGAATCACAAAATCACAGAATGGTTGAGGTTGGAAGGCATTTATAGAGGGCATCTTGTGAACCCCCTGCTTAAGGAGGGACATACACTGCTGGTTGCCCAGGACCTTTTCCAGATGGGTTTTAAATATCTCCGTGGACATACAGACAGATTTCACAGATTGACAAATATGGTTCAAATGATAATATGAACTCAGTGCATCACTCTTAACAACAGAAGCACTTACAGTTTATTGGAAATTGTGGGCAGATCATGGATAATCTCTTCATATGGCTCTTCTTGAGATAAAGTAGAAACAGCTACAGGGTCTTTCATTCTTTCCTCCCAAACAGCTTCTGCCTTCAGGAGCATTTCCTCAATAAACTCAGAAGCTGCAACATCTAAGACATTGGAACACCCAAACATCAGACAAAGAAAACTGCAGAAAAGATCCTTTCAGTTTGAATCTCTAGAGCATATTAAGATTATGCATCTGGTTAGATAAAATGAAAAGAGTTGTTCAGATATCAATCACAAAATATTACTTGAAATTACTGAGAAAACAAAGGCAAAGTAAAATCAGTATGGAATTAAGTTTGTTATCTGAAAAACCTCAAAAACCATTCTCACTGTGTGGTGAGTTGAAATACTATTCACAGGACTTCAGGAAAAGCAATACACTTGTTTTCAACTCTGTATTTTAATGAAAACGTGCACTGAAATCCTTTCAAACCTTTTACATTTCTACAAACCAGATTTATATGTCTTGAACATACAGAAGTGCTGAAATGCATTATACCTGCAATCCAGAAATATAGTTAGCTCAACTGTGTTAAATACATACTAGACTAGCTGCATTGTTAGATGATCTTGGTTTGGTCCATTGTCCTTTATACAAATGCAAAATGGCATCTATCTAACCACAAACAACTTTCACTGAGAGTGTGTTTGTAGGTGGCACATTATTTGAAGCATAAGATATCTTAATTCATTAAGCAAAATATGGTCTTCTCATAATCTGTTAGAAATACTCTATTTTCTGTATAACAATGTTCCTTCTTCATTTTATCCTAGGCATAGAGGGTTAAACAACTGCATGTTTCTTCTCCCCAACACTGCTATCTAGCATTAACCCTGCTTTGATCACTGGGTTAGACTGGTTGATCTGAAGTCCACTCCGACCTAATAAAATCTAGAATTCTGCTCCCTTTAAAGCCAATGCTTCAGCTCACTGTTGCTATCTGATCTAAGAAGGGGCTACCTCCTGTAGGAAACAGCAGGTGTTACACTTGAAAATTGGATAGTTAATTTTTTTTCCAGACAACAGCTATAGAGGTTCCAGTTCAGCTAAGACAGAGAAAGGAACTCAGTACGAAGCCACCAAAGGAGTGTAAATGTAGCTACTACAAAGGCACCAAGGAACTTACAAGGGAGAAATGTAACTAAAAATAAACAGGGAATGAAAGAAGTGGAAAAAATTCCTATCATTTGATACAGCATCCCATGTGATCTGATTAGCATTTCTAAGCAATACATGAAAAAAGATATATGCACATGTGTATGTGTATATAACTCCAAACACTATATAAACTATATGTAGACATACATGTATGTATGCCTCTGTGTGTGTAAAAGAAAGAAAGAAAGAAAACCAGTGTCACACTAACTAGTACACACATAATATACATGGCTTTTCACCTACCTGAAGGTTTTTCATTATTGCAGTTAAGAAGATTGGGATTTGCCCAGTGTATCAAAAGCAGCTTCACAAGGCTGGTCTAAAATGGGTGAAAACAGAGTTATTTGAAATGGCAGAAGTTGGACAGGAGACGTATACATGTCACTCAGTTTATTCATTCCTCCCTGCAGCAGCTGAAATCGTATGATAAACCACAGGTAGCACCTCCACCATACCACCTTCTGCAGCTACTACGCACATTGGTATAAATCCCAAAAGGGCAGAATAAAACATGATTTTCATACAACTTCAGTGTGCCCTCAGTATAACTGCACCCCCAAAGTCTCCCTCCAGCCTTATCCATGTAAACAAATCCCCATCAGTAAGGAAAAGAAATTAACCCTCCATCACCAGCTGTCACGACTTAGATCACAAATATTTCTCTATGCCCGACTGATTCAACAAACGTGAACTATCACTGCTGAAAGGATCTGACTCACGGCCACCGTGGAAGTAAATCTGTTCTCTGTCAGTAGTAGAAATTGGCACATTTATCTGATATTTACCAAATTCATTTAATGTGTTAGTAATGGTAGCAATTATAGTACAATACAGGGTAGAGTACTGCATAATGAAAAAGTTTAAAACATATTTTTCAATTCCTGCAAGAATACTGCCAGCAACTGTTTTTAGTGAGATGTTCTCTCACTGCACCAAGGCCTCTAGAGAGAGTTCTCCATCAAAAGCTGTAGTGATGTTTACCCTGCTAAATTCACTGGTCAGAAAGGAGTAAGAAACTGCACGAGTAGCAAAAGATACATTTAGAATGTGAATATAGAGCTCAAATGAATGAGAGAATGGTTTGCACTTTTGGATATATGCTAAAACGAACAGAATTTATAATGTCTATTTAACCAACAGGGGAGGCCAAGATGAGCACAGGAGGGAAATAAGCTGTGCAGAAAAGAAAGGATTCTTTGGAGCAGGAGGACTACAGAAAAATGAGACCTGAATTGGATGGCAGCCAAGGGAAAGTAATTTGGCATAAAAGCAAGCAATAAATAAATAAATAGATAGATAAATATATATTACAAAAAGCTAAAAAGGAATTATAGCATTGCAATGAAAATAAAATTCAGTATGGATTCAGTACACCGGAGGCAATTTACTACAAAATACCATGATAAGTAGGAATCACTTAAATACCAGTCCCCTCTCCCCACCCCACCCCCCCAACTTCTAATCCCAGAAAACCAGAAAAATACTGTTGCAAATTTCTATATAATTGTCTTGCTCTCCTCAGTTTTCTAATGCTGGCTTTGCAGTCTGGCTGTAACAGCAAAAAAATTCAGCAAACCGTGGAAGCAAGGAAGAAGCCATAACAAGTTTATTTCCAAATCCAATTAACCCTGCTTTCAACTGAGAACCCTCAACACATACATCTCTGAGGGTTTTTATTAGGAAAAGATGGAGTGTGCGTAGTCATTGAGCCGACTAAATCAGCAGCAGTTGCATAATCTCATTAGCAGCCATTCTGAAAAGAGGTAGTGGCCCTGTCAAGGGGTTTGTTGGTACGTATGTATGCATGCAGGTATGTACTTTCAGTTTAATAAAAAACCACAGCTTTTTGGGTTACCAAAGTTCTGGCTTTATGCCACAAGAAGTCCTTTCCATGCTGCAAGGTTAATACTTCCTGCTGCCAAAGAAATGACTCCTGTGACAAATCTTGATGCACATCACCAAGACTAAGGTATTCAGGTCACTGCTAATTTCAATTACCTGCTTTTGGACATGCAAACCTGTCTGTGTCAGATTTAACCACTTACAATTATATTTTAGGAGGAGTGTTTTAAAATCCAGTTGCCAGATCTTCAGAACTGTGCCTAACAGTAGAAATCTTTGGAGAATAATTGCGGAAAAATACCTCTATATAAAAAGGTATTTCAACTGCAGAGTTACTAATACAAAATCAATGGGACTACATTAAGGAAAACTGCAGCATCTAATGAAGTAATCAAATGGCAATATATATTTTGATTCTTCCTTCCCGGAGTTGTGTCTGACAGTTCATACAAATGAAAAAGCCAAGAGCTTTTTCACCAAGCCAGAAGCTGCTTTCCCTCATTTTCAAAGGGCTTCACAGACCCACTCTCTCAGTGTTCACACTCCAGTTACCACCTCAGATCAGTCTGTGATACATGTTTCAAATACATATTTTCTGTGCTTTTTCTAGGCTGCACCTTATACAAGTAAGGATGCCTTTAAAATATCTCCAAAGCTATATTGTAACCTTCTATCCACAGGCTGTTCTGATGCCATGTCTCCAAACAGAAAAACAGGTAAGGGGCCATCATTCAAGAGCATTGAAAGATGGCTCAATGTTTGGGCCCAGAGGACAGTGATCAATGGCAAGAAGTCTAGTTGGAGGACAGTAGCTAGGGGTGTACCCCAGGGATCAGTATTCAGTCCAATCCTGTTCAATGTTTTCATTAATGATCCGGATGAAGGGGCAGAGTGCACGCTTAGCAAGCTTGCAGATGCCACCAAACTGGGAGAAGTGGCTGAAATGCCAGAGGGTTGTGCTGCCATCCAGAGGGACCTTGACAGGCTGGAGAAATGGGATGAAGAAGCCTCATGAAGTTCAACACAAAGTACAAAGTTCTGCAACTGGGGAAGAATCACTCCAGGTAGTAGTACACGCTGGGGCCTGCCTGGCATGGACTGGAAAGGAGCTTTACAGTAAAGAACCTGGGGCTTCTGGTAAACACCAAATTGAACGTGAGCCAGCAATGCACCCTGGCCAGAGTGTCAGGAGAGGTGATCCTTCCCCAAAAGTGCTGGTGAGGCCACCCCTGGTGTACCATGCCCAGTCCTGGGCTCCTTAGTACAAGAGAGACATAGATAGAGCACAAAGAGTCCAGCAAAAGGCCACTAAGGTGGTTAAGAGACTGGAGCACCTCACATATGAGGAAAAGGTGGGAAAGCTGGGACTGTTCAGCCTGGAGAAGAGCTGTCTCAGGGGAAATCTCATCCATGCGTGGAAATACCTGAAGAGAAGGCACAAAAAGGACTGAGCCACGCTCTTTTCAGCGGTGCCCAGTGACAGGACCAGAGGCAATGTCCATAAACTGTAACAGTTTTTCACTGGGCATGTGTCTGAGCACTGGCACAGGTTGCCCAGAGAGGTTTTGCTGGCCAAACTTGGAGACATTCAAAACCATCTGGGCATGGTCCTAGGCAGCCTGCCATGGGCAGTCCTAATTGACCAAGGAACCTGGACTAGATGGCCTCCAGAGATCTCTTCCAACTTCAGAGATTCAAGGATTCTGCCATTTACATAGTCAAGATTATATAAAAAGGTTTTCTGTGTACGTTAGAACTCTGAGGTTGTTAAGCAAGACAGAACGCATGATCAGATGTGCAGGCAGACCACCATAGTTACACCAAAATAGCTATGAGGTTGTTGGTTTTTTTTTCCAAAACAGCAAATGGAGAAATAAAAAAGCAGCCTGCCAACAGTGAATCTGTGCATTAGTCCTCAGAGGAAACATTACAAAGAAATGAAGCGTAATTCACTTCATTTACTCAATGGGAGTAACACTTCTGATCTAAGGAGTGAGAACACCATGCACAGATGAACAGAGAAAATACTGACCAGCCATGAGAGCACTGGAGCTGAACTGTTCTTTAAACTTAATGAAACAAGGAGTGCAACACTGAAAATAAGACACTATAAAGGAAAAAAAGGCAACATAAATTAACACAATAGGCACATTATAAGACCTTTAGATACAATTTTGCCCTGCCAAAAAAAGGGTCACACGGTAAATGCTAGCGAAAAAAGTCCAACTCTCAATTTCCAAGGGTTTAGGAGTACCAGTGTTGGCTATCTGACAGACTGCGAGGCCTGTTGCCACAGAGAAGTGACTGCAGTGACAGGGTAGGAAATATGGGGCATGAAGGAGAGAGGGAAATTCTTCAGGAATCTATGCGCTTGAGGCTGCAAAAGCAGCTCCAAAGTGCTCTCAAGTCACCTTAGTTTTACTGCTAGCTGAGGAGCAGAATCAGTGCTCCTAAAAAGCATCTTCCTCTCCACTATGGTCAGAGCTTTTCCTCTGAAGCAATGCACAGGGCGTTAGATCTGTGCCAGCAACAGCGAAGGATAAGCTGCCAGCTCTGGCTGAGGTGACTTTGAACTCCTGAGTTATTATCCAAGTCCCAGTGCCACTACCTCAGATCATTTATTCCCTTTACCATTGGAGAGATATCTGCTTAAGTTGCAAATTCATAAGGCTGGAGGCTTTATGCAAATGCACTGATGTCTACTTTGCACAGGAATGAATATGTATCATGCAATTTGCATGTACCCCCAACAGTAAATTTGCTCAGTTCCTCACTTTTCCCTGTCAAAACCAACATTTCTCTCCACTTTTCTCTTTCTGTTTCAAAGTTGCACATTTCCTACCACCCTCAGTGACCTGGTTCACAATCCATGTTTTGTTCACACCCCCAAAGCATTTCTTATTCTTCAGGCCTGTTTTTCTCTGTTTTCTGTACTTGAAAATTCCATCTCCTTACATGTACTCCACCAACTTTTATTGGTGCTCTTATCCCTTTTTTTGGGAGAATCCTATATTTCTTTTCTGTCTTGACATCCAACCCTCAGTGCTCTTTGACTAAGGCCTCCCTACTCTCTTCTTGAAATTTCTTTCCACGTGCTGTCACTTCTCATATTCCCACTCCATTTTCTCTGGATATGGTCCCCAGCATGCTCTCATCCAATGTGAGACAAAGCCCTGTAATAGGAAACTAATGGACCAACAATGTTAGATCAAAATCAGTATTATTTCAGACCATCAATTTCATACTGTTGTGTGAAACACAGTATATTTTAATATCTAAGGTGTATATTCACTAAAACAAACAAACAAACAAAACCACCTAGGTAGGACACATGAAATACCACTGCTTACATCATCATTGTTTTTCACCATTGAGTAAGACAGCCTACATCTGCACTCATAAGAACCATTTTTCAGTTGCTCATAAGGCTAAACTTTACTACTCTGGGTTGGAAAAGTGCATGTTTACCTCACTGTGTGATTTTTTGTTAGGCAGTTTGCTAGGAATGCTCCCTGTGAGTGCTTATGTTCTGGGTTTGGTTTGGTTTTTAATTAAGTAGAAAAATAAATCAACCATAAATTAAGTACTTGTGGCAATAGGGTGTGATAAATACATTGCTTGACCCTCCAATGTTTCTATGATTTGAAGATTTTTTATCAGGTAGAAGATGAATTCCATGGGCTAAGAATATTCCTATTGTTGTCTGTTTGGAAAATTGTTAAAACCCAAGTTTCAAACCTTAGGAAAAAAAAACCCAAAACACCAGGCACTAGATGTTTACAAGACAGTTTCTAGATTATAATGGATATCAAAGAGCCCACCTTTGCTAGTATGGTCAACTGTAAGCCTAAATGCTAGCCTAAACCGTGTCAGTGTGTCAGTGGCTCTGTTTAAACATTCACTTGAATCTTTAAAAGATTTGCAATAAGAAAAAATAAATCAGGGAAATAGTTTCATTTTTTATTATTACTATTATTAACATTACTAAGCTTCTGTGATGGAAGTGCTGTAGCTTCATGCTAACCATATATTCAGCAGATGGAATAAATTAGATAAGTCATTGACTAAAAAACCTATTTAGAGTAACACTGGAGACATATATTTAACGAATGGAATGAGAATCACAGACTGGTTTGGGTTGGAAGGGACCTCAAAGACCACCTAGTTCCAACCCCCTGCCATGGGTAGGGACACCCTCTGCTAGCCCAGGTTGCCCAAAGCCCCATCCAACCTGGCTTTGAACATTTCCCAATCAGCACTTCACTAAGCATCAAGGACATCAAGCAGCAAAGGGCAGGTTAGGGACCTGTATTGATGTTAAGCTACCAGGGAGTGAAACAAATGCAAACCAATGCCAAGACAGACACCCCCAGCATTTGAGAGTAAGGTAATTATTAAAGTATTAGAATTACTGTAAATTGAGCTTTGAAGGTCATATATTTGTTCTCCATCACATAATCGTATGCTTTTGAAGACTGAGTCTCCCTTAAAGCATATGTAAACCCTTAAATAAGAGCAATATCGTTTAGAAGCTAAATTGCATTTTCTCTGCAATTGCAAATCTGACCCATAGTACGGCTCTAGAAACAGGAAATGATGTCTGAAACTCGTTACAGATCCCTCTTAATATAATATGAATGAGGAAGTTATTCTTCTATATTTAAGTGGAGAAAAATAGGGACCATAACCACCTGTGGTCAGTAAAGTGGAACAGATTAGAAAAAGTAGGTTGCAGGAATGAGACTAGCAGCAGGGTAGGAAGAGCAGAGGAGGGAAAATAGAACAGAGCATGGATAAAAAGCTGGACTTTGGAACTAACAGCATGAGATAAATGAAGTGAAAGTGAAGAAGTAAGATGTGGCAAGGAGCCAGGATGTGGGCAGAGACTAAGTAGAGAAAGAAAATGAACGAAGAAAGTGACATGGTGAGGAGAAAATACTGAGATTGAACAAGGGAGATTGGGACTGTGAGCAAGTGGGAAAAAGGGATAACAGAAGGGTAGGAAGGCTGGCATGAAGCCAAAGCAAAGACAAAGCTTGGATGAGAACCAGGGAAAGGAGGAGGGGCAGAAACTGGCTGTGCAAGGGAATTAGGATTGGGATAAAATGTGTATGGAAAGGACATGAAGCCAGGCAAACGAAAGGGACAATAAAGCAAGATTAAAGGCAGCACTGGAATGACCCTGAAGGCAATGGGACAAATAAGGTTACATGTGGGAGGAATGAACTGTAAACACTGTCTGTTCATACACAGAGCTTGGAATGGAACCCAGGTTCCCCCAAGTGTCACCACTATCTTTCAGGAGTCAGCACCTTTAACCTATGTGGTCTAAACATGCTTTTTAAACCTCTGGAATAGAGCAAGTAAAGAAGGACAGCCTAAAGTTGTTTTCAGCTATGTAAGCAAGTGACAAAGGTTACTTAAAAGTTTTTATTTTAACTTCAGTAGTCTTTACTTCAAGACTAATAACCTACATTTCTATTTTTCAACCCACCAGGAAATCAGAGAAAAGAACTAAAATAAAACGGGAAAACATTGTGCCATCTTGTGATTAAAGATACTTATAAGTTATGTTTCCATAAATTATATATTAAATCTGGTACTTCTCAGAGTTTGTGCCTGAACAGTCTTATCAGACAACTTTTTCTCATATATATGCCTCATATATGAGAGTTACTATAGCTGGTATTTCAAAGAAAATGAAATTTATATTGAACACTAAAATCTTGCAATAACCAAGTAAGAATTCAGAGCAGTCTGCACATAACTCAGCTTTAAAAACTTGCATGTAAACACTGATAATTCTATATTAACCTTGTAATTTGAGTTCATCCTTGGTCGATATAGGAAGTACAAACTTGTAACTCTATTTTCTTACCATTCATTATTGTGGAATCTCGCTTTTTTTGCCTTAGTGTTCTGTACCCACAATTAGCATTTGAGTAATTTATAGAAACCTTCTGAATATATTGACTGTGAAAGATATCACAGGCAAAAATCCCAAAGTGATGTCTCTAAGGAATCTGAAGGGAATATGCTGCTCTTATACCTGAGTGCCACCATGCATGTCAAAGATGAAAAAAAAACAAACCAAAACCACTAAAGAGAGTGAGATTTGTCTGGTAAAAAACATTCTCTAGAGGCATTTCTGACCATAACTGAAAAATTCCAACTGGTTGACAGGGAAAATATGTATTCCCCAAGTGACTATATTCTTCTTGAAATACCTAACAAGTGCCCACTTCTTTAGGTTCCTCTCATTGAAAACATTTGTGGAATGCGTTTCCAGAAATCCAGAAACTGCAGTCAAAGGAACTGCTATGGCAATGACCAAACCTCAGTAAGATTAAATATAATTTCCTACAATGAGTTCAGATATCCTATTTACATTGAAGCATATTCTAATGATGGATTTATTTATTTTTTTTTAATATGCACATGCACATAAAGAGAAAGAAAATGAAACTGCACTTTATAGTTGAGTCAAACAACTTATGTGTTTTGGAAATGCTAAGCAAATTTGATCACACAGTAAGAAGGTGTATTCTCTCACAGCTTCCAGCAACAAGCACAGAGTCCCTTCTATGATAGGAAACAAATGCTGTGTTTGGATGAACTAACTAGACAGAGGGGTATGGTTCAGTCCAAGCAAACATGCCAACCAAATGCACATCGAGGGAGAATATACTTACAGAATGGCAATTTCACACATCCATTTTGAAAATTACACAGGATGTTTATAACATAAGAAACACAAGTTAGGCATTTGAGCTCCCTAAACAGTATTTATTTATTCAGGGTATTTCCAGTTTATTGATGGGAAGAAATCCTTGCTAGTGCATGAGTTACTGTTGGAGAGGTACAGTCAGCTGTTCACTGATTCCCTTATCCTTTTTTCTGACATCATGAAACTGTTAAACCTCAAAGCCAGAGGCTAAATCTGTCTCACTAAGTAAGAGAGTGCAATGGAGCAAGCTTAAGTATCCCTTATAATCCACACTGCTTAACTGTTAGCTCTGTCCCTGCTTTGGACCACTCGAAACAGCTCTCTACAAGCAAGACTAATCTCCTATAGAGGAAACCAGCTCTAAACAACATGAATGTGAGCCAGTCTGTTGCCTGGCTTAATCCCTAGCCTTCTTTTATTTAGCAATTTAACAGTTTAGAAATAGGCAGCATCCCCCAAGGACAAAATTTTGGGAGAGGTGGTGTTTAACCTACTGGGGAGTCAGCTCTGACCTGCATGCCTCAGATAGCCGGTTTGAAAGGTGACATTTCTGTGATAAACAACAGAAAAACCCAGCTTGTGCCTGGGAATTGAGCCAAAGTACCCAAGGCAAATGTCAGAGCTGCAGCCTATTCCCACCACGGGGAGGGCGAGTGTGTGCTCTCCTGATCACAGCAGCCTGGAAGATGTCCAGCAGGGACAGCACTACCAATGCCAGATTACTAGCTGTTCACAAAGTGATTGCTGTGCTAAATTCAAATTAGGGGGCCAGACTCAGAAATAACAAGTTGCCCTTCCACAGCCGGTACCAGTGCCAGCACGGGCAGTGTGGAACCCAAGTGATGATGTGTGCTCCGTTCCTGTGTGCACGGGCAGCAGACACAGATATACCAGCACTCCCCATGCTGCTTGTGAATGAGCTCAAATTGATATCTATAGCAGTATTAAGTACATATAGGTCTAAAAGGCCCTGTTAAATTTACATAGGCAACCCTGACACATTCTAATTTCTTGAGGCTTGTTTTGCTGGCCTCGTAATCTTATTTTGAAGAGTTTTCTATGTGCCAGTGATGCAGCTATGCACGTATGTCAAAGAGGTTATTATTGTACATCATTTTATTCAGGTAAATTATTAAGGTAAGCCACTCTGACTGTAATACCTCAATAATATAAATTTTTGGTATAATGTGAGAATCTCAATGTGCATTAAAAATAAAAATTTGCTTTTAGGCCTAATAGTTACAGGGGTGAAAATGACAACAGTCCTAGTAATTCAGAACAATTTTGCTTTAAAGTAAGTTTATTTTTTAATGCTATTACCATTATTTTTCAATGTTTGAAGCTGGTAGTATTTCAAATAATAGTCTGTCATGCTCATTGGTAACTTAATCTATTCCTGCAAAGCCAAGCCTCATCTTACAGAGAGACTGACCTTCTGGCAGTAGCCTCATTTGCTCTATTCTGTACTCAAGTAGCCATATCATGTACATAACCCTCAAACTTGCTAGTAATAGCCCGTAGTCCTGTGCAAGAAAGATGTTCTACTCTAGATCTGCACACTCTGGCACTAATAGGGCAATTCATTTATCATTCACCCATGTTCTTGTTCAATATTTGGACTAACACTGTTCTAGTAAATTTTAGGTAGTAAATTTTTGCAAGACAGCTTTTCTTTACAAATATATGTGAATATAGGTACAGATTATTAGTTTTAACATCAGATAATACATACTGGTACTTAAAACTCTTAGCTATTCCCTATATGGAAACAATCCAACAACCTACTGCTATGTTTTGTTTTTTATAAGATAGGAATTGTTTAAAATGTTTTCATTTAATCATGCCTTAACTTAAGGTTATTCCCATTCTGCCATAGTACTTTTTTCCTCAACTAGTAACAGTGTTTGTATTTCTGTGTAACTGATTACTCAAGACTGAACCGTAAATATGATATCCACAGAAAACCCTACTAAGGCTGAAAGATTGTCAACATAAGGCTGAAATTGTCATCATAAGAAAGAAATTTTAAAAATACATCAAGAGATGAAAGATATTCCTTGATATTTAACCAATCCTCTTATAAAGGTATTTATATTCACTTGTTTCTTAAAAACAGAATCCATATACAAGCCATATTTGTCTTCTAAACAAGGACAGCAAATTATTTGTAATGATAATAAGGTTTCTCCAAAATGTATTACTCATAAAAGGGAAGATATTTGCTCTGTATTTTGTTAATTTTCACAGAATCACAGACTGGTTTGGTTTGGAAGTCTATCTAGTTCCATCCCCCTGTCATGGGCAGGGACACCCTCCATTAGACCAGGCTGCCCAAAGCCCCATCCAACCTGGCCTTGAACACTGCCAGGGAGGGGGCAGCCACAGCTTCTCTGGGCAGCCTGTGCCAGGGCCTCACCGCCCTCACAGGGAAGAATTTCTTCCTAAATTTTACTGAGGAAGAATGCAATGCTACTTCATTTGTCTTCCTGCACTTGTACAGTGACCAGCACAACTAGTTGATGGCTTCAAAACCTCCTGGAATAGTAAGCACCATTGCCATCATCACCTGGGACATAAAGGGAGACACAGAGCTCAACAAAAGAGCCAGCAACAAGGATCATTTCACAAAACAGGAATCTCAGCTCTTAGAACACTTCCACTTATTGCCATTCTGAGTTGTGTTTGAAAGTGTGGTTGATGGCGATAGAAACAGGCATTACGAGATGGGAAAGCACCAAAGAAACAGGGGAATGTCTTGACAGCTGCAATTCATGGCATTTTCCCACTAACTTATTACACCTACATCCACAGTATCAGGAAGGATACTCCTGCCATCAGCAGGAATCTAAACAGAAGAAAGCAATTTGTATTCAGAGCAACACTGGGAAGGTCAGTCTTGTGTCCATGAGCAAAGGAGGTCCAGCCCTGGACAAAGATAGGAAGGGATGAGTTTTCCAGGAGCTGCAGCAGAGACTTGGCAGGGGAAAGGGCAGGAAAGTGGGAGGCTTTCCTAGGATGCATCAAAGAGGGTTTTGGAAGGTAGCTGTGGGTACGTGGTGATTTGTGAATCATGAGGTGAGTCAATGGGAGCTGTGGGGAGGTCTCCTGAAGCAGTCAGACAAAGGAACATTGATCCTATTCTGGGGGAGGGAAGATGAAGGACAAGTGAAAAGCTGGGATGTTAAGACGCTTATGTTTAGGCATGGCCTCCTAATTCCAAACCCAGGACAACTCAGCAACTGGAAAACTTTGCATCTACCAAGTTAAGTGGATCCTGGTCATTCATTTGCAGATATACACAGCAAAAAAAATTAGTTAACAGTAAAAGTTTGACATCAGAATATAGTAAAATAGTAGGGAAAAAAAGTGCTTATTTTGGTTCCATTTCAAAGTTCAAAGTGCAAATTCTTTTTTTTCTGAAGATAAACTGCTGGTGGTGGTAGATTGGTTTTAATGAGCTGTCTGGGATTGTTAGCTTTTCAGTGTTTCTACTCAAATGATCTCTGCCATTTGAGATGCCACCTACAGTACTGAAATATGTAAACTTTTCCAATTAAAACCAGAATAGCAATGCTCATTTGTAAGTATCTGCTACAGAAGAATACCACAAAGAAGAGAGAAGCAGGTGAAAAAAAGCATGCTTTACCTGTCCATACTTTGCAGCTAAATGTAAAGGTGTCCAGTACTGATTATCCACTACATTGAGATCAGCCCCATGATCCAGTATCAGAGACGCAACACTCTTGTATCCATTAGCACAGGCCACGTGCAGCTGCAAAATGAAAGTATTTTATTTAATAGCTTAAAGAACTCAAGAAAAAAACCATGACATGTTACTGTGTATCTTGGCTGCCCCAGAGGGAGACCTAAATGTCTGAATTACAATCATGACAAATACAAAATAAACACGACATAACAACAGATTAGAAAACACCACTGCAGAATCTTTTTCAGCATTTACAAACAAAACCAGGCAAAATGGAAGAATGACAACTTATTGATGTCTGCTCTAAAAACCTAGTCTTGCTAGATACTTTCCATATGATTTCAAGCAAACATCTTTTCAAACACGCTCACAAAGCTTGTGAGCCCAGGTAGATACACACATTTCAGCAAAGCATGGACTAGACCTATCTTTCTTTTCTGGCAGTTCAAATATCCCAGATGTAAGCTGACACTGCTTTACTCCAAAATGAATTTTTTAACCCATTTTCAAACTAAGGACATTTGAGTTTGTTGCACAAAATCAGTCACAAGAAATACTTTTTCGATTTTGAGGCACAGAGGTTTTCTCTCTTTTACTGCCACTGCCGTTCTGGATACTTCATTATTTTGAGTCGTATTTGTTTTAATAATTCCAGTTGATTGTATCAGTGAACTTCATTTCAGAGCCAAAGTGGAACAGAGAGAGTGGGGAAAGCCCAGTAACAAAATGACAGTAAATACCTTGGCAGGGAGGTCACACAGCACAACCTCCTGCTAAAGCAGGAACAGCTCCCACGGTAGCTGTGTTTGCGTGCAGCTCATTATTCGGAGGAGCAAATACAGCGGGAGTGATAAGGTATTGAAAACTGTAGTGGCAAGAGAGGGAGTGAGGAAACTCAAAAATATCTTTGTTAAAGGCCGATCTGAGAAACTGAGCATTGACTTCTGCAGTATTTAAGGCTCTGTATGTGTGTATCACAGAATCACAGAATTATCAAGGTTGGAAAAGACCTAGAAGATCATCCAGTCCAACCATTCACCTATTACTGCTAGCTCCCACTAAACCATATCCCTCAATACAACATCCAGTCTTTCCTTGAACACCCCCAGGGTCGGTGACTCCACCACCTCCCTGGGCAGTGCATTCCAGTGCCTGACTACCCTTTCCGAGAAGTAGTGCTTCCTAATGTCCAGCCTGAATCTCCCCTGGCGCAGCTTGATACCATTCCCTCTAGTTCTGTCACTGCCTACATGGGAGAAGAGGCTGACCCCCAGCTCACTACAACCTCCCTTCAGGAAGTTATAGAGAGCTATAAGGTCTCCCCTGAGCCTCCTCTTCTCCAGGCTGAACAATCCCAGCTCCCTCAGCCGCTCCTCGTAAGGCCTGTGTTCCAGACCCCTCACCAGCTTAGTAGCCCTCCTCTGAACGTGTTCCAGGGCCTCAATGTCTTTCCTGTAGTGAGGGGCCCAAAACTGAACACAGTACTCGAGATGCGGCCTCACAAGTGCTGAGTACAGGGGGACAATTACCTCCCTGCTCCTACTAGTAACACTATTTTTGATGCAAGTCAGGATGCCGTTGGCCTTCTTGGCCACCCGTATCGGTGATTGATTCCACTATAAATGCTATGTATAGAATGAGATTGAAAATCAGATAGATTTTAATTTGATTTCAATTAATATAAATAGCAAGTAAATATAAAAGCTGTATAAAATTACTATCAAACCAAGCAGGACTTGTCAAGTGAGAAAGGGACAAAGTGATCACAGAGAAAACCACAGCAGGGCAATACAAATTCTTTACTCTGGTCATAATCAAGAGGAAAATGTAATAAAGAATCAGGGAAAAAATATCATGTTTATGTTTTGGGGGAAATGGTTTCATTAGCCCGGCAAATAACTTCTTTGAGGCACATGCTTCACATGACCAGACTGATCCAGGTTGCCATTTAGTGGTGTTTATTTTCTCCTGTTTTTCTGCTATGACTTCAAACATGCCCTCCACTTTTAGGAGAACGGGGGAAAAACGTATTTTGAAACTGGCATCATATAATTGTTCGAAGAGCCAATTCTCACGATGGTCAGTCAGAACAGTCCTCAGGAAGACTGCAGAAATGGAGAACTGAGATTACAGGTGGTAGCCTGCATCCCCACACTACATCCTCCGCATGCAACTACATTTATTTTTTTCCCTTGAAGCAATGTTAGCTGAAGAGACTCTTTTTCTGAGGACTGAAATGGATGGCTAATGGCAAGGAAAAGGTCTACAACAGACCTGTTACAACAGCTGTCTAGTTCCAAAGTCACTATAAGCATAGGAGGCACCAAAGACAGAGTCCAGGGTACTATTTGCCCTATTTGCTTTTTCTGGTTCATCTGCACCTGCAGTGTATAAAGTTTTCTCTGTAACATGCTGGATGCAGAAGGATGAAACATGTTACAGCTCATTAAAAATCTTGCACTTGAAAGGGACCAGAATACCCCTGCCCTAGGGGCAGAACACCAATTCTCTATGCTATATATGCTCTAATTTCAAATGTACAAACACCTCAAAATTTTCCCGTAACTTGACATAGCATTAGCTTTTCTTCTGTTTTAACAGAAGAAATTACATTTTCTGTTCAGACATCAATTTGACAAGTGCTACTTTAAAGTAGTTTAAAAGCTCACAGGACAAAGGAAACATTTTATGACTGGAATTTTTCAAAGAAAAAAATATTACAGGAGAATTTAGCAGGAAACTTTATTTTTCCACAAATCATTGTGTCCATATTGCATGCACACATATGTATGTGCTATAAATCTATATAAATGCATGCATTTATATAATTATGATGACAGGTTTTTGCCTGATTCAAGATATCCTGGTTTCAGCTAGGATAGTGTTAATTTTTTTCTAGCAGCCAGTGAAATGCAGGTTTGGGAGTTAGGATGGGAGCAGTGCTGGTAACACACGGATATTTTAGCTGTTGCCCAGGAGTCAAGGACTTTTCAGTTGTTCATATTTCCCTGCTAACGAGAAGGCTGGGAGGGGACACAGCCAGGACAGGTAACCCAAACTGGCCAAAGAGGGTATTCCATGCCAATTACGTCATGCTCAGCATAAAGGGGAGCTGGTGAGGGGAGGAGCACTCAGCTCTAGGATGTACTGGTTTTGGGGACAGTCTGGTTTTGGGACAGCTCTGAGCTGTATGGCCTGAGGTGTGCGATTTGGTGAGAAACTGCATTGTGTTACCACCAGTTCTGTATATTTTGCTATGAAGTCCTGTTATTATTATTATATCTGTCTCTCTGCTATCCCAGCACACTATCCTCCTCCCAGCTTGCAAGGTTGGAGGGTTTTTTTTGTTTTCTTTCCCTTCCTTCTCCCTTCCCCAATTCCTCCCCCCATTCCCTCTTGGAGAGTAATCAGCTGCATGGTGCCCTGCTCTCAGCTGGGGCAAAACTACAACTCAGGAGGAAACACATCTCATTTACTACTTACAACTGAGGTATTTGTTGTTTTCTCTCTACAGATAGATGCAAACCAACAAAACAACTGTTCCCAGAAACCTCTGGTACAGGCACAGTTACCACAGACTGGCTGACTCCAGGCCCATGAATAGAGACAGAGCAGCCTAACAAATTCTGGATTTCCCACCAGTTTGTCAGACAAAAGTTTCACATAATAGAAATCTCAAACAAAGCCAAAGTGATCCACTCTGTAGCTCCTTGTTGCAACACTATGAAAGGAGTTCAAAAACTCAAAGTTCAACACAAAAACTGTTCATGCAAAAAATGTTGCCTTTGTTAACTTCCCAACAAGCAAACAACAAAAACCAAACTATCTACAGCGCTCTTCTCATAGTATTTACAGTGATGTTAAACACATTTCAGATATGCATTTCAACTGTTCCCACTAACTTCAGAAAAGGTTTTATATGGTGCTAGTTAGATAAGTTCCTAATTCAGTGTAACTGAGCCAGTTTAGACCAAAGTAGCAATAACAGTAAAATACAGTAGAAACAACTTTGCATTTCACTGTGATTTATCAGCTTGGCTTAAACGCATCAGAAAACCAGAAATAAAATTGATGCTCTTATGAATTAAACAAAAGACTATGTAGTTTCTTCCCATCCCTCTTCTGCTTCCCTCCTGGTTTTAACTATAATTAACTGCTCTGTGTTGGCCTTCTGCATGGCCAGAACAAGTGGCTGGATTCAACAACCCCAGACATGAAGCTGCTCCCTTTTTCAGCTACAGTTTAAACACTCCACAGGTATTAAAATACAGAATTAAAAAGCAATGATTACATGTATTAATTCATTATCATGCAATGTAATTCAGCATAAATGCTGAAATAATAGTAGTAGCAATAGTAATAATAAATATATGTCTTTAATTAGTTTAGTACAGTATTTGCATAAAAGCACAAAATAATTTTTAAAAGTTATTTGGTATCTTAATGCTGCTGCTGACCATTTACTGATTGATAGTTATGCTGAAAATTGTCTATGCAAAGGGAGCATTACACAGACATACTGTCAAGGGAAAATTGCATGAATTTTAGAATTATTTGACAGTTGAAGAAGTAGTAGTGATCCTGAAAAAAACAAAGGGACAGAAGATCTGTAAGCAGAAAAATGTCTAATGAGGCTCAGTGACTACAAACATGTGAATTTGGAAGAAGGAATACTTATCCACTGATACAGTGGATGCTGCATTACACTGAATTGAGATGGGGTAGCTTAATAAAAGTATTTTAGCCTGGCTCAGATAGACGTTATGATCCCAAAACAGGAATCGCTGAGAGAAGTTTGAGGCCCTCTGTTACACGGAATGTCAGAGACCGCAAGTATCTGCTTCAGTTCTAAGCTATAGTGACAGTACTTTTTTTTTGGCTATAAATTTTTGTGTTGCATACTCAATGGCTAAGAGTAAGAAAGCTGTCATTAAGCGTAGCTGTTACACTGGCTTATTTTAAAATCTGTACTATGCATGGCATTGACATCTATCTATTTTCATAAGGCCAGATGAGAACCGGAATCTTGTATTACCTCATTTTGCTTCTCAGAGAATTGCCTTGCAAGCATGCCCACCAGCAAACAGTTGCAATACATGCATATTCAAAGGCTGATGATTACATCTTCGCACTCACCAGGGTAACTCCTTCTTCATTCTTTTGATTCACACTTCCTCCACTTGCTATGAGCTGTCGGACATCTGTAAGCATTGTTACAGGTCTCTGTATCTTCATTTGGCGCAATGAATTCAGCTCCACACCTGGAAAAAAAAGAAGGCTAAAGCCTTCTGCTGTTTTTTTCATCGACAAAGAACAGACCTATGTTTTTGTGTTATGAGTTTGTAAAAGCTTAACCAACATTTAATTAGACTAGAGTGTATATTTAGGGAACATACTTACTTCCTTATATTTACCAACAAGTTGACTCATATCTTTATTTGTCACTATGGATGACTTAATGTCAGTCGGCAATATCAAACAAATGGGCCTGATCCCCTGCTGACTGCCAGGAGCAGTCGTAGGTAAGAGCAGTTATGTTAATTCCACTGGGATTGGGAAAATAGCTGTGAATGGGAAAAGAACTAAACACTTTAAGGAAGCCACTCAAATTTTGGGGTCTTATTTACCAAAAAATCTTTTGGGCTGTATTCTTTCATCCCTGTGTATACATCACAGTGCCCAGACCAGTCCCTCAAATCTCTCAGCTCAACCAACTGAGAGTCTGTGAAGGGAAACAAATGACATTAAACCTCAACACTTCTTTATCTGCCTGGGTTATTTTTAACTGGGGTTAGTTCTTCAGCTGAGTGTAGACCACTGCAAGGCCCCATCAACCAAGAGAGAATGTGGTATGGACGCAGGAAAATATGGGAGGGGATGAAAGGAATGAAGGCCGCAGGATAGCTTGTGTCAGCATCGCTACTGAAAGAAACAGCTGTCAAAGTACAGCTTTAAAAGGAAGATAAGCAAGGCGGTCTCTACCCAAAAGAAAGCACGGCCTTCACTCTGAAGAGATTTAAAATTAGAAACAGGGGGTATAACAAAATTGTTAAGAGGTTAAATTAGCAACTGGCTGTGGCTTGGCTGGAATATTTAACCAAAATTCAGCGCTTGATTCCTCTGCTCCTAGCTTTGCATGGTCACTTCCATCTGAGTATAAAAATCCTTCCTCTCTGGCCTGTCCATGACTTAAAAAAACATAGGAATAATTTCTTGGTTCACTTCCACATTTGTCAGTGAGCTAAAAAGTGACAAATAATAATCTACTGAATATGCATTTAACTTTAAAAATTTTGCTTGAACAATTAATTTAATATTTTATCTTCAACCATCATTGTTTTTTACATTACAAAAAACTGAACATGTTTCAGAGCAGAAGAGTAAGTCTCTTAGTCTTAATCTACCCTGGAACTTGTATAAATGCACATTGTTCAGCAAAGAATCCCACTCATTTTCTTTTTCTAATGTGCTACTGAACACACCACTTTATGTTCTGAATTTTATATGTCCGCAGCACTTCTAAGAGTTTTAGATCTGAGGGGAAATGTTCAGAATATGAACACTGTCTTGCTGGACACCTTCACTTACTCCTAAATCTTCATTCCTGTCACCTAAATGATACTAAATGACACCAAATGTAAGACACAAACAGAAATTTACTCTGATGAAAATCAGATGGGGTTTATATCTGGAAAAAAAACCTGTGATCTTCCACATAAATGCAATTCAGACGTATACATATATATACATATACACACACACACGATATTGATAGCTTGAAGTAGATCACTTCTGAAAAGCTGAACATACCAACGTCCTATTGCCTCACAGTTGCTAGATCAGAACATGATGCAGATTTCATAGGATACTCTGAGTATCTCCTAACAACCAATGCACTCATCAGAACTGAAGTTTTTACACCTGCATCACATTTCACAGTACTGACTTAAAACAACATGATGACATTTACAGGTTAACTGATACCACGTGGCATCAATTAAATCTTTTTCCTTTCTGTTATTGCCTATTTCCTGCTTTTTGCCACAGTAAACTGATTCTTTAACTTCCTGTGCCAGTGACAGAATTCACTCAAATACCTAAGTTATCATTTCCAAAGACAAGACTGAGGGGGGATCTTGTCAATGATTATAAATGCTTGATGTGTGGGTGCCAGGAGGATGGGGTCAGTCTCTTTTCAGTGATGCCCAGTGACAGGACAAGAGGCAATGGGCATAAACTTGAAACCAGGAAGTTCCACCTAAACATGAGGAGGAACTTCTTTACTGAGAGGTAGGCAGAGCACTGGGACAGGCTGTCCAGAGAGATTGTGGAGTCTTCTTCTCTGGAGACGTTCAAGACCTGTCTGGATGCATTCCTGTGCAGCCTGCTCTAGGTGATCCTGCTCTGACAGGGGGGTTGGACTATATGATCTCCAGAGGTCCCGTACAGCCCATGTCCTTCTGGGCTATACACACCCAAAAATAGTTATAATTTGCAGCAATGACTTCAGTCTTTACACACATTACATAGACTGAGCAGCTGAAACAAAACTTTACTGGTCATAAGAAAGCTCTTTCTAATGTTGACAGGTAAGAACAATTAAAATTGAAAAATATATTTATAATTTTATGCCTGATGAAGACAGGCCTTTTTAACTACTACTGGCAGAGTTTATGTCAAATGTTTGTCCTTTCCTGTGGTGTCTCCAGTAAACAAAGTAGCGTTTTTCAAGGACAGAGGCAACAGGTGGAAATTCATGTACTACGTCTTTGGTGTGCAAATATTACCCCAAACACTCAAAAATGGAAACTAAGTTCACAATCCACAAATTAGAAATACCAGTTTCTGACTATCCCTGGGAATTAAAAAACAAAAAACCAAAAAAAAAGAAAAACCCCAAATGCTGAGAGTGCACATATTTATCACCAGATTGGTTGGTTCATCATGTTTCATGCAAATTACAGTAATGAGCATAGATTGAGGTCAGAGGGCAGCTGTTTCCACTCAGTCTTTTCTAGCAATTTACTACTAATTTATGCTCAGCCTGGTCGGAGAATTTATCAGTATATTCCCATACAACAGTTAAATATTGATCCTTACACCTTGTAAATTGTGTTTTACAGAACCTCAGTGCATCCTGTATAGGGTCCCAAAAAACTGGCTGTTGATAGATAAACTTTGCTCATGCTGAAGGAGGAATCAAGAACGGCGTGCAGCTGCACCAACTTCTACATACATGTTCTATCACAACTGCAATTACACCCATCAGCTCAGAGAAAATGTGTAAACAATGCTACACAGCAACTACAGCGAGTGTCTACGTGAATCTCAAGATGGCTTTACTGGTTTCACACTAATGGAAAGATACACATTTCATTAAACAATCTGGTAAGTGAGCTGCCACAGTGACATGTTCCACAGGTTGCATTTTTTAAAAGTCAAAAGGAGTTTTGAAAATGCTACAGAAATAACAGATTCCCCTCTTCTGCCTTCATAGAAAATAGAATGAAAACATGAAAAAATAATCTAAATTGAAATCTCAAGTTTTGAGTTCTAAATTCTAAGAACTCAGAAACTTCAGAGTGAAGGTCTCTACTATGGGTAGCTGAGAAGCAGTTTTACGAAGCACGTACATGTACCATTCTCTGAAGCTCAGATGAGGAGATCTGGTCAGTAACCATCTTCCCTTAATAGAGTCTGTAATATTGGAGGGTCTGTGCTCCCTCCACAGGGAGTGACACTTTTCACGAGTTCAGATGGAACAGCAAAATGTTACCCATGCAGCAAGTAACTCTTGCTGCCTGAATCAAAGAATGGCCTTCATGTTGCTTTTCAAAGGGGAAATGTGGTTTAGATATTCAGCTGCAACGGGACGACAGCCAGCAAGAGTAAATAGAGGAAGAAAAACAAATTGGCACTTACTATGGGAACGGATTCACATTTTAAAAAATGGAAAGTCAGAAAGAAAGGCATAGGATGGAAATTACACTCCAAAGAGCCTGTAAAATCAAAGCAAGAGCTACATGCTCACAACTCCTGTGAGAGATGAGATGGAGAAGAAACAGATAAAACAGTAGTGACACTGCAAGGCACAGCATTTGGTGATGAGTATCAGTGCTGATGACAGGCAGGACCCATAACCTAAACAGGAAAAAATACATTACTGCTCACTGTTTAAGAAAAACACCTGACAAGGCCATTTCCCATGCGTTGGCTGTCTCACCCTCTCTGGGATATGGTTACAGAAGTGACAGCCCAAAGGAATGGAAAAGCACCAGAAAAAAGTGGGGAAAGGAACTTTCAAAAAGTTGCAGTGGTGAGGAAATACATGGCAGATAGAACTGAGAATTGGCGTAAAACATTTTTTTTTCCCTCAGAAATGTCCAGTGCTAAGCCTGTCCATCCTCAAGGGGACACCTGTTCTCGTGACCAGCACGAAGCAAAACACTCAAGCACTCTTTGGGAAATACCTTTAACACACACCCAGCAGCCACTCATTCTGTAACTGTACCTCTCCTTCTCCAACGGACTCAATAGTCTTTAGGTGAGGTCAATATCACCTTGTCTTGGAAACACAAGTTCAAAAACTTCCAACAGCTTTGATAAGCCAATTGCTCCTCTCAAGTCTTCTCTCACCCTGTTTGTATCTTCCCTTCCAGCACAGAGCTGCAGAGGCAGCAAGGCTCTGCTCACCCCAAGCGTGATGAGCCTGTCTGTACTCTTCTGTAATTCTGGGGACACTGTGGTTTAGAGTTTCTATTTTTCACCTGCACAGTGTACTATAGGATAGGCATGTTCACCAACCATCAATGAAGAAAAGAGAAAAAAAAAAAAAAGTCCTGGTACCACTCTTGAAGTAGTCATTTTCCTCCATGAAAATCTTCAGGTGTAGCTGTTACGTGATCCAGCTTTATTTGCTTGAAGTTTTGGAAGTTTTCTGGCTGCTTACTAAATAGCTTTGTAAAAAGCATTTTTTTTGTTAAATGACAATGTTCAGTAGCTCACGTGCATCTCATTTGGCATTATGTGCATCTGATTTTCAAAGGTCAGCATATGAACAGATACATTTCAGCAACTTTTATGATGTGAGAAGGAAAGCAAATAGTTTCAATATCTGCAAAAGAATGTCTGCTTGCAAAACTGGTGAGCCTACAGCTCTAACTCATTGCAGAAGTATTGACTGATGTTGATGGATTTTACCTCTTTGTCTTCAAAGACATCATTATATATGCTTAATGAAGGATGTTAAATTTACTTCCTTCTAGTCTGAACATGCTATTAGAAATTATATTCCCATCTTCTCTTCATGTAGACATCAGTGACAGTTCCCCCACTCTAGTGAAACATGCTTTTTTCCCCTCTCTCTTCTATTATGAGGATGTTGGTGACACTTCCACCTAAAATAAAATTAACTCTGCCTCTGTATGAAAACAAAAATAAGTTTTCTAACTTACTTTATTGGACTGGTACAATCTCAAGGCTTAAAACTAAAGCATTCATCTGTGGACATCCTGCATGCTTCTTATTTTAGTTGCAATATTACTATTAGAACAAACTAGCAAAACAAATGTATCATGGTCTCTGGTTACTTGTGGTAAGCATCATGTCTGAAATGAGCTCATTGCATGCAGTATTGCTATACTCAGGATTTCTCTACAAATTCTTCACATCTTATGGTTGGACGTTTTTTGAGGCAGCAGTTAAAACAGGCTACTTAAGATGTGCCAGGTAGCCAGGAGCTGAGGGTGAACATAGAGCAAGCAGGGCCATCTCCTTGTTGACCAAAGCACAGCCCCACAACATCCAAACATGAAAATGAAGAGGGTCAACTGATTCCTATCAGCCCTGAGGTTGCCAGAAGTCTGGAGCAACAAATCAGGTGAAGCCAGGAAGTCAAGTCAGTGGTTCAGTGTTGGGATAATCCAGGTTGATGGCTGGGCATAGTGCATGCCTCAAGCAATGACCAAGGGCAAAGACCTGAGCCTAAATGTGGCTCCCAAGCCAAAGGATGAGTGAAAGATCACGACAAGGCTTCAGCAGCTTTGCCTCACAACTCAGCTCTTTCCTCAGCCGACTGCTCCCAGGTTACATGGCTGTACCACACCAGAGCTGGCTTTGAGCACTGGCAGACAAGCCCCAGGGAGGAAAGGGGCAGGTCGCAGGGCCTGCGGGAGCACTCCAGGCAACGATAGGCTTTTTTCTGACTTGCTAAAGGTTATAGCTTTAGGAACTCTGTAAAAAATTGTAATTTATTTCTTATGGTAACAGGATCGGATTATTAATCAGCAAGCTTTCTGAAAGGGTAATGAAAGACTATCCCTAGTTTCTGATTTTATTCACTATCTTTTTTTTCAAATCTTTGCAAAGCCGAGATGCCTGTTTTCCTTCTAGCTGCAGTTACAAAGTAGACCATAAACTACTGTCCACAACTGAAAATGTTAATTCAAGTGCCAACAGTCTGCACAGTGAGTTTAAAGGTTTTCCCTTTGATAGAAACATATGGGTGACAAAATGTTTCCATATGATGAATTGTTTTCTTTAATTCACTTTTAAACCCCCGTACGTTTGCATGTGGGAAGCACACAAATATTAAGAGCAGTCTAAGATTTCAAAGCCAGTTCCTCAAGAGTTAGAACATATTAAAACCTAAAATAGCTTCTTCAATCTTACATAGAAAGCACAAAGGCCAAAGACAGACAGATGAGCATCCTCAACTATGGCATTTCCAATGTGTCAAGTTTTCTGTGTGTTTCACTTTTAGGACTTGAAGGGACCTACTGAAACATGTCATTTTGTCCCCTGTTCTTACTGTCAACACCATCCCCTAACCCCTATCATCAGTTAACCATGCTCTCCCCAGAAAATAATTTTTTTTTTGCATGCGATAATCTTATGGGTTGGTGGTTCTCAATTAGCAAGAATTGGAGTGAAAAATCTTTGAACCACCCTGAGGCTGTTCAGTTTTCATTGCCTGCTTTTTTGTTAACATACTGCATCAGTACTATTAATTTTAAAAATTTGCAATCAGAAATCAAGATCACATTGTGCACAGTTCTAAAATAGAAAAAAAAAATCAGTGGATTTAGTCACTTTAAGTCAATTAAAGTTTAGTCACATTTAAGTTCACTGATCTTTAATGTTAACAATCTTTAGGTGTTAACATTTTCATCAGTTCTTAGTGTAGTATGTTAGCAATAATTCCTTAATATCTATGAAAGCCTCTCATAGTTTTAAACATGAAAGTCTAGAGCAGTTCTTTTCTGAAATGATCTTTATCTGTATCAATTGCTTTTCCTGAGTGCACTGAAGAAACAGTATATGGGTTTTTTCCCCCCTTGTTGGATTACTAGATCTGTTTGCAGGTTCCTGTAGCATGACCTGAATGTTAGAACATCTTAGCGTATGGATTCTGAACACTTTAATTAATAACAATGAAAACTGGTAATACACATAACCAGGATTTTCATTTTGATCTTATTCTCATAAAAACACCAGTGTTGAGAAACACAGGACTAGATGTATTGTCCAGGTGTTGGCAGTTGTGGGGCTGCTGGGGTGGCTTCTGTGGAAAGAGGCCAGGGGCTGTCCCATGTGGACCACAGATGGTTCTAGTCAGCTCCAGCAGACCAACCACAGGACACAGCTGAGCCTGTCAGCCAAGTGTGAAAACGTATTTAAGGAAGGTCAGAAAATAGTGGACAGAGTGACAAAGAAGGAACAAAAAGAGGGAGAAACAGCTGAGGGAAGACGAAGGTCAGAGAAGGTGGGAGAAGAGATGCTCCAGGTGTCAGAGCAGAGTCTCCCTGCAGCCCACAGAGGACCCACAGTGAAGCAGCTGTGAGGGAGCTGCATACTTGTGAAAAACCCACTCTGGAGCAGAGGAGAAATGTGATGAGGAAGAAGTGGCAGAGAAACTGTTGTGTACTGACTGTAGCTCCCCCACCCCTTGTGCAGCTTGCAGGGGTAGAAGTGTCTGGAGTGAAGGAATGAAGGCAGGCCTGGGGAAAGGGGGAGGAAAGGTGTTGGTTTAATGCCTGTCTGTTTCTCACTACCTGAATCTATGCCAGTTGGCAACTTTCCCCAAGTCAAACCTGTTTCGCCCGTGACAGTACCTGGAAAGCAATCTCCCTGTCTTTATCTCAGCTCACAAGATATTTTCATCCTATTTTCTCCCTCTGTCCTGCTCAGGAGAGGGAATGAGTGAGCAGCTGGGTGGGAGTTTGGGTTTTAGCCCAACCACACCAGATTTTATGAATAATTTCAAGTCAAGTTACATTTTAAACCAAAATATTTTTTGATCTATCTCCCTATCACTTTCTAGTTAGTGTATAGTGTCAGCCTTTCAGTAAATTCTTCCTTAATCCTTTGCCCACTACTTTCTGAATCAGCTTTTTCTGCACATGTTATTTCCTTATGTTCTTAACTGCTGCCTTCAGGGAAATTCTTCTTATTGTAGTAATTTATGAGTTGATGGTTTCTGGCTAATGTTAAACACTGTCTTCAGTATAGGATTCTGTACTAACCCTTCACTCTTATTTTTTTGGTTTTACCTACTGCCGCAAGGCAGAAAAAAGACATTTATTCCTTCTTCTTTGCAGCTTAAAAGTAAGGCTTAATCCATTTAATATTAGGAATTTAATAAACCATGGTTGATTTTTTTAATGAAATCTGCACAATATTGTAACTGATTTGAACCATGAAAAAACTACCTAAATGGATAGGACTTGCACATGATTTCGGTAGTATATACAGTTTTCTGAGACTCCTGAATATGATCGCCTTAATATTCAGTGAACAAAACAGATCCATTATTCACACAGCTTGGAATCATATAAAAGATTTTTGTACATGAAATCCCTATTACCATCAAAGGTCGATAATCTCTAACCAGCTATTTTAAATTTGTTTATTCCACAGAAAGTGAATTGTTAAAAACAAAAGGTATACTTTATAGAAAAGCAACAATCGTGGGTTTTTTCCTGTACCTCTGTCATAGTAGTAAAGCCATTTATGTCTTCAGGTGGATATGCTGTTTAAATACACTCATTCTTAGGAAAGAAAACCCCAAAACACAACAGATGGTTTTCTTTTCTTTTTGTAACAATCTGCTAGTGCATAAACTCTCAGTATGTATTAGACAAGAAATATTATTTGTGCTCATAAGTGTAGGGTATTTAGCTCTTGAGGAAAAGGAGGGAAAAAGAAAAAGGTAACAAATATCCAAATATTGTTTTCTCAGATTAAATAACAACGTTAATAGTCTTGGAATGCACAGTTATCCTACTGAAAGCTGGATGCTGAGATCTTGGAGGAGAAAAGGAAACACCTTTTTTTTTTTTTTAAACAAATTACACAGTAAAAGTGTCACCTCCTGTCTACTTGTCAAACACAGAACCAAGAAATATCCATCACTCATGTGCAGTTTATATTGAAACCACCTCATCCTCTATGCAACTAAATACCGGGAAAGGAAGTAAACAAAAATCTTGCATTCTCCAAAGCATTAAATATTTAAAATAGCCTAAAGGAGGAAACATAAGGATCATAATGCCATAATTAGAGTTTCATTGGCACACTTCTTCAGTAGCATATTCTGCCTCTAAAACCAAAGAGAACATGCTAGCAGTCATTTAAAGGTTGGTATTTTTAAAAAGAGCACTAATACAACAAAAGTTTTGCCTTAAAAGATAAAGCTGATAGTAATCTAAATAAAGGTTATGGAAGCTGTCAGGTAGACTTTCTTGATGATTCCAATAATCAACCAGGTTCAGAACAAAACAGGACAACTGGGGGGACATGGAGTGGGGAATCAAACCGCAAACCTTTTTACACTTCCTAATATTTTCATTTCACCTCTGGAGGAAGACACTTACTGGAGGTAAATAATGAAAGGACAAGAGGCTACAGGTGTAAGTTGCAACAAAGAAAATTTCAACTGAAAATGAAAAGAAAAAAAAAAAGCTAAATGAAGATGGCTCAGCACCAGAACGGGAGCCCAAGGAGGATTAACTACTTCATGCTTGTGATACTCTTGTGTTCTAGACACTTATAACCAGAACTCAAAGACCTAAGTTCAGTAAATAAGTAAAAATATTTAAAAATATCTAAATCAGTAAATGCATCTAAGACTATTGTTATCACCTATGGCCCTAGGCCTTCCACAGAGTAAATTATGTTATCTTCAACCAATGAAGAGGGGCTTTGCTCACTAAGATCTGTAGTGCAGTTAAACAGATGCAGCAAACTATCACTGTGATGAAATCTGTAAAATGAAATGATAAACACACAAGAATTTTTAAGAACTTTAATGTTCCTTGTTAACAAAGTTTTCTGTAGCATCAAAGCTACTTCTTCCAGTCTTTGTTTCATCAAAGTAAATGGATAGTTTCATGTTTTCTTGTTAGCTAAGCCATTCATGGGCACTTCATTTTATTTTTTTCTGTGAACTCTGCAATTAGAGGCAACGATTAGACTATAGTCTGTTTAACACAGCAATCTCTTCCTAATGTTGCAAGCCAAGCTGCACAACTGAATGAAGAATACTGAGAAAATTTTTTAGGGCTCAGAGAAGAACAGAGAACGGGGAAACGTGCCTTACACGTTGTATTTAAAGGGGAAGAGTTTCACCACACTACAGACTGAAGATGGTATTTACTATGGCATCAGCTGGGGCTCTTCCACAGCCCGATTTTTGGCCACGACACTGCTCTGTGGTGGGGGTTTGCATATGCAGGTGTGCATGGGGATTACTGCAATGATGAGGGCTTCACAAAAACTCTTCACAGAGAATCATTTACTGCGGGCAATTTAAAGTAATTAACAGCTTAATTTCCTTCCCTCCTTCAGACAGCTTAATTTCCTTCCCTCCTCAATAACTTTTAACCAGGATACAAATACTTCAGAAGATACTAATGAAATTTTAAAAGTAAGTTTGAAGTGAGCTGTCAATTGTTACAAGAACAGTAACACAACAAGCAAAATTGATGGGCATTTTGTCATTGATCATGCAGTGCCAGATTTCTTCTGTGGAGATAAGGTCTAATTACATGTTTTTACATTACTACTCATTTTTTCTGCATAATCAATTTTCCCCAGTCTTATGATGAGCCATATATAATGTTAAGGCAACCTATTACAGTCAAAAGCAACACTAAAAATCTCACTTCAGAACACTTATCTAAGTGATGAATATCAAACCCTTTCTTTCAATACAGGTTCTGTCATGTATAATGTATTAAACGTACTTCATAATAGAAATATAGATAAAGTATTCTCTCAAAACAAAACAAACCCGACACTAATATTTATGAATACATGAGAAAATTTTCATATACATTTCCATTCAGCTGATTTGCAGACCTTTATTTATTTAGCTGTCTGTTGCTGAAACAAATATACAGAGGCTACACATAACTCTCGTGTGATATGAAACAAAATGTGAAGCCTGGTCCTTATATTGTGAGATTAGGTGTTTTAAAAGATTCTGCATTACTGCAGTTTTACTGCTTGGAATTCACATCCTAGCATCTCCGCATGGACAAGTAAAAGCAGATTTGATGATGACCGCTGTCACTAAGCTTTATTGGCTGCTCTTGTAAAAATGCACTGACGCTTTTGCAATTCCAAATCTTGGTCCCTTCATCTCTGAACTAATACAGTTCCACTAGCTTCAGTGCTGACTTCCATCAAACTCATATCCATCCCCTTTGTTTTAAAGTCATGTTCAATAAAAACATTCCAGAAGCTGAAAAGCTGACTTACCATTTTCTTCCAAGTACATCAGAAGGATGCTGCTAGATTCTGTCCCTTCTATGGCATAATCAATTGCAATGTTGCCATTGACATCCTGCAGCAGCACATTTGCTCCGGCCTACAGAGAAGATTTAAAAACATTTTAGGATTTTGTAGTGAAATCTCAAAACACTTCTGGGGTTCTTTTACATTACCACTCAGAACCATTTCAAAGCTGGGGTTCTTAGACAGTAATCTGAAATTAAACAAAACACACCAGAAAAGCAAATATAAATTAAAGGACTCCTGAAAGTCAAAAAGGGCTGGTTTTCCTTGAGATCGCTGACACCGTTGCCACCCTAGCTGTCCAGCCTGCCTCTACTGCACAGATATCTGAGCCGCTCTCCAGGGAGCCTTGGAACCACCACCGTTTGCTGCACAGCATTTTAAAGTAAAGTAAGCTGTCACCGACTACAGTCTGCCTCAAAACACTACACAGCAAACGGCAGCGGTTCAAAAGCTGACTGACAAGCAGCACAGACACCCATGCAGTAGGATGGGTAGACAGCTGGTAGGGGTAACCTTGTCAGCCGGCCCAACCTCTCCTGGCCTCATCCATCAATCCAACCTCAAAGAGAACCATCCCTGGCTAAATGAAATTGCCATTTGTCACCAAGTCGAGACAATGAAAGTGAGTTTGATGATTTCAACAGCAATCCCTAAAGGAATCAACCTGCCATTTCTGCAAGTTTCATTCAAAATTCAATATAAAGCACGGATGACTAAAAAGAGACATTTTGAGGGGGAGGAGGGAAATGGGAATAGATTAATAAGAAGCCTGAAAGGAAACCACCCGCACAATAAGAAAATTTGTATTTTGTACATTAAACATTGTTAATGTAAGAATTTGCACTACAAAGGGCATTTATTTATTGTTTTTAAATAAGAAAGTGCTCCTCCTTGAAAATTTTACAAATGTCTAGTGGACATAAAAGTTTATATTACAGTGAAATATCCTCTATCTTCTTTAAGAGGCCATAACTTTAATTAATTTAAAGTGTTCTCTCTATGGCTTTTAACTGCAAGGAATTATGAAGTGTGAGTGACCTCTGGTAAATTTAATTGCTTTTCTTACCAGCTTCTATGATAAAAAGTTTAACTAATAAAAATGAGGGGTACCGACAAAAGCCTTTCTTAAAACCACAGCAGAGAGGTCAACTGTAATAAGGGATTATTAATAGAAGGTATGACTGCTTCCTTCAGGAGCTTACTCTGTAAGTACTATAACAAAGACTTGTAAAAGGCTCAGCTCCTGGCTTAGAGTGAAATATGACATGAAAACCAAGCAAATGCAGGTACCCTTCATGCCATCAAACTTAACATGTTGAAGCTGGACTGTTAGTCAGAGCTGATGTCCTGTGTACCCACTGTAGTGGTGAGGGGACAGACAAGACATCAAAGAAGGACTCACCTCAGCTATCTCACACACCTCAGATATCCTACTAGACCATATCCTATGAAGCAAAATAATCTATCCTGCTATGAAGCATGCTACATTCTCTTAGTGTCTCTCTTGCTGCACTGACTGTAAGGGGAACCTAGACAGCAAATTTAGATGCATATCTTTTAAATTGCTGTACAAGATTAGATGAGTTGACTTGAATGCTTAGTGAAAAGGAATGGAAGGAAGCTTACAAGAGACTTACAAGACATAAAATCTTATATTCATTTTAGTGCTATGAAAATAAATTGCTTCTGCCAGACAAGATTGAAAAGATGATAAAAAATTAAACAAAGGATGGATTTGAAGTTCATAATATGGTTTAACAACTATTTCTTGTACTTGTCCCACTACTGGGAAGCATTTTTTTTTAATTTGCTTTGCTTTCTACTCACTGACCCATGACAGTTTGCTGGTGATGGGAGAACCAAAGAAGCAACATTTTCCTATCTAGTTGACTTGCAACAATAAAAAAGCACAAATTCTTGAAGGTACCTATCCTGCCCTGCATGTAAATAATCTCCAGGCAATGCCAGAAGGAGGTCAGGATGATAAGAATTAAACAGACCTACATATATTTTCTTCCTTGTTAAGAAACCAGAAGGCTTTGACATATTAAATTCTGGAAAAGTAATTATCTTGGCTAGCAACACACTTTTCATTCCTCTCTAAGATGTAATGTCATGGAATTATTAAGCTCCAAGTAATTTTTATTGGGTAGTTAATTTTTAAAGAAACGTTCTCAACGCTCCCAAACAGAAGTTTAAGTTGGTGAAAGCTGTGGCACCAGAGGTAGGTCAAGCTCTCAGAATTCAGGTATAGAAGCAATTCTGGACAAAGGTGTGCATTTAAAAGTAGTATCTTGCTTAAAAAAATGAATATTTTGGGGGTTGTAATAATTAGCATTTTTAATATCGTGTCTCATCCTTGCCTCCCAGTTTGGTGTCATCTGTGAACTCACTGAGGGTGTGCTCTGTCAGGATCATTAATGAAGACCTTGAACAGGGCTAGACCCACTATAACCCATGGGGTACACCACTAGTGAACTGCCTCCAGCTGGACTTTGTGCTGCTGACCACAGTCCTCTGGGCCTGAGCACTCCGACAGTTTACAGTACACCTCACTGCCTACTTACCTAACCCACACTTTGTCTATGAGGATGTCATGGGAGACAGTATCAAAAGTCTTACTAAAATAGAGGTAAATGACATCCACTGCTAACCCCTCACCCACCAAACTAGCCACCACATTGGAGAAGGCTGTTTGACTCATCTGACCTCAGCATACCTAATTTTAAGAACTGCACCAAATGTTTTGAGACTAGCCACACACACTGTGATTTGTAAAGTCTGTCACTGGCTATAGAACAGGTTTCACACTGGGGAACTTCTCTTAATTTATTGGCCAACTAAGAAACTTTTAATCACTAATTCTGCTACTGTAAAACAGCAACAGGCACTTAGAGAACTACACTTGGACTCCTCTCCAGACACCACTCCTCCCCCTCCCATCTCCAATACCCTTGCCACTGGCACATTATGCCTGTAGTAGATTGTCAGTACACAGTGATTCCTCTTCTATGATGGCTCCTTCTGTCTTCCTCCACTGCTCTGGCATGGGGTCCTTCACTGGCCACATGTGACGGACCTGCCAGAGACATAGCCCCCAAAATCCTCTGCTCAGTTCCCTCTTGGGGCAGTTCTTTTGCTCCAGCCCTACTTGCAGCCTCCTCCTGCTGCTGGCATCAGACATTGTAGGTTTGGAAAGGTGGGAAATCCCACTGTTCCCATTCCTTAGTGTATTGCATGATATCCTGCCAAAAAAGATGTCCAACGGGTGCAAACTGTATACACTGATACTGTGAAGCACTCATAGTATGGACATTTCTTCCTGATCATTCTGATAATGTCTTTGCCTGTGATATATTGGAAATTACTCACTGCTAAATGTAACACAGACTTTTCTGTTGCTTGAGTTTACTTTTATTCCCAGGCACCACTCAGCCAGTTACAGGCAGTCCTGAAAGCTGACTTGAAATCTTATTTTCTCATTATGATGCAATATTTCCATTTAGCTACTTGAATAAGTAAAATAAGATACCAATCCCACAGGTAGCAGAAGACATGGGAGAAGGTCACACAGGTACCTGGTGGGGGTCAGAGCAAGATAAGGACAAACTGAGCAGCAGAAAAGCAGCAGATGCTCAAGCAAAAGCACAGGCACAGCATGACAAAGATGTGGAACATTCTGCAGGTAGCAAATGTCACAAATGCTGTACAGTTAGCTCAGATTCAGACAGCCAAAACTGTGCTAAAGAACTTGAGTGCTATGATTACTGTCTGTAGGCCTGACAGTGAGAAACCCAGATATGGTTAGAGATGCGGACGGAATTCAGATTACCTGAATATAGGCCTACTTTGTTCCTTAGCTTTCTGTTCATACCTCTTGAAGAAAACATGAGGGCTACTGTCCCCAGGGTGCTGATATTAGTTTCTAATTTTATATGCATACCTTGTTTATATTCAAAATGCAATTCTGTATCTATACCATTTCAGTTCACATACTTTATCCGCCCGTCTGAATTCTGCATGCAGTGCTGAGCACACGTGAAAAGTTACTGACTTACCCATTCTCAACAAATTCTCAGTCTCAAGTCATTTCTCAACAAAAAAGATAAGTGTATTGTGAAATTTTATCCAATATATCCCCCATAAATACAAAAAGTATTTTTGAGAAAAAAAAAATGTCTGCAATGATAAATTGCCTCTATTTTAAAAAGGCTGCAGAAGGAATATCTTTAAATACATTATCTTGAAATGCTCCCAAAGACACCTGGTTCAACACACAGAATGTAAAACGCAACCGAAGTGCGTGCTCTGCTACACAGAACAACATCCATATGTAGAGAGAACATAAGAGTAAACTCTGGTGATCAATAACAACTGAGTAGACAATGCCAGATATGCACGCTATCCCCGTTTGACCAGAGTGGGCTGCCAAAGAGAAAATCCCTTTGGCTGGTTAAAGGAGGTAAGATTTCCCTTCTGGTTCCAGAAAAGGTGACTAAAAAGACTTCAATTTATCTCAGAATCACATTACTAAGAATTTTCTAATCCTATTTTAATTTCTGCTATTTATTTATTTGTACAATCTCTGATATGTTTTCATTTCAGACAAACTGATTAGCATAGCTTAATTCCACAAAGATGCAAAACTGGTGATCCTAAAGATTAGGTACTGAGCTAAGGAGAAATATAGCATGAGGTAGGTTGGATGCAAACAGTTTCATGGTAGCAATCTATGTGCATACCCTCATTTTTTGCCAACACAAAGTAGTTTGAGAGTGCTTCCCATTCAACAGAAGAGAGATGAGCAACTTCAGATTCACTGTAGACTACATGACACAAAGGACATTCCCACTATAACTTATAATCACATCTTTGTATAGGTGAACTTCTAGCTAATTCAGGATAGCAGAGGGAAGAACAACACTTTGCACACCAGGATGTCATAGGAACTGCACTGTTCCTTCCCAAATAATGTTCCAAAAGTTGGGGAAAAGAACCACCTGCACAATTATTACTATGGTTCAGATGCTCCACAGTATGCCAGCTTTATCAATTTTATTACCTGCAACACCTTCCCCCCTACAACCTTACTTTTTAATATCTATTTATAGTCTTATTTATATTAAAAACGTATTTCTATTCTGATCCACGTACTCTCTCTATATAAACACCTACATTTACATATACTCCCCACAATATTCTTTCCCCACAACATCCTTCTCTCTAAACTGGAGAGATAGAGATTTGATGAATGGACTGTTCAGTGGATAAGGAATTGGTTGGATGGTCACACCCAGAGAGTAGTTGTCAATGGCTCAAAGTCCAGATGGAGAGATGTGACAAGTGATGTCCCTCAGGGGTCTGTACTGGGACTGGTATTATTTAATATCTTCATCAATGACATCGACAATGAGGTTGAATGCACCCTCAGCAAGTTTGCAGATGACACCAAGCTGAGTGGTGCAGCTGACACACCAGAAGGACGGGATGTCACACACAGAGGGATCTGCACAAATAACCTGGAGAAGTGGGTCCATGTGAACCTCATGAGGTTCAACAAGGACAAGTGCAAGGTCCTACACCTGGGTTGGAGCAATCCTCATCATCAATACAGGCTGGGAGATGAAGTGACAGAGAGGAGCCCTGCAGAGAAGGACTTGTGGGTGACAATGGAACAAGAAGCTTGACATGAGCTGACAATGCACACTTGCAGCCCAGAAGGCCAACCGTATCCTGGGCTACATCAAAAGAAGCATGGCCAGCAGGTCAAGGGAGGTGATTCCACCCATCTACTCTGCTCTTATGAGACACTACTGGGAGTACTGTGTCCAGTTCCAGAGTCTCCAACATAAGGAGGACATGGAACTGTAGGAAAAGGTCCAGAGGAGGGCCACAAAGATGATCAGAGGGCTGGAGCACCTCTCCTACAAAGACAGACTGAGAGAGTTGGGATTGTTCAGCCTGGAGAAAACAGTTAACAAATGTTTCCAAAAGGAAAAGGCTTGCAGTTTTTCAGTAACAGCTTGGACAATTTATTGTCTTCATTTTTTAAAATATAACCACGATTTAGAAACTGTTCCTTTTAATAACCTGATGTTAACCATGTAAGTAGACCATGACTAAAGGTAGATCTTCACAAAACATTCGTGACATTTCACTTTGTTACAAGAGTAGTGAAGTTTTCACCCCTGTTTTTACCTACTTCACATTAATTCCATTAAAAGGTTTTGCTCATTGAAAGATGTCCACGACTTACACACACACGCATGCTCTCACATATACTGTGGTTACCGAGCAAACCACACATCCTTCCAAAAGCCCTTAGTACACCATCAGTTAAAAAGAAAGCAATAATCGTCAGGATATAATGCTCTATTTGCTTGTGAAAGAGGAAACATACAGGAAATCGCAGGTGCTCAAGGGGCTCCATGGTGCTGTGTGATCTTGCTCTCGGACCTCAAAAGGTTTGCACAGATTTTCATTCAAGACACCAAATCCCAGAAAACTAGCTGGCTCCTCCTTCTGTCGCTCCAATTAGTCTTCACGGAGACTCATTCATTATCGCAATGAAAGGGATGGAGTTGTTCAACAGAGTACCGAGGTTTAGGTCATTAACACTCTTTCTCACTTTTCACAAAGTCGGGAAGCTAAGCAGAACAGGAACAGTTCTCGAGGCAAGGCTCAAAAAAAGTCAAAGACTTCTCCACATTAGTAAACCACAGACAACAAAATAAAAGATTAAATGAGATTGAGCAGCTGCTCTCAGTTCAAAAGCACATTTTCCTTCCAACTCATTTCAACAACAGATTTTCTGAAGGCAGGAAATTATTTCACAGAAATAACAATTTAGTTACTAGAAGAGCTGGGAAAAAAACCAAATGAGATTTTTAGTGATTACAATTATAGATCCTCTGTGAACAGTTCCCCTACCTATTCCTATCATAATCCAGGTTTACATGCTTACTAAAAAGCAAACTGACACACACAAGTTGAGTTACTACTTCTGTTTTCTCTTTTTGGGTATAGAAAAATATAGAAACTATTGTACTAAAAAATCTAGGGGGTTGTGCATTTGTCTCTCAGAATGCTGATTGCAGTCTTAATACTTTCGGTTTAACTTTTTCCTCTTTTGTTTTTTTTAAGGAAGCCCTTTCTCTTGACACTATCAATTCTTAAGTTACTTGGGATATGGTTTATTTATTTCTATCAACTCCAGAGCAAAGCAAGGATTCCAGTTCCAGAACATAAGATCAAAATAAACCCATGTAAAAGTCGGGTAGGCCCTGAGCAGATTCAAAAAAGGAATCTACCATGCAGCTTACCTATTCATAAATTTACACCTGCTCCCTCTGGCCTTGAGGAAGAACAGAACAATGATCACAAATGTTTATAAACCATCTATAAAGAAACATAAATTCTGTTATAGTCCACTGCACACAATATAACCATAACCAAGCTGCTCTAGCTTCTTTTTTGGCTTTAATGACCCCTAATGTAGCCTGCCAAAAGAAAAGGAAAAAAGACAGCATACTCCCATTACAGAAGACAGAAGAGGGACTGGTAGAAAACCATTCCCCGATTAGGGCTATCTGCTGTACAGCTGATCCTTGCAGCCTATTTTCTTTTATATACCTCAAAGAAAAATAAATTAAAATTTCAGCAACATTTCACCAGCCCGTTGTGGTATTTTGGTCCTGACTGGAGGCCAGAAACTCAACAAAGCCTCTTACCACTCCACTTTTCAGCTGGACAGGGGAGAAAAATATCTATTGAAAAGCTTAGGAGTCGAGATAAGGACAGGGAAAGATCATTCAGCAATTAGCATCATGGGAAAACACATTCCACACAGAATAAAGGAAAGAAACTCTCTAATTCATTACCCTGCACTGCACACCCAGTGACACCAGAGTCAGATAATGAGAAGTGCGACCAGATCTTAAAGCATCTCCCCCCATCCCTCCCTTCTTAGCAGACTTCACTTTAGTCATGATTTTGCTCCCTTCTTCCTCCCCCATAACAACACGGAGAGGGGCAGGGACTGGGGGAATGGGAGTTTTGGTCAGTTCCTCACTAGTTGTTTTCCTTCTTAGCTGGAGGGGGCATTCCTCACACCCTTCCCCTGTTCCAGTGTGGGGTCCCACCCACGGGAGACAGCCCTTCACATCTCCAGTGTGAGTCCTTTCCCACAGGGCTTCAGCTCTTCCCCAGTTGCCCCAGCGTGGGTCAATTCCATGGGGTACAATCATAAATCACGGAATGTCTCTCAGGCCCAGACTGTTCCAGCCTGGTCCTCCACAAGACCTCCTCCTCTCTCTCAGTACTATGTTTTATAAATAATGAACTACCACTTTTCTCAGGCAGTTATTTGCAGGCTCCACATCCAAACACCACCACCAAATACTACCTACATGTAACTTTCCCAAAATAATAGGTTTTCCTTGGTAAGTTCTTATTTATTGACAACTGAACTTTTAAAAGAATTGAAGAAACACACACAGCAGTTTCATCATGTAGCATTTCCAAACTGAAAATATTTTCTTCCTTTTTTTCCAGAGTGTTCAGATTATTTTGCTAAGAGACAAGAACCCAAACTCCAAACAGCAATTCAGAAGTAAAATCTGTGGATCACAAATCAAAATCATTGAAAGGTTCTAACTGCATCCATCATGCTTGCAACTTGATATGCTGTCAAATGTTCTGTGCATGCCTTACACAGGCTAGTGGAGCTACAGAGAAAATTATGAGAACCAATCCTCCTGGCTCAGCTATTTCCTCCATAGCAGGGCATCATACAAAGGCATATTCAAGAAAACAAATTCTCCCTAATACAAATGGAAAAACCTCTCACAGCTCTGTAAAGGAGGTTGGCCCAGTGCACCAACTGCAGGACCCTTCCATAACCTTGAGTCAGTGGTTATCTGCAGCTCATTTGAAGCAGGAGTTCCCACCTCTCACAGAGGAAAGATACCATTCATCAGCTGTCTGAAATCTTTGTTCTATTTCAAGGCTTTGAACTCTGTAAAAGTTGCTACTGTCTATAAAGCCGTGCCTGTCACATTATCAAAATTATTCTTTCAAGAGAAGCAGGAACTGTCTGCCATCTGGATGCGCTTAACTTGTGATATAAGTAAAGGTTTGAATTTATTTTCGACATGCCTGATCCCACATCACAAAAACACAAACACAAAGCTCAATCCCTTATGTCTGTGAAAACACGGCCCAGAGAACCAAGGCTGAATTCATAGCCTTGTCAGTGCCCTTTGGGCAAATAAACTGAAGAGGGTTTTGCTTTGTTTTTTTGAGTTACGCAAAGTCTCCACTTTAAAGGAAATCAGGAGATAACTCAGTGCTGAAAATTTTATGCCAATACACTTAAATAATTGCTAAAAGATATGTATCTCTATTAATATAAATTTATGCTATGCCGTTGCTACTTAGTTTTCCCCCCTCATAGCTACATGCTGGGCCAGTCAGAGAAGTTAGAAATTCACTCATCCTTGTGGAAGGGAAGTTTTGCAGCTGCTGTGTGGATACAAGTTCTTTAATTCACAGCACCTTTAGGTTCCAATTTGCTGAAATGGGCATAAAAACCTGAATATGTAATTTAACTACTGGTCAAAATAGATTTTTGTTATAATCCAGAAATTATGATTTATGGATGCATGCCAATGGGCATAAAGTACATTAAAGTGTTCCAAAAATAAACCCAGACATCTTAAGCTCTGTGACACATTGGTTAAGAAGGGATAAAATGTGTCAATGCAGTGGCTGTTTACAAAGCATCGTATGTAAGAGCACCAACGGTTACAGAAATAACCAATTACATTTTAAAACATACTTCTCAGTTGTTGAATTGCTTCACACAAATCACAAAAAGAATTTTTTAAAATAATTAAAGTTATACAACCATTTTGATAGTCACTTATTTAATGAATAAGGCATTTTTTCCCTTTAATAGAATGTAGGCAATGTCAGTTCACAGAAATGATTTTCAGTAGAGTTAAGAAAAAAAGACTGTCATGGCACGTTACAGATTGCTTGACAGGCATAGTCTGTTCGACTAATGCATTCAGAAGATAAAAGAATTAGCACTGATGACTGAAAACTAGAGACTAACATTTTCCCATCTGTTTGTGCACCACGGGGACCTGAATTCCACCCATCAACTAGAAGGCATGTAAAAGGCAAATAAAATCCCACTCGGTTCCAGTACTGAACACTTCTGATAACACTGCAGAAGTACAGTATGCTTTCAATAACATCGTTCAAAGCAAAATATAACTACACATTCAGCTAAGGTATGAAAAGTTAAAATCTGCTAACCCAGAAACTATCTAACAAACAAACAAATCTAGATTTCTCAAGTTACCACTATTTTCATGCCCTAGCACAACATTAATGAGGATTTGGGGAAATTCCGTTAATTCTAAATGCATATTTACTTGGATCTTAATTAGTTGGCAAGTCAGCTTTCATGGCTGCTCTCCATATTCTGACTCCTAGCATACAACACTAAGGTTCCTGTAAATTTTAGGTCTTAATGGCTAAGCTAAATAAATTCTCTTTTCCTTGACTTAGCTTTATCTCATGGGATTATTTTTATTTCTTCTCCCACCTACATCTCTGAAAACATGTGGCATCAATTACCTCCATTAGAAATTGGGACAAAATTTTTTTTGTTGTATCACTTTCTTCAGTTTCATAATTAATTCTGTATTTTTTTACCAATTTAACTAATCATTCTTACATAATCAAGATCTGTAGCATGAATACATACATTGCAATACAATTTGAACGCTAATTGTATCAGCTTTAGTATTCCCTCTTTATATGTAATCACTGCTGTTTACAAATCTATGAGAAAAGAGGCTATAAGAATATTTTTTCCTGTTGCTCCTGATGTCTAGATGTGCAACTAGGGATGGGGCACCTTAGCTTAGAGTGGGGCAAATGAAACTATAGAGCTTTCAGTGTGACATTTCCATCAAGTTAGGACCGTGAGGAGAACATGTTCAAGTCAAGCACTAGGGATCCCACACAGGCACGAGTCTAAACAACTACTTCTCCAGACTCTGCATACAAGCTTTATTCAAACAGAAGTTACAAGAACCGATCCTGCTCTCAAGATACTCAATTGCCTTAATGTAAATCAGTATTTCAGTATTCTACATGCCAAAAAATTGCCTTGCATTTTGAAGAGCATGTTAAAGAGCAGCTAGTGAAAAACTACATATCTACAATTCTCATCTCCAGACAAGCATGTGAAAAAAGCTCAAGAATTCTGTGTGTGTGTGTGCCTGGTATCACAGAGATACCTCTTGGGTCAAAATACCTCTTCCACATTTTGGGTGAGAGTTTCTCAGAAAAGAGGTAAAAAGATTAGGTACCAGGAGGGTGCTAAAAGTACGAAGCAGCTCCTTTTTTTGCTTAGTATGCAAAAAAAGATAATTGGGAAATTATATGAATTAGATGGACCACTCTGTATGCCATGAAACTACGCTGACATACATTTAACTCTTAATTAAACCATTTTCTTGCAAAGTAAGAGCAAATTGAGACTAAATCCCAGAATATATTTCCTCACTGTAATTTAGTATTTATACTCAAAGTTGAAATAGACTAAAGAAGTGTCAATAAAAAAATTAAAGCAAAGTCTATTTGCGTTATATCACAAAGGAAAGTTCTTTGCTGAGGACAGCATTCAGTCCTATTTTTAAGACACTGCAGCAAAAATGCAAAAAGAGCAGAATGAGGTCAACAAAAAGGGTAACTGAAGTACAGAAGGATGGGTATTTGACTTGATATTGCCAGCTCTCAAATTATTTGGCAAGAAAAGGGAATTAGAAGGGAACCTTCAAAGAGCATTGATGACTAAAGACTAAAATTTCCCCATCTGCTTGTGCACATGGGACTTGCACACTGCCCAGCAGTAGCAAGAGCTAATAAAAAAATGAAATTATTCAGGCACTGAATGCTTCTGATAAGTGTGGGAACACACTTTCTTTTCATTTTTATTTTAATTGCAATCATTAAAAAATTATGACAGGCATACAGAAAAATGATCAGTCCTTGTCTCATAACACTGCAACAAAAGGTCACTTTATGAAATTATTGCCTTTTATTTTTAGAACAAATAGAGGGAAATTCTCCTTCATACAGCAAGGACTGAGCCTTTGGTATCCCCTCTCAAAACTCTTTAAATCTGACACTACAGTTAGAGTTAAAAGTTGCATTTAATAAAGCTTCTAATTGCATAAGGTCAACCAAGTCTCATATTTTAGGAAATAAAAAGATCACTCCCGGGGGTTAGTAAGAGCTGTCATTCGTGCTCAACACTGGACAGTTAATAAGACACAACCTTACTGTAGGCAGAATAGGGATAGGCAGCATCCTCACCTCTATCAGTTATAGGACTGGGAAGTATAGGACACGAATAGGAAAACAGGACAGCAAGTATGACCTCTGAATATTTTGTTTCCAACTTGTGTGTGCATGCATGCATGCATACAGATGGGGAAGTATACATACACAAACAAAACAGCCGGGCAGAGTTCTGCCTGGTAGCTTCACTCAGGGTGACCCTGACCTACCACTGTTGAAGGTAGAAAAAACAAAGCCAGGTGGAGCAGTAAAGAAAGGAAAGTGATTTTGATGGCTTAGTAATGGTCAGAAGCTGATTTTTAGGAGGTGGTAGCTTCCATGGTCAATTTAAATAACAGAAGTGGTAGGAATCTAGCTAGGAGCAAAACTGAAAACTAAGATTAACATGGTCTTCTTACTCCCTCTGTGTGGGGAGCTGGTCTTTTCCCATCTACACACAGTCACATCTGTGACTGCATTTATACAACTTGGAAAACACAGATGCTCTTTTTTTCTCTAGTACATCTTGAGATTACAGACACACAAATATATATATAAATTAAATTTGCTTCAAACAAATAAATAGCATGACTTCAGGCGTAACATTAGATATTACCAACCGACTAACACAGAAAAAGTCAAAGTATACATTAATGTCTATTCATGTACAGTAAAAAGAGAACTCTGTACTTCATGTCTCAGGTATAAAAGGCAAGACATTAAATATTACATAATGAATGGTAGCTGCATACAGTGTATTGTTTCTGCAAAGTTAAATGCATTCACATAAGAAACCAAGAGTACAAAACTACTAGTTTATCTTGGTTAATCTGCATTTTTGTTATGAAAGAGGTTCATTGTTTTGATTGATAACATCAACATATTCCCAGTGTACTGGGAATGGACGGCATCGCAGCTTAATCTGCACTCAGGATGACACTGTCCTGCTGGATAGTAATTAAATCTATACACTCTACAAACAAGTCATTGTGTGAAATACCAAGCGTATTAAGGAAGTTTAGTATGCTGGTCATCTTAATACAGAAGAATTGGCTTCCCAGAAAACCAACGTGCAATTAGAAAGCTGGCCAGACAAGCTGATTATCCTGTTATTTTCCTGTGCTTGGGTAGTGGTGCTTACAACTTCCAGTTGTAAAAACTAATAACTTGCTGTGTGGGACTGCAGTATCCTAAACATCCCCCACAAAATTTCCTAATCAATTACATGGAAAGGAAAACATACACTTATAACTCCTACCAATACAAGAATAACCACAGCCAACACATATTAAACATAAGATTCCAGGTTTATTTGCATAAAACAATTAATGCATATATTGGAAAAGTATCAGAATTACAAAAATTAAAACAAAACAAGGATTTATCTATGTGATTTATAAGACTTTTTTTTTTTTTTTACTGGTGTTCATACAGTGTCAATTTAGCAGTAAACATTGAGGCAATAGGCAACTATCATCTTCCTGTCGCCCTGCCCAGCAACACATCTCCATAACAACTCCCCTATCATTCTATGGTCTGCATCCCAAAAATGTACATTTCCTCAGCTTCCAATAATCTCATAATTTTAAAGAACATTCTTATTCCCAGAAATGCAATATCAGGAATCTCACAGTATTTATTTTAAATCAACAAATAAATCCCATCTCTTAACAGTTTGGAAAAATGTTATTTACTGTGTTTTAAAAGCCTGGAATATATCATAGTTTTAAATGAATCATTGGAAATCTAGGCAAGTCTGATTTGATAAACTTAGATTTTTCATAGCTGAAGATGCAGCTGTTATTCAGAAATGGTATGAAGTACACACTTTTCCTGTGCTTTCATATTCCCCCTTTTATACACTTTCTGGCATCCTTTTAGTCTCTCATTCTCACAGACAGCAACCACATCTTTCTCAAGCTCATTGCAAAAAAAAAAAAAAAAAAAATCAAACCCCAAAGAAGTCCTACCACCAACTCTCCACTATTTTTAGTTCACATCTTTAACTCCTACACTTCAATAGGCATCCCAGTCTCATTTCACATTGTTCTCCAGTTACCTACTCTTCCACACATAGTCTACACCAATTAATTCTAGATTTGGGAAGTCAGTGTTTTCTTCCACCTTTCCTACTCTAATTGAAAAATCTTCATAAACATGTGCAAACACCAGCCTTTTCCTGACCCTCATGTCCCCTCATTTATTACATCCATGAACCCTACACTGCTATAATTTACCTAAACCATCTGCTTGCAGTATGTAAGCCAGTTTTTCCTGCGGCAGTTTTCTTCTCAATGACTTTAACACATCAATCTTCATGGTGGCATAGCAAGAAAAGTAGTCCTTGAATTTTTGATAAATGGCATCAGTGCTGCATTTCCCACTACTAGTTCACTCAAATTCAACAATTCATGAAGATTCAGTTGATGGTTCTAAGGTTCATGCTCCCAAGCACTTATAAATTATGCATTACAAATATTGCCATAGTAATATTGCACTCCAATGTTTCCCAAATGAAAACACACAAAAAGTCATGTAAGATTATGGGGAAGGTGTTGGTTTAGTTTTGGGTGGGTTTTTTTCAGCATTATAGGACAGTTCTATCCAAATAAATAATATGGTATCAACTGACCTGAAAGAATATTCCCCCTCTCCTTTTTTCCAAGAGACAGCAGCTGACAAGGCTCCTTTAAAGTCTGGGAATCACATCTACCATCCTTGTCACAGTTCAGTTTTACTAAAAATTTGGAGATGCTGCAATGGTCCAGTCATTTTCTATGAGGTATGCATTTTTCTTAGCCTCAAGAAAGGTGATGGTGAGAGATCATAGAATCATAGAATTGTAGGGGTTGGAAGGGACCTCGAGAGATCATCGGGTCCAACCTCCCCTGCCAAAGCAGGCTCCCTAGGCTTGTGGTGAATCACATGATACATTCCCCAGGGCTCGGTGTTGGGTCCAGTCCTGTTTAACATCTTCATTGACGACCTTGATGAGGGAATAGCATCAACCCTCAGCAAGTACTCCGATGATACAAAGCTGGGAGGAGTGGCTGACACTCAGGAACACTGCGCTGCCATCCAGTGAGACCTGGACAGGCTGGAGAGCTGGGCAGGGAGAAACCAGATGAGGTTCAACAAAAGCAAGTGTAGAGTCTTGCATCTGGGAAGGAACAACCGTTTCTATCAGTACAGGCTGGGGGATGACCTGCTGGAGAAGAGCTCAGTGGAGAAGGACCTGGGGGTCCTGGTGGATGACAGGTTGGCCATGAGCCAGCAGTGTGCCTCGGTGGCTAAGAGAGTCAATGGGATCCTGGGGTGCATCCGGAGGAGTGTGACCAGCAGGTCAAAGGAGGTGATCCTCCCCCTCTACTCTGCCCTGGTCAGGCCCCACCTGGAGTATTGTGTCCAGTTCTGGGCTCCCTGGTATAAAAAGGACAGGGATCTCCTGGAGAGAGTCCAAAGAAGGGCTACGAAGATGATTAAGGGCCTGGAGCATCTCCCCTATTAGGAAAGGCTGAGAAAATTGGGACTGTTCAGCCTTGAGAAGAGAAGACTAAGGGGGGACTTAATTAATGTTTATAATTATCTTAAGCAGGGGATGCAGGGGGAATCAGCCAGCCCCTTTTCAGTGGTCTGTGGAGACAGGACAAGGGGCAATGGCTGCAAGTTGGAGCACAGGAAGTTCCGCACCAACATGCGGAAAAACTTTTTCCCAGTGAGGGTGACAGAGCCCTGGGACAGGCTGCCCAGGGGGGTTGTGGAGTCTCCTTCTCTGGAGATATTCAAGACCCGTCTGGATGCCTATCTGAGTGAAATGTCCTAGGGAGCTGCTTTGGCAGGGGGGTTGGACCCGATGATCTCTCGAGGTCCCTTCAACCCCTACAATTCTGTGATTCTATGATTACAGAAAGAAGGAACTGAAAGAATCTATTGAATATTTCATAGTTTTCAGGAGTGCCTAAGAAGAGGCAAATGCAACCTTTCTGTACTACTGGGTAGGCATGTGTTTGTGCCTCAGATCTGGGTAGGTATGTGTCCCCATAATAGGGAATACAGCATACACAAGTCCTGCTCCATTAGACCTAACACTAATAGCACAGTGAAAAATCACTACAAACAAGTTGTTCAGTCCTCTGAACTGCCAAAATCATCTCTTCCCTTTTGTAGGCTCTCCTTCAAGACAGACAGCAGTATGCATTTCCTAGCAGACAGAGCACTGGGCTGACCTTCATGTTAGGTAGATAGCAGTGCCCCAGTTAGTACAAGCAAGAGTTACATGATACTAGCCTAGATCTTTCACATCCCAGGCTGCTGTTGTAATCACCAGACCAGTTACCTCCAAACTATTCTTACTGTGCACCCCATCAATAAAAAGGTTTTTGTGCATGTACCCCCAATATGTTTATGGGATACACACCAATATATTACATACATCGTAAAACACACATAGAAATTTAAAAAGGAAGAGATAAAATTAAAAATATTTATGTAAATATAAAAATATCTTAATTGAATCATTTTTATGTTATGCATTATTGGTACAAACCCCTATTTCATCTACTGTTAATGCTAATTTTCTAGTGAGAACAACATGATTGAATGGGCTTCACTGATTTAAGATTTCTTGGTTTAACACCTTATGCTACAGGGATTCAAAGGGCTATTTCTAAGTTCAGTTTACTTTAACACTTGGTTTTAATGTCTGTCATAGTTGGAAAAAATAGCTCACAAAGATATACAGGTCCAAATGGAAGACATCCATTGTTGGTGCTGCTTACTAAATCATAATATTAGTTTTTCAACCTCATCTACTAATTAAACAAAAGTTTTTTATTGAAATTTAACTAGGAAATTTCCATCTTCTCTCTTGCCAATCACTCTTGCAAAGTAATGGGAAGGTGCTGCATTTATTTTTAATGAATGGGTTCAAGACCCACTGAAACTCTTTGCAACAGGTTAGAAAGAATAAGCTTTTTCAGTTGAAAGATAGGGAACTTTTTTAAAGTTTTAAATAAGAATAATGATGAAGAGCTCACTCTAGAAACAATGTCTGCCCCACCATTTTCCTGTTTTGTCATCTCCAAATATTTCTTGTATTTGTATAGCTCTTGGCAAAAGCTGGAAGCCAAGAAGAATGAGGGACTGTCAAGTTTCAAGCAACTGTCAAATTTCAAGTAAATGTCACCAGAAGATTGTCTTCCAGATTATGTTCTTTTAATCCTCTTAACTAGTTTCCTGATTACTCAAGTTCCTACACTGGCATATTTCTCGTATGTCAGTCTTTTTGTGCCCCTAAAGACAATGTTCAGGTTTATGAGACAGTCTGCAGTGTCTCTTAAAAATACTGCTGAGGCACACAATTAACAGATATAAATATCATTCTCAACTTATTACCAGTGATTATACAGCTGATATTTTGGGACATTGGGATTTATTTTCTTGAGGACCCCCCCCCCCCAATTTCATAGTACTTGCCCATTATGTATTTGATTTTCAAATATCTGAAGAGAGTATACCATATATATATATATATTTCTAATACTTGAAAAATACTAATGGCTTCATGGTAGTTAAGTATGTCTAACTTCTCATCTTAAATGAGCTCTTCTCCTGCCTGTCTTTGGGCCACAGAAATTTAGCCATAATCTGAGGCATCAAATAACCACCACATAATTTTATTTGCTGTTGCTCAAGAAGTATAGGGTTTTTTATATCCTCTGTACATTATTATTTTAAGGACACAACCACAATAATTCTATCTACACCACCCTGTGAACAGATGCCATGTGGGAATGTAGTACTGAAATGGATCTCCTGAGGCTTTACTTTGATAATGCAGGCAAACATGCAACATATACTCTCATTCACAACTTCAGCTTCAATTTTAAAGCCAATATGGGGTGTGGGGGAGGTGGGTGTTTTCTCCTATTACTTCTGCATGGAATGCTGTTTTCCAACCTATGTCTGCTAACATTGAGAAAAGACAAAAATTAAACTAACTTAAGGTGCTTTTTTTTCTGGACATTTTATAATAATTTATTTTCATGCTAGTAGCTACAAGTTTTAACAATTCTTTTTTAAGTTCTTATATATCCTGTTATATTTTACAGGAACTTTTACTACCTGGTCCATTTTCATTTTTTGGTTTTGGTTTGTTTGGGGTTTTTTTTAAGTTAAACATTTTTAGCCCCTGCTCATAAGATAGGCTTTCTATTCCCCTGTTATCTTTGCAGTTTTCCTTGGCACAATTTACCACTCTCGAGCATGGCTGTATATAGTTAGCTGCAGGCTGTCATTCCTTGTACATTGGTAATAACACTTTTCCCTTTCTACTGGAAACATCTTCATTCTGACAAATCCAAGAATCTCTTCTTTTCCCTACTGGCAGCTACATGTTTGCAGTATATAATCATCTTACAATTGACTAAAGCTCCAAGGTCTTTTTTTCCTTCTTTCCAACTGATGATTCCCAAGCTTATTATAGAACTGTTACTCAGAACATGACTTCATACTCTGTACACTTAAAATTTCAACCCATTTTTATTACTCAGTCTTCAAAGGTACCCTACATTTTTCTGCACTGCATTCTAATCAACACCTGAGTTGACCAGGCATCACAGCTTTCTCATCAGCATATTTCATTATCATATACCTCATTATCATATACCTGAGGTTATCACTGACAACTCAAAATAAAACAGCATTGCAGCACCAATCCTAAAGAAGCCTCAGTAGCTCCCAACTCCATAGTTTCTCTCTTAATAGCTCAGCTGTTGCCTTGTTCTTAAGTTCTTTCTACCAGGCAGCTTTTCATGCCTCTAATTTAGCTAACAGTTTTCCTCATGTTCCCTAGACACTCCGTAGGAGCTGATTCCACAGGTAATTGTGTCACTGATTCAAAGACACCACCTGGCATAAAGAATGAATCTCACCTTCTACAAATATCCCCCCAGTGGTAGAACATGCCCAGAACACCATCTTCATAGCACAGAACTATGTTTACTAAAGATCAAAGGCCAGATGCTGATTTTCATTATCTTGCCATTCCTTCATCTTCCTTCTCTGTGGATCAAGAGAATTACAGTGAAGCTGTTCCAGAACTCCCAATCTTTTTCTTTGCAGTCCACCTCTGGCATACTTGCCCTGACCTGCTCCTAGGCAAAACTGGGGGCATTTTTTTCCAACAAGAGGTCTAACTCTTACCTTCAGGAATTGTTATTTTCCAAAGCTAAGAACTCCAAATTACACAGATCTGATGGTTACTAGTACTGGTGTTTTAGTCCCCCCAACCGCAGAAGTTCCCCAAAATCCAGGTACTTTCTGCCAACACATGGAGAGAGGTATGGGGTGTGTGCAGTTTTTCCACTGTTTAAAAATCACATGTCAGACTGATTCTTTATTCCCATCCATGAAAAGTATTCAAGAATAGCAAGGCCTCCAACTCAAGAGTCCAGGACAACAAGCTCTAATTTTTACTTAATTTTTACTGGCAACTAAATCTCTTGATTGTTGTTCATGTTCTTTTTCCCCCGCTCTTCAATAAAATAAATATTTTATCTTCTTCTAAAAATTCTATATAATCTGAAATTAGCATTGAGTGGTTTTACAGATAGCCAGTTGCTACAGTTCATGTTGTTTCTGCTGGCAAGCAGTACTGTTCTTCATGAGGTCTTGGCCTGAAACATTAAATTCTCTCACTGTTGTACAGTTACTTATGACTTCTAGCCATCCACTTGGTACTTACTTACACACTCTTCAGACAAAAATCACTGTCTTGTGTAAAGGCATGTTTTATTTTCTGTGACTTTCCTATGTAAAATGACTTTGATTCATCCCATAATTTAGCGTTCTTTATACTGTGAACTACAGATTCTATGTCACTGGTTATTTTTTATGTAAATTGGAAGTTTCCAATGCTTTTTCTTTTCTCTATATATTATCCTCATCTCATCACTCTCACCATAACACTCAAAGACAAGCTTTGTTTTCCAAGGTTACTGTATCCAACTGGGCTCCTGCTTTTAACTCTCCTTGGACCACCTTTAGCAATGCATCACTAGCTAGCTTCATCCCTTTTTCTCAGTCTTAAAAGACTGACATTTCTACAGTTTCCCCCAAGTGTTGACATCTGATGTTCACCACCTCATTAATAGCCTTCACCTAGATTAGTTCTATTTCAGCTCAGTCAGCAATGATAAAAGGCCAATAGTACACACTCTCTGGAAGGTCCCTCCAGCCCTCATCATGCATCCACCAGCCTCTACAACCTGAGTGAATTCACATAGATATCCACAGCTTTCATATAAAGAAGTCTACATAGAGAGAATAATGTGGGTTTTTATGCCACGTGCTCCTTTATACTTTTAACTGTTATCCACTGTCCCCTCCCAAACTCTAACTGCTCTTCATTCTCCCCTTTGCTGCTTCTTCGTACATTAACTCAAAGGGCAAAGTCATACTGAGCAAGACTGAGAGGGCACAATTACGTTCTCTGAGGAAGCAATTGTTTATTCTGCTTTAATTGTTTCTGAAACTATGAAAAGTAAAGATCTTTCATTAAATTCTAAAGATAACGGCATGTTGATCATTCATCTCTGCTTGCTAAAATAGCCTGATGCAGTTGCAAAGAACAAGGGCAAGATAACTACGCCCCTGCTGTCTGATTACATGACTTCAGTTATACACCAGGCCGAGTGTATGGGGAAGGGGAAAAGTGAGTTACAGCCCCAGACTGCACTTCTGCTTTCACCAGTAAATCTGTTCCTGTGTTTTTGTCTAGTAAAGCTACATATGATTTTGGAAAAGGGATTTTACACTCAAATAAAAAAATCCCATAGAAAATATTAAAAAGTCTATCAAAAGAGTTGGGTCTAAATGAGAAAAGGATGAAAACTAACAAATTCCACAAGTGAGGAGGCAACCAAATTTAAAATACTCAACTAATACTAACACTGCCATCAATAGCCCAGCACCACAACTACTTTAGGTGCAGGGCTTCTGGATGGGAGCACAAGATGTTGGATATATGTACAGACACAGCTGTGTTTCTCCCACATAAACAATATTTTTGCTTAGCACCCAGTTCATCATGTGATGAGAACTACCTCCATCCATACATCTAACACAACACTACAGTTACTACAGAGTGATATTTTTCTCTATATACCCTACTACCTGAGTAGCTAATGGTAATTTACTGAACCGCAACAGTACTACGGTTACTATTATCGCATGGCGGCTTGAGTAGCACACAAGTAACATGAAGGTTAACCACTCTTAGTTATCAATCAAAAATATTTGAAGCTACAAAGTGAATATTGTGGAGGAACAACTAGACTGCAAGCAGTGGGTACCAGTTTCAAGTTAGAGCTTAAGTGATACAGAGTGGGGTAAACACTTTCCCCCTGCTAATAAAGCATGAGCAGTATTAAGTATGGGTGCTTGGACATTCTGCATCTCCCATAGCATTTTCAATAGGACAAAGCACTTTATAGCCAAAGTTACAAATGTTAGCTAGTGTTTCAATTCAATATAAAAACATCTACAGGAAATTAATGCAAAATACAGTGTTGTAACCTGTCTATAGATGGTGGATAAGGAACACATCCCAGCTGGACTGAACTGTCAGCACACCCAGTCCTGAGCCTTCAAAAGACAGAGAGACAAGACAGAGCAGCTACTTCTTAAATCTGGTTGCTTTTCATACTATTTTGGAGATTTCATCTGGGAACAAGTGTATACAAGCCTATGAATGTTTATTCTTAAATGAAAAGTACTTCAGCATTCTCCTCAACCTGCTACAGGAGCCTCCTTCATAAAACATCCACAGAAAAGTCCCCTATCCCAAGGGGAAAACGCCCAACACTGATGTGGTCAGGCCAGGATTGATGAATCTGACCTTTACCACCTCATTTGCATGTATGGCAACCAGACCCTCATGGATTACCTTTGATCTCTACATTTCCTCATGTGCTAGCAGCTGCCTTGGGGGCAAGTTCTTCATTGGCTGACTGTTTAGCAGACATGGGATATATTTCCTGGCTGTACTGTCCACTGACTCCCCTCTCCCCTTACTGGCAGCTACAAAATGGAGAAGACAAAAATACATCCCTTGGGTAAAATGTTGGGATGGGGATAAATAGCTTCAAGCATTTCATTCTTCATTTATTCAAAAAACCCATGCCTACAATTCCAATAGTCTTCCAACAGTACATAATAGCAGGTTATCACATTACAAACAGCTCCAGCCCCTCCTAACTCTCAAAGACATTTCAGCTAATGAGCTTTACCTTTGTCTTTGCTATCTACCAGAGGACAGAAATAACACATTACCACAGCTAAGTTGATGAATGACAAGTTGCTGTATTGTCTCAGCCAGAGAAACATGAAGACCACCAAAAGTGGGATAAAATCAGAACCTGGACATGTTTAACTAGGTCTTCATTAAACACCTTTAGGAATCTACATACACACTATATTCCTTTTTTTTTTTCCCCTATTTACCCTTCAAGAAACATTCTGAAGGCCTCACTAAGGAAATCTCCTCTGGCCTCTAAGATAGCTTTCTAGCAATCAGAATTTGCACAGGTCTCAATGGAGGGACCATGCTGTTACCTTTTAGCTCCCATCTTTAAACAGATAATATGTCACTGTCTACATTACACAGTCAGTCCAGAAGAAATATTTATTTAAAAATAATTCATGAGGGTAGATGAAGTGGGTTTTTTTTTTCTTCCATCTAAAAACTGCGGTAGAAAAAGCTGCCTGTAGCTCATATTAACATTATCCAGGCTTATGCTACACATTAGACATGGCCCATGAAACACTAACCCCAAGGCAAAATAATTCCTAATATCAAATGTTCACACCAAGACAGTTCAGAATTGTGAAAAATACTTCCCTCCAACCTCAATTTTCATCCTCACTTTGTCAAATGTTATTACATATAACATTAATGTCATGGTTCAAAACCTATTGCTTACCTAAGAATATTTCCCTTTCTCTGCCACAATACTCTATTATTCCTACCCCAAAAGAGAGCATAGTTATTTATGTAGTCAAAGAAATTCTGCCTTAAAAAGTGCTGACTGCCTAGAACATGGCCAAATTTATCAGAAGTTGTTGCATATATAGGAAGTTAAAGCACTACCTTCAAGAATCCCTACAGATATACCCATTTACTGGAACTTTAATGTATCACATGACCTATTTATCCCATTATCCGAAGACACTTAGGACTTTCGGAAGACAACAGCTTGTAAAAAGCAGACTAAATAAACAACATTCAAATGAATGATGGTTAAAATAGTTTTGGATATAAAATGGGTAAAAATATTTCATGAGTTATTAGATTTGGCTTCTTGCAAAAAAAGTTAGAGAAACATAGAAATGACGCCTTGTATAACCTTAACTGTTCCTATTAATGCCAACAACAGGACAGCGTTCACTATTTCTGAAATTTCCCTAGATTACAAGTGTTTTCCACAATACAAGAATTTTTATAGATGACCTACTCTGTTCTAATTTGTGTATTAGTGAAGGAGTTTACACAGAATTCAAAGGACACACAATCCTCAAAAGTATATACAGTGAAGAGATCCAGGTAATAAGAGATAACTTATCACCTTATGGAAATCTATCTTTTGTTTACCAAGAGTATTGACAATGCTTACAACAGGATACTCCTACCCAACGTACCTGACTGTGGTTAGGTAAGCAACACTATTTTAAGCACTAAGAACAGAAAAACCAGATTTATACATGTTGCATTGTACATTTACTGGACCAAATTATGTTTGTAATACCAAAGTTGAGAAAACAAGACATTCCAAGCATGACAAAGGCTCTATGCATCTCTACTATTAAATCAAATGGATCTGGGAAAACTTTAGGCTTTGAAACCAGATGACATGAAAGAGACCTTGCTTAGTCCAGCAAAACCTCTTAGGCTCTACAAGGTGATGACTGAATACAAACTGGTATTTTTAGGGTTTTTTCTTATGCAGGTTGCTCAGTGAGATTGTCCATCCTTGGAGATACGGTCTTCAGCAAGCTGCCATAGCTGGCTCTGTTATGAGCAGGGAGATTGGACTCTACAATTTCCTAAAGTAATTTCATGAAAGCTATTATAAAGTATACAGTATTTAAAAATATTTCTCCCTTCATTTTACCTATAACATTAGAACACCATTATAAGTATGCTAAAAACCTGACCTAGTTGCAATGCCCTATTAAAAACATACGAATTTTAAAATTATATAAGTAGACAAAAAAATAAGTCAGAATGTGAACTGTTTCTGCCCTACTCTTTTTAAAGAGCAATAAAAATGAACTGTGAGGAAGAGCTTCATTAACATCCTACTGGAGGCTGTGATTCTAAGAGTGGAAGCACAACATGAACACAGCTGTTCTCTACAAAGTCTGAATGCCGTATCTGTTACTATATTGGGTAAACTCTGCTTCAGTAAGTCATTTAGACAAATAATAAATTGGTCTCATTTTGACCATGTCCACAAACATTTCTTTATGAATAGTGAGTGTAACCAAGTGAATACTTTTTAAGGAGTCTGATAAGACTGCCTGTGAACTCAACCCTTTATAGAAAGAGACAAGGAGAACAGAAAAGAAATAATACGGATATCCTATTTGGGAGTGAGTGTTTATGGGAAGTATAATCTCCTCTTGACCACAGCGAAGAGACAGGAGATACCTGGCATTGGTGTTTAGACTGTATTCTCATAGATACCTAAAAAATGCTTCACTATATGACTTCTCAAAGTCCCAAGCATCAACACAATGTCAAGAAACAACCACACACAATATATGCTTTCACTATATGATTAATAACAACATATTGCGCCCATACAGCAGTTTCAGACTGTGTGGTATTACATTCTGTTACCTTTTCAAGCACACAATGCCCTGGATTGCTTTACTTACCAGTAGCAGTAGGAGGACAATATCAGGGTTATCACACGCACAGGCTACATGCATTGATGTCCAAAAATCCTCATCTTGATGATTTACGTTCACTCCTCTGTCGATGAGAATTTCTGCAGCAAAGGCGTTATCGTAGCGAGCACACTGGGAGACAGATTAGGGATGGTGTTTTACTCAGTGTACAACTGAATTTGTTACACACAGTTTTTGCTCCATTTAACATTTAAATGAAGCAGATGACACACTATAGTTAAACTGCTGTGTTTGCAGAGGACAACAGCTGATGAGCCTATAGAAATAGTTTTGTGGAGACTACGAGGTCCATGTGCATGACTCACAGATTCTCTTACTGCCTGTGAAGCAGCGCTACATGAAATCTGCTGAAGCCTACAGTAGAGATGAGGCTTTCTTACAATTCAGTATTGTCATTCCAAATCAGTGCACAGGCATCACTGCGTTACAATCACATCGTGAGCAGTGGCATCTTAAAAGTACACCCACATGTAGATATCTACACATGTACATGACCTTCTGCCTTTTATGCAGTCCATAGCAAGAATACACACCTCTTTATACCCACTCCTATTTCCAGTCCACTACCTTTACTGCTTCTTATTCAAGTCTGACATATTCTATGCACTAAAGGTGTTTGGGGAAATGTTTGCACATCTATGTTTGTGCCCTTTGCTTTGATGATAGTGATCACTAACTAGTTTTGGCAAGGAAGAAGAAACTGGCTTAGCTATTTTGCCTTCATTCCTCTCTCACATCTTTGACTTTCAAGATGTGCTTATATACTTTAAAAGATAATCAGAGCACCTAAATTAAGTACCTAACTCTGGCCTAAAATATAATCTCAGTAACTCTTTAAAGAAGGATCCCCTCTCTTTTCCCACTAGAGAGAGACCACAGAGACACTAGTTTTCTGATTAGACACTTTGATGCTTTAAATATAATCCTTAATATCCATGTCTCTCCCAGTATTTAAAGCTGTGGATTACTCCCCCATCCCAAAAACCACACCTATACATTGACAGTACAATTACAGTGAAGTCTGCAGATAATTTGCAAGTGAGGCTTAAATAATGATGTTCTGTACCACATGTGGAACCACATGATGGCATCCACTTTGCTGATTAGTATTAATTTGGCATGGAAGCCAGGACAATGGAGAAGGGGAAGAAGGAAAAATGCTTAATTGGATTCCACTGCAAAGTCAATACATAGCAGAGATTGAACCGAACGCAGGAGCTGCATGTACTACTGCGATCATAAATATAGATTACTCAGAAGATGAAAATTGAAAAGCAGTCCTGCTTTAAATTGTTTCCAAACATATTGACCATTGTATTACAGAACAGAAATTAAGTTCTGATTTATTTTCTTTAGCTTGCAATTTATCTGACAGCTCTAGAAAGAGGTGATTTTGTTTTGTTGCAACAGGGTCATTCCTTGCATCGGTAGCATAACTTCCATTGAGCTGTTCAGTGCTTAAATTTTAATACATCAGAGATAAGACATTTTACAATACAGAACATCATAATCTCATGCCAATCACATTTTCCAGGCATTGTTAAGTAATAACTTTTCTAGAAAGCTTCCAAACAAGTGACAGATGTCACTAAACCATTTTCTGTATTAATAATACATATAGAGCCTTCTGTGATTAATTATCAGTTTGAAAACAACCCAGATTGGTAGCTGCAATTTAATTGCTGCTGTTTCTTAATTTTTGTTTAATGGATTTTGTGAAGCAACTGGGCAATCTGTAAGTTCCAGGAGAAAACAGGCACTCATACTTTGTTACTAGGGTGGGTTGGGTGACTGCCAGAGTGAATTGATGTGACACTATGTGCCTTCCTCTGAATGGGGAACTCATGGAAGTGCTCTCTTTTTTGTGACTTCTATCATGCAGTCTAATGAGAGTTCAGTGAACCCCTCTGAAGCTCCCATGTTTTTCCTGAGATTCAAGCATATCGGAATACTGTCTACAAAGGCAGCAATGGAATCTTTATGAAGCATCATATTTGATTGTTTTTTAATGATACCACATTTTGGAAGTTAAAAGAAATGGAAAAAGAAAAAAGAATATAATTAATCAGATTTTAAGTAAAATGTGAAGATAAATATATATTTCATTCATTCTGGAATAAAACATTTATCCTACAACTGGACAGAATAAACACTGATCAGGGTCCCCTTTGGAGAGGAGAGCTTAGATAGAATTATATTGGTAAAGCTAGTAGTTAGAAGGGATCTTTAAACTCCTCTTGGGATCTAGATGATCTGGACATCTAAATCCAGGTGAGGTACTTGTGCGAAAAAGTTGCCCAGAGAAGCTGTGGCTGCCCCTGGCAGTGTTCAAGTCCAGGTTGGATGGAGCTTTGGGCAACCTGGTCTAGTCGAAGGTTGTCCCTGGCCATGGCAGAGGGGTTGGGACTAGATGGTCTTTAAGATCCCTTCTAATGCAAAACATTCTATGAAATGAATTCTTGTGGGCTTCAAAACTACAGAAAAAGATGTATGTTAAACTACTATTTTGAGTTCTTGCAGGAAAATAAACTTGGTTTAACTGTTTCCCTGTACTATGACTCTTCATCTGTACTGCTCCCAAACTGGGAGCAAGTTCAAGTTTCAATGAAATCAGCTTTCCCCCTACCTCCAATATGCCCAGTATTTTCCTGTCCAGGAATTATTGGGTACTTACAAGTAACTCTGACTAATCTGAGGCAGTAGGTTACACAGCTCTGTATTGTAAATTTCTTGCTGCAGGAAGCTCTCACTTTTGAAGCACACGTGGGCCTGTGAAGCAGCAGGCACCAGTGGAGAAATACTGAATGTGATGGTGAATTGAGGCATAATGCGTAAGATCAAGAAGTGTAAAAAGGCACAGTTCAGCTGCTGATTTTAGCTGCAGTTAAAAAGCATGCATCAGTTGAACTAGAAAAAGTAACCTAAAATGGCTAAAAATGGATCTTTAAAATGCCAGTGAGACAGATCTCACAGCTACAATGATTGTCTCCTAGGGCTTTCAGCACAGGGTAAGATTGTGAATGCCTCAGTTTTGGGAATCCTAAACCCAAGATCTCATACAGACTGCAATTTTAAAGAGTGACTGAGCACATTTGCAACCAGCAAATACTTGGAGGAGAGAAAAATCAAACTTCAGTGTTCCCTGTTACAACTCATACTGCATCCTTCCCTTACCTAGGCCCCTATTCCCCAAATCTTTGGTAAGCAGCGTGGCCACTGAAGATGGAAAACACAGGTGAATCATAGAATCACAGAATATACTGAGTTGGAAGAGACCCACAAGGATCATCAAGTCCAACTCCTATTATTATACAATCAAAACATTACATCTTGCAAGATCGTGGTCTTATGTGTACTGGAGTCCAGCAATATTACCAGATTTTTTCAATGTCAAAAAATCACTCTATTTTGCACACAATTGGAAATTTAATCCAACTACTCTAAAATGAAACACTCTTCCAGCAGACTTTTCACTGGGTCTGCTATGCTCTCGTATTTGTGAAGTTACATTTATTTTAGCAGCATTGCGCTAAGAAGTTGGATCCAAATATCTTAAAATAGTTTCACATTGAATAGAAAGCATGCCTGATATTGAAACATCACACACCAAAGTAAAAGGTCATAAGACTTTGGAATTTATGATGAGTTTTACCATTTACTTCAGAAAAGCCAACATTTTACCTCTGCAGTATTTCCTTTCTGTCTACATGTCACACTTTCCTCCACATGCCCTTACATCTTGTTTCTTTTTTGGCCATTGTATAGAGTTTTCTTTTAATCTTCCAGCTACTTCATCTAAATTGCAGTGCAAATACTGATAAACTAAAAGCAGATACTGTGTAAAATGTCAGCATATAGGAAACTGGTGCAAGAAAATATGCAAAAACCAAAGGGAATAAAGTTACATCATGGGGGGTTTATATAGGTTCTGTGACTCTCTGAACCATGTAATTCTATCTTTGGAATCAAGCAGTATTTCCTTTGTTCTTTCTTACTGCACAGATAATTTATAAATAAAACATTTCATCCCTCTTTGTTAGTTACAACTCCTATGACACGAACCATCCTTTTGTGAGCCCTTTGAAAACGACCGTTTATTTCACACGCATAGCTGGATGGAACCGTAATCACCACGGAGGGCAGTGTAGATAAAAATTATTGCTAAGCCTTTCTTTTTGTTAATATGCCCAATCTGCTCCTCAGCATCCCACCATATCTATCCACAGTCTCTAGCACTAATCTTCAATCGCTCTTACCAGATGGAGCAAGGAGCCTCCTGAGGAAACAAGCGCGTGAGGGTCAGCACCATCCTTCAATAGCCGTAGCACTGAAATACCAAAGAAGAGAGGAGGAAGAATTAATGCAGCAATACACCTAATTCTGAGCTGTTAAAAGGCTGATTCTTCATCATCTTCATTAAGAGATTTAATAATATATGCAAACCTCTCAGATAACATTTGCAAAACTATCATGTCAGCATTTCCCATCTCATCTATTTTAATGGCTAAGCCTGGAAGCAAAGGACCTTTGATAATGATGTTAAATATGAACGCTATCAAGGACTTCTCAAGCGAACAGATGAGCATGTCAGTTCTGTACATAGGAGAGGGGAGGGGGGAGCTGGAGAAGAAATCTTGTCTCAAGGTCACAGTCACCTGATTATTTCATTTGGGAGCAAAATCAGTCAACTGGTTTTATTTCCCTTTGTAGAGGTCCCATGAGATTTGTTGGCTTTTTCTGTAAATAATTGAAACTAGTGTTCAGAACTTAAATCACTTGAAATTAATCATCCTCCCAAAGCTAAATGATCTGCACTCAATTTAACCTTTCCAGTACATTGTCAGATTACTGATGCAGCATAATTTTCAAAATTATATTTGGAGTCAAACTCCACTTCCAGTTATATGTACCAAGCACAGACTGCATCCGACTCTGGGGTCCCCAACACAAGAGTCCAGAGGACCACCACAAAGATGATCAGAGGGCTGGAACACATCTCCTATGAAGAAAAGCTGAGAGAGTTGGGCTTGTTCAGACTGGAGAAGGCTCCAGGAGACATTACTGCAGTTTTCCAATACCTGAAGGAGACCTACAGGAAAGCTGGGGAGAGACAGTGCAGTGCTATCAGGGAGTGAATCAAGGAGTGCAATGATAGGACATGGGGGACTGGCTTTAGGCAGAAGAGTAGATTTAGATTAGATGTTAGGAAAAAATTCTTCCCTGTGAGGGCAGTGAGGCCCTGGGCACAGGTTGCCCAGAGAAGCTGTGGCTGCCCCCTCCATGGCAGTGTTCAAGGCCAGGTTGGATGGGGCTTTGGGCAGCCTGGGCTAGTGAGGGGTGTCCCTGCCCATGGCAGGGGAACTAAATGGTCTCTGAGGTTCCTTCCAACCCAAACCAGTCTATGAATCTATTCTACAATTCTATGATCCAAACCCCTTGAAACGACAACAGACTTATAAATGCAAGCAAAACCACAACCCAGAAATCTGTTCCACTGCATTGTCTGTCCTACAGGAGGGATGTAAATTTGTCTCAAGGCTCTTTTAACTTCTGTATATCTGTCAAGAGACTGTGTACACCATCTCCTCCTTATCCATGCATTTTTTTCATGTGTTTTCTTTCTCTAGAGTATCTTATAACTCCATTTTCACTGTACATTTTAACTTCTTACAGCACTGAGGCATTCAGTTGACCTACTTGAAAGGGGTTAGCCTTCTTTTCAGATATTGTCAATTTATACAAGCAATGTTTCCTGAATATGTTGAAAGTTTTTTGACCAGGTGCCCCAGAAAAAAATCAGCCTAAAAGGAAATCTGGCTAAATGGTTGCAAGCCTATAAAATTCTTGTGAAAGACTGGGAAAGGCTTGGCATCATCGTTATTAAATACTTCCCACACAGGAAACACACTGGTATATTGGAGAAACCTTTACAGTCGTTACACAAATCCATTTAATCTTTTTGGCTAACCTTTGAAAAAAAATCAAACATCATTCAAAGCCCTCTGTATAAATTCATATTTTATTAATAGTTCCATAGTACCTATTTCTGCTTACTAAATGTTTTGCTTCATTTAATTCACTGTCAAAGACCTTTATGTCCCTGCAAATGCCACTGCAAAAGCTAACTACTATCAGAAGCCACTGCTGTCCCCATCATGTCCACCGAAAGTAGAAGTGCAGCATTAAGTAACATGGAATAAATGAGCTATGCGACAACTGCCAAGCAAGATGTAAAGCACTGAAGCAGAGTAGGATGGTGGAGAAATATTTACAAGTTTTCATAACCGTGGGAAAAATGGGCAGACAAGAACCAAAGCATTTCTTTCTGCTTTCAGATCCACAAATCCAATACTGAAATACACAATTGCTCACACCCAAAGACCATCAAAGATAAAGGTTCAAAACTAAGTTACTTCCTTATTTTAATACCTAAATTACTGACTGCATATGGAGTTGCTTTCTCCACCTCATTTTAATAAGTAAAGACCTTCCTGCAAATCCTTGCTCATTAGTAAGTATGCAACTACATCCTCCTCAAGAGTTAATATTTTCACTTGCCTATGTTGTGTCATTTCTTTACCAGGGTAGGAAATACAATTTCCATCTCACAGAATACTTCTTAAGGCTCTGAAAGTAATTTCATTCTGCCAATCCCATCAGGATTTCACCTGAACAAATGAACACTTCAAGTTGTTCCACTTCCTTCAGTCCTGCTTTTCAGGGAAAAAAACCCTAAACTCCACCCATTTCAGTCTCCTCACTATTTAATGCAGTGGTTTTATGTGGTATTCTTTCTTATGGGTGGCGTGTGCAGGTTAAAAATGTGAATGATGGCTTGGTTCCACCTGCAATGAGAGTCTCATTTGCAAATATGGAAATTAAGATAGCTAGCCCTTGAAAGTGTGATTTGCAGGAATATTTAAGCTTCCATAATTCTGTTCTCAAGGAGGCTTTAACTGATGACATTGGTAGGAGCATACGGCTCTTTGCAAAGGCCATCTTCAGTGTATTCAGACTGCACTGCTCTCAGCAGGGGGAAGGCACGCTATCCACTGTATGGCCCGCTCTTCCCTTACACGAGCTCCCCTCACCTGTACAGCTGCACATTCAGCTGGACTAGTAAGTCTTTTTTCTTAAACCCTCTTTGGGGTTCAATCCCATCCATGCAGCTGACTGCTCTGCTCCATGAGCACCAGCACGGAGGATACAAATGCACACATGCAGAAGCAGAGAAAACACATGACATTCTGGTGGCAGAAGTCTTCCATTGAGTAAGGCTGATAATGAAGTATCATCCTCAATCTCTGTCTCTACAAGATGGGATAAGCCAGTTAGGGAGCCAACCAAAAGGCTCTGTTCCCTTCCCCAATTTGTGAAAGGACTTGTACATCTTTTACTTCTGGCTACTTCTGCATCTGGGAACTGAGTCTGATGGTATAAAATAACACAAGCAAAAATGAAATGCAGTTTCTTGTTGGGTCACTGGGATGATATCAACCATAAAATGAAGAGTCTGGGGATCACCAAAAGTGCCTTTTGGGCAAGTCCTTCTAAGCAAAGACAGAGGATGAAGAATTCTTTTGTCAGGACCAAGACATGCTAAGGTCAGAGGGTTGGGAAACTGCATTCCTAAAAATGTTCCACAAGAATTTAATCTGGAGCCTAAAATAGCAACCAAGTGACAGAAAGAACCTATGGCTACTTGCGTATAGCAAATCCAGACAACCATTAAATTTCTTCCTTCCATCAAACCCACAGAGACTTCATTCTTATAGAGAAGGTACACAAAATTAAGTAATGTCTTTCCAGATCCATTTAGCAAAACTTTGCTGCTGGAACAAAAAGACAGACCATTTCTAGATCTGACACTGAAATTCATAGGAATGAATGTTTTTACTGGTTTTCCTACCAGCAGATTACAGTGTAAAGACCTAATAGATTAACTGTTTTTAAAGTAGAATATTAAATAACTGTGACCATAAACTGGTCTTGCCAGGAGCTTGCTCCAGCACAGGCTTCCCACTGGGTCACAGCCTCCTCCTGGTCCAGCACGGGGTCCTCCAAAGGCTGCAGGGGAATGTCTGCTCCCCAATATCCTCCATGGGCTGCAGGGAGCCAACCTGCTTTACCATGGTTTTCTCCACAGGCTGGAGGGGAATCTCTGCTCCGACACCCGGAGCACCTCCTCCCCCTCCTTCTTCACTGACCCTGGTGTCTGCAAAGTTTCTTGCATCTTCTCACTCCTCCCTCTGGTGACAAAAAGAGTCCACAATTGGGTGGGTTGGGTTTTTTTCCCTTCTTAAATCTGTTATCACAGAAGCTCTACCACCATCACTGATTGGTCAGCAGCAGGTCCATTCTTGAACCATCTTATATTGGCTCTGCAAGACCCAGGGGAAGTTTCTAGCAGCTTCTCACAGAAGCCACCATCACCACCTTGCCATACACACAAAACAAGTCTCAAGCATTTCCTCTGTGTGTGTAAACAGGTCCATCCTTTCTCTGGCGTCTTTTAGATTTGACACAAAATTATCAACTACTTATGAGTAGAATTTCACACCTAATTTCATATCTAATAAAGATCTTTTAGAAGAATTGAAGTTATAAAGTCTCAGCAGTAAAGATTAGACTCAACTAAGCTTTTTACACGTCTGATGTTACAATTCTAGGTAAATGATTCTGATGAGCCGAATACCTTACCACACTCCATTGGCTGCACTGAATGGATTACTATTTATTACGTAGCTTTGTAATCCAGGGAAGACAGTATCACCATGCCCACCACCAGCCACGGGCCTTGTACATTTCAAGCGTGGGACATGGGCTGTCAGGCTTATTTTACCTGGACTTGTCTTGGCTTGCTAGGAACTTTAACTTTTTTAGCTCCTACAGCAACTGGTTAATGACAAGGTAGCAATTACTTGACACGTTTTAGTTTTCTTTAGCTTTGTATAACAAGTTTTTATATATACAACGATAGCCAGCTCTTATGATCGGCTGAATAGCACGTAGCTACTCTGGCATGTTAAACTATCTACGACCTTATGTGCTGCAGACAAAAGGAGTACAGATCCAAAGAGACAACAGAGCCTGGAAGGTAAATTCAGAGGGCCCAGGGCTATCCATAACTCACCAGTGATCAGCTACTGATGACAATGCAAATTTAGGAGCTGGGCAATGTTGCACTCACAGCAAAGACAGAAAAGACAAAAAGACATGTCTAACATATGTAAAACTTAACCATTGGCCATCTGCCGTGCTGGAGATAGAGTACCCATGTATGTTTCTATTAATCATTCCTCTGGAGAGTAGCAGCTAGCTAGTGTAAACTTTGCTCCCGTTAACATTTATTTTTGTTCTCTTTAGCTTAGCAGAAATAACTCTGGCTGGAAGGCTTCACTTGTTCATTATGTGCAGAAGCAGGGCTTACTGCAGAAGCCTAGCTAAACCCATGCTGATGCTGGAATGGATTATCCCATTCACCTCCTGCCTCAGGCTGCATGTTTCTGCCACTTCCCTCGCACTGGCACAAGGCAAAGATTAGTTCTCAATTTGATCAAGAATCTAGGTCTGTGATAATAATGGATATGAATTGGGAGAATGGGGTTGCCACCACTTTGAGCAACAGCTGAAAACAGTTTGGGCATAAGCTGACGATGAAATTGAACCACTGGACAAGATAAGTGATACTGAAGGAAGAGAAATCGCACACCTCCACCCTTTCCACTTCCACCAGTTAAGCAAGTGTCGTGTTTTGCCCTTTCCTCCCTCCATAGTCAGACCTTTGATCCAACTCTGGCATCTTAAACTCTATATAGATGTGGTTTACAGTTCTTTCCACCTTCATGCCTCTAGTACTCTGCTTATTCCTTAGTAGCCACTCTGGACTTTCAGCTTGTGCCAAAGGTACTTGTGAGGAACCTGCTATACATCTCAACTGCACATGAGAACAGATGAATAATAGTTTCTGGCAAGCTTTGTTATTCAGAACAGCAAATGGTATCAAGCAAGATGCCATAAATTTTTTGTGATTGCAGCCTTTGAAATATACTTACCTCACACTAAAACTAATTTTAAACTCATAACTACAGTCAAAACACCACTGTTGGTAATAAACATTTTAAATTGTCTTGTTTACTTAAACACATTCACAGTAGCACTGTTAACACATCATTACTAGTGATGTTTTCTTTCAAAGCAAGCTCTACTCATCAGCTGACAAGGTTTGTTCAGAGCAGTCAAGCCCTTAATGGGTTTTCAAACAACTGATTTGTAATCCTACTGCTTTTTCCATCCTTTAAATATTTTCAGCTATCACTGGCAACTTCTACCATAAGTGTTCAAACCTCATCTTCTTATTTCCTGAAGAACTCTTGGAAATAAGATTCCCACCTTTCCTGCATAAAGACTAAAGACAACAAACCATAAAGGAAGCATGCATGACACTTGGACAGCTAAGTCTTATGCCATTTACAGAATGCAGACAGGAAGAGAGAAAAAGGACTTCTTCCATACTGACTGAACATTAGAATGTTAGCTTTGTATATGCAAGCCACGATGCCTACTGCTTGAACACAGCACCGATGACAGGCCTGATGCTTCCATCCTTCCTGGCAGAGTAGTTTAACTTCTTTAGGAAGGCAGGAATCAGGTTTCCATGCCCTCATAGCAACAGGACCATTGATTCTCCACTGCATTTAGAGGTGTGATGTGAATTGTCAGGCCAATTCCTAAGCTTCATTCAAAGCAGCATTACCTTTAGAAGAAGCAAACCAAGCCACCAGACTGACAGAGGTAGTCCTACAGCCCTAGATGACATCTCTCCCAGCTTTAATGTTAGGCCCAGATTAGAATACACATTAGTTCTGTCCTCTGCTCTTTGTGGAGAAATCAGTCAGACGCCAGACTCGGCAGCAACTGAGGGACTAGATCACCCCACTGTGGGAGAGAACTTCAAACAGCACAGGTAGGCACAAAACAAGGTAAATCCCTCCCCTTCTGCCTAGTCCTCTGCTACTTCCTACCTGACCTAGCACCCTCTACTATCTTCATCCATGCCTAGGGGCTCAGCAACCCTGATGGCTTCCTGCCAACCCATTGTTCCCGAGGTCAGGGGCACAGCCCTCCTGGTAGCTGAGGCACCCTGAACTAGAAAACCACATAAAATATAATGGTTACATCTCCAGGCCACAGAGACACTAAGTCAAACTCCCCTGAGATCCCTGAGGAGTGTCACAATTCCCTCTGTGGGGCTGATACTTCCATCACTGTAGACACAGCCAGAATAATATATGAGTTTAGGGACTACGATTATTCAGTAACTGCTAAATTTAAACATTCTTCCGCAGGGAAATTCCCCCTTTTATTTCATTTTTATATACATGAAAGTTAATGCATTCTTTGCCTCCACTGGAAAATTTTAAGCCCACAAATCTAACAGCTTAAAAAAGTGCTGGTGTGTGCTGCTTGCACTGCCCCAGCACAGTGATACAAATTAACTTATCTCCCAGTAGCACCCTAGGGGTTTTGCCAGCATTGGTACCTCCCAGGCCAAAATGGCTGCCTCATCAAAAACTGGTAGCTCAAATCTGACTGAAATCTGAATTTCTGTTAGTGAGATAAAATTGCAAAAAAAAGTCAAAGCTTTTTAATGTTTCCCCTAAGAAAAGCGTGCCAACACCAACCTTAAGGGAAAGCAGCTGATCATATACTAAGCTTAAGTGGCTTTTCTCAAAGATTTCTCTTCCAACTAGCTTACATGAGTTATTTCCAGGTTAAAAAGACAAATCCCAAAAGAATCTAGTAACTTAGCATTTAGGTCACCTACTGCATTCTGTATACATATTTTATCTACCTCTTAAGCATAGGTTCTTCTAGAAGTCCTGACAAAGGTGACTAAAAATAGCAAGAACACCATCAGCAAGGTACAGCCAGTTAATACAAAAGCTCACACCTCACTGGGTTCACCTTAGAGATACGTGCCAATTTAAAAGCTCTCAAAATCACCAGTATAATTTTTAGGCTAACTTCCCTGCTACAGACACACGTGACTGTGCAGTCAAATGTAGAACTTAAAGTTTCAGGTCTTTACAATAATTTACTACATGTGCTGAATTTAATTCAGACTTTGCAGCTTTCCAATTATACAGTCATTCAATGATAAATACCAAAATACACATCAGCAAAATGACTCATTCTGTGGTCACTAGCTTAGCTTGAAAACCACTGCCATCCCATGCTTTGCCCTAGTTAACAGTAGAAGCTTAACAATTTGCATACAACACAATTTTTCTGCTGAATAGACTCTGCAGCCCAGTTTCACCCAACGTTTACATTGATCCTATGCCAATGTTACTTAATTGTCATAAATCAAATAGCTGCCTGTGTATAATCCATAGGAAACCAAACTCAGTCCCTCTCCTAACTCTCACACCACACAGAGCAAGCTTATGCCAGCTGCTTTAGAAGCCTTGTAAGCAAGTCATGAAGATTCCTATTCCAGATCTTCAAGGATAACAGGCTATTATCCTGCTTCACAGCTGCTAAATTCTCCTAATTGCCAGCTGCAGAGCACTGGCTGCTGGATTCTGTGTATATATTGGGATTCCCGGGTCATGAGCAAGGGAGCGAATTTAAAGCAGGTAGCATAGAACAAATTAAGGACAATAGCTGTCCATGCTTTAACCCCAAATAGTCCCGTGTGGGGCACAGAAGTGACCAGAGGAAGTCGTTAAAGTGGAACCACTTTATGTTATGAAGGAAGTGCCTGGTTCCAGGGACGTCTCACCACTTGACATGCAGCTCAGGCACCACCTTTCACAGGGTGCAATCTGTGACAGTTTATAGTTCTCAAAACCAGAGCTGCTCCCCTCTTGTTCATGTTTCCATTGACACACTCCTGCCCTCAGCCCTGCACAGCAGCGCCCCGTGTCACTCTGCCCTGAGCAGGCAAGGAGAGCTAAACTGGCCACAAGCTGACATCACGGAAGGCAGTTTCCAGCTGGTGTAGCTGCCTGGTTCACTTCAAGATGACAATAAAGATAGGATGACAAAAGGATAGGACATAAATGGAGCAGGACAGAAAAGACAGCAAACAAAACCAACCTATTTTAGTTTAGTTTTAAGCTGTGTTAGAAAACACACCACCTTCCAAGTGTCACTGTACATATCCTTAGGCTACTGCCAAAATTATGTTGGTGGCTCCAAGATGCCCACCTATCCCCTTTCCTTTCTTTGCACCAGCCCCATCAGCTGTGCTCCAGGTCAGTGAATCAGTTCAAAGAGCTGACAGAATGCAGCTGTTGGGTTTAGGGGTGCTTCATTCTCTGGAATCAGTTTGCTGAACTTCCTCTGCAGCCACACAGTTGCTAAACCTGATACAGAGAGCATGCAATGAGAAGAGTGGTAGGAACAGGACCGTAAATATATGAATAAAAATTTCTGATTTAGAAAACATAGGATTGGCATGACACCCAACAAGCATAAAGGTACACCAGCATACACAAACATTTTATCAATATAAAAAAATCCCTGGTATAAAAAAGACAGGGATCTCCTAGGTAGAGTTCAGCGGAGGGCTACAAAGACGATTAAGGGCCTGGAGCATCTTCCCTACAAGGAAAGGCTGAGTGAACTGGGGCTGTTCAGCCTTGAGAAAAGACGACTGAGAGGGGATCTGATCAATGTTTATAAATATCTGAAGTGTGGGACACAAGGGGAATCAGCCAGCCTCTTTTCAGTGGTCTGTGGTGACAGGACAAGGGGCAATGGCCTCAAATTGGAGCACAGGAAGTTCCACACCAACATGCGGAAAAACTTTTTCATGGTGAGGGTGACAGAACCCTAGGACAGGCTGCCCAAGAGGAGGTGAGTATCTCCAGAGAAGGAGACTCCACAAGACCTATCTGGATGCCTACCTGTGCACCCTGTCTTAGGGAACCTGCTTTGGCAGAGGGGGTTGGACTCAACAATCTCTGGAGGTCCCTTCTAATCCCTATGATTGTGTGATAACTCAATAGCTCACAGAAGTACCTCCCAACACTCATAAATACACCCCTGTGAGAGTGAGCAGTACAATTTCACTTAGAACACTGTAACCAGAGTGACACCATTACATTTTTTTTAGGCAAATCATGACACAGACCAGATCACTAGAGGGTATAATCAGTATAGTGTCTCCAAGCCTGTAACATACATGCAACTATAGCCACATAAGCAAACAATAAAAATGTTAACCCCCCAGCATCTTAGGTGCACCAATTAAGGTATATTGCATGCTTCTTCTGGCAGATATTACTATCCAAAAGAGTTTTGCTTCATCATTGTGGACTGGTGTGGGAAGGGGAGCAGAGAGGGCTGCATGGGTGGCTTCCACAAGAAGCAACCTGCTCAAGGCCAGACCCAATGCTTACCAACACCAAGCCCATCACAACAGTGGTAGTCTCTCAGGGGTAACACAGTTAAGAAGGGGGAAGCAAGCAGTCACTTTTTGCTGCTAGAGAGGAGAGAATGTGCAAGAAACTTTGCAGACACCGAGACCAGCAAAGAAGGGAAGGATGAGGCATTCCAGGCGCAGTAGGAGACAACCTCCCATAACCCAATGGAGGATAATGGATGTCTCTGTTTAACCTCATCGAACCAAGCGGCACACAAGCCCCCAACTCTTCCCCCAGCAGGACAGGGAGGAGATGGGCTGGGCAAGAGGGCAGCTCACTGGGGCAGCGCGGGGAGGAGGAACACCTGCAGCAGGGCCTGGGACAAGACCCGACAGGGTAACACTTACTGGCACCCACCTGCCCAACCAGACACTCCTGCTGCACTGCCACCCGTCCAAAAGCCCCCCCTCCCGACCTCTTTTTTAAGGGGGCGTGACATCAGGCGGTGTGTAAACAAGCTGTGCCAGCTCGGCTCACCTGTGCTCCTCGGGAAAGTTAACTCCACCCTCACCGGGACCATGGGGAGTAGAGATTCTACCTGCAGCCGGTGGAAGGAGGAGCTCATGCTGGAGCAGGTTTGCTGGGGGTGGGGGTGGGGGTGGGGGGGGTTGTGGCCAGGGGGACTTGTGCTGGAGCACTCTGTTCCAGAAGGTCTGCACCCTGTAGGAGGGACTTATGCTGGGGCATTTGGTGAAGATCTGAAACCCCCATGGGAAGGACTCACACTGGAGAAGCTCATGTAGGGCTGTCTGCCGTTGAGTGGGGCTCCAGGTTGGAGCAGGACAAGAGTGTGAGGAGTCCTTCCCCAGCCCCTCCCCCCCAGGATAAAGGAGTGACAGAGACAATGTGTGATGAACTGACCCCAACCCCTACTCACCCTCCAGAAGAGGAGGGAGAGAAATCATGGGTGAAATTGAGCTCGGAAAGAAGGGAGGGGTGGGGGAGGTGTTTTAAGATTTGGGGTTTTTTCTCAGTATCCTACTGTTTTAACCGGGTAATGAATTAGATGTGATGAGTCTGTTTTGCCCATGACACTAATTGCTGACACTAATGTGACCAGGTGATCTCCAGAGGTCCCTTCCAACCCCTACCCTTCTGTGACCCTGAGATTCTGTGATTTTACAGCTCTGTGATTCATTTCGGGTAGCCTCTTCTTAATGCTTCCTTACTCACCATGCGCTCGCCCTGGTTCCGGACAGGCCAGAGCCAGCCTCCCCAGGCAGCCAGCCCAGGTGAGCTGAATCAATCAGCCCAGGTGAGCTGCGTTAGCCCAGGCTGGTCCCGACCCTCGGCTCTGGTAACTGGTGAATGACCTGCATGTCCAGCAAGGAGCGCAAAAGTCTGCATAATCCTCTCTGATCAGTGCTGCTCTGACTACATGAGCTCAGTCAGCCTCCTAGAGATCATTCTGTTTCTGCTCCCCCTCATCCTACAGCTGTTTGTGTGCTTGCAAGTGCTAATTCTGGCTAATGCCTTTGTTTCCTTACATAAGAGGCAGCAACCACCACCACTACTGATACACCAACAACAAAAAACACCTGAATACACAATTGCCTCAAGAACAACAGTTCACATGTATAAAGCCAGTATGGAAGGAAAAAGCTATCATAAACTTGAAACCTGTGACTAATACTTTCTTAAGCCACTTCAGAATAAGCAAAGGCAATCATCCCTCTATGTAAGGGACTAGAGATATGCTGTAATAATTGCTGACAGAACCATACCTCCTCTCTTTCTTCCCTCGATCACCCAATCGCCAAACCACATCACCATGCAACAAAGTTAATTCTACCAAATTCCATCTGTCAAGAGTGGGTATGTAGCCCAAGTCTTCTGCTATGTGTCAAGGCCTAGAGTCAACTGAAGGACAAAGTTTTTGGAGGGGTTTGGCCCCTCTTGAACTTTGGAGGCCCCTCTGGAGGCCATACCAGGTATGCATCTCACCAACAGGTAGAAGGTGTAGCTATGCCAAGGACTGACTGACTAGGCAATGAGACAACGTTGTAAAAAGGAATGTTCCCTCACTGGAACCGAAGGCATCAGACTGATGGGATACCTCAGATCTGTGGTAGTAGCTATTGTACTCTCTCTTTCCCACTCTTTCTTTTCCTTGTTCTTGTGATTTGACTTTTGACTCCATTTTGAGTCTCAATTCTATTCCTGAGAATTGTGAAGACCTGATTGGCTCTCATTAGGGTTAAGCCCAGTTGCCCCTTGACCACCCAGATCAATCTGAGGTTGGTTGGAAAGCAAGTGGGTTTAATCTCGCAAACTAGTCTATCTGATATGCTTTGAGGTAAGACTGTCACACTGGGGCAGTCAAAGATTGCAGCAATGTAGACTTCAGCTGATTTCACCATTCAGTATTCCAAACATAAAAACTATACAGGGAACTGAAATGACAGATTTGTAACAGCTCATCTATACACAGTTTCCAACCAGAGAAATAAATTTGAAGCACAAACAGTTCTGCATTCAATATTGCCAAGCTCACAGATGGTTAAGCCTGTACATTGATGTTACGTGGGTTGAACTACACTGGGTTACCAGTGAAGCATTTAAGCATCTGGGGAGCCTAGGATGAGCTGTAGGAGAAACAACCCCTCTGCCTTATATTTAGTACTTAACACCTCTTATTTGACACCAGTAAGAAGCTGTAAGGGCCAAACTATCATGCCAAAGCTGAGGCAACAAGTAAACTACAAAGCAAATTTTGCTTTGTTTAAGCTTTCACAGGTATGGATTGCTCTCCATAGTAATCTGCTTTGCTTAGTGTATTCTTGTGCTACAATAATAGTTCGATACACTAGTTAGGTCAGGCCTCTCCAAACTTCAGTGTGCATATATATATATATAATCAAAACCACATATACAGAGAAAGAGCGGGATAACAAACTGATGCTTACATAAGTTTGTAAGCATCAGTAGAACTATTAATACGTCGCCTTTGCCTCTCTCCTTTTCTGCCCAACTTGTAGCATTCTAAATATTTGTGCTGTAGTAGTTTTAGGGAGAGGTTTAAAAGCAAAACCAGTCCAACATTCATCCCATATAGGAACCAAGTGAAGCCAGTGAAGTTCAGATGGTGATTACTGAAAGGTGTTCTAGCTGATGCCCTCTTCCAGGATCCCCTGTTAGTAGACTAAAATGAAGAACTGTTCCAATTTCACACAGATGTTTCCAGCTTAAAGAATCCTTCATATTTTCTGTACTGGCAATGGGGAAACGAGGAAGCGAGAGGAAGCTACCACCGCATGCCAGCAATAGTTGTGATCGCTAAGGCTGGGAGCACAGACCCTAGCTCAGTGATTTAGCGCTGCAGCTGTCATGTTTGCCTTTTGAGTCTGAATGTAATCAAAACCCTAAACAGTGCACCGTGTGAGAAATTACCCCTGCAAGTATCTTGTTGTTTGCCCTGTGAAATGACAGCGTGTGCTGCTTCAAGGTCACGTATACACTATGCTGTAATAGAGAGTCATTGGAAAGAAACATGGTAAGAAGGCAGTATGCAGCCCCCAGGCTGACTGTCTGAATTCTACCTTGAACCTTTTACATATGCTTAGAATCCCTGTCTAAAGCTGGGCATTTAGAAATATTGCAAATTTCACCTTAACTACTCACCTTCCCACCTCCATTCTTGAACGCAATTCACACAGAACCACAAGCTAGATTATCCATTCCTCTAGACTCTCTGATTGTATGCTTACAAGCTTTGGTTCCTCCACTGTAATAACCTGCTACTGTGATGGTTGCAAATAACAATAATCAAGAAAAAAATCCCTTGTCTATTCATTATGCCATATAACCTTTCTACTCGTTTTATATTTGTAGCTATAGAGCTTGTTCACTGTCAACTTGAAGTGCCAAAGGCTTTAACAGCTAAAAAGGTTTGCAGACTGAGTTAAGATGATACCTCAGTATACTAAGAAAAGTTTCTTCCAGTTCACGTGTCAGAGAATAGAAAGCTGCCTGAAATAATAAGCACTATATTTACTTTGTGTTTAGGATTTTTATTGAGGAAGAAAAACCACTAGGCGCTATATAAATAAACCTGGTTCTGCCTCTGACATGTTTGTGCTTTTATTGGGAAAAATACTGCAATTCAGGCAGAAGGAATGAGTAGAATAACAGAAAATGCCTACAGAGGCAGGACTTGGCAATTTAAAAAAATAATTGTTTGCATTTGGTGGCTCTCACTTGATTAATTTAGCTCCACCCTCAGAGCTTCTAGATGCAGTTATTCACAGAATCACAGAATGGTCTGGGATGCAAGGGACCCCAATGATCACAAAGTTTGAACCTGCCACCACAGGCAGGGCCACCAACCTCCAGGCCTGGATCTATACCAGGTTGCCCAGGACCCCATCCAACCTGGCCTTGAACACCTCCAGGGACGGGGCATCCACCACCTCTCTGGGCAGCCTGTTCCAGCACCTCACCACTCTCTCTGTAAAGAATTCCCCCTAATATCTAATCTAAATCTTCCCTCCTTTAGCTTAAATCCATCCCCCTTGTCCTGCCATTGTCTACCCTTTTAAAAAGTTGATTCCCCTCCTGTTTATATGTGCCCTTCAGGTTACTGTCAGGCTGCAATGAGGTCCCCCCGCAGCCTTCTCTTCTCTAGGCTGAACAAGCCCAGCTCCCTCAGCTTCTCCTCGTAGGGGAGGTGTTCCAGCCCTCTAATCATTGCCCTCCTCTGAACCCTCTCCAACAGTTCCATGTCTTTCTTCTATTGGGGGCCCCAGATCTGGACACAGTACTCCAGATGGGGTCTCAGGAGGGCAGAGCAGAGAGGGACAATCACCCCCCTGTCCCTGCTGGCCACCCCTCTTCTGAAGGAGCCCAGGATACCATTGGCCTTCCAAGCTGCAAGAGCACATTGCTGGCTCATGTTAAGTTTCTCATCCACCAGAACCCCCAGGTCCTTCTTAGCAGGGCTACAGAATCACAGAATCATAGGGGTTGGAAGGGACCTCAAGAGATCATGTCCAACTCCCCCTCCCAAAGCAGGCAAGAAGCTTCTACTGTCAAGAAGCTCTTCTCTCAGTCTGTACTTAAGTCTGGGATTCCTCTGGCCCAAGTGCAAGACCTCCCACTTTAGTTACTCCACTTGTCAAAACCTCCAAAGTCCACTTTCCAAAAGTTCTGAACGAATGTTCCTTGTCTATCTGACAATTAATATGACAGCAATAAACTGCAGCCAGTATGTTCTAGGATCCGAAAACAGGGCCTTTTTCCAGTTTTAGTCTTAAATATTCCTTTTTATCAATGTTCCTCCAATGTAACAATGTCAGTATTTACCCTGCTAGAAAAAGTCTTCTAAAACTGAATTGGAAACATTTTAAAGGAGTTGTTAAAGCTGCAGTTCATTTTTCATAAAGAACTGTATTATTGTTGTTTAAAAGGTTTGTTCTTTAAAAAAAAAAAAAATCTTTCTTCTATTGATTTCTGTAGTTTCCCAGCTTAATTTCTGTGATAGAGCAATCTGTGATTGAAATGAAAACACTTAAGGTAAGTGGTATTGAAAGATACAGGAAAAATTTCCCCTTGGTACTGATATATTATTGGAAATCAATCTGATGCACAATAAATACACTGAAGAAGAAATCAACAGCAAATTGCATGGAAAAGCTTCTCTTCTGCCTACCTTTTTGTTTCACAAGCATAGACTGGGGTCTTCTGCCATCACAGCAAGCTTTCTTTTTAATCAGTGTGACTTACAACAATATCCAAGGAATGTCATCAGTACCTGCCACTCAGTGGATGCCATCTTTCATTGAGAGAATGGGCTTCTGAATGTTGCCAATTTATAGCCTTGCATCCCACCACATGGTGCTGGAAAATGAGCCTTAGATCCCCTCTGAAATGAATAGGAAGAATGCCAGGTGCCAATTTGTTGGTTGTTAATGGCTTAACGACCCTTTATTGGCATGACAGTGAATTTGGGAGGGATTAGTTTCTGCATTTCTTGCTGCTGTCATTTGAGAGCATGCTGAAGTAGAAAACTTTTTATTGTTAACTGAAAATATTTTTCTGGAGAAAACCACGGACATGGAAGTATATATGATCAAGATAAGCTTAAAATGAAAAAGACAAGATATATGTCTATAGAGGTTATCTGTTCAGACCAGGTTATGTTATTTAAAAGCTGGACTTTTGTGTAGGGGTAATGGTCTTCTAAATATTTTTACTTGACATTTTAGTTTTTGGAAGACTTTTAAATTAGACTCTGATCATGCAAAGTCATGAACATCATACATAATGGCTTGTCCCACTGAAGAAAAAGCTTTATATCATAATCCACCAATATAAATAGCTGAGAATTTTGAAAATAAGTTCAAAAGCAAATAAAATATTTCTAAAAAGATTTTACATATTTTAGAAAATATTTTAGAAATATTTTCATAAAATATTTTAACATATATTTTATATTATTGTATTTTTAAACAAAAGCTTCCTCATAAATATTTTGGTTTACACTTGTAATGTTGACAACATGCAAAACTATGACTTATAGTTAACCAAATGTGTTCCTGTTTGGATTTATAGGATAAGGTTCAAGAACAGGCTTATCAAACTACAAAGCAAGCAATTCAATGCCCCCATTTTAGAAATCCTTCATTCAAGGAAAAACCCAAAAGCAAAGTTTCTAGAAGCTCTGAATTTTAAGAAAATACAAGTGTACTATTCAGAGATGTGATCAGCAAATCCTTCAGGGTGAGCTTAGAGACGTGCCTAAGTATCAAATGGGAAAATCGCTAAGTTAAACCGCATATCTCAATATTGATTTATTCAGAGCTTAAACACATGAAATGAGGCTGCAAACACTGGTATATGCTCCTGTCTTCAAAACAGTTAGTAGCAGAGATGATGGCGTCAAGTTTTATGTACTACAACAGCTTACTTTGCTGACAACTTTCTATGGTTTGTTATACTATAAGCAAAACTACCGATATTAAATTGGCTTCTTAGGCCCCTTCCCCAGGCGAAAGCCATGCCAGGAGAGGTGCTGCTTGAGAGACTTGAGTTGTGGGGCCGGGGAGTGCTGAGGAGAGACAAGGGAGTAAGTGGGAGAGAGAAATGCACAGACCTGAATCGGTTGTCAAAGCAACGCATAGGCACAAGCTCTAGGCTAGCAAAAACGAGGGGGTGGTGACAGCTCCAACCTTCGTTTTGTGGAGAAAAGAAGGAAGCTGTAACTCCATTTGATGGTAAAACAGATGCATTACATTTGGGGTGAACCCAAATTTTGAGGGGCTGAAAAGGGAGGGATGCTTTGTGTCTTTGGTCCGCTAATTGGTACAGGCAGAGGATAGCTGTTCAAATTGAGGTAGTTCTGGACAGGAACAGAAACTGCAGCAGAAACAACCCAGGGAGGTTCAGGGCTCAGAGGAAAGTAGCCAGGGAGGAGAGGCACTCCTGGGGTTAGGCAGTGCACAAGCAGAAAAAAGGGGCTGGATAAATTCTTCACCATCAGGCCTATCCTTCACTTTTTTTGATACGTTAGGCCATTTTCTGTGAGTTTTACTCTTCCCAACTAAGTGTTGTGTAGTAGGAATCATACACATTTTTATCAACAATAAAAACTAGTTAAAAGTTCAGTGCTCATCTCTGCTTTGCCAAATTACTGAAAATGTAAACACATGGGCCAAAACCTCAAAAGCACATATGGAATTCCTGCAGGAATTAAAACGTATTCAAATTTCATCTCCCTGTGATTTTATGATTGCTTTTGAAATGGGCTGCTTTAATTACTTAACATCTGTTACCCAATAACTAAAGGCATTATGTTTCCCCGCGTCATAACAAAAAGATGCCTTGTGTTGCTGAATTCAGCACACACAGAGCTGAACAAGGTTAACAACCGTGCTGAACCTATAGGGTGGAAGGCTTGCTCTGGTCTGAAATGTGCCTCTACCTCCTGGGCCTTGCAAACAGCTTCTTCATCTGTGGATTGAGATGGTTGATTGATGCTTTGTTTTTCTATACACAGCGTCGATTAAATCACTACCAGCGTGTCTGATAGTCAGCTGTTAGCATCTCCCAGAGTTACAGGCACATGAGTTCCCAGTACAGAAGGCATGGATTTGTCTGTCTTGTGAACATACATTTAAGGTAGATTTCTGTCTTTCTTTCCAAGAGCCCTGACTGGACAATATTTTCTGTACTTCATTAATTTCATATGCCCTCAATAGTCTCTTGACTTCACTATTCACTGTCTAGTGTTCATGTCTCTTAAGGATTGGACAATAAATATTAAATTGTATAACTTACCATATCTATATATTGTGATTTCTCCTAGAATAATTCCTGGTAAATTAACATTTGCAAATAGTGACTTTTAGATTATCATTTGATGTACAGACTTCTCTGACTCAAAGGAAACTAACAGTAAAATCCCAAATAGCTCTGTATGGGCAAACCTCCCAGTTATTACAGAGTGAATTTCATATGCTTTCCCAGTAGGAAAAGAACTTTAGAGTGAGAGTAAATAGCAATCTAAAATTAAAATATATGATTTAATGCTAGCACAATCCTGAAAAAAAACACTATAAAACTTGAAAAAAATCTATTTGTGTTTTAAATAGTACTGAGAGCATGCTAAAGTAAAGAAATACAGAGTATGTAATCCCACAAATACATTTTAGCTGCCCTGCAGTTCTGGTTGTAACATTTTTGGCTATGCTATATTTTAAATTCATCAAACTGAGATTAGATTAAATTTTATCTTTTGGTCCTCTCCATGATATCACTATGCATCACAATAATTGGTATAATTCATCTAATTTCCTATGAATATAGGCTTTGATCCAAGATTTCATTTTTGTATTTTGGGGGGCGCTTTTCTTGTCATGAAGGTTTACATGTGCAATACTACCTTTTGCCATTCATTTTATCCTCCTCAGGGTTGGAATGATCAGGTAAGGTGAGAAGGTTTCCCAAAAGAAAGCGTAAAATCAAGAGCGCACAGAAAACTGGGAAAAACTACTCAGTTTACACAACCCAATCCTCATGCATTTAATATTTATCATAATATCACTTGTAAAATTTTACCCCTGCCTCCTCACAAGGCTGTAGCTGAGACAAGCAATATACAAAAGAAATGCTAATTAAATTACCTTTGGGAGGCGAAGGGAATGAAAGAAGCTTATATTAAATATTAATAGTAAGAAACAAGGCAGCAAGATTTTTAAAGGTGGAAGTAAACGAGCCGATTATTTTAATTTGGGATGGCATAGAAGACTGATCTAAACTTTTCCACCGAGTTCCTTCTCTTTTCAAGTCACCTTTTTTGTAACTCAAGATGGGGATTCTTTGCCTAATTTCAGGAACCTCTGGCTTAATGATAAAGACCTAACTTGGCAATTTTAATGCTACCCCTATTTTTCACCTCTTTCCTAAATATTGGGCAGAATAATGCGTTATATTGCTTTGTCTTTCTGTAATCCTGTTCTGTTACCACCAATTCTCTGTTTTTAATAAACATATTCTTCTATCTTTCATTCTTGTCTAGTGCAATATGAGATAGGGAGCCTGCTTTGGCAGGAGGGTTGGACCCAGTGATCTCTCGAGGTCCCTTCCAACCCCTACAGTTCTGTGATTCTGTGAAAAAAATGCCTCTGAACAACTGACGCACAGTAAGTACTCTTCATCTATAGCTTGGGTGAATTTAAAACCAAGGCATTGCCATGGGCAGAGCCTCACTTTCTAACTACTCATCCCAGGACATGCAACAGGTAGAATCCGAGAAGCTGCCTGCAATCAGTTTGAGAAGAAGAGGTATCATCAAACATCTAGAAAGGTGGGTTGAAAGTCAGAATCTCACAGGCAGACAGGTTAAATGACTCTGCCCCTGACCTTGTGAATTATAAAAATGTTTGCAATTAATAGTCCACATTACACACTCTCAGTGGTCTTCATCCCTCGGCCTCTTTCTCCACTTTCATGATCCCTGACAACAGGCTTCACCTGTTGAAGTGTTACCTTTCCAAACCTGTCACTACTACCTGCATCTGGCTCCTCCAGCTTTTTAAACGGTCTGCTGGCAACTCTTAAACCAGATCTCTGGGCATCAGCAAGCTTTCCCCAAGATGTTTGCCAGACACAGGCAGTGCAACCCACTGTTTTCCAGAACAACTTGCCTATAACCAGCCAAGCTGCTCGTACTGGAAAAAGATAAGTAATATAGCATAAGCATGTCTCTTGTGATATGATACAAAAATATTAAGTCAGTTACTAGATTTGGAGGCGATGCAAGGAAACAAAGAACGCGGTTTACTTCAGCTTAACTTTAGCCTCAGTTTTCAGTTTCAATTTTCTTTTTATATTTTTTTCCTGTAACTAGGAAGGCTCACTATAATACCTTTTGAGGGTGGGTGTTCGTTCTTTCTGAATTACAAACAGCTGAATTCAGACTTGTTCAGATACGAGCGCTGCTTTATCACCCTCATATCACCTCCCTCTTTTTAATCACTCTCTATAATTCCTCTGGGTTTAGTTGCTCTTCCCTGAGCTCCATGCAATGTATCCACATTTTCTACTTAATCACTACGTGTAACCAACATCATAACTTTTATATAACCAGACTCCAAAACAAGTGAAACTACTCCAGGATTCATCAACAAGGATTCTCCTTACCGCTCTCAGAGGAGCACAAGACAGTCGTGGAGCCTTTGGAAATGCTTCTATTTAAAGCAGGGAGAGAGCGCGTAATTGTGGGTAAGCATTCAAGAGGCCAGAATTTGCAAACAATTCCTAAATACATCTAAAAATTTAGGAAAATAGGCCTAGCTTCAATCCTCTGTGGATGACTCTACTCGTTTAAAACTCTGTTGTTGTATACCCACTTCCAATGGTAAAACTGGAAGAAAACTGTATGAATCCAAGAATTTTAGCCATAAGAGTTTCAGTTTCATTTTACAAAACCCCCACACCCTAAAAGCTGTGAGGCTTGAGAACTTACAAGCACTTTGAACCAGAGGATCACAAAATCAGTACAAAACCATGCATATTCTCATCACAAAATTGACCTCGTCTATGCTGTATCCAGGTTGCGTAGTCCTCCTCTTGGACACCACAGTATGCCCATACCTCCTGAATGGCAGGATCAGCCCTATTCACAGCCAGATGAGTTCTGTTATACCTTGAGTGGAATACATCTCCTCAAAGCCACTGTACTTCAAGTTCACAAAATTAATTACCCAGGAGGAATGGTGTCGCCTGATAGAATTTAGTCAACTAAAGCCATTTGAGTACTGAATATGATGTGATACACCTTTACACTTGTTATTAAATATCTCATTATAAGCAAAATTAGTTTGAAAATTATCTCTTAAAAAGTAAATACATTCAAATTCCATTAAAATACCTTGCTGCCCATTATTTCTTAGTAAACAAAACTGGTTGGTGGTTTTTTTTTAAGTTTTGATGAGGTCTCATCTTGAGTACTTTGAGGATTCATCCCAAAATATGCAATATTCAGATCAGGCTGAATTCCATTTTTTTCACTGCATAGCAACTTATCTTCATATAGCAGAAAGGGTTTTATTCTAAGTCATTAAATTATTATTACTAATTCATGTTAAGGTGGTTCTCTGCTGCATATTTGAATTGAGATACATTTTTTTAAATACTTGTGCAATGCCCAGTTTTTCCAAAGAGAAGCATTTTTTTAAGTACTGATTTTGGTTCCCTATATTCAAACTGAGTGTATTTGATTATTGAGCACAGTGTGCAGTAGAAGACAGATTATGGAGACCAGACGTGGATTTATGGGATGAAAGGAACACTGACAGGCTGATAAAACCTGTCTCCCACCTCTGTTTGCTTAACTCAGTGTTACAACCTCTTTCCTAGTCCCCCAAGCCATTTTACCAAAAGCATGGAGCTGAAGAGATGGCGTGACATTTGAACAGCCAGGAAATGTGTGCTCATTCTCATCTGTAAACTTATATTGCCTTCTGACCAGTGAAAGGGAGGGTTCAGATCTTCTCTTTTACACCAGAGCTGTACAGGTAAACTCAAGCTGTATAGATAAAGTCGATGTGAAAGTGCAGTGAGGTGGAAGATACTCCATGCAATTATCAGGATCGACCACAATTAGCTGACTGGCTATATATGCCCACCAGTCAATAGTGATGTGTAATATGAAAGATAAATGTTGAGTGAATGACTGAAATATGAATAAATAGACAAGAGAAACAGATTGTGCCAAAAGCCCAACTTCCCCAGCCATACCTGTTTTAGGGGGATTACATCAGCCTGTGTCTGGTCTGGCATTATGGATTGAAAACCCATTAGTGCTTGGAGGCACTAGGTGTGCTTTCAGACCACATCTTCCAGATCAGTTTTGTCTGAAAGGAATCTAGTTTGTAGGCTCCATAGGACAGGACCAAACACTAAACACATGGATATGATATTTAGTACAAGACCATATGGATAATTTGAACTGAAATCCTAATGTAGATACATTCAAGAGTCATGGCTGGATGATCTACTCAGCAACAATAGTAGGAGAGCAGTCTATGTCTATTGGTTACAATTTTGGGGGTTTATTTTTTCAATTTATTGGCTCACACAGTAACAGTTCTTAGTACAGTATTATTCAACTCAAAGTAAACAGACTTTAAGAACATTTGGCTAAAATAACGGAGAGGCACTTGCAAGTCCCCAAGCTTCTTAAAGACAACAATCACACTTTTCCATAGTCTTTTGAAAGGACCACAGGCCCCCAAAACAGAATAGCTTTGTTAGTACTAATGGGGTTATCTGTAGGCTATTTGAGCTCCTTGTTTCTGGGGACCTCTCTGCCTGCTTCAAGTGCACCATACCTGGTTTTCCCCCACATTACTCTCCTCTGCCTGCCTGATGTTATCCTGTACCTTCCCTTTATGCTCTTGCTATTCAGTCTCAGAGCTTGCTGAACTTTTCGTTCTGACTCAGGGGCAGCTCAAGGCCAAGTAAAGCAAAACAAAAGATTGTGAATGCCCCATCACCACTTCAACTAGCAGCAGTATTTACTGCTCCAGGTTTTGGCTAAAATTGAAAAACTAATTTTCAAAGTAACTTGTGTTAAAATCTATGGCTCATGTGGGTATATAAGTGGCCACTCATCATGATGATCATAATCCTTACTGGCTTTGAAATATATTAGTTTATACATATGTTTGCCTCACACTAAATTCATCAGGTTTCTCAAGGTTTATCTGCGATGCTTTATTCATTTCAGTAAAAGCAACAGTATGTTGTATGCAACACAGAGCTGGATATTCTATTTTGACAGTCACTTTATGTTCCCTGTCATGCAAAATGGTATTTTTCCTTAAGACAGGTAAGCAGGAAAGGAAAACTCTTCCCCTGTAACTTCTAGCTGTACAAATGGGGAAAAGCAGTTCAACATTGCAAAGTACCTTCTTTATCGTCGTGACGTATGATTGCATCCTGTATCATATCAGCAAGATTAAACCGAACTCGATGATTCTTTCCATGCTTCAGTTTTCTCACGTAGCCCTCCCGTTTCTGGAAAGCTTTTTCTCGCTCGTAGTAGGCCTTTATTTGGTCACAGCGCATCCGCTTCACCAGCCGCTGCCGCTGGCCGAGAGGGAGGGACTCCAGCAAGCACTGCTCAATTTCCATCTCATGGGACCGAAAAACATTACATAGCTGGAAACAGCCTGGAAGAAGAGAAAGACAAACACCGTCAGATCACGCAACAGCACATTGCCAGTGTGGCCTGAAACCCTCACCAGTTTTCCTGCTGTCCCTTCTAACCGTGTGTAAGTCTGCTATATGAACTCCTCCTACTCAATCAGTGCTGTCTGTAGAGAGTATGTATCATTATAATTTACTTTTGGGAAACAACACACAACTAATTCCATCAAACCACTGATGCATTTTTTTAGGAGCTAACTCAGTTCATGTAAACAAATGTGAATCGAAGGAGATCTTAGGAGGTTCAAATGTGAAATGGGCAAAATATCTAAATAATTCAATATAATTCAAGCGGCTTACATTTGCTTACAGACAAGAGATTATGATGCAGAGAAATGCCAGTGTAAGGCCCATGTTTCCTTTTTACCCATTTTCATCTTGCTCTAAGTTAGCAAATTCCTGTTACTCAGTGAGAAGAAAAGCCAGCATATCATAATTATAATGAGTTCATTAGCATGCAGTGGGTACTCAGGCAACTATCTATTAAAAACATCACAGTCAGTTCAGATTCCTAACTATGTATATGACCTTTTTTTCTTTTTGTGCATTGTATAAAGGCATCCAAATGGAATCTTCTAATGAAACTGTAAGATACTGAAATCTTCATGTGGAAACAGATCTCACAAATTTGTTTTGATTCAGGTAATCCTAGCATTCATAGCATTACCTTCAGTCAGATTCCTCTTTTGTTGTTACTATTAAATCTGGCATTTTTACTGACATTGCAACAACAGTGATGTCCTTTTCCAGTGGGTTCTCTCTTCCACCGAGACGGAAGACCATAAGAGACTACTTGCTGCTAGTTGCTTTTCAGGAGACTGTTTGGTTGTCTTACAAAAGGAGACTAGTGGATTGTCAGATCATTGTACTGCCTGAGTTGTTGGATGTGAATCCACACCTTCCAAATTTACAATGAACCCATTAACCCCATTCCAAGACCATTTGGTGTGGTAGCTGGACACCACCCAATCACTTCTGATTCTCATGTTCTACTTAATATACATACTTAAATTTTGTTCATATGGAAGTTAGATGCTCAAATTTGTAATTTCTAAGGACTGTCAGCAGCCCAGATGAGAGAGGTTTTCTCTCCATAGTTTGACAGAAGAGGTCTTGAAGGAGTTGTAGACTCAAGTCACCTTAGGCAGTTAAGAAATACCAAAATTCGGCATTACTGTGCAACTTCAATAAGGCCTCCTTTGTCTACCCATTGTGCACCAAAAGAGCCATAGTTCATTCAGGGAACCAACTGAGGAGAGCTGACCACTTTTCTCCTTGTTGCCTGACATATATCTAATCATCTGAATACCATTCAAATCCCACTCTGAAGGCATAATTAATAACGTCCTGGCAGGCTTTTGTAAGGCTCATATCATTGATGCACATAAATGCTTCCCAAATACTTATTTTGAATAAAAAAGAGGGCATTCTTATCTGCATTCTCTACCGAAGAACTGAAAGACAATTGTTTTATTTTTAAATCACTGATTTTGGGTGTCAAATCAAAAAATTCTATATTCTTGAAGATTTTTGTTTTGCTTTAAAGACATAGTTTTCTATAAAATATTATGTATCACTATACCATAATATGATACTATCCAAGTGATAGTCCTAGGTCTGAATGTCAATCACACTATATTGGATTATCTAATTATTTGTTAAATCAGAATATTGTATTCTATTAAATATTCTACTATATATTTTATATACTCGCTATGAATTAGAGCCCAGTGTCTCAAACCAGATTTCCAAACACTGAGGAGCATACATTTATGCAAACAGTGCCCACCCAGATTGTCTTGTTGAGAAACTCCATGACACAAAGAGACACAGGATACAATTCCACAGGTCAAGTCCAGTCAACTTATTTTAACACAGACTACCCTTTCCCTCACTGTAATTTCTGTTCCTTTCTTAGCATGCCCTTCTAGTTAAAAGAAAATGAGTTGTCAAACTAAAAACCTGGAAACAAGTATTGGCCTACATTAAACCAAAACACAAACCCTTTCTTTTTGCATGTCAAAAGCAAATGGCTCCTTCTATATAAACCAAAATTTTCCATTTGACTTTAAATTATATGTTTCATTTCTGAGCACACGTCGGAAGACAAGGAAATGAAAGGGTAGCTCTGTAAAGCTGCAGATGTAACTTTATTCTCCACTTCAGTCCCAGTGTTCTGAACACTCAATCAAATAGGAGATCCAGCACTCAGACCATCCTCAGCAGGATGGGGGCAGGTTGTGACCGCATCTCCTTTCCATCATGATTGGACTAGGGAATGAGCAAACTTCAACTCTTCCCTATTAGTATTGTTTGGCTTTGTATAAAATATTTCAGTTTCCATGACTTAAGCCTACACAGTATTTTGGGCTTGTAAGATTAAGTTTATTCCCTAAAACTTTTAAATCTAGGTATAGTGCCTGCCAGACAGGCTCACAGCCTTGGAGGGAAAACCAGCTTGCTGTGTTTAAACTTGTTTGACAATGCAGCTAAGAATCCAGCTGTATGTGAGTTTTACCTCTGCTCTGCTCCTTCTCTTGTATGAAAGGAAGAAGGAGCAGCCATTCACTTGGGTTCCGACTGGCTACAGCTGAAGTTGCTGTCTGTATCTGTAAAACTCAGTGGAGGGTGAGAAGTGTTGCTATTTGTTCTAGTCCTAGCTGTAAATTGGTGGTGTTTGGTGACAACAGACTTCACAGAATCATTCAGCTTGGAAGAGACCTCCAAGATCACCTAGTCCAACTGTCCCCCTACCACGTACATTACTTACTAAACCATGTTCCTAAGTACCTCATCCAACCTTTCCTCGAACACCGTGAGGGATGGTTACTCCACCACCTCCTTGGGCAAGTGTATCTCTGCTTTTCCTCATCTTAGCTCCTGTGCAGCCTCTGCACTCAGGAGGAATTGGTGGTGCAGTGTTTGCTGCCGCATGAGAACTGAGACTGGGGCAAGCTGCAGAACACCTTGACTGTCACAAGTCTTCTGCTTCTCCAGGGTGAAGAATCAAACAAATTTGCTTAATGTCTTTGTCAAATAGGGCACAGCAAAGATGAGCCCATACAGCCAGATTCCAGCTTCAGGAAGGATGTGGCTGTCCTAGTGTCCTCTGCCTGGTCTCCACTGGGGGGACACACAGCAGGCATGAGCATCCATCTATTTGTTCCATGAAGGGGAACAGCGCTTGACTGCCAGAACTGGCCTGACATAGTGGTTTCCTGCCTGTGGCCAGAGATAAACAATTCAGGCAGATTGCAAAGAGGACTCAATCCATGTGGGCACTGGTCTCAGCTGGGGAGTAATGAGTTACAGATGGAATTTTTTTCTCTCTGCACATCTGGAACTTGATACATCTCTGATGAGATTAGTATCTGGCTGCAGATATAATAGCTGCAGGTCAGCAGTCTCGTTAGGTTAAGCCTGGATGAAACAACAAAGTATAGATGTAGACAAGGCAAACTCTCAAAATTAATCTTTAGGATGCTCATCTTTAAGGCATGTAACACTCAGTCCCAGTTTTAGAACCAGGCAGATCTCTTCTCTGGATGGAGGCCTACTGATCACAGGGAACTGCTGGTGTCACAAAAGACAGAGCTTCCTGGTCATCACTTTAAGAGAGTTGCACTCAAAGCCAGCAGGGTTATAGATGTGCTTCTGGAAGAAATTCTGGGGATGGCTTAGTGCCACCTTGAGCACCATATCAGGTAACTTGAAAACCTCTGTCAATGCATTCTCTAAGTTCTTGGGGTAACCTGTTCCTGTGCTGCACTGTCTTCTATCAAAAACACCTTGGGTTTACTTTGTGGCATTGTTACTGCTGTCACTACTGAGAAGAGCTCAACTTTGTCATTGCTGTAATTATCCTTGTAGACTCCTGCTGCCTTCATGCCACATCCTCAATGTCCATCTTACACTGGGGGGACCAAGAGATACTTGCAGGTGCACCCTCACTAGCACCAAGCAGAAACAGACAATTACTTCCCTCAGTCTACTGGCCATACTCCTCTTAATATAGCCCACTACATAGTTTGCCTTATTTACAAGCAGCATGCAGGGCTGGCTCCCATTCAACTTTGTGTTCCCTGTGACCCCTGCATCATCCTCAGCAGGGCTGCATCTCATCCGGCCAGTTCCCAGCCTGTTCCAACACATGGGGTTAGTCTGTCTCAGGCATGAAAATACGCACTTCCCTTGTTGAGCTGCACAAAGTTTCTGTTGGCCCAATCCTCAGGATTAAGCTCTACCATTTAAAGTATGCCAGCCACTCTGTCCTAATTTAGCATTGCCAAAGGCAGCAGCAGCAACTTCAGCTGTAAAGAAAGCCTCCAGGAAAAAATAGCTGCTAAAATCCACAACTTTATTAGGTGGATGTAACCCACTACTGTTTAGAGACTGACAACTCAGCTACAGCCAGGCTCAAAAGAGGAGCTGTTCGCAAAGGATCATGTACAGCAGGTCTGCCCATCCTTTTCTCTCCTCTGTATGAGGACATGGCACAGACTGAACTTGTACAAGAATCCTTTGTGGGACACACTCAAAAAGCAGAAGATATGTGGAAAACATATCAAGCAGAGCTGGTTTGGTGTACTCTAGTCAGGAGGCAGTGTGGCAACATGAGAAAAGTTTTGGGGATGGGGAAAAATATTGCCTTGTCAATCAATCTGCATAAGAGTTTATACCTCATTACATAAGATATCACATTTGGAGATTATTTCATGTGATTCTTGCCTCAGTGTATGACAAATTACAGTTATGTACAGTGATTCAATAAGGTCTCCCTGACTGCCATGGTATATTGCACTGGATAACTCATTGGCAGTGTCTCCATCAAAACACCAAAAAAGCTTACCAGAGTATTATTTATTTAATGAAATGCCCTGGACCAAAACGACTAGAATAAACATGATTGTCAGTATATAGGTGGTTTTAAGGTCTGTATCTTCTGTATAAGCACACAATATAAAAACCATTATGAAACACTGACATATCAAAGCCAGAGATCCTTTTATTATCTCTCGTTGGTTGTTAACTGACATGGGGCAAAGGGAGTCACTACCACTGTAAGGAAACACTGCGCTGCCATCCAGAGAGACCTGGACAGGCTGGAGAGCTGGGCAGTAAGAAACCAGATGAGGTTCAACAAAAGCAAGTGTAAAGTCTTGCACCTGGGAAGGAACAACCGTTTCTATCAGTACAGGCTGGGGGATGACCTGCTGGAGAAGAGCTCAGTGGAGAAGGACCTGGGGGTCCTGGTGGATGACAGGTTGGCCATGAGCCAGCAGTGTGCCTCGGTGGCTAAGAGAGCCAATGGGATCCTGGGGTGCAACCGGAGGAGTGTAGCCAGCAGGTCAAGGGAGGTGATCCTCCCGCTCTACTCTGCCCTGGTCAGGCCCCACCTGGAGTATTGTGTCCAGTTCTGGGCTCCCTGGTATAAAAAGGACAGGGATCTCCTGGAGAGAGTCCAGAGAAGGGCTACGAAGATGATAAAGGGCCTGGAGCATCTCCCCTATGAGGAAAGGCTGAGAAGATTGGGACTGTTCAGCCTTGAGAAGAGAAGACTAAGGGGGGACCTAATTAATGTTTACAATTATCTTAAGCAAGGGATGCAGGGGGAATCAGCCAGCCCCTTTTCAGTGGTCTGTGGAGACAGGACAAGGGGCAATGGCTGCAAGTTGGAGCATAGGAAGTTCCGCACCAACATGCGGAGAAACTTTTTCACAGTGAGGGTGACAGAGCACTGGAATAGGCTGCCCAGGGGGTGGTGGAGTCTCCTTCTCTGGAGATATTCAAGACCCGTCTGGATGCCTATCTCAGTGAAATGTCCTAGGGAGCCTGCTTCGGCAGGGGGTTGGACCCGATGATCTCTCGAGGTCCCTTCAACCCCTACAATTCTATGATTCTATGATTTTATGAAACAAAAACTTTACAAGGATGCTTGCTAGTGCACAGCTGCTTCACTGAACCACTGGAGAGGGAAGAAACACTGCTACAAAACAACCTGTCCCTAAAATTGTAGCAATTTACTCACAATTGGACAGAGTGCCAGTCGCATCGCAACACAAATTACAAGACTGATCCTGCTTGTACCAACAAGAGCTTTCCCTGTAAAGAGGAACTAACTGCTTGCTTTGAATTGTCACTGGTTCTCCTTGTGAAGGTGAGAGAAGGAGAATTTTGTGGCACTGCAAGCCCCAGCTTCTGAACAACATGAGGAGCTTGGGAATGGTGATAGGACATACACAAAGAGGTAGAATGAGATTGATTACGGGCATTTTCTTCCATCTCCTGCAGGTGACTTGAGCCCAAGTAACTTTATGGTAGGTAGGAACATTTTTGCCACACCTCTTTTTGGAAACCATACCGATAAAACTTCCCTTCATATTTCTGTTTCTTATGGCTTTATGTCACTTGCACCAGCATTTAAATTGGGAGCTTCGTCATCCTAAAAAAAAATGCACTTCAGATGGTAATTCACATTGCCTGGGGGTGATTATGTTTCTGTCTGATCTGGATCACATGTCATGAAGCATTTCCAGAACATGAGGCCGAATGCCTCTATACATGTTCACACAGGCACTGTGAGAAAGTTTGCCACTGTGCTCATACGTATTGTATTTTGGCTTTTCATGTGACATAAATATTTGCTGTTGTGATTCAGAGAAGGAAGCACTCCTGCACCCTAGGAATGGTGTGTTTTGCTAAGTATGGCAAGTTTGAAAACTTGCCTCTTCATTAAAGCCACACATGCAAGCAAAATGTTGACGTTGCTGAATTTAGCAAGCTTCTCAAATAAGGTGACACAGAATTATGGTTCATAATGCTTAAAGCTACAATTTTGCAAATACTAAGACACATGCTTACCTTTACTTATGTAAACATTCATGTCGATTTGGACTGTATTTTAATAGATGAATAATTAAGCTTCTGGGTGTCTGAAGTTCAGACTATGGTCTTTACAGCATAGAAACAAAACGTAAAAGGCTTAAACTACCTGGAAAATGGTAATCTGAGATTCTGAGGCTATATCTACTGGAGACTGCTACCTAAAAAATATTCTTTAAGCATCTTGATCTCATTAAAGAAGAAATGGGAAAAAAAAAAAACCCTCTGAACATACACTGTGTTCAACTTGGGTCCTCTGACACTTGTTAAAGGTATCGGTCCCTCTTCATACTAAAATTTAAAATCTGAATTTAATCTTAATTAATTTTATCCTAATTAAAATCTTACATTCTAGTATATATACCTGGAGTTTTCCTGAATCTCAGAAAGATAAAAATTTTGAAATATTTGAAATATTTCAAGCAACTTCAGTGAAATGTTAAATAGATTACCACTCATTTAAAAGATACTCAAAAAAATAAAGCCAAGTTTTTATAAATACTGTACTGCAACATAACCACTTCAAAGCTAGCTAGCTAAATATATTCACAATACTTACAAAGGTATGTGAGAAAAGCATGCGATAAGCAGCGAGTGCTTTGGCATTTCCAGACCCAGACACATGGGTGGTGTAAATCAGTGCAGCTTCATCCAGTTCAGAAAGCTGCATTAATTTACACCCCATGCTTGATAACAGACATCAGACCAGAAACTAGAGCACTGACCCTTTCAGTAACGCACTTTGCTATGATACATAATGACTTTACGATACATGATGATTTTCTGCTACCAACAATGCATACTATTTAAATGTATTGCATTACAGTAGAAATTATAATTTATTAGTATTTATGCAACTGAACTAAATTCCATATGAAATCAGTGATACAAATACAATAGCCTAAGTGAAGTGATGGTGTCTGGACCACAGACTAATGCATTTTTCAGAGGTGCCCTCTTCAGAAATCAGAAGTTGTTATTTATCATCACCTTCCGGTTTCAAAAAGAAACACTCCTTACCCGCAGAAGGGGCTAGATTAGTTTAAATCCATCTCGAATTGCAATGTTAAGGTCAACATCAAAACCCCTGGATTTGAAAATCCTTTGTTCAGCGTAAGGAAAATTACTTACCATCTGAACAGCCTCTCCATTACCTTTATTAAGCTGTAACTGAAGCTCGGTACTCGTAACCACTCAGCCTGATTTTAACAGCTAAAGTGTTTTCATCAGGTCAGTGGCACTCTGCTCGCTGCAGTGATGGGCTTATTTATTTTCTCTTTTCTTGGTTCTCCTCCCCAGCCCACAATCAGATAATCATGAGGGAGCAGTATAAATGTAAACTATTTACCTTCTAAAGAATGTAAAGAATTCAATTAATGCCAAGTCTCCTGGGAATAAATTACATTGCAGCAAAGGAGATGATGTACTTCTGTTCTTGGCTCCACAGAGCTTCTTTTGGGCATAATTAAAAACTTAGGGCTCTTAAATGACAGGATATACAAAGCTTTCTCATTTTCTGCTTAGCACCTAACCCTGTCTTTGCTGAAGAGCAATCTTGAGCACATCGAAGCCACCATCCCCTTATAAAACCCTGCTCCTGTATGCTGCTCCTCAAGAGCCTTTTGATGTGACTGGACTGGTAAGCAGGAACTGCAATCAATTTCCAGCTTGATACCAAGGAAAAGTTACTTATCAGACACTATTAATCAACTCTACAGGCTTTCTAATAGACTATTACCTATCTGCCAGCAATTCAGTGAAGTTACAGCAGCATTCCCTAGAAGTTTGTTATATTTAAATCAAAGAATCAACCAGTTTGGGATCTTGCCTTTGCAGTGATAGAATTGAGCCTGAATAATAACGATTCAAATATAGCAGAGGGCTCTGCATTGTCATCTGTGATCCACGTCATATAGTAGTCTGTAACACATGGATGTTTTACGTTCTAAGTAAAAGTCATTACCTGTGTGCCAGCCTATTCAATAAACTCAGCCAAGCTCTCTGCCAATGCACTGGCCTTCGATGTAATAAAATACAGGTTTCAAATGCATATATAAGGGGTTCTTCCCATTTAAAACTTTTTATTTTTAAGGCAAAAATATCATTATTACCTTCTTTGCCTGTCTTGAAGTACAGGGAACTCACAGATCTGAATGGTGTGAGAGGAACTGTGTATAGCCCAAAGCAGTAGTCATCAGCTGTGGATCACATCCAGAAATGATGTGAATGCAAGCAAGATGAACAGACATGATCTGCTCCAGCTCATACTGTTTCTTTAGATAAAGCTGCTGTCTCTTTATCCTCTTTACTGCTGTCATCTTTCCATACTCCCCTAAGAGGATGAGACAAAGGTGTAGTCTGGATTCCCACAAACCACAGCATACTTCAAGTACATTCCCCTGCAGACAACAAAACATTTTATAAAACAGAATAAAACTCTACTGTCTGCTCTGGAGCACTGGAGTTTCAAATGAAAAGACTGCATACCCTCAGACATGAGTAAAACACATCAATATATAATATCGTCTTATAACAGTCCAGATAATTGAGCTTTTAGGAGATGAAAGTCTGTCCTCAAGCTAGACACACAGCTGTTTTCTAGCATCTCCAAATAATGACTGCCCAGGTAAGAGGCTGAAACACTACCTACTTCTCAACTTTAAAGAACAGTTTTGAGCAATTGGTCCATCAAACTTGGGATCCAGTATTCCATTACCAAAAAGACAAAGGAAAAAAAAAAGTTGGTTCTGGATACCACTACTCTAATACATAAAAGAAGGTCAGGAAGCAATCTCTGGCTCACCAGTTAAGTGTTATGCACTGTTTTGTGTTCACGTGGTGAACATTGATGCAGAACAAATGAAACATCTGGATTGCATAGCACATGGTCCCAATTCTCCTGTGATTATCATGCTGTGCTGTTGTCCTGTAAGATGTAATTTTCTTTTCTTGTGGCTTCTAAATTTCACAGTGCCTAAAGAGGAGATGGCACTGCAACATAGCAGGAAGGAATTTTGCAACATAAAAGCAGAGGTGTTTGTATATGTTCTAATACATAGTAGGAGACTATGTGTATGCAGGAAACAGTATTTGAAGCTACAAAGCCTTTTGAAATAAATGGAAGATTGGAAAGGACATAGAGCACATAATCTGGGGGAGTTTCATCCACCCTGTCTATTGGGAGAGGTCTCTAGATACCATCATAGCCTTTGCCATAGGGAGGGCTAGTTAAAACTGTTCAAAACTGAGCCAAAAGATAAATGACAATCCTGTAGACCATCAGAAGTCCCTCTTTTTGAGAAGTGTAGGCAGACCCTTTGGAGTTTTTACTGCAAGTGTTGTCTAGCCACCGCATCTTTCCGCTTGCAGAAAGAGGTGCAAAGGGCAGTTCTGCATCACAACGCATTTCATAGAATCACAGAATCTTTCAGGTTGGAAAAGACCTCTAAGATCAAGTCCAGCTGTCAACCCAACACCAACATTTCTGCTAAACATGTCCCAAAGTGCCATGTCTATGTGTTTTTTGAACACCTCCAGGGACGGTGACTCTGGGAAGCCTGTTCCAATGCCTGACCACTCCTTCAGTGAAGACTATTTTCCCTACAACCAATCTAAACCTTCCCTGATGCTCCCCTTCCGTCATCCAAGGAAGAAGGAATTTACTTGCAGTAGGCTGAAATTTCCTCGCAACGTAATTGAAACTACTTGGTATCTTCTGTAATAAGAGATTCAACATTTATTAAGCTAACCCTGATGCCCGTGTAGTAAAAAAGCAACACTGTAATTTCTAACCATAATGAAATATTTATACAACATTGATAGGCGATGTGGTACTGACCGCTGCTTTCTTTGAACAAATTGTGTTATGATTAACCTGTTTCTGAAAGATTTTCTTGAAACTGGGTAACAGGCTTGGAACTTATGATGTGAAGAAAAACTAAAGGATGCACACACACAAGTAACATCCACAGACTTTGTTTCCTTGGGAAATAAGCATATTTTGCCTGTAAGTTTCCTAAAGATTAATTATATTATTCATATAGCAGGTTTGGGGTGGGGTTTTTTGGTTGCTTTTTTTTTTTAAAGAAGAATTGTAATTCCTCATGTCAGGATCTGGAAAGAGTTTTAGTAGTAAGAAAGCAAAAGTCATCCAATCCAAACCAAGGGGACTAACACATTTTTTTCTGATACATCTATATATGGGCAAGTTAGAAGAAAAACGAAATCATCTGTTTGAGCTTAATCCTTAAAAATCCTTTTGTTCACTTTCAGATCTGTGAAAATTATGTCACTCATTACTTGGGATTTCCAGAAGGAAGCAATGTGTATTTGTTAGATTACTATAATGCACTTAATAAGGCTTGTCACTCGCAAAGCAGTTGAGAAAATAACATCAGCATATTCAGTCATATTTTAATAATCTAAATTGCTATAAATCACACCAACAGCAAGTAAAACTCAAGATTAAATCAGAAGACAGGAGAACAAAGATGGTCTGGTCTTGCCAAATGACAATAAAACTATATGAAGAAAGAGATGAGAAATCCTCCAGGAAAAAAAAACACATCCTTTTAGTCCTTGCACAGACCTGGCTGTCTTTATTTAACTGCAGTATGAAGTTGCAAATAAGCTGTGAAGATAAGAGCTATTTCCTTACAGTGCAGGAAATGGAGATGTAATAAAACATTCAGTTCTAGCCCCCACTTACAGATACAGGACAGGGAAGAGGATGCCCACCTGGGAACAGATGCATTGGAAAATTCTTCCTGCCATCACAACATAGTATAAAGGGCTTGTTATGCAGACCAAGGACGCTTGGATCACAATAAGTGATGAAAAACACTAAGACTGTTGCTGGTAAAACAGTTGTAAAGCTGCAGCTTTTAAGGGTGAATTAACACACAGGCAAACAGTGAGAGGAAGACAAAAATTGCAGTTTCTATGCCTTAAAGGTACTGAGAAGGTTGAACAGCAGCAGAAACAACCAACTGTCATACTGTAAATTAATGTCTGAACAAAGAAACAAAAAAATCAGATTGTTTCAAAACCTGGGGCAGTTCTTTCATCACAGGCATTCTCTGGTATCACTCTTTAGGTTGCAAATATGTCAGGGATCAAGAGGCTTACAGCACATGAGAATTACAGAAAAGGCAGGAGAAAACCTTATAAATCAAAATTTGCAAAAGCCCACATACAGAAAATATAGTTAAAAAAAAGAAAAAAAGAAGAAAAAGGCATATATGGATAAAGACAAAGAGGATATTCAGTATCATACATCACAGAGAGTCAAAAGCTAAAAGGGAAACAGTGCTTCATAGACCTAACCATAAGAACTGGAAAGCACACAGGAAAGGAAATCCTGTGCCAAGTGGACTGTGGTTCTACACGCAATCTAATCATTTACAGAGATTACTGCAAAGTGAAAGCAGATGGAAAACTAGTTTATAGTACAGTGGAGCTAACAAAAATTCCACAGCAGAGCTAATATGTAGGCCTTTGGTCACTGTTCAGTGTACATCAAGGGACTGCCATCTCTGTTTTCAAACAGCAAAAGGATTGGAAACAGGCCCTCCTCCTTTCTGCGGAAAAGCAACTTATCTGGAATATTGCAGTCAAGTCTAGACAGTCAAATTGGAGCAGTTCAAAAGAAACTACCACAAATGGTTCTGGGGCCAGAGGGACTGATTTATGAGGAAAGATGAAAAGAATTAAATATGCATAGCTTAGCTAAGCAGTGACTAAGGAGAGATGAGTTAACAGAAATTTGAAGGGTGAAAGGGAGAAAGAAAGGTTATACAGCATTAAAAAAGAAGGGGATTTGGAACAAACTGCTGTCCCGACACCACGGTTTACAATAGTCTGTTATGGTCACCTTCCACATCTAACATCTAGCACTATATTCATGGGCAGCTAATACTATGCAGAGAATCACTAAGAGTCCACCTACTCTATGTAAACTTCACATTATACCTTCACTGAGGAAATTACTGGACAAATATATATTAAAAAAAAAAAATCAAAGCTACTGAAGAATCTTAAGTAGAAATAAAAAAAACCCCAGAAATTATGATTGCAAATCCAACGTTACTGCTTGCCAGACAGAAAAAGCATCTCTCAAAGACACGATAAATCTATATATACATTGGTGATTAGGAGGAATTGAGTATGTCATTTAGATTGCCTTAAGAGCTATCCTTTTCACAACTGTCTACATGATTTACACATATCACTTCTGTAGCTAACATTATTAGTACAGCAGCTAAAAACATCACAGAATCACAGAGTGGTTTGGGTTGGAAGGAACCTCAAAGCCCATCTAGTTCTGCTCTGCCATGGGCAGGGACACCCTCCACTAGCCCAGGTTGCCCAAAGCCCCATCCAACCTGGCCTTGAACACTGCCAGGGGCAGCCACAGCTTCTCTGGGCAGCCTGTGCCAGGGCCTCACCACCCTCACAGGAAAGAATTTCTTCCTAATGTATAATTTAATGCTGTCCTCCTTCAGATTAAAGCCGTTACCCCTTGTCCTGTCACTATGTGTCCTTGTAAAAAGTCCCTCCTCAGCTTTCAAAGCAAATAATCAAATTCATTATGTCCAAAGCAAAGCACCTGAAAAGCTAGGTATTTATTTCATCTGCAAGCCGAATATTTAATTTATCCAGTTTCACATAAACTGAGTGCTAAGGGATACATTGTTTTCAAATATTTTCTTAAAGCCTCTGGAAATAAGCTACCTAAAGACAACAGTACTACTTCTTGTACAAAGATTGTAAAAAGGGGAAATTTCTACTTGCCTGGCTTCCTCCTTGCTTCTCCTCATCTGAGGTGTCAAAATTTACAAAATTCTACAGGAGAAAGCTTTTGATTCCTTATATAATAAAAGGATCACATTTGAAAGCCATCAATTAGCTTTCAAAGTATGACCTTAATAAATTGCTCCATTTTCTGTAGATGACTTTACAAGGTCCCATATATATTTTATATGTCATACTTCATAACAGGATTTGCTCTGAATGAGACCACAGCAGGACTCCACCAGCCTGAGGTGGTATGGCCCAGATCTATTGCCTGCCTACATGCTCTGAATATCACGTCGATCTTTTCTGAAAAGTCATACTGCATAGAGTGACATTCACAATAGGATTTACGGCCAAAGATACCAGATTCCACATGCTCCTTTTTCCCCAAAATAACATTTTCTATTTTAAAATCAATGACGATGTAAAAAGAGAAAAAAAGCACACTTCCACATGGAACCCCTACAGGAATACCTGGCTTATAGTTGAGTAAAATCCTAGTAATAAATGACCAAATGCTTTTCTGCTTCTGTGCTGTGCCCTCTTGTCCACACTCCTTGCCATTTCCCATTTCTTCCTGGCCAAAAAGAGATGAAAACTGACTACATTCAAGCTCTCTCTATCACCTTACAGATGGGGGGAACTTATCAGGGACAGCTGCCTTTCAGTGCACAAGAATGGCACTGGCAAAGAGAACAGCTTTGGCGCTACTGCTTGTGTTAGTGTTTCTGCAGATTACAACAGATTGACCCACATTGCCTGTTACCTGTAGTGCACATACTGCACCCTGAAACTTTCTTTTAGCACGTCTTATTTTGCCGTTGTTTGCACGGAAGGCAGTTGCTTGAAAGCAAACAAAAGACATTGAGGTCCTGGAGTGTGTCCAGAGAAGGGCAACCAGGCTGGTGAAGGGGCTGGAGAGCAAACCTTACCAGGAGCAGCTGGCAGAACGGAGGTTGTTTAGCCTGGAGAAGATGAGGCTGAGGGGAGACCTTATCACTACCTACAACTACCTGACATGAGGGTGCAGAGAGGTGGGCAATAGTCTCTTCAGCCAGGTGACAGGAGATAGGACAAGTGGAAATGGCACAAAGCTGTGTGCAGCTTGAGCCCATTCTCCCTTGTCCTGGGCGAAGAGACCATCGCCCACCTCTCTACAACCTCCTTTCAGGTAATTGTAGGCAGTGACAAGGTCTCCCCTCAGCCTCCTCTTCTCCAGGCTAAGCATCCCCAGCTCCCTCAGCTGCTCCTCATAGGATTTTCCCTCCAGCCCCTTCACCAGCCTGGTTGCCCTTCTCTGTACTCGCTCCAGGACCTTGATGTCCTTCTTATGGTGAGGAGCCCAGAGCTGGACACAGCATGCGAGGTGCGAATTGTGAAAAAGGCATTGCGATTATTTGGAGCAAGAAGTTTCTTTCAGGAGTGAAAATTTGTTGCTTACCCTTAAAGCTTTCATGATTTTGTGAGGAAAAATGGCAATATTGCTACAATTTTACACGTGGAAATGGAGAGGTTGGGGTTTTCTTCTTTTTGTTCCCTGTCCTTCAGCAATCTTCTGAAAAGTTTAGTATCAGAACTCTGAAGCTTCATGCATGCTGTGCCAATATGGTGAGAAAATATGATACTTTGACCCATATAATCTTCTTCCACCTTATTTTCAGGGTAGCTAGATTTCTTTGCTATTGGCAGAATCACTATATTAAAAGAAACAAGCACTCCAAATACCAAAACCACAAGAGGTTTCTTTATAATACCCTTAGAAGTTCACCGTAAAGTTTTCCACTGAAAATGCTGATGCTTCTCTCTCATGACAGATTTTTACAGTGGGAAACAAAATGGTGACATAAAAATTTTTTGGGGAATGACTGTAATTTCCATTAAATATATTTATAATAGAACCTATTTTTAGTTGAATAGAAAGTTAGAAATCTTGTACCCTTTGATTATCCATGTTAATATTGCTCCTTTTGCGGTTCTTTCAAAATGTATTTTTCCAAGTACCAATTTAAGATAAATCTTCATCTTAATACAATTTCCAAAAGCTTTTCTAAACAGTTGCTATTGTTCAGAAAGTTTTTGTAATTTGTTACCGTTAGGAAAGTTTTATTGACTTGGAGCACACTTGACAAATTATTAGATGACCGGTATTACAAAAGCACAAAGATAATTGGGTTACTGCCAATGAAAAAGGTATTTTTTCTAAATATCCTATATCTAAATACAAATATTAAATTAAAGGGGTCTTTTAGCTATTTCCTGGCAACCATGTTGTCATGATTTCTATTCTTTTGATAATTAGGCAAGGTAGAAAATTAGTTCAAAAAAACCCCCCACCAAACAAACACCTGTCATTGTCACATGAACCCAGGAGCTGGAGAATAAAAGCAATAAATAAATTTAGTATCATAAGCTGGTACAGAGGTACTAGCATTCATAGGCTGTAAATTATTTCTTTTTCCTGCTGGCCTGCACCTATTCTTTGATTACAATGAGAGAAGCAGAGCCACAAAGAGTTTAACAGAAGTAAAAATGTTCTAGCTGTGGCTCTACGCGTATTGAGGTTTGTAAGACCAAACCAAATTGCTCTTGACTGCAGACTTAAAAAGCAGTTTTACCTAATTTTTCAGACATCTTTCATGACATTTGAATTATCATACTGACTAAACTTTAAAATCTGCATCGTGTATCACTGATACATCAGATTCAGATTGAGTCTGTCACAGTGAAATAAGAAAAACTGTATATTAAATTAACAGTTCTTTTCTGCATTGTACCCCATAAGCTTCTCAAACCAACACCTTTCATCATAGAATCACAGAATCATTTCAGTTGGAAAAGACCTTTAAGATCATCAAGTCCAACCTAGCACTGCCAAGTCCATCACTAAAATTTCTTTATTCCCCCAGAATTGCTTCACAGGATCTACCAAGTCCCAAGCAGTGGCTCAACACACACAGCTGCTCCTCTCGTTCTTTCTGGATTCCCAGGGAAGATGACTCCTGCCTCTTCCTTACAGCCTCATTTTCAGGAAGCAGGGTCTCTCAGTCATGCTAGGCATCCCACTTCAGTAATAATCTTAACCTTATGCCATAGGTCACAGTGTCATAAGCATGTACAAGGAAGAGGAAATTTTCCCTGCAGCTGTGTTGTACTTTGGTCTCTTATTGCAGAAATAAACCATGGCGTGAGAGGCAGCTAACACCATCATGAAATATAAACCTAAGCTAAAGGGATGGCTGCCAAATAGCGACTGGTACAGGCATTCTGCTTATATTTACAGCTCTTCTTCCTCTAGGACAAAATGAAATGGGCTAAATAAATGAATACCACCTTCTGTCCAACCTGGAATAGAGGAAATCCTGTTCATGGGAAGGAGAAAACACATTTAAGACTTTGCTAGCTCTCCTACCTCTCTAACTGTCCAGTGTGGCTGGGTTCTGGTGGAGAAGAGGGGACTGCAACACAACACACCTTAACTTGGGTCATCACACATCTTGCACATATGCCGGTCAGAGAAGCAAAGGGTTCCTGTACTGAAAACCAACTAGAGGTCTCCAATTGTGGTGGGTTTTTTTCCAGGCTCCTTTTCTTAATCAGTCTAAGTGACTGCAACTTACTCTATGGAAACACAGATGAAAATTTCACAGCCTGTCGTCTCACAGTAAGAAAGCTGACACGAAGGTATCACGTGTTTCACTCACAGTATTGCTTCTTCATCCACAGGAGAATCAAGCTTGAGTCCCCATCCTCTGTAAACTAAACCTAATGGATCATATCATATCATCTCCCACCCCGTTCCAAGCTGCATAAGGTTCAGCTAGAGCTATCACTGTGGCACATGTCTGGAGCCTCAGAAGACTCTGGGTGATGTGAGAAGGGATGAATCCCTTGGGAAAAGCACACACTCTGAATTTAAAGTGCTAAAAAGGGAGTTTAGAGGTTAATATATCTCTTTGTCCTGAAGTATTCTGGAACGTGCTAATGCAGTCTATCCCATAACCCTGGTGGAAGGGGACAGGCACCACCATGGGTAAAATGCTTGTCCAACTATGTTAAGAGTTCTAGTGGTTAATAACTGCACTGAAACAGAAAATGCATTGAAATACATTAAAAGATAAGGAAATATGGGGTAAAATGAATTAAAATGGAAATCATAACAATAAACCACAGAATATACTCTCATTCATATATGTTGGTAATTTTGTTACCAAATACTCTGAATTAGTGTGAAAAATACTCAAGATGTCACCTGTAAGTACATTATTGTTGGCTTCGGCCTTTCAAGACGAAGTATGTGATTAGAGGTCTCTGGCACTGCAGACTAAAGTCAAGAATGATTTTGTTTTTAAAGTAAGGAAAGACCCCTGTAGTATGCAGATATTTTAAATGCTATGATTAGGAGGCAGCAAAAAGAAGCAATAAATCAGTACAAACTACAAGATATCTGAAGAGGATATAGCAAAATTTAAAAGCCAAATTTCTCAGCACATCCTCTACTCTAATTAATTTTCTTCATGGACAATCCTTGCCATGTATTCAGATGCTGAAGGTAGTAAGGGCTAGATGTTGGAGAGAACTGTAATATTCCTTTTGTATCTGGTATCTGAATTAATTAACCAATAAACATCTAATTAGTATTTCATCCCGGATCTCCGTAAGTATTGGTCTGTGACACAGTACAATTCTGTGTTTCATAATTCATACAAAGGAGATAAAGGAATAAGAAACAGAGATAATCCGGAAAGAATGGAAGTAGACACTGCTGTTAAGATTTGATGATCCTAATATTTGGATAAATTCACTTGGCTCAGATTTTCAGCTAGTGTGATTATAACTCCTTAGCAAGGTTTTGATTCTTTTTGCATTTATGGACCTGTACAGCATTTGCAGTGGAAATCAGACTCTCACGTAACAAATTTACACCTTCTGACTAAAGTACAGTTTTTCTTAGTTACCCTTGCAGATCCCTCAGGGGAAGCCCAGAGCACAGGTGGAAAACCACAGCCATATCATGTAAATGATCATATTTATGTCGTAACTGGATATACAAGAGAGAGAAGATAACAGCAAGGTGCTGCCTAATGTGGAAAATTACGTTCATTTGTACAGTCTGTCACACAAATCATCGAGATAAAATGGTACCCAACAGCTGGCAGATAACACATGGTACTCTGCTACGTACCACTGTTCTCTCTTCTAAGTAGCTTACGCTAGCTGATTGCCAAGGAGAAGCACAGACAGAGCCAGCTCTCGGCAGCAATGGTACTTGGCTGCAAAAAGGAGATGGAGATGGGCACTACTAGTGACAACATGAGCTGCTCAAACAGGCAGCATACGGGCTGTGTTTGAAATGTTGCAGGTGCCAGCAGAAGACAACATGATGGCTGCAGTAGGCTTTATTCCAGAGTATTACTGGGATGAAAGAGCTCACTGGGCACGGTCCCAGAAAATCTGGTGTGACCACACAGCTGGCCTTGCTTACAGCAGGAGGGTGGACTAAAGACCTCTGATCCAGAGGATGGACCTTGAAAGATCCTATGGCAAGATGGTGACCTTATGGCTCATTTTCACAGCCTATTCAGTGGGCATAGTGCACTTAAGAAAATAGGAAGAATAGTAGTAAAACTGTGCTAACACCATAGGAGAATAGCTACAGCTCTTCTCAGCTCAGATCTCCACATTTAACCTCTGTAGAGGTTAAAAAAACCAAGGTGCAAACAAATGCAAAAGCCAGGCATGTGATACTATTGTTCGTAAAATATGAGCTTTAAAGTGCCATTAATTAATATCTTTTACATCCTCCCCTCTCTCCAAAGCAGACTGAGAGACAGTGCTCTGCAAACACACTTCCTCCAGTTCAATGTCTTTTCCTTCTGATTGTTTCGTGTTTGTGCAGCAAGGCCCTGGTAGCAAGGTGGCCTAAGGGGTGGCTTCTCTTCTCTGAGAAGCTGCTAGAAGCTTCCCCTAAGTCTGAAAGAGCCAATGCCAAACAGCTCAAGGATGGGCCCACCACTGATCAACGCTGAGCCAGTCAGTAATGGTGGTAACACTTCTGGGATAACACTGTTAAGGAAAAAAAGGGAAAAAAACAAACAAGAAAAGCAAGTGGCAGCTTTTGCAGGTAGAGAGGGGAGTGAGAAGACATGAGAAACCACAATGACATCAAGGTCAGTGAAGGAGGAGAAGGTGTTCCAGGTGACTGAGTAGAGATTCCCCGCAGCCCACGGAGGACTGCACACTGGAGCAGATGACGGAGGCTGTGACCCCATGGGAAGCCTGCACTGGAGCAAGCTCCTGGAAGCGCCTGTGGTCCCATGGAGAGAGAAGCACAGGCTGGCAAGACTTGTGACCCCACGGGGGACCCACTCTGGACCAGTTTGTGAAGAACTGCAGTCCGTGGGAGGGACTCATGTTGTAGAAATTCATGTCAGACTGTCTGCTGTGGAAGGGATCCCATACTGGAGCAGAGGCAGAGTGAGAGGAATCCTCCCCCTGAGGAGGAAAGAGTGGCAGAGGTAATGCGTGATAAACACAACCCCCATTCCCTGTCCCACTGTGACACTGTGGGGAGGAGGGAGAGAAATTGGGAGTGAAGTTAAGTCCAGGAAAAGGAGTTATTTCTCATTATTACCTGACTCTCATTTAATTGGTAATAAATTAAATTAATTCTCCCCAAGTTGAGCCTATTTTGCCCATGATGGTTATTGGTGAGCAATCTCTCACTGTCCTTACCTTGACCTCTCTCCTGTTTAGTTGAGATGGGGAATGATGGAGTGGTTTTGGTGGGTACCTGAACTCCACCCAGGCTCAACCCACCACATTGATACAGAAATCACTGGTGAAATGGATGAAAACCAACACATCCCAACTGTTGTGAGGTTCAGCTGTTCTCAGCAGATCTCAGGACATCACTGGTGCTGCCACCCTGCATGCAGCTCTGGCCAGTATTTGATCTCTGCTGTCTGCCAAAGGCAAACATCAGCAACACTTCTGGTATGTTAAAACAAATGGCAAACACTCAGGGGAGGATGACAGAGGAAGAGTTTCTCCTTCTCTAATTACAGGTGGAGATGAAAGCACTTTTTTCCAGTTCTGTATGAGGAAGTACAGGCAATAACAAGTCTGTCTGGCAGGCTCCAGCCAGCACCCACTGTCTCCTAAAGCACACTGTTTGGAAGGAAAAGTGGTTTGTGGTAAAATACCCTGATTTAGTAAGAAATCAAGAATTACAAAATTGCAAATTTGGAAAAGAGGAAACAATACTGCCCAAACGAATACTGTACATTCAGCTTTCCCCTCTGCTCTACTTTAGTCCTTCATCTCTGTCCTCTAACCAATGCAGTGAACATCCCAAGTAGTTGTCCTTTGCTTTCCTTTAATGAGAGAACCTCACAGTCATCATCATTTCCTTCCAAATAAGGAACCTATAGTTTTGTTGCAGTGGCATATTTGACATGCTATTGAACACACACGACCATGTACCTTCGCTACAGTTTCAATTTAAGAAAGTAATTCCAACGTGAATAAAGACCGAACAATACTTTTCTGACATCTTCAAGAGAGTTATTATGCTGCAAATTCCTCATTTGCATTTGTCAAATCTTATGACAAGCTCAAAGACTTGAGCAGTAAACTATGCAGTAAAACTAATCCGTGCTTCTCTGCATGAGCAGGGAATTTAGGCTTGTAACTCCCAACAGTATTAAAAGCAGTTCCATACACAGGTCCCATTGAATCCAGACAAGAGGAAGCCTTCAT